>BSBN01000111.1:0-1405000 GCA_027924645.1 Cunninghamia lanceolata
ATATGGAGAGATAGCTAGTAGAGAGAGAGAGATAGAGAGGAGATAGATAAGAAGAGATATGGGAGACAGAGGGGAGAGATAATGAGATAGAGAATGAGAGAGATGTCCAGAGAGATAGAGGAATCATAGGGGAGAGAGAGGCAATAGATAGGGAGAGATAGATAGGAAGAGAGAGAGGAGATAGATTGGGAGAGATAGAGGAGACAGAGGGAGAGATAGGGAGATAGAGAGTGAGTGAGATGTCCAAAGAGATACGGAGAGATATTGAGAAGTTGAGGGATGATAGAGAGGGAGATAAGGGAGAGATAGGGAGATAGAGGTTTAGGGTTTAGGGGTTACGAGTTAGGGTTTCAAGATTTAGAAAGAGAGAGAGAGAGACTGCTTTTGACATGCAACTATAAACCCTAAATAATTCCCCTAAACCCTAACCCCTTAGCCATAAACCCTAAATAATGCCATAAGCCCTAACCCCTAAACCCTAAATCTGAGAAATCCTAAACCCCTAAATCCTAAACCCCAAACCCTAAACCTTGAACACTAAACCCAGAAACCCTAAACCTTTGTCTACCTATCTCTATTATTCCTCTACCTATCAATCTCTCCCCCTATGTCTCTAGCCATGTCCCTCACTCTTTATATCTCCATATCATCCTCTCTCTAAACACTAAACCCTAAACCTCTAAACCTCAACCCCTAAACCCTAAATAATGTCCCTAAACCTTAACCTCTAACCCCTAAACCCCTAAACCCCTGAACCCCTAAACCCTAAATCCAAGCAACTCTAAACCTCTATCTCCCTATCTCTCCCCTATCTCCCTATCTTTATCATCCCTCTACCTCTTAATCTCTCTCCCTATGTCCCTAGTCATGTGCCTCACTCTCTATCTCCTATCTCTCTCCTCAGTCTCCTCTATATCTCCTTATCGTTCCTCTCTCTCTATAAACCGTAAATCCTAAACCTCTAAAATTGAACCTCTAACCCCTAAACCGTAAATCCTAAACCCTAAATAATGCCCCTAAACCCTAACCCCTAACCCCTAAACTTGATAAACCCTAAAACCCTAAACCCTAAACCCCTAAACCCTAAACCCCAAACCCCTAAACCCCAAACCCCTAAACCCAAGTAAGCCTAAACCTCTATCTCCCTATCTCCTTTGTCCCTCTACCTCTCAATCTCTCTCTCTCTCTAAGTCTCTGGCCATGCCCCTCACTCTATATCTCCCTATCTCTCCCCTCAGTCTCCTTTATATCTCCCTATTGGTCCTCCATCTCTCTCTAAACCCTAAACTCTAAACCTCTAAACCTTAACCCCTAACCTAAAACCATAAACCATAAACCCTAAATAATGACCCTAAACCCTAATCCCTAAACCATAAACCCAAGCAACCCTAAACCTTTATCTCCCTATCTCTCTCTATCTCCCTATCTCTATCATCCCTCTACCTCTCAATCTCTCTCTACATGTCTCTATACATGTCTCTCACTCTCTATCTCCCTATCTCTCCCCTCTATCTCCTCTATCTCTCCCAATCTCTATCAGTCCCCCTCTCTCTATCTCTCTCTAAACCCTAAACCCTAAA
This sequence comes from Cunninghamia lanceolata, assembly GCA_027924645.1. Classification (NCBI taxonomy): domain Eukaryota; kingdom Viridiplantae; phylum Streptophyta; class Pinopsida; order Cupressales; family Cupressaceae; genus Cunninghamia; species Cunninghamia lanceolata. The sequence goes on from BSBN01000111.1 coordinate 1,581, forward strand.
CCCCTGAACCCTAACCCCTAACCCCTAAACCCTAAACCCTAAACCTAAGCAACCCTAAACCCCTAAACCCATAAACCCTAAACCCTAAAGTTGAGCAACACTAAACACATAAACCCTAATAATGCCCCTAAATCCTGACCCCTAACCCTAAGCAACCCTAAACCTCTCTCTCTCAAAACCCCTAAACCCTAAATAATGCCCCTAAACCCTAACCTGTAACCCCTAAACCCTAAACCTGAGCAACCCTAAACCTCTATCTCCAGGTATCTCTCCCTTATCTCCCTCTCTCTATCATCCGTCTACCTCTAAATCTCTCTCCCTATCTCTCTGGACATCTCTCTCACTCTCTATCTCCCTATCTCTCCCTCTATATCTCCCAATCTATCTCCTCTCTCTCTACCTATCTATCTCTCCCTATTTCTTGCCTCTCTCTCCCCTATCATTCCTCTATCTCCCTATCTCTCTAGACATATCCCTCACTCTCTATCTCCCTATCTCTCTCCTTGGTCTGCCCTATCTCTTTCTATCTGTCTCCTCTCTATCTCTCTCTACCTAGCTATTTCTCCCTATCTCTCCCTTGCCTCTCTCCCCTTATCATTCCTATATCTCCCTATCGCTCCCCTCCTATCTCTCCCTCTCCCTTATTGATGAAGGAAATGAAAACAAGAAAACTAGGACTAGATCTCTCTATTTCTCTCAGGTTGAGGGTTAGGGGTTAGGATACAGGGGCATTATTTAGTGTTTAGGGTTTATTGTTTAGGGGTTAGGGGTTTAGGTTTAGAGGTTTAGGGTTTATAGAGAGAGAGGAATGATATGGAGATATAGAGGAGACCGAGGAGAGAGGGAGATAGAGAGTGGGGCACATGGCCATGGACATAGGAAGAGAGATTGAGAGGTAGAGGGATGATAGAGATCTAGGGAGATAGAGGTTTAGTGTTGATTGGATTTAGGATTTAGGGGTTAGGGGTTAAGGTTTAGGGGCATTATTTAGGGTTTAGGGTTTATGGCTTAGGGGTTAAGGTTTAGAGGTTTAGGGTTTAATGTTTAGAGAGAGAGGACCAATAGGGAGATATAGAGAGTGAGGGATATGGCCAGAGACATAGGAAGTGAGATTGAGAGGTAGAGGAATGATAGAGATATGAGGATATGGAGATAGAGGTTTAGGATTGCTTGGGTTTAGCATTTAGGGTTTAGGGGTTTAGGATTTAAGGGTTTAGGGCTTCTCAGGCTTAGGGTTTAGGGGTTAGGGTTTAGGGTTTAGGATTTAGGGGCATTATTCATGGTTACAATTGCATGTCAAAATAAGTCTCTCTCTCTAAATCCTTTAACCCTAAATAATGCCCCTAATCCCTAATCCATAACCCCTAAAACCTAAACCTGAGCAACCCTAAACCTCTATCTTTAGGTATCTCTCCCTTATCTCCCTCTCTCTATCATCCCTCTACCTCTCAATCTCTCTCCCTATCTCTCTAAACATCTCACTCACTCTCTATCTCCCTATCTCTCCCTCTGTCTCCTCTATCTCTCCCAATCTATCTCCTCTTTCTACCTATCTATCTCTCTATATCTCTTGCCTCTCTCTCCCCTATCATTCCTCTATCTCCCTATCTCTTTGGACATCTCTCTCACTCTCTATCTCCCTAACTCTCCCCTATGTCTCGTCTATCTCTCCCTATCTATCTCCTCTCTATCTCTCTCTACCTAGCTATCTCTCCCTATCTCTCTCTCTCTCTCCCCCTATCATTCCTATATCTCCCTATCTCTCCCCTCTATCTCTCCCTCTCCCCTTATCAATGAAGGAAATGAAAACAAGAAAACTAGGACTCTCTCTCTCTCTCTCTCTCTCCATGCACATACCCATTAGGTAGGCTATTTTGCATATGGTGGTCATATCCTTTAGGTCCAACTACCTCCAAACTTCACAAATAGATTATGGAGCATAATTCTCAGTATCTTTCATAAAAAAACACTTCCCTACATAGGTGCAACTAATACCACGTTTTCATTGTTTTCCACATTTAATACTTATTCTTTTCCATTTGCCAAGTCCTACATGTGTCCAATTTGTATTGTTTGTAAAGTTTTTAGTCTAATTGTTAGTCCTAGCTCTCATGTATATTAAAATCTTAGTATAGTTAGATTTATCCTTAGGTAACATTAATTTACACATTGTTGCACAAAGAACCACACTCAAAAATAAGATTACCTAATTAAGGTTAACCTTTCAGGTTCTTTCATTTGGTGAGCCTAATAGATCCAACTAGTTCAATCTTCTTATAGTCAATGCTTAGCCTTCCAAGAGAGTTCATGCCATGTTAACTTTGCATTATGTCCTCACTTTCCTCTTGCTAGTTGTAGTACTCCTTTTTTTATAATCCTATCCCTATATCATACTATTGTTGTTGACTTTTCTTTCCATCTTCATCATCATAGTCGTCGTTATCCTATTTTGAGCCTACCATTTATCCTTAGCCATGTCTTGTACTTCTTCTATTCATGTCAATTTTAATGACCTCCAAATTTTCCATAAATTCTTCTCCACCAAACCCTAAATCCCCACCCAAATCCTTACTTTCTTAGAAAAACCTTTCCCCAAACATCATTTGATCATGTGGCTCCTTCCATCACTAGACAGGTGCCCGTACTTTCTATTATTCATCCGATACAATCCCAATGTCATAGCTCACATTCCCACACCTACATTCATAGAATCCATTCCCCCTATTGACATCATCATTGATAATCATTTTAAGGATTCTCCCTTGAATAATCATTAAATCATGGATTATCCCATATCCCCATCTTACACTTACCTCACCTTTGAACCCTTAGAAGATGACATTTAGCTATCCCCACCATTACCAATCACACTTTCTAGCAATCCCACATAAGACACCTTACCCACCACTTCACCTAGGTCATCACTAATTAAATCACCTCATTACTCCATTCAACCATACCCATACCACCCCTTTCTCACTCCACAACTTGTATTAACATATGATTCACCCCATGACATGCTATAGTTACCACAATTCCAATTCACTCTACCATCATTCTTCCTATTATCTTATTCAATCACCATCCTTTCTTCCCATTCCTTGAGACATCATACCATGACACACACCAATGAAAACAATTAAAAACCAATGAAAAGAATTAAAAAAAACCATTTTTATAGTTTCAAAAAATGGATATCCATTTTGGGAATATTCTAGAAATGGATATCCATTTTGGGAATATTCTGGAAACGGATATCCATTTCCTGCAACTATAAAAATGGGTTTTTAAACCACAAAACGGATATCCATTTTGGTTTGGTATGCAAACCAAAACAGATATTTTTAACATGCCTATGAAAGTCAAAGTTAACCAACTCACGAATTTGGCTAAGGAAAGACGCGATTTTTTTTTCTATTGCCACTGTTTGGCTCGCGATGATCCTACACATACCCTCTACACCACCTTGCCCCACAAGAATCTAATCCTTCATTGAGAATTAGGCCCACAACCTATGGTGAGAGGATTCCACATGGTACTATGTGATAGGTGACCACAATGAAAGTATTGTCATGTTGTAAAAGAATCAAACAATTACTACCAAAGGTAACATGTGGTGAGTAGAGATTCACCATCAAATCCATGTAGGCAACTGAGTACAATTGAGTGTTTGTATATGAAAATAGTAGGGTGCATGAACAATATAAACAAAGAGACATGGAACACCACACAACATGTCCACACATATTGCTATGTAGATTCAACTTGTCAATGAAGTCAACATCAACTAATGAGAGAGTATTACACAAAAAGTAAATGCAATGGGGGGGTTAGGTTCTTGCAAGGAGGCATAGAGTGGGAAAGTTCCAAAAGATTTAATGGTACACACTTAGGGAGGGAAGATTCTACAATGTACACACAATGGGTAATTGGAAGATGTATGACCAATTTTTTCTCATTGTGAGCTACCAATTGGAGCATGTCAATTTTCACATGAATATTTCTATTAGCAGTACCAAGTGGTTAGTAGTGGGTGTAGTGCAATTAGGGAATAAAGAAAGTGGAGTAAAGGGGTGATAGGCATTTAGTGATAGTGAAAATTGGGAATGATAGTATTGATATTTATTTAAGAATAGAGTATGTGCCTTAAGTTATCTAAAAATTGGCTAAAAATAGTCAACAAAAAAATTAGAAATAGTGTAGGGGATCCCTTGGTAGTCTCTACAATATGAATTTGGTTTCCAAGTGGGATATTAATTAGGATAAGACAAGGAGATTCAAGGCACAATGGTCTAGGGATGCCATGAATACATATTAAAGGTAAAATTAGAAGAAGAAGTAGGGCACAAATGTACAAACATAGACATGAAACAACATAAAGCACAACCACCACTAGACAAGAGACAAGCCTTAAGGGTTATTGGGCCAATCTAATAATGCTATTGTATTGGTTAGCATTATTGAATGTCGGACAAATGTAATTCACATTCAAACTTATAAACAAAGACATGCATAAGATGCATTGCATTTCAATAAGACTAATGTATGGATTGAGAATCCAATGACATGTATGAAGCCCTAATGGAAAGTTTCTCTAATTTGTTGTCAACATGTAGGGTAACCCAAACTAATGAGGCAAGAAACTTATGCATTTTGGGTAGGGTGCTAATATGAGGTATTATGCATTGTTTTTCATAGGGGTTACACTACTAGTTTTCCTCCAAGATTGAAGAGTGTTGATATCATAATTCTCTTGATAGAGAAATAGACTCTAAGAATGCATCATAACCATTGATTGTTACTAAATAATATATTAGGTTTTCTTTGGAGGTTGGGAATTTCCTAGGGTATATTTGTGCCACTCTTGTCCTTATGGGTTCTTCTATTCTTCTTCTCTCATTATTTCCTTTATAAGCATTATTTATATGCTAGAATGTTGCTAAAATTTCTATAGGTCATTTATTCTGATTTTCTCTTTGAAGGGTTAATGTGGAGATACATGCATGCTTAGTAGGTGAGCATTGTTCTGAGTTTAATTATTTAGCTGTTTCTAGGCATATTTTTTTTTATATTTTACACTCCTTGAATGATGATGAATGTTTGTATGAGAGCTCTAGATATGTGATTTAATAGATTGTTTATTTAAAAATATTCAAATACTTTAGAACTCCTAAAGAATTTCAGTTTAACTTTTCAGTGTTTGTTCATATTATTATTATTATTTTTTACATGACTCAAAGTTTTTATTTTATCGAAATGATTAATAGATTTATTATGACTATGTATCACACCATTAATTGAGAGTATTTTTTATGGATAATGGTGAACATGGTATTGCTATATTTAATTAGATTAGTATGACTAGGCCATCAACCTAGATTAAGAATATAATTTGAAGCTATAATTTTAATGTGATGACTTTATGGTAATAGAAATGTATTTCTTAGATATAAACATGAGATGATGTAGTTTGTCCAAGTATTTTATGGACTAAATGGAAATAATTTGATGTCCTTATTCATGTGAGATGTGATTATCAAACCTTGCACTTACAAAGACAACAACCTCCTTCTGTAGACACCCAAATTTGTCCCAACTTTGTCCATGTCTAGCAACACCTTGTTAAATCATTAATCATTAAGCCAATTAATTAAATAAATTTTATTTATTTAATTAAAATCCCATTCTCATCCACTTAGCCAATTAATTAAATAAATTTTATTTATTTAATTAATTCCACATCATTTCTCAATCATATCCCAATCCTATCCTATTCATTTATCCAATTAATTAAATAAATATTATTTATTTAATTAATTTCCAACTCATATCACAACTAATTCAAATATTTTATTTGAATTAATTCCTCATCATTTATCATATTCCAACACTTGTCCAGTCAATCATGTGTTGTAAGACAACTTTCATTCATATCCTTCACATGCACAACTAATGAAACCTAAATTTAGTAACTTTCAATCCTAGCCATTCACATAGCCTCTGAATCTCCACCGTTGATTAATCTTGGCTAAGTCCTATATAAACACCCCTCTCACTCCATATGAGACATCCAACAATCATATCTAGCAATCATATAGCACCTACAATATCATCTTGAGCATTTGAGCATTCATTTGAGCTTTTATCATCCATCATGGCAGCTTTCAGCTTTGCAATTGTTCATTGTTGAAGAAGCAGTCCACATCTCTCAAACAAGGAATTGCACGGTCTAGGTGATGTTATGCTTGAATTGCATTGTTCTTTGATTTCATTTAGGTTAGATTCCTTGATGATGGTAGGGTTAGGGTTTCATGACTATGTCTGATCTGCTACACCTGACTTTCACCTATCACATTTTGGCACGCCCGGTGGGACTCACGTCGTTGATTGACTTCATTTTTCAGAGTTGTTTTCTTTGAAGATCAGATTTTGTAGGTGCTTGCAATAAATTCCAGTCACTTTTGAACGAAAATCCGCCGCTTCCGGATCTCTGCGCCGCTTTTAAGCTGGAACAGGCCGCATCTACCTCTCTGGATCGCCTTTACACAGACAGTCATCGCCTAGGTATCATTTGTATCACTTTTGTTTAAAAAGGCTTGCCTGTGATTTAGCACTGATTGCGGTTGCTTTCAACTGTATTTATCGCTTTTGACCTAACAGTGGCCGCTTTTGCACACATTCGCATCACTTTTTGATCTAACAGTGGCCGCCTTTGCACATGTTCGCATCGCTTTTGATCTAACAGTTCTCACTTTTATGCTGATCTGAGTCGCTTATGAACTAAAAGTGATCGCCTATGCAGGTTAGGGTTTAGCTGTGTTTTTACAGATATAGGTCACTTTTGTCTTACAGCCGGTCGCTTCTGGGTATAGCTGGTTCGTGTATGAGTCGACAGAGGCCGCGTTTGAATTAATCAGAATCACTTTTGAATTGACAGTGATCGCCTGTTAGACTAGGGTTTTTGTCTGTTTACTGTGTTTTGCAGATACTATTCGCATTTAGCCCTCAATTGATCGCGTTAGGCTAATACGCATCGCTTATGAGTTGACAGGTGTCACATCCTATATTTTCTGTGTCGCATATGATCTGCAGTCTTTCGCCTCTGGTATAATGAAGATCGCTTTTGATCAGCAGTGAATCGCATCTGGTAAGTTTTGTTGTTTTCAAATCTATTTCAGTTCCAGTTCAATTTTTGGCTATTAATTGGGTATTTGCGCAGCATCTTATCGATTTGTCCAAGAAAGGAGCTTATCAAACTACTGACATATCTGTTGCAGGTTCGAACGGTCCAAGATTTGTGGTTTTTTCACTAAATTAGGCATATTTGGGCTTGGTGCTTAAAATGAATCATTATTTGCTCCGTGCTTGATTTATCTTTTTTGATTGCTTGCATGTGCCTGATTGTAACCCAAATTTAATGACAAAAGTATCCTCTCCCCTTGCCTATCAAATGGATCTTGGGTGTATGAGAACTTGTCATTATCTTTAGAGGGCCTGCCTTCCCGGTGTGAGAAGGGATACGACCCAAGCGGTAACGGGCTAAAGCCAAGTCCTTCTGAACTGCTATATAAGAAAAGTGTTTGTGTCGAAAGCCACAAACAACGGGTACTGTTGCGTTATACCGACAGCCAACCTCCCCCAAAACCCTCCAAGGCGCAACCCTTGGAGGCTGGGAGACTCCATAACGGAGAGTAGCGCTGCCGCATGTATAGCCACCCAAACGGATGCCCTTATTAGCAACTTTGTGTAGTAGCCAAAATCCTTCTATTTGGTGACGCAGAGGGCAAAACCCTTGAAGCAGCCCCGATTCATGCGGTTCTTAGCTGAGGTAGCAGGGACAATCTAAAGGTTTGGAGAGGGTCAAGCCTTATAAGAAACCCAGATCTTGGTATGCGTGAGAAGTGTGTGCAAATGTAAGGAGGAGCCAGTGCTATCAAGATCCTGGAGCTACCCACTTTGAATAGGTGCAGCTAGGGGATTCAACGGATACTGTCCTATCCTAGCCTAGGTTGTATCAGTTTGTGCTTGTTGTGAGTGTGAGTGATTGTTATCACTATTTTCTTGCTGAAAAACTGCAAAATTAGACAACTTTTGGACAAACACAAGTCGCTTTTGAACCTAAACTGCTCGCACAAATCATAGACATCGCTTCTGAACTGTAGTAATCCGCTTTTAGTCTGACCTGTGTCACTTTTAAACACAGCTGCCCGCATATTGCCTGAACAGAGTCACTTTTAAACCACAGCTGATCGCCTATAGCCTGAACCAAATCACATTTGAACAACAGTTGATCGCATCTTGACTGAACCAGGTCGCCTTTAAGCCATAGTTAGTCGCCTTATGTCTGAACGAGCTCACCTTTGAACAACAGACTGTCGCCTTTAGGGATATTTGAGTCACCTCTGATCAACAGGAAATCACCTTTGAACCAACAGTCATCGCCTCTGGCATAGCATTCGCTTCTGGTTAACACTGTCATTCTCTGTTGAGCCTAAACCAGATCGCGTCTGAGCTATCATTGATCACCTTTAGCATCCTTTGAGTCGCATTTGAGCTATCATCAATCGTTTGTAGCTAAAATACCTACAAATCTTAGTCCCTCAGCTAAATTAGCCACAGGTCCAGCTTGCTTGAGTCTTAAACATCAGCTTTTAGACTTCTCTTTGATCAACAACAAATACCTGGACTTTGTCTCCTATTTTTGAGCTTATCAATCAATCACAACTCATGAGCTTTCCATCCTTTTGAGACCCCAACCAGCAAATCAGACATCAACCCAATCATTTCAATCAGCAAACATCCTTCAGTTTTAGCTTCAGCCAACATCATCCTTCAGTTTTAGCTTTAGCTCTAATAAACATCAACAGCAAACAATCTTTCCCTTGAGTGTTTGAGCTATCCTCTAGGGACAACCAACAACAACTAAACAACAACAACTCAGCCAAAACAAAATCAACCAAGTGAATTAGCCAAACCAGCAAACCAAAACAACAACCAATCAACCAACCAGCCAACTATCATCTTTTGGGTCTCAAAACTTTGACAAGCTCAACTTCATCATCAACATCATGCCTCAAACTAGGAGTCAATATCGAGCTGAAATAGAAGCCAAATTGAAAGCTGAAATGGAAGCCAAATTACAAGCTGAGATGAAACAATTCACAACATCTCTTAAGGACGCAACTCAATTCACAACTGGTATGCCTTCTCATATGTTTATACCTCAAGGATACACTATTGGCGAGTCATCTTCACAACGAATGCAACCTACACCATCCTTGGAAACTTTCGAAGAACAATCTCAAGATGACTCATCAGAATTCCAAGATACCTATCTATGGGACCAAGTTGAGAAACTCATGATATCTGAGCCTGATCATTGCTTTCTCCAACTTGCTCGCATGGGTGCTAAACTACCAAAAGATTTTGACATATCCGCTATTAGAGAGCAAGATCCCAACACTACTGTTGTTGTTGCGAATAGACCATCTACTATAGTCACATCATCTCCTACTACATTGCAAACATCGTCCTCATTGCCTATTGTTGCTTCATTTGAGCTACCACGATCAGAGCATACTTTAGAACCATTGACAGTACCCACCAATGTGCTCCCTCTCATGTCACAAAATCTCAACATTCCACCTTTCCATGTTCCTCAACATATCTCTCCTTCTACCATGACTGTTTCCATGCCTCAAGTAACACAAGCTGTCCATGTAACACAAGCACAAATACTTCGAGCATCACAAGCTATTCCCATGTCTTATAGTGTGCAAACCTCTCAAACCACTCTAACAACACATGTTGTCCATGCTTCACACCCATTACAATCCACTACATCTCATACAAATACCATATCCCATATACCAACTGCTAATCCTTCCACGCTATCATATAATCCCAACGTTAGTCTCATTGACACGAGTGATCCCCCTGTTTCTCAAGCCAATCCACACAATAAGATCACTTATGTTGATCAACTCACATCCATGTCGTCATATTCTTCCAATCTTTCACGCACCATCAATCCATCCTATGCTACCCAAAGCGTTCCTATTGTCACCCAACCTATGACACATACCAATCCTCATATTGTCCACAATACAAATCCAAATGTTTCTGTTGTATCTGCCAACCCCTCTGTCACTTATCGTGTCGTGAATTCAATACCAACTTCCCAACCATTCACTACTATCAATCCACTATCCACTTCCCATGTGATGCACACCCAATTGCCGCTTGTGTCTCAAGGACAGCAATCCTCCAACACATACGTGTCGCATACCAATCCTTTGACATACATTGTGGGTACACAACCGCAACAAATAGTCACAACTCCATATATCCCACAACCGCAACCACAATACATCTCCTACCATACTCCACCCCCTTCGCAACAATAGCAATTATCATCAGCAGATGTTCAACAGATGATCGATGAAAGGGTAGGACAAGGCAAGAAACCTTTTTCTCTCGAAAACATATGCGCCTGTCCATTTGACAAGTCTCTTAATATGATACCTTTTCCACCACATTTTGAAATCCCACAATTTGATAAATACAAAGGGAAAGGGAATCCAGAAGACCATCTTCGAGCCTTTTTTGTAGCATGTCTTGATATCTCTTATGACGATACGTATCTTTTGAGACTATTTCCTCGAAGCTTAGCAGGACAAGCTCTTGAATGGTTTTCTCATTTACCCCCGGGCATCAAATCTTTTGCGGAATTAGCCAACAAATTTTGATCACACTTTGCCTTCAACATTGAACATGAGGTAAACATGAATGACCTTGTCAACACCAAACAGCGCAACGGTGAACCTTTTTCTGCTTTTACCCAACGATGGCGTAATATGGCTAGCAAATTATCATGGGAAATACCTGAGAAACAACAACTTGACATCTTTGTTCAAAATCTTCATCCTGAGCTGTCATTCCAACTACAATTGTAGAGTGCTAGCACCTTTGACGAACTAGTTTCCAAAGGAGTTATTATTGAACGATCCTTAATTGCCAAGGGCACTATTAAGATCTTTCGCGACAACAAAGATTCTCCCCAAAATTCCAATGATAACTCTCACTTTTGGAACAAGAACAAGAATGTTGTAAATGATGGTATTGTAGACGCGAAGAATATTCAAACTATGAGAGCTCCCATCAACATTCAAGCAGCCTCTACACCAAGACAGCCTTTTCCACAATGAAGAAACCAACGCCAAACTTCCAATCCATGCTAACAATTTACACCATTAGTGGAACCCATGGAAGTTGTTCTTCAAAAGCTACTTCAAGCAGGAGACATTATTCTACCCGATGCACCACCAAATGGCAAACCACTCTTTCGAGCTCCTTGGTACAAAGAAAATGAGTATTGTGATTACCATCGAGTTAAAGGGCACAAAACAAATGGTTGTATGTGCTTAAAACATGTTATCCAAGACTGCATTAATCAAGGTTTAATCAACGTCACACCTTCAACAGCTCAACCTGCTCAACAATCAACATCAAACTATGATCTAGAGACTTTCAAGAATCCACTTCCATCTCATGATCAGACAAATAACCTTCAGGTTGGAAATGCTATTCCGTATAACTATGCATCATCTACCATTGGCCGCATTGACCATGCTCGCATTTCTACCATTACCATCCAAGGGAGAGCACCTGATTGTGCCGTAACCACGTGAAGAGGTCGAGTTACTATTCAAGGAGTACCTCCCCATCCTCCTCGATCTCTCTCTAACTATAACCTCTTGGATCACCTTGGCAAAACACCCGCACACATATCTATTCTTGAGCTGCTCCGCATCTCCCTCGCACATAAAGCTATCCTTGATAAAGCCTTACAAGAGTCTTCGGTGCCTAATAATATTAATATCACACAATTCCAATCTATGGTCGCTAGCATTGCAGCTCCTTGTCATTTGACCTTTTCCGACAAAGATCTTCAGCCCTCCATTCATCCGTCACACAACGAAGCCCTCCATATTGAAGTATTTGTTAAACAACGCCATATTAAACGAGTCTTGATAGATGGGGGAGCTGGTCTTAATATATGTTCTTTGAAACTTATCAAGCAATTGGGATATTCTGAGAAAGATGTTGACACCTCCAAGGTTATTACCATCAGAGCATATGATGACACTGAAAGAGATACTGAAGGGATTATCTTATTGCCTATTCAAGTTAGGCCGGTCATTACAGACACTCGCTGTCAAGTCCTTGATATTGATCTTCCTTACAACATCATCCTTGGACGCCCTTGGATCCATACCCTTAAAGCAGTTCCCTCTACATACCACCAATGCCTTAAATTTCCACATAAGGGTGTTGAGGTTACCATTCAAGCTGATCCCAATCCATTTGAGTTCTGCCATGCCTTTCAAGCTAAATATCAGAGTTTGAATCGCATTCCTATCAACACCAAGGCATATCTGTCTTCATCCTATATAAACCCATCCGATCTTCTCAAGCCCTCATCTAGCAAAGCCGCTTCCAACCTTCATATCAAATATACCGAACATGGTCCTGGTGAATACAAATTACAAGAGTCCTATTGCGTTGGTACCCTTCCATTATCTCCTAAATCCCACGGTAAGCCCTCTACATCCAAGCCAACTTCATCCTCCACTGTTATCAAAGCTCCCCCTACAGTATTCATTAAAGGTGGTTTCTTGGATGATGAAGACATTGAGGACATCAACTCTTGGATATTCTTTGATGAAAATGACCAAGTCCAACTTGAAGTAGAGCGATACAACAATGGGTTTCGTATCATAAAGAACATGGGCTATAAAGCACATGGTGGCCTGGGATCACAGGAACAAGGACCTACTGAGCCCATTATTGTGTCTAAGAAGTTTAATAAGCAAGGCCTTGGTTACGAACCGGAGGTACCACGACCCAAAGACATTAAGTGTATTTCTGATATTGACGTTGGACCTTCTTCGGTAGGAGAGACTTCTAATTCGGATACTATCGATGACTCCTCCCTTCATATCACCGACCTCTTTCAAGAACATTCCATCTTCATGTTTTCTGCAACCTCTTCTAGCCATCACGATTCTTCCATTAGCCTTTCACTCGTATATCCTGACCTCATCGATTGGGACCAACAGGGGGCACTGATATTAGATACATTTGAAAATGACGAAGCCATTGCAGAATTCATGGGTTTGAGACAAGGTATTTCATTGGGTGATCATAAAGCAGGTTTCATGATGGATTTACCTAAACTAGCATATTTTGGTGGAAGTATCAAATCCTTCAGTCGCAAAAGTGAAATAAACAAAATTCAACAAAATAGGTCACTAGGTGAAAATCGAAAGGTGCCTCTTGACTGTGAAAAAGTAAAAATAAAGGACGTATCCGAAGGTGAAAACCTCTCTGAGGCGCCTGAGGATGAGGGATTTGATCTTCCTGTTGCCACTGATTACCATGAAAAATCAACTGTGCTAGTTGAAAAATCACAAGACATGAACTTGGGAACAAAACAGAATCCGAAGATTACCTTTTTGGCAGCATCACTATCAGAGCAAGAACGAAGAAACTTCACCGCATTTTTAATGAGAAGAGCTATAAATTTTGCATGGACTTATGCAGACATGCCAGGTCTAGATCCTTCACTTGTGGTACATCATTTAGCAGTATCTCCTGATGCAAAGCCTGTCAAACAAAAATTGCGCAAAATGCATCCACAAGTTGCCTTATTGGTCAAAGCAGAAATTTAGAAACTGTTAGAAGCAAAATTTATAAAGCCTATTGATTATCTAGAATGGGTTTCAAATTTGGTACCTGTAGCAAAACCAGATGGACGTGTTCGTTGCTGCACAGACTTTAGAGATCTTAACAAAGCTTGTCCTAAGGATGATTTCCAACTACCAAGCATAGACAACATTGCCGATCTTACAGCTGGACATGAAATGCTATCTTTGATGGATGGATTTTCAGGTTATAATCAAATCCGAATAGCAGAGGAAGACCAAGATAAAACATCTTTTATTTGTCCCTGGGGCACATATTGCTGGGTTGTAATGCCTTTTGGTCTTAAAAACGCTGGAGCTACCTATCAACGAGCCATGACAGTTATTTTTCATGACCTTTTTCATACTATCATGGAAGACTATGTTGATGACATCCTAGGAAAATCCAAGACAAGAGGACATCTACAAGTATTGGCACAAATCTTTGATCGATTAGAAAAATACCAAGTCAGACTAAACCCAAAGAAGTGTGTATTTGGTGTAACATCAGGAAAACTGTTGGGATATATTGTGTCTCGACGAGGGATAGAAGTGAACCCAGCTAAGGTAAAAGCTATCATAGAAATGCCTCCACCAACGAATCTCAAACAGCTCCGCAGTTTACAAGGTAGGCTACAATCTATCCGCAGATTTATCTCACAACTAGCAGATAAATGTCATCCTTTTCAACATCTTCTTCATAAGGGTGAACCTTTTAAGTGGGATGAAAAGTGTCAACAGGCTTTTGATAAGATAAAGGAATACTTGGCAACACCTCCTGTGTTAGTACCTCTGATACCTGATCGTCCATTACTGCTCTATATATCATCAACAACCGCAGCAATGGGTGCCCTTCTAGCTCAACATGATGACTCAGGCAAAGAACAAGCCATTTACTACATCAGCAGAACCCTTGTGGGATATGAACTCAATTACTCATTCATGGAAAAGGCTTGTTTAGCATTAGTGTTTGCTTCCCAAAAGTTGTGACACTATATGCTGAACCAAATGACAAAGCTCATCTCTAATGTGGATCCCCTCAAGTATCTCCTTTCAAAAGCCCTTCTCACAGGGAGATTAGCAAAATGGGTTATGATCTTAAGTGAATTTGACATACAATATGTGAACTGCAAAGCTATCAAAGGACAAGTTATTGCTGATCAATTAGCTGCAGCACCCATCACAGATATTCATCTAATATATCTAGAATTTCCTGATGAAGGATTGTTTAATTTGAATTCTCCAGGATGATGGCAACTATACTTTGATGGATCATACACACAACATGGTTCTAGAGTAGGTATCTTGTTTGTCACTCCTCAAGGAGATTGCATACCTAAATCATACAGAATAGCATTCCCATGTACCAACAACATAGCAGAGTATGAAGCTTTAATCATAGGCTTGCGCATGGCAGTACAATGGGCTATCAAACAGTTACGAGTCTTTGGTGATTCTCAGTTGGTTATCAAACAGGTCTTAGATGAATATCAAACAAAAGACGAAAAGCTTCTTCCATACAAGCTAATGGTGGATGATTTCAAGAGATATTTTGAGGATATTACCTTTGAGCAAATTCTCAGACTACAAAACAGAGCAGCAAATGCCATGGCTATGATTGGATCTCTTTTAGACATGCCATCTAACACCTATAAATGTGAATTCTTGGTTGAACAGCTTTTGATCCGAGCATTTGAAGTTCCACAGTCTGAGCTTATATGTGAAATTGTTGGTCCCAACTCGTCGTGGTACAAGGATATATACGAGTATCTTCGCCATCAAACCTTTCCACTTCAACTATCTAACACCCAGCGCAAAACCTTTATCCGTCGAGCTTCTCGTTACACTATCTTAGGAGACACCCTTTATCGCCGGAGTCTTGATGGTATCCTTCTTAGATGTCTTGATTCTGAGGAAGCAAAAACGGCCTTACGTGAAGTACATGAAGGTGTCTGCGGTTCACATTCCGCTGGCCCTAGCCTTGTTAAAAAACTTCTACGAGCAGGATACTATTGGCCAACTATGGAAAAAGATGCACAACAATTTGCAAGGAGATGTTTACAATGTCAGAAACATGGAGATCTAATACATGCACCAGCACATGAGCTTCAGCCTATTGTCACTCCATGGCCTTTTTCGCAATGGGGACTTGATCTCGTAGGTAAAATCCATCCTACTTCATCCAACGGTCATAAGTTTATTATTACTGCCACTGAGTATTTTACAAAGTGGGTAGAAGCCATACCAATGACCTATATCACAGGTAAACAAATAGCCAAATTCATCCTACATTACATTATCTACCGTTATGGAGTTCCTCAAGCTATTGTCACAGACAATGGTCGGCCTTTTAAGAACCAAGAGGTTAGAGATCTTTGCAACAAGTTCCACATTCAACATAGATTCTCTAATAAGACAATGGTCAAGCTGAAGCCTCTAATAAGACAATCATCAAGATCCTTAAAAAGACTGTTAATGAAGCTGGTCGAGATTGGCATCTACAACTACATCCTGCATTATGGGCATATAGAACAAGCATCAGAACTCCTACTAGAGCTACACCCTATGCTCTCGTCTATGGCACTAAAGCTATTTTGCCTATCGAGGTAGAGATCCCCTCTTTGCGCATATCCTTGCAACATACTATCTTAGATGAAGAGTATCGAGTATCCAGACTCCATGATCTTGAGCTATTAGATGAACACCGCCTTACAGCATTGAACCATCTTCAAGTCTATCAAAACCGGCTACGCCGCAGCTACAACAAAAAGATCAGAGAACACAGATTTCAAGTTGGCGACCTTGTCCTTAAAGAAAACCAAAGGAATCAACAACATCGAGAGAAACAGGGCAAGTTTGAACCCAATTGGCTTGGTCCTTTCATTATCATAGCAGTCTATGGATCAGGTGCATACACTCTGTCAACACCTGAAGGCATTCCCTTGGATGAACCAGTCAACAGCGTTCATCTCAAGAAGTTTTATCCATAAATCTCAGCTATCCCCAAAAACCAAAAAAAAAAAAGCAAAAAAGCAAAAAAAAAAACAAAAAAAATAAAATAAAATCAAAACAAAAAAAAATATATATATGATAAATAATTTGTCCTCTGGTGAAAACCTGGTAAATAGGCACCTTGGATAAGTACCATAGTGAAAACCTGGCAAACAGGCGCTATGTGTAGTGACCCGCTTCCCTCATCTGTTTGGTTCATTTGATCATATTTCCCATTTCATCTTGTATAAGCCATAATCCCAATCCACCTAGCAATGCCACACATAGCCTTTCGTCTTCATCTTCGTCTTTGCTAATGCTAGCTATCATATTTGAGACATTGTCGCGATACCTATATCTTTTGGCACCTTAGCATCTTGGCCGCATCTTTTCTGCATTGTCGCTTCTGCATAATAAACCTCATCCCACACTGGGGGCATTTGTCGAGTCTTGTTTGGCAGTGGATACTGTTATCTCTAGCTCATAACACATCAAACAACTCAGCTTACAACACAACAAACCCTATCAACTTCAGCCATGGCACATATCCAACAACAAATGTGACTTAACGACTTGCAACCAGGACCCATATCTTCGCAATCTATCCCCATTCATCCAACAATCGCAACAAACATCGCTTGACCAAAAATCCACCCAATTAGTGACATCAATAAGAACTACATACAGCTCTATCGTTGACGCCTTGATCCTGTGGATACAGGGTATGTAGGCAATTTGAGATGCGAAGGAAGCACTCTGATTCAGGCTAAGACGATAGCCCTTTTCATCATTCATCTTTCATCTTTCTTCTAAACATCCTTCAATCTTTCAGCTCAAATTCTTCTATCTTTCATCACTTACATCATCAATAAAACCCAGAACTACATATTCATCATGTCTCATCTTCATCGTAAATGTGCTTTGATCCCGTGGATACAGGGTATGTAGGCAGTCTGGAATACGAAGGAAGTTTCCAGTACTCAAGCACAGATGATCCACCCCATCTTCTTCATCTTCTTTCCTCATCCATCTTCTTCTCTTTGATTAGCTCAAACAAGAAGCAAACCATGTGTATATTGAAAGCTCAAGCACTTTAACCAATCAAAAGTACGCCAGAAGCTATTTGTCCGCATGCCTTACGCCAACATTTGCTATAACAGTTTATCAACAACTTTAGCCTTCAACAGGATGTAGCTTTCCTCTTAACAAGGCGCCAGCTTGATCTATCCAAGAGCACCCAAAATTTGGCAAGAGAACGTGATGACAGTATCTTTTGTTTTATCTTTTGATTTATCTTTTGTCCCTTTTCTATGCCTAATCAAGACTGCCTTGATCTATTTATATCTTGGTATGTTGCGATGAAGTAAGGATTGGGGCATGGTCATATAGCTTTCATATGCCGTGTTTGCGAGATGATCTTATTCTCTTCCTATGCGTATTGGTATCTTGTACGTGTTGGGATTAGCATCTTACATATCAATATCTCTAGCATCTGAGAAGCTAAACAGTCTCTTATGCATTTGAGACTATTCTATGTTAAGACTAACTCCATACATATAACTAGCAAGCTATCATTATGTGTAGTGGAGATAAGCTCAAACCATTGCTTGTAGCGTCAAAGTCCAACACTAGCTGTTATTCATATCTTGT
Organism: Cunninghamia lanceolata; assembly: GCA_027924645.1. Lineage (NCBI taxonomy): Eukaryota > Viridiplantae > Streptophyta > Pinopsida > Cupressales > Cupressaceae > Cunninghamia > Cunninghamia lanceolata. Next base: position 19,967 of record BSBN01000111.1, read on the forward strand.
GCATGTTGGCTCAACATCTTGACCTCATGCATTCAGACAAGATTGTAACATGCTAGTTGTGCATTGGATACCTCGACACCTTGGTCTCTTAGACCCTGGTGCATAACATCCATATGCTATATCAAACATAAGGACTGCATTTCTTTTCATTTTGAGCAATTACTTGAAAGTTGCCCATCATCATCCTACCTATCCATTCTATCTATCCATTCCATCATACTTAGCCAAGATCAATCATTTCCATCATCCTTTGTCCATGTTCCCGCTCCTGCAAAAACAAGTGTGTTAGCCATACATAAGTCCATCATATATATCTTTCATTACCATCTACCTATATGCATACATCTATCCATATCCTTACCATTTACATATTCATACATTTTCTATTCATTACCATTTGCATAAACATCCATCCATAATCCATATATAATCCATACAACATGCATAGCCATCATAATATCAACATCATAACCATTACAACATCATATAGATCGCCAAAACTGCCATATATATATACATGTGTGTCAAAATACAAGTGTCTACAATACAAGCTGAGCCCTGAAAGAATGAATGTACAAAATCGGCTCTAGGCCTCATCATGATACAAAATACACAAGGTAGCCCTAGTGACTACTGCCAGCTCCCTCGCCCTGACCACCACCACCACTAGGTCCTGTACCTGGTCCTCCATCTCTCGGTGGCCCCATCACTAAGGCTACTGATCGAGATCCACCTGACCTCCGTGAGCTTGAAGCCCCTAATCTGCTCCTGAAGCTAGGCTGTCTCTGCTCTGCCGGCACAGCTCCATAGTATAAGCCCCTGTAATACTCAGCCTCACCCTGCACTCTCTGAAGCTCTGCCTGTACTGCTATCAACTGTGTGGCCAAGTACATCGTAGCTCCATCAGTCCCCAAGGCAGCCACTGCTCTATCTCGCTCACTGGTCATCCCTTGCAGCTGCTGCACTGCCCTATCTCTCTCAGCTCGCAGACCATCCCTCTCTGCTCTCATAGTCTACTCCTGCTGTATCGCAGTGTCTCACTCTAGTCTCATCATCTGCTCATGCTGCCTAGCTGCATCTCTCTCTCTTGTCACTCTAGCTAGGGCACCATCATCCTGTCCATCTCCCCCCTGTGCTCTCAACTGTAGCTGAGCCTGATAGGTCTGTGCCTGTGCTCTCGCATGCCGCAGACTAATCACGGCTTGATGCCTATCCATCTCCACTCTCCTCAGCCTCATCTGTGCCCGCTGCCTCCATCTCCTCTCCTCTCTAATCCGTCTCCGCAGCTCCTGAATACCAACATCATCACCTGCTCCAATCTGTGCCTGAGGCTGTGCTAATATAGCAGGCTGACCTGGCACCTGCCCTGGCATCTGTATCCCTGGAGCAGCTGGCACAACAGCCTGTGCTGGTGGAGCCCGTCGTCGTCTCCTCTGAACTGGCCTCTCCATCCCAATCTCTCCTATCTCCCCATCCTGTGTCAACCGCGTCGGCCTTGCTGTCGCCCAGTATACATCATACTCTGGCAATGTGCCTGGATCTGCAGGACCCTGTCCCCACTGCCATGCTACTGGCTATAGTCCATCTCTCTCTGCCAAAGCTGTGTCCACCACAACCTCTGGACCCCAATCAAACACCTCCTGCCTCGTCCTCCCAAAAACGACATCACCTACTAGTACTGCCTGTGCCTCTCCGAACTGTCTCACAGCTCTCTCTGGCAAGTAGAGCTCTATAATATACACGCTGTGTCCAAAAATGTATCTCGCCTGTCTAGCATAGACAAGCTCCGCTTCCTCCTCCTCCCACTACTCACATCCCAGCCATGGCCTCCATACAAATCTATCTACCTCATCTAATCTCCTCCGCCAGTATACCACACCTCGGCGCTGTCGATATGTCAACGCTCCTCTATACATCTGCACAAATGGCTCTCCTGCTGCTCTAGCCACCCATCCCTCTGGTCTCGTCACCAGAATGTGCTCATACGCCCATACATGCAATACTGTCACTCCTGCTGACATACTCGCTCCAAACATATACGCACAATCATGCAGATAATGATAGAGCTGTCCCAACACGCACTCTGCCCATGCATATCTCGTACCATATGAAAACATGCCCTCCATCACTGTCCCCCATCCTACGGGAAAACCTCTGGCTCTCCTATCACCCACTAGCCATCTGATGATAGCCACTACCACTCGCTGTAACCTGTCACAAAGCTCCTCCGTCCTCCCCATCAGAATCTCTGAACCCTATGCTCCGATGTCTGGTGTCCCAAATAATCTCCTGAATGCAGCTGGACCCATCTCCGGATCATAATCCACACGATCCCCATCTATCAGAATCCTTAATATCCAGAATACATCCTCTAAGGTGATGGTCGCCTCTCCTGTCGGTAACAAGAATGAACTATGCTCGCTCATCCATTGCTCCACCATCGCTGTCATCAGCCCTCGATGTTCCTGAACTAGCTCTAATCGTGACACATGCTCCAAGCCCAGGATCTCTAACACCAGTAGCTCCTCTGCATCTAACCGTCTCACCAGCCGTAAATCTCTCAGATGGGGCTCTCACGATAACAATGGCGGTAGTACATCTTGCATCATCCATTTACCCTTGTCAGTCCATTCCGTTAGTCATCCATATCAAAATTTGCTTCTCTATTGGCTATTTTACCCTACATCTACCATAAGTGGTCCACTTTACCATGTACGTTTCTTCCTAGCTCATTAGCGACTAATTTTCCCTTATGCGCACCTGTTTTAACTACATGTGAACTCTTTACTGTATACGCTTTCTGTTTAACCGTAAGCGAGCTCCACCACCATATGCGCTTTTTATTGCTTCATGTGCGCGTCATATACTATATGCGAGCCTATTTGGCCTAAACGCGAGCCTTATTCTAAATGCGCCTAGTTTTATCCTATAAGCGAGCCAACTATGTATATGCAACCATTCTAGCCTTAGACGCGCGCTACTTTCCTTATGCGAGCCATTTCTATCTATATGCGAGCCACACTACGTGAAGCGACCTCTATTTGCTTATAAGCGAGCCATTTCTATCCATAAGCGACGCATATTGCTCTTTCCGCGCTTTTCGACTGTGTTTTTCCCACCGACGAGCTACGACCCGTTTTCCCCTATGTGACCTACCCATGCCCATAAGCGACCAAAACTCCTACAAGCGATCTCTATTCCTACATAAGCGACCTAAATGTACTATTTCCTAACCTAGTCGCTTTTGGTGACGTGTGTGAATTAATTACGCTTTTAGGCTATTAATTACACGCTTTTGGGAAAAATTTTGAAACATACTGGTGCGCCTGCTCCCTCTGGTTGTCCATGTGTCCTCACTCGCTCCGCGCGATGATCCCTGCGTGGAATAACCATCCTGCTAGCTCTGCAACTCTCACTCTCAGGAGCTCTGGGTTTCTCTAGTTTCTGAGCACAAATGAGCACAAATGAGCCTATTTGCCATTGAAGAGCCTACTTATAGCCCTTCTCAAAACCCTAATTCTTCTATGCCACAGCCTATTTTCTCCTGTGCCACCCCCATTTTCTTCGTGTCAGCCTTCTTTTTAGCCTTTTTCTATCGAGAGCCAACCCAGCCCTTCCTGGTTAGCCTGGCTTACCTCTCGAGGGGGCATCACCTGCCAGTTACACTGGGGCATAACTTGTTTATTGAACACATATCGTATCTTCTTTGACACAACGTTCTATCGAACATTGTATCAAAGAGGGGCAAAATGTAGACACCCAAATTTGTCCCAACTTTGTCCATGTCTAGCAACACCTTGTTAAATCATTAATCATTAAGCCAATTAATTAAATAAATTTTATTTATTTAATTAATTCCACATCATTTCTCAATCATATCCCAATCCTATCCTATTCATTTATCCAATTAATTAAATAAATATTATTTATTTAATTAATTTCCAACTCATATCACAACTAATTCAAATATTTTATTTGAATTAATTCCTCATCATTTATCATATTCCAACACTTGTCCAGTCAATCATGTGTTGTAAGACAACTTTCATTCATATCCTTCACATGCACAACTAATGAAACCTAAATTTAGTAACTTTCAATCCTAGCCATTCACATAGCCTCTGAATCTCCACCGTTGATTGATCTTGGCTAAGTCCTATATAAACACCCTTTCACTCCATATGAGACATCCAGCAATCATATCCAACAATCATATAGCACCTACATTATCATCTTGAGCATCTAATCATTCATTTGAGCTTTATCATCCATCATGGCAGCTTTCAGCTTTGCAATTGTTCATTGTTGAAGAAGCAGTCCACATCTCTCAAACAAGGAATCGCACGGTCTAGGTGATGTTATGCTTGAATTGCATTGTTCTTTGATTTCATTTAGGTTAGATTCCTTGATGATGGTAGGGTCAGGGTTTCATGACTATGTCTGATCTGCTACACCTGACTTTCACTTATCACACCTTCAATAATATTATGTTAGCATTTAATTTTTATTTTGGCTAGATTCTATAATAGATTGCAAGAAGTTTTCACCACTAGATCAAATTTTAAAAAAATTACTAGCAACAGGCTTGGGTTTTTCATTAAAGAAGGAGAGAGATTTTGCAAAGAAGAAATTGGTCAACAAATGTTGAGAATGTAGAGATGATAAAACTTATCAAGAGTTTCAAACTCATAAAAATAGTCTTTAAGTATATTTTAGGTAGAGTGCTAATTATTTATAAATTCGTGGTAAAATGGCCAATGAAAGTAATGATAATTTCCAAGTGGGAGGGGTAAATGCTTTCAAGTAATGCCAAAGGATACAGAGAGATTAAATTGAGTAGTGTTGAAAATATTCTCCATGTAGAAGATAGTCAAAAGGACCTTCACTAGAAGACATAATCTAAAGGGGCAAGGTGAATAACATCAAGTGCAAAGATCTAACAAAGTGAGTATCTTTCATTCAATGAATAATAACAAATCCTCCAACAAGGAAAATATATTTTAAAATCTAAATATCACTAAGAAAGTTGCTCATAGAAGAAATGAGAAGCAAGCTATGAGGAGCTTATGCTAATTGTTTCATAAATCTTTTGCTCCCTTTCCTTTCTTTGATTCAAATAATCTTTTATGTAGTCTCGCTAACATTCACTTCTACTAAGATTCATTAACACTGAATAATTGCCATGAATAAATGAAAAACAAGGTCCACATCTTGCTTAAATAGTGACATCATGGGCTATTCACTTTTGATTGTTGATGCCTTGTTGCTAAAGTCCATAGCCCAAGTAATCAAAAAGTGTAAGGTGTAAATTAATTGTCAAAAGCTTGGAGTGTATGTACACCATTTAGTACAAGAGTTGTTTGAGCAACTTTAGGCAATTATAGATTTATTAATAGTCCTCCAATAATTCTGATTATATTTTAAAGGTAAAAAGTAGATATTAAATATTGTATATACCCACGATCAAATTTAACCTTTTACCTCACTGTAGATTCAACAATATTTGTAAATGAATTTTTAACATTATTATTGTTGCCTACTATTGCATCTAATGTATAATACTCTATTTTTATTTTAAAAATGTAAAAAATGAGATACATACCCACCATTTTCTACTACATACTTAGTGGTTGTAAAAATTAGCATTTGTGTGGAAAGAAAAAGTGCATGCATACAAGCTTCTTTGGTTTCAAGAGCAAGAGGAAATGTTTCTAACATATATTAGTATTGATAAAGAGTTGGTAGTAAAGATACCATGAGTCATCTAAAAAATTCTTAGGATCAAGCAAGTATATGTTGAATGGTAGAGTGATAATTTCTATGTATGTTATCTTTTGCAATTGTAAATCTAGACTTTTAGAAATAATTCAGCAATACTATTGCTCGTTACTTCTTGCATTAGTTAGATGGCAATAAATTTTTGTTCATAAATACTATTCATAACCTAGAGATGAGAGGACCTAGCAATGCATTCTTCAAGACCATCCTCTCAAAAGATCATTATTGACACTTTCAGAAATGAAATAAGTGGAATATTTAAGAAACAAGTCCATTGTCATGTATGACCTATGCGATTTTAGGTGTAAGGTAATTTCTCTCTAGATCGTAACAAAGTTGTTTTCTACATTGACTAACCTAACCTCTAATTTGTAAGCAATCTAGAGTTATCATATTTACTGTTTGCAAAAAATATCATCTAGTTTACATGTACTTTTCTCTCATCAAATGTACATGTACGTTTCTCTTAGAAGGTTTCATTGGCATGAGTTTATATATTCACAACATTGAATATATCTTTTGTTGTATTCTAAAGAGTGTGCATATTTGTATGTCTAATATTCTAAAATTATAGTTCAACGACACTACTAACAAGTAAATTAACCAAATAAATTAAATTCAAACATATTATAACAAACACTAATACAACTTAACCAAATAAACTAATTTACAAACATGATACAACAACATACACTAACACTATATAACCCTTATTATAAACATTTCAAAATATACATTCCATCTTTCACCTAAATTGAATCACTTGCCTTTATAAGTTTAAAAGAAAACACTATTATTCAGTACTAGAGTTTAGTTAAACTATAGGGGAAAAGACCCAATAGGTGAGATAGTTCCAATGGTTGAGATAGTATATGTGCATTTAAGGCCTAATATTTTTTGAAGTTTAGTACTAGTAGTTGTGACTTTAAGGTTGTTAGTGTTACTATGAGTACTAATAATTGAATGAAATGTGCCCTTTAGATTTAAAAAAACAACCAATCATGTGATGCCACATCAGCGCACCAACAAAGGAGGTCTTAATGCACACCTATTGGTCCACACTTTTTTTGGGGGAACTATTTGACACCTCAACAAAAAACATGCTGATGTGGCATCATATTTGATGATGTGGTCCTGAAACCTTAGTTATAAGTAGGGGCATTGCCAAGTAAGCTATTGTAAAATTTTTGGAGTGATTCGAAATTGCCACGTATAATTTTGAGAGGCGTGAAATTAGGGTGCACCACTACTGGGTCCTCTCCTATATATCACTTCAATCCAACTTTAAAATACTACTTAATAAAACATGAGTGACGTGTTAAGTGGCATGTTCGTACTTTGTTGTAAGGGAATCCAACTGGCAACACTTCACATCTTAGAGAAAGGAGCGAGGAATCTTCACGTTATGCACTTTTCACTGTTAGAAAAGATGGTGCGACATTTCCATACTGTCAAGTCCAAATCACTGCAAGCGACAGCTTCCATGTAGGAAAAAGTCTGGGCTTTAACAAATTGAAAGCCATGTTATGTAAAAGTCAAGCGACATCGTCTTGAAAGCCGATTTTTCATAATAAAATGGACCAAGTTTTGGTTTTCTGAGAAGATGGGCTACAGTGTCCACAGTCCACTTACATTTAACTTCCTCTTGGAAAAGAAAACGGAAGGTTCAAGGAACCTCATCGTTTGACGTAAGCCCTCTTTTTGTCTTATCTAGTGCATGCGAACTGTCGGCAACGTAGACATATATTCCCCAACTTTATGGCATTTGTATTTATCGAGTAATCACATCGCTGTCTATTTGCTGTAACGCTTCTCTCACACAAAAATTACAGGGAAATTTTGTTGAAGATTCTTAGAGCAAAGCACATGATAGGCCAAGGTGCACGAAAACTGAAATGTAATGGTATCAGGATGCTTTTTTTCCCACTTAATTTCCTTTGTAATTGTGATGTTTTATGTTTTCCGGGGGGTTTCATTGATATGGTTGAATTTACTTAAAAATAAGCAGGTTTTTTTTTTCAGAATTATTATTTTAAAAAAATATATATATATATTTTTTTTAAGGGCGAAAATTGTATTAAGATAATATTTTTTAATTAATTAATAAATTAATTTATTATTTTGTATGGATGTTTTGAGTGTTTTATTGTCATACATAGTTTTGATTGACTTGATATTTTTATTCATCATAAATTGATATTGATATTGAAAAATAAAATATTATCACTATTCAAAACATTTTAAGATCTTAAAATATAATTTTTACTGCCAAGTTCAAAATTATAGGTGCAGCCTTGACCCAATTAAGAGCTGCACGTGTAGGATTCAAACAACTTTTCAAACTTGAAATTTAATTTTTATCTCAAACTGACTTAGTCCAAACTAGTCATTTTGTGCTAGCCTCTATTCCAAAAGGTTCAAATTGTACATCGAAGACATGTATAAAAAGACATTGATCACCCCTAACCCCACTCAAGGACTCCTTAAGGTTCATCTTTTTAAGTCAAAGAGATGTTAGTATGGTTAAGATTACCATTGATGATGTCTCTAAGTATAACTCTAAATTTTTTTGACAAGTTATATTGTAAAAGATAATATAGGGTCTTTGATTATGACAACTTTAAAAAAACCTTAAAAGATGGAATAAGTAATAAAGTTAAGGCCCAAGTTATAGTTCTTGGATTACAATTATCCTTTCTGTATAGCCCATTAAAATAACTTGAAGGGGATATGTGACTCATAATCAATATATTATCCAAACATATCCAAACATACATGTCTGAATGAAAGGATCAATAACATCCTTTGTCAAGTATGGAGTCTTCTCAACAATTATGAGGAGATGGCCATGCAACATTGCTATTGTTAAGTCAATGTTATTGTATATTTCATTAATTACACATAATTTTTATTTTTTATCTTTAAAAAATCATCACAGAATGCTCCAACAAAAAAAATTGAAACCTACTCAGTTAGTAATTTTAAAGGTAGAAGTTGTGTAAAACAAGCAACCTTCTTGGATGAATTTACACACACATCATTAACTCATCATTGGAGTTGTTAATTTCTTATAACCCAGTTATAGATTAATTGCACAATAAATTCACAGAATAGAACCTCTATTTGATTTATAACAATCAATACTCTGGATTAAATAACAACTAATAACAGCAGAAGCAAAAATAACAAGAAGCCAATCACAAATAGACAATAACATAGATATACCTAGGAAACCCCAATATGGGCAAAAACCTGCAAATGTTGGATCTTCTATTTAGCCTCAACAACAAACTTTCCTCACAAAATACAATAACTTGTTGCTATAACAATCTTACATATATAGCCTTGCTGATGCAAGAGAAAAGAAACTTTCCTTACATAACTTGGCTTTCCTTACACATAAAATTAATCTTAGTGTTATCTCCACCTCACAACTCAAGAAACATTCTATTAATAAAAAAAGAAATCATGCTATTGCTAAATATCCAACTCGAGTTGCCCTTAAGCAACTTCCACCCTCCACACGGGCCCACCTTCTAAGCTACAAAAAATCAACACTCCCTCTTAGTGAGGAAGGTGTTCTGCACAACACCCAGCTTATCCCCGAAGTATACAAACTTACTCTTCGTCAAGGGCTTGGTTAAGATATTTGCTATCTGTTTGTCAGTAGGAATGTATAGGAGCTTCACTGTCCCCTTCTCCACACAATCTCTGATGAAGTGGTACTTGAACTTAATGTGCTTTGACTTGTCATGAAACACTAGATTTTTAGAGAGTTTGACACAACTCTGATTATCACAGTAAATGACTATAGGATCTAGCTCCTAATCAAAGAGCCCAATTAGAAGTTTTTGAAGCCAGATAGCCTCACATGTAGCCATACTGGATGCCATATACTCAGCCTCTGTAGAACTCAGTGCAATTGACTTTTGTTTCCTTCTGTACCAAGAGACTGCTCTTGATCCCAAACTAAAATTGCACCCTGAAGTGCTCTTCCAATTAGCAATACTACCTACCCAATATGCATCGACAAACCCCTCAAGTTTCACTCCATCCTATTGAGTATACTTCAACCCATAATCAACTGTGCCTTAAAGATACCTCAAAACATGTTTCGTAGCTATCCAGTGCACATGTTTATGTTCCACCATAAACTGACTAAGTGAGTTCACTGCAAAACAAATGTTTGGCTTGACATTGTCCAGATACATAAGAGAGCCTATCAACTATCTATATAAAGTTGGGTCCACTGCCTCTGATCTAGAAGCATCAATATTCTTCTAGTTGGTCACATGTGGCGTGGACATGGGCTTATTGTCCTCCATCCTGAGTCACTTCAGGATATCAATTATGTACTTCCCTTGTTCAAGGAAGATCTCTCCCTCTTTTTGCCACAACTCCAATCCCAGAAAGTAGTGCATCAACCCTATGTCCTTCATCTCAAACTCTCCTGCAAGATTCTGCTTGCAGTGGGCTATGAGCTCCTCTGACCCTGTGAGAAATAGGTCATCAACATACAACACCAATATAAGAATTTCATCCTTCACCTAGACATAGTATAGGTTCAGATCTGCCTCACTCTTGATGAAGCCCACGCTTTGCAACTAACTGTCAATATGTGAATACCACGCTCTGGGTGCCTGCTTGAGCCCATATAGTGCTCTCCTCAACCTGCATACATGAGAATCCCTCCCATGTGCTTCAAATCCTTCTGGTTATTCTATGTAAATCTCTTCCTCAATCTCTCCATTGAGGAAGGCCATCTTTACATCCATCTGGTGAATCCTCCAACCCATTTATGCTACTATAGAAATGATGGATGAGTACTTGGAGTAAAAGTCTCTTCGTAGTCAACTCCTTCCTTCTGAGAAAACCCCTTAGCCACAAACTAGGCTTTGAATTTTTCCACACTACCATCTGCAACATGCTTAATCTTACACAACCATCTTGAGCCCACCTCAGACTTACCTTCTAGCCGAGTTACTACCTCCCACATGCTATTCTTCATGATGGAAGAATACTCTTCAACCACGGCATCCCTCCATACTTGGTGCTGGACACCTCCTGAAAGATGGAAGGCTCCTCTTCAATTAATTCACTCATAAGTGCCACATAATCAGAATAACATTTGGGAGCTTTTCTCTATCTAACTGAATCCCATGGGTCACCAACATACTCTTGGGCCTCTCTCAGTGTCTGCTCAGCCACTCTATTTCTCTTCTTCTCAGTAATAGGAATATGAGGCTGAGGAATTATTTGTTCCTCTTTCTGATCAACTTGCTTGGCCTGCTTGCTCTACTCTCCATCTTGCAGGACTGAAGTTTGATGGATTTGTTCTACCTCAACCGTGGGTGATTGCTTCTCCTCATTCATCAAGCTACTAGACTTCTGAAGAGCCCTCTCTTCCTTAAACTTTGACTCTCTACAAACAACTATTTTCCTGAGGGTAGGAATGTAAACCCGATAGCCCTTAGAGGTTTCACTATACCCAAAAAGGATACCCTTCTCTATAGTTGGTTCCAACTTGGTTCTCTTCTCCATAGGAATATGACAATACATAAGGCATCCAAAGATGCAAATGTGCTCCAAATTTAGTTTCTTACTAGTGAATGCCTCTTCTAGAGTCAATTTGCCCAACACTTTGTGAGGGCTCCTATTCTGCAAAGACATAGCTGTATTGCAAGCTTCTACCCATAAGAATCAAGGTAGATTCTGATCATGAAGCATGGCCTTGGCTACTCCAATTATAGCCCTATTTTTCCATTTAGTAACCCCATTCTACTAAGGGTTGTATGGAACCATCAACTCTTTTTTGATACCTTCTTGAGTACATAAATCTTTGAAGGCATTTGAGGTATACTCACCTCCATTATTAGACCTCAGTATCTTGATATTCCTTCCTGTTTGGTTCTCCACAAGAGCCTTAAACTCTATGAACCTATTGGAGACCTCATTTTTGTTCTTCAAAAAATATAACCATGTCTTCCTGGAGAAGTCATCAATGAAAGTAACATAATACTCATACTCATTAAAGGATACTGTTGACATGGGCCCACACATATATGAGTGTACAAGATCCAAAATCCCTTTGGATCTAGTATCATCGCTTGGAAAACTGGCCTTGGCATATTTCCCAAGAGCACAACCCTTGCACACCTCATGGTTTTCTATCTTCATCTTAGGCAGCCCTATCACTATTTCCTTGAGCATATTAAGTGCTCCATGGTGAAGATGAGCCATCCTCTTGTGCCAAAATTCTCCTAGTCCTCTATAGCTTCTTACCAATGCATTTGCTGGCTCAAATTGTAATCGAAACAAGCTTCCATGCCTGACTCTAATCACTTTTGCAACCTTGGAATCCTTGGGATGAATATAGACTTTGCCCCTTTCAAAGGTTATGATGTAACCCTTGTCCTCCAAAGTAGAAACTGAGATTAAATTTTGTCATGCTAGGGACATACAACACATCCTCCACCAACAAGGGTTTGCCAGACTCCCTCTGAAACTTGATGGTGCCAATACCAGTTGCATGGTACTTGGCATTGTCTCTAAGCTCAATATAGAAATCCACCTTCTTCTCCTCCAAATTGGTGAAGCATTCTCTGACTCCCATCATGTGTGGCAAGAAGTCCCACTGTCAATATACCATACCCTATTGGCAATTGAACTTGAGAGACAGGCAATGAGTGAAAATTCATTCTCAAATCGTGATGCAAACTCGTCCACCTTTGCTATGGCAGCAACTTGCTTCTTCTACTTGTCCTTATTTTTCTTATTTGGACATTGACTGGCATAGTGACCCATCTGATGACAACAAAAATATTTTATCTTGCTCAGATTTTTCTTCTTCCCACTCTTGGAAGAACCTTCTGTTTTCCCTTTATTGAACTTTTGCTTGCCCTTGCTTGCAAGAGCAAGATTTTCTTCATCTTGACCATTCTTTGTCTGATCTCCTCAATGAGCACCTTCATGGATCTCCTCCTAAACAAAATCATCCCAAAGCCTCACCCAATCAGGTAGCTGATCTCTTCCAACAACACATTGACAAACACTTCCCAGTGCTTCAAAAAATTGTTCAAGGCTATACACATCAACTCATCTGCATCAATCATCTCTCCAACATCAGCTAGCTCATCCCTGACTTGTGTCAGCTTGGACAAGTAAGAAGTCACACTCTTTCCTTTAGACATCTTGGTGTTATGCAATTTGTCCTTCAGCATCATCTTACGACTCTGATAAAGTTTTGTGAGCGTATCATACATCTCCTTGGCGGTGTATTTCTTCGATAGATGAGGAATTAAATGATCTCTTACCCTATCCAGGATAATCCTCTGAGCCTTGACCTCCTTGACTTCATGCGAATCTAGGGCAATAAGATCATTTGTTGGTGGTGTCACCTTTGTACTAGCATAGATCCACAACCTCTTCTCCTTGAGAACAGATGTAATCCGAACCTTCCACTGTAAGAAGTTGGATGCACCCTTAAGCCTGTCCTCATATTAAACACTGGTTGCCATTGCCACAGAAGAAATTGTAGATGAAAAACTAATTTTTTTTTCTTGAAATCTGTGTCACAAATCTTGGCTTCGTATTCAGAGTTTAGAGCTTTGATACCATGTTAATTTATTATAACCTAGTTACAGATTAATTACACAATAAATTCACAGAATAGAACCTCTATCTGATTTATAACTATCAATACTCTACATTAAACAACTAATAACAGTGGAAGCAAAAATAATAAGAAGCCAATCACAAATAGACAATAATATAGATATACCCAGGAAACTCCAATATGGGGAAAAACCTGCAAATGGTGGATCTTCTATTCAGCCTCAACAACAAACTTTCCTCACAGAATACAATAACTTGTTTCTACAACAATCTTACATATATAGCCATGCTGATGCAAGAGAAAAGAAACTTTTCTTACACATAAAATCACTCTTGGTGTTATCTCCACCTCACAACTCAAGAAACATTCTATTAATAAAAAAAGAAATCATGCTGTTGTTAAATATCCAACTCGAGTTGCCCTTAAGCAAATTCCACCCTCCACACTGGCCCACCTTCTGAGCTATAGAAAATCAACAGGAGTGGCCTTGAAATCTTCTTATTTGTTGAAAATAACTTATACTGTTCTAGTGACCCCCGTTGAATGATACTGTGCATTAGCAGACATTAAGTGTTTGACGAAAAGGAAAAACTTAAACAACCGTTTTTTAAGATTTTCATCAAAATCTTGCTGATTAATAGTTTTTAGTCAAAATTAAGCCCACAACAACAGTCAGAAAGCATGAAGCACTATTGAATGAAAGTAAAAACAGTTGCCATTGTTTACAGGTCAAAATTTGAAAAAAAAATAGTTGGCACAATGTACCGGCTGTTTACGTGAGGCGGAAAAGAACGGTAAATTATCGCCTATATCATTGGTGTGTTGGTGCTGCAACCTTCCATCATCTATCTACTCCTGTTGCCTTGATATGTAAAAGGTAAAAGAAGACATAAGCATAAAATTCATTTGAAGAAGCATATCAATTTTCATTCTGTCGACTTTCCTCAGAGATAGCCAAGTTCTTCGGAAATTTTCTTAGTCAAGACAAACCTTTTCGTTCATCAACATAGTTCCAAATTTCAAAATGCCATACAAGTATAGAAAAATCAATCTTTCATCAATGGACATCAAACTATTCTTTTTTTCTTCTAAAAAAAATCTGCATGTTTTTCAAATCAAAAGGGAGAAAGGAAGATTTCAGGCAGCCATATACTTACTTGGATGTTTTCTTGCAACTGATAAATGTCACAGCCCCCGTTGGAGACCACACGATTAAAACAAAAATAATTTAAGTTGAAGGGAGGCGAAAGCATTAAAGGAGGCATAGGCTACGTAGATTGCGAAGATGGACTTGCAATTCCATTTAATATGATAGAGGCCTGTAATTGGCTATTAAAAATGGGATAAGATAAAAGGGACGCAGACAAAGGAGGAGAGGAAAGAGGAAAAATGAGTAAGACATCCATTTACTGCTACAGAAAGTGGACAAGGTACGTGTTTGACTAGCGCAGAGTCTGGATATCCATCAAAGCATAAAGGAAAGAGGAATTTCTAGAGAGGAGGATACACTATGTTTTTCTCAATCTTTTCTCTCTTTCTCATGGCACTTGCAATAGCAACCATGGAGCTGCCACCCCCATTTCCATCCTCTCATATGAACTCCACCCACAAAGTAGAAATTGGGCTCTGAATCACAGCTAATTCTCCTATCAGTGTAAAACAGAAGCCCGAGCTAGAGACTGTGAACAAGCAGCAGCCATAAGCCTAAAATTGATATTGTATCTAAGGAGAGAAGATTGAAGAAGGAATTGGGCATCTTGATTTCTTTGCAAATGAAGAGAGACATTGCTTTCGAGACAGACATATATGGACATCTATTCAAGGTCTGCACTGCCATGAATACAATGACGAAAGGATGCTAGGCTTGTTTTGATAGAATTTACCAAAGAAATGTTATATTGTGGACTGCCATGATTAGAGGGTGTCTGGAAGCAATGGCAACCAGTTTATCCTTGAGGGACCTTTCATCCATGGCTCTACTAGAGGATGTGCTTGATTAGGGCCATGAGATCTCAGCCTATTCAAAGCCCAAGGCCTGCCAAAGGTAAAATACCAACATCAAACGCTAGGCAAATTAAGTGCATAGTGTATGTGTGTTCTGTTCTAGGAAAATAAGGTGGAATAGCAATGGTGCTCTGTATCTGTGGTTAAAAATCTTTGGTAAGATTTTATTGCTTGGTTCTTTTGGTAAGACATAGTTTCCCTTAGTCTTCTATTTGAAACATAAGGCTTTGAAGAAAAGAAGAATTTAATCGAATGATTTTCAACTCAGATTCAAGGTTAAGCTATTTATTTGAGTAACAAAATATAATTTCTCCTGTGTTCACAACACTAGTGTTTATCCCTTGATCATAGTTGTTTTATAATGAAGCTTGTCGTGGAGGTCATAGACATAGCCATATATCTGTGGTTGCACGATAGTCTCCTTGAAATTTGTATCTCTTAAAGAAGAAGAAATTCTATATCATAGAATGAGCCAATGGATTTGGTAGGAAGGCTTGGTATACTCAAATCTAATACTTCTATTAATATTTGTTTTAGAACCATAGATAATGTCTTGAATGCAAGATGTTATTTATAAGGAAATACTTTGGGTAAAGTCAGAGGAGAGGTCTTTAACCTTTTGCTTGTATTGTTTCAAACCATTGTGATTTAATTATCGAATGAATATGATGGCCTTGTTTTAGAGGAAGTATGTTAACCTCTATTTTGTTGGGAAACTTCTATTGCCTATGTGACTTTCAATATCCTTAGTCTTGGGCATTAAACTATTGAGCAAATGGTCAATAGCATCTTGATAATATTTTAAACCTAAACAAAGTTATATATTAGCATTAGTAGGATGTACCTACATGATAGAAGTTATTAGATACGATGGCTACTTGTTGATGTTAGTTATAACCAATTTAACAAATTGTCATAGAAATTTTGTTTGCGTTCTTCGAATGTTGACTAGTATATACAGGACCTATTAATTGTTGTCTAATTTTATTATTATGAATACTTAAATCCATTGTCTATGGTTGAGGTTGAATTCATCACTTTGACATGAGTTATTTATACTCTCATTTGAGTTGTATGGGTTACTTGCATGTTTTCTCTCAAGGCCTTATCAAGGAAGTACATGACGATTCTAGATTGTGAACTTAGTTGGTGGGTTTCCCTACATATTAATAAGCAATATTATTTGAAGGATGAACTTAGTAAACTAAATTGTAGGTAATCCCTTATTGATTTTAGAATTTAAATATGTATATATGATTCATGGCCCTTTTCATTAAGGTATAATAGTACATTATGGTAGTTGCAACTTCAATAGGTTCTTCACTGAAGTTTTAATAAATGGCTAGTGTGAATATTATGTAGTCAATGAACTAGACTAGTATAAGAATATTTGGTTGCAACATAAGGTAAATGAAATTGGGATGGAAATGAAACCCTAAGGGTAGGAATCTGTGTATAATCCTTGAGAGATTAAGTGATGCTTGAACTCCATGCAATTTCTCCCATTTGGAAGTTGGTATGTAGATAGTACTTGGGAAAAAGATTCCCAGGGACCCCAAGTTCATAGGGGAGGGGTTTAGGGAATTTATCCAAAGTTTGGGGTGTTCCTAGACTTGATCAACCTTCCCTCTTTAGTGCATTTTAGTTTGAGGCTGAAATTGCATTAGATGGTTGTGAATTCAGCTTCCAATTAATATGTCCTAACTATATAGACCTGAGCTAATAAAAGGCACACCATTATCATCAAACTTGTCTACTTTGAGGTTTGTGGAGTTTAGCTTCCACAATCTACTCCAATCTTGGATGAGCTTTTAGAGTCACTGTCATCATGTTTCATCTCCAAGGTGAATGTATAAGAGTGCATTTGGACTTGTCTAACAATAATTATTAAAGCTGAGTGTATTGAGCACTATGGCATTATGTTTTGACTTAGTAACACGTATAGGAAGGTATATGTTAGCCTCAAGACTCTAGAGAGGTATATTTTTCTAAGAAATAAGGGAATGATAAACTTGGCTATGATAGGGTTATGAATGAGTTATGGAAACCTGCTAACCTTGCATTTTAATAATGAGGTTGAATTAAGTGTGAGACCCTATTAATGTGTGTGGATGATCCATCTACTCTAAATATGTGCCTAGACTTATATGTTGAGTTAGGATGGAATTTCTTATGATTGCCTATGTCAAATGTAGGCAAGTAATACTCATTGTCTCCCCCTGGTGGGGGTTCAAGGGGCAATGCCTTTGAAGAGAATTTTTTAAAACAATTACCTTGTAAAATATTGTAATTTCATAGTCAATTTGGACTGTTCATCATTAAGTTGCAGATCTTATGGTAGAAGTTATGTAAGGATTGTTTTTAGAAGGCAACACTCTTTTAATGAGGACGTTGTATTATGGCTGTGATGTAGTAGAGAGTTGAAACTGAAAAAATAGGTGTTGCTAAATTGAAGATTGAGGAGGTGATTGATAGTGTTGTATTGTAAACTCTATTGAAGTTAATACAGACTAGTGCATCTCTTATTGTATGGAGTTTTTCCCAAAAGAGTTTCTCCACATAAACACTATGTTATGAATTTGATCTTCTATTCCATTATTTCTTTGTGTTGATTTCATACTATCTCCATTTTGGTTATGCACAATAAAATATCTATATTATAGTTGTAATCAGATTTTCATTGATAGTTGTTTACATTCATTTCTAATAGTTTACTAGCTAGTCACTAGATGTACTTATGATGTGTAAATGAGACAATCACACTGTGTAGGTGTGGTGCATGCATGAATTAGTCACTATGTGTATATGTGACACCTGAATGGGCTAATCATATTGTGTATATGTGATGTATGTGTAAACTAATTTTATTGTGTATGGATGTTGCATGCATGAGTTAGTCACCATGTGTATATGTAATGCATGCCTAAGTTAATCACATTATGTATATATGTAATGTATGGTTGATCCATTCACTATTTGAGAATAGATGATGATTATATGAGTTGGTCACTATGTGGTTTTGTGTGCTCTTGTACATTGAGGATGGTTGAACTAACATTTGTTGGAATGCCTTTCTATCCTACTATTGTGTATGGATGAATTTAGAAGCATAAGATCAACTAATGGTTGGGATTTAAAAGAAAGATCGGGGATCTCATAATAAAGGAGATGATGAAGTCTGTATTATTTGTGTATGAACTATAGAGCCTCTTGTTCTCAGAAAGGAATATGAAGGGAGGGCCATTACCAATGAACCTTTGAGGTTTATGTCTAGGTCTAGGGATGACTTTGACATTGTGATCTTGCCATATTTAGTACAAGTATATGAGTTGTGGTATAGAGTTGTTGTTGGAACATTGGTTGGTAAGATTTTGAAGTTGACACTTCTAAACTGGATAGAAGTTGCTTGGTCGATTAAATTAGTACTTGATGCCTATTAAGGTGAACCATGGAGGAATAATACTAGCAGTTACATGAAATTTACATGCAATGAATTTGCCAATTGGGTGAAATATTAAATAACAATATCATCATAATCTAAATACATATATGGTTGTTGAACACATCTAGAGATTGAGAGGGGGTGAATTAGTTTGTCCTTAAACTTTTAATTCAATTCCATTTTTAACTTAAACATCAAATCACATTTAACCAAAAGAAGTAAAATAGAAAGGAAAGTATGCACAACAAAAGGACACCAAGATTTTTACATAGAAAATGAGGGAAAAGCCATAGTGAATATTAACTCACAATATAATAAGCTCACTTGTGTAAAAGTTTACAACTTTGTTTTAGGGCTACAACCCAAGGAAGCTACCACTCCCTACTGACTTGCAAACTAAGGCTGCAACCTTAGAACAAGTTACAAAAACCTGCTAAGGAGATTCATTGTCTAATAGTAGAATACATGAATATCACAATAGAAAAAAAAACTTAAACTGCTATAAAAGAAGCATCTGATTTATGTGGATGTTGTAGTTCCCCTTTTCTCTACAATCACTCCATCATACTGACTTCACACACTTCATCCTTGATAGTCATTCTCATGCCCACATTTCCCATACGGTCACAACACACAACACATGTCATGTCCACATTTTTCATGTGGTCATGACATGAACTGCGAAAAACTTTTCTACCTACCCCTAGGAACCCCCTCACAAGCGTCTGCATGCTCGGTGGCAATACACATAGGTGTAGACATGACAACGTAACTATGATGATGAAGCCATCTAGGGGGTATGTGACTCGAAGTGTGTCGCTCTTGGGGTTAGAATGTTTTAAATCAGAACCCTAGTTTCCTAGGTGAAGAAGATTTCAACATCGAACCCTAACATGACTCAAATCGAATAGTGATAAGTAGAACAATGGCAAGATGGTGTGTGATTCAAGTGGAATGATGGAATGGAATAAATAAAACATCGCATAAAATAAACCCTAGGAATCTAGCAAAATTCTGGCAGCATAACACATTTTTGATAAACGCAAAAATAAATTTAAAATACAACATCAATGAGATCTTAAATAAAATTTAAGAATAATTTAAATTAAAATAAAGCTTAAGAACAAATAAAATTAAAATAAATGACAAGATGTCAAATAAGTCCAAGGAGAAAATTAAGTTCGTTATTAAATACAATTTGACAATTATATTTAATAGCTAACTCAAAATTTAATAGAGGGAGGGGGAGAGTTTAAATAACTCTCCCCGTAAAATAATAATAAAAACAGATGAAATTTGAAATCATAAAATTTTATCAAAAAGAAAATACATTAACTCCATTTAAAATAATTCTATAAACTAGGGAAGAGGGATAATATCCTTAATAAAAAAAAGTTAAATTCAAATACACAAGACAAACCTTGATGCCAACAATAAACTCACTTTAACTAAAATCTCAAAAATAAAGACAAATATACCAAGAGTTACAATTAAACAATAAGAAGGAAATGAGGTTTAAAAAAAAAAAAAATTTAAAACCCACCTCCTCATAAATTCCTCTCAAAACTAAAATAAGAAAAAGAATATTGTTTCAAAAAAAAAAAGAAAGCCCTAATAGAATAATAACTCTAAGTTTCAAATGAAAACCTATTCTTATCTTCTAAGTTTCCTCTCTCCTCTCCTTGCCCTAATCTCATATTTTGTTTTCTCTTGTTCTTTTGTGTGTTTGCTTTCTATGTGCAGGGTAGGGTTTTGGAAATAAGAAATGGAGGCCATGGAAGAAGTTTACCTTTTCTCCTATGGAGGTAAATACAGTGAGTTTCAAAATAGATACATATATCTATTTACATTGGATTTGGAGAGGGAAACTAGTACACACACACATATATAACCCGTTGCATAAACACTGAGTATCAATGGCAGATCTGTAGGGTGGAATGCATAGTACAGGGCTGAAAAGGGAGAGGAGCAGCGGAAGAAGTTACCACCATTGGAGGAGTCAGAAGAGTGGAGGGGCGGCGGTGGAATACCCTGCGGGGTTGGAGAGTGGGGAGTGCGGACACTGGTGGCGTGGTTTGCGGGTTGTGTGGACGCTGCGCGGTGGCAGAGTTGGGTGGGGTGTGGGGGTGGAGGCTAAGCCTTCTACCCCCACACCCATTCGCATTCACAGAAAAGCTGTGGGTGGCACCGCCACCCACAGGAATTTAAATTTTTTTTGTTTTGTTTTTGTTTTATTTTTATTTTTAAAAATAGAATGTAAAGGATACCTAACCCTAATCTGCATACCTCAAATGCATATATTGTTATATTTTTTTTGTCTCAGATGCATTATATATATATGAGGTTCATACAGTTTAGAACAGACAAATACTCAATATTTTTAATATATATTTATCAAGGGGTAAATACAGCTCAAAACCCAGCACATACACAGTAAATTACATTCTTTTTTCAAATATATCTATATATATATATGCACTCTTATATATATTTATATATAAAAGTATATATACATATTATGATTTACACAACAACCTAAAAAAAACAACAGCAACTAAGATATCTCTTTTTCTTTCTACCCTTCTGCATACACACAGTAATATGGAACCTTAAAATAACAGCAAGGTTTCTTAGACAATAAGGCAATAAGTATATTTTTTGAATTAAATAAGAGTGCATAAATCTGCATACTCCCATTATACTTCTTTTTTTTTTCAACAAGGTTTCAAAGAAACATAAGACTAACTTGCACTATAATACATATTTAAACCAACAACACTTCTCTTTTTTTTTGAAAGGCAAAATTATCATAACAGGATAAATTATATATTCTTTTTTTTTTTTTTTTGCAACAACAGAAACTAACTTGAACTCTTTTTTTTTGTATACAATAGATTCATATAACCACTAAGATGTATTTCCTACTTCAAGAAATATTGACAGAATGAAAATACATTTTCTCCTTCTTTCTTCTATCCTAAAATCTAGACAGCATCAAACAAATAGAGATTGCATTTCTTTTCTCTCTTTTACAACAAGATCCATACAGTAACTTTATATCACATGCATTTTTTTTTGTGTCTTTTGAAAACAATAATGGTAGAAAATATAAATTTATTTCCCATGTAGTTCTCAATTCTTAACTCACATCATATGAAAAATAAACAACATTTAAATAATTTGAAGACTTTGTTTGCATTACACAACTTTAGACAACCAACTTCATAAATCTAAAACTGGTCAAAATAAATACAATAGGGCCATATTGGCCATGGCTACAATAGCCAACACAAAGAGACTAAAGGAGCACCAAAATGCACTTCTATCAACTCCATTTTTTTTTTCATATAAACACTTGCAATAAATACAACCACAAGAACAACCAAACCAGCCACTTCAAAAGCTCTCCTCCCTACCGTAGACCAACAAGTGGGTCACCCCCGAGCTAGGGAGGTAGGGATTCACACAAGTATACATTCCACAACAAGAAAAAATATCAACAACACAAATCAGCCCATAGGATTGTCACAAAACTCAACTCATAAAAATGAGTTGTAGAGGGTAGGGAATGGACCCCTCAACTTCAAAGGCTCCCACAGGATAAAATATCATGCTTATGGCCTCAAGCCGAATAAAACCTCCAAAACACCATTCTCCACAAAATCACAATGATCTCCATGGCACTCTTGCCATTTTAATAGACTTCTCCACAAATAAAAGCCCTCAAGGCAAAACTACATAATGTGGGAGAGACCTCAAGGAGGTTCCTTTCCCCTACCCAAACTAGTTGAGCATTACCTCCATTGGAGGTGCTCTCACCATAACTCCCATCCCAACAAAACAAAACAATGCAACAACAAAACAACCAAAAACTATAACATAACACATTAAATAAGCTAGGGTGAGAAAACAAGAGGCCTACCTTCAAAGCCCTTATGATGAAAGCAAGTTGGTGAAGAGCTCCAAACCTTCCCAAGCCTTCCAATCCTTCAAGCAATCCTCTAACTCTCTCAAATTCCTCCAAAAAAAAAAGTAAAAAGAATAAGATTGAAGAACCCCACACTCCTCAACAAGAGGAGATAATATAGGCCAAGAATTTGGCCTTGAGGAATGAGAAGGTGACACTTGTCACCTTCTCCTTCCTCTTCCCATGCCACTTGCAAGGGAAAGGAAGTGTGAGGATGACAAGTGTCATCCTCTCATTCCCTCTCAGTCCTCACCTTATCCACTTGTGCTCTCACACATGTGTGAGAGGACAAGTGGTGAGGTGGCAATTCCACTCACACCCACAAGAGGATAAGGGTTGCCATATGGCATCCTCCTATTCTCTCAAGGAACCATCTTCCTCCAAGATGCTCTCACACATGTGTGAGAGTATTGGGGGAAGCTCCCACACACTTGGGAGTCTTGGAGACCTCCCAAGTCTTCCTTGGGAAAGGATTTCCCAAACTTTGGGAAGGGAGATGAGTCTTTCCCAAGGCATGACTCATCTCCCACTTCCCTTAGTTCAAATTTTCGTCACTTTTACTAAACCAAGGTTTAGAGTGACCAAACTTGAGTCAAATCTAGGGTTAGATAGTCCAAGTTGACCCTAGACTCAAGGGTAACCACCTAGGGTAGCTTTTGGGACTCTAGGGTTCATAAAGGGGGTTAAAAATCACATTTAAATGGCCTCAAAATAAAATAAATACCAAGTGGTGTAAATCAAGTAAAATTATACAACACTCATTATTAAATAAATAAACAGGGGGTACTAAGGCCGAAATAATAAAAATTAAATCAATTACTTAAATCAACATTCAAATTCAAACGTGATCCTTATCCCTCTTGGGAATGGATCGGATTTACAGGGGATAACATAGTGTGAATTCTACCTCCGATTTTCCCATGGCTAGGGAATGTGAAACCTGCATATCTCGATCAAGTGTTAGTCATATCATGGAATCATAGCCGAAGCAACTGGAATTAAATTCACAGAATTTGAATACATCAATAATCATCAATACATAACTCCAATTTAAACTGCATTTTAAATCATATGTCAAATAGTCGACATCACATAATTAATTAGATCTCATCACGAAATATCATCTAATATATCCCATGTGTCAAATCACAAAATATCATCCACTATGATCGAATGAAATCACATATGTCAAATCAAAGTCCTATCATAATTAGGAGATAATAAACAAGTCTACATAATGAAACCCTAGTCACTAAAGGTCTGATAATGTCATCACAAAATAGCATAATCGATCAAAATAAGGGAGGTGAAATAATCGGCCTCACATCCTCCCTCCTAAGACTGAACTTCCTCCTGGAAGTCATCAAAAAGGTGAGGATAGAGTGCCCTCAAACTAGTTGCATCCTCCGAAGTTGCTGTGACCTCGTCATATCGATCCCACTGGACCCGAACTTAGTCCAGCTCTCAACCTCGAAGGCCCAGCGTCCGACGAGGCAATATGAGAATTGGCTCCAAAGCGAATTGCCCGTCCGCCTCTACCTGTAAATCACTCCAGTCCAGCACGTGAGATAAATTAGATATATATCGCCTCAAAATAGAAATATGAAAGACATCATGGATATGTGACAGGCTAGGTGGCAATTCTAGATGATAGGCAATTGGTCCTATCCACTCCAAAATCTCAAAGGGTCTTACAAACTGTGGTGTGAGCTTAGAGCCCTTTCCATAATGGATGGGACTCTTGTGTGGCCACACTCTAAGGAATACCCTGTCACCCACTGAGAAGCTCCGATCAATCCTCTTAGCATCGACATACTTCTTCTGCCTGTCCTGTACCTCTTTTAACCTCTGTCTAATTAGTGTGACCTACTGCTCCATATCCTATACAAGCTCTGGACCAATGGCCACTCTGTCCTCTATCCAATCCCAACTCAATGGTGTCCTTCACGGTCTGCCGTATAAAGCCTGAAAGGGAGGCATACCCAACGAGCTATGATGCCCATTATTGTAGGCAAACTCAACTAGATAAAGATACTCCTCCCATCTAGACTGATGGTCCATAACATACATCTGAAGCATGTCCTCCAATACTTAATTCACCCGCTCTATCTGCCCATCTGTCTCGGGATGATAAGCAGAGTTAAAGTTGAGCTGTGTGCCCAACGCCTACTGCAAGGCTCTCTAGAATGCTGAAGTGAAAATAGAATCTCTATCTGAAATGATGTGACAAGGTACTCCATGTAATCTCACAATATCATCTAAGAATACTCTTGCCACTATTGGCGCATTGTACGTCGTGCGTACAAGTGAGAAATGCGCTACTTTGGTCAACTTATCGACTGCCACCATGATGGCATCATGGTGACGCAAATACATAGGAAGACCAAAATGAAATCCATGGAAATGGTGTCCCATTTCCACTCAGGTATATCATGTGGGTATAGAAGACCCGCTGGATGCTGATGCTCAGCCTTAACCCTCTAGAACTCAAGGCATTGAGCAACAAACTCTGCTATATCTTGTCTCATACCCACCCAATGGTACAGCTATCGAAGATCGGCATGCATCTTCTTCACCCCCGGATGTACCACATATGGTGCTCTGTGAGCCTCTGATAACACTAAAATATGTAGGTCACCTACGCGGGGTACATAAATGCGCTGTCGATGATGATGTAACCCATCTGCCTTAAGTGAATACCCTACAAATTTGCCCACAAGGGCCCTCTATGCACCGATCTCCTGCTGTACCTCAAGATACCACTCATCCTCTGGCAGATGTTGTATAATACATCCTCTCAAGTCCACACTCAGAGTCAAGGTCAAGAGCTCATGGTGCCTTTGACTCAATGTGTTAGCAACCACATTCTCCTTCCCTTTGATGTAGTGGACATCAAAGTCATACTTGCAAAGGCACTCCATCCAACGCCGCTGACGGGCATTCAGATTCGGCTGTGTAAAGATGTACTGAAGACTATGATGATCAGAATGGAGCTCAAAGTGACAACCCAACAAGAAATGTCTCCATCGAACTAGAGCATGAACTATTTCTGCTAACTCCAAGTCATACGTGGGGTAGTTTAGCTCATGGGTCTTGAGCTTTCGTGACTCATACACGATCGCTCTACCACCTGCATAAGTACAGCTCCCAATCCCTCAAGTGATGCATCCGTGCAAACCATAAAATTTGCTACAAGATCAGGAACTGCTAAAATAGGAGCACTGGTAAGACGCTCCTTGAGGACCCTGAAGGCCCTCTCACACTACTCAGTTCAAAGAAAGCCCTTCCCTTTCCGCTGAAGGGAAGTGATGGGGTGCGCAATCTGAGAAAAACCCTCAATAAAATGATGGTAATATCCAGTTAACCCCTTAAAACTCTTGACCTCTATCACACTAGTGGGTGCTAGCCAATCCCTGATAGCCTTGATCTTCGATGGATCTATTGAGATTCCATTGCCAGATAGGATATGCCCTAGATACCGGACCTCTGTCCTGAAAAATGCACACTTCGCCAAGTTCCCACAAAGATTCTACTCTCGCAAACACTGTAGAACCTGACGAAGGTGCTCCTCATGCTCCTCCTCAGTCTGTGAATGGATCAAAATGTCATTGAGGAAAATGATCAAGAACCGATCCAAATAGGTATGGAACACCCTATTCATGAGACTCATGAACACTGTAGGGGCATTTGTCAAGCTGAAGGGAACCACTGTGAACTCATAGTGGCCATAATGAGTATGAAAGACAGTCTTATGGATATTCACCTCTATGATACGCAGCTGATGATAGCCGGACTTTAGGTCTATCTTAGAGAACACCCTGGCTCCCTACATTTGATCAAAAAGATCATTGATCCTGGGCAGAGGATAATGGTTCTTCACCGTCACGTTATTCAACTACCTGTAGTCCATGCACAAACGAAGAGACCCATCCTTCTTCACGAAGATGACAGGAGCACCCCAAGGTGAAACACTCGGTCGGATGTGCCCCTTCTCGAGCAAGTCCTCCAACTATAACTTGAGCTCAGTGAGCTCATGTGTGGTCATCCTGTAGGGTGCATGAGACACTGGCTCGGTACTGAGCACTAAGTCTATGTGAAAGTCTACCTCACGTCAGGGTGGTATCCCTAGTAACTCTGCTAGAAGCACATCGGCAAACTCTCTAAGGATGGGATGATCATCCAAAGATGCCTCTGGCTCCTCATCTAATCTATCGCTCACTATGATGGTGAACATCGGACATCCCTTCCGCATGTAGCGCTTAAGCTGCTGAGTGGATATAATACACATTGCTGTGGGCTTCTACATGCCCACAATCTCAACTGATGTGATGTGATCGTCTAAACAGCTGATCGCCTTTCGGTGACAATCCAGCTTGGCTCGATGAGCCGCAAGCCAATCCATGCCCAATACCACATCATAGGATCCTAATGTCATGACTCTAAGGTCACATACTGTGGTAAAGGGTCCCAAAGCAATCTCACAGTCGTGGACTAAGGGATCCACTGTCAGTTTGGCACATAATGCCAACTCAACCACCCACCTATCACCCTGCCTAGAGGCCACCAGCCTGCAACGCTCCACTAACGATGGAGATATGAATGAATCAGTAGCACCAGAATCAAAGAGAATAGAAATGGGGTTACCCCCAATCATACCTGATGTCTCAATCACTAACACCTGAAAATCTGCCTGGCAGTTATCAACCGCTGCAAATATGCGGTGGGATCTACCCACATCACCAATAGTCTACTTAGATCCTCCTGCACGAGGCTGTCCCCCTGCTGTAAAACCCTGTGGACACTCTCTAGCTAGGTGTTCAGCTCCACCACAAACATAACAAGGGCCCCTAGCCTGAACCTGTCTAGTTTGAGTCCTACTTGACTACTACTGCCCTGATCTACCAGTAGACCCCTGCGAGCCCCTATAAGACTGCTGCGATCTCATGGGTCCCACAGGTGGTCCCTATTGCCTTTGATCTCTGCATGGGCCTTGTTGCTGCCAACCTCTATTATGTCCCCCATGTGACCTCTATTGTGTCCTAGCTCTCTGCTGCTGCTGTGGGGGTCTAGGAGGTAAAGGTACGGAACTGAATCCTCCTCTATGAGGTATCTGTGATGGTCTACGGAAACTCTGCTGATGTTGCTGTCCTCGATCCTGAAACTGAGGGTATGAACCTTGCCCTCGTCCCTGAATCTCCTCAGTGATGTATGCCTTCTCGGCAGCATCACTCAAAGTCTGGGGGTCTGCCATCCGAATAGGCCCTGCTATACTGTGGTTCAGTCCTCTGATAAACTTATGCACCAAGAGTTTCTCGTCATGGAGATACACTACATATCTAGATAACTCTGTAAACCTACCCTCATACTGAGCCACTGTAAGACCCCTCTGCTATAAATCATGGAACTCATCTATATGACGCTGCCTATAATGGTTTGATAAGTAGCACGCATTGAAGCACTCAATGAAGGTCTCCCATGTGAGGGTGTTTAAAGAAAGGTGACGCTTGCACTCCTTAGTGCACCACTAGGTAGCTGCTGCATCTTGCAACAAGTGAACTACCACACGGGCCTTCATGTTGCCCTCGTAAGGACACAACATGAAGCATCTATCTAAACTGATAAGCCAAGCCTCTGCCTCAGCTCCCTCTGTGGTCTTGATGAATGTAGGAGGGTTCAACCTCAATATATCCCTAATGGGGTCTCCTCTATCTCTAGGCCTCCTGATAGGCTCATCTGTATAGTAGTCGTAAGGCCTGTGACCAAAGTGCTCTACCCGTACTGCCTCGTCATATCTAGCATGACGTGAAGGACTCCTACTACGAGCCCTGTCGGCTGAACCAACCTCCTCTGTCTCTGGCAACTTGACATAAGGCTCCACACATGGTGCCTCTCGCGGCTCTACGCGGGGCTCCACACATGGCTCAACATGGGACTCAGCTCGTGGCTCCATGCGTGGCTCCTCTCGCGGATCCTCGCGAGGCTCAACATGTGGCTCTATGCGTGGCTCAACTACAGTCAGTGGAAGCCTATCTAGAACTGCCTGTAAGGCCTGCAAAATCTGTGGCCCAATATCCAGTATGGCTAGTGGTGCCTGCGGTATCTGTGGGACTGGCTGTGCCTGAACCTCAGTTGAAGAATCACTGTGAATCTCAGGGGATGGAGTGCGGTGGGACCACGCTCACCGAACTTGTCAGGGAGGCATCCTACAAAAATGAGGTAACCATAAATCAGTCTAAGTTGCAGAAATAATAATGTGCCCTAACAAGCCCAGTGTTTAAACTTAGGCTCTGATACCAAATGTCATGCCCGCATTTCCCATGCAGTCACGACACACAACACACGTGTCATGTCCACATTTTCCATGTGGTCATGACACGAACTGCGAAAAACTTTTCTACCTACCCCTAGGAACCCCCTCGCAAGTGTCTGCATGCTCGGTGGCAATACACATAGGTGTAGACATGACAACATAACTACGATGATGAAGTCATCTAGGGGGTATATGACTCGAAGTGTGTCGCTCTCAGGGTTAGACTATTTTAAATCAGAACCCTAGTTTCCTAGGTGAAGAAGATTTCAACATCTAACCCTAACATAACTCAGATCAAAAAGTGATAAGTAGAACAATGGCAAGATGGCGCGTGATTCAAGTGGAATGATGGAATGGAAGAAATAAAACATCGCATAAAATAAACCCTAGAAATCTAGCAAAATTTCAGCAGCATAATGTGTTTTTGATTAATGCAAAAATAAATTTAAAATACAACATCAATGAGATCTTAAATAAAATTTAAGAATAATTTAAATTAAAATAAAGCTTAAGAACAAATAAAATTAAAATAAATGAGAAGATGTCAAATAAGTCCAAGGAAAAAATTAAGTTCGTTATTAAATACAATTTGACAATTATATTTAATAGCTAACTCAAAATTTAATAGAGGAAGGGGGAGAGTTTAAATAACTCTCCCCGTAAAATAATAATAAAAATAGATGAAATTTGAAAGGATAAAATTTCGTCACAAAGAAAATATATTAACTCCATTTAAAATAATTCTATAAACTAGGGAAGAGGGATAATACCCTTAATAAAAAAAAGTTAAATTCAAATACACAAGACAAACTATGATGCCAACAATAAACTCACTCCAACTAAAATCTCAAAAATAAAGACAAATATACCAAGAGTTACAATTAAACAATAAGAAGGAAATGAGGTTTAAAAAAAATATAAAATTTAAAACCCACCTCCTCACAAATTCCTCTCGAAAATAAAATAAGAAAAAGAATATTGTTTCAAAAAAAAAATAGAAAGCCCTAATAGAATAATAACTCTAAGTTTCAAATGAAAACCTTATTCTTATCTTCTAAGTTTCCTCTCTCCTCTCCTTGCCCTAATCTCATATTTTGTTTTCTCTTATTCTTTTGTGTGTTTGCTTTCTATGTGCAGGGTAGGGTTTTGGAAATCATAAATGGAGGCCATGGAAGAAGTTTACCTTTTCTCCTATGGAGGTAAATACAGTGAGTTTCAAAATAGATACATTTATCTATTTACATTGGATTTGGAGAGGGAAACTGGTATATATATATATGTATAGACATATATGTATATACATATACAACCCGTTGCATAAACATTGAGTATCAATGACAGATCTACAGGGTGGAATGCATAGTATAGGGCCGAAAAGGGAGAGGAGTGGCGGAAGAAGTTACCGCCAGTGGAGGAGTCAGAAGAGTGGAGGGGCGGTGGCGGAATACTCTGCGGGGTTAGAGAGTGGGGAGTGTGGAGACTAGTGGCATGGTCTGCGGGTTGCGTGGATGTTGCGTGGTGGTGGAGTTGGGAGGGGTGTGGGGGAGGAGGCTTAGCCTCCTCCCCTCACACCCATTCGTATTCATAGAAACGCTGTGGGCGGCGCCGCCGACCACAGTCGTTTAAATTTTTTTTTTTGTTTTTTTTGTTTTTTTTTTAAAAGAATGTAAAGGATACCTAACCCTAATCTGCATACCTCAAATGCATATATTGTTATATTTTTTTTTGTTTCGGATGCATTATATATATATATATAAGAGGTTCATACAGTTTAGTACAGGCAAATACTCAATATTTTTAATATATATATATATCGAGGGGTAAATACAGCTCAAAAACTAGCACATACACAGTAAATTACATTCTTTTTTTAATATATATCTATATACACATATATATACATACATACATATATATATATATATATATATATATATATATATATATATATATATGCACTCATATATATTTATATATAAAAGTGTATATACATATTATGATTTACACAACAACCTAAAAAAAACAACTAAGATATCTCTTTTTCTTTCTACCCTTCTGCATACACACAGTAATATGGAACCTTAAAATAACAGCAAGGGTTTCTTAGACAATAAGGCAATAAGTATATTTTTTGAATTAAATAAGAGTGCATAAATCTGCATACTCCCATTATACTCTTTTTTTTTTTTCAACAAGGTTTCAAAGAAACATAAGACTAACTTGCACTATAATACGTATTTAAACCAACAACACTTCTCTTTTTTTTTTTTGAAAGGCAAAATTATCATAATAGGATAAATTATATATATATATATTTGCAACATCAGAAACTAACTTGAACTCTTTTTTTTTTATACAATAGATTCATATAACCACTAAGATGTATTTCCTACTTCAAGAAATATTGACAGAATGAAAATACATTTTCTCCTTCTTTCTTCTACCCTAAAATCTAGACAGCATCAAACAAATAGAGATTGCATTTCTTTTCTCTCTTTTACAACAAGATCCATACAGTAACTTTATATCACATGCATATTTTTTTTTGTGTCTTTTGAAAACAATAATGGTAGAAAATATAAATTTATTTCCCATGTAGTTCTCAATTCTTAACTCACATCATAGGAAAAATAAACAGCATTTAAATAATTTGAAGACTTTGTTTGCATTACACAACTTTAGACAACCAACTTCATAAATCTAAAATTGGTCAAAATAAATACAATAAGGCCATATTGGCCATGGCTCCAACAACCAACACAAAGAGACTAAAGGAGCACCAAAATGTACTTCTATCAACTCCATTTTTTTTTTCATATAAACACTTGCAATAAACACAACCACAAGAACAACAAAACCAGCCACTTCAAAAGCTCTCCTCCCTACCGTAGACCCGTAAGTGGGTCACCCCCAAGCTAGGGAGGTAGGGATTCACACAGGTATACATTCCACAACAAGAAAAAGCATCAACAACACAAATCAGCCCATAGGATTGTCACAAAACTCAACTCATAAAAATGAGTTGTAGAGGGTAGGGAATGGACCCCTCAACTTCAAAGGCTCCCACAAGATAAAATATCATGCTCATGGCCTCAAGCCAAATAAAACCTCCAAAACACCATTCTCCACAAAATCACAATGATCTCCATGGCACTCTTGCCATTTTAATAGACTTCTTCACAAATAAAAGCCCTCAAGGAAAAAATACATAATGTGGGAGAGACCTCAAGGAGGTTCCTTTCCCCTACCCAAACTAGTTAAGCATTACCTCCATTGGAGGTTCTCTCACCATAACTCTCATCCCAACAAAACAAAATAATGCAACAACAAAACAACCAAAAACTATAACATAACACATTAAATAAGCTAGGGTGAGAAAACAAGTAAGAGGCCTACCTTCAAAGCCCTTATGATGAAAGCAAGTTGGTGAAGAGCTCCAAACCTTCCCAAGCCTTCCAATCCTTCAAGCAATCCTCTAACTCTCTCAAACTCCTCCAAAAAATAACATAGCAAAAAGAATAAGATTGAAGAACCCCACACTCCTCAACAAGAGGAGATAATATAGGCCAAGAATTTGGCCTTGAGGAATGAGAAGGTGACACTTCTCCTTCCTCTTCCCATGCCACTTGCAAGGGAGAGGAAGTGTGAGGATGACAAGTGTCATCCTCTCATTCCCTCTCAATCCTCACCTTATCCACTTGTGCTCTCACACATGTGTGAGAGGACAAGTGGTGAGGTGGCAATTCCACTCACACCTACAAGAGGATAAGGGTTGCCATATGGTATCCTCCTATTCTCTCAAGGAGCCATCTTCCTCCAAGATGCTCTCACACATGTGAGAGTCTTGGGGGAAGCTCCCACACACTTGGGAGTCTTGGAGACCTCCCAAGTCTTCCTTGGGAAAGGATTTCCCAAACTTTGGGAAGGGAGATGAGTCTTTCCCAAGGCATGACTCATCTCCCACTTCCCTTAGTTCAAATTTTCGTCACTTTTACTAAACCAAGGTTTAGAGTGACCAAACTTGAGTCAAATCTAGGGTTAGATAGTCTAAGTTGACCCTAGACTCAAGGGTAACCACCTAGGGTAGCTTTTGGGACTCTAGGGTTCACAAAGGGTTAAAAATCACATTTAAATGGCCTCGAAATAAAATAAATACCAAGTGGTGTAAATCAAGTAAAATTATACAACACTCATTATTAAATAAATAGACAGGGGGTACTAAGGCTGAAATAATAAAAATTAAATCAATTACTTAAATCAACATTCAAATTCAAACATGATCCTTATCCCTCTTGGGAATGGATCAGATTTACAGGGGATAACAGAGTGTGAATTCTACCTCCGATTTTCCCGTGGCTAGGGAATGTGAAACCTGCACATCTTGATCAAGTGTCAGTCATATCATGGAATCATAGCCGAAGCAACTAGAATTAAATTCATGCAATTCGAATACATCAATAATCATCAATACATAACTCCAATTTAAACTGCATTTTAAATCATATGTCAAATAGTCGACATCACATAATTAATTAGATCTCATCACAAAATATCATCTAATATATCCCATGTGCCAAATCACAAAATATCATCCACTATGATCGAATCAAATCACATATGTCAAATCAAAGTTCTATCATAATCAAGAGATAATAAACAAGTCTACATAATGAAACCCTAGTCACTAAAGGTCTGATAATGTCATCACAAAATAGCATAATAGATCAAAATAAGGGAGGTGAAATAATTGGCCTCACAGTCATCTCTCTCACCTTCGCACATCACAAATGACTTTGTTCTTCTATATATACCTTCCACAACAACTCAAAACTTTGATTAGGTCGGCACCAAAATGTCTTTTAAATGAAACGTGTAATTCTTCAAGGGTTGACTTTAACATATGCATTATGAAAAGGAAATAAGTTGTGGATCACTTCATACTACAAAGTGGGATTAAACACATCATAACACAATCTCCAAAATCAAAATGATTGATCAGAATCAACCGCACATGAAAGAAAATAAATTGTCTGCCCAAACAACACTAACACTGCTGATTGTCCATCTTTGCATCACTGGGGATATACTAAATACATGATATAGACCAAGATATGATCAATGTACCTTGTAAACACTATCCATACACCCTTCTCCTAAAGTATCTAATCATTATGAAAGAAGAAACATATTGAACTGATGAAAATAGAGCATTCTAGACTAACTGTAACACATCAAACTTAGGATATTGCATTAAGGACCACAAAAACATCTAAAAATCTTATGGATAAGTTCATGTATCATTTTGAACATGTCTCCCAAACCACATGACCATGTCTAACACTGCAGAGGAATACAAAACATTCCAACAAGTCTTCCTTGTTAATTTACTCTGTCAAGTCATAGACTAGAACTTTGTCATTTATAAATTTCACTGTTGAAGGTGTAGTGACTTGAAATATTGGATATAACATCTGCATATGCTAATCAACTTATATTCTAAACTGCAAGACTAAATCTTTCTCTGCGGAGGAATGCAGACCAAAATACCATGGCTCTGCCTTAGAGTGTATAATGTAAATGCCTTAACCAAACTTTTACAACTTATCTTTGAGTGTGGTACAACAAAATGAAAAGATATAAATTTAGGCATCTAGGAAACATGTTAGAACAAGTGTACCTACCTCTGCATAATACTTAGACACTAGACAGATCACCGTTCTTCCTCATCTTGCAATGCTGACTGATATTGTTGCATATTGACTATCTCTGAAATATATACAACGACAACCAATCTTACTTGCACATACTTTTGACATCAATGAAATTTAATGTTATCAAGACACCAACAATCTCCCCCTTTTTCATTGATGGAAAAACCAAAATGATGTGCAAACACTCCCCCTTAGATGTACATTTCTTCCCATTTGACATCAAGGATAGAGGGACTAACATCTTATAACTTCCCAAAACTATATAAACTCCCTCTTACTATATGATTTCTACAAACAATACTCCCTTGAGATGAAAATGCACAAACACTGATGCTATGTACATAATATTATCAAAAATGACACTTCAAGCCTCCACAAGACAAAATTGTCTTATCTTCAATACTCTTTCAACTCACTTAGATGGCAGAATAGTTTTGTAAATTACCTTGAGTTACATAAGAGTGGATACCCAATTTGATTTTTCTAAGGCAAGAATGTGATTTTAGATTTCAAACTGCATACATAAGTCCTCAGCCTAATCAATGTTGCTTGGGGTCTTCATTTTCTACTCAATCTTTTTAGCTTCACCTAGAAGCCCTAATAATGAAGCAAGTCTCAAATTGACTGCTTACCTCATATGACCAAGCTACTTCTTTATCTATTCTCTTTGGTCTTGAAGTAATGACATATGTGAATGCAAATTTTTAATTTGTGCTCTAGTTGATTCATCCTTGTCTTTTGACAAGTCATATACCTCAGCCAATTTAGAGATCTATGACTCAATTGAGTCAATTTGAGCTTTGATGTTCTTGGTGAAATTAGGCCATTTCAAGTAGAACAAGTATAAAGCGGTGGCTTCATCAATGCATCCCTTAAACATCTTCAAATTTTCTTATAATTTATTATGTACATTGGCACACTTATTAGATATCTTAGCTAACCTTTTATCATTTATCTTAATGCCTCTTGTTCTGCTTTTTGTTCAACATGAGAAGAATGATCCTTAAAAGAATCCATCAATAGATTTAACTTTTGTCCCAAAGGTAAAGATGAGTAAATGATTACCTCTAGTAATCCTTTCTGAATCCACTTCACTGCATCTTCAACCAAACTGATCTTCTTCAAGTTTTCATGCAATAACTCCTTTCTTGTAGAAGCATACAAGATGTCACCAAGTTGTAGCTTATGGAGGGGTGAAATATTTGAAAAATCTACTTGCCCCTTAGGAGTGGGAATTTACAAAAGTTGAGGTGTGATTACAGGTTGAAACTATAATTGCAAGTGTAATAGGTCCTTAAATGAGTCCGACCCTAAAGAACTCTGACCTATATCCATAGGAGTATCCTCAACTTTCTCATCTTGCTTCTTCTCTATTTCACTTTGATCCTTTTCATCTTGTTTCTCCTTAGCCTTCTTTGTTTCATCTTGAACTTTCTCTTCTTGTTTCTCCTTAGGGTTATCCTCTTTTCTTTGCTCATCTTTCCTTGTATTCTTGAAAGGAGGATTGTCATATTTTGTACGAGAATTAGTATTCTCTAGAGGGGGTATATTCACTTTAGTTTGATCTCCTGATATTTGTGCTTCTATTTTTCTCCGGAGGAGGTGTATCAACATTACCTTGATCCTCTGCATTTTGTGTTTCAATGTTTTCCAAAGGATTAGTCTCCATATTTTTCTTATCATCTTTCTCAGTCATACCACCACTTTCCACATTATCTTGAAAGGTTGACAGATCTATATCATTAGATAAATCCTTAATAATTACCTCAGCATTCTTCATCTCTTCAAGAATTTTGTAAGTTTTCTCTAATGTTCCCTTTTCCAATCTTTCTATTTCTTCCTTGTCCTTTCCCATCATAATATTTATTCTTTTTTTTGTTCTAAATTCTTTCGCTTGTTTTTGAGATATTTTAATCTTTTCTTCATTAGAGATGGATGGACCAACATTTTCAACTACTTGTCTCCTCATCTCAGCCTCTTTTTCCATGGCTTCATTCCTCTTATCGGTAAGTATGTCTACAAGAGTTGTAGGAAGTTGATCAATGATCTCAATTAGGGCTATATTGAAGCCCATCATGTACATGACTATGACTATGGCCTTCTCAATTGTGGCTTTGTCAGTAGGTGACATTTTGTCATAGAGATTTGCAACCCCTTTTAATGCACCATGCTCTATAATTACATTTATAGTAGCCTCAAGCTATAGAGGCACATTTCCAGATACTTCTAGAGGAGCCTTCTTTGATTTCTTTGTCTTTTCTTTTCCTTGAGATATTTCTTCATTCTCTCCTTGCTTTATTCTTTTCTTCAATATAAAGGTTTTCTTTTCTTCCTCTTCATCCTCTTCATCATCCTCAACATTTACCAGATTGATCTTTCTTCTTTTTTACTGATGCATAGGCCTTGCTTTCTTCTTCTCTATATATTTGGTTTGTACTAGAATGTCATTAGCAGTTCTTCTCCTGCTAGGAGGTGTAGGAGTAGGTCTAAAGGATTTGGAAGAAGTAGTAGTATTAGGGACTAACCTACTTGTTCTTCTAAGAGTTTGTGAGGCATATGTAATTGGAGGTTCTTCTAGAGAGCCCTCAGGAGTATTAAGCATATCTTCTAGCTTTGATTTCATCTTTTTTTCTTTTTCTTCCACATCCTTCCTAATTATTTTGTTGGTAATTTCATCATAAGTCCCAAATCTATCAATAGCAAGCTCCTTAGGCTTGCTGAGCAACATATCAACATACCTAGTCAAATCATGTTCAGATACCTCGTAAGGTAAGGTGGTTATCCAAAAATTCCTTGGTTATACTACCTACATATAGAAATTATCCTTATTCACCATGAAAGTTATATCATTCTTGTATTTCTTTACAACTTTTGATGGTATCCTTTCCCTCAATTGCATTTCACCTTTGAAATTCTTAAAAAATCCCTAGTATATAGTGTTGCATTGTTTAGAGTCTACAAAGCTCTGCATATGATACATTATCTGCTGGGCACAAGTGATGTCTCTTCTCCATACTACATTCTTCATGCCAGACAATTCTCTCAAGAAATGAAACATGAGACAAATGATCAAAGAGCCATACTAGAAGTTATATCTTGTTTCCTTTGTTCCCTTCAGATGTTCTAACAATTATTGTTGCAACAACTCACATAGGTCATAGTCCTTTCCTTAATTGTTGTTCTAGAGCCATCTCATTGAAAGAAGTCAGAGAAGTTTAAAAAAGGATCACATCAATTAGTAAGAGCCGCACCTATTTTGAAGGTTTATTAGGGCAAGAAGCTGCAAAAAATTGAGATGTTACAATAAGGATTGGTTGAAGACAAGGAGATCACTACCAAGGAAAGAGAGGAGATTAAGGGTTTGCAAAGAGAGAGGATTGTTCCAAAAAGGAATCACTAAAAATCTATTAGAAATCATAGCTGTTAAAGAGATCCGATTATAGCTAAGAAAGGAATCACTAGAACATGTTTAATTAGATGGCAGTTACAAAGATGGACAATGCAAAAGAAGTTGTAGAAATTGGTCGCATACAACATAAGCCACCAAAGAGTGAATGAAGATTGTGGAATTTAATAAATCCTTAGAAAGCAGCTCGATTGACTCAAGATTGTGGGAGCCAAGTTTTTTAGAGACCAAAGGTTGATAGTGTAAAAAGAAGTAGATTGAAGATCGAAGGGTTTAATGTCTTAAGACAAACATTGTTGTCAATGGAAAACACTGAAGGCTTTTCAAAGGAGAATTCGTAGAAGTCAAAACCCCATATCTGGAGCCACAACTATTAAAATATTGCAGATCAAGTAAGGCCACAACCAAGGAAAAATTACAAAATTTCAGAGGTTGAAGATTTGAATACACATTTTCTTTTTGGAGACCAGAGACACATGAAGCTACTGGTTATCAAATTGGACTAATCTGATCAAGTCAAGGTATGGCATCAAACAATTACTTGCAGCCCCTAATTCCATTTCTTATTGGTAAGAACTATGATAATTGGGCAATTAAGATGAAATCTTTGTTTTGTTCTCAATATCTATTCAATTTCATAGAGAAAGGGTTTGTAGAACCATAGGATGAGTCAACATTAATGCCAAATCAATTGGATGAGCTTAAGGAAAAAAGATGAAAGGATGCAATGGCTTTGCAATTTATTCAACAAGGTATGGAATATGAAATTTTCAGTAGAATTAAAAGTTCAAATCCATCTAAAAAAGCATGGGAAGCACTTGAGACAATATATCAAGGTACTTCTAAGGTAAAAGTATCCTTGAGTTGCAATCACTTAGAAGAGATTTTGAAAATTTGCAAATGAATATTTAGATTTAGTTGATCAATTTCAAGGTCAAGTAATGAATGTGGTTAATCAAATTAGATCAAATGGTGATGAGTTATCAGATCAGAAGGCTATTGAAAATATTCCTAAAATTTTGCTAGCTTAGCAAGTTTGATACTATTGTGGTTGTAATTGAGCAATCTAAAGATCTATCACAGTTATCTGTGGAAGAGTTGTTTGGACCATTGCTATCTCATGAATATAGGTTGAACATGAATAACAATGTTTCATTGGAGGATGCATTCAAATCATAAATGACATTTCACAGAGGCAGAAAAAGAGGAAATTTTAGAGGAAGAGGAAGAGGAAGAAAAAAATTCCAAAGAGAAGAAAGAAAATGTCCTGATCCAAGAGGAAGACTAAGATAAGGTTTTAGATCTAGAGGATGTGGATATAATCAAGCATCACAAAGGTATGATAAGTCTAATACCCAATGTTTTTATTGCAAGAAATTTGGACATATTGCAAGTGAATGTCAAAAGAAACAAGTAGATGTAGGAAAGCAAAATGCATTTTTTTCTAAAAGTAGTTCAAGCACATTATTCATTACATGCCATGTAGCTCAACAAAATTCAAGTGATTCTTAGTTTCTAGATAGTGGGTGTAGCATTCACATGACAGGAAGTAGAGAATTGTTTGAAAGCATGGATACTAGAGAGTTGTTTGAAAGCATGGATACTACAGCCAAATCATAAGTAAAATTAGGCAATAATGATACAGTGGCAGTAATGGGTAAAGGTGTAATCAATGTGGTAACAAATCATGGTAAGAGGTCTATTCCTAATGTTTACTTTGTACTTGGATTGAAGCATAATCTTATAACTTGTATTGGTCAACTTGTTCAAAAAGTTTAAAAAATCATTTTTGAAAATAATGTTTGCACTATATTTGATATACCTCCTAGTAAAATAGTAATTGCAAGGGTTGAAATGACAAAGAACAGGATGTTTCTACTAAGGATGAGGAGTGAAAACATAGGAGGAGTTGAAGCAAATTTCAAGGAAAGTTGTCAAGATCAAGCATTGGTATGGCATTTGAGGTATGGTCATCTTAATTTCAAAAGATTGTGTTTGTTACAAAAGAAGAAAATGATAAAAGGAATACCCCAAATTCAAGAACCAATGAGTTCATGTGATAGTTGTATTTTGGCAAAACAACATAGAGAAATTTTTCCAAAGGGAATGTCATATAGAGCATGGGCACCTTTAGAACTTGTGCATATAGATTTATGTGGTCCAATTCAAGCACCATCATTATGGGGGAGCATCTACTTTCTAACTTTTATTGATGATTTTTTAAATACTGCAAGGAAGACATGGGTTTATTTTCTTAAGTATAAATCTAAAGCATTTGGAGAGTTGAAAGAATTCAAAGCATTGGTTAAAAAACAAAGTGGCCTATTCATCAAGGTATTGAGATCCACTAGAGGAGGTGAATATAAATCAAATAAGTTCTTAGACTTTTGCAGGTTCCATGGGATAAAGAAACAATTTACTACGAGTTATACACCTCAACAGAATGGTGTCACAGAAAGGAAGAATAGAACAATAATGGAGATGGCAAGAAGCAAGTTGAAAGGTAAGAATCTACCTAATGAATATTGGGATGGAGCAATAGCTTGTGTAGTATACATCTTGAATAGGTGTCCAAAAAAGCGTATGAAAGATAAGATTCCTCAACAAGCATGTAGTTGTGTTTTATTTACATTTGTGCCAAAGGAAACAATAAGCAAGTTGGGTGATAGAGGTGAGAAGTGCATCCTTATTGGTTATTGTGAATATTCAAAATATTATAAGTTGTCTAATCCTATCACCAAGAAGGTTATTATAAGTAGAGATATTGTATTCAAAGAAGAAGAATCTTGGGATGGTAGTATAGATAAATCAATTTCAGTTGGTACAACAATACCTTATGCTGATGAAGAAGAAAAAGTTTAAGAAAATCAAGATAATCAAACTACTATGCAAGAAGGTACTCCATTAAGGATTCCACAAAGAGAACAAGGTGAATCATCAACCCATTCCTCTCCTAATTCACAAGTAATGATTCTAATCCTACACTTGCATCTTTGAGATAAAGAATTCAAGGTAAGAAGTTTCAAAGGTTGCAAGACATTTATGATCAAGGAGAAGGAATAGATTTGCAATCAAATTTTGCTTTATTTGCTCATGATCCTGTATATTTTGAGGATGCAATTAAGGAAGAACATTGGATTAATGCAATGAATGAAGAGATAGAATCAATAGAAAGTAATGACACATGGGAATTAGTTGATTTTCCTAAAGGCAAAGAATGCATAGGTGTGAAATGGGTTTACAAAACTAAGTTTAAAGCAAATGGAGATGTTGAAAAATATAAGGCAAGATTAGTAGCTAAGGGGTTTGTACAACAAGATGGAGTTGATTATAATGAAATATTTGCATATGTAGCAAGACTTGATACATTTAGAATGTTGTTAGCAATTGTATCTCAACATGGTTGGAAAGTTTATCAAATGGATGTCAAATCAACTTTTTTGAATGGATTTCTAGAGAAAGAAGTTTTTGTACAACAATCAGAAGGATATGAAGTAAGTGGACATGAAAATAAAGTATACAATTTGAAAAAGGCACATTATGGACTCAAGCAAGCACTTAGAGCGTGGTATAGCCAAATAGATGCATACATGATGGATAATGGATTCAAAAGGAGCAATAGTGAGCCTACACTATACATGAAGGTAAACAAGCAAGGTTAGATTTTGATTGTTTGTTTATATGTTGATGATTTGATCTTTACTAGACATTTATCTATAGATATATTTAAATTAGACATGAAAAGGGAATTTGAAATTACATATTTAGGATTAATGAGATATTTTCTAGGCATTGAAGTTGTACAAAATGATAATGGGATTTCCATTTGTCAAACTTGTTGGCAAGAGACACTGCTAGGATTAATAAGTGTTTTCATTGATGGCAACAAAGTATATCCCACACATCCACAGTGCATAAATTACTCATACCGGAAGTCAGATTGAAGATAGGTTGATTCGGTAGTCAAGAAAAAAGTATATGATAGGGTCTGATAGATTGGGTCCAGAACTCTTTGATGTTGAAACCTAACATGTTGTGGATTTGGGTAAGTAATAAGGAATATCTAAACTATTGTATTCCAGAGATTTAGCCTCCAATGGCAAAGCATGTGAAAGATATGAGCATTTTTATATTGAACTTTAGTTAGACAATGTAGACAG
Organism: Cunninghamia lanceolata; assembly: GCA_027924645.1. NCBI lineage: Eukaryota > Viridiplantae > Streptophyta > Pinopsida > Cupressales > Cupressaceae > Cunninghamia > Cunninghamia lanceolata. The sequence goes on from BSBN01000111.1 coordinate 62,360, forward strand.
AGGAAGAACTAGCCAATAGAGTATCAGACCTCAATCTAGATGTGCAGAAGGTGTTGATCAAGTAACTTGAGGTGTTGGCCAATTTAGGTAATGATTTCTATGCCTACGTTTTTGGTGCACATCATCTATCAAGTATGAATTTAGCTGATAGAACAATATTTTGCAAATATCATAAGTGTTCTTGTTGCTGACTAGAAATTTGTTTGAAATCCTTGATGCGGATATATATATACCTAATGGATTCAAGCTTGTGGGGTGGTGAACAAGTGATTGTGATAGGGATGAAGTGTGAAGAAAAGTAGAGAGAAGTGCTAAGGCAGTAATCCAAGCTTAGAATGTGACAGAAGAGTGATATTGAGTAGAGGAAGAATGAAATGTGCTAGATCGGTATACTAAGCCTAACCAAAACTAAATTCTTGCATATGTGGATGTTGTTCATCTGTAAGTCTCTTATAGGTAGTGAACCTCTTGTGAGCAGTGTGCTCAGGTAGTGAGCCCTAACTGACAAGTGCCATTTTGTACTTCTTTATTCTTTTAATAGAGAATGCAATCTTGGGTTAATCACCCCGTGGTTTTTCCCTTAATAGGGTTTCTATGTAAAAATCCTTATGTTATGTGTGTTGATTTTATTTCAATTCTTATGATTGCTTATTCTTCCATGCTTTAATATATCACTAAATGTTAAGTTAAGAAAAGGAAGTAAATGTAAGAAAGTTTTGAGATAACTAATTCACCCCTACTCTCAGTTATCTGCCTTGTTTCTAACTTTTGGTATCAGAGCTAAGTTCCTTAGAATAAGCCTAATAGCTTGAGGAGGATCTGGGAATCTCAATGGATGCATATGGTATGAAAGAACAATTGCAATCTACCTAAAAATATCTTGATCAATCTCAGTCTGAAGTCAATAATTTGAAAGAGCAACTTAAGGAGGTTGATGATTTCATCATTGAGATGAAAGAAAAACTCAGTAATTCCATGAAAAAGAGAAAGGAGCGACTTCAGAAGTTAGCAAATTAGAATGAAGCCAATAATACTGATGAGGACCTGAATGAGAAAACAAAGCTATGTGAAAAGTTGTCAAAAGAAGTTGTCATGCTAAGACATGAAATGGAATTAGGGGTTATGAAATTTACTCAAGAAATTGAAGAAAAGAGAATGACTGAAGATAACTTAAAACAATCCCTCAAGGAGAAAATAAAAGATTGTTACAAAATAGACAAAATAATTAGACATCTTGAGTCTGATCTTGGAGAAGCCAGATACAATGAAGAACAACTTGAGAGATAGATTAACACTCTCAAACAAGATCTTGAAACTACAAATGAATACAAAGAGAAATTCAAAATAAGTTCAACCAAACTTGAAGTACTACTTGAAAGTCAAAAGAGGGTAGATGATAAGCATGGCTTAGGATATGAGAAAGGTGAAAGCTCTGGATCTGGTCACAAGAATTTTGGATTAGAAAGACAAAGAAACAAGCCTAGAAGACCTCCAGTAAGACAACCTAATGCTCAAAGATATCCATCCTTCAATGGAAGCTAATTCAATTGCAACAAATTTGGTCATAAAGCAACTTAGTGTAGGAGTAGATTAAATCAAAATAATTCATCCTTCTCTGGTCAATGTTTTAATTGCAAAAAGTATGGTCACAAATCTCATGAATGTAGAAATATGCAAATAAACAATTGTTTCAATGGTAGATGCTTTACGTGCAATACATTGGGGCATATGGCTAATCAGTGTAGATCAAGATGATATCAATCAAATAAGCAAGGAAATGTTGTGTGTTACAATTGTAATAAGTCCGGTCATATAGCTAGATTTTGTAGGAACATAAATCATGATGGAAAAGGTCCGATAAAACATGATAAAAAACAAGACAAAGGCAAAGGTAGAGTGAATGCTGATGAGATTTATAAGTGGATGAGCAAGATTTGGGTAAAGACGAATGTGATGAATATTGGTGATGGGTCCGCACCAAAATCCGGTGCTGATAATCCTTCTGGAAATTAAAAAGGATGAGCTCTAGCTCAGGGGGAGCTACAAAGAAGATCAAATTCCCCCAGCTAGTTAGTAAGTGCCTGAATTTGACACATTGAGTAAGAATCAGAGGTTGTGGATTAAAGATCTTTTGAAGGTTCTTCTAAAAATTATTTAGTTAAAGATTGAGAAATCTGCATATTGATTTGAAGAAATTATGAGCAGATCAGGTTCTGGCAACTATTTGGTAAAAACATAATTACACAAACAGATTTGGTATGATCTAAAAATGCAATTTTATGGTCTACAAATTTAGAGGCATGTTTTGAAAGGCTAAAGTTATGTTGTCAACTCACTTAGATGATAATTTGAAAATCTGCACAATGATTCATGAGAAATTCACTCAAAACAGGGTAACTAGATGACTTAAAGTGTGCATTTATTACAATGACTAATTAGGTTTTTGTGCAAAGATAAAAGGCTTTTCATTCATCATTTACAAACACTTTGCACTCATGAAGAAGAAAGACAAAGCTCTAAGAAGAGATCCTACAAATTACTCAAGTTAAGGCTGAAGATCAAAATTAAGTAGAAATTTGATTTGGTAGTTGCAACAAACCCTAAAGTGAAAAAGGTATTTCTTCTCTATAAAATTTCTCCAAATTTCATTGCTAGAATGGCTACTCCTATGGTTTTGAATGTCACTGAGAGGCCAAGACCTAAATTCAAGAAACACCCTCACAAATCTATAGAATTTGATCCCTTGGGTTTGTTTTCTAGTATCCCATATGGTGTTCTGCATGTAGAAGATATTAGGGTTTACATTCATGCAAACATTGAAGACCTTGGAGACTTAGAATTGATGGAAATATACTATGAATAGTTAAGAAATGAGAATTTTGATCTCAAACCAGAATTTAAGGCCCTAAAAGATAAGCACTTTGCACATTGCATTCATTTCCTATCTTTTGCAAAGGACGAATGGGTCCGGTATGTGTTAAGTAGGATGCATGATAACTTTATGTGGTTAATGAGTCCATTTATGGTAACCAAAGACACCATCAAGGCTGTAACCATATTGCACTCAACTGGTGGGTTACCTGCACTCAAATCTATGAAAAATCAAATCATAACAGATGCCACTGGGTCATAATATGACAAGAGGGCAATGACTATAAATGATATTACTGACCTAGATGTCAATTTTGCATCAATTGTAATTGGTTACAAGATTTACCACTCAAGTAGGGAAAATTTTGTATCTAGTACTGCAATCTATACTACATATCAGATGAAGGAAAATATAGATTATGATTTGTGTGGGCTTCTATTGAATCAACTAATGGAGAATCTATAGAAGATTAAGAAAGATAAGAAAAATTCGTTTAAGTATGGCAATTTGGTGTTGTGTTTGTTCTTCTATTACATGAACAAGTCATCGGGATCAAAAGGTCTGATTTGGGCAAATAATAGACCTGTTGCAATTCAAATAAGAGATTATTTGTATGGACTTGGTGATGCACAAGCCCAAAAGATAGCTCTCAGGGGTTACTTCAAGAATTTCTAGAGCATGATGCATGTAAGAGAAAGAATACCAAAAACAATAGTTGAGAAACAGAAAGACACAGTTTGCTTCATGGTTGACACAGATCAATGCCTAATGGAAACAACTAAGCCAAGAACTATATGGGTAATGCCCATGGGCTATGAAGTTGATGAAAACATATTGGAGGTACATGTTCAACACTTGCTAAGCCAACCCAAGGACACTCAAGTAGAGAGGTTTGGCACCTTTGATGAGCTAAACATAAAAATACATGTTGAATTAAGGAAGCTTGAGTCAAAAAGAAAAGTGAGAAGGGAAGTTGAAGAATTTGCTAAGAAGTTTGGATAACAAAGGAAGCAATAGATGCAAATAGAGAAAAAATAGAGAAAATTGAAAGGGAAAGGGAAGAAGAAAAGAAAGAAACTGTCCCAGTGGAAGCCTCTACCCGAACAAGATCTACTAGGAGTTCTACCCCTGTCTCTCCTAAAAGCTCAAAGACTGCTAAACCAGTAACCAAACCATGTATTACAAGAGAAAAGAGAAAGAAGTCTAAGGCCACAAGAACATATGTGAGCCTTAAGGATGATGAAGAGACATAATCAGATGTGGAGGTTAGAGATTTGAAGAAAGCCAAGAATAAAGCTTTCAAGAATGACAGGACTGATGAGAAGCAAAAGATAGAAGTTTAGAGACACACTCTCTCAATTGAAGACATCATTAAAGTAGTCACTATGGATGGAAAACTACAACTGATGATAGAATTCTATGATGAGTACAATGATGTAGGCAAGAGAATTCTTGAGGAAGCAATGGTAAGGTACCAGAACATTTATAACAAAGTTTTCATTGAAATAATTTCCTTGATTCCTAAGAGCTTAGCAGAAGTTTTGGAGGTAAGAAAAGAAAGTGCAAAAGCAAAAGACTTGGAGATCCGAGAACAGATAGTGATACAGTTATGTCCAACTATCACTCAAAAACAAATGGACATGGTCTTCAAGGATGCCAAAGAAGAATTTCAGAGCAAGTTTAGAATGAATAAACTCATGCTTGGAGAAACTGACCAAATAGTTGATGAGACAAAAGAAATTCTCCAGAGTGCTTTGGAAAGGTTCAATCTTCCCATTTTAGAGGAAGCAAAAGAAGAGCCTTCTGACATGGATGTTGAAGGATTAAAGAAAATTGATGAAGAGCCATTTGACATGGATGTCGAAGGATTAAAAAAATTGATGAAGAACAATCTGAGGCCTTAGACTTCTCTGCTCTAGAAGAGCAAGTGTAGAAAGAAGAAACAAATACTATTGGTGACAATAAGAAATTCAATTTGGATGCCCCCAAAGGAAAGGAAGATGAGAATACAAGAGACACTACAGAAGCAGTGTAAAGTTTCTTGGACAAGAAAGTTGTGGAATTAGATGAACCAGAGTTGATACAAGGACCACTAAATCTAGACTCTCTCTAGTTTAGATAATGAAGATAACATCTTTTACTCAGGCCAAAGCCAAAGCAAAACTCCTGAAATCTCATATGGAGGACTGTGAGCTGCTAAGTATTGCATCTAGAATGTTGGAGAAGATTATGCCCTCATATCAAAAGGATCCATCTGCCTCTCCATCCGGTAACTTGAAGAACTTAGTTAATTCTGTCAATACACATTTTGAGTCTTTAGAAAAATCAATAGAAACTAAGGTTCGAAATGAGTTATTGGGAAAAAGATTTAGTGAGGTACAAGGACTAATTGTTAATGATAGAAAATCCTTAGACATTGACATAAAGAGCATAGAAAACACTCTTAAGGATGGTGGAGACATATAAATTTTGTTTATCCTGGTCCAAAGTTGCAGAGGACATTGAGAAGAAAATAAAAGAACAAGAGGGAAAATTGACAAATCTATTTCAGAATTTTGATCCTCTCACTGTCTCTCTGGCAAGTCAAGAATGCCAAGTAGTTATTATAATAAATAAAATAAAGAAATTGGGTAAGGAGAAGAAGAATATAATGGATAGAATGGGTGAACTCAGAGGGATAATCATCCTTAAGTTAGAGGCAATGCATGATGCCTTAATAGATGCTCTAAGTACAGCCCGAACCAGTGATCCAACAGATTTGAAGAGGGCAGAAGTATATGTATTTTTGTTGAGTGGACACATCTCCATTTTGGATAGGATGAAGAGAAGTTGGGCCACAGAGCTTGTACAATTGAAGACTACATTTGCAGATATACTTAAGTATGTGTAAGTTTATCTTACAGATTGTATGTACATATGTGGCCTTATATAATAATTTTTGCACATTTTTGGTATGCGGAACCCACCCTTTGCCATTGATGACAATGGGGGAGTAAAGAGCAGTAAAAAATGAGGAATCCAACATTAAGGGAGCACCAGTAAGCAGTGTGGAGAAATAGAGCACAAGATAAGGGGCATTTACAGCGACACTTAGTCATTTTTCACTAAGTGTTGCCATCAATGCCAAAGGGGGAGATTGTTGGCAAGAGACATTGCTAGGATTCATAAGTGTTGTCATTGATGGAAATAGAGTATATACCACTCATCCACAGTGCATAGATTACTCATATCGAAAGTTAGATTGAAGATAGGTTGATCTGATAGTCAAGAACATAGTATATGATAGGGTCTGACAGATTTGGTTTGGAACTCTCTGATGGTGAAACCTAGCATGTTGCAGATTTGGGTAAGTAATAAAAAGTATTTAAACTATTGTATTCTAGAGATTTTGCCTCCAGTGGGAAAGCATGTGAAAGATATGAGCATCTAAGTATTGGACTTCATTACATAGTGTAGACAGAGGAAGAACTGGCCAATAGAGCATCAAACCTCAATCTAGATGTGCAGAAGGTGTTGATCAAGTAACTTGAGGTGTTGGCCAACTTAGATAATTATTTCTATGCCTAAGTTTTTGGTGTGCATCATCTATCAAGTATGAATTCAGCCGATAGAATAGTATTTTGCAAATATCCTAAGTGTTCTTGTTGCCAATGAGAAAATTGTTTGAAATCCTTGATACAGATATATATACCCGATGGATTCAAGCTTGTGGGGTGGTGAAAAAGTGATTGTGATAGGGATGAAGTGCGAAGAAAAGTAGAGCGAAGTGTTAAGGCAGTAATCCAAGCTCAGAATGTGATAGAAGAGTGATATTGAGCAGAGGAAGAATTAAATGTGCTAGATCAATATACTGAGCCTTACCGGAACTAAATTCTTGCATATGTGGATGATGTTCATTAGTTCAAACACATTGTTATCATCTATAAGTCTCTTGTAGGTAGTGAGCCTCTTGTGAGCAGTGTGCTCAGATAGTGAGCCCTAATTGGGAAGTGCCATTTTTTACTTCTTTATTCTTTTAACATAGAATAAGTTCTTGGGTTAATCACCCTATGGTTTTTCCCTTAACAGGGTTTCCATGTAAAAATTCTTGTGTTATGTGTGTTGATTTCAGTTCTTATGATTGCTTATTCTTCCATGCTTTTATATATCACTAAATGTTAAGTTAAGAAAAGGAAGTAAAAGTAAGAAAGTTTTGAGATAACTGATTCACCCCCCTTCTCAGTTATCTGCCTTGTTTCTAACAAAACTAAGTATGCAAAGGATGTGTTGAAGAGGTTTAGAATGATAAATTGCAATCCAACATCTACTCCTATAGCCATAGGTACAAAACTTAGCAGAGAAGATAATGGGTACAATGTTATTTCAAATACATTCAAAAGACTTGTTGGAAGTTTAATGTATCTCATAGCAACTAGGCCAGATATTATGTATGGAGTTAGTTTTATATCTAGATTCATTGACTCGCCCAAGGATTCACATTGGTAAGTTGGGAAAAGAATATTGAGGTATATTGTAGGGACTATTGAATATGGTATATTATACTCCACAATAGATAAGTTTTAGTGATTTTGTAGCAAGCATTGATGATCGAAAGAGCACTTTAGGATATGTATTTCATTTTGGAATAGGTATCATTGCATGGGTATCCGAGAAACAACCAATAGTGACAATCTCATCTACAGAAGCAGAATATGTGACAAGTACATCAATAGTATGTCAAGCAGTATGGATACGAAGAGTTTTTATAGATTTAATGCAAGAGAAAAAGGAACCTACACCAATCTATTGTTATAATAAATCAACAATTGCACTATTGAAGAATCATGTTTTTCATAAGAGGAGTAAGCATATTGCCACAAGGTATCACTTCATTTGAGAGTTGGTGAACAATGAAAAGATCAATCTTCAGTATTGCAGATTTGAAGATCAGTTGGCAAATATATTCATAAAGGCCTTAGCAAAGGAGTAATTTGAGTATTTGACAAAAAATTTGGGTATTGCAAATATTATGTATTCAGTAGTAGAAATTAGGGGGGAGTGTTAGAACATTCTAATAATTTCCACTAGATAAGTAATTAAATGTTGTATGTCAGCCAATGAAAATAAAATAAAAATAAAATGTGTATGTCGGCTATTCCAGAATCTTCATGTAACATCTAAACTCCTCTATAAAAAAGGTTTTTTAATCTACTTTGTGCAAGCAATAAAAACTTATTTTGTTCAGCAGCACACTCTAACATTACTGTTCTTTTGTCTTTGCCCACTCACAAAGAGATAGGAGTTTTGTAAAACATGGCCACCTCCTTGGATGAATTTACACAGGCATCCTGAACTCATCGTTGGAGTGGCCTTGGAATCTTCTCATTTGTGGTAAGCATTTCCAATGCTCTCGAAGCAGTTGGTCATTTAGCTAGATCAATTTGAATGCACGAAAGTGCTATTGCTATATTGCCCTCAATATACTTCTTGAATCAAAACCATCGGTGTTGATCAATCAATGGTCAATTGGATTATTAAGGCAGTCCTCTTTGTGTAATATCCATGCTTGCAAACACATACAAAATAAAGACTACTATTATCTTGATTTCCTAAATCCACTAAAAATCCAAAAATGGAAATTGTGTACAATATAATTAGAAAATTACCCGATCCATAAGACTGCGCATTCCATCTTTAATACTGATAAGTTCTAAACATCTTATGCCAGAAACCACATTCAATAAAAATAATCCAAAACCATAAATGTCTGCCTTTTTTGTGACATAACCATTCCTTATACACTTAGGGGCTATGTAACCACTACCAGACAAGAAAGGAAAGTTGAGTGAGTTCTCACATGGAAAGCTTTTTCAAATAAAAAGATCTTTGACCTTAAGTTTTGAGACAATATTTAATCTACTAGATAAAAATACCATGTACGCTATAAAGATCTATTACCTTTTTATGTTAAATTGAACTATGTTGGTAGTGACAATTGTTTTTCTTTCCCCTTTTTAAACATGAAAAAAAATAATACTAGATAATTTGACCTAAGGCCAATAACTCTTACACTATTCCAGTGGCACAGTTGAATGATGTGTATCATCCTACACTTCTCTAATTGTCACATAAACTCGTTCCTCGTGGGCTCTATATTCCCTTCTTGAAAGCACTCTTGTGATTCCAAAATCTGAGAGACCTTGGTGTTAAATTACTCATCAAGTAGAATGTTGGTGGGTTTAATGTCTCTATGCACTATACACTATTCTTCACACTTGTGAAGATACACTAGTGCATTTATTACTCCCTCTATGATCTTCCTCCTCATGGGCCAGTCAAGCCTTTACTTGGATTTTGGGTCTGTAATTTGCCATTGGGATTTCAAAAAAATACAGTTCATTCGCAAAGATTAAAAAATATAGGGAAGCTCATGATACTTACTGAAGATTAAATTTGACAGATTTCCATTGGGCATATAATGATAGACTAGAAGAAACTCATTTCTAGCATTGCAAGACCCTGACAGATTCAAAATGTTGTTGGAAGTAAGTCACACTTGGACTGATGATGGACTAGCCAAAAGGCATTAATAACTTGGGAGAGCACTCCAGCAATAATGGAAGGTCCTAGGTTCAAGTCCTAGCTGGTCCATATGAGTTGTAGCTCATTAATTGGTATCACAGCCAAGCTAGGATCCCTAAGCACCTGTAGTGTGGCTAAAGGGGGGTATTGGAATTAAGCCACACTCGGATTGACGATGAATTGGCCATAAAGGGGCTAGTAGATCAGTTGGTAGAACACTCTAGTAGAAAATGGAAGGTCCTAATTTCAAGTCCTAGCTGGTTGATATGAGTTGTAGCTCAACAATTGGTATCGAAGCTATGCTAGGAGCCCTAAGCACCTATAGTGTAGCTTAAGGGGGATGTTGGAAGTAAGTCACACCTAGACTAATGATGGGCTGACCACAAAGGGGCCAATAGCTCAGTTGGTAGATCACTCTAATAGCAAATGGAGGGTCCTAGGTTCGAGTCCTAACTGATTGATATGAGATGTAGCTCAACAAATATTTGGATGATGTAGATTTGCCATGACAAAAAACTCATCCACTAGTGTGTTGTTTTTGTTATGTGATCTCTTTATTATGATATACCTTCCATCCGTCAAAGTTCCATTTAAAAGAACAATATATTTTAATGAGAAATTTGGTTGCAAGAACATTTTTCATTTCAATTTTAATGGCTATCAGAGGACCATATTTCTTGAAAAGAAGAAATATTTACTCTGTATGTATGGCCAAAACCCCCTTGGTCAAAAATCTCCTGAAACTCAGTTGTTGCTTTCTACAAATCATTGAGAGAAAACTTGATAGGTTGTCCTCCCACCTTTTCTTTAGTTTGTAATAAAGATGGATGATCATTGTTTGACTCCATACTCACTCCTAAGACAAGTTGTTTGAATGAATGGGTATGCACAAGTTTTCAACATCCTTGAAAACTATGTGCAACAAATGTTGTAAGCCCACTGGTACCATATTTTAAAAATGCTCCAAATTTTAGAATTGAGTTTGCTAGCCATTTCTTCTATTACAAATAGGTGAATTCATAGCTCCTATTAAGAGTGTTTCAACAAGCACAATCTTTGGCATTGTTTTGTGGTTTATTGGTTCTAATATCTCTACTAATACATAGTTAAAATCTTAAATTTATAACTGATCAAAAAGAGAAATTGAAATAACACATAACAACATCATATTATAACCAATCGAAGAATTATTTGTTGGTAGGAAGGTGGTTGTGTAGAGAGAAGCTACCATAATGCTAGAAAAAAAAAAGTAAAACAAGAGAGAGCCAACAAGAAAGTGATTGTAGTAGTGCAGATGACAAGAAATAGAATGTTTCCTCTTAGGATGCATATTATGTCTCCGATGCTATCTATGGTTCCATCTCTAGAGAAGTCTTCAATGTTGTCTCTAACACTCACAATAGTGACAAAGTAATCTACCTTTAGGAAAGCCATCAAAGACCCATCCAAACTTTGGAATTTAAGATACGTGCACTTAGATTTTGCTAGTTTGAGTTTATTGTCCATGAAAGACATTGTTAGAGGGCTATTGACTATTGTAGAGCTCGAAGGGAAATGTGAAGCTTGCATACTAGGAAAGAAACATAGGCATCCCTTTCAATTAGGGTATTCTAGGAGAGAAAAAAACCATTGGAGTTGGTGCACTCAAATTTGTGTGGGCCCATGAAAACCCACACCCTGGATGGAAAACTTATTTCATGATGTTCATAGATGATTACAGTGGAAAAATCAGGGTGCATTTCTTGAAAAACAAATTAGAACCCTTCGAGAAATTTAGGTGGTTTAAGGCCTTAGATGAAAAGAAAAGTGGCCACTACATCAAATCCCAGAAAAGATAGAGGGGGAGAGTACATCTCCAAAGAGTTTTTAAATTTCTGGAGGAATGAAGGCATAGAAAAATAGTTTACAACTAGGTATACTCCACATCAAAACATAGTGGTTGAATAGAAAAACAAAACCATTCAAGAGATGGAAGCAAGCATGCTGAAGGCAAAAGAACTCTCACATGATTATTGAGGTGAAGTTCTAACAACCACAGTTTATCTACTAAAGATGTGCCCCACAAAGGTAGTTCATGATGGATCCCACAAGAAATATGAACAAACAAAAATTGAAGCAATGAACACTTAAGAATATTCAAGTGTGTGGCATATGCATTCATGCCCAATGAGAAGAGGCATAAATTTGATGACAAAGATGAAAAAAAACATCTTCATAAGCTGTAGTGAAGAGTCAAAAGCCTACAAACTGTATAATCCAATCACTAAGAATGTTGTGATTAGTAGGGACATTGAATTTATTAAGAATGAATCATGAGATTGAATGGTGGAGAACTCCATGGGTATTTTAGTCACAATACCCCTTGAACATGAAGAAGTTTCAGAGGACAATAGGTCTGAAGGAGCACCAAAGAGTAGTAGCTTAGGAAGAAACTATCGTAGAGCTTTGGAAAATAGCATCTCCAGAGGAATTCAGCAAAGCAACAGCTTTGGAGGAGTTCCAAATATTAGAAGCTCCAAAACCTTTTAGCATAGTGAACACTCCAGCACTCATTCTTCTTCATCAACCTAGCACTTAAGCAGCTTCAGGGGTAATTCAGATCCTACACTCACCTCATTGATTCCATTAATGACAAGGAGTACGAGGGAAATTTATGATATCACAAGGTATGCTGATCTAGGTGAAAATCAAGATTTTACATTATTTCCTTATAATGATCCAATGCATTTTACTCATAAGTTGTGAAAGAGGAGAAATGGTGTAAGGCCATGGATGAGCAGTTGGATGCTATGGAGAGGAATGAAACATGGGAGTTAACTAATTTATCTAAGGGTAAACACGTGATTAGAGTTAAGTGGGTCTATAAAACCAAAAGTACTGCTGAGGGTAAGATTGAAAGACATAAAACAAGGATGGTCATCAAGGGGTACAAACAATAGGTTCAAAGAGATTATGATGAGACATATGCACTAGTTGCAAGGTTGGAAACAGTCTAAACATTATTAGCAATAGTATCCTAACACAAATAGAAGGTGTATTAAATGGATGTGATGTCAAGCTTCTTGAATGGAGTGCTAAAAGAAGAATTGTATGTGGAACAACCACTTGGCTATGAAGTCCTAGGGCAAGAAGACAAAGTATATAGGATCTAAAAAGGTCTCTATAGGCTGAAACAAGAACCTCGGGCATGGTAGAATAGAATAGACTCATATCTACTGAGAAATGGCTTTAGCAAAAGCAATAGTGAGCCCACACTCTTTATTAAAGCAACTCATAGTGAGATTTTGATTACCATTTTGTATGTAGATGATTTGATTTTTACAAGAAATAATGACCTCTTCATTGCTGATTTTAAAGAGGTAATGAAAAGAGAGTTTGAAATGATAGACTTAGGTCTACTAAAATATATTCTAGGCATTGAGTTCCAACAAACACAACATGGCATATTTATTTTGCAAACTAACTATGCCACACAAATTTTGAAGAGATTTAAAATACAGAACAACGAGCCTGCCCCAACAACAACAACTATAGGTTTGAAATTAAGCAAAGAGGACAACAACAATGAAGTGAACCCAATGCTCTAAAAAAACAAGGTTGGAAGCTTGATGTACTTGACAGCTACTAGGCCTAATTTGATGTTCACGATAAGTCTAATTTCTAGGTTCATGGAGAGACCTAAGGACACACACTAGAAAATAGGAAAGAGGTTCCTAAGATATGTTAATGGAACCAAAGGCTATGACATTCTGTATAATGCATCTAATGAGTTTAAGCTAGTTGGTTAAATAGATAGTGATTGGGCATGTAATGTAGATGATAGAAAAAACACATCAGGCTATGTTTTTCACATGGGTATCAAAGAAGAAGCCCATTATCTCTCTCTCCATAGAAAAAACTAAGTATATACTAGTAAATGTAGCAACATGTCAGGCTATTTGGATGAGAAGAATCCTTACAGACTTGAATAAGAAACAAGAAGATGGTACAACCATACATTGGGACAACATATCTTCAATAGTCATGACAAAGAATCCAGACTTCCACGGATGAAGCAAACACATTGAGATATGTTATCACTTCATAAGGGAGTTGGTAGAACATGGAGAGATTGAGCTTCAATACTATAGATCCTAGCAACAACTCACTAATATTTTCACCAAGGTATTGTCAAAAGATTGCTTTGAATGCCTAAGAGATAGGCTTGGCATCATAGATAGATCTAGAGGTGTGTAGCTCTAAAAATGAGTCAACTTTGGAGGTTTAGCTCTACAAGGACAGTCCCAGAAAAGTTCTGAAGGTGCTTTGGATATACAATGGAGCTCTAGAGGTTCAAGTTTGGAAAGATTGAAAAGCTCCAGAGGTGCTCCAGAAAGATAGAAAAAGCTCTAGAGATCAACTTTCAAAAGGTGGTTACAACAATTTAGCTTCAGAGAATAGCTCTGAAAAGAAAATTGTTGAAAGACACATGTGACTCTAGATTAAGGGGGAGTGTTAGAATTTACTCTAGAATTAGCGTATTTACTCCAACTACCTCTCCATTAGAATTTTGGATTCTCCTCTACCACCCTAACAAAAGAAGTTAATGCATTTCAGTTTGGCTTGGCAGTTAGTAAATGTAGGTAGGTGAATTTGAAAGTGTTTTTTGAGCGACAATTTTTGGAAGAGAACAAATTAGACAAAAACGAAGAATGTTGGGAAGAATAGTTAGAGAATAATACAGAAAAATAATGTAAGAAACAATAGAGAGAGAAATGCAACAACAAAATAGAAGAGTACAGTAGCAACATGGAATGTCTAGGTAGCTCCAGAGTTAGTATATAGCTCTTGCAAGAGCATGTGAATAGTGCTAGAAAGTGAACAGAAGTAAACAACTCTGTTGTGATAGAGAAGCATTTTGGAAAGTGGAACAGAGCAGCAACCCTGTTTTTTTTTTTTGTAGTTTTTGAATGCAAATATTAATATAATTTTTTGTTTGTTTGTTTTTAAATCTGGGTCTCTCTCTTTCCTCTATGTTGCCTTTCTCCATCTTTGCCTAGCATTGTTGTAGCTTTCTGGGTAGCCGCCCCCTCCCAACTAGGGTTTCATTTTAAACAACAGGGAACATAGCTTCAATTCTCAGCTTCTCCAAGAAAAAGTCAAATGAGAAGATTACCTCACCAACAAACATCTTCACACACTTTTGAAAAATTTGATGCAATAGGTGCCATCATATCCGTAAGTCTCATTCTATTGTCTAATATTTTAGAACATTACTATGAATGGCTAACTAAAATTATCAAAATCCAAACGAATACTAGGAACTAGCAAATAATTTCCCCTAACCTCATTAGCAAAAGAAGATAAAACATGCTCTATATATCCTATAGCTAAATCAAAGATAAATTCAAGAGGACTGTTGGAAGTGGTGTCAGTGTAAGAAGACATGGAGGCTTCAACATTATTCAACTTTAGTTCTTGAGATTGATATTATGGCCTTGTTCAATCAAGATGCCATAAAATTAGAATGTCTTACATGATACAATAGATCATAATAAGAAAAAGTATATCTTGAAGGACATACATTTAAGTCATTACTAAATGTAAGAGTATTTTTTGTTCATCCGTAGGTCATAACATTACATAGCTTATTATTCGTTGAAGGTTCACCTCCTATTTTAATAATGTTTGATTGAAACTTGAATTTGATTGACTGGCCTCCTACTAACAAATCACTCCTATCTACTATCCAAACACAATTACCAAATGAAACATTCCAAACCTCTGCAATTGCTAATATCTTTGCTTGATAATTCTTGAAGGTGGAGGAGTTAAAAATTTAGGGATAATATTTTAGTTTCTTGCATGTAAGGCATATGGCCTTCAAACTTACTCGGACACAACTCAAATTGACCAAAAAACAATTTTCATTGTCTTGTGTTGATTAATCCTATAATATGTATAGTGAAAATGAGCCAATAGGTATCCTTCTTCCTCATCTTAATATTGCATGATGGAACATGGGAAGGAAAAATTTGCAATGCTGTGTGGGCCACCATTTCTAGGAAGGAAATAAAGTGTTCAACAAAATAGACCACAACTAATAGAATTTTGTGTGTACCTAAAATTGTTGTGAAATTTGTGTTCGCCCTATTTTCAAATGCTCTATTTTGAATTAATTCCTTGTTTAGTAGTTGAGTGTGTAGGAGTCTAGGACAACACTGAGAGGGGGGGTGAATAAGTGTTGTGTAAATTTACAAATCTTTTTGCAAACTTTAACTTTCAAGACACAAGGAAAGAAAGATATCATTGATTTGTCAAACACATATGCACATGACTGAGAATGAAGAAAGAGAACAAAACCTCATGAGCAAAGTATTAACATACACACATACATATGAAAACAATATGAGACATAACACAAATTTGCATGAGTGGAAAACCGTCCTGGGATAGAAAAACTACTCCAAAACTGCCTCACTGGCTTAACCTTGAAAATATCTTTACAAGCCTCACTGACTGATGTGAGTGTCTCACTGACAAATGGTCTCACTGACCTACAAATCTCACTAGCTAATACAAGGCCTCATTGGCATAAACAATCACCATCATTAAAACATAAAAACTCTATGTGCAAGAATTGATTGCTAATCAATTTGATTTGCACCATTATACAACTTGTGTTTCATCATACACCCTTATACCTCTTATTTGATTTTCAATTCAAGATCATATCTCCTTTTACACACTTTTGTAAACAATCTCTTTTTACAGATCTCTATAAACAAATTTACAACACTCTTATCTCTGCAAATTATCTCTATCAATCTATGCAAACAATCTTTCATTAATCACTGCAAACAATCCTTCACTAATTATATACAAGTTCACCAATCATATGCAAGTTATTTACAATATTCTGCAATTAATGCTTGATAATTCCCTGAAATCAAAACATTAGAAGCCTCTGCAAGTGTCTTTATTTACTCTGATACACCTGTAATTCCTCTATGAAGAACATCTCACAAAATATATCTTTTTCATGACATATATTTTTTCACACACATTCAATGCACCTGAAATATGATTATAAATGAAAAGACTCTTGATGTTCCTCTTCTCTGGAAAATAATTTCCATCAATTTCCATTAATGAAGAAATTGTAAAACTAAAATTATATCCCTCCTCATTGAATGACTATTCATCTTCTACAAAATTAAATCATCTGCAAATAACACCAATTTGTTCCCTTAATCTGTCCTCAAAGAAAATATTCAATATACTCCAATTTCTCTTCATCTATAACATTAATATTTCTAAATTATTTTTCTTTGATAGACAAATGGAAACCTCTTCATGTTCGGATTCACTCTTCTTTATGAGACAAAAAAATATTAAAAGCATCTTTATTGAAAACTCCACTAAAAAGATGCTAAAAATAATTAATCTCTTTATATTCTTATTCCAATGCCACGAAGGGGTTTGAAAAATAGAAAATAACAAGTTTCTAAACTTTTAAAACAAATCCATTTACTCCTTTTAAAAAGACAACCCTTCGAATTCAATGGTCTAATTTTCTTTCCTTTAAAAAATGCACTAAAAACAAAGCACAAATCGTGGCCACTTAGATGCATCTCATGCTTTATAAAAATAAAGCATTTTCAACGCATAAAAGCCTTATCCTTTGAAATAAACTTTAAGAACAAACCATTCCCTCTTATGTCAACCACAAGGCATTTGAAAGACTTTTACCGCCCATTCACAAACAATGATGACCAACTCCATCGGTGATTAGGAGAGGAGGGACCAGTAGCCCAATGACACTCTAACCCTTTAGGTTGCCACTTAAGTGGCCTGTGACCTATGCAATAGGTCAATGCTTTTTAAAAACAAAAATGCTTTTATTATGATGTGCACCAAAAAAAACTTAAAGATATTTACACAAGCACTTCAAAGATGAACTATTTAGCATTGAATTCTGACTATTTAGCATTGAATTCTAATCATTTAGCATTGAATTCTGCTGTGAAATTTCTATGGCTTAGGGTTACTAAGAAGAATGTTTAAACTTAGTATGAAGAAAGCATCATACCAACCTCCATGAGCATTATTGAAACTATGAATACCTTAAGTGATAATAAACCAACTTTCTGCAAAACTTTGGTGTCTAACTTCTATTCTCCTGATGTAATCACTCTTGATGTTGTGATTTGTTCTCTTGATGTTAATCATGTTTAAGAAACATTTGAAATGAGAGTCAAACTTCTTCTGAGAAAATGAAACTTTTTGACATCCTGACATAATATCATCTCCATCTTTTTGAAGCAATTGAAGCAACCAACACAGCTAAGATCCTTGTATGAAAAAGCTCTTGATTATTACTGACAGGATAAGACTTGGACATTTCTAAACCATCTTCTTTAAGTGATGCCTCCTGTTGGAGCATGAAGAAAGTAACTCCAATACAAACAAGTATACGTTTCTTCAACAATATCACTACATCAACACCATACCTTTGGTATCAAAATGATACAAAATATGAGCCTAGATACAAATCTCATAATAGAACCTTTTCATGTCAAATGAACAATGAAGACCCAACATCAATTCAATAATCAATCAACAATTTTAGTGACAGTGAAAACAATAATCAATTCAATAATGGAGTGATGCCTTTTGTTGGAGCATGAAGAAAGTAACCAATACAAACAAGTATACATTTCATCAACAATATCACTACATCAACACCATACCTTTAGTATCAAAATGATACAAAATATGAGCCTGGATACAAATCTCATCATAGAACCTTGTCATGTCAAATGAACAATGAAGACCCAACATCAATTCAATAATCAATCAACAATTTTAGTGACAGGGAAAACAATAATGGATTGAACTCGACTCCTTAGTATATCAACACCATGAAGCAACAACTCAACTCCTCAAATCAACTCCAAGGAACATGAACTCTATAGATCAAGACAATATGCACTTCATCAAGCATGGTATACCTTCCAAACATCTTATGAACTACTTACCAAAACATCAAATGAGACTACCATAGCATGAAGCATAACAACATATGAGTGTCCTGATTATCTCATGGCATGGTCACCAAGACTGACTGAGAACATTGCAAATCCCATTTCCTTCCAACTATGATAAATGAAGAATAACCATTCTCATGTACACCATAACACTTTTGAAGCACTTGTCCCAACACTTGTCTCAACATGAGGATCATAAGTGCACATCATATCAACAACAAGTGTAACCTTTGATCTATGTTCCCCATGAAGTATTAATGAGTACATCTGCAAAGCATCCTACTTGACTCCTTTTTGTTATCAATGACAATCAGTCACCATCAATCTCCCCCTTTGTCATTGATGGCAAAACTACCTGATGCAATTTTTTTTCTCCCCCTTTTTGACATCTGATGACAAAGACTCAAATTAATTTTCTCCCCCTGTGTTGAAGTACAGAAACAAATCATTGAAACAGGTATATCAATCTCAACGTAATACCTCTTCTTGACACAGATATGATGATGAAAACCTGTCATATCTCAGCACTTAAATACCAATTCCTTTGATGAAATTAAACTTTGTGCAAGGATGTCATAAACACATCACAACACATAAAGACCACTCTTGAGAAAGCCTTCCCAAAACTTTCCTTTAACTACCTCTGATTGAAGAATTTGATGAAATACAAGGCTTACCATCAATGTCATAAGCAACTCTAGATTGTCATAGCTTGAAGCACATACCTGATACCACTTCAAAACTAGAGACACATAATTTGCACATACCTTCCTGAACCATATTAATGAGGAAGACCAACAAAGAACATGTCAAATTATTACATCAGTGATCACTTCTAAATGAACATTCATTCTGTAAGCAAGAATGAAGATCATCCTCCTGTATAAGATACCTTTTTGCAACACAATCTCAAATCTGATATATATTGCAATCAACAAGAATTAATGCCTCTTGACTCTATAATACAAATCAGCCAACCAATATCTTCTTGCAACAACACTTTCCAAAACACTTTGGATTGCAATACCATGACAATTCAACCTTTGTAATCATTAACATGATCATGATCTTTTGTCTAACAATTTGTGCATTTGAACTCCTAAAACACCTTTTCAATATCTTGAAAGCATAATAAGCCAATGAACACATGTATCACTATCACATACTAAACATCAATATTGTCAACAACACCACTATCAACTATATGAATTTAATTTCATAAGATTGGTAAGAGTAAACATGACAAGATCACCATCTCCTCCTAAAACTTCTTGGGGATAAATGATAGGACAAGAACAACTCCCCCTCACATCAAGGTATCTATTATTCAACTGATGATGTAACTTGTCCAAGATGCACAAGTTTAGGATTTGCCTTCTCATGACTCTATTTTTGCTTCCACACTTTTATAGGTTCTTTCTTTCTCCAAATCTTTATTCCTTCTTTTCTTTTCAACTTTTTCAAATCATGTGAAGTATACATTCTACAACTAAATGTTTTGTGACCAAGAGAATTACAATTATAACAAATTATTCTATAATCATAATCAAATGATTGATAATACCTTTTTAACAGCCCTTGAGTATTTATGTTATGCTTCCAAGTAGGATCATACCTTCTATTCATTTTATAGTTCCTTTGTATGTGTCCAACATTATTGCACTTATAACAAACAATATTAGTATTCCTTTTGCAATTCACTTATTTGTGTCCAAATTGATTACAAGTATAACAATAACCATTAAATGAATAGTTATACCTATACATGTATGCTTGTCTTATAGCAGCAGGTTTTCTAAAATTCCTTCTTTGATTGTGCCCAAATTCATCTCTGGTTTTCTGTTTAGCTTCACTCTTCCTTTTACCTTATGTGGCAGCAACGTGATGACTTAAATCAATTTTACTTCTACGAGTCTCTCTAGCTTTGGAACATTCTCCTTCTTCAAATCCTAAACCAGTAGTGTTCTTATGATACTTCTATTTACCGAACATCTCGTGCAACTTATTTGAGCTATCTTCAAACACTTGATATTTCTTGAGACCTTCATAAATTTTTTTCAGATTAATAATTTCACCCTCTAGTTTTAAATTTTCAATCCTTGTAACTTCAAGTTCAGATATTGAGACATCAACTATCCTCTTAGCTTCTTCAATTTCTGCCTTCAAACTGACAAACAATTTGTTTGATTCACCTGCTTGATTCTTCAAGTCTACAATTAGGTTTCTAGCATATTCAAGATCTATAAGAGCTTTGTCTTTTAAATCTCTTTCTTGTTGCAGCTACAATGTTAATTTCTGATTCTCTTTCTCATATTTCTTGAGTTTAGTTAAAGTATATATGAGCTCTCCTTCCATGTCAATCTCACAATCTTGTTCATCATATTCTTGATCATCATCACTTATGATGTTAGCTTTTCCTGAATCTGATTGGGTTTCAACTACTTCATGTGATTGCTTTCTTTCAAGGTCATTTTCATTAGACACCAAATTATCCTCTTTTTTATCATTACCTTGATAAATTCTTATCAATTCTTTCTAGAATCCTAAGTTGTTTCACATTGCACAACTTTAAAAGAAATATCATTAGATAAACCAGATAAAATAACCTTCTTGGCTATATGATTGCATTTAAGAGCCTCTTTGTTATTTGCAGAGTTACCATTCTCAACTAACATTGAAACATCATATCCTAAAGAGGATAAATACACTTGCATTCTAACATACCAAACTAAAAAAATTGAACCATCAAACTGAGGAACTCCTGAAACTTTTTCTTCTAATACAATATCAGATTCAACTTGGGGAACATCTTTTTAAACTTTTTCTTCTAATACAATGTCAAATTCAACTTGGGGAACATCTTTATCAACTGACTTTATATCAACATCTGGATTTGATATGAATGATGTGTTTTGTGTCTTTTGACTAGAATGAATCTTGACATTTCTCATGTTCTTATTTCTTCTGCACTTACCCATTGAACTCCACTACTAGGACTTACCCGAGCCTATTAGACTTCAAAAAGGGAACCTAGGCTCTGATGCCAATTGTAGGAGTCTAGGACAACACTGAGAGGGGGGGTGAATCAGTGTTGTGTAAATTGTGTACATGATATTTCCACAGTCCATGATATTAGTTGTAGAGCTTCTGGTAATACTGTGTATTGCTTTTTTTGTATCAACGTTTCGGATCACACTCCGTGATCCATCATCAGGATGAGAAGATAAGAATGAGAAATAAAACTGCAGAAAAGGTCTTAAAAAGAGAGAGGGGCTGTGGTCAAAGTCCTATTTGACTAGGTTCAAGGACAAGAGTTAGTAAAATAATGAGTTATAGAGGGATTAACAAGGTAGAGAGGAGGAAAAAAGGGAGATAAAGTGAGGGGGAGATGAGGGGTCAAGGAGTTTTTTATATAGTGAAATAGAAAGAGATCAATTAATGAAAATTAAAAATCAAGTGGAAACCAAAGAATAAGGAAAAAATAATAGACTAAAAATTAATTGGTGAGGGGAAATGAAAATAAATTCAAATAAGATAAACTATACACATATAAATAAAATAAATAATTATAATAAAAATAAACATAAAGATAAAATGATAAGGTAAATAGAAAAAATTGTAGAAATATGACCAAAAAAGAATTAGGCAAAACACTGAAAAAATGGTCAAAGAAAAGGACGAAAGGAAAGTAGGTACCAAGGTATAAATAAAAAGATAATTGGTAGGATGAAGAAAGAATTAGAAGTGAAAGAGAGCGGGACTAGGCTTAAGTATATAAGGCCTACATAAGTCTAGAAAAAGGAAAGCAAAAGAAAGAAGGAATGTGTGAGTAGTCATAAATTACCACACAGGAATAAGCGGGGAGGAAAGAAAGAGATCCATCTGAGAGCAAAAGAGAGGACAAGGAGAAGAGAGAAGGAAAGGTCAACGATGTGAAAGAATTAGAGCGAGGGTAAGCCCATGGAGTGGGGGGGTTGCAGGTGGTGAAGAATGGGGGGGTGAAATTAATAGAAAGAAGAGAGGTGATTAGGAAACTTGGGGGGAAGGGGGGTTAAGGAAAAAATATACAAAAGAGGGAGAGCTGAGGTGGGGGAATGGAGGAAGAGGGTGGAGAGGGGGGGGGGAAATGGAAAGAGGTAAGAGTGGAGAAGAGACAGGAAAGATACAAAAAAGCGGGGGGTGGGAGAGGGAGCGTGTGGGTAGGTGAAGAAGGGGAGAGTTGTCTGGGATAGAGTTAACTGAGGGGTAAGGGGGAAGTAGGATTAGGGGGGAAGGGGGTTGGTTTTGAGAGAGTTTAAGAGAGGGTTCCAAGTGTGGCTTAAATTCCACCCATCATCTCTGTTGAGGTTTGTAGGGTTATTTCTAATGAAAATGGCTTCTTTAAGTTTCCTCTTAAAGAAATTATCTTCCTTGGCTAGGATGAGGGTATCCTCTAGGCGTATGTGGTGATTGGTGTTTGAGTAGTGCTTAGCTAAGGCGGATTTGGCGACCCTTACATATCTGATATCTGCACTATGTTCTTTGATTCTGGTGCAGATGGATCTACCTGTCTCCCCAATGTAAGGGGTGCCACATGAGCAGTCAATTCTGTATACGCCAGAGTTTATAAGAGTGTCATGAGGGTCTTTGGTGGAAGGAATAAGTTTTCTAATGGTGGAAAGAGGTTTGAAAGCACAATTGATACCTTTCTTACGGAGGATTCGAGCAATTTTATCCGAGATACCTGTGATGAAAGGTAGAGTGGTGCCAAAAATGACATCGGAGTCATTCTTGTTCGGTTTGAGGTTGAGGTGGGATTGGGCTTGTTTAAAGGCTCTCTTGATGTGTTTGTTTCGGTAACCATGGAGTTTGAAAATTTTGGAGAGGTGGGACAACTCCTGGTTTAAGTGGTCATTGTCACAGATGTGGAAAGCTCTTGTGGCCAAAGTTTTGAGGACACTAGCCTTATGGATTGGGTGGTGGTGGGAGGAGGCAAGAAGGTAGAGGTCTGTGTGGGTGGATTTCCTGAAAACCCGACGGCCAAGAGAACCATCATCTTTTCTAATGAGAAGGATGTCCAGGAAAGGAAGTTCATTGTTGGATTCGAGTTCTTTGGTGAACGGGATGCAGGGAGCAATACTGTTAAGGTGTGTGTGGAAAGTCTCAAGTTGGTCAGGCCCATGAGGCCAACATATGTTGGTGTCATCTACATAGCGTTTCCACCAAGTAGGTTTGAGAGGGAAAGAGTTCAAGGCAATCTCTTCAAAATGCTCCATGTATAGGTTGGCGATGACAGGAGAAAGAGGTGATCCCATGGCCACACCATTGGATTGCTCGTATACCACATCTTGGAAAGTAAAGAATGTGGAAGTTAGGCATAATTCAACTAGGGATGCGATTTCTTCATTGGTCTTCTGTCTGACAAGTAAAATGGAGTCTTGAAGGGGGACATTGGTGAAAAGGGAAACAACATCAAAGCTAACAAGGATGTCATTCTTATTAACCTTTTTGTCTTTGATAAAGTCAACAAAATGGGAAGAGTCCTTGATGAAGGAGGAAGATTGACCAAGAAGAGACGAGATTAACTTAGCTAAGTGTGCCGCAAGTTTATAAGTGGGGGAGTAGGTAGTGTCGACAATCGGTCTTAGAGGAAAGTTAGGCTTGTGAATTTTAGGTACACCATAGATGCAGGGTGTAATTTCTTTGTTGGGCAAGAGGCATTTTTTGGTATCATCATCGAAAGAAGAAGTGGAGATGGCAGTTTTTACTAGTTTAAAAAATTTTGAGATAGGATTGCGGGGAAGGATTTTATAGTTTCCACTATTGTTGAGGTGGTCTAACATTTTGGTGACATAGTCAGGTTTGTCCAAGATCACCGTGGCATTGCCCTTGTCTGCTTTAACAATGACGATGTCTTGTTTGACAAGTCTTTTGAAAGCGAGGAGCTCATCTTTGGGGAAATTCCGTTTGGGGAGTTTGGCGTGCCTGAGGGCGACAGCACAGTCTTGTCTGACTTCGTCAGCTACGTCATTGGGAAGAGAATGGATGGCATGTTCGATTTCAATGAGAAAATCAACTTTTGGGATGTGGGTAGGGGTTATGGTAAAACTGAGGCCTCTGCTTAGAAACTTGAGGGCAAGTGGGTCAATGGTGAGATTGGAAAGGTTGATGACCAGTTTGTTTTCCCATTGGTGGATAAAAGTCGACGAAAGAGGGATGGAGTGAGGTTGGATTTGATTGTTGGTAGCAGCCTTGGCGTAAGAGGGGATAGCAAATTTATTGGGGGAGGCTGATAGAAAGTGGTTTCAAAAAGACGCACGCTGAGGGGGACAAGGGGAGGGGTGCCATTCAGCGTTAACATGAAAGAATTGATTGGACACAGGGTGAGGGGAAAGCACAGGAGTAAGAGAGAAATTGGGGTAACTAGGTGACGAGAGGCTAGAAAGGGGGTTAGAGGGGTTTAATTGAGGGTTGAAAGTATGATGAGGAGGTGGAATAGGAGAGTGAGAATAATGGTTGACATCAGTAATATGGGAAGGCTCGGGTTGGACAGCAAGGACTTGGTAAGTGTTGAGAGAAGACACTCTGGAAAAGCTCGAGGACTCACTGTTCGAGGGGGCCGTAAGGAGGAGGGAGTGGGTCAGCGTGTGAGGAAAGGTAGAAATTACATTAGAGGCAGCCGCAGGTTCACTGCCTGAGGAGGTCAGAAGCCGCGAGGCAATTGGTATCAGGTTGGCAGGAAAATCTAAAGAAATAAATTTACAAATCTTTTTACAAACTTTAACTTTCAAGACACAAGGAAAGAAAGATATCATTGATTTATCAAACACATATGCACATGACTGAGAATGAAGAAAGAGAACAAAACCTCATTAACAAAGTATTAACATACAGATGAAAACAATATGAGACATAACACAAATTTGCACAAGTGGAAAACCCTCCTGGGGTAGAAAAACCACTCCAAAACTACCTCACTGGCTTAACCTTGAAAATATATTTACAAGCCTCACTGACTAATGTGAGTGTCTCACTGACCTACAAGCCTCACTGGCTAATACAAGGCCTCATTGGCATAAACAATCACCATCATTAAAACATAAAAACTCTATGTGCAAGAATTGATTGCTAATCAATATGATTTGCACCATTATACAACCTTTGTTTCATCATACACCCTTATACCTTCTATTTGATTTTCAAGTCAAGATCATATCTCCTTTTACACACTTCTACAAACAAGCTCTTTTTACAGATCTCTATAAACAAATTTACAACACTCTTGTCTCTGCAAATTGTCTCTATCAATCTATGCAAACAAGCTTTCATTAATCACTGCAAACAATCCTTCACCAATTATATACAAGTTCACCAATCATATGTAAGTTATTTACAATATTCTACAATTAATGCTTGATAATTCCCTGAAATCAAAACATTAGAAGCCTCTGCAAGTGTCTTTATTTACTCTGATACACCTGTAATTCCTCTATGAAGAACATCTCACAAAATATATCTTTTTCACTGCATATATATTTTCACACACATTCAATGCACCTGAAATATGATTATAAATGAAAAGACTCTTGATGTTCCTCTTCTCTGGAAAATAATTTCCATCAATTTGCATTCATGAAGAAATTGTAAAACTAAAATTATATCCCTCCTCATTGAATGACTATTCATCTTCTGCAAAATTAAATCATTTGCAAATAACACCAATTTGTTCCCTTAATCTACCCTCAAAGAAAATCTTCAATATACTCCAATTTCTCTTCATCTGCAACATTAATATTTCTAAATTATTTTTCTTTGATAGACAAATGGAAACCTCTTCATGTTCAGATTCACTCTTCTTTATGAGACAAAAAAATATTAAAAGCATCTTTATTAAAAACTCCACTAAAAAGATGCTAAAAATAATTAATCTCTTTATATTCTTATTCCAATGCCACAAAGGGGTTTGAAAAATAGAAAATAAAAAGTTTCTAAACTTTTAAAACAAATCCATTTACTCCTTTTAAAAAGACAACCCTTCGAATTCAATGGTCTAATTTTCTTTCCTTTAAAAAATGCACTAAAAACAGGGCACAAATCATGCCCACTTAGATGCATCTCATGCTTTATAAAAATAAAGCATTTCCAATGTATAAAAGCCTTATCCTTTGAAATAAACTTTAAGAACAAACCATTCCCTCTTATGTCGACCACAAGGCAATTGAATGACTTTTACCGCCCATTCACAAACAATGATGACCAATTCCATCGATGATAAGGAGAGGAGGGGCCAGTAGCCCAATGACACTCTAACCCTTTAGGTTGCCACTTAAGTGGCCTATGACCTGTGCAACAGGTCAATGCTTTTTAAAAAGAAAAAATGCTTTTATTATGATGTGCACCAAAAAAAACTTAAAGATATTTACACAAGCACTTCAAAGATGAACTATTTAGCATTGAATTCTGAATATTTAGCATTGAATTCTGCTGTGAAATCTCTATGGCTTAGGGTTACTAAGAAGAATGTTTAAACTTAGTATGAAGAAAGCATCATACCAACCTCCATGAGCATCATTGAAACTATGAATACCTTAAGTGATAATAAACCAACTTTCTGCAAAACTTTGGTGTCTAACTTCTATTCTCCTGATGTGATCACTCTTGATGTTATGAGTTGTTCTCTTGATGTCAATCATGTTTAAGAAACATTTGAAATGAGAGTCAAGATTCTTATGAGAAAATGAAACTTTTTGACATCTTGACATAATATCATCTCCATCTTTTTGAAGCAATTGAAGCAACCAAAATAGCTAAGATCCTTGTATGAAAAAGCTTTTGATTATTACTGACAGGATAAGACTTGGACATTTCTAAACCATCTTCTTTAAGTGATGCCTCCTGTTGGAGCATGAAGAAAGTAACTCCAATACAAACAAGTATATGTTTCTTCAACAATATCACTGCATCAACACCATACCTTTGGTATCAAAATGATACAAAATATGAGCCTGGATACAAATCTCATCATAGAACCTTGTCATGTCAAATGAACAATGAAGACCCAACATCAATTCAATAATCAATCAATAATTTTAGTGACAGGGAAAACAAGAATGGATTGAACTTAACTCCTTAGTATATCAACACCATGAAGCAACAACCTAACTCCTCAAATCAACTCCAAGCAACATGAACTCTATAGATCAAGGCAATATGCACTTCATCAAGCATGGTATCCCTTCCAAACATCTTATGAACTACTTACCAAAACATCAAATGAGACTACTATAGCATGAAGCATAACAACATATGAGTGTCCTGATTCTCTCATGGCATGATCATCAAGATTGACTGAGAACATTGGAAATCTCATTTCCTTCCAACTGTGATAAATGAAGAATAACCATTGTCATGTACACCATAACACTTTTGAAGCACTTGTCCCAACACTTGTCTCAACATGAGGATCATAAGTGCACATCATATCAGCAACAAGTATAACCTTTGATCTGTGTTCCCCATGATGTATTAATGAGTACATTTGCGAAGCATCCTACTTGACACCTTTTTGTCATCAATGACAATCAATCACCATCAGAGTGGACCTGTTGTTGATATAGTACTCAAGGGTATAGGATTTAGTCTTGTAATATATTTATACTATATATTGTCAATAGTTATTTCACCTTTAAATAAAAAAAAACCAAATGTTTGTCAAAATTAGACCCTTACATGATTACATGAGAACTCATGAATGTCATATAAAAAATCATAAATACATTCATTAACAAGTCTAATAAATACTTTTTGGCTTTATATAAAATATCATAACTATCCACTATAAGTGTGTCATTTATAAAATAAGGTGCTCATCTAAAAATGCATTGTTGTTATGTGGACAAACACTATTCTTATGTGTACAACTATTTGGGTGGCAATTTACATGTATTGGAATACTTCATATTATCCATTTATCCTATGCCAAATGTAAAAGGTGAGTACAATAAATACATTGTATTTTTTCATGAAATGTAAAAGGTTGTCAAGTTGAATATAAGTTGTATTTTAAATAAGAATGTCTTACTTTTATAGCAGTAATGTAATAACACCCATCTTTAACTATTTTTTTTGTTCATGATCACAATGTTTTATGATTGTAGGTATATCCACACCTATACCAAGTTACTGTAGTCATAGGCTAATTGACAAATGAACATAAATAGAATGTAAACTCCATCAACATCCTTATTCAATTAATTCCTACCTAAAGAGGTTAGCAATTAGGCAATATATTTTAATTCACAACTCATCAATATTCAATAAAGGTTTATAACAAAAACAAACAATCCAATCTATAACAGTAGGATAGCAAAAGTCTTCTTTCTAAGATCCTATAATTTAACCATTTTATTGTCCTCCTAGGCCTCTCAAAAGAAGGAAACTTTACCAACATTGTTGCAACTAAGGTTGGATATACTCCAAACAAAGAATAAACATAGCCATACTTTCATTATGAGTAATGCCAACTTGTGTTGCTATTGTTTTGCATTTAGTCTTGCATTATAGGCATACCTGAAATGTCATATTTATAACATAGATCAACCATCATAAATTTACAATCATCTTAGCCCATGGTTTTAGAGTGTAACTCCCCACAAGAACACCAAGCATGTATTTTAGTGCACAATCTAGACAAATGGAACATTAATAAGTAAATAAGAGTACATAGTTATACATAAAGAGTAGAGATTGTATTATTTGCATTAGGGTAGTTTGGTTTCCACATCTATTAGTTTCCAATGTATGGTGCAAAATAACCCAACCATGTGAATAATATGTCCTACCCACCCCAACTAAGGGCTCTCATGTTCTAACCAAGAGGATGTCTCGATGCCAAGGGATCCCAAGGAGCCTAGGTATAACAAACTAGTACAGTTTCCATAGTTCAACCTTATGTACATCCAATGGGAAGGAGCATGTTGCATCACATACTACATCGGGGTCCCTCCTTTGTTTAGATGACTACTAACTGATGGAACCCTTGTGTGATTCTCTTGTCCTATGGTGTCAAAAGCTCTAAAAAATGGCTAAGTTTGAGTATAGTTGGTTTAAACCCTAAACCCTTAGTCTTTTCATGTATGCTTGCATTCTATTTTAGAGTTGACTTGTTGTTAGCAGTTACCCTGAGCCTAAGTTATGACCTTATGTCTTCATTATCATTCCAAGCTAACCCCTCAAGCCTAGTTATCGGCTAGTCCAAAGTACCTAATGTTTCCTAAGTTTGGGTTAAAGGTTCTTGATATCACATTGATGGTTATCATGGTGCCATGAGCTCCAGATCCATCAAATTTGTTAGAGTTGCACTAATGCGCTAGCCATAGATTTTTAGATAGATGAGACCAAAGCTTCACCCATTGAACCTTATGTCATGCTCGCTCCTTAGTAGATTGCATGGGCGCATAGCTGGGAGATACCAAGGAATATGCTTTGCAATGCTGCAATAGAGTGACACGTCATGTGAGTCCCATCCAGTCTAAGTGCACTAAAGCTAGTTCTTAATGTACCAGCACAAAGGCAGTAGTGTGGGTCCCTCCTAGGCTTTCTCTTTGCGATGAGCCACCATATGCATCCACAGTGGAAGGTTTACTGAGCTAGCTAATTCTCATTGGTCTGCACCATTTGGAGCATGTGAAGTGACATTTAGTGATAGAGATTTCAAATCAAGACCGTCAATTCTCTTGCCAACTGATTAAGATCAATGGTGCATATTCAAACATGAAGAACAATTGGTCTTAGCCTACATGCCAATGCACGATTGCAATAATGGTGATTTGATGAAAAATTGGCTAGAATTATGCCAAGTTAGTGAAGTAAATGCATTAAATCAACTATTTGCCATCAATTGAGTTATTGGTCACCAGAATTCTTGTAGAAAATAAGCTGCTTGAAACAACAATCAAAGAACTGGGGTTTTTCCTATGACCAACGAGTAAGTGTGAATCTATTGTCTTATTGATCCATTTGCTTGCAAATTTTATCAATTCCATTCCGAAACTAGTCATAGAGGTTTAATATATAAAAATAGTAGGGTGTATTGTTCAATTGGCTCTATTTCAAGTAAGCCCTATCTTGTAGAAAAACCATGTAAAAATAATGGTGAGCAATTTAGAGAGAAAGGGCTTTGAGCAAGATTTATTCACTCAGTGTTCAGGTACCTCAAAATGAGCTCTTCTAGAAAAGAATAAAGATGAAAAATTTGTGGATGACTTTGGAGAATTCAAAGATGCACATTTCCTTGTGTCAGGGTGGTTTTGGTTCCTACATTGGTATAGAAAGAGGAGTTCCAGGTCCCCACTATGTAATACATGGAATTTGGATTTGGGCAAAATTGTGGTCCCAAATATATTTGTTGATGTAGAACTGGTTCAACTTGTTGCAAGGAGCTATGATTCTAGCACAATAAAGGTATTGATGATTAATGGGAGTACTATGATCTCTTTCACTAAGCCCTACATTACTAAAGTCTTTGGTCTCAACCCAGCCACAAACAAAGCCATTAACATTGAAAAATTTAAGAGATCACATGAGATTGATGCAGGGGCATCAGAAGCCCCATAGCAAGAATGGTTGTTATGTCTTGGTTTTAGGTTGATAGGGTGTTTTAGAGTCTAATAAGGTCATTTATGACCATTTGGGATCATGTTGATCCATTTTGGGTGTTATATGTTCATTGGTTCAAAATTGCAAAAAGTGTCAATGTTAGTGGTCAAGCAACTTTGGAAAGGTGTCAAAAATTAAGAAACGGTTACATGAAAATCAAGAAACTATTACTATACAGTTGGTTTTGATTGGGAATGTACAAAACACCCTCCAAAATCAAATATGGCATGAGAGACATTGTATTTTGAAGTTTGATGATTAAAAACCTTATTTTTCTATGTATTCCAACGTTGCATGCCTGTTCTTTCATTGTGTATGGCCTTGTATGGATAGTTATAGGCATGAAAATGGTTGGAAAAGTTGGATAATTTTTTTATATTTCTAATTCTTTTGGTTTGACTTATTTTCACTATGTTTTGTGAAAGTTATGATCATTTTATTAAGGGTAGGTTTGTGAGTTTGTTTTTTCTGAAAGTTGCAGTTTGAAAACATGCATGGTACAGCTTGGTACGACCTCATATCAAGGAATATAATAGAGTTATGGAAATATATTTGTTTCTAGTTTACAATTATTTTAGTTGCATGTGGTTTCATTATGTTTACAGTGAATTATGACATTTTTACTAAGAGTAGTTCTGTAAAAGTCCTAGGGTTTGCATAGGAATAATCTTGTTTTTACCCTAATTTGTACAAATAAGCCCTATTCTATTTTGATATATGTTAGATAAGGGCCAAAAGGGTATCCCAATAAGGGCTTACATTTTCAATATCAGGTCTAAATTGCCACAATTGAATGGCTACTAGGCTTCAGGACAATTTGTAAAGAAAGGGCTAAAAGGTTGTAAGTCAGGGGTTCCTTGTGAGTGATTTGAGTTTTCTTTAGCTATTTTATAATCCCTCTACATCATTATTGGTATCATAACCCAAAGATCTGGGCAAGGAAGTTTGGGAGTTTGTGTATTATCTTTTTTTTACAAGTTGAAGGAAGATCCTGGATACCAAAAGACTAGGCCAAGGGAAATTAAAGGGGCCTAAGGTGAGGTATCATGAAGATAAGAAGAAGCATTGAGAAGAAGAAAGGTGAAAGAGACTTTCCTGCAAGAGGAGAATGGAAGTGTTGAGGAGAATAGTCAATGGAGACTTGTAGAATAAGGAGTTACCAAGCAAGAATCAAGTGATGAGAAGAGAGAGAAGTGAGATGAAGAAGAAAGATGAGAAGGCAAAACAAGTAAATATTCAGCAAGAGATAACAGGGCTGAGATAAGATTTGGAACAAATGCAAAAATTTGAAGAAAGAATACAGAGTATAGGAACAAGTATGTAGAGTTGGTACATCGCCATTAACAAAATTGTCAAGTGGCCCATAAAGAAGATTATTCAAAAAAGAAGAAAGTAAAGGATGATTTCTTTGAAAATAGAAGGTGAGCTACACTTTCATGAAGCCTTGGAGAATGCTACAAAATAAGGACATGCAGCATACACAGAGAAGGAGTTTACAAGCAATGAAGTTAGAGAAGAAAGACAATCCATGCAGAAGACCATTGAATAGGTAAATGGAAGTACAAATCTTGGTTTTGATCATGTATATGAAAAAGAGAATGTAGATATATAGGTTGATAGGGAGGAAAAGAAAAATTTGTCATCACAAGAGGCATGCATTCACCTAAGCAGTACATATTCAGATTTGCATGACCAAGATGAAATCTACTGTCTAGAGGGTTTATTTGAGGCAGCACAAACATATTTTCAAGACAAAGCATACAAGAAATCTGAGTTTGATACTTCAATTGTACAATTTGATGATAATATCCTAGTTGTTGTAGTCATGTTGCTAAAAAGGTCAGAGATGCAGATAATGCAGCAAGGTCAAAGGGAGAGCAACTTTTGGAAGTGAATTCTAATTTGTGTGCCATGTGGAAGAGAAGTAAGGGTCATTGCAAAGAATTAAGGAGACTAAAGGTAAAAATGAAACATGTATTAGGAAGTTTGAAAGAAGTGCAGGGCAGCATGGAAGATAACTTCACAGATTATAGGAATCCAAGATGGAAGACATTGCAGACCTCTATTCAAGTGGACTTGAATCTTTTCTCTCTGGGGAGTATGATGTAGGGGCATCAGGAGCCCCATAGCAAGAATGGTTGTTATATCTTGGTTTTAGGTTGATAGGGTGTTTTGTAGTCTAATAAGGTCATTTATGACCATTTAGGATCATGTTGATCCATTTTGGGTGTTATATGTTCATTGGTTCAAAATTACAAAAATTGTTAATGTTAGTGGTCAAGCAACTTTGGAAAGGTGTCAAAAATCAAGAAATAGTTACATGAAAATAAAAAAACCATTACTATATAGTCAGTTTTGATTGGGAATGTATAAAAAACCCTCCAAACTTGAATATGACATGAGAGACATTGTATTTTGAAGTTTGATGAATAAAAACCATGTTTTTCTGTGTATTCCAACGTTGTAGGCCTATTCTTTCACTATGTACGGCCTTGTATAGATAGTTATAGGCATGAAAATGGTTGAAAAAGTTGGATAATGTTTCTATATTTCTAATTCTTTTGGTTTGACTGATTCACATTATGTTTTGTAAAAGTTATGATAATTTTACTAAGGGAAGGTTTGCGAGATTATTTTTTCTGAAAGTTGCAGTATAAAAACACATATGGTATGGCCTAGTACAGACTCATATCAAGGAATATAATAGATGGATGTAAATATATTTGTTTTTAGTTTACAATAATTTTGGTTGCATGTGATTTTATTATGTTTTGAGTGAGTTATGACATTTTTACTGAGAGCAGTTCTATAACAGTCCTAGGGTTTGCATAGGAACAATCTTGTTTTTGCCCTAGTCCATACAAAAAAACCTAATTCCATTTTTATATATGTTAGATAAGGGCCAAAAGGGTATCCCAAATAGGGCTTACATTTCTAATATTAGGTATATAATGAAAGTTATGACCAAAAAGATCTAAATTGCTGCAATTGAATGGCTACTAGGCTTAAGGATAGTTTATAAAGAAAGGGCTAAAAGATTGTAATTCAAGGGTTCCTTGTGAGTGATTTGGGTTTGATTTAGCTATTTTATAATCCCTCTATATTAGAGATACATAGAGCCTCGTATTAGTTTGTCAAAATCATTAGACATAGACTCAGGACTCCTGGTGGTATAGGATTGAAAGTTTTTGAAAGGAGCCTATCAGTATAAAGATTTTTGAAGATTACTTTAACAAGAATTACTACTCCTTGTGTCAGGTTTTGGGAGAGGATGCAGGTGAAAGAATTCCTGTGCACTTGATATATATGGCTATAGACATTCAAAACAACATTGTAAACATAGAATTTGATTTTTCTTCCTACATGGTGGATGAAATGCACAAACAGATGGTGGATTTGAAGAATGGTTAGAAGGCTAAATTCAAGTGGTATTCTTATTTTTCCCACATATTCTTCTATTTTTGTAGGAATGAAGGGAGTCAAACATTAAGGGTGCAACAATTTGATGAACAAGTACAGCCCTTGCCAGTGCAATGTTGGACATATTTGTGTGATAGAGATTGTCATGATTCAAACTTCATAATTTTTGAGGAATTTTTCATAAGGAAACTGATGGCATGCATGGGTGAACACATAGAAAAGATACCCTCAGAAATAAGGGATCTCCTTAGACCTGAAGAAGAAACTCCTATAGTTAGAGTAAAACATAAATAGGAGGATTGATTCCTCAACAAATATTTAACTTATATCAGAGTGTATGGTTTCACAATGATGCCACATTTATTGCCTATCTATGTTCCCAAAATAATAGCTTATTTAGAAATTATTTGGCAATTAAATGAGGTGGATAAATTGCATCTCAGGGGTCAGAAGAAGGGTTCCCTTTTCCCTGCCACCCTAAAATGGTTAGATTTTCAAGTGATGAATAAAGAAGGTTTGGATCAAATATATCCAATGCTCAATAGTTACAGGTGGAAGTATGCTACAATTACAGAGCAATTTGATCTAGAGGGCTTTATCAGTTCATTGAGATTGAGCATGAGAAAGTTATCTTTTCCACACAGGATAGATTTTGTTGAGGATGTTAGAAGGGTAAAAGTACAAAGTTGTGTCACACTTTTAGCCAACTTATTAGCACAAGCGAATTTAAGTGTTTCTAACTAAAAATCAATTTTGGTCAAACATACAATCTTGTAAGATTCATTCTAGCTAAGTTAGATATGGGTGGGTGCAAAAAGTTGGGGGGCCAAAAAGTGGCCAACTTTGTAAAAAAAAGTTTTAGACATAACGCTAGCTTGTTATAACACGCTTGCATTATGGCTTGGTGTTGCCTAGCCCAACACCAAGCCATAACACACTCACATTATAACACAAGTGCATTATTGTCTGTTGTATCTCACCTCTAGTTCCATTAGCTCATGTTCTATCTCTCACCTTTCTATATATCACTTATCTATCCCCCTGCCCTCTCTACCTCTCCCCTCTCTGTGTCTCTCAGTCACTCCTTGTCTACCTCTCCATCCATCCTTAGCCATCTAGGTCTCACTAAACCCTAAACCCTAAAGCCTCAACCCTCAACCCTTAAACCTTAAATCATAAACCCTCAACACTTTACCTTAAACCCTATTCCCTCTACCCTAAACCCTAATCCATCAACCCTAAACCATACACCCTATCGATAAACCCTCGACACTCTAGCTTAACCCTAATCCCTCAACCTTCAACCCTCAACCCTAATCCCTTAACCCTAAATGCTATCCCTATTCCTACATGCTCAACCCTTGAAACTATACGTTAAACCCTAATCCCTTATCCCTAAACCCTAAACCCTATCCCTCAACCCTTAACCCTTAAACCTTAAACCCTAAAACCTTGACCCTTAACACTATATCTTAAACCCTAATCCCTTAACCCTTAACCCTAAAGCCTCAACCCCCAATCCTTAAACCTTCAACCCTAAATCATATCCCTAATCCCTATACCCTCGACACTACTTTAACCATAATCCCTCAAACCTTAACCCTATCCCTCAACCCTCAACCCTTAATGTTAAACCCTAATCTGTCAACCCTAAACCCTATACCTAAACCCTCAACCCTCAACACTATACCTTAAACCCTAATCCCTCAACCCTAAACCCTATCCCTAAACACTCAACACTATACCTTAAACCCTAATTCTTCAACCCTAAACCCTAAACCCTAATCCCTCAACCC
Organism: Cunninghamia lanceolata; assembly: GCA_027924645.1. Taxonomy (NCBI): domain Eukaryota; kingdom Viridiplantae; phylum Streptophyta; class Pinopsida; order Cupressales; family Cupressaceae; genus Cunninghamia; species Cunninghamia lanceolata. The sequence continues at coordinate 98,674 of BSBN01000111.1, forward strand.
TCAACCCTAATCCCTTAACCCTCAACCCTAATCCCTCATCACTAAACCCTAAACTCTGTCCCTATTCCTAAACCCTCGACCCTCTAAACTATACCTTAAACCCTAATCCTTTATTCCTAAACCCTAAACCCTATCCCTCAACCTTTAACCCTTAAAACTTAAATCCTAAAACCTATCCCTAAACCCTCGACGCTCGACACTATATCTTAAACCCTAATCCCTTAACCCTCATCCTTAAAGCCTCAACCCTCAATCCTTAAACCTTCAACCCTAAACCATATTACTAATCCCTCTACCCTCGACACTCTACTTTAACCCTAATCCCTTGACCATCAACCCTATCCCTAAACCCTAAACCCTCAACTCTCAACATTAAACCTTAATCTGTCAACCCTAAACCCTAATCCATCAATCCTAAACCCTATCCCTAAACCCTCAATCCTCAACACTATACCTTAAACCCTAATCCTTCAACCCTAAACCTTAAACCCTATCCTGAAACCCTCAACCCTAGACAATATACCTTAAACCCTAATCCCTCAACCCTAATCCCTCATCCCTAAAACCTAAACATTATCCCTATTCCTAAGCCCTCAATCCTTGACACTATACCTTAAACCCTAACCCCTTACCCGTAAACCCTAACCCCTATTCCTCAACCCTTAACCTTAAAACTTAAAAACCTATCCCTAAACCCTTGACACTCGACACTATATCTTAAAGCCTAATCCATTAACCCTCATTCCTAAAGCCTCAACCCTTAATCCTTAGCCCTTCAACCCTAAACCCTATCCCTAATCTCTCTACCCTTGACACTCTACTTTAACCCTAATTTCTTGACCATCAACCCTATCCGTAAACCCTCAACCCTCAACCCTCAACTCTCAACATTAAACCCTAATCCCTCAACCCTAAACCCTAATCCCTCAACCCTAAACCCTATCCATAAACCCTCAACCCTCAACACTATAGCTTAAACATTAATCCCTTAACCCTAAAACTTAAATCCTATTCCTAAACCCGCAACCCTCAACACGATACCTTATACCCTAATCCCTCAACCCTCAACCCTCAACCCTAATCCCTCAACCCTCAACCCTAATCTATTATACCTAAACCCTAAATGCTATCCATATTCCTAAACCCTCGACCCTTGACACTATACCTTAAACCCTAATCCCTTATCCCTAAACCCTAAACCCTATCCCTCAACACTTAACCCTTAAAACTTAAACCCTAAAACCTATCCCTAAACCCTAGATACTTGACACTATATATTAAACCCTAATCCCTTAACCCTCATCCCTAAAGCCTCAACCCTCAATCCCCAAACCTTCAACCCTAAACCCTATCCCTAATCCCTCTACCCTCAACACTCTACTTTAACCTTAATTCCTTAACCATCAACCCTATCTTTTAACCCTCAACCCTCAACCCTTAATTCTCAACATTAAACCCTAATCTGTCAACCCTAAACCCTATCCCTAAACCCTCAACCCTCAACAATATACCTTAATCCCTAATCCCTCGACCCTAAACCATAAACCCTATCCCTAAACCCTCAACCCTCGACACTATACCTTAAACCCTAATCCCTGAACCCTGAACCTTGAACCCTAATCCATCAACCCTCAACCCTAATCCCTCATCCCTAAATCCTAAACACTATCCCTATTCCTAAACCTTCAACCCTCGACACTATACCTTAAACCCTAATCCCTTATCCCTAAACCTTAAACCCTATCCCTCAACCCTTAACCCTTAAAAGTTAAACGCTAAAACCTATCCCTAAACCCTCAATGTTTGACACTATATCTTAAACCCTAATCCCTTAACCCTCATCCCTAAAGCCTCAACCCTCAATCCTAAACCCTATCCCTAATCCCTGTACCCTCGACACTCTACCTTAACTCTAATCCCTTGATCATAAACCCTATTCCTAAACCCTCAACTCTCAACTCTCAACATTAAACCCTAATCTGTCAACCGTAAACTCTAATCCCTCAACCCTAAACCCTATCCTTAGACCATCAACCCTCAACACTATACCTTAAACCCTAATCCGTCAACCCTAAACCCTAAACCCAACAAAACTACTTTGCCTTAGGTTGTTAAACCCATCATTTTTGACACTCTTCTCTTAACAAAATAAGAGGAATAAACATATAAGGCAAAGAATTTGATCTTACTAGTTTGTATATTGGTCGGTTTACATTTTGTGACTTCATTTTCATTAAATAAAAAGGTTTATCTAATTTGAAATAAGGGGCAGAGTTCACTGTCATGTGCTTTTCTAGATGAGAGGGTCCATAATGTCTAGGGTTCTTCCAAGAATGGTCTGCAACAGAAATAAGTTTGTGTAATACCAATGAGAGAGAGAGATCAACCCAAAGCTTAACCCATTGAACCCTATGCCATTCTCACTCTTTAGCAGATTGTATGGGCACATAGCTGGGAGATACCAAGGAATATGTTTTGTGATTATGCGACAAAATGACATGTCATGTGGGTCCCATCCAATCCAGGTGCACTGAAGCTACCACTTAGTGCACTAGTGAGAAAGAGGTAGTGTGGGTCACTCCTGGGCCTGCGCTACTGCGATGAGCTACCATATACATCCATAGTGGAATCATTACTGAGCTGGCTAATTCTCATTGGTCTACGCCATCTAGAGCATGTGAAATGACATTCAGTCACAAAAATTTAGAATATGTCAATTCTCCCACAACACAATTGAGATCAATGGTGCATATTCAAACTTGGACAATGGCTTGTCTTAGCCTGTATGCTGGCACATGATTGTATTAATGGTGATTTGATACAAAATAAGCTAGAATCATACCTAGTTTGTGAAGTAAATGCATAAAATCGATTATTTTCCATCAATTTAGTTATTGGTTACCAAAATTCTTGTAGAAATTAAGTAGCTTGAGGCAACAATTAAAGAACTCATCTTTTTATCCACAACCAACAAGAAAGTGTTAATCTACTGGCTTATTGATCCATTTACTTGCAAATTTTATCAATTCCATTCTAACACTTGTCGTAGAGGCTAATATATATAAAAATAGTAGGGTTTATAGTTCAATTGGTTCTATTTCAAGTAAGCCCTATCTTGTAGAAAAATGCTATAAAAATAATGGTAGGCACTTCAAAGAAAAAGGGCTTTGAGCAAGATTTATTCACTTAGTTTATGGGTTCCTCAAAATGAGCCCCTCTAGGAAAGAATAAAGTTGAAAAAATTATGGATGACTTTGGAGAAGTCAGAGATGCGTGTCCCTATGCTAGGGTGGTCTTTGTTCCTACATTCATATAAAAAGACAAGTGGGCTAGGTTCCTACTGTGTAATGCATGGAATTTGGATTTGGGCAGAATTGTGGTCCCAAATATATTTGTTTATGTAGAACTGGTCTAGCTTGTTGCAAGTAGATATGGTGCTAGCACAAGAAAGGTATTCATGATTAATGGGAATAATATGATCTCTTTCACTAAGCCCTACATTGCTGAAGTCTTTGGTCTCAACGTAGCCATAAACAAAGCCATTGACATTGATCAATTTAAGAGGTCATATGACATACATAGAGCCTCTCATCGATCTGTCAAAATCCTCAAACACAGACTCGGGACTCTTGGTGGTAGAGAATTAGAATTTTTTGAAAAGGAGCCTCTTAGTATGAAGATTTTTGAAGATGACTTCAACAAGACTTACTACTCACCGTGTCATGTTTTGGGAGAGGATGTAGGTGAAAGTATTCTTGTGCACTTGATGTATATGGATATTGACATTCAAGACAACATTCCAAATGTAGAATTTGATGTTTCTTCCTACATGACAGATGAAATACATAAACAGATGGTGGCTTTGAAGAATGTTCAGAAGCCTAAATTCAAGTGGTAATCTCATTTGTGCCACATGATCTTGTATTTTGGTACAAATCAATGGAGTCAAACATTAAGAGTAACAATTTGATGAAGAAGGATATCTCTTGCCAGTACAATGTTGGACATATTTGTGGGACATAGATTTTCACAATTTAGACATCATAATTTTTGAGGAATTTTTCATAAGAAAACTAATGGCATGCATTGGTAACACATAGATAGGATACCCTAAAAGAATGGGATTTCCTTAGACATGAAGAAGAAACTATTATAGTTGGAGTAAAACATAATTGGGGGGATTAGTTCCTGAACAAATATTCAACATATATCAGAGTGTATGGTTTCACAATGAGGCCACATTTATTGCATGTCAATGTACCCAAAATAATAGATTATTGGAAATTGTTTGGCAATTAAATGAGGTGGACAAATGACATCTCAGGGGTTAGAAGAAGGGTTCCCTTTTTCTTGCTGCCCTAAAATGGTCAAATTTTCAAGTGATGAATAAAGAAGGTTTGCATCAGATATATCCAATGCTCAATAGTTACATGTTGAAGTATGCTACAAATAGAGAGCAATTTGATCCAGAGGGCTTTGTCATTTCATTGAGATTAAGTGTGAAAAAGTTATCTTTTCCACATAAGCTAGATTTTGTTAAGGATGTTATCAGGAATTCTGCAACATTTGCAGAGGTCAAAGAGAAAAAATAGAAATGGAGTAGAATCATCTCTGCAGAAAATGAGAAGAATAAGAAGGACCCCAAATTTCCTAGTCTTTGTTTTGAAGAAAAGAATTTGATTGTAAGGATTGCAAAAGTCTTGTAGAATATAGAGAAGTTTATGGTTTCTCTTGAAGAAAGGTCTCCTGATGTGGGAAGGATTTCAGTGTAAGAATACAGCCCTATGTTAGGCCAAGAAATGAGTCAAGAAGTGAGGATGTATAAGAAGAAGATCTACTAGACAATAAGTAGACAATCCACATGCCAAAAGACAAAAGATTGCTAAGGATAGAGTGGCTCATCAGGGTAAACAAAAAGCTCCAATGAAGATTGTAGATATTGAAGAGACTTTAGATGATGTGGGCGTTGTTGAGATATTAGTAGGCATGATTGTTCCTTTTGTGCCTTTCAATATAAGTATTGATTATTTGAAGGTTATCAATGATGAAACAAGAAATGTGAGAGCACTAGCTTGCAAACAATTTTTGTCTGATGATCAATTCATCAAGACATAGGAGTTAAAAGATTTAGTTTTGAGAAGAAAATAAGCTGCATACCACTAAAGGCTTAAGGAAGAAAAACAAATGAATCCTTTGGATGTAAGTGATTTGGGCTAAGAGAATCTTGTCTATGTTTGATTTCAGGTTTGATGACATTACCCCTAAATTTGGAAGACAGATGGTCATGGAGAGTGGTATGTTGTTGCTACCTAACTGGAGTATGGTGATGCTTTGGTATTCAAAACTATCAAAAGGTAAGAGGAGGGTTTTTAGTCCACTAAAGAGGAAGGAGGAAAGGTTTTGGTTCTCACTTTAGCTTATCTCATGAGACATTGACAATATGGACTTTGGTACTAAGAATAAACAAACTAGATGTGGTGCAAAGTCTTGACCAATTGACATGAAATTTGATTGTAAAAAGAGTAGTTGATAACCCAACACCTGATACAATAGAAGTGGACACAATGATGTTTATCCAATCTACAATGATGAAATTGCAGAAAGATTATAATGAACTCTAGCAAAGGTATGCAAATAATTTAGCCAAGTTGAGAGTTTTAGAAGATAAGGAATTGACATCTTCTAGTGCTCTAGTGCTTATCATTTCAATCCCATTAGGGGGGTCTTTTTCATTAGATAAGGATTCTTTACTTGCATATATTGTAGAATTGAAAAGTATTGTTGATTTGTTAAAATGAGATATGTTGCAAGAACATAGTGAAATTGTTTCTAAAATAGTTAACTATCGGTTAACTAAGATTAGTGGAAAGGTGGATGATACTTTATAAGGGAATTGTAGATTTGAATCAAGATTTGGTTAAACATGAAAATAATTCTTTTAGTCTACATGAGCTTATGAATAAATGGTTGCCAAGAAATGTTACCATCAGACAATTGATCAAAACATCAAGGTTTGACCCAAGCAAACCTGTTGGGTTGGAAGGCACATTAGAAATCATGAATATCTTGCATGATGTGGCCTCCTATGTGATAAAATTTAATAAACAGTTGAAATAAAATGCGGCATCCATTGATCTAGTGAGAATGAAAATGCTATCTCATTTCAAGGTTAGTTAGGGTCAACCCAAAGCATTGGACCAATGGAAGGATGAGTTCAATATTGTGGGGTCCAGGGTTTTTGGCCAAGTTTGCATTGATGTTGAGCTAAGGTCATATGTTTTGAATTCAATGTTGGATGAATTCTTGTTATTGGAAAAGTTGAACAATCATATTAGCAGGGAGTCAAAAGCTATCCTAGATGCTCAATATACACTCATAATGATAAAGTGGCAAAGGTGTTGGAAGTTCAATGGTTAGGAGATAAGGAATTTGGAGCATGGGTTAAGAAGTATGGAGTTGAATGAGCTTTAAAACGGTCATTAGTTTTCCTTGGATGACTCATTTTAGTAGCTTCTAGATGATATTACTTTTTTTGTTCTCATAACTAAATCAAATGTTTACATTGGAGAATTTTGTTAGCTCACATGTGATTGTAACTGAATTTTAATCAAATTTTGTGATGAGCATAAGCTCCAAAGCTATTTTGTATTGTAATAGTCAATTTTTTCTAAAAATAGTTAAGTCTTAATAGCTTAGCGAACAATCTTTGTACCTCTCCAATATAATTAGAAATTTTCGTAGTATCTAGGGGTAGACAGTAGATGATATAGACAGAGGAAGATTGAGAAAAATCTCAGAACATATTGTACAAGCTTTGAGACTTTGATGATTTTCTAACAAGAAAGGAGTACTTTTGGTTTGTAGGTTAAATATTCTATGTGAGATTACTCATTCTTTTCATGGCTATATTCTATTTAGATTGAGTTAAATGAGAAACACTAAATGTGTGTGTTGTTTATGGTTGTATCCTTTGATATGGATGCTTTTCTTTTTAATGAGGGTGCCAAGAGTTTCTAAATTCATCAATATACATTTTCTATAGTGTGTGTCTGATTTGTTGCATCTGTTCAAGGAATAGATTAAATTTCTTTGAATCAGATATAGGGGGAAGTGTATTTTGTCAAAGGATTATTGAAGAACCTTAGATAATACTTTTTCTTGGGTTCACCACTATGAGACAGTAGTGATGCTATCACCCTCTGAATGAGAAGTTTAACTATTAAAGAACTTGCATGATTGGGTTATGACTCCATTCCACTGAATAGGCACCAATCTAAGGAAAGATTTCAAGTCCAAGAATATCATATCATATAAATCATAAGGAGAAAGCTTTTCTTTTGTTTTTTCTTATGGGTGGTAGTAGTCTCATGTTCTTAGGGTTCTAAAATTGTTGCATATTGAGGATTTAGCTAATCTGAAGTAATATCATTTAGACCATAATTTATTGGTGAGAACATTTCTACTTAGTCAATATCTCATTATACTTGAGAATACCTCTTAGATATTGTTATCAGGGAATACCCCTAGTCTAGCAGATCTTGAAGTGCATAGGAGAACAAATAATTGTCTCATGTTCATTGGCTATTGACTTGAGAGTCCTATGCATTAGGGATAGCTACCTTATAGAGATAATTAGAAAATGAGTTGGCAACAATATCACTAACTAGGATGACTAACGAACATCCCATAATACCTACCGCCATCACTAGCTAGAGGTACAAGTACATTCATAACATTGTTGACGCTGAGGAACCCAAAGCTCACTAAACCTTTCAAGTCAGTGGATCTAGACATCTTTCAACTCCATGTCACTAGCAAAAGTATGACCATCTAGGTATGGGTTATCACTTGGCCTTGTCACCTACATGGATATGGTAAAGGTTAGATAGACCTTATCATATATTGTGGGTCACTCTTAGCATATGTCACCTTCATGCTACTAGTGATTGTCTGCTACTCCTAGGGATATGATGGTTATCTCTTGACATTCATCACTTACATTGCACTGGTGAAAACCAGCTAATCCTTAAGTGTGATAGTTAGCTCCTAGCATCCGCCACTTGTACAATAATGGTGACAACCATCTAATCATACATGTACTGGACACAGTTCTAACATGTGGTTATCTAACCACCAATTCATTAGATAGGGACTCAAGGCTTCCTTCTGCTAGGGGTTTCGTTGTGATAACCTCATCCAGTAAGTAATTAGTTACTCAAAACCAAAGGTACTAGGTATTTAACTCATATTACCACTAAAATAAAGGAGGTATATAAGGTATGCTCAAAGATGAGTTTTTCTACTTAGAGTGGACCTATAGTCATTGCTCCATAACATAGGTACAAGTTTGTAGCTCTACTTTTTAATAAAAGTTAAGTTTCTTCTAAAGGTGTACCTCTTAGTAATTACTTCCCTTTTTTCCTACTACTAAGGCATGGATCCAAGGTATACTCTCATCTGAGTATTAATAGTAAGAATATTTAGGAGGATTTAGTTCACTACATGGTTGTACACCTAGAAAAGTCGGAGGAAAACCATTTCTAATATGTTGCAAGAATTATACACGAGAGGAGAGAGAGAGAGAGAGAGAGAGAGAGAGAGAGAGAGAGAGAGAGAGAGAGAGAGAGAGAGAGAGAGAGAGAGAGAGAGAGAGAGAGAGAGAGAGAGAGAGAGAGAGAGAGAGAGAGAGAGAGAGAGAGAGAGAGAGAGAGAGAGAGAGAGAGAGAGAGAGAGAGAGAGAGAGAGAGAGAGAGAGAGAGAGAGAGAGAGAGCCTTTCATGGATTAGTAACTCAAGTCCTAAATACCTTTAGGATCAGATGAATTAGTAAACTCCACCATATTGCTGTTACAATCAGCATGTTGGTATAGTATTAAGGACTAATTTCCAATGAATTGCCATAAATCAAATTATGGGTGTTGAGATACCACCCTCTCAACTCTATTTTCAATTTGTAATAATGAAAGGTAAACCATTTTATTTTTAATATAAGAACAACCAATGATCTGGTTCATTTTAAGAGTAGCTAGAGATCTGTTGTGGTATGAAGTGTAACCTTTTATGGACTAATGTGTCAAGACTTAGGTGATAGGAGGGAACCTAGACCTCCTCACAATATATATAGATTATTTTACTAAATTTCTTATAGATGGTTGTCCCTTATGCTATATTTTCAAACAATGAACCTAATCTAAATGTAGTTTAAGAAGGAAGCAAACTCATTCTTATTGGTTAAACTAATAGGTATATTAATCAATTTCATCTCAATGGAATTAAGCATATTTATTTTGAAGGTGTATACTTTGTATATGCAAGAAATAAAGATATTTATTAAGGAGAAAAAGGTCTGTATAGGACAAGAGATTGTATTTCTTTAGGGAGATGTTATATAACTCAAATGTCTGATTTATTCTTTGGTCTCCCCACATGTTTTATTCTAAGAAACATTTGCTAAAACTATAAGGGTACAATTCAATAAAATCTAGACCCTTAATTGATTTCTTCCTATTAGTACTTGTCAAAGTGTTAGGAAAATTGTCTCAACCTTGCAACTAGAAAAGATTACTATTCTTCCTAGTTTTGGTCTTTTTGATCTAGAACTTTCAAAGTTTCAGAAAGAGTTAAAAATGGTGGGACTTACTATTTTTAGTAACTCTACATTTGAGCTCAGAATGACCCAAAATTTTTCCCAAAAGGTATGGAAATGTTAAGTAAACATCTCGGGTGAGTTTTGACTCAAGATCATACTTGAATTGCGAGATATTAAAGTTTCTATTTTTTGAATTACAAAAAAATTTTCAAACTTGGTTTTGAGGAACTTAGAGGTCCCTAAACACCACAAAATTTGTTGTAACCAACAAAATTGGTTATATCTTGATAGATGTCTTCACAATCTTTCTAACACATCAAATGGTTCATTAATCAGACACTCAGATCAAAAGTTATGGCCTTCAAAAGTTAGACCTCTTGTTTTTGGGAAATGTAAAAACATGTTGGACACTTAAAAGAGATGTAAAGGGGAGAGTTCATGTGTTGGTGTGTAATTTGGCACATCACATGACATATTTTATTGGAGATAATTTGGGTACCACTTTTGGGTGGTTTTTAGCTCATGGTTTTGTAATTACCATTGACGGTTTACTATATTGTATCTCCTATATATTAGGAGCTTGAGATGGAGGTTGCTTATAAGAGTCTTATAGATGTTTAGTTACCTCCTGGATCTCAGGTTGGTTAAAGCTCATGTGAAAGCTTGCTTTGCAAGTATATTGTAATCTTCTTGATTCCTGAATAATATATTGGGCGGCTTTGGAGTGTCTAGGGTTTTTTACTTGAAAGGGTTTTCCCCACGTATATATTGTGTTATGAGTTTTATATTTGCATTTGGATATTGTTATTACCTTTATGTTAATGTGCATCTTAATCTAAAACTGTAAAAGTTAAAATTTGCATAAATTTTTCCTCAATAGATTAGTGTAGGAAGCGTTTCCACATACCTTGCTTCATTTTAGTTGGTATTAGAGCTTGATCACCTTTGGTTCTAGTTGTTGGGTAGAGGGTTTTTTGAGCTGATCTTTGTTTGAGTGGGTGCTTTTGTAGAGGATTTTGAAATATTTGTTGCAGGAAAGAGATGGTGAGCACATTTGGGAGGTTTGATATAGATAAGTTTAATGGAGGCAACTTTGAGTTGTGGAAACTCAAGATGGAGGACTTATTGGTGGATAGAGATTTATGGCTCACAGTATCTAGATCCATGCCATCAGCATGAAACAAGATGATTGGGATCTAATGGATTGGAAGGCTAAGGGTCTGATAAGACTCTATTTGTTTGATTCATTGCTCCTGAATATCCATGAAGAGAAGACTATAAAGGATCTTCAAAAGAATCTTAGAGATGTTTATTAGGCTAAATCGATGGTGAAAAAGTTATTCCTACGAAATAAATTGTATTCTCTGAGAATGGAATATGGAGGATCTATCACTGATCACTTGAATACATTCAATATGCTTGTTACCTAGTTTACCTCTATTGGTGTGAAGATGGAGGAGGAGTATCGATGTATGTCATTACTGTGTTCCTTACCAGATTCGTGAGATTACCTTGTTATGGCCATTGGGAGTACCACTACCACCTTCAAGATAGATGAAGTGGTCTTGTTGTTATCTAAAGAGATGCAGAGAAAGTCTTCTGAATCAGCTAAGGAGGCTCTTGCGATTCATGGTAGATCTAAAGAGAAGGGAAATAAAAAGGATAAGAAGAACAAAGAAAAAGGAAGATCCAAATCCCATGGGAGATCTAAGTCTCCTGGAAAGTCCAAGGCTTTGTGTTGGAATTGTAGCTAACTTGGTCATTTCCACAAGGAGTACAAGGAGGAGAAAAAGAAAAAGAAGAACTATGATTCAGATTCTAACAAGTCCTCTCAAGATGAACGAGAAGCATTTGTCACTACCTTGGCAACATATGCATTTGAGGATGTGTGGCTTATTGAACCTAGTGCATTTTTTCACATGATCTCGCATCAGGGTTTGTTTTCGAAGTATGAAGAATATGATGGTGGAAAGGTGTACTTGGGTGATGATTCTCACCTAAAGATTGTTGGTCATGGAAGAGTCTTGATTCAATTCCCTAATGAACAAATGAAGGAAATCAATGGTGTTTTGCATATCCCTAGTTTGGCATGGAACCTTCTTTCTATAAGTAAGTTGAATGATGTGGGTGTGCAAGTTGTTTTCTTGAATGGAGGATGTAAGATGACTAGAGGATCTATGGTGTTGGCTAAGGGTGTTCAAATTACCACTTTTTTCAGCTTGATGCATGTGCAGTTCAATACAATAGTGCCTCTATTTCAAAGAAGAGAGCTTTAGAGTCTTTATCCACACTATTGGAACCAACAACAAAGAGGACAATTGCATCTACTTCCAATGGTCATGTTATTTTGGGTACCTAAGGGATCTCATTCTATGGAGATGAAACTTCCAGTTGAGAAGACAATGTTATGGAACCAAAGGCTTGGTCACATTAGTGAAAAGGGTTTGACGACCCTGAAAAATAAAAATCTTGTTGAGGGTATGAATGACTGTAACCTTGAGTTTGATTTCTGTAAACATTGAATTTATGGAAAATAAAACCTTGTTCAGTTTTATACCAGTTCTCACAAATCTTCTAAGGTGTTGGACTTGATTCATTCTGATGTGTTTGGTCCTGTTAATGTTCCTTCAATTTCAAATTTTGTTTTCTTTGTTTCATTCATTGATGATTACAGTAGAAGGACATGGGTGTATTTCCTTAGAAGAAAATCTAAAGTCTTTAGTAGGTTCAAAGAGTTTAAAGCTCTTGTAGAGAATTAGAAGGATAGAAAAATTAAGTGTTTTAGGACTAAAAATGGTGGTGAGTTTTGTTTAGCAGATTTTGACAAGTTCTGTAAATAATAGGGGATTGAGAGGCACAAGACAACTTCATATTGTTAGATTTTGAGCAGACAACTAAGAGGGGGGGTGAATTAGTTGCTCAAAACTTTTTTCCAATTAAACACTTTAATCCACTTTGTAATTCAACAACATAATAATAAATTAGTCATGGAAATATAATGCATTAAATCAAGAGCAGAACCACATTAACACATAAGACACCAAGATTTTGACATGGAAAACTTGGTTAAGGGAAAAACCACAGGGTGATTAACCCAGGATTGTATTCTCTATTAGAAGAATAGAAAGAACAAAATGGCACATGCCAATTAGGGCTCACTACCTGAGCACACTACTCACAAGAGGCTCACTGCCTACAAGAGACACACTGTCTACAAAATAGTAAGTATCACATACTTGAACTAAAGAATATCATCATCACCATGCTTGAGTCAGTTCCATTTAAGCTCAATACTTCTTCTCTACCTTTCACTTTGCTCCTCTCTACCACACACTCATTGCCACAAGACTCATTTGAGATGACTTTACAACTCCTTATTTATACAAGACATCAACTTAGGGATAGTCATCCAAGTCAGCATACATTACAGAGAAAATACATAAATGCAACATGACTAGTTATAGAAAAACTTCATGCGGATGAACACACTATCGGCCACATAGATCTGAGACTTCAATATTCATTTAGGAACACACCAATCTTCACATAACATCTTCAAGATCATCCACAAGATGTGTAACTTATCTAATCAGCCAAACTTAGGAAGAACACCATCATCTAGAAGTTATTCTTCAATTGTGAGCTCAAACTCTAATGCGGACCACCAACACAAACTGGACACCACCCAAAGACCTCCACAAGCTTTCTTGAATCACCAAGAACATCCACACTACAATTGCTTATTGAAATCCTTCTCTCATTCATCTAGAACCTTAGGAACATAGTTTGTCATCACTGTCATAATGGAATAGATGCTTGCGGACCTCTAGATCATGAACCAATTGAGTTGTCACTTCATATTGACTTCCTAAACATTCCACCAAATCTGCAGAACAAGATTTTGCATTTGTAGATCTCACTAGACCTATCTGTATCACTCTGTCACCTCTAAACACCTACTAGAACTAGTTTTACTTAAGTGGCCATAACTTCTTCAGATCTTCATGCGTATCTCTAAAATCTTTACTGGATCATCTTAAGACATATATCTATAAACCCTTTGAAGTGCATCCTTTGATCTTCATCTTAGTTGGGTTCTTTACCTTACTGTCTTCACTGTTCTTCTCTGTTTCTTATTAGGACTAATTTTCTCAATATTCTTAGCACACAGCTCATCCAATCCTTATCATTAATACAATAAGAGTATGTTGACATCAATGAAAACACCAGTTAGGCCCATACTTGCAACACATATACCCCTTAGCAGAATGGAATTACAGAGAGGATGAATTGAATGTTGATGGAGAGGGAAAGGAGTATGCTAAGTGGAGCTAACCTTGAACAAAATTTCTAGACTAAAGCTATTGCTACCACTTGTTTCTTGGTTAACAGGTCTCCTACATCAGTGCTCATTGATAAGACACCTATGGAGGTGTGGTATGGTGAAAAGCCTTCATTGAGACACATTAGAGTATTTGGTTGTGAGGAATATGCACATGTGCCCAAGGAGAAGAGGTCTAAGTTGGAGAACAAGGCTGTGAAGTGTATCTTCATCAATTATGGCATCAGTGTAAAAGGGTACAAGCTTTAGGATCCAGTGACTGAGAGAGTTCTATATAGAAGACGTGTGTTTTTCAGATAACTCAATCCTTCTTCTGTTGTCTTGTAGTCAGAAAAAGAAGAGAAGAAAAAGGATTTGGTTTAGCTTCCTTCTAGCCCTAAGAAAGTTGAACTAAAAACATCTATCAGACTTGATAATGAGGAGAGCTCTAGTAGCTCTGAAAGTTTAGAAGAAGATGAAGAACCTCAACCTCAACCTTTGAGGAGGTCCACATAGATAAGGTAGTAACCTGATAGGTTTGGTTATGATTCATTGCATGATTTAAGTTGTATTTTTTCTTTGATTTGTAATGCTAATGAGCCTAGAACTGTGAAAGAGGCTATGGGTATGAAAGATGTAGGTTCTTTGAAGGAGGCCATGGAAGAGGAGAAGGCTTCTTTGGAAAAGAATAATACTTGGGACTTGGTGCCTTTTCCTGAAGGATGAAAACCTGTTGGATGCAAATTGGTGTTCAAAAATAAATTTGGTATAGATGGCAACGTTGAGAAATATAAGGCTAGATTGGTTGTGAAAAGGTATTCTTAGGTGGAGGGAATTGACTATGGTGAGATTTTCTCTCCTATTGCAAAGATGACATCTATTCAGTTCCTATTATCTCTTGTAATGACGTATGATCTAGAAGTGGAACAGATGGATGTGAAGACAACATTCCTTCATGGTGATTTGGAGGGAGAAATTGATATGTCATAGCCAGAGCACTATGTGGTGAAAGGTAAAGAAAATCTAGTTTGCAAGTTGAAAAATTCTTTGTATGGTTTGAAATAGTCTCCTAGGATGTGGTATTAGAATTTTGATGCCTTTGTGTTGAGTATTGGATTTCTAACGTCAAAATCAAATCGTTGTGTTTATTACAAGTTTGACAATGATCTCATTCTCATTATTGCATTCTATGTTAATGATATGTTACTCATTGAGAATGGTAAAATTTTGATTTTTGATTTGAAGTCTCAGTTGTCAACATAGTTTTAGATGAAAACTCTAGGGGCAGCTCGGTATATTCTCGGGATGGATATCAAAAGAGATAGAGAAAATAAAAAACTTTGGTTAGGCCAAAGTAAGTATGTTAACACTATGTTGGAGAGATTTAGCATGGTAGATTGTAGACCTTTGACTATTCCTATTATAATGGAGACAAAGTTATCTATTACGAATTGTTCAAAGTCTCCTTTTGAGATGGAGGATATGAGCAGAGTTCCTTATGCTAGTGCAGTTGGTAGTTGGTAGTTGGCTAGACTAGACATTACCCAAGCAGTGGGAGTCCTTAGTTGGTTTATGGCTAATCTTTGATGGGTACATTGAGATGCAATGAAGAGAGTATTTAAATATTTGTGGATACATTCCTTATGTTATCATGGTTATCCTATAGGACCTCGACATTCACTTTGTATTCATGGATTTGTGGATTCAGATTGGGTAGGTGATATTGACAGCAGGAGATCCACCAATGGTTATGTGTTCACTACGTTTGGTGGTGCTATTAGTTGGATGAGTAAGCGGCAACTTGTGGTTGCATTGTTCACTACTGAAGCTGAGTACATGGAAGTAACTCATGCTTGTAAAGAAGCCATTTGGCTTCAGAGATTGTGTTCTAATGTTGAGTTTGATGCAGGGAAAATTACTATTTGTTGTGAGAATCAGAGTGCCATATGTTTGGTGAAGAATCCTACTTTCCACACGAGGACTAAGCATATTGATGTCTAGTACCATTTTGTCATGACATGGTAAAGGATGGGAAGGTAAACTTGGAGAAAGTGGACACTTTGATGAATGTTACAGATTCCTTGACAAAACCTATGAGAATAGAGAAGTTTAGATGGTGTTCAGAGTCTATGGGCCTCTCGGCCCTTAGCAATTTAATCATGGTGTTGATACTCCCTTTGCTCTTGCAAGGTGTTCAACAAGTGGGAGAATGTTAGGAAAAGTGTCTCAACCTTGAAACTATGAAAGGTTACTATTCTTCCTAGTTTTGGTCTTTTTGAATATCCTTTATCTTGAAGAATGATCTAGAACTTTCAAAGTTTCCAGAAGGGTTAAAAATGGTGGGACTTACTAGTTTTAGTAACTCTACATTTGACCTCGGATTGACCTAAAATTTTCCCAAAAGGTGCAAAAAAAATAAGTAAACATCTCAGGTGAGTTTTCACTCAATATCATACCTACATTGCGAGATATTAAAGTTTCTATTTTTTGAAACTACTAAAAAAAGTTTCAAACTCAATTTTGAGGCACTTAGAGGTCCCGAAATGCCCAAAAAGTTGTTGTAATTGACAAAATTGGTTATATCTTGATAGATCTCTTCACAAGCTTTCCAATGCATGAAATGGTTCATCAACTGAACACCTAGATCAAAAGTTATGGCCTCCAAAAGTTAGACCTCTTAGTTTTGGGAAACACAAAAACATGTTAGAAACTTAAAAGAGATATAAAGGGGAGAGTTACATGTGTTGGTGTGTGATTTGACACATCACAAGGTATCTTTTATTGTAGATAATTTTGGCACCACTTTTGGGTGGTTTTTAGCTCATGGTTTTGTAATCACCGTTGACAGTTTATTGTATTGTATCTCCTATATATCAGGATCTTGAGATGAAGGTTATGTGTAAGAGTCTTATAGTGTTGAGTTAAATCCTGGATCTCTAGTTGGTTAATACTCATGTGAAAGCTTTCTCTACAAGTACATTGTAATCTTCTTGATTCCTGAATAATATATTGGGCAACTTTGGAGTGTGGGGTTTTTTACCTGAAAGGGTTCTCCCCACCTATATCTTGTGTTGTGAGTTTTATATTTTCATTTGGATGTTACTATTACCTTTCTGTTAATGTGCATCTTAATTCGTAACTGTAAAAGTTAAAATTTGCATAATTCTTTCCTTAGTAGATCAGTGTAGGAAGTGTTTCTGCATACCTTGCTTCCTTTCACAAAGTCCCAAAACCCATAACTGAGTAACTTCCATACCTCAGTCTAACAATTTATGCATAATGGTTGAACTAGAAGCTACAGTTTGGATTTAATATTCTGAAACATTACTCTAAAAGGAACTATAGTTTTAAAGATAGAAGAAAAATGAGAATAGAAGATAATTTTAATGGTTTTAAAAAACTAGTAGAAGAAGATTTTACTTTGAAATATTTCAAAGGAGAAATATCTAAGTTCATACCCCACAGAGCCAACTAGGGTGTGCAACAAATCATTGTGTAGTAGACAAAAATTTAAACACATCCAAACAACTAACCCAATTCAATACCTTTACCAAGGGGTTAAATAAATACCTATGTTGTGCTCCTGCACAAGGAAATAGGTTGTTACTTCCTCTAAATCTCCTTCCTAAGACTCATTTCACCTCTTCTCTATCATTTTGTTCCACCCTAATCCTCTACTCTTAATGTCTCTCAGTTGACTTCCCTATTTTTTCTATTTTAACTTCCTCTTCTTGCACTCCAATGTGTCCTAGAAGCAAAGTGATGGAGTAGGGAAGGATAATCACACTCCCTAGTAATGGCACAACCATTACCCTCCCAGTATTTCCATTAAATTATGTCTCTCTTTATTCATTTGAGTCCCTTTTCCACACACCCGATCCACAATTTTCCCTCTGCCTCTTTAATTTATTTTTTGGTTTTCTTTTCTATTTGTTTTTGGCCAACTCTTGTTTGCAATTCTTCCTTTTTGAGGTGGATTGAATGACCTTAGTTAATTATAATGGCTTTAGCTTAAATTTATAAATGTCTTACCTATAATCCCTTTTATTTTTTATTTCTCCTAGTTATATAATATTTATTTGTTAATTAATTGATTATTCTTGATGTATTATTATTCATTTTCTAATTTAGGGACTCACAAAAGCAAGGTGGTCAATTAGCTAGAGTAAGGTAGATGGTATTTGAATTAATGGCCAAGTGACTTCATATAAAATTGACTCTATGAAACCGTTCAATAGGCATACCTGATTCACTAGCTAAGCCCCGACCCTCAAGATGAGCTTGATTCTCTATATATACTTATAGTCTAAAATCAACAATATTTGACCCAATACTAGGACATAAGGGTGAGTTGGTTTTGGGATTGAATCCATCTTGGGACTAAACTAATGAGCCTATGTTATTTTCACCTTGGTACTTGCAAAACCCAATCAATTCCCTCATTCACATTTCAACACATGAGCATTAGTATCTAGTTAGTCTCAAAATTGAATGACCAATCCAATTGCACCATGAAATCCACTTGTAATTAAAAATATTTAAGCTACAACATCCATAATTAAGTCAAGAAGTGACAAATAATCCCAAATGCCATCAATTAACAAGACTATTAAAGCATAATATTTATAGTTGAGTTATCACATGCATGAAAGTTATCATAGTCTATTTAAAAATCAAAACAATAAGGTTTTTTTCTTAGTCCAAATTACATTGAGACCTTGGGCAACTTAGCAAAACATAAGGTTTATAGGGATGTGACAAATAAATAGTATTTTGTGTTCAACTATTGGGTCATTTGTGTTGGATATACAGGTTAGAGATAACAAGATTCATGATTACCAAAAGGTATTGAGATCATTTAGATTGCATATAAGTTATATTTTAAATAAGAATACAATTCTTTTTAAAGATAATGTGCCTGGTAAACTTTTTAACATTATCGGTGACACTAGCGCGACACACCCTCCAGCTCTATAGTAATTCTTTTGCTAGGAGCTATGAACCGGTGAGGCTACGACATGGGGGACCTCATCCCCAAGTAAGAACACTTCAAACTTGTGAGCTCGTTAGTCCAGTGAAGGTGTAAAGCTTGTGAGCTCATTGGCCTAGTGAGGGTTTGAACTCTGGTGGCCGCCACTACAACTGAGTGACTTAACCACCGAACCATGCCCTTAATGTCACTAAGAATACAATCTTTTTCTAACAACAAATGATATTTTTTGTTCAACTACTAGGGATTCCATGCTAATGTTTTCTAGTCAAATCTTTTTAAAATTTCATTTTAAGGATAGTTCTCACTAGACGTGCTAATGAGGCATGTTGTACAATGAGTCACATCTCCAAACTTTAGTTGTAGATAGATAAGAGTCCATATCACATTTGTAAAAAATGGAGGTCCTACAATAATCCATGTAAGTGCTATATGGTCACAAAGTTATCCCTAATTACTACTCACCCCTCTCCCCTAACCTATACCTAATTCAAAGTGAAATTTAGAAGGACTATTGAAAGTGGTGTTAGTGGAAGAAGACATGTAGGCTTCAATGTTATTCATCTTTAGTTCTTGAGGTTGATATCATGGCCTCCTTAAATGAAGTTTCCATAAAAACAAAATGTCATACAATAGATTATAATGAACAAAAGTATATCTTGATGGATAAACATTTGAGTTGCTACTAACTATAATAGTCCTTTTTTGTTCATCTATAGGTCATACCTTTTCATATCTTATTATTTGTTGATGGTTTACCTCCTATTTTAATAAAGTTTGATTGAAACTTGAATCCAATCAACTAGCCTCCCACTAAAAATATTCTAAGCCTCCTCTGTAGTCAGGCATCTAGGATCCCTTTCTTGTTGTGTAATTATTGATTTTGGGGAATCAGGGGTTGAGTCCTAGATCCCCTATCCCCTTGTTTTAAGAATGCCATTAATTTTGTTATATGTACTATTATTCAAAGAAGGAAGAAATGCCTTCAAAATCTTATTTTTGATTCTCGCACTTAGGTCATGGGTGTTCCTTTCTACCACTTATTAATATTGGAATTTTAGGTGTTCTTTATATGATCCTTCTTTTTTTGTGAATATTGTACCTTTTATCTTGTATTAATATAAAGTAATATAGGTCTTATTCATTACAAAAAATGTAAAATTTTAGGCTTTTCCCTGACCTTGCAACTCAACTTTGTAGTTTATACTTACCTTTGAGGTTTCTTTCATGACTTGTAACTAACACCAAACACTACCTCATACTTTGGCATCGAGCTTGTAACTTGCAATAACTACTTGGGTTATAGATTCTATTAAGCATTTATACTTTACATTTTGTAAGGTGGGAATGAACTCTAACCCCTAAGCTCATGATGACTTTGGCCATTAGGATCCATTTGTAGAATGTATTTTATACTTTGGGTCTACAAAGAAAATTAGAATATGGAATGCCCAATAAAAGTCCAAAATAGGACATCTTTAGTGGTTTGAGCTTTGGGGTCATACTTGCATTTTACAACATACAAAGTCTTGAGTCATCTTTGAACCCTAACCCCTAGACCACTTGGACTTCTGAGACTAGAAATCTGCAACATGCAATGTGTAATGAGACTCTAAGCTCTAGCCTTCATGCACTTCAAGTTTTAGGGTCTGATTGCAACTTGCAACTTTAGACTACTAAACACATTTAGCATGATGTTTCACACTATTTTTCTGACTTGCAAAATAGAGAGTAGACAAAACACTTAAGGAATAAAAATATCAAGGTCATGTTTATTTCTTTTTGTTGGGACCAACAAAAATTTTGTTCCCAAATATGTCGTATTGTGCCCCAAAAAATCCAAAAAATCCAAAAAATCCTATTTATGCTTTTAGCATTAAAGGTCTATTAATGATAACCAATTAGAGATGTCTTTCATAGGTTTTCATTTGTTTACCATTTAAAATGCAAGGGATAAATGACTATGTCAAAATTTCTAAGTGTTCCCTTGTGGTTTTCCCCTTTTTCAGAGTTCGGAGTTTCAAGATTCCTCCTTCCATTGTGGTTCTCCTTTTGGCCCGCAAAATTATTGAAGTGTTGAAATCCTAAGTGTTCAGTGGAGTTTTAGAGGTCAGTGTTCCTCCCTTTTGTCTTCCTCATGGAAAGCGTCATAAAGAAGCCTTGGAGGCCAAAGTCTGATAGATATGTTTAAGAATTCATCTAAGTGTGAAGTGGTCGGTAGAGTTCAGAGTTTAGGATTCCTCCCTTCCTCCTTCCTTTTGGAAGATGAAAGGAGGAAGGCTTGATGGCTGACCCCTAACAAGTAAAGTTTCCTAAGGCTTTCCACCATTCTACAAAGCCTTTTGGTGATCTCGCAAGTTAGCTGGTAGAATGGTGGAAAGAGGACACATGGTAGTTTTAGAGGGCAGGATTTGTTTCTTTTCTCTTCTTTCATTTGGAAGGAAGAAGGGAGAAGGCCTAGTGAAAGACCCTAGGCATCTTAAAATTTAACTAAGTGTTTTGGAAGGTGGGAGTCAGGGATTCGACTCTTCCTCTTCTTTAAGACAAGGGTAAGGCAAAAGGCCCTAAGTGATGCAGAGCGTATAGTGGAAGTGTACAATTGATCAACAAACTAATCGATGAGAGGGTGGCCTATGTCGTGGTGATCTACTCCTGTCGGCCAAACCTACCCTATCATCCACCTTGAAACTTATCTCTCTGATCTCATGAGTTTCCCCGATGGAGGACTCTATGTTTCGTGCCTATCGGTAAGACTTTGTTCATCAACAAACACTTAAGAACCTTGGCTGATATACCGATGGCACCTTCAACCCACAACCATCAGTGTGACTTCCTTCATTAGTAAACACTTAAAAACTAAGGCTGATGCACCGATGGTTCTCTTGTCAGAATTAATTATCTCTTGTCACTCTGATATGAACCTTTAGATGGTAATTTGAACCTCTCTTCAGTTAGACTAACTGCTATCAGTGAAGCCCTAACTAGATCTTTCGATATGCCATTTCCTCCCAACACTTTGGTGAGACTAGAACCATTCCTCACCAATGCACCTACTATCGACCCAACACTGTTGATCAGTGTAACCTCCAAAAGCTTCCTCGAAGGCTATGTTATACCGATGACACTTTTGTAACTCTGCAACTAGCAGACACTAAACAAATATGTAGAAACAAAGACTCGAGAGCATGGAAGGGGGGTCTATAATCCTCTGTAAGCACTTGATCACCCTTCATTTTGGCCACTCCACAACAGCACTTCTCCTATTGTTTCAATGACTAGTCACATAGAGATGCCTAGTCAACTCATGCCAAACTCCTTGGATCCTTGAGTGCTTGACCTAGAACTATAGAAAACATAAAATATACACTATATTCCTCCATCACACTAAAAATGAGAATCTTTCTTTTAGTGGATAGAGGAATAATAGTCCATTTATTCACCAAACCCTAGTTTCTAGGTTTTCATACTAGTCTCTACAAAAAGAACAATTTCTCACTGACTATGACACTTTAATACACCAAACCACTTCCAAATGAAAGTTACTTCAATACATGAACACTTCCAGTTGGTTTGAAACAATCAACTATCTGTACAGGCCATACAAAATGATTGTTACAGAGAAATACGCAGAAAGAACAATGTTTCAATACACCCAAAAATCTAGATCTTCATTCATTCATTCATTCATTCCTATAACTACATCCAACTTATTGCCTATAAAAGGCTTGAGACCTTTGTTTACATCCCTCCAAACCATACAAACTGATTTTGAAAGTCAGTTAGCCATTGGTTTTCTCCTCTCACAAGAAAACTACATGTTTTCATTATGTGATTACATCAAAGTTGACCAAAACATGGTCTACATAGGTCTAGTGACCAAATTGACAAAAAAAAACCTTATTACAAACATGATGTGGCTTAAAAAGCCTTATTGAAAATAAAACAAACATGACACCTGCACCATGGAGAAGGTGCTCCTACACCATACTCCCCCTGCAAGAAAAACTCAAGTCCCTTGAGTTACCAACTGTTGGAGTGTCTTCCCATGCTTCAAAATGTCTGCCTCACTCATCCATGCAGCCCTTGAATCAGGAAGATCCTGCCACTTGACCAAGTACTCCTTGTACACACCCTTGTCTTTTTGACAACCATGGAATCTAAGATGCATTCCAATTGTAAAGGCTTACTTGGAGGTAGATCTCTGACCCAATCTTCATCTTCAATCACCACATTTGATCCATCTTCAACATTTAATGGAGGTCTAAATGGAAATAGGTCTGAAACATTAAATATGGGAGAAATACCAAGACCGGATGGTAGTTCTATTTCATAAGCATTTGGGCTAAACTTATGCACTACCTTGCATGGTCCTATTTTCTTCATCAGAAGCTTGGTTGGCTATCCTTTAGGTAGCCTTTCCTTCCTTAGATAGGGCATCACCAAATCTCCCACTTTGAACTGTACATCTCTCCTTTTGAGATTTGCCCTATCCTTGTATTTGGAGACTTTTTTTCCAACTGAACTTTGAAATGATCATGAACTGCCTTCATGGTGGCAGCAAAATCTTCTCCTAGAGCACTCCTCTTATCCTAACCTTGTAGATATTTGAGTTCAAGTGGTCCTCTTGGATGGAAACCATAAACAATTTCAAATGGACTCTTCCCCGTGCTTCTATTCACTGAATCATTGTAAGCATACTCAGCTTGACTGATAACCAAGTCCCATGCTAACCCATGCTGCTTGGTAAGGCATCTTAGAAGGTTTCCTAAGGACCTGTTAACAATCTCAGTCTGACCATCAGTTTGGGGATGGTAGGCTGATGAGAAAGACAATTGTGTTCCCAATTTTCTCAATAAGGTCCTCTAAAAATGACCAACAAACTTGGAGTCTCTATTAGTGACAATTGAAAGGGGCAAACCATGAATTCTGACCACTTCTCTGAAAAAGAGACCAGCAATGTGAGATGCATCATTTGTGCATTTGCATGGCACAAAATGAGCCGTCTTACTAAATCTGTCCACAATGACAAAAACACTATCCACACCTCTTGCTATCTTAGGAAGACCAAGTACAAAATCCATACTAATGCTCTCCCAAGGCCTGTTGGGAATCAGAAGGGATTGGTATAAACTGGCATTAGAAGACATACCTTTGGCCTTTTGACATATGGTACAAGTTGCAACATATCTCCATACATCCGATTGTACTTTTGGCCAATAGTAGAATCTAGTGACTTGTTCCAAAGTCTTGTCCAACCCAAAGTGTCCTCCTAAGGTTCCACTGTGCTTCTCTTTGATGATGTTATCCCTCATTGAACATTTAGGAACACAGAAAACTACCCTTGAATAAGAGACCTTCCTACAACACAAAATTTGAATATTCACCATGAAAAGTGTTAGCCAAACTAGCACAAACTTCATAAGCAGCCTTGAAATCTGCATCCTCCTTGTATAACCCCTTCGAACAATCTATCCCCATGTTTTCCATCTATACTTCATGTATGACAAGCATCCTTCTACTTAAAGCATCAGCCACTTTGTTGGCAACACCCTTTTTATGCTTAATAGTGAAGGTATAGGCCTGCAATTGTTCCATCCATTTAACATGCCTATGATTCAACTTTTCTGGACTATTTATAAAACTAAGAGCATGGTTATTAGTAAAAACAATGAATTTGTTGGGCAGAAAATAGTGTCTCCACTTTTTGAGAGCTTGCACCATTGTATAAAGCTCTAGGTCATAGGTAGAGTACCTTTGTTTAGCCTCATTCAACTTCTCTAAAAAAAAGGCCACTGGATGTCCATCTTGACTAAGAACAACACCTATTGCTTACTGACTTGCATCACATTCCACTACAAAAACTTTGTCAAAATCTAGGAGCACCAATGTAGGTAATTCAACCACTTTCTTCTTTAACAATTCAAATCTATCATCTGCTTGCTTTGTCCATTGAAATTTGCACTTTATACAACCCTTTATGGTGTTAAGAATAGGAGCACTTATGTGACTGAATCCTCTAATGAACTTCCTATAAAAAGTTTCCAAGCCATGGAAGCTTCTAGCATCTCCCACTATCCTAGGAGTAGGCCAATTGAGAATGGCCTCAACCTTTGTGGGGTCCATCTTCAAACAACCATTAGAAATCACGAAACCTAGGTACACAAGTTCAATTTTAATGAACTCACACTTATCCAAGTTGATCATCAACTTATTCTCATGCAACTTCTTCATCACTTGTCCAAGAAGCTTCACATGTTCTTTTTTTGTCCTGTTGAAAACAAGTATGTCATCAAGATAAACAATTACAAATTTGCCAATGAATTCAACAAGTACCTCATTCATCAAATTCTTGAATGTGCTTGGGGAATTGCTAAGGCTTAATGGCATGACAAGCCACTCATAGAGACCTTCATTTGTCTTAAAGGAAGTCTTCCATCCATCTCCCTGCCCAATTCTAATTTGATGATAACCATATTTCAAATCAATCTTTGAATAATAACAGGACCCTCCAAGATAGTCAAAAAGATCCTCAATCCTTAGCATAGGGAATTTGTACCTTATTGTGAACTTATTTATGGCCCTTGAATCCATACATAGTCTCCACTTCCCATCTTTTTTTGGAGCAAGTACATTAGGGACTGCACATGGACTAAGACTCTTTCTAATTAGTCCTTTCTCTAAGAGTTCTTGAATTTGTCTACTCACCTCTTCATTATGCTATGGTGCCAATTTATAGGCAGCCTTATTGGGCAATGTAGCACCTGGGATCAAGTCAATTTGATGACTTATATCTCTCATGGGTGGTAAGGAGTTAGGAGTATCCTCTACCACAAGATCTTGGTACTTATCCAACAATTGCTGGACTTCTAGTGGAACCTCTTTCTACTTTTTGTCTTGCTAACCTGATTCATCTTTAGGCTTCATTACCAAGGCATACCCTTGGGTATCCTTCTCCTTCATGAGGTGTAATAACTCTTTGCCTCTAACCATCATGACATTGGTGTCATTACTCTTCTCTTCAATCTGCTCTTGCATAGGATCCATCCTAAACTTCCTTCCATTCTTGGTGATGAGGTATGTGTTCTTCTCACCATCATGTTGTGCCTTCACATCATACTGCCATGGACATCCAAGAAGAAGGTGACAAGCATCGATAGGAATAATCTCACATAGTACCTTGTCCTTATAATCACCTATCTCAAACTCAACCCAAGTTTGTTCTTCTACCATGTAATTTTGATTCTTATTCAACCAAGAGATCTTATGAGGACTAACATGGGGCAATCTTTTCAACATACACTTCTCTACCATTTCAGTAGACACTACATTCTCAGTAGAACCTGAATCAACAATGATTTTACAAAGTTTACCATATGCTATACCTTAGGTTCTGAAGAGAGTCTTCCTTTGTGGGGGCTCTTGTTTCAATGGCATCTTCGTCAAGGTCCTCTTGATCATCATGTTCTCTCCTTCAAGGATTAGTGCAACACTACCAATGGGTGAATTCACACTTTGGCAATCCTCATATTTCAACAACTAATTCCTTCTTCCACCATCATGGGAACTAGTTACCTTCTCAGGGCGTTTACTCATAGTATGGCCTACCTGATTGCAACCATAGCATCTACCAGTGAAAAATCTAGGTCCTCTGCCTGCACCACCACTTCTACCTCTGCCATTTGGTCTTCTCCAACCTCTAAAACCACCACCTCTATGGTCTACATTAGAATGAGACTCTTGTTGACTTGGGTTTTCATTTCTACTTGACTGTACTCTACCAAAACTGCCTCTTCCCCTATTATTTCTGCCACCTCTTCCTCTGGTGTTTTAATCACTCTTCCTTCTCAAATTTTCCTTAGCCCTAGAAGCTAATAGAAAACTCTCATCCACTATTTTAGGAACCACCATACTAAATTCATCTTGTATGTTATACCTCAAACCATCAAGATATCTGGCCACCATCTTTCTCCTCCTCCTTGTGATTGACTCTCATGCTCAATCTATGTAATTCTTCAGTATATGTAGCCACATCCATATCCTTTTGTTTGAGATGATTAAACTTCCTAATGGTCTGCAACTCATAATCAGATGGCATGAACTTGTCTCTTAGCATGGCCACCATTCTGCTCCATTTGGTGATAGGGTTCTTTCCAACTTTCTCTCTTTCACCTTGCATATAGTTCCACCAAACTAGGGCAGAACCTCTCAATCTTGTCTTAGCAAACTTGACTTTCTTGCTTTCACTATACTCCTTGACTTCAAAATAGTTGCACATGGCTTCAATCCAATCCATGAGGGCATCTCCATCTAGTTTCCCATTGAATGTAGGAACATTCATCTTTGGTTTGCCACTATCTCCTTGAGCACCTTTGAGTGCTTTCAAGAATGCCTTTTGGTCTATAGACATATCTTGTTCTTGAGGGCTCTCCTCTGCCTCTTCTTCTTCTTCTGCATCAAAAGCACTTCCATCCTTTTTACTATTACCCTTGGGCCTCTCTTATTTTAATCTTTCTTCAAGCATCTCCTCTACCATCTTCTTGATGTCTTCTTTGCTCATGGACTTGGGAGGCATTGTGCTAGCCTCAATTTCTATCTCCTTGTCTAACATACACTGCTCCAATTCAAAAATTGGCTCTAATACCAATATGATGCAGAGTACATAGTGGAAGCGTACAATTAATCAACAAACTGATTAGTGAGAGGGTGGCCTATGTCTTGGTGATCTACTCCTATCAGCCAAACATACCCTATCGGCCACCTTGCAACTTATCTCTCTGATCTCATGAGTTTCCCCAATGGAGGACTCTACATTTTGTGCCTATTGGTAAGAATTTGTTCATCGGCAAACACTTAAGAACCTTGGCTGATATACCGATGGCACCTTCAACCCACAACCATTAGTGTGACTTCCTTTGTTGGAGAACACTTACAAACTAAGGCTGATGTGCCGATGGATCTCCTGTCAGAATTACTTGTCTCTTGTCACTATGATATGAACCTTTAGATGATGATTTGAACCTCTCTTCAGCCAGACTAACCGCTATCAATGAAGCCCTGACTAGGTCTTTTGATACATCATTTCCTCCTGACACTTTGGTGAGACTAGAACCGTTCTTCACTAATGCACCTACTATTGGCCCAACACCGTTGATTGGTGTAACCTCCAAAAGCTTCCTCAAAGGCTATGTTACGCCGATGACACTTCTATAACTCTACAACTCACAAACACTAAATAAATATGAAGAAACAAAGACTCAACAACACAGAAGGGGGGTCTACAATGCTCTGTAAACACTTGATCACCTGTCAATTTGGCCACTCCATAATAGTACTTCTCCTATCGTTTCAATGACTAGTCACATAGAGATGCCTAGTCAACTCATGTCAAACTCCTTGGATCCTTGAGTGCTTGACCCATAACTATAGAATACACAAAATATACACTATATTCCTCCATCACACTTAAAATGAAAATCTTGCTTTCAGTGGACAGTGGAATAACTGTCCATTTATTCCCCAAACCCTATTTTTTAGGTTTTCAGACCAGTCTCTGCAAAAAGAACAATTTCTCACTGACTATGACACTTCAAGACACCAAACCACTTCCAAATGAAAGCTACTTCAATACATGAACACTTCCAGTTAGTTTCAGACAATCAACTATCCATACAGACCATACAGAATGCCTGTTATAGAGAAATACTCAAAAAGAACAATGTTTCAACACACCCAAAAATCCAGATCTTCATTCATTCATTCCTGTAATTACATCCAACTTCTCGCCTATAAAAGGATTGAGACCTTTGTTTGCATCCCTCCCAACCATACAAACTGATTTTGAAAGTCAGTGAACTGTTGGTTTTCTCCTCTCACAATAAAACTACATGTTTTCATTGTGTGATTACATCAAACTTGACTAAAACATGGTCTACATAGGTCTAGTGACCAAATTGACAAAAAAAATTGTATTACAAACTGATGTGTCTTAAAAAGCCTTATTGAAAATAAAACAAATATGACACCTACACCATGGAGAAGGTGCTCCTGCACCACTAAGGCTGATGTTTGCCTAAGGTTTAAAGAATTTCTAAGTATGAGGTAAACTTCAGGGGTCAGGGTTGTGATGCTTTCTCTTCTTCCTTTTGGAAGGAAAAATAGTAAAGGCTCGAAGCCTGACCCCTGACGCCTGCATAGGCAGGGTTGGTCCTTCATATCCTTATTCCAAATATTATAAATTGCAAGGCAGAAGGCCTGAGCTCCAAAGTTTGATTTGTTGGAGCTCAACTTCCTAGCCTTGCCCATTCTTTCAAATGCACTGGCAACTCTTCGGATTGCCAAAATTGTGAAGTGGGTGTCTAAAATCAATGCTTTTAATGTAGTTAGTGGGATTGTTAAGGGTTTTTGCACCTAGTTCATGCTCAAACCTATGTGTGAAGGCTATAAAGATGATCAATAAAGGGTGCTTAGCATGCACAGGGTACAATTAGAGTGAGATGGCTCAAATCTAAAAATATAGACAACACATTGGGAGTGTTGTACTTTCTTTAAAAAGATAATTTCTTGAAAGTATGCCATGATTGCAGTAATATATACAAGCTAATTTTTACCCATATTTTAATGAGCCTATAAAATAGTGCCACGCAGGTGATTAGCACAGTGAAATTCTTCAATGCACATAAGACAAATCAACTAAGTCAAATGTTGCAAGTGGCAAGGAGAGGATTAGAACCTTCCCTCTTTATTGCTCAAAATACACAAAGAATGTAAGTGATCTCTTTTTTATTTTCTATAGAAGTGACAGAGCATGGGTTCTCTCCAAAACATCCAAATATTTTGATGAACTGGGATTAGAATTTATGATGGTGTGGTTACAATCCTTGAAAGGGTGTGGTGCCTAGAAGAATGCAGTGAGTTGAAACACTATATATGCAGGTGTTTGAATTATAGAAAGGGTTCATCATTTTGGCATCTCTCAGTAGGATTGTGAGCTCTAGGAAGCAAATTTAAGAAAGGATATTTTGCAGGCTTTGTTTATACATGAATCAATCATGAAGCATATGTAATATAATTAACAAATATTTTGGTATCAGATTGTTTTTTCTCCTGTGTTGTAGGTGTTTTTCCTAGTAAACTATAATCACAGTTACAATTTACTTTTGCCACATTTAGTGGTATGATTGTAAGCTTTGATTTGATGAATGTGACAGTTCTTAATCCATTTCCAAGCTTTTTGAATGGTCATTTCAGTATTGCATAGGGAAGAATATGGTATAGTGTGGGATTGTTAAGTATTCTCAGTAATCTGATATTGATTTATTTGCATTTGATTCATTAAGAAGGCAGTTATACACTTATATGTGATTGTTTTCCTCTATTTCACATTAGACTCTATAGCCCAATGGATAGGCACCAGTCTGAGTAGCCTTAGATCACCCATCTTCAAAAAAAAAATTTACGTCTTACCTTAAGAAGCATAAATTGTCTTTATACATTGTCATTGTGTAGGATTGCACTTATTAGCTATATAAGGGTGACACATCAACCCGCTTTTCTTAGTTTAGTGATAGATTTGGGACTGAGAGAGCAATCTGGGTTTGGTTGTTAATATTTTAGTTGTTCATTTGATTTGATTTTAATACCTGCTTAGTTATAATACCACTTGGAATATCCATCTAGAGTTTAAGATGATCTCAAAGAGTAGAGGAGTTTACCCACTCCTATTATTTGGCCAAAATTTCCCAAAACTTGTTGATAAACCCCTTCCTATCACCCTGACAACAATCCCTGGCCTAGGTTATATAGGAATGTTTTAGAGTTTTGTGTTACCGTTATTTTGGGTCCCAAAAAATTGGCACTGGTGTCAGGGAACCATTATTTTGTTCAACTTCAAAATCTTTGGTAACAATCAATCATTTTAGTTCTAGTTGCTGATATTTAAATACAGTTTTGTTCAAGTTTTTTTTCCTAGCAGGGGAGTGGAGACTCTATTTGATTACCCATAATTAATTTTAGTTTCAAAGAAATTTTAAAATGGAGAGGAAGAAACCAGGATTAGCCTGGATGTGAAGAATCCTCTAGGAATGCTTGAAATGGGAGTAGCTATAGGGAAAAAAATCCAATGTGGCACCTATACGAAATACCCAAGATAATATATTTGTTGACCTCAAAAGGCAGTGCAACTACACTTCTGAGGATTCTACTGATAACATGCTCTGAACAAGTAGAAGACATAATAGAAATGAATAAGATGTAAGAAGAAATGAGCATGTTATTGGCAATATAAATAAAGATGACAACATGATCCACATGTGAGAACATTTGGGATGCCCAGTGATAATGAGGAGATATATCAGGATGCTAGGCATCTTGATTCTCCTACAAGATCAGTTGGAAGTTAGTAAGACACTATCCCTAGTGAGGAGGATTAGTAGAAACAACCTAGAAATGATGAAGAAAGAGAATAAAGAATCCAAGATGAGTTGGATCTGCTTAACCACCTCAGAAATAGATAGAGGGAGGTGTAAGCTTCAATAAGAAGCTCAATTAGCCCAGCAGGCCTAGCAAAATCAAAACACTTAGCAGTAGGGCCTGAATCTAAATGATTATTAGCAGTGTACACAGTAGCAACAACGTCAGCAACCACATAATTAGCATAATCAGTAGAGTCAACAATGCCAAATGGGACAGCAGGGTGTAAAACAAAGCTCTTCTCACAATATCAATATGCAGCCTCCATTGAATCAAGCTAACTATCAGCATGACAACATTTAGAACTTTGGGCATGCTTAGTGGAGGGAAGAAGAGAGATTTATTGCATAGAGGTAGTCATTAGGAACTGAAGCTTAATTTTATTGGTATTCCTAATTTTCCTAATCCCATTCGAACTAAGATTAGAGAGAAGAATATGAGATTTTAGGGAAATAACATTGTCACTAGTGAGGAACATTTGAGACATTTTATTACTATCACTTATGAGTATG
Organism: Cunninghamia lanceolata; assembly: GCA_027924645.1. Taxonomy (NCBI): domain Eukaryota; kingdom Viridiplantae; phylum Streptophyta; class Pinopsida; order Cupressales; family Cupressaceae; genus Cunninghamia; species Cunninghamia lanceolata. The sequence continues at coordinate 130,553 of BSBN01000111.1, forward strand.
ATATTGAAGATGAGGATGTAATGATTAAGTTGTTCATGCACTCATTGGAAGAAAGTGCAAAAGAATGGTACAAGGCTCTCCTTGACAATAGCATTGATTCTTGGCAGGAGTTCATGATAGTTTTTAGATTGTAGTATGGGGATAGGATTGACCCAATGTTCACCATCCATGAGCTCACAACCATCAAAAAGGTCATCAATGAGATAGTGACTAATTTCAACAGCTGCTTCATCATGACTATGAGAGAGGTACCTCCTCACATGAGACCTAATGAATCAATGTGTTTCTAGTTTTATATTGTGGTGCATTTGATTCAATGCTTGGTTATTGTTTGAGGGAAAAGAGTCCACAAACATTAAGAGAAGCATATGCTACAACTATAAATATTGATAGTAATATGAGAGCTTTAGGCAAGCATATTAAAAGAGCTAATGTGAAATTTTCCTAGTCAAACAAAGTTGTTTTTAATAAACCCCTCACTACTGATGAGAAGTTAGACAAACTTATGGAGGTAGTGAAAGATTTGACTTACAAAGTTGCTAGAAATGACAAAGGGTTGCCACCTCAGGGTGCTGCAACACATTTTAATGAAGGACAAAGGCTTCATAATAGGCCTTATAATACTGATTGGTCTAAAAGACCTCAACATAATGATCTAGACAAGCTGCTCCGAGGCATGTGAGTTTCAAACAGCCTGAAAGGGATATCCCTGATCCTTTGAGAAAGGATCAAGTTAACTTCAAAGATGGTTCTTTGTGGTGTCAAGCTTATTTTCTTCCTCATGATCAATTGAATTGTGTAGTTGCTCATTCATTGAGAAAAGAAGAAGAATTCCCAAACAAGGAAGGTGCAGCTAAGTACTATGAAGAAGATATAAGTTAGTTTGATGCAAATGAGTATGAACATATGGATCAGGACGTTGACTGTGAGAATAATGAGAAGGATTATCATATTTTTCAATGTGATTATGATGAAGGTCTAAAAAATATCAATTGCCAACCCACGATTTTGGGTATCTAAAGGACCTTATGCATAAAAAATATTAGCAGTCCAAGCCCTTGAAAGGGAATATGAAGGCATTGACTGATACTGCCATCTTGCAAGTCCAAGGAGGCTACCAGATAATAAATAGAATTGTTAGGCTATTTAGAACATCCCTACCAAGGAATAGAAACAACATAAATCCAATAAGAAAAAAGACAAAGGAAAAGGGAATGTGGAGAAAAAGAAGTGTAGCACTCCCAAGAAGAACGTTCCAGAAAAGAAATTTTTTTGACATCATCCACTATAGAAAAATAGAAGTATGTTCAAAAGAAAAAAATGCCAACTTTGTAGCCTATAGATACTACACTAGTTCTAGGGGTTCATTATCCAAAAGGTAGTTATAAGCATGATCAAACTCATACACAAAAGGGACCAGAAAAGGTGAAGGCAAAGGAAGAAGTTAAGGATATTTTGTCCAATCAAGTAATACCTTACATTCCTTCTACAAATGATGTAACAGTTTCATGTGATACTCCTCTGCCAAATTATCTCCCTATTGAAATGGCTCCAATTTTTAGCCAAATTAGAATTTCTATGTCAATAGTGGAACTCCTTAGGATCCCTAAACATAGGGATAGGGTAGAATTTATTATTAATGTTGTGGATGCACAAAAACAACCTATTATTGTTCTCAGTAGTAATAATGAGGGTGTGGGCAATGATGAAACAATAGAGGTTTATTTAGGGTCTTCCATGGTTAATAACAAGATGGGAGGAGATTCATTTTACACCACATTGATCATAAATGGTTCGCTGTTACACAATTGCATGCTAGATTCAGGGGCACCTAGTAATGTCATGCCACTATAAATCATGAATGAATTGGGACTAAAGGTGTCCAAATCTTTCAAAAAGTGCTTTTCCATGGATTCCAGGGAGGTCAATGTTATTGGTCTTGTTAAGGATGTTGAGGTCCAATTGGCTACATATCTTGACAAGTCCTTCCTGATGGATATAATTATTGTGGATTGCCCTGCCAAGTGGGGTATGTTGTTATCTAGGAAATGGGTGGCTTCTATAGGTGGTAGTATTTAGATGGATTTGTCGTATGCCACCATCCCAGTCCAGGGCGTGGAAGTGAAACTATATAGGGAGAAGAAGGTGGAAGATGAACACATAGAGGATAGATATAAAATAGAAGAGAATAATGCAAATTTATTTGACACTAAAATAGACCATTTTATGGGATATTGTAGTGATGATGGTCCTTGTGTGAATGTCTCATCTTGTAACCCTGTTACAGCTATTTGTGATGCATCTAATTTGTGGACGGTGCACTTTGATGGTGCAGTTTCAAAAGATGATTCAGGTGTTGGCATTATTTTGACATCCCAAGATGGTAAGCGGTCCTGCATATCCTTCATATTGGATTTTCAATGAACAAATAATGTGGCAGAGTATGAAGTACTGTTGTTGGGTCTTAATATGGAACACAAACATGGCATCTAGTGTTTGGTGATATATGGTGACTCAAAGTTGATTGTACAACAAATAAGAAAAACTTTTGCTACCAAGGACAATAGGTTGAAAGCATATAGAAACATAGTATGGGATACCATGGAGTTGTTCAATGCCACTGGTATTTAATGGATTGACAGATCAAAAAATGAAGAGGCAGACACCTTGGCTATCACTAGTAGAAATATAACAAATAAATGACTAGGTGACTAAAACTTTTAGTCATGTGACCAAACTTTCAGTCACATGACCAAAATTTTTTGCAACACAACTATAAATGATTAAATAAATGACTAATTTGGTCATCGGTTGATATGACTAAATAAATGACTAATTTGGTCATCAGGCAAAAAATACAACTAAATAATTGGTCAGACAAATAAAAATGACTAAATAAATAACTATTACTCCTCTATACTTTTTTCTTTCCAATTTGATCATAATACATGAATTCAAAGACAATACAAGGCAAGGCAATAAATGTCCACTTAGACCAAAGGAATAAAGGGAGATAAAGGATTGAACAAAGGGTTAAGAAGAAAAAAGACAAATCATACAATAGGAAATATACAAAAAAAAATTAAAAATAAGACAAGAAAATAGAGAAACTAGATAGATACAAATAAAATAAAGACAAAATTATTAATTATAAAACTTTTAAATATACTATAATACTGATAAATTATTTAATTTTGCAAGTCCAGTATGCACAAGTATAATTTAAGTTAAATTAATTTAAATTGTATAATTTAATAACTTAAGTTGTATAATTTATAACTTATACACAAATAAAAATGACTAAATAATTAGTCACGCAAATAAACATTAGACAATATGATATTAAAGAGGATAATTAAAAAAATATTTCGAATTGAAGGAGTGGGTTGTACTATAATATAATATAATAATAATATATTATATTACAATACAATAAAATATAATATATTATAATATAATATGATATAATATAATATAATATATATATTATATAATATTATATTATTATTATATATATTATATAATAATATAATATAATATTTATATTATATAATATTATATTATATAGTATAATATTATAATTGTTGTCAATTCAAGTATGTGCCCTTGTTAAGTTCACGGAAACTTAACTACCTATTGAAACATGGAATCATTCTCGGATGTGGGTCTCCTTTTATGAGAATGAATCTCCAAAGTGAGCTAGTTCTCTTATAATTCCTAAACTAATGACTTGAGGGGAAAAATAATAGAAGGGTAATTAAAATGTAAAACTAAGCATTTATAACTAATCTAGATGAATCTCTATCACTCACAAAACATATCCTCTAACTTGAATCTTCACAATTCCACTGATAGTTTATTCCTTAAATAATTTGCAACAAGGTTTGGAACAAACACAAACAACAACTAGGAAAAAACTAAATTTTAATAGCATTGAGACATAATAAAGGACAGAAAAAATCACAATATAACATCAGATCAAGATTGTAAAATATGTGAAAAGGATGATTTGCTATTAAAACTGGAAGGAGTATAATGCATAAACTGAAATATGAGCCAACTGCTTGTATACAACTCTACCTGTGAACAAGAGAGAAGAAACTGATGCTAATTAACAGAGAAAAATTAATACTTTTCCCCTATAAATCCCTCCAAAAGATCTCCTCAGAAGAAAGCTAAAAAAATTCCTAAAAGTAGACCCTAAGTCCATTTTCGAGCTCCTCATGAAAGCCAAAAATAAAACTCTTGATTTGCCACCAATCTAAAAATAAAGCTCCAAAACTGCCCTCTCATGTGGTCCCACCATAAAACTAATTTTCTTTGCTCATGAAAGCTCCAAAATTTCTCCTATATGACTCTAAATAAAACAAATTGAAATGGGATATTTGATTTGTTTTATTAGCCTATAAATTGCCTAAAAGTAGTTAAGTTTTACAAACAATTTGTCAATGATTGCTTTAAAACTAACTTTACAATGCTATGGCAATTTTATTCTATATCTCTATCTAATATGATTTTTGCAAAAAATAAAACAATATCTGGCTCATAATTTAGCCAAGATATTTACAAGACATTACAAATAATTTTCTATAAAAATCATAAAAAGATGATTAAAATATTACATATATTTGCAAAAATATGAAAGCCTTAAAGGCCACAAATGCATATCCATGTGTCAATTCTGCCACCTCATTTATGTCTTCATGTCTTGGGCAATGCCACCTCACTACTAATGCAAATGCCACCATGTCAAATTTGACCCCTTTGACCATGCCATCATCTTGCATTCTTTTCACATCTCCAAAGGTTATTGTTTTGATTTTGTGCATATGTTTGAAATATATGAATAATGCATAAGTGGGATGTTAATGACTCTCGACCACATGCATGATACTTTGACTACACTTAGGTGTCGGCCACTTCAAAGGTTTGAAAGTTTATCAAAAGCATAAACTTTATCAACTAATGATATCCACCTTTGACTTGCAAAGATCAAATAAAAAGAGGGAATGTCGGCCACTCCAAAACATGATTGCTAGGCACCATCAATTAGAAGGTTTTGACCATGATGTTGTTTGGATAAAATACTTATGTTTTCCTGAAAAGTCAAAATGTGAAAAGAACATTGAACAAAAGAAGATTCAAACCCTAAAAGTTTAGTCATTTCATTTGTTGTTTGCTGTTGAGTTTGGTCTGCAACTTCTTTGTCATCGACTTGGGATTTCATGGCTCTGCATTCTTTCCTCTATATCTAGTCTTCTGTGTTTGAAAACACTGCACTTTTTGTGCCAAAACAACAGGCCAAACTTGGTGAGTATATATCTGAAGATTAAAATGGCATTTTGATTGTATTTTGTGGCATATCTTTCTTAAATGGCTACGGCCATAGTTGCTCTTTCCTCAGTTTCTTAGCTTGATATATATGTGCTTGGCTCCTTCTATGTTGAACTTCATAAATGTGGGAAAATGAAAAAGACTTGAAGCTGGGCTGCGGCCATAATAGCTTCTCTCCTTTGCAACACCATACTATGAGTTCTTAGTATCTCTTTCCATTGTGGCTTCTTTTCATTTCTATATTTATAAACTATGACAAGGGTTTCATTTTGTATTAGTTGGGTATCTCAAAATATCTTCATATATAGCACGACTGTGGCATAGAATGTGTTATGTAGCTTGTTCTTTGTCATTTGATATTAAAACTTGAAGTCTCTTGTCTTTGAAAAGAGGGTTTCATTTTACATTACACAAACATTTTTCCCTCCACAACTATGTCCATAGACAGTCCATACTTGCTTTGTTTGGCTGTATATTACAAGAAAAAGAAGACTCTTTAGACCTCGACAAGGGTTTCATTTCTCCACTATATAAACAGTCATATGTACTATGGCCTTGTCTGGATAGTTTACTTTACCATTCCTCTTCTTCAATATTGCAAACATGTTAGGGTTCTGAAAACTCGACATGGGTATTTTGAAAAATGAATATGAATGGCATTACAAGTTATGACCTTACTTAGATATATCTCTGCACTTTTCATTTCACTGTATGAACCAAGATTTTTTCAAAACTAAAACAAGGGTTTTATCTTTTTTGAGCACAAAAACTCTTCTTGTAGCATACACTAGCAAATGATATTTTTTTTTCACTTTCCTTATGTTGTTATTACTGAATCATATTCACTATCATTGCTTAAGAAAGGTGAGGATTTCACATACTATTCTTCTATTTCTGTGTTTTATTTGCTCCTTCATGGGTGTATACTGTTGGCTTTGAACTTAAAACTCCTCTCCTCTCTGGTAGCATATATGTCTTCATTTTTGTAGCTCCACTTACCAATCAAGTGGACTGTACTGAATACACATTTCAAACATGATTGATGACTTGACTGTGTCATGACATTCTAGCACTGTAATAAATGAAGAAAACACTTTATTCAAATATTCCTTATATACTGTGGCAACATGATGATGTTCTACTGTTGTTCTCTATACTTTATCATATCAAATGCATTATGTAAGATCTTCTATAGGACATCAATCAGGTCCACTATATCTTATGTCACCAGTTTAACAGATCATTTCTTATGAAGAAGATTTTGTTTGAACTCATTCATAACCAGATACAGTTATACAGTTATACACTTCACTTTGATACATAATGATATTTTATAGCATGAAAGATGATGACCACACCTATTTTACTATTCCTCTACCACAGGATAATGATGGTCTATTGCAACACATGTAATGAAGTGTCCTTTTGATCCTTCTGAAGTTTGTCAAAGACAAAATGAGCCATTTGATCTACCTGTCTTGTATTCTTCTACTACAGATCTGCAATACTAGCATGTTTCTTTCATAGATATACATTGAATGTAATGTGTGATACAAACAATTTTGATGCTCAACTTGTCAGTAGCAAAATGTGAAGCATAATTGGATATATTTCATCATTTAAAAGGCAGCTTATGTAATTTGAATTTTGAATTTGATTTTGCCACTCCACTTAAATGAGAAAGTATAATGCTTTGGTACTCACCTGTCCTTGCAAACTTGCTTACTGGTTTATAGTGGATACTCCTATTGGATTTTTGATCATGGATGAGTAAGAAATCCTCAAGTAGGCATGTCTTATGAACACTTATTCTTTTATCATTTTGATAATCATATATGCATTATGTACTCCTGATCATTATCATGCCTAAGAATGTCATTTTCATGACAATTGGACCAATGACATAAGCTATTATATGCATTAAATGTTATCCTTCATCAGTTCAGGTCACATTCTTGGTTGCATTCGATACCTTTAAGTGAAATCATGGTCATGACTTGAAACAGGACTAATGCATATGATTGTCTTTGCTATTCCTTGAGCTTGTCATGTGAATGTGATCAATGATTTTCTTTTCCAATTCATCCCTTCAAAGATCAAGGTGAAGTAACATGCTGGGCTTAACCCTTGTGGGAGCCCATTTGATACCACATGCTGAATATCTTCAATCAACTTCATGATTTGTCCTATACCTGCACATGAAACAAACAGACTAGAATAAAACAATGGTGCTCTATATTTGCTTCTCTTTAGTTCCTTCTGCATATTGATGTTGCTCATTTAATCAATGCATTATAACTAAAGTATTATGCCTCTTTGTAGGAGTCAAGGACAACACTAAGAGGGGGGGTGAATCAGTGTTGTGTGAAATTTCTAATCTTTTTACAAACTTTAACTTGCAGAGTACAAGGAGAGAGAGCTATCATTGATTTCTCACATACATGTGCACATAACTGAGAATGAAAAACAAAAACTCATGAGTAAAACATATATCCACAGAGAGAAGATCAAGACACAAGAATTGCATGAGTGGAAAACCCTCTAGGGGTAGAAAAACCACTCCAGAATTGCCTCACTAGCTTAACTGAAAAACATGCCTCACTGGCAATACAAATTGTATCTAGGAGCACCAACTCCTTATGGAGCACCAACTCCAATACCAAACAGAAGCACCCACTTCCAACACTAATATACCTCACTGGTAAACAAATAGGTCTTACTGACCTACAAGCCTCACTAGCTAATACAAGGCCTCACTGGCAAACTGAATCTTCACTGGAAGTAATAAACAAGTTCAGAGGGACACTCTGTTTCATTCAATTCAAAACATTTCTTCTCTCACATATGTCTGTCAAATGCCCATTTTAAACAATCTCACATCCGGATACACTCAACAATCCTTCACACCTCTATATGTTTCATCTCTCTATCCTTTTACAATTCACACCATCAATGCACCTGGAAAACAACTTTATACAAGTTGAATATCTTTTCACCTTTCCTCTTTTGTATGAACATTTTCATCTTCTCTCAATGAAGAACCTGTAAATAAAAACTTTTCACCTTCTCTCTGCAATTTTTCTTATTTCAAAAATTAATCTCTTGTAATAACAAAAATATTATTTCTTTGTCCACTTTGACATCTCAAATTATCCCTTGCAAAAAATATGTAAATCTTCTTCAAAAAATTTTGAAACCTTTCACCTTCTCTGCACAAACAATCCATCTAAAACAATAAATGTCTTGTTAATAAAAATTCTTGGATCTACTTCATATTCTCTCTTCTTCATATTCTCTTTTCTCTACAAAAGATTAGTCTTCAAAAAACTTTTTCAATCTGCCTTTCAAAAGAAAATCACCTTATTTGTATCCAAATCTCAAGAATAGAAATAAATCTTCCATCTCAAAATAACTCCTCATAAAAAATCTCAAAAAATCACTTTACTAGATGATATCTCAAGGAGCCAACAATTTAGGAGGTAAAAGAATTTAAGTTTCTAATTTTTAAAAAAACACTTATCATCTCCAAAAATATTCGGTGGCCTATAAATGTCATATGACATAAAGGAAGCAATTTAAATACAAAGTTTCTTTTAATTTTTAACAAAGCTATTAATATAGCTTGTTCTAACATGCTTATCTCCCCTTTCGAATAAAACAAAAAACACTTAAAAAAACTTATTTACACTCTATATCACGAGCTCTCATGTTAATGCTTTTTAAACCAATAACATTCTTATAAAGAATGTTCCTTTTAATAGAAATTGTTGGTGCTCTTTTTAGAAACAAACTTACCACCACCGGTTTGCTTTTCCTTGCCGCCAACATTCATTTAAACATATCATTTGATATGCTTTGCTGCCCAAACCACATTTCAAACAAAACCTTAATCCTTTTAAGACTTATACATCCACTTATGACGAGCTCCTAAAAAAAAGCAATTTTAATGTCTTTCATAAATAAAATGGTGATCTACAATTTTCGGGCTCCCTCATATATTATGCTCCCTAACAATTCAATGTATTCCATAAAGCATTCTTTCCTTTCGAATATCTCTATGTTATTTTCCTTAAAAAAAACATTTGATGCTTTTCTATGAGCAATTTGTGCTCTTTCAATCAAAGACTTTATTAACCGGTGCAGGAGGTGGAAATAGGTGAAGCGGCCGGTAAAGCTTATGTCTCAAAGACCCTTTAGGAGGTAAACATAAGTGATATGACTTGCATTAACAAGTCACTTACCAATTAGAACAATTAAGCAACAATTAAGGTGAATATGGATCTTAAGCATTTTCAAAGCATGATGAGATTAGCATTATACTTCTGATTTGATTTGAAGACAATACAATGAAGCATCCTAACCAAGAGCAACCAAGATACTATGATTTCATCACCATCAATGTGATCACCATAAGCTTGTGCAAGAACAAATCTCCTTTCATAAACTTGAATATACATGTCCTCTACCTATTTCCTTATGTGTCAAACTAATGAGATAAATTTAACTCATCTGAATTCTCCTCAACCATGGATGATGACCATTATCAACTGAGTCCAACAACTTGCATCAACTCAACATCTTATGTGAAAAAATGACCAAGAAGAACTAGAAGCATAATAACATAAATGCACTGTAACTTACCATCAAACAACTTGATTCCCGCCACATACTGCTACTACATCCTTGAAGACATCACACTATATGAAAGATATACACTTATCAAGATTGAGTGAACAACTCCTAATTGATTCCTGCCATAAGTGAACAACTTTAAAATGCATGATCAGTAACAACCTGTGTCAGTCCTACAATCCTGATGATACCTTGTGAAGATGCACAACAACTCAATTCTCTCAATACCTTTTGACATCAATGACAAACTATCACCATCAATCTCCCCCTTAGTCATTGATGGCAAAACTTCATGAAACATTTTCTCTTTCTCCCCTTTTTTGACATCTGATGACAAAGACTAAATTAACTCCCCTTGAGAAAATAACTCCATTGAAAGATGTTAAAGCTTGATCATAACATTTACAAACACATTGCATTATGAGGGCTTTGAAGACATAAACTCCTGTTATCTTGTTATCTTCAACCAAAAAATTAGAAACACTTACCAAAATCTTTGATACCACTTGTCTTTCAAAGAATTGAAGGCACTGAATGCAATTTTGCTAAACTTATCCAATACTCTTTGATGAACAAATTTGCAGGCAAAAATCATGAAGACTTCTCATCAATTAGTTCCCAACATCAGATGACATGATGACCACTTTTTATAAAAACTATTCAAGTTTTCCATGATAGTAACAACTCAGTCCTGATAACACTTCAAATCCTGATACCACTTCAAATTATTGGACAAATGATCAATTCTAAAGGAATATTCATTCTGTAACCAATCTATCTTGCACATCCTTTTTGACATGAAAGCATGAAGACCATCCTGCTGTTCTTGCACATCCTTTTAGACACACTATCAAATCTGACATAACCATTATCAATACCTTTTCAAAAACAAATCACTTGACTTCTTTCATTTGCAACTTCTTCAACCAACACATGCTAACATCTCAAGAGAACTTCTTGAGAATACTCAAGATCCATAATACAAATCAGCTTATCAAGATTGTACAACTTTCACCATCAAGCTCTTCCTATAACAACACTTTGCAACAATATCAATAATGGTATATATTACAATCAACATGAATTAATTTAACCATCAAGTACTTCCTGTAACACCAAATGCAGATGAGAGTTCCTTGAGAACACCTTAACTGAAGCATATGTCAACTTAGTCATGTAAATATCAAATATGATCTAGTAAACATGTCACTGACATACACTTGTGATACCTGACATACTTAAAAACAACAGAAACTTCATTTCAAACATTATCAGACAAGCATGATAAATAGAACAAGTTCATCACATTGATAAACATCAACTGATCTCCTCCTATAACTTCTTGGGGATAATTGATATATCAAGAACAACTCCCCCTCACATCATGCTATTAATTATTCAAGTAATGATGTAACTTGTGCCAGATGCACAAGTTTAGCTTTTGACTTCTCTTTACTTTCTTTCTACTTCCAATTTTTCATAGGTACTTTCTTTCTCCAAACCTTTTCTGTTTCTTTCCATTTCCAACCTATCAAATTAGATGATGCTTTTCTGCAACTAAATACTTTGTGACCAGGAGAATTGCAATTATAACAAACTATATCATAATCAAATGACTGATAGTACCTTTGAGAACTTATGTTAGACTTCCATGCAGAATCATACCTTTTACAATTTCTTTGTATATGTCCAGCATGATTGCACTTGTAACAAATAATGTTAGTATTCCTTCTGCAATTAATTGATTTGTGTCCAAATTGATTACAAGTATAACAATAACCATTAAATGAATAGTTATACCTGTACATGTATGCTTGTCTAACAGGAGCACTTTTTCTGAAATTTCTTCTGCTTTGATTATGTATTTTGTTTTCAGTGGTAACATTCAAATCAATCTTCTTTCTGGGAGTCTCTCTATCTTTTGAACATTCTCCTTCTTCAAAACCAAGTCCAGTAGTGTCTCCATATAGTTTTTGTTTACCAAGCATCTTATGTAGCTTGCTTGTGCTTTCTTCAAACTCCTGATACTTCTTAGATAAAGCTTTGAGACCATCATACTCTTTTCTCAGATTGATAATATCACTCTCTAGTTTAAGATTCTCAATCCTTGCAACTTCAAGATTAGATATTGAGACATCAGCTATCCTCTTAGCTTCTTCAATTTCTGATTTCAAACTGACAATCAATTTGTTTGATTCACTTTCTTGATTCTTCAAGTCTACAATCAAGTTTCTAGCACCTTCAAGATCTGTAAGAGCTTTGTCTTTTAAAACTCTTTCTTGCTGCAATTGCAACATTAATTTCTTGTTCTCCTTCTTATAATTCTGAAGGTTAGTTAGAGCATATATGAGCTCTCCTTCCAAATCAATCTCACAGTCTTGTTCTTCATAATCCTGATCATCATCATCTTCTGAATTTGATTGGGTCTCAACTTCTTCATGTGATTGCCTTTCATTGCCACTTTCTTGACACACCAGAGTGTCCTCTTCTTTATCATTACCTTGGTAAATTCTTTTCAATCTCCTCCACATATCCTGAGCTGTAACACAATCCATAACTTTACAATAACATCATTAGACAGAGCAGATAATATAGCCTTCTTTGCAATATCATTACATTCAAGAGCTTCTTTATTATTTGCAGAATTACAATTCTCAACTGACATTAAAACATCATATCCTAAGGAGGATAAATACACTTGCATTCTAACATACCAAACTAAAAAATTTGAACCATCAAACTGAGGAACATCTGAAAAATTTTCTTCTAAGACAATATCAGATTCAACTTGGAGAACAACTTTATCAACTGACTTTTTATCAAAATCTAGATTTGATATGGATGATTTCTTTTGTATCTTTTGACCAGAAAGAATCTTAACATTTCTCATGTTCTTATTTCTTCTACACTTACCCATTGAACTCCACACATAGAACCTACCCAAGCTGATTAAGCTACAGAAGGGAAACTAGCTCTGATACCAATTGTAGGAGTCAAGGACAACACTGAGAGGGGGGGTGAATCAGTGTTGTGTGAAATTTCTAATCTTTTTACAAAATTTAACTTGCAGAGTACAAGGAGAGAGAGCTATCATTGATTTCTCACATACATGTGCACATAACTGAGAATGAAAAACAAAAACTCATGAGTAAACCATATATCCATAGAGAGAAGATCTAGACACAAGAATTGCATGAGTGGAAAACCCTCCAGGGGTAGAAAAACCACTCCAGAATTGGCTCATTGGCTTAACTGAAAAACATGCCTCACTGGCAATACAAATTGTATCTAGGAGCACCAACTCCTTATGGAGCACCAAATCCAATACCAAACAGAAGCACCCACTTCCAACACTAATATACCTCACTGGTAAACAAATAGGTCTTACTAACCTACAAGTCTCACTGGCTAATACAAGGCCTCACTGGCAAACTGAATCTTCACTGGAAGTAATAAACAAGTTTAGAGGGACACTCTGTTTCATTCAATTCAAAACATTTCTTCTCTCACATATGTCTGTCAAATGCCTATTTTAAACAATCTCACATCTGGATACACTCAACAATCCTTCACACCTCTATATGTTTCATCTCTCTATCCTTTTATAATTCACACCATCAATGCACTTGGAAAACAACTTTATACAAGTTGAATATCTTTTCACCTTTCCTCTTCTGTATGAACATTTTCATCTTCTTTCAATGAAGAACTTGCAAATAAAAACTTTTCACCTTCTCTCTGCAATTTTTCTTATTTCAAAAATCAATCTCTTGTAATAAGAAAAATATTATTTCTCTGTCCACTTTGACATCTCAAATTATCCCTTGCAAAAAATATGTAAATCTTCTTCAAAAAATTTTGAAACCTTTCACCTTCTTTGCACAAACAATCCATCTAAAACAATAAATGTCTTGTTAATAAAAATTCTTGGATGTACTTCATATTCTCTCTTCTTCATATTCTCTTTTCTCTGCAAAAGATTAGTCTTCAAAAAACTTTTTCAATCTGCCTTTCAAAAGAAAATCACCTTATTTGTATCCAAATCTCAAGAATAGAAATAAATCTTCCATCTCAAAATAACTCCTCATAAAAAATCTCAAAAAATCACTTTACTAGATGATATCTCAAGGAGCCAACAATTTAGGAGGTAAAAGAATTTAAGTTTCTAATTTTTTAAAAAACATTTATTATCTCCAAAAATATTCGGTGGCCTATAAATGTCATATGACATAAAGGAAGCAATTTAAATACAAAGTTTTTTTTCAATTTTTAACAAAGCTATTAATATAGCTTGTTCTAACATCCTTATCTCCCCTTTCGAATAAAACAAAAAACACTTAAAAAAAACTTATTTACACTCCATATCACGAGCTCTCATGTTAATGCTTTTTAAACCAATAACATTCTTATAAAGAATGTTCCTTTTAATAGAAATTGTCGGTGCTCTTTTTAGAAACAAACTTACCACCACCGGTTTGCTTTTCCTTGCTGCGAACATTCATTTAAACATATCATTTGATATGCTTTACCGCCCAAACCACATTTCAAACAAAACCTTTAATCCTTTTAAGACTTATACATCCACTTATGATGAGCTCCTCAAAAAAAAGCAATTTTAATGTCTTTCATAAATAAAATAGTGATCTTCAATTTTCGGGCTCCCTCATATATTATGCTCCCTAACAATTCAATGTATTCCATAAAGCATTCTTTCCTTTCGAATATCTCTATGCTATTTTCCTTAAAAAAACATTTGATGCTTTTCTATGAGTAATTCGTGCTCTTTCAATCAAAGACTTTATTAACCGGTGCAGGAGGTGGAAATAGGTGAAGCAGCTGGTAAAGCTTATGTCTCAAAGACCCTTTAGGAGATAAACATAAGTGATATGACTTGCATTAACAAGTCACTTACCAATTAGAACAATTAAGCAACAATTAAGGTGAATATGGATCTTAAGCATTTTCAAAACATGATGAGATTAGCATTATACTTCTGATTTGATTTGAAGACAATACAATGAAGCATCCTGACCAAGAGCAACCAAGATACTATGATTTCATCACCATCAATGTGATCACCATAAGCTTGTGCAAGAACAAATCTCCTTTCATAAACTTGAATATACATGTCCTCTACCTATTTCCTTATGTGTCAAACTAATGAGATAAATTTAACTCATCTGAATTCTCCTCAACCATGGATGATGACCATTATCAACTGAGTCCAACAACTTGCATCAACTCAACATCTTGTGTGGAAAAATGACCAAGAAGAACTAGAAGCATAATAACATAAATGCACTGTAACTTACCATCAAACAACTTGATTCCTACCACATACTGCTACTACATCCTTGAAGACATCACACTATATGAAAGATATACACTTATCAAGATTGAGTGAACAACTCCTGATTGATTCCTGCCATAAGTGAACAACTTTGAAATGCATGATCATTAACAACCTGTGTCAGTCCAGCAATCTTGATGCTACCTTGTGAAGATGCACAACAACTCAATTCTCTCAATACCTTTTGACATCAATGACAAACTATCACCATCACTCTTTGGATAGATGAAGGATATTCATAATTGGAGCTTCTAACAGGACTCTTCCTGCAATGTTTTTAGGTACATGTTGAGGTCGGGAGAAGGACTGGAGGCCACTATGAGGATCAAGCAAAACAAGGCAATGATGGCTATGTATTTGCCTCCTCCTTTATTAGGTGCATAATATTCTGTTTATATTTGCATGAGTTTAGCTATAACCCATGGCTTGTGTGGGACATCTGATATGTCTTAGTTTCCTTCAATGCAGTGTTTATTCCTTTATGTATTCAAACTTGAACATGAATAACCATTGTGATGAATGAATACTTATCTCATTTTACTATTTTGCAATGCAATGAATGATTTGAAACTTTTCTTTCTTTCTTGAAAAATTGAATTGCATTTGTCATAATAACTATGCAACTATCACATAACAGAAGTAAATCAAACCTCATTAAAAAATGATAAATGTTAAATCTGCTCATCGAATTTTTGAGTTGTGGTAAAAATTGGTAACATTTCTGGTGACTTCTGCTAAATGCTTGTGTACTAAGCATCTGACCAGTTGCCTTGACATCCATTGGGCATTGATTCACACTCTATACTGCTTAGAAACTTAGAAAACACTGTAATTCAGCTCTCCAATAGTTCAAACAACAACAAAAAACTAAAAACAAACTCTACTGAAAGAAAACTAATAGACCCTGATGGCCAAAACAAAATACTAAAAACAAAATGTTCATGAGCACTTATTCACTACAAAACTACTCTACTATGTACAAAAGAATTCTTTTATCATTAGAGGCAATGCCTGAGGTGGATCCCATTAACTGGGATAGATAGCACCTCTCCACTCAACTTGGACAGTTGAAATACATTATTTTCTTTGTAATCTATGATAATATAAGGCCCATCCCAAATGGCATCAAATTTAGTATGCTTACCTGGCCAGCTCCTTAGTTCATTCCACTTGAACACCAAATCTCTGACAATAAAATTCTTTGGTCTTGCTCTCTTATCAAATGCATTCTTCATTTGGGATTGATGCATATCAAGTTTTCTTAAGGCCTCTTTCCTTGTCTCTTCGAGCTCCATGAGCTGAGCTAACCTGATTACTAGAGGCTATTCCTCTAGCAACTCAAGTTCTTTGATAAAGGTCAAAGTAGGTAATTCAACTAAAATAGGTAACCGAGCCTCTTTTCCATAAGTAAGCACTTATGGGGAACAACCAGTATCCCTCTTAGGTGTAATTCTATTATCCCAAAGAGCTAACTTTAACTTTTTGTGCCAAGTTTTCTGATTGTCCTCAATAGTCTTCTTAATGATCCTTATCAGATTTTTGTTGGTAGATTTAGCCCGCCCATTACCTTGTGGGTAATATTTAGATGAAGTATTCAAATAGATATTATTTTTGACACACCAATCTAAAATTCTTAATACTAAAAAGGCTAGACCATTATCAAAGATGATTGAATTTGGTGTATCGAATCTTGACACTAGATCTTGGTAAAAACTTAGGACAATAGATTCATTTGTCTCTTTTAAGGCAACAACCTTGCTCCACTTGGTAAAATAATCTATGACAATCAAAATCCACTTGGGGCCTACACTTGAAGATGAGTTTATTGGTCTTATGAAGTCCATCCCCCACTTTACAAATGGCTGTTCAACTTTAACAAGATGTAGGGGTAAGGTAGCGAGCCTTTTCTTACCTGTAAATAAGGAACACTTCTCACATCTTCTTACCCAAGCAAAAGCATCTTTAAACAAGTTAGGCCAGTAATAACTAGCTTGCATAATCTTCAAGGTGGTTGTTCTAGCTGCAAAGTGACCTCCTAAAGGTCCATTGTGAAACTCTTCTAATAGTTTATCGACTTGATTAGGTCCAACACACCTCTAGATAATACACCATTAAAGTCTCTCCCATATAAAATACGATCAATAATAGCATAAGGAGTAGCTTGCAACTGAAATGACCTTCTGCCTATCCTGTCTAAACCAATTGGGTACTCACTGGTCTGCAAATAATGCATCATCTGATGCACCCAACTATCTGTTTGAGATGGTGTATTGGCTAGTTCATTATTATTCAGCACTATCTCGATGTCCTCTTGATGTTTTTGTTCAAACTCTTCATTTTTAACAAGCTACTTGCATAAGCCCTTTCCTCTAATCAACTTGGTTACTTTGATGTCAACATCAAATTCCATAACCTTGGTTATCCAGCGAGCTCTCTTGTCATTTATATTCCTATTTATTAAGAAACTCTTGACAGTGGGATGAGAAACCATTAAGTAAATTTTGTTATTAGACAGCATGTGTCTAAATTTCTTGAAGATCCTTACAATAGAAAAAACATGTTTTTCCACAAAAGAGTACTTTACCTCATAGTCATGCAGCACCTGGCTGAAAAATGCAATTGGCTATTCTAAACCTTCAAAAGCATATAAAATGAAATCCTTCTTATAATTAGGATTGATGAGGGTAGGGGCAACAACGAGGGCTTCCTTTTCCCTCCTTTAGTCTAGCTGAATGGCACATTCCTTTTCAACATGGTAGTAAGAGGTTGTAACAAAGTTGAAATATTCAGAATAAACCTCCTAACAAAGTTAATTCTGCCAAGAAATCTTTGCAAGCCTTTCTTATGTGCAAGCAGTGGTAGATCTAGAATAGCTGAAACCCTCTTAGGGTCAATAGTAATACCTTCTTTTGAAACAATATGACCGAGGAGTCTATCTTCATGAACTGAGAATATACACTTTTTGGGGTTCAATGAAACTCCAAACTCCCTACACCTCTAAAAAATCTTCTTCAAGTGGTCAAAATGATCATTAGAATTTTTTGAAAAATAGTTATATCATCTAGATAGACTAGCACTATTCTAGTCATAAGACCATGGAAGGCCATATCCATTGCCCTTTGAAGTGTTCCCCTGCATTGGACAAACCAAATGGCATTTTCTGATAGGCCATGATACCTCACTTAGTTGTGAATGTAGTTTTTTATTGGTCCTCTTCTTTGACCAGAATTTGATTATATCTAGAGTACCCATCTAACAAAGAATACCTATCAAAACCTGAAACAACCTGCAGTATTTGTTCCCTAGAAGGAAGAGGGTAATGGTCTTTCAATGAGGCTTGATTTAAATCATAGAAATTGACACAAAGTTAGATTTCACCATTCTTCTTCTTGACTAGGACCAAATTGGAAACCTAGGAGGTAAGTTTTATTGGAAAAATGATACATCTTTCAATCAACTTATTCAGCTCATCGTTCATTAAGTGTTCAAGTTTGGGATTGAGGGGTCTTTATTTTTTCCTAATAGGCTTGGAATTAGGCTCTAACTCTGTGGTGTGCTAGGCTAAACCGGGATCAAAACCTCTCAAGTCTTTATAATCCCATGCAAAAACATCAGAAAAATCTTGACATAATTGAATAAAAGACTGTTGTTCTTCTCTAGTGCATACCTTCCCAAGTTTCTACAGTTTGTCCTTGAAAATTTCTGTGGTTTGATATCATGCTGCACTTATCTTTTCTGAACTAATCATCAGTGTTAAACACTAATTCTAATGTGAATAATCCCTTGGGCAGCTTGTTGGTCCTCAACTGAACAATCTGATCTTTAAATTACTGCTGATATTTATGCTGATTATCAACTGCAAATTTAGCCTTTGCACTTTAAAAATTCAAGATTTGTTCGTCACTATTAAAAAATTGCCATGAAACACTATTGTCAGGTATAGAAGGTCTGACAACTATCTTAACATATGACTATACCTCAACATTCTCAATTTGATTAGGAATCTCAAATTGAGATCCCAAGGCTGCAATCCTATCTGCATACTTATTTTGGTCCCTGGGAACTGAAATTAGATTAAAAGAATCAAAAATTCAATTGAATCCCACATTCTATGCTTGTATTTTTTGAGCAGATCATTTTTAGCAATATTCAGATTCCTAACCTAGTTAATGATCAACTCAGAATCTCCATAAACTTGAATAGATTTGATACCTTTTCTTGAGCCCATTCTAAACCATGGATCAGAGCCTCATACTCAGCCACATTATTTTTGCAGCTAAAAGTAAACCTTAAGGCAACATAATACTTGTCTCCTTGAGGTGAAATTAATATCTTACCTCCATTAGCACCCATCTTGGTCCTTGATCTGTCAAAGTATAGCTTCCAAAGCTGAGCTTCTTCTTGTTCTAACTGATTTTGATCCTTTGTCAAATTAGGAATCATTGCATCAGGTTCTTGTATCATATAGATGCCGAATCCTACCTCATCCATGTGACGGAAAGGGTCACTTTCATGATCATCAGCTACCCAATCATCTAAATTTATGTCTTCTATAGGTGCATTGGGATCTAGGCTCATGGGTTCATCCTGCTACCCATGGGTGATGTATAGATTAGCATTTATTGGGCTAGGAACATAGGGCTTAATATGGTCTTTTGTAAGTGGTTTGGACTATATTGTTACTTTTGTACCATATCTCATTCTAAAGATTAAGTGAGTCCAGTTAGATGAAAGAAACCCACCCAATTTGGCTGTGAACTCCCTAGAAAAAGAGATTGCAAAAGTAGGTGGAAGGTCAATGATGTAAATGTCTTGATGAATGGCAAAATTAGGACAAGCATGCAATGTGAGTGGCATATTTTTTATTATCCCCGTAGTACTAAGTGCAGACTCATCTAACTGAACTACTCCTTTTGTAGGGGGCTCATAAACCAATCCTAATGAGTCAGCTACACTTTTAGGCATAACTGAACTACTTGCTCTTGAATCCACCATACAGTTATGAACTAGTTTATCACTAATAATGAGACTTAGATAGAAAGGGGGTGGTTTTACCTCATCTATTGGCTACCCACTGTTAACTTCTAAACTATTGGCAAGTACAACCTTGTCCTTCTCATGATTTGAATGCTCAAAAAGTGATAGTTTAGCCAATGCCTCTTATAGAAAATGATTTTGGCCAAGGATGCATAAAGTGTCCATAACTGACATGCTCGCTATAGCTTTCTTAAGAAGATCAACAATATTAAAAGAGATAGGGGTTACCTTATGCCGTCCTCTTGCTGTAACTATATCAATCTGTCCTTGTGAAGAATGCTATCACATTTTGGGTTGTTCTTTCATTAGTACTGTTTGGTCCCTTTATAGAATTTATACTTTCTATTGTGGTACAGGGACAGTTTGCGATGGATAAACTTGATTTTTATCCCTTACAACCTATTGTTGTAATACAAGAGCTTGCTAGTTAATATCTGCAGCTCTTAGTTTTGACATTGTGTTGGCTGAAATGAGTGTACTTTGCTAATTTTGACCTTGGAAATAATTTATACCAAAAAAATTAGACTCTTCCCAATTCATTAAGACTATATCAGCCTTATTCTGCTAAGTTGAAACTTCACCAATAACCCCCATTGAACTTGCATAGTTGTTCTAAACCATGAGTGCCTAATTTTTCACTCCATTTGTGCAGGTAGCTTGATTATGTGGTTGGTGACATGGATAACACCAGTCACTATCTTGAACCAGATTATTCTATGTGGGCACAAGCTCTTTTGAGATACTAGTAGTATTTAGATTATAAGTCTGAAAAGGTTGAGGGTTATAGTTCCTTTTCTATCCCTGAGGATCAGCCTGAAAGGTTGCCTTTATTGCTGATTGGGTTGATATTGGGCATTTTACTGATTAGGCTGATACTAATTTTGGTAAGGCAAGCATTTCTCCATATTTACTAGCTTATTTGTAATTGTCCTCAATGTATTTTCGAGCTCTGGGGTACTTTCGTTTTGGATTGGGACAACAATTCCTTGGGCTGTTTGATATCCTATTGCTGGAGCAAGTGGTACAACAGCTAGAGGAGGCACTGCCATAGACATTGATGGCTAAATTTTAGGGAAAATGGGCAAAGGAGGCCTAGGAGCTATCTTTCCTACTTGAGTAAGGCAGTTTTCTACTCTAACAATGATCTCAAAAGAATCTGGAAGGGTGGTCCCTCCCATAGACTGAATCATTACAGAAATTTCACTGTTGATAGCTTTAAGATAAAATAGAAAAGCATGCCTTGGCAAGGGTTTTACCATTGTGGGAATCCTATCCCAGGTTCTTTGAAATCGGTAGTTGAAATTAGCCATGTGTTCATGAGGTGCCCCTTTGATGGTGCTCAGTTGCTCCAGCAATGAGAGATGATTGGACTTGTCCTCAAAGTGTTTGTGTAATCCATCTCCCAGTAAGTCCCAATATGTTATTGAATTTTTAGCAAGTCCCCTGAACCACTGTAAGGCTTTTCCTTTTAACAAAGGAGCCAAAAGTCTAAGTGCCACATTTTCTTGAGTGACATTGTGCATAGAACACAGGGTTGCTACATGTTGAATATGTTCAGCAACAGTAGTATGATCTTCTCCAGTGAAATAAGGCAATCCTTTCAGGGCTGCCATTGTAATATCATCTCTTTGGGCAAGTTGTAATGGGCTACCTGTATTGAAAGCAAAAAATGCATATGGCCTAGCCATTATAGGTATCTAGACTATCAGCACTGGACTTCTACTTCTGGGTGAGTGCGAGATCATGATGGGCTAAACAGTGGCAATAGAGAAAAATGTGTTGGCTGTAAAAGTACTAACATTTAGACTAATATTTAAATTTTGATGGAAGGGGTGCTAATATTTCTAGCTCAAATATGGATTCCCTCCAAAAATTCCTTGGGATTACCTCATATTTAGGCAAGTGGGAGTGTTATCACCTAGATTTGTACCCTTGCTAATTTTGTGAAAACTGGCAATCTGGAGAAACATGGGATCTTTCCAAGGTCTATGGGTCACCTATGTTTGGAAAGAACCTCCAAAGAAGGTTAGCTTCCTTAACTGGTTATCACCTAAAATCTACTAAATTTGCAGAGGAAAAGGGAGAAAGAATGCTTTTAAGAATGAAAGATAAAACTAAAAAACTTGAAAAGAAAAGGTGATTCACCAAGTTGAATAAAAGAACCGTCATAATACTGAGAAGATGTACAACATGACCAGATATAGCAAGTAGACATACACAGATTCAAACGATTCTAGTAGAGGTGAGAAACAAAATGGTTGAGAGGAACAAAATGTTCACAAACAATCATATGCAGATTCACATTGAACTAAAAAAATTAGTAAAAGAGGTAAAATAACTTGCATATATTCAATAAGAAGGCATATTTACAATAGAGGAAAGTTTTGTTTGGAAACAAAAAAGACCGAATGCTAAAAGTTTCCAACCCTATTTACATCTCACTCTTAGGCATATATAGCATTTTCAAATTGTCTTAAGTCAGTTACAATAAATTTGCCCCATGGGCTGTAACAAGAAAATATCTATGCCTGAAGGGACGTCCATCTGCAAGAAGTTATGGAATAAGAGATCTAGAATTGGGGCAAATAGAAGATATTTTGAATATTTAATGTGAGCTATTGAATCATCGATCTGCACCCATAAATGCAGCAAATATCTGCATTTGCATATCTCAAATTAGTTGCTAAAATGTCCAGTCAACTGAGCATGCAAATCTAGATTCAAAATTTGAAAATGAGAATATTCCCCTCAACAGCCCGCTAGATGAAAGAGGAGGCAAAAATAAGCACTTTTGCCTTTTGAAGCATGTCAAAATTCACTAGGATGAGGAAGATATTCATGGTCAAAGTTATGGTCAACTGTACTTGTATATCGCCTTCATATGCAAATTGCTTTGTATGTATCGAGCTGACGGGGAGAAAATGAGTTGAATTGCCAATACACTGTGGTCTCGCTGCTTCCCCTACATGTGCTTTTTATATATGCATGTATGTGCAAATGTATATACATACAATCACCAACATTCAAAAATGATCCTGACCTTTGCATCGCCCTTTGTATGTATGCTTTATATGTACAAATGCATGTGTAAAGACACAATTACAACATATAATCACGGGCCTTTACTTTTGTATCACCTTTTTCATGTATGCCCCTGCCACGTGTCATCACTGATTGGTCGCTAAGTTGAGCCTGAGACCCATCGTTGAACAGTGCATCCTCGTTATCAGGCATCAGAAAGATCAAAAACAGAGCGGCCAATGCACTAAGTCTCGCCGAAAATGTCCCTTTGTATCTGCCTTGTATGTGTGCTTTGTATCTTAGATACAATCGCACAAACATACAATGTGGAACTCAAAGGTTTATTGGCCACATTTGATTTTTTAGAATAGGTCTGACTTGTATCCTTTCCCTTTGTATATCGACTTTTTATATCGCATATACAATGCAAATATACAAGCAAAACTGCATACAAACACACTTGTACATTGCAAACATGTGTCTAACCTTTGTATGTTACCTTTGTATATTCCCTTGTATGTACAAACATACAATGCGAACATACAAGCAAAGATGCGAACAAACATCTGCCTTTATAAACCAAACTGTATGTTCCTTTCGGGTATGGGCTTTGTATATCAGGAATGTACATGTGCTTTGTATATGTGATTGTATGTGTAGATATACAATTGCATACACATACATTTGGTGGGCCCCACCTTTTGCATATCCCCCTTGCATATTGACTTTGCATGTGTGACTTGTATATTAGATACAATCACCTTTGTATCTTTGTCAGCCAATCGGAGAAACCTTGGACTTAGCTGTCGATGAGGCTTGTCTCAATGATGATCTCCTTGCATGTTTCCTTTGTATCTTTGCATATTGGCATATATTGGGCTATCGGGGAGAGCTTGGATTGAACCTCTAATATGCAAAGTTTCGCCGAACAACCATTGTATATTCTTTTCATCTCCATCGGCCTATCAGCAGGAACTTGAATTGAGCGACCGATAGGCAAGGTCTCGGCAATATGTCTTTTGCATATGCAATCATCCCCTTTGTATCATTACTTTGTATATTGCATCGGCCATCGAGGGAACATTTAGCTGAGTTGCCAATATGGGAAGTCTGGCCGGTGATCCATTGAATGTGCCTTGTCTATTTTTGATGTATATATTCTTTGCATCTTCCCCTTGTATCTTTGCATTGTATGTGCAATTGTATATATGAACATACAATGCAAACATACATACAAAGAAACATACAATTGCATATGCATATAAAATGACTAAGTATAAAACTAGTAAATATCTGCAATGGAAGGCACTTGAAGACAAAAGATTTCTAGGTTTTTCTGGGTTTTCTGCAAGGATTCTTCAAGAAAGATTTTGGGATTCTTGTCAAGGCATAGCATGAGTATTTGAAGGATTTAAGCCCTTTTGGGTCATTTCTAAAGGATTTTCAAGGAAAATACAAGGTGAGCTATTTAACTCTGGACAGAGGAAAAATAGGTCAACAATTTGGTGACTTCTAAGGGATGTTTGCCTGCTAAACAATTAGACTAGTGGCCTTAAGCATCCATTGGGCATGGAGTCACACTGAGACTCAAAATATACCTTTGAAAAATAATCTTGACTTTAGTAACTCAGCAAAAACATAACAAAAACTGGAGCAACCCATCAAACTGTGCTTAGACAACACTTAGGGAAAATAGAAAGATCTAAACTATTGTGCAACAACACTTATTGAAAGCAAGAAACCTACTCTACTAATTTATAAGGCAACTCATACCTCAAAAACACCTCTTCAAGTGTATCCCATTGACTGGGATAGGCAAATTTTCTCCATCCATTCTTGATAACTAAAATGCATTGTGCTCCTTGCATTTAGTAATGATAAATGGACCACTCCACATGTTGTCAAACTTGGAGTGCTTCCCTGGCCTACTTTTCAATTCATCCCATTTGAGTACCAAATCACCCTCCCTAAAAATTTTGGGAGTGGCTCTTTATCAAAAACTCTTTTTGTCTGAAGCTGATGATACTCCATAGCTTTCATAGATTTATTTCTGATCTCTTCAAGCTCCATAAGTTGAGCATATCTGACAGCCATGGGGTCTTCTTCTTCAAACATCTCTAGTTGATTCATGATATCCAGTGTTGGTAGCTCCACAGATACAGGCAATCTTGTCTCTTTCCCATAAACTAACATATATGGGGAGTTTCCAATATACCTCTTGGGAGTTATTCTATCTACCCATAAAGTAGATTTCAAATTGGTGTGCTAGGCTCTCTGGTTGTCCTCCATGGATCTTTTGATAATCCTTATGAGATTCTTATTTGTAGATTTAGCCAAACCATTACCCTGTGGGTAATAATTTGATGAAGTGTTCAAATAGATTCTATTATTCATAGCCCAATCAGTTATCTTCAATCCAACAAAGGCTAAAGCATTATCAGAGATAATTAACTCAGGTACTCCAAATCTAGATACCAAATCATGATAAAAGTTCAAAACAACATTCTCATTGGATTCCTTCAAAGCCACTGCTTCAGTCCACTATGTGAAGTAGTCTGTTGCTGTAAGTACCGACCTGTGGCTTGCACTTGATGGTGGGTTAATGGGACCTATAAAATCAATGTCCCATCTCGTGAAGGGTTGCTCTACTTGAATTGGCTGCAGAGGTAAAGCTGGTAGCCTTTCTTTGCCTGCAAAAATGGCACATTTTACACACTTTCTAGCCCATGCATGGGCATCCTTGAATAAGCTGGGCCAGTAATATCCAGCTCTCATTATTTTCCAAGCAGTTGTCCTTGGGGCAAAATGACCCCCTGCTGTTCCATCATGAAACTCATGTAACACCTTGTTAGTTTGATCATTATCAATGCATCTTAACAACACCATTAAAATCTTTTCTAAAAAGGATATCATTTATTAAAACATATGGAATAGACTGTAGTCTAAAATATCTTCTCTTGGTTCTATCTAGACCCACTGGACATTCACCAGTTTGTAGAAATTGAGTCATGTCATTAACCCAACCTATTCCAACTGCTGCTATATCATCCTGATGTTCATCTTCAATGGTCAGAAGCACCTCTTATTCTTTATCTATTTCATTTTTAGAACAAGTAGTAAGCTATTCATTGAGTCCTCTACCTCTAACGAGCTTGGTTATCTTGATATCTACATCATACTCCATGACTTTGGTAATCCAACTAGCCCTTTTTTCATTAACATCCTTACCTAAAGGAACTCTTTCACACTAGGGTGAGAAACCATCAAATGTACCTTATTGTTAGAAATAAGGTGCCTAAACTTCTTGAGACATCTTACCACTGCAAGGATGTGCTTTTCAATAAAACTATATCGTTGTTCATACTCCTCCAGTCCTTGACTAAAGAAAGTGATTGGCTACTCAACGCCTTCACTTTGCTGTTGTACCAGAATTGCAAAAATTGTATCTAGACCACCATAACCATACAAAACAAAATCTTTTGCGAAATCAGGATTTACCAGAGTTGGTGCAGCTAATAATGCTTCTTTTATGGACTCAAAGATGAGCTTGGCCTCTTTTGTCCAACTAAAAACTATATTTTTCTTTAGCATAGAGGTCAATGGCTTCAGTAAATTTGTAATATCAGGTATAAATCTTCGCAAAAAATTAATTCTGCCAATAAAGCTTTGCAGTCCCTTCTTGTGACTGGGTAAAGGCAGCTCAAGAATAGCTCTTACTCTTTCTATATCAATGGTAACTCCCTCTTTTGACACAATGTGTCCTAAAAGCCTACCTTTGTGCACATTGAAAATACCTTTCTTGGGATTGAGAGATATCCCAAACTCTTTACATCTCTCAAATACTTGCCTCAAGTGGAATAAATGTTCAAATGGATCCTTAGAGAAAACTGTTGTCATCATGGTACACCAGGACCAATTTATAAAGCAAACCCTTAAAAGCCATATCCATAGCTCTCTGAAAAGTAGAGCCAGCATTTGATAGACCAAAAGGCATCCTTTTGTAGGCCATGGTGCCCCATTTGGTAGTAAAAGTAGTTTTAAACTGATCTTCCTCCTTGACTAACACTTGATTATAACTGGAATATGTTGATAATTGAGAGGGGGGGTGAATCAGTTATCTTAATTAATTTAACTTTCTAAACAATGAATTAGATAATTAAGCACAACCATGAAATAGAAATAGCATCAATATACATGACACAATATTTTGACGTGGAAACCCTATTAAGGGAGAAAACCACGGGGTGATTAACCCAAGAAAGTATTCTCTATTAAAAGAATATGATGATACCAAAATGGCACTTGCCAATTAGGGCTCACTACCCTAGCACACTACTCACAAGAGGCTCACTGCCTACAAGAGACTCACTGTCTATAAGAAAAGAAGATAACACAATGTTTGAAATGATGAGAAGCATCCACACATGCTGAGGATCAGTTTTGGTTAAGCTTAATAAACTGATCTGCTGCACTTCATTCTTACTCTCTCTTGATGCAGCTGTATTGTCACATTTTAGACCTTTTATATTATTTTCACTCTACTCTTTTGCCTTTTTCACACCACACAATGCACCACATATAATTTCACATCTAAATCAATCCTATATATATATCCACACAAGTGATTTCATCACCTTTCTAGTCAGCATCCGGAATAGTCAATAATTTCCTCAACCTTTGTTTTGTTGGCTGAATCCTTGCACACCAAGTAATGCGGATCAAGCATATACTTGTAGAAGTCATCAATCATGTTAGCCAAACATAATTTATGCCTTAAGAACCTTTTCATTCATCAGTAACACATCTGGAGTAATGTCTGATGTTCTGCTAGTTAGTTCTTCCTCTGTTCACACTGTCACTTGGGAACCCGATACTAAAGTATTCATATCTCTTTATCCTTTCCATACCGGAGGCTCAAACCCTGGAATCTATCAGTCAAGATACTCCTCTTGACTTCCCCAAATCTGCACTTCACTGAGATACTTCTACTGAAAGATCCAGACTTGTCTGTCGGACCTTACTGACTGCTCTGTTCTTGCTTACCGGACCTTAACACTTCTTCAATCTGACTTCTGGTGAGGACCTATCATGTCTTGCAGATGTGTGGGATAACCTTTGTTGCCATCAATGATAACAATCATGAGTCCATATAGTGTCTCTTGCCAACAATCTCCCCCTTTGGCATTGATGGCAACACTTAGTGAAAAATGACTATCACACTATACTCCCCCTTGGCTGATGCTCTGTCTCTATGTATATTTTTTGAAGCTCCCCCTTAGCTGGATTCCTCATTTTTCACTTCTCCTCACTCCCCCTTTAACATCAATGGCAAAGGGTAGGGTCCGCAAACCAAAACTTTCATAAATTCAACTATACTTAGCCACATAAGTATATACATATGGCATACTTACATATATTGAAGTATGTCTGCAAAAGTTGTCTTCAATTGAATAAATTCTATGGCCCAACTTTGTTTCATTCTATCCAAAATTGATATATGACCACTCAATAGGAATGCAAATGCATTTGCCCTTTTTAGATCTGTCGGATCATTGGTCTAGGCTGTGATCTGGGCTTCTTTTATGGCCTCATGCATGGCCTCCAACTTAGGGACAAGTATCCCTCTGAGCTCACTCAACCTACTGATTCTATTTTTCTTCTCTTTTTCAAGCTTCTTAATTTCATTCAAAACTACAACCATTTGACATTCTTGATTTATTATGGATGTAGTAAGTGGATCAAAATTTTGAGAAAGTTTTATCAGTTTATCCTCCTGTTCTTTCATTTTCTTCTCAATATCCACTGTTGTTTTAGACCAGGATATACAAAATTTGTATACATCACCTCCATCCTTAAGGGCATTTTCCAAACTTTTTATCCCAACACCCATAACTCTTCTGTCATTTGATATTATCCCTTGCAGCTCTGAGAATCTCTTATCCAAAAATTATTTCCTGACCTTCTCCTCAGCTAATTTCTCTAGAGAATCAAAATGTTTGCTAACACTATTGACTAGAGTTTTGAGATTATCAGAGGAAGAGGCTATGGGATCCTTCTGAAAAGATGGCATGATCTTTTCCAACAATCTAGATGCTACTTCTATAAGCTCACAGTCTTCCATGTGAGATTTGAGTAGTTTCTCTTTGGCCTTCGCATTTGCAAATGAAGCTATCTTCATTGTTTGTACTAGAGATAGAGAGTCAAAATCTAATGGCCCTTTTAGTAATTCCAGTTCATCCATCTCATTAGTTTCTTTTGTCAAGAAGTCCTTGACAGATTCTGCAGTGTCTCTTTCCAGAGACAGATTCTTCTTTTCTTTTGTAGTGTCACTTATGTTCTTTTCAGCTTAACTTCCTTCTTTACTTTTCACCTCTTTCTCTTTCTCCTTTATTTTTTTCTTCTTCTTTAGATCCGGGGTCAACAGGGGAATCCGGAGGAGAAATGTTAGTCTGTTCATGGACCACCTCTTATGGAGTAGAGGATTCAAAGTCCTTAGCTGTTTCTGCACCAGTATTCATTACCTCTTCTGTCATTTTCTTAGTAGACTCTTCTGCAACACTTGTGGTCGAGGGATCAGTACCTAAGTCCTCTATAAGTGGAATGTTGAATCTTTTGAATGCATTCTAGAGGATCTCTTCTGTCTCTTTTGCAACTTTGTCAGTCTCTCCAAGCATAAGTTGTTTCATCCTTGCTTTGCTCTTGAACTCACCCTTACAATCTTTGAAGATCATATTCATTTTCTTGGGATCGATTGGAGGATATAGCTAAATTGCTATCTATTCCCAAATTTCTAGGTCTTTGGCTTGGGCATTGTTCTTTCTTATTTCTAGTTCTTTCTCCAAGCTTTTGGGGATTAGAGATATAATTTCAATAAATGCTTTGTTGTAGATATTTAGGTACCTGACTGTGGCATCTTGCAATATCTTCTGATCTGCTTCACCATAATCATCATAGAACTCAACCATTGGCTGAAGATTTCCATCCACTGTGACTGATTTGATTATGTCATCAATGAGAAGCGTGGGTTTTTCAACATATTCCTCTATCTTTTATTCTTCCTCTTAATCAGTAGAGGGTTCACCAGATGTTTTCTTCTTTTTCTTCGTTTTCCTGATTTCTTCATTAGATTCAGTCTCCTCTTCATCCCTTTGACTAGCATAAGCCCTTGTGGCTTTTGTCTTTGTTCTTTTCTCTCCTTTGCCAGATGATTGGGCCTTTGGTTTTGATGGCCTTGAGCTTTTGGTAGGGATAGGTGCAGATCTCTTTGATGATCTGGTTTGGGTGGAAGATTTTGCTAGAAAAATTTCCTCACTTTTCTTTTCTACCTTCTTCTTCTCTTCCTCAACCCTTTCCATCTTTTCGCTATTGGCATCAAGTGCCTCCTTTGAGATGCCAAAGCCTTTGGCAACATCTTCAACTTCTTTTCTCACCTTTCTTTTGATCTCTGGTTGTCTGAGTTCCACATAAATCTTTACACTTAGCTCCTCAAAGGTTCTAAACCTTTCTGCCTTGGGATCTTTTGGCTGACTTAGCATGTGTTCAACATGCAACTCAACAATTTTCTTATCAACTTCATACCCCATCGGCATGATCCACACTATTCTTGGTTCTACTGCCTCCATAAGGCACTGATTAGTTTCTACCATGAAGCAAACAGTATCCTTATACTTTTCAACTAGAGCTTGAGGGATTCTTTCTCTTGCTTGCATCATACTCTGAAAGTTCTTGAAATAACCCTAGAGTGCTGTATTTTGTGCCTTAACATCACCAAGTCCATGCAGATAATCCCTAATTTGTATGGCAACTGGTCTATCATTTTGCCATATCCAGCCATTAGATCCAGGTAACTCATTCATAAAATAGAAAAACAAATAGAGTATCAAGCCACCGTATTTGAAGGAGTTCTTCTTGTCTTTCTTTATCTTCTACAGATTTTCTAGAAGTTGGTTTAGAAGGAGTTCACAGAGATCATAATTAGTATTCTTTTTCAACATTTCATAGGCAGTGTAGATAGTAGTTCCAGGTACTAAATTCTCTCTGCTTGAATGATATATTTTGTAGCTAATAATCATGGATGCAAACTTGACATCTGGATCAGTGATATCCTCAATTGTCATTGCCCTCTTATCAAACCTTGATCTGGTAGCCTCACTCACAGTTTGATTTTTAACAGATTTAAGAATAGGTATCCCACTGGATGAGTGCAATCTGGTAACTACCTTAATGGCATCTTTTGTGATTTTGAACAGTCCATTTAAACATATGAAGTTATCATGTATTCTGCTCAATACGTACTGGACCCATTCATCTTCTTCAAAATAGGGGAAATGAATGCACTATGCAAAATGCTTCTCCCGGATGGCTTTATACTGAGGTTTGATCTCAAAGGAATCATCCATTAGCTGCTTATGATAGATATCCATTAACTTTGAATCCCCAAATTCTTCAATGTTTGCGTGAATGTAAACCCTAATATCTTCTATATGCAGAACCCCATGCAGAATGCTTGAAAAGGCGCCTAGGGGATCAACTTCTAGAGATTTATATGGGTGCTTCTTAAATTTAGGATGAGGTCTATTAGAAATCTTCACAACATTCAGAGTAGCCATTTCCAAAAAGGTTTTACAGCGAGAAATTTAGTAATGAAAAATACCTTTTTCGTATCAAGGGTTCGCTGAAGGATTCGGATTTGAAAATCTGAATGAAATGATTTTAATGGCTGATCCTTGGGAGTTGAGACAACTTGATGCAGAACTCCTGTTTCTTTTCTTCTTGAGCGTAAATGTGCAAATGATGAACGAATGAACCTTTTTATTTCTAAGAAGCCCTAATTTTCATCCTGCAATAAATGCGCAACCTAATTCATTTCGATTTGCCTTGTTTATCTTATTCAGAGACATAACCTTTCTGGATCACTGAGATAGATTTTGAAGTTATTCTTGGAGAGTAGTGATGATCTATCTTCCTTTCACTAGTCATTTGATCTATCTGCAGATCAAGACTCCATAGTTTGAATCATACCAGGCCAAACTTGTAAAGAATCTATTTTTACTGGAAGACTGTTTTACCAAATCAATTCTGGAAGGATTAGATTCTTCAAATCTTCTTGCAGATCTCTCAAATCTTTACCATACCCCTTTTAGATGTTTCTTTAGGGTCCCTTTAATCTGCAGCTTCTCATGTGCCAATTTTAGGCACCAATTGACTGGCTGGGGGAATTGTCTTATCTTTTGTTACTCCCTTCGAGCTAGAGCTCCTCTATTTAGTTTCCAGATGGATTATCAGTACCAGATTCTGGTACAGATTCATCCCCTACATTCTCTATACTTTTCTTCACCCAAATCTTGTTCATCTCTCTTTGAACTTCATCTGCATTTACTTTTCTTTTGCCTTTATCTTGATTCTAATTATAGTGTACCAGACCCCTTTTGTCTTGATTCCTACTTCTACAAAATTTGGTAGTATGACCGGATCTATTGCAATTGTGGCAGACAACATTTCTTTGCATATTTGACTGGTGTCCTCTTGATCTACACTAATTAGCCATACGACCCATTCTATTGCATGCAAAGCATCTACCATTGAATGAATTGTTCATTTGCATATTTCTTCATTCATGAGATTTGTGACCATACCTTTTGCAGTTGAAGCACTATCCAGAAAAGGATGAATTAGTCTGATTCATTCTCTTTCTACACTGATTTTCTCTATGACCAAAGTTATTGCAATTATGGCAGTATCCATTGAAGGAAGGATATCTTTGAGCATTTGGTTGCCTTACCGGAGGTCTTCTAGGCTTGTTCCTTGGATTCTCTGATCTAAAGTTTTTCTGACTGGATTCAGAGCTTTCACCTTTTTCATACCCCAGGCCACACTTGTCATGTACCCTCTTTTGGCTTTCAAGGAGAACTTCAAGTTGAGCAGAGCTTATCTTGAATTTTTCTTTGTATTCATTTGCTATTTGAAGATCCCTTTTGAGAGTGTCAATTTGATCCTCAATTTTTTCTTCATTATCTTTAGCATCTTCAAGATCAGATTCAAGATGTCTGAGTATTCTATCCATCTTGTGGTAGTCTTCTAATTTTTCTTTGAGAGATTGTCTTAGGTTATCTTCAGATTTTCTTCTCTCTTCAATTTCTTGAGTAAACTTCATAACTCTTGATTCCATTTCATGTCTTACCATGATGATTTCTTTTGATAACTTTTCACATAACTTGGTTTTCTCTTTTAGATCTTCACTTGTATCATTTGATTCACTTTGACTTGCCAATTGCTAAAGTAGTTCCTTTCTCTTTTTCATAGAGATACTCAATTTCTCTTTTAGCTCATTTATGAAATCATCAGCCTATTTGAGTCTTTCCTTTAAGTCATTAACTTAAGAATGAGATTGCTCAAGATCATCTAGGGCAGACTTAAGTTGTTCCCTCATACCATACATATCCATTGGAATTCCCAGATCTTCCTCAAGCTGTTAGGCTTTGTTTGGAGGAACTTGGCCCTGATACCAATTGTTGATAACTGAGAGGGGGGGTGAATCAGTTATCTTATATAATTTAACTTTCTGAACAATGAATCAGATAATTAAGCACAACCATGAAATAGAAATAGCATCAATATACATGACACAATATTTTGACATGGAAACCCTGTTAAGGGAGAAAACCACGGGGTGATTAACCCAAGAAAGTATTCTCTATTAAAAGAATATGATGATACCGAAATGGTACTTTCCAATTAGGGCTCACTGCCTGAGCACACTGCTCACAAGAGACTCACTGCCTACAAGAGACTCATTATCTACAAGAAAAGAAGATAACATAATGTTTGAATTGATGAGAAGCATCCACACATGCTAAGGTTCAATTCTAGTTAAGCTCAATAAACTGATCTGCTACACTACATTCTTACTCTCTCTTGATGCAGTTGTACTATCACATTCTGGACCTTTTCTATTATCTCCACTCTACTCTTTTGCCTTTTTCGCACCACACAATGCACCACATATAATTTCACATCTAAATCAATCCTGTATATATATCTGCACAAGTGATTTCATCACCTTTCTAGTCGGCATCCGGAACAGTAAATAATTTCCCCAACCTTTGTTCTGTCGGCTGAATCCTTGCACACCAAGTAATGTAGATCAAGCATATACTTGTAGAAGTCATCAATCATGTCGGCCAAACATAATTTATGCCTTAAGAACCTTTTCAATCATCAGTAACACATCCAGAGTAATGTCTGATGTTCTGCCAGTCAGTTCTTCCTCTGTTCACACTATCACTTGGGAACCCGATACTCAAGTATTCATATCTCTTTATCCTTTCATACCAGAGGCTCAAACCCTGGAGTCTATTAGTCAAGATACTTGTCTTGACTTCCCCAAATCTGCACTTCACTAAGATACTTCTACTGAAAGATCGGGACCTATCTGTCGGACCTTACTGACTACTCTGTTCTTGCTTACCGGACCTTAACACTTCTTCAATATGACTTCCGGTGAGGACCTATCATGTCTTGCGGATGTGTGGGATAACCTTTGTTGCCATCAATGACAACAATCATGAGTCCATATAGTGTCTCTTGCCAACAGAATATCCATCAGGTAAGGAGAATCTTTCTGAACCAACCACTACTTACAGAATTTGCTCCATTGAGGGAAATGGGTAGTGGTCTTTAAATGAGGCTCTATTAAGGCCCCTAAAATCAACACACAACCTAATCTCTCCATTCTTTTTTCTCACAGGGACAAGGTTGGAAACCCAAGAAGTGTGCTTGATCAGAAAACTGATGTTTCCCTCAATGAACTTGGTTAATTCTTTAATCATCAGGGGCTCAAGTTTTGGGTTTAAAGGTCTTTGTTTCTGTCTCACGGGTTTCGCACCTAGCTCTAACTCTATAGTATGCTGGGCAATATGAGGGTCAAACTTCTTTAAGTCTGAGTATTCCCAAGCAAACACATCTTCAAATTCTTGGCAAAGAGAAATAAAATCTCTCTTATCCTCAGGTGAATAGATTTTACCAATTTTGAGAAGATTACCTTTAAAAATTTCTAGCTCCTTGTAATGTTCCTCTTTGACCTGCATGCCAGTTTTTCTCTTTTTCAGCTAATCATCAATACTAAAAGTAGATTCCAAGGTTACCAATCCTTTAGGCAGCTTATTAGTCCTTAACTGAACAACCTGATCATCATCATATTGGTGTTTGAGTTTATTCTAATTCATCATAGAAAACTCATCCTCCTCTAATAGGAACTGCAGAATCTGCTCATCACTTTCAAAAACTTGCCAATGAATGTTATTGTCAGGAATAGAGGGCCTATCAACTATTTTCACATGAGGATGTACCTTCTCTCTTTGAATATCACTGGGGATATCGAACTGAGCCCCAATTGCAGCTAATCTATCTACATGATTGTTCTGATTTCTTGGAATAGAGATTAGATTGAAAGCATCAAACTCCTCAATCATATCCCATACCCTATGTTTATAGCATTTCAAAACATCATTCTTTGTAACATGTAGTCCCCTCACTTGATTCACAATAAGTTCATTGTCCCCATAGACCTGCAAACAACCAATTTTCCTCTTTCTTGCCCACTGCAAACCTTGAATCAACCCTTCATACTCAGCAGTGTTATTTGTACATGAAAAAGAAAAATAAAAAGTAGAATAATATTTGTCACCTTGTGGAGATACAAGCATTGCACCACCATTGGATCCATTCCTATTCCTAGAGCCATTGAAGTACATTTTCCATACTTTATTTTGTTGTTCTATCTGCTTCTGCACTCTTTACAAGGTTTGGAATTGCTACTTCAGGTTTGTACAATATGTAAACCCACATACCAGTTTCTTGGATGTGTCATTTAGGATCATCTACAATATTTTCTAAGGCCCACTCCTTTAACATCACTTCTGGTATACTTTCAACTTGCAGTTCTTGAGTAGCAACAAGCTCAAGATCCTTAGAAATAATGTAATTTGCATTAACAACACTTGGAACATAAGGTTCTATGTGATATTTGGCAAGCAATTCAGATTTTAGGGTCACTTTTGTGTCATATCAGGTCCTGAAGAACATGTGGGACCAATCTAAGGATAAATATCCTCCTATCTTGGTCATGAACTCTCTTGACAAACACATGGCAAAATAAGGAGATAAATCTATGATGAATACCTCTAGGGAGATGGACACATTTGGATAGGTATGTAGAGTGAGACTTAGATCTTTCATCACACCTACAATGTTAACAGATGTGCCATCTAGCTGGAGCACACCTTTCTCCAGGGGTTGGTACTTTAATCCTAATTGGTCTGCAATCTGTTTTGGCATTACAAAACTACTTGCACCACTATCCACCATGCAATTATGTACTAACTTTTCTCTAATTATTAAAGACACATAAAATGGAAGTGGTTTAGCACTCTTATTTGGTTGTTTATTGTTGGCCTGGGATGAATTGGTAAGGACAGCCCTAGCTGGGTCAACATTTGCATCATTGGATACTTTTAAATCAGACAAAGTAGATTGTAACATGTCCTTTTGACCTGGGATAGCTAAGGAATCCCACATAGATATTGTCACATTCATTTTTTTCATATTTTCAATGATATTAAAAGGTGGAGTGACAAGTACCTTCTGATATGATTTTGCAGAAGCAATATCAGCCTGCAAATGAGGCTATTCC
The DNA here is from genome assembly GCA_027924645.1 of Cunninghamia lanceolata. NCBI lineage: Eukaryota > Viridiplantae > Streptophyta > Pinopsida > Cupressales > Cupressaceae > Cunninghamia > Cunninghamia lanceolata. Next base: position 167,617 of record BSBN01000111.1, read on the forward strand.
CTAGCAGTTGCTTGAGTACTCCTTTGCAAAATATGGGGCATCTGGGATGTAGAAGGATTAGCATGTCCTTTTCCTTTATTTTCTACTTGATCTATCTCATAACCCCTCTTTTTAGCTCTAGTATTAGCTGCAACTGAGGTATCATCTCTGTTTACGCCACAGAATTCATCTCCCTGTCAATTTATGAAGGTAGTATCATTATGAGGTTGTTCTTTCTACTATATAGCCCCATCATTTGGTGTGTTTATCTGTGAAACTACAACATTTTGCACCATTAGAGCCTGATTTATCACTCCATTTGAATAGGCTACCTGACTGTGTGGTTGATTGCATGGAAAACACTATTCACACGCAGCTACAAGGTTATTCTGAACAGGGACAAGGTCCCTAACTGCATTAATGGGCACAAGATTGTAAGGCTAGAAAGGCCTCTGATTAACATTCTACCTATTACCTTGGTAATTGCTTTGATAAGGTGGCCTATTAGCCTGGTATGGCTGATTTTGCCCTTAAGGTAGTCTGTTCTAGGACTGCTACTTTTTTATGTTTACCAGCTCATTCCTAAAAGTTTGCAAGATATTCTCTATTTTTTGTTGGTTATTTTTAATCTCTCTTAACTCTTGTGATGAGCTAGGAGCAGCAATTTCAGAACTAGTAGTACTTGGCAATGTTGTAGTAGTAGGTAAATGGGCAAAATATGGGATTGGCAAAGGCATTGAAGCTTGAATCTTGGGGAAAATGGGCATTGGTGGTCTAGGTGCTATTTTCCTAGCCTAAATCAGGTTGTTTTCTACTCTAATAGCTATTTCATATGCATCAGGTAGGCTTGTACCTCCCAATGATTGTATCATTACTGAAATATCACTATTTAGAGCCTTAAAAAAATACAGAAAAGCATATTCTAATGGAGGCCTTACCATGGTAGGAATTCTATCCCATGTCTTCTGAAATTGGAAGTTGAAATCCATCATTTGCTCTTGGGGGGCTCTCTTTATTGTAGTCATCTGTTCAACTAGCGATAAGTTATCTGACTTATCCTAAAATTGTTTGTTCAGCTTATCACCTAGATCATCCCAAGTTGCAATGGTTTGCATTAGTAAAATCCTAAACCACTGTAATGCTTTTCCTGTAAAAGAGGCAGCCATCAACCTGATCGCTACATTCTCTTGGGTTACATGATGAACACTGCATAGAGAAGCTATGTCTCTAATGTGCTCAATTGGGCTGGTTTGATCCTCACCTGTGAAATAGGGCAAGCTTTTCAAAGCTGCCATGGGTATGTTGTCATGTACTATCAAATTCAATGGGCTCCCCCCATCAAAAGCCACAAATGCCTGATTTCTTGCCATTGGAACAACTAGAGGTGGGTTTGCTTGAACCTGTGAAAGGGAAAAATTAGGAAAATATCAATAATCATAAATAATAACCCAATACATCAATGGAAGTTGAAAGCAAAGAAGATTGAAACTAAAACAAGTAAGAATACTTACAAACTCCTTTACCTGTCGTTTTCCATTGTTTGCTTATCTTTCTTTGATCTTGATTGTGAAGCCCTCAGAAGCTTTCCTTGCTTGCTTGCTTGTTGAAGATGACAAAGGAAGAATGGCTTTGATACCTATTTGTGTTGAATGTGAGCTTCCAACACATGATAATGGAGGATACTAGAAATAGAGAAGAAGAAAAATTTGGGTATAGTTATTGTGCAAGATGAAGTTCTTCCGTAGAGGAAACTGGACATGGTAAGGATACCTGAAAGAAGTCCCACCTAATTGCATAGAGAAGGGACTCATTTATAGATTTTCTAAAAAGGCAATGGAGGGTGAGGATCAAAAGATGAGATCAATGGCTCTCATTTTTTGTGAATCTTTAATTCATAATGGATGAATTAAAAATTCTTTTTTGAGAAGAGTGGGTTATGACAATTGAATTAAGAATTCAATAGTGGAGGATAGTGGGTAATGACAATTGAATTAAAAATTCAATAGTGGAGGATAGTGGGTTATGACAATTGAATTAAGAATTCAATAGTGGAGGATAGTGGGGAACAATTGAATTAAGAATTCAATAGTGGAGGATAGTGGGGAACAATTGAATTAAGAATTCAATTGGTGAAGGCTAGTGGGGAACAATTGAATTAAATATTCAATTGGTGAAGGATAGTGGGGAACAATTGAATTAAAAATTCAATTGGTGGAGGATAATTGAATTAAAGATTTATTTTTGGATTTTGGAGGATATTAGCTAATTAAATATTAAGAATATTTAATTATATGTGCAACATGGTGAGGTGTAAGGGATGAGGTGGAAAGATGAGGTGGATTTTGTGAGGTGGATTTAAGATTTTAGACATTAGAAGAATATAGGGATTTTAATTAAATAAAATAATTTTATTTAATTATGGGATAATGAACCAATCAAATAAACTTATAATATTTATTTAATTGACAGAAGAAAATATGAATTAAGATAAATATTAAAATATTTACTTAATTCAACTTGAGCCAATTTTAGGTGTCTACATTTTGCCCCTCTTTGAAGCAATGTGTTTTATCACGTTGTTTCAAAGAATAAATAGTCTGATAATGATACATGCCCCAGTTTTCCCCTGGTATAGGTTATTATGATAGGATGCCCCCTTGGGAGATTGGATGGGTAGAAGGTGGCAGGTGTGAGACGGACAATCTCACAATAAGATATGTTGACAGGAAATAAAATGGTTGAATGCAGAAGAAAGGGATGAATGATATGGAATGCAAGATAAAAATGATAACACACACAAGCAAGTAAGCAAGTATGTACAAATGACACAAGCACAAATAAGGTATTGACCCTGTCAAGCGGTAAACCAATGATATGGATCGATGATGTCTAGTTTAAGGAATGATATGTCGTATAAGACGCGTGTGTTGGTCTAGTTTCGACAATGCAACATCCTGTCTAAGACATTTGATATGATAGTGTTGCCATGGCGGGGAACAATATATCCCTAGACCAACACGGCAGGCATGTTGTCATGGCGGGGAATGATGGATCCCTAAAGAAACACGAAGGATAGTGTCTGGTTTCAGGAAATGAAGCATGTCGTGTAAGACATGTGTGTTGGTCTGATTTCAACAATGCAAGATCCTATATAAGACAATTGATTGATTAATTGATTGAGTTGGTTTACAACCAGACAAGGATCAACACCACTGATTGTGATTAGATCATTTGACAAGATTGACTTGACTTGATTGGCATGGATTAAAGATAGACTTGCAATTGGATATGGTATGGATATGGATATAGATATAGATATGGGACACAATTTGATATGGTATAGATATGGGATGTGATATGAATATTTGTCACCTTGATATAGCAAGTATTTTGAAGCGGTTTCATCATTGGGCTTTATTATGTTGTAAGAAAATATAAGTATCTAGGTATAATTGAACCGAGATGACCTGAGTATTGCTTACATGGATTTCAACAGACAAGGATTGCCCCTTTTCATGTTTAGATCTCAGAGTCCTTGATGATCTTTTGCCGATCATGTTGTTAGACAAAAGTCATCACATTACTAAAGTTTAATCCACAAACAGAAGACAAAGAAAATAATCATGCCCCCATCATACCATCTCTAGCTTTTGGCATCCTCGAGTAGCATAGAAAGGCATGATAGTATAAATCAAGACTCTGTAAGTTAATCTAACCAATCACAAAAGCAATGACTATGCCTCCAATCCATACTACATCGCAACATACCAAGATTATAGACAAATCAAGGTAGCCTTGAATAGGTAATGGACAAAGGAGCAAAAGATAAACCATAAAGTAAATTAACTGACTAACAAAGTAAACATATAGCCAACATATTCTTTTGCCAAAGAGGTTGGTTAGGATAGATTGGATAGGAAAGATAACCGCCTTATCGTAGGAACTCTGTGTCCGTTAAAGGGGGCTATCTACCTAAAAAGACAATATCTTGTTGCGGGAAATGCCACATGTTGCAGGAGACGCGTGTGTTGGTCTCGACAATGGAACACTTCACAGAAGACAAGCTTGTGGATCTGGTGCTTTGGTTAAGCTGGAACAAGCTGATGTTGGCAATCAGAATAGTAGTACAGTAGATGACTCTGGAAGGAAGCTGCTTTACTTTAGGTTTGTTAAGGACTCGTTGCTTTGAAAGGATGTGCTAGCTTGCTACTTGAGTTAGTCGAGTTGAGGTGGATGGATTTTGATAAATGGAATACTAGAAAGATGACGGTGCTAATGGAATGGGATGGGTGGAGAATGATGAATCGTATGTGCCTGAGTACTGGATACATCCTTCATTTTCCAGACTACCTACATACCCTGTATTCACTAGATCAAGGCACATTTATGATGAAAGATAAAGGCATGAGAATATGTAGTTCTGGTTGATGTGATGATGTAGAAAGTGGGGAGAAGATAACAGCCTTATCGTAGGAGCGATGTGTCAGTTAAAGGGGGTTATTTGTGGAAAAGGAGAAAAGATTGAAGTGTTGTGATGATAATTATTGTTGGGATTGTGTGGATATTTTGGTATTTTGATTTTTGTTGTGATGGTTTTGGATTTTTTGATTTTGTGATGTTTTTGATTTTTTGATTTTGTGATGTTTTTGGATTTTTTGATTTTGCGATGTTTTTGGATTTTTTGATGTTTGGAAAGGGTATGATTTATTATGATAGTTTCATTGGATTTCGTTTGGATAGCCTTTGCGCTAGATACCAATAACAAGGGAACACTAAGTCTAGAGGTGAAGGTGATGGGGTTGGATAGGGGAAAACAAGGATGTGATCTCCAAGGACTATGTTGCATAAATATAACATGCCCCATTGCAGGTAGAGTATGTAGGATTTTTCATGGCAATGCTAATGACGAGAGGGGGATGAGTGGATAATGAATGATTGGCATGGTTTGGAGGGATATGGTATGTCAAGAGCCATTCAAAACATTTGTCAACATTGTGCCCCCAATATTTATCAAGACCAAAGAATAGAGGAGGGAAGTTTGGATGGATGGACAAGACATGATAGGTATGTAATGGATAGAGGATAGGATAGGAAATGGTATGAAAGGAAACTAGTAGGAGAAGAGTGATATACCGATGAGACAAGGTGCCCCCAAGTGTGAGTGACATAGAAGATTAGCTTTACACATGACACTTGTTTTCTAGGTTTTTATCATGGTACTTATCCAAGGCGCCTGTTTGCCAGATTTTCACCATTGGATGAAGGGATTTTTCTTTACTCGTTTTCTTCTTTTTTATTTTGAATATTTAGATAGGAGAAGGTGGGTATGGAAAGACTCAAGTATATAGTTCCTTGAAAGGTGAGAGTCCCGCTAGATAGATACTGTCGCATGGACCGTGTCAAGTGTTCTCACAGATGTTGGTAGGGGATCGTATGAAAGTGATATGGCGTAGGTAGATAGTGGATTATGATGCAGAATATGGAGGGAAGGCCTATGCAAAAGCATGGACCATAGGATGAGGAAGATATGTAGGATAATAGTGGAAGGTAGGGGAGATGGAGTTATACAGAAGTGTTGTGGAATGGAAGGGAATCATGACCAATGGTCACACATACCATGGCAAACATTGAAGTTGGTGATGGGAAAGTAGTGTAGGAGGCAACAGAGACTTTTGCATGTGGATGAATGATTTAAGAATTTATGGATCCACATAGCCTTAGTATTTTTCTAATTTTTGCTTGCCATGTGGGAGGGAAGAATTTTAGACTTATGGATGGAATGGGAGAAAGTGAATGGTTGGAATTCTTAAGAGGTGGATGCCTCATGTAACTTTAGGGCTTTTTGCTTGGGTACCCAAACCATTTTGTTTTTAGGTAGTACCTGTGAAGGTATGGGTTTGGGTGTATGCAGCTTTTGTACAGCTTTTGGAGTAATCATTTGTTGCTTGGGGATCCACACTTGTTTCAGTTTGGCATTGAGGTGTATGGGTGTATGCAGCGTTTGATATGGATAATGCTTTGATTCTTAGCTTTTATATCCTAGGTCATGAGGACTCTTAGGATTTTTGACTTTATAGGTAGAGGCATCCACATATTTGTCATTGAATCCCCGTGGGATGGTAGAAGTGAGGTTGGTGAAAGCTCCTTGTTTAGACAATATGTGCATTTGTCGGCCATGATTGGGATATTTAGAGGATATATATATGGATGGATAAGGTGTTGGAAGAAGGGGTGGTAAAAGGCATGGAGGGGTGTGAGGATTTAGAAGTAGTGGAGGTAGATTGGATGGTGGAAGGTGTATGGTCACATGCTTTTGGGATGTGTATGATAAGGGAGGTGGGATGGCGACATATGTTTTGGGGATATGATAGGGTTTGTGGTGGAAAGTGGTAGACTTAGGAGGAGTGGAGGAAGTACCAACATCTTGAGTTTGCTCACCTTGGGGTATGTATCCAAGGCCGTATGAAGGTGGACGAACATTGACATGGATAGGGTCCAAAATACCTTGTTCATGAAGGCCTAAGCCTTTACCTTGATAATTCATATGTTGGAGTTAGATTATGTGTAGGTGGAACACTAGACACAAGTTCTTTATTGGATGAGGAAGGCGAGATAGCGGATAATGGTTGTTGGTGTTCTAAGAAAGAACATTCATGCATGAAGGTAGTAAGACCAAGGATATATGGTGGAGGATTTGCAGCTTGGTCAATAATGGATGGTGAAGGAGTATGATTGGTTTGATCCTCTACGCTTGCTTGGGAGGCAAGTGTCTCATCAAGGGAAGTGGAAGTTGTTGGATCTTGGGTAGGACTAGATGGGGTGATAGGCTCAGGACCATGGAACACATAAAGTGGGCTAAGAGGATCATCATGGCCTACTTAATCATAGATAGGCTCTTCGTCATAGATGGGATCTTGATCATAGATAGGATTTAGCATGATGGGATTACTGTTCTCTTGTATAGGTTCTTTATCAGCAGTAGTATCTTGATCATAGAAGAGATATAGGTTATGCATGGTTCAGATGTGAGTATTTTGATCTTGGTTTGGACAAAGGGTGGATGTTTCCACATGCTCTAAGGTGTGCTCTTGACATAACTCATGGGTTGTTTGAAGTGAAGCTGAGGTAGAAGACTCTTGGATAAGCTCTTTGTCGACAACATGAGGGTGTGACGGACCTTAACTTTGGTGCATGGTAGAAGGCTCTTTGAGAAGCTCAAGGGGTTATGGATCACGTGAAGGGGCTGTAGGATTTGACATGTGATTGGAAGCATCTTTGGTAAGGTCAAGGACCAGAATTTGGGGACATGGTCAACTCTCTGCTAGTAGCCCTTGGATCACATCCTTCATAGTTGAATGGGTAGATGAATGAGGGAATGGATGAGTGGATTTTGCGTTCTTTCTAGCTTTTCGTTTGTTGTATAAATCTAGAAAATAGTTTTCCCAAAACTCAATTGATTCTTTTTTGGTGTGCCATTTAAAATTTAAGAAACTAGATGTCGGTGTTGGTGTAAAATCGGTATGCTTTGGTATATGTGTCTTAGAATATGGTGAATGAGGACTAGGAGCCAATGTGGTATATGATTGCCAACTTGAGGTGGTGCTTGCCTTGTCATGAGTATGGGAAAAAGGTATAGGAGTTTAGGGCGAGGCATAGCTAGTGCTGGCACATTCAGCTTGCAAGATTGTCAATTCTTGTTTTAAGACTTGGATATGTTGACAAATTGCTATACAGTCTTGGGGTGAGGGATCTAAGTTTATTTGTAATCGTAGATATTGGATTTCTTGATCAATATATTCTAAGTGGTTTGCCATTGACACCAGACTGGAAAAGCTGACTAGTTTGGATGTGCAGCAGTAAATGTGTTGTAATAGAGTGTAGATGTGTCACAAGTTGAGACAAGTGTGCCAATTCTAGTTTTTGATTGGTTTGGCAATGTTCAATGATCACACATGTACAATCACGAGTCACTCACACAAGACAAATAAGCAATGTTAAATTTGACTTTGAAGAATATGATGACGATTAAACAAGCACATGTGGAAGACACATCAACATGCCCTAATGTCTAGTTTGATGTAGGGTATGGCCAATTAGGTTTGGGCAATGTTTACACGAGGTTGACTAGGGATTGAAAGTGAAAGGGAAAAATTAGGAAAATATCAATAATGATAAATAATAACCCAATACATCAATGGAAGTTGAAAGCAAAGAAGATTGAAACTAAAACAAGTAAGAATACTTACAAACTCCTTTACCTGTCATTTTCCATTGTTTGCCTATCTTTCTTTGATCTTGATTGTGAAGCCCTCAGAAGCTTTTCTTGCTTTCTTGCTTGTTGAAGATGACAAAGGAAGAATGGCTTTGATACCTGTTTGTGTTGAATGTGAGCTTCCAACACATGATAATGGAGGATACTAGAAATAGAGAAGAAGAGAAATTTGGGTATAGTTATTGTGCAAGATGAAGTTCTTCTTTAGAGGAAATTGGACATGGTAAGGATACCTGAAAGAAGTCCCACCTAATTGCTTAGAGAAGGGTCTCATTTATAGATTTTTTGAAAAGGTAATGGAGGGTGAGGATCAAAAGATGAGATCAATGGCTCTCATTTTTGTGAATCTTTAATTCATAATGGATGAATTAAAAATTCTTTTTTGAGAAGAGTGGGTTATGACAATTGAATTAAGAATTCAATAGTGGAGGATAGTGGGTTATGACAATTGAATTAAGAATTCAATAGTGGAGGATAGTGGGGAACAAATGAATTAATAATTCAATAGTGGAGGATAGTGGAGAACAATTGAATTAAGAATTCAATAGTGGAGGATAGTGGGGAACAATTGAATTAAGAATTCAATTGGTGAAGGCTAGTGGGGAACAATTGAATTAAGAATTCAATTGGTGAAGGCTAGTGGGGAAGAACTGATATAAATATTCAATTGGTGAAGGATAGTGGGGAACAATTGAATTAAAAATTCAATTGGTGGAGGATAATTGAATTAAAGATTTATTTTTGGATTTTAGAGGATATTAGCTAATTAAATATTAAGAATATTTAATTATATGTGCAACATGGTGAGGTGTAAGGGATGAGGTGGAAAGATGAGGTGGATTGATGAGGTGGATTTTGTGAGGTGGATTTAGGATTTGAGACATTAGAAGAATTTAGGGATTTTAATTAAATAAAATGATTTTATTTAATTATGGGATAATGAACCAATCAAATAAACTTATAATATTTATTTAATTAACAGAAGAAAATATGAATTAAGATAAATATTAGAATATTTACTTAATTCAACCTGAGCCAATTTTAGGTGTCTACAAAACTGATACAGGAACTGTAGGTACTGCTAGCCTGAAACTTGGTGGGGTTGATTGTATTCTTTAAAAATTGGAGTCGTTACCACAGCTCTACTCTGTCTTCTAGGCGAAGACAAATGCAAGTAATCAAATGAACTTGAACTTCAAGTTTGTATTTTTCTCATAAAATGTAATGGAAACACTGACCTACTTGTCTTTCCTCAGTGTGAGTCTCTAGATATGTAGGTTTTAACCTCTTACAGGTCTGAAAATCATTGGCTACACATCAAAACCAGCAATAAAAAGTAGTATTTGATTGTTTTCTAATTCCAGAGTCCCACTGGGCATGCCAAAGTTGTTATCACCCAGATTTGCACCCTTGTTGAGTTTGTGAAAACTAGCAATCTAGAGAAACATGGTATCTTTCCAAGGTCTGTGAGTCACCTATGTTTGGAACGAACCTCTGGAGAAGGTCGTCATCCTTAACTGGTTATCACCTAGAATCTACTGAATTTGTAGAGGAAAAGGGAGAAGGAATGCTTTTAAGAATGAAAGATAAAACATAAAACTTGAAAAGAAAAGGTGATTCACCAAGTTGAATAAAAGAACCCTCATAGTACTGGGAAGATGCACAACATGACTAGATATAACAAGTAGACATACACAGATTCAAATGATTCTAGCAGAGGTGAGAAACAAAATGGTTGAGAGGAACAAAATGTTCACAAATAATCATATGCAGATTCACACTGAACTAAAAAAATTAGTAAAAGAGGTAAAGTAACTTGCATATATTCAATAAGAAGGCATAGTTACAGTGGAGGAAAGTTCTGTTTGGAAATAGTAAAGATCGAATGCTAAAAGTTTCCAACCCTATTTACATCTCACTCTTAGGCATATATAGCATTTTCAAATTGTCTTAAGTTAGTTACAATAAATTCACCCCACAGGCTATAACAAGAAAATATCTATGCTTGAAGGGATGTCCATCTACAAGAAGTTATGGAATAAAAGATCTAGAACTAGGGTAGATAGAAGATATTTTGAATCTTCCATGTGAGCTACCGAATCATCAATCTACACCCATAAATGCAACAAATATCTGCATTTGTATATCTCACATTGGTTGCTGAAACATCTAGTCGATTAAGCATGCAAATCTAGATTCAAAATTTGAAAGTGAGAATATTCCCCTCAAAAGCCTACCAGATGAAAGAGGAGGCAAAAGTAAGCACTTTTGCCTTTTGAAGCATGTCAAAATTTGCTAGGATGAGGAAGATATTCATAGTCAAAGTTATGGTCAAATTGCACTTGTATATCACCTTCATATGCAAACTACTTTGTATGTATCAGGCTGATGGGGAGAAAATGAGTTGAGCCACCGATACACTATGGTCTCGCCGATGCCCCTACATGTGCTTTTTATATATGCCTGTATGTGCAAATGTATATACATACAATCGCCAACATTCAAAAATGATCCTAACCTTTGCATCACCCTTTGTATGTTTGCTTTGTATGTGCAAATGCATGTGTAAAGACACAATTACAACATACAATTGAGGGCCTTTACTTTTGTATCACCTTTTACATGTATGCCACTACCATGTGTCATCACCTGTTGGTCACTGAGTTGAGCCTAAGACCTATCACTGAACAGTGCACCCTCCTTATCAGGCATTGGAAAGATCACAAATAGAGTGGTTGATGCACTAAGTCTCACCGAAAATGTCCCTTTGTATCTGCCTTGTATGTGCACTTTGTATCTTAGATACAATAAAACAAACATACAATGTAGAACTCAAAGGTTTATCGGCCACATTTGATTTTTTTAGAATAGGTGTGGCTTGTATCCTTTCCCTTTGTATATCAGCTTTGTATATCGCATATACAATGCAAATATACAAGAAAAACTACATACCAACACACTTATACATTGCAAATGTGTGTCTGACCTTTGTATGTTACCTTTGTATATTCCCTTGTATGTGCAAACATACAATGCGAACATACAAACAAAGATGCAAACAAACATCTGCCTTTATAAAATAAACTATATGTTCCTTTCAGGTCTGGGCTTTGTATATCAGGAATGTACATGCGCTTTGTATATGCAATTGTGCAAAGATACAATCGCATATACATACATTTGGTGGGCCCCACCTTTTGCATCTCCCCCTTGCATATTGACTTTGCATGTGTGACTTGTAGATTAGATACAATCACCTTTGTATCTTCGTCAGCTGATCAGAGAAACCTTGGACTTAGCTGTCGATGAGGCTTGTCTCGGCGATGATCTCCTTGCATGTTTCCTTTGTATCTTTGCATATCGGCATATGTCGGGCCATCGGGAAGAGCTTGGACTAAGCCTCCAATATGCAAAGTTTTGCCGAACAACCATTGTATATTCTTTTCATCTCCATTGGCCTATCGGTGGGAACCTGAATTGAGCCACTGATAGGCAAGGTCTCGGCGATATGTCTTTTGCATATACAATCATCCACTTTGTATCATTACTTTGTATATTGCATCAGCCATCGGGGGAACCTTTAGCTGAGTTGCCGCTATAGGAAGTCTAGTCGACGATCCATTGAATGTGCCTTGTATATTGCCGATGTATATATTATTGGCATCTTCCCCTTGTATCTTTGCCTTGTATGTGCGATTGTATATATGAACATACAATGCAAACATACATATAATTGCATATGCATATAAAATGACTAAGTATGAAACTAAGAAATATTTGTAATGGAAGGCACTTGAAGATAAAAGATTTCTGGGTTTTACTGGGTTTTCTGCAAGGATTCTTTAGACAAGATTTTGGGATTCTTGGCAAGGTATAGCATGAGTATTTGAAGGATTTAAGCCCTTTTGGGTCATTTCTATAGGATTTCCAAGGAAAATACAAGGTGAGCTATTTAACTCTGGACAAAGGAAAAATAGGTCAACAGGGAGTCCCAAAACTTGCCAAAGAAACTTGCAAAACCACCCTTTTAGTGTTGTCCTAAAATTTTTAACAATTTCATCCTTGAAGTTGATAGACTTTTTTGTAACTAAATTTAATCAAATGAAAAGGGTTTATAGAAGATGCTATTAATCTTTTAAAAATATAATATATGCCTCATAATAATTTTAATATGGAATTATTATTAATTTTCTACATACGCTATGTCTAATTTCCTTATAGATATGCATATTGAAAAACATCCATAACTTTCAGCATATTAATCCTTTTTTAAATCCAAAAGATGAATCACATTCTAGGATTTATTGGGTATATATTAAGATTCAAAAAAAATTATTTTCATATGCTTTTGACCAAGTTAGGTTGGCTAGAAAATTAATTTTTAATATTTTAAAAAAGTCACAGTAAAAAATTTATAAATAATTATTTATTTACTTAAAAAATTTAAAAAAAATGCACCACATCCTCTCATATGTCCTTTACTTAAATCCAATTCATGGAGGAAAAATATTATCTTTTTCTCATACTTAGATTGGCTGGAATGACACATACTTTTTATGTTTTTCTAAAAATTTTAGTAGTGCTTCATTGAAATATCTAATTTTTACCAAACTATTTTTCAATTTTTTTAAAAAAAGTAGTAGCCCATATATAAAATTCAATTTATTACAACTTTTATTACTACCTTATTTCTAGATTGTGTAGATAACTTATTCAATTTTTGACATGAAGTTATTGAAGTCTGTTTTTCACATTTACATTGCCACTTAGGGGTAGTGTTTGGCCCATCATGATCATGCACTCACCCTTCTTTTAACTGGACTTGTAGATCTGAATCGTGAAGATGTAGATTTGATCTTCTTGATGACTCAACTATTCTGTTTTCTGATCTCCGTCTCCTTTTAGGTGTAGATAGCTATAAATAGTCAAATGGGTCTAGTTTAGGCCTAGTTTTCATAAGTTGCAAGCACTAATCTACATACCAAACCAGAGGGAATGAGTTGCCAAGTATATTGAAAGCCTCTAAAAGCTAGTAAAACTGCTGCATATACCAGAACAATAGCTATGAGATTACAAATCTCTTTGAAATTGCTTCTAGAGTTCCATTGGGTGTGCGAAAAATTGTTGTCAATTCAAGTATGCACCCTTGTTAAGTTTGCACAAACTTAACTACCTGTTGAAACATGGAATCATTCTCAGATGTGGGTCTCCTTTTATGAGAATGAATCTCCAGAGTGAGCTGGTTCTCTTATAATTCTTAAACTAATGACTTGAGGGGAAAAAGGATAGAGGGGTAATTAAAATGTAAAATTGAGCATTTATAACTAATCTAGATGAATCTCTATAACTCACAAAACATATACTCTAACTCGAATCTTCACAATTCCACTGATAGTTTATTCCTTAAGTAATTTGCAACAAGGTTTGGATCAAACATAAACTACAACAAGGAAAAAACTAAGTTTTAACAGCATTGAGACATAATAAAGGACATAAAAAGTCACAATATAACATCAGATCAAGACTACAAAATATGTGAAAAGGATGATTTGCTATTATAACTGGAAGGAGTACAATGCATAAATTGAAATATGAGCCAACTCCCTGTATACAACTCTGCCTGTGAACAAGAGAGAAGAAACTAATGCTAACTAGTTGAGAAAAACTAATATTTTTCTCCTATAAATGCCTCCAAAAGAACTCCTCAAAAGAAATATGAAAAATCTCTTACAAATAGACCCTAAGTCCATTTTTGAGCTACTCATGAAAGCCAAAAATAAAGGTCTTGATCTGCCACCAATCTAGAAAATAAAGTTACAAAACTACCCTCTCATGTGGTCCCACCATAAAACTTCTTTTCTCTGCACATGAAAGCTCTAAAATTTGTCCTATATGACTCTAAATAAAACAAATCGAAATGGGATATTTGTTTTGTTTTGTTAGCCTATAAATTGCCTAAAAATAGTTAAGTTTTAAAAGCAAGTTGTCAATGATTGCTTTAAAACTAACTTTACAATGCTATGGCAATTTTATTCTATATCTCTATCTGATATGATTTTTGCAAAAGAAAAACAATATTTGACTCATAATTTAGCCAAGATATTTACAATACATTACAATGATTTTCTATAAAAATCATAAAAAGATGATAAAAATATTACATATATTTACAAAAATATGAAAGCCTTAAAGGCCACAAATGCATATCCATGTGTCAATTCTACCACATCATCTCTATCTTCATGTCTTGGGCAATGCTACCTTACTGCTTATGCAAATGTCACCATGTCGAATTTGACCCCTTTGACCATGCCATCATCTTGCATGCTTTTCACATCTCCAAATGTTATTGTTTTGATGTTGTGCATACATTTGAAATATATGAAGGAAATAGAATAATGCATAAGTGGGAGGTCAATGACTCTTGACCACATCCATGATACTTTGACTACACTTAGGTGTTAGCTAGTTCAAAGGTTTGAAATTTTATCAAAATCATAAACTTTATTGACTAATGATATGCACGTTTGACTTGTAAAGATCATATAAAAAGAGGGAATGTCGGCCACTTCAAAACATGATTGCTAGGCACCATCGATTACAAGGTTTTGACCACGATGTTTTTTGGATAAAATAATTATGTTTGTTTGTAAAGTCAAAACATGAAAAGAACATAGAACAAAAGTAGATTCAAACCCTAAAACTTTAGTCATTTCATTTGTTGTTTGCTCTACAACTTCTTTGCTGCTGACTTGGGGTTTCATGGCTCTGCATTCTTTCCTCCATATCTAGTCTCTTGTGCATTGCACTTCTTGAGTCAAAACAATAGGCTGAACCTAGTGAGTATATATCTGAATCTTAAAATGGCATTTTGATTATATTTTAGTGGCATCTCTTTCTTAAATGGAACCAGCCATAGTTACTGTTAGTGTAGGTTTTTATTTCCTAGATGGATTATTTATTTTTCCTATATTCCTAGGTTTTTCCTACACTTCTATTAATCTCGCTTAGGTTAATAAAGCATGTCTTATTAGGTGAGTGGTTGCGAGGTGTCACCTTCCTACATGTGAGCATCCATTAGCTATCTTGGGAAGATACTTTGCTATCTTTAGTCTGATAGATGGTTGCTCCTCATTGGTCGGTGTTGCCACCTCCTCTCTCTTCCTGGTCTATATAAGCATGCTACCTAGCTTGTATTTGACATCTTTTGCTTTTGCATCTTCTTAATACTATTTTGCTTCTAGCATTTGCATTACTCTCTTGGAGACTAACTCTGTGTTGCTATTTTGATTTCGTATCATTTGCATTCATAGTTTTAATATCTATTCTTTGCACTAGTTTTCTGGGTTATTAATCCTTTCAGATTCTAACATGGTATCAGAGTTATTCTATGTGCAAGAGTAGATTTTAGTTTCCATATTTGAGAGATTCAGGGGGGCTAATAAATCTTATTGCAGGTTTTTGAAAAACCCAGTATGCTCTTCTCTTGCATCTTCGGATGATCTTGAGAATCAGAAAAGTTTGACGGAAACTTTTTTAATCTCTGGGGTTGCAAATGTGTTTTATGAAATCTGGGTGATTGCAACATTTCTGGTTATACTGGCAGCATTTCTTGCTGTTCCAACGCGTCCAGGAGGCTTGAGAAAGTTAGATTTGGCTTTCGTTTCACCGAAATCGGAGATCGTCATACACAGTTGCGGAACCGGGGTTTCAAGCTCAAATCTGACAACCAGCTTCCATATTTGGTCCTTTGAATCAATATTGCAGGTTCCAGCATCTGATTCAGCCTTTGCATGTCATTTTTTGGTTGTTGGGGTCATTTTTTGTAGCTAAAGGTGTTCCATTTACACTGGAGCAACATCTTTTGTGCATTTGCAAGAAAAACGCCTTCTGGGTTTTGTTCGCAGCACAGAAAAACCATCTGGGTATCTTTCTGTTTTTGCATGCAATTTGTATATTTTGCAGAAACGCGCTCAGAAAGCTACAGCAGGACCCCTCTCCGTTGGCAGCTGCAGTTCTGAAGACAGTTTTCAAATGCTCCGTTCTTGCTCATACGGACTCCTTTTCCCATGAATTTTTTTTTGATTTTAGCTATTTTTTCGTGCTCTATGCACTAGTGCAGTCATTTTTTGATTTTGATGCCAAGATGTTTCAGAAATTGCAGATTCTTAGTCATGACATTGTACGGTTCTCGTTTTGGGAACTTCGGAGGATCATAACTTTCACATACGACCTCGTATTGAGGCGATTCTTTTTTTGAAAGTGCATGATTTTTTGAGTAGATTGCAGTGGTACTATTTATTTCTCTAGATATTATGTCAAAGTTGTATTTTCAGCATATGCTCTTCATGAGGATTTTGTAATGCATTGAAATCAAGACCACTGAGTATTTATTGCTAGTGGTAGTTGTAAACGCACTAATATAAAGTGCTAAATCATATTTTCTTGGGGGGGGTTCTTTGATTGAGTGAAAAGGGGGGGTTGTCTTGGTTGGGTTCTCTTCTTTTCGACACTTCTTCTCTGCATTTCTTCATCATGGATCAAACAAATCTGCCTATCCTAACTCCATACAATTACTTTGAGTGGAAATCACGCATGACAATTCACTTAAGGAAAGCTGGATTAAATAGGATAACTATGGGACTTGAAACTGAACCTGCTAAAGATGAAGATAAGCCTAAGTGGTTTAACAAATGTGATGAGGCATATGGAACATTGTGTTTGTCTGTTTCTCCTGATTTGCTCTTTCACATTGAGTCTTTGAATACACCAAATGAAATCTGGACAAAGCTAGAAACACTATTTGGCACACAAGATTCAATGAGGGGTCATATGTTGGAAAATGAACTAATTAGTTTAAGTCCAGGCAATTTCAACACAATCCAGGATTTCTTCACCAAATTAAAATCACTAAGGCTACAGTTAAAACAATGTGGAATTGAAAAGAAAGATGAACAACTGATTCTTAGTATTCTCTCTAAGCTAAGTTTAGAATATTCTGTGTTTGTTTCTACTTTCTATGCTACTAAGGGTGCACTTGGTACTCAATTCACCATGCCATCTTTAGATGATTTTGCTGTCAATCTCACTCGGGAACAGGACAAGCTAATCCAGATGGGCACTCTTAAGTCCTCTAAGTCACATGCCTTGGCTGCCAACCAAGGCACAAAAGAACAGAAAGGACAAAGTTGTAACAACAATAGTAAGGATAAGAAACAAAAGAATAGCAAGGAGAAGAAGGATCAGATAACAGTTGCTTCAAAAGCAACTAATGAGACCCAATATTCCAAGGGCGACAAGCCTAACAAAGAGAGGGTCCAATGTGCCTATTGTAAAAGACCCGGTCATGATGAACATAAATGTCTGAAGAAACAAATTGATCACTTGACACACATTCTTGAGAAGAATAATATCAGTATTCCTGAGTCTGTCAAACAGAGTTCTAATGAGGGGTCTAATAAGGCAAAAGAAAATAGCAAGGGAAAAGGAAAGGGCAAGGCCCTTGTTGCAGTTGCTTCTTCACCATCCACTTGGGTTCTTGATTTGGGTGCTTCGCACCACATGGCTTCATCTAAGGAAGAACTTGCATCCTTGGAGCCGTGTACTATGCCTTCTATTTTGATGGGTGATAACACTCCTGTTGAGGTGTGTGGGAGAGGGTCTGTTGATGTGGGGGATGGCACATTCCATGATGTTCTTTGTGTGCCCTCATTATCAACTAATCTCCTATCGGTATATCAGATCACTCACACAGGTTCAGGCAAGCGGGTTGAGTTCACTCCTGATTCAGTAGAGATTCGTGAGTTGTACAGTGGTTCTACAGTTGCAGTTGGGAGAGCAGATCATCAGTCACGGTTCTATCTATTTTCTCACTTTGTTCCTGATCCTCCTTCGACTGTTTTGCTCACTCATTCTAATGATGTGAGTAGATTATGGCATGAGCGGTTTGGCCACCTTAACTTCCGCTACTTGCAGCAGCTCAACCAGCAGAGCATGGTCACAGGGTTGCCTTCAGTTCAGTTTTTAGTTGGTGTTTTCCAAGGTTGCATTCTTGGTAAACATCCTAAGGAAAAGTTTGACAAAGGTAAGGCATGGAGAGCTTCACAGATACTGGAGTTAGTTCACAGTGATTTGGCTGGTCCATTTCAGCATCCTTCTTTCAGCAGGGCTAGATATGTCCTCACATTCATTGATGACTTTTCTCGATATACTTGGGTGTACTTTCTCAAACAGAAGTTAGAGGTATTTGATCATTTTCAGGACTTCAAGACTTTTGTAGAGAAGCAATCTGGGAAAGCCATCAAAGTTTTGCGCACTGACAATGGTGGTGAGTATGTCAACCATCGGTTTGAGAGGTTTTGCACTTCAGAGGGAATTGATTTGCAGCATTCAGTTCCATACAATCCTCAGCAGAACGGTGTTGCAGAATGGAAGAATAGGTCCTTGAAGGAAATGGCAAACTGCATGATTCACTCCAGATCTCTTGCACCACAGTATTGGGCAGAGGCCATTAACTGTGCTTGTTATATCCAGAACCGTGTTCCTCACCGAGCCTTGAAGGGAGTCACTCCTTTTAAAGCTTGGAGCAGTCGGAAACCATCAGTTAAGCACTTTCAAGTTTTTGGTTCTCCTGCATGGGCCCACATTCCTACAGAGAAACGCAAGGCATTGGATCCGCAGAGCAAACCTTGCATATTTGTAGGTTATCCTGATGGTGTGAAGGGTTATCGGTTGCTCCACCCTACTACACATGAGTTGTTCATTGAGAGGAGTGTTCAGTTTGAGGAGGGCTCTTCGAGCTCACTTTCTATCACTTCTCCAACTCCCTCTACTTTGACATTGGAGTCACTTGGGATACATGACAGATCTTCTGATGAGTCAGATTCACCTGAGCAGTCTTCTACCTCCACTTCTGATGCAGAGAGCGATTCAGAGGACTCACCTCCTTCCTCTCCTAGTCATCATTCAGAGGTTGATGATTCTCCTCCAGATTCTCCATCTTCTGGTCCACTTTGGGCTAGACAGACCTTGCAGTCTGCAGGTGATTGGGTTGGGGATCCATCAGACACCAGGCGAACTCGTTCACAGTTCCAGGATGTTCCACATGTCTTCATTGCTACTGCCTCAGATCCACAGTCTTTTCATGAGGCTTCTGGTATTCCTGAGTGGGATACAGCTATGCAGGAGGAGTATAGTTCCTTGATGAGGAACCAAACTTGGGATCTTGTCCCTCTTCCTAAGGGAAGAAAACTTGTTCGATGTAAGTGGATCTATCGGACAAAATTTGCAGCAAATGGGTCGGTTGACAAGTATAAGGCTCGCTTGGTCGCCAAAGGATTCTCCCAGGTTCCTGGGATTGACTACTCTGAGACTTTTGCGCCAGTTGCCCGAATGAATTCCATCTGACTTGTTCTTGCCATTGCTGCAGCTAATCGTTGGGAAGTACACCAGATGGATGTGAAGAGTGCTTTTCTTCACGGTGACCTTCAGGAGGAGATCTACATGGAGCAGCCACAGGGGTTCCTTCAGGATTCTTCACTTGTGTGCCTTCTTCGGAAGTCTCTCTATGGCCTCAAACAAGCTCCTCGAGCCTGGTATGCCAAGATGGATTCCTTCCTTCTATCAGTTGGGTTCACTCGGTGCCATTCTGATCCCAATGTCTACATTCTGCAGCAGGATGATTCACTCCTATTTCTGGTTCTGTATGTTGATGACTTGCTGATCACAGGGAGTTCTTCATCCACCATTGGGGCTGTCAAAACTGCCCTTCATGACAGGTTTTTGATGACTGACTTGGGCTTGTTGCATTACTTTCTCAGGATTGAGATCTACCAGTCTTCTTCTGGGATCACCATCACACAGTCCAAGTATGCTCTAGATTTGCTCTCAAGGTTTCATATGGCTGACTGTAAGCCTGCTCCGACTCCCTTTCTTTCTGGAGTCAAACTTGAGGCTCAGTGTTCTTCTCCACTTGTTGATGGCACTTTGTACCGACAGCTTGTTGGGAGTCTCATTTATCTGACTCATACGAGACCTGACATTTCATATGCTGTAGGCATGGTCTCTCGATTCATGCAGGAGCCTCATGAGCTGCACTGGAAAGCAGCCAAGCGGATCCTTCACTACATTCAGGGTTCTCACAATCTTGGGATTCACTACACAGTGGGTATTGAGCTTGACTTGGTGGGCTACACAGATTCAGATTGGGCGGGTGATTCTCAGGATCGCAAGTCTACTTCAGGTTACAGCTTCTCACTTGGTTCAGGTCCTGTTTGTTGGTCGAGCAAGAAGCAATCTGCTATTTCTCTATCTTCTACTAAGGCCGAGTATCGGGGGGTTGTGAATGCCTCTACTGAGGCCATTTGGCTTCAGAATCTTCTCACTGAGTTTGGTATCCAGATCAGACGGCCATCAATCATATTTTGTGACAACCAAAGTGCCATTCAGATCTCACGGAATCCGGTCCATCATTAGCGGACCAAACACATAGAGGTTCACATGCACTACATTCGGGAGCTCATCCATGGCCACGTCATCGACCTTCGCTACTGTCCGACTTCTGAGCAGGTTGCTGATATCTTCACCAAACCCTTCACTGAGAGCAAGTTCCTTCATTTGAGAGCTTTGCTGGGGGTGCGGGATGCTTCATCTTCTGGGGGGGCTTCTTCCTCTCACTCGGAGTTCTGACTCTCTCTACTTTTGGGGGGGTCTCTTTTCTCTCTCTTTGGGGGGGAATTTTATGTACATGGGTACCTCATCAGGCTTGATTTGCCGGGACCCATTTCTACATCCACCTAAGCTTCGCTTATGGGGGGGTGTTAGTGTAGGTTTTTATTTCCTAGATGGATTATTTATTTTTCCTATATTCCTAGGTTTTTCCTACACTTCTATTAATCTCGCTTAGGTTAATAAAGCATGTCTTATTAGGTGAGTGGTTGCGAGGTGTCACCTTCCTACATGTGAGCATCCATTAGCTATCTTGGGAAGATACTTTGCTATCTTTAGTCCGATAGATGGTTGCTCCTCATTGGTCGGTGTTGCCACCTCCTCTCTCTTCCTGGTCTATATAAGCATGCTACCTAGCTTGTATTTGACATCTTTTGCTTTTGCATCTTCTTAATGCTATTTTGCTTCTAGCATTTGCATTACTCTCTTGGAGACTAACTCTGTGTTGCTATTTTGATTTCGTATCATTTGCATTCATAGTTTTAATATCTATTCTTTACACTAGTTTTCTGGGTTATTAATCTTTTCAGATTCTAACAGTTACTCTTTCCTTAGTTTCTTAGCTTGATATATATGTGCTTGGCTCCTGTGTTGAACTTCGCAAATGTGGTAAAATGACAAAGACTTGAAGCTAGGCCATGGCCATAGTAGCTTCTCTCCTCTGCAACACCATATCATGACTTCTCACTATCTCTTTCCACTGTGGCTTCTTTTCATTTCTATATGTATAAACTGTGATTAGGGTTTCATTTTGCATTAGTTGGGTATCTCAAAATATCTTCATATAGAGCATGGTCGTGGCATAGAATGTGCTCTATAGATTTTTCTTTATTGTTTGATATGAAAACTTGAAGTCTTCTATCTTTGAAATGAGGGATTTTTTTTACATTACATAGGGACTTTTTTCCCTCCATGGCTATGTCCACAGACAATCTATACTTGCTTTGTTTGGCTGTATATTGTAAGAAAAAGAAGACTCTTTAGAACTCGACAAGGGTTTCATTTTTCCACTGTATAAATAGTCATATCTGCTACGGCCTTGTCTGGACAATTTACTTTAACATTCCTCTTCTTCAATACTACACAAATGTTAGGGTTCTGAAAACTCGACATGGGTATTTTGAAAAATGAATATGAATGGCATTATAGGTTATGGCCTTACTTAGATATATCTCTGCACTTTTCAGTTCACTGTATGAACCAAGATTTTTTCAAAACTGAAACAAGGTTTTTATCTTTTTTGAGTACAAAAACTCTTCCTATAGCATACACTGGTAAATGATATTCATTTTCACTTTCCTTATACTGTTATTGTTGAATCATATTCACTGTCATTGCTTAAGAAAGGTGAGGATTTCACATGTTCTTCTATTTCTGTAGTTCTATTTGCTCCTTCATGGGTATATATTGTTGGCTTTGAACTTAAAACTCCTCTCCTCTCTGGCAGCATATATGTCTTCATTTTTGTAGCTCCACTTACCAGTATAGTGGACTGTAACGAATACACATTTCCAACATGATTGATGACTTGATTGTCTCATGATATTATGGCACTGTAATAAATGAAGAAAACACTTTATTCACCTATTCCTTATATACTATGGCAACATGATGACTTTTTGTTGTTCTTCTTTGTACTTTATCATATCAAATGCATTATGTAAGATCTTCTATAGGACATCAATCAGGTCCATTGTATCTTATGTCACTAGTTTGATAGATCATTTCTTATGATGAAGATTTTGTTGGAACTCATTCATAACTATATATAGTTCTGCAATTATACACTTCACTTTGATACATAGTGACATTTTGTACCATAAAGGATGATGACCACATCTATTTTACTATTCCTCTACCACATGATAATGATGGTCTATTGCAACAAAAGTAATGAAGTGTCCTTTTGATCCTTTTGAAGTTTGTCAAACACAAAATGAGCCATCTAATCTGGCTATCTTGTATTCTTCTACTACAGATCTGCAATACTAGCATGTTTCTTTCATAGATATGCATTGAATGTAACATGTGATACACACTATTCTGATGCTCAACTTGTCAGTAGCAAAATGTGAAGTATAATTGGATATATTTCATCATTTAAAAGGCAACTTATGTAATTTGAATTTTGAATTTGATTTTTCCATTGCACTTAAATGAGAAAATATAATTCTTTGGTACTCACCTATCATTTCAAACTTGCTTACTGGTTTATAATGGATACTCCTATTGGATTATTGATCATGGATGAATAAGAAATCCTCAAATAGGCATGCCTTATGAACACTTATTCTTTTATCAGTCTGATGATCATATATGCATTATGTACTGATCATTATCATGCCTGAGAATGTCATTTTCATGACACTTGGAGCAATGACATAAGCTGTTATATGCATTAAATGTTATCCTTCATCAGTTCAGGTCATGTTCTTTGTTGCATTCCATACCTTGAAGTGAAATCATGGTCATGTCTTGAAATGGGACTAATGCATATGATTGTCTTTGCTATTCCTTTAGCTTGTCATGTGATTGTTATCAATGAATTCTTTTCCAATTCATCCCTTTTGAGATCAAGGGGAAGCAACATGCTAGGCTCAACCCTTGTGGGAGCCCATTTGATACCACATGCTGAATGTCTTCAATTAGCTTCATGATTTGTCCTATACCTGTACATGAAATAAATAGATTAGAATAAAACAATGATGCTCTATGTTTGCTTCTCTTTAGTTCGTTTTGCATATGGATGTTTCTCAGTTAATCAATGCATTATAACTAAAGTATTATGCCTCTTCTGATAGATGAAGAATTGTTATAACTAGAGCTTCTAACAGGACCCTTCCCACAATTTTCTCAGGTACATGCCAAGTTTGGGAGCAGGACTGGAGGCTACTATGAAGATCAACCAAAACAAGGCAATGATGGCTATGTCTTTCCCTCCTTCATTAGATTCATAGTATTTTGTTTATATTTGCATGAGTTCATCTATAACCCACGGCTTGTGTGGGACATCTGATATGTCTTAGTTTCCTTTAGTGCAATGTTTATTCTTTTATGTATTCAAACTTGAAAATGAATAACCATTGTGATGAATGAATACTTATCTCATTTTACTATTCTGCAATGCAATGAATGATTTGAAACTTTTCTTTCTTTCCTAAACAACTAAACTGCATTTGTCATAATAACTATGCAACTATCACATAACATAAGTAAATCAAACCTCATTAAAAAATGATATATGTTAAATCTGATCAGCCAATTTTTGAGCTGTGGTAAAAAATTGTACCAATAAAATTATATTATTATATATTATTAATATTAAAATATTATATTTGTATTATAATATATATTATATTATATAATATATATTATTATATAATAATATTATATTATATTATATTATAATATATTTAATATTATATAATAATATAATAATATAATATTATAATTTATATTTAATAATATGGGTGCCAAATTTATTTCACCCTAACTTATTTGAACTATATGGGCACCAAAATTTTCATTTCAGTTTTGGCACCCATGTGTTGCTTCTTGTTGAAACCCTAAAGGCAAACCCTAACTCGAGATGTTGTTCCCCTGAGACTTGGAATTGAATCAGGTGGGAAGGGGAGGCTTTATGATGCTTGTTGGAACTAGATGGAATGGAATCCCTAAATGGCCCACTTGCTCCTTCCCAATTGGTATGCTTCTCTGGATGTGCGAGCTTATTACCTTGGCAGAGGACCTACCATTTTAAATATTCACTACAAGGTAAAACATTAGCATTCATTTGGCTTCCATTTCAACATCCGTAGATTTCTCCCAATTCGAATTGTTTGTGTGTTTGTAACAGTTGAATAATACCATTGCCTCAATTCAAAATGTGTTCAATATCACCAGAGCTTCAAAGGAGCTTGACAGGTATGTCAAATTCATTTTTTGATTTGAGCAGTGGGCTAATTTTTACAAAATTGGGGGGTTCTTATAAACAAGCGGAGTCTAAATTTGGTAAGAAGCAAGTATGTTTTGCTGGTTAACTATAGTGATGCATGGACTTTTGGCTCTTGAGATCCAAATGGAGGCACTGCAACTCTTCTTCAAGTAATTTGGATCACAACTCACTTGAACACCATTTATTATACTCTTTACTAGTGAAAATTTATGAGTTATCCGATTTGGTTTTGGTTGTTAGATTCACTCAGATCTAGGGAGCTCCCTAAAAACCCTAACCTATTTTGCTTCATTTCCTTTTTATTTTCTTACTCTTATCAGTCCCGACTTCTCTTTTTTGTTGTGAATGATTGGAACTGAGCGGGGTGCTTAAAATTTCATCATAGTGTAGCATGTGGGGCATTTAAAATTTCATCATAGTGTAGGAGGTGGGTGATTGTATGCATGTGTTGCTTCTCATTGAAACCCTAAAGGTAAACCCTAACTCAGAAAGGCATTGCTAATTTTCACAAATTTCCTTTACATTTCAATACAAAGAGGTGCAGATATTTGACTTGTGGGTAATCTATGATCTGTGAAATTAAAACAATTGAAAGCAAACAACTTAGGTGAGCATATCAAATTACAAGATTTGAGGTGAGTTGGAAGGGAGTGCAAACATAAAACAAAAGATTCACCTTCCAAGGAATCGATCCAAGGCAGTGGAGGAAATCTTTTTTTTTTAAAGGTATCTGCATCAATTCTTTGTTTTTTTTAGCACAAAAACTAAAAATTTGCTTGTTGCAATTTCCTTCACAACAGAAAAATAGAAACCCCATTGCTATCTTTTTAAAAAATATGCCAAAAATTATTTCAATGTAAGTTATTTACATTGCCTCTTTCCTTGAATTT
This sequence comes from Cunninghamia lanceolata, assembly GCA_027924645.1. Taxonomy (NCBI): domain Eukaryota; kingdom Viridiplantae; phylum Streptophyta; class Pinopsida; order Cupressales; family Cupressaceae; genus Cunninghamia; species Cunninghamia lanceolata. The sequence continues at coordinate 193,439 of BSBN01000111.1, forward strand.
ATTTTTAATAGGCAGAACTATTTCCATAATTCTTTAGCTAAAAGGGTTTTCAAAGAAATATCATGTGGTTTCTGATTTATAATTTTTAGGTAAAATAAGGGTTCGATCTTATAGAGAATATAATGAGGGCAGCCATACAAAAAAACTAGGTTACAATGATAGAGATTGAAGAGATCTAAGTCCCATGGACCCCTTCAAGCCATGGTCAGCTATTGAAATCACCACCACAACAATCCATATCCTTGCTTTCTTATTTCTTTGTCAGTAGCATGCCATATAGTGCTTATAACTGAAACTTTTGTTTTCTTTCTAATTTGTTGTAGGTGTGGGGATTAAGTAGAACATGAATGGTTGTCCTTTTATAGTGGTAGGAGTGGTCTTTGCTATACTCGTCCAAGCATTCCAAGAGTTTTCATTTTCCTCCTGAAATTTGAATGGGTTGATCGTGGTTGTCTACATTATTAATAATTCATCCATTGGATTGGATAAAAAATTGTGTTTGTTGACCTGCGAATAAGAGTCATGGATATGATTCAGTTTGCAGATAGCAATCTCTTATTGAAATTGATTGTTCTTCTTTAATCTCATGTTACCTCAATCAGGCTTTGCTAAATTCTTCTATCCATGTTACAAAAATTAATTGGAACATATTTGTTACTTCCAATATAGATGATTTTTTTAAGCGGTCTATGATGGGAATTAAAGTTTATTTATATTTTATATTTTAATTTTGGAAATGTTGAGTTTTAGAGCAAGCCATATAGGGGTGAGGACCCACTAGTTGAGCACCCTAACTTCACACCTCTCAAAATCATACGTGGCAATTTCTAATCATTCCAAAAATTTTATAGTAGCCTACTTGGAAAGGCCCTACTTATAATAACTAAGGTTTCAGGGCCACATCATCAAATATGATGCCACATCAGCATGCTTTTTGTTGAGGTGTCCAAAAAGAGCCCCAAAAAAGGGTCAACCAATAGTTGTATATTAAATCATGTTTTGTTGGTATGCTAATGTGGGATGACATGATTAGTTTCTTTTTAGATCTAAAGGGTTCCATGTAACTAAATAAATGACTAAATATACTACCAATTGATGGTAATTAATGATTACAATGACGAAATAAATGACCAATTAAAAACAATCAATGACTAAATTAATGACTAAATATACTACCAAATTGATGACTAAATATACTACCAAACTGATGACTAAATATACTACCAAATTAATGACTAAAATTTATTTAGTCATAAATTTGGTTGTGAGATAAATGACCAACAATAAACTACCAATGGTCACGTGACCAAACCAATGGTCACGTGACCAAACTAATGGTCACATGACCATTTTTTGGCAGTTTTTTTAGTCATTTATTTATGTTTTTCTACTAGTGTATAGCTACGTCTAGGTACAATCCCTAGTCTGATTTTCTCCATGACCATCAGGCTATTGAAGTGGTCACAAGGCTGACCATTCCTGACAACATATACAATTGGCAATTGTTTAATGATAATAGTCAAATTTTTAGTTTTTTAAATTGTATCCAGAAGAATTTGAAAGTCAAGTAATTGACTGGTAGCCAATGGTTGAGATGGAAAATGGCAAAGAAACACTATTTGGTAGTGAAGTGGTGCAATTAAAGATCAACACCATTCCCAAGGGATTGGTAGCATTAGAGAGGATATTTGACAGTGCTGACCATTGGAAAATTAATGATAAACTAGTTCAAGAAGACAGTGTGGAAGGTGTTAACCTTGGAATCGAGGAAGCACCAAAGATGGTTTATATAGGCAAGAAACTAAAGCCTCGTGAAAAGAAAATGATGATTACTTTTTTGAGGAAATTTAGAAAGTATTTTACATGGTCATATGATGAGCTAGAATCTTATAGGGATTTGTTTCAGCATATCATCCCCCTTCAACCTGATGCAAAACCATTTAGGTAGAAACAAAGGCTCATAAATCCCACCATAGCTCCCAAGATGTAATAGGTGTTGTTAAAAATTAAAGAGGGAGGTATCATCAAGCCTATCAAACACTCTGAGTGGGTGTTTAATCTTGTCCTAGTCAGAAAGAAAAATGGGAAGATTAGATTGTGTGTTGATTTTAGAAATCTAAACATCAAATCCCTCAAGGATAACTACCCTCTACCAAGCATGGATCATTTATTGCAGAGGGTGGGTGGTTCAGAACTAATGTCAATGATGGATGTATTTTTTAGGGTATAATTAGGTGCTGGTCAAGGAGTCTAAGAAACACAAAACAACATTCACCACTCCTTGGGGTACGTATGTATACTTGAAAATGCCATTTGGTTTGAAAAATGCAGGGTCTACCTTTCAGCAGGCTATGGATGTGGCCTTTGCTGGCCTTATTGATGAGATCATGGTTGTTTACTAGGATGATCTAACTACATTTTCAAAGGATAGAAATGATCATTACAAACATTTGCAATTGATTTTTAAGAGGTGTGTAGAGTATGGGATCTCTTTAAATCCCAAAAAATGTCAATTTGGTGTTGAATGAAGGAAAGTTGCTAGGACACATTGTGCCAAAGGAGGGAGTTAGAATTGATCTAGATAGAGTTAAGGCCATTGACCTTATTCCCCATCCTAAAACAATCAAAGGTATTCAGTCCTTGGTCAAATTAATTTTCTAAGGAGATTCATCCCTATCTTTGGTGAGAAGACAAAAGCCATCTCCAAGATACTTAAGAAGGGACAATCCATCATATGAGACAATGAATTGACTAAACTTTTCTTGACATAAAGGAAACTCTAAAAAATGCACTAGTGTTGGTAAGCCTAGACTATTCCAAGCCTTTCCAACTCTTTTACTTAACTTCATTTTATACTATGGCTACTGTGTTATCACAAGAGAATGAAGATGGATTTGAGCAGCCTATAGGATTTTTTAGTAAATCCTTACAGGTTACTGAGTTGAACTACTCCATTATGGAGAAGCATGCCTATGCATTGGTCAAGGCCAAAAAAAATTTCAGATCCTATTTCACAAGGGCCAAGATTGTTGCATATGTGCCACACACAACAGTGAAAGACATATTCATGCAACAAGAAGCTTCAGGTAAAAGGTGCAGATGGATCAATAGGATCCAATAATATGATATGGACATATAAGTCACCAAGTTAGTAAGAGGCCAAGGCTTAACCAAGCTGATGGATAATTCCAACCTTGAAGTAGTGGACGTGTATAAAATTAAGGAAGATAATGTAGCTCCTCATTGCTCATTGGATGAAAGTGCATGGTACAGGGATGTTTTATTTTATCTTGAAAACATGGATTGTCCACCACGTATGGATGAGAGTTAGAAAATAACTCTCAAGCTGAAAAATCAAAAGTATGTTATGTTCTAGAATGAGCTCATGTGGAGAAATCATGAAGGTATATTGCTCAAATATTTGAATCAAGAGCAACTTGAATTTGTGATGAATGAATGTCATCATGGCATTTGTGGGGGACATTTCAAAGATAAAACCACTACCCATACAATCATTAGGGTTGGGTATTGGTGGCCCACCTTATTCAAAGATGTGGCATAAAAGATCAAAAAATGTGATGCTTGCCAATGTTTTGTTGGCATGATGAAATTTACTAGGGCATTACCCCTTTTTCCCCATGTTGTTGACACACCTTTTCAGCAATGGGGAATTGATTTTTTTTGGGAAATACTGGAGAGGTATAGAAATGGTTTTAAATAGATTCTTGTGGCCACTAATTACTTCATCAAGTCAGTCGAAGCAATACCCACTCATAATGCAACATCTAAAGTGGTTAGTGACTTCAGAATTACTAATATAATCACTATATTTGGGGTGCTAACTACAATTTTGGCTAATCATGCCATGTGTTTCAGGTCCCAAGAGATGCTGGACATGTGTTCTAAATTTGTCATAAATCTAGTGCATTCATCCCCTTATCATCCCCAATGCAATGGATAGGTTGAATCCGATAATAAAAGTTTGATGAAGATTATAAAGAGGACACTAGATTAGAATAAGAGAAGATGGGATGATAAACTAAAGTATGCTTTATGGGCTAACAGGATAACCTTCAAAAGATCTATTGGAAGGAGCCCATTTGAACTAGTGTATGGAATAAAAGTGAAAATGTTGATCAACATGGAGTTATCAATCTACCAGCTGCTGGGTGATATGGAAGAGGACCAGTTTGATACAATGTCCTAGAAGATATTGCAATTGATTGAATTAGAAGAACAAAGGAGAGATGGACATGATAAGATGTTGAATCATAAGCAGAAGATGAATCTCTTATTTGATAAAAGTATTATATCAAGATGCTTCTAGGCTAGTGACTTGGTTCTCCTTTGGGATCCCAAATCTGAAGATAAGGGGACACATGGAAAATTTGACCCATTATGGCTTGGGCCATATAATGTTGCTGAGAAATTAGAGCTGAATGTTTACTACTTGATTACTCTATAAGGAATACTTGTAGAGTTGCCCATTCATGGACAACATATGAAGCATTATTTTTCATAGGTAACAACTCCCCTAAGTTTTGAATGTAGTCAATATTATTTTGTACTCTAATGTTTATGATTGTATTTTGCCTTGTATATAAGCCTTGTTTGTAAATATGTTTGTGTGGGTTTTTTCCCTTCTATGTTTTTGTTGTATTTTGTGCCTTTTGGTCTGCTCGACGATCTGAATCCATGTTGTGACACTTCTTGTCACACATCCCCAACCAGAAACACTATTGGGACCTACAAAAATTTTGTTCCCAAATATGCCCTACTCTACCCCAAAAAATTCAAAAAATCCCATTTTATTCTTTTAGCATTGAACCTATTGATGATAACTAATCAGAGATGTCTTTCATAGGTTTTCATGTGTTTTTCTTTAAAAATGGAAGGGAAAAAGCCCCAAAAAAATGACTAAGTCAAAATTTCTAAGTGTTCCCTTGTGCTTTTTCCCTTTGTCGGAGTTCAAAGTTTGAGGCTTCCTCCTTCCATTGTGCTTCCCCTTTTGGCCCAAGAAATTGTCTAAGTGTTGAAATCCTAAGTGTTTGGCGAAGTTTCTTTGGTCAGAGTTCCTCACTTCTATCTTCCTAATGGCAAGCATCAGGAAGAAGCCCTAGGGCCAAAGTTTGATAGATATGTTTAAGAATTTGTCTAAGTGTGAAGTGGTCAGTGCAATTTAGAGTTTGGGCTTCCTCTATTCATCCTTCTTCCTTTTAGAAGATGAAAGGAGGAAGGCCCAATGGCTAACCCATGTCAAGTGAAGTTTCCTAACAATTTTTTCCATTCTGCGGAGCCTTTTGGTGGGCCTGCAAGCTAGCTGGTGGAACAGTGGAAAGAGGACACGTGGCAGTTTCAGAGGGAAGGAGTTGTTTCTTTTCTATTCTTTCTTTTGGAAGGAAGAAGGGAGAAGGCTCGATGGCTAACCCCCAGCATATTCAAATTTGACTAAGTGTTTCAAAATGTGGGAGTCAGGGCTTCAACTCTCCCTCTTCTTTAGGACAAGTGTAAGGTGGAAGGCCCGAAGGCCCAAGTCTACCTAAGGTTTAAAGATTTTTCTAGGTATGAGGTAGACTTCATAGGTTGGGGTTGTGATGCTTTCTCTTCTTCCTTTTGGATGGTGAAACAGTAAAGGCCTGAAGTCCGACCCCCGATGCCTTCATAGGCAGGGTCGGGGCTTCATATCCTTCTTCTTCCAAATAATATAAATTGCAAGGCAGAAGGCTTGAGTTTTGAAGTTTAATTTGTTGGAGCTTGACTTCTTGGCCTTCCCTATTCTTTCAAATGCATTGGCAACTCTTCGGATCAAAAAAATTATGAAGTGGGTGTCCAAAGTCAATGCTTTTAATGCAAATGGTGGGATTGTTAAGGGGTTTTGTGCCTAGTTCATGCTTTAACCTATGTGTGAAGGCTATAAAGATGATTGATAAAGCATGCTCAACACACACAGGCTACAGTAAGAGGCAGATGGTTCAACACTAAATTTGGACAACACATTGGGAGTGTTGTAGTTGCTTTAAAAAGATAATTCATTAAAAGTATGCTATGATTACAGGAATATACAAGGTAATTTGTACCTAGATTTTAATGAGCCTACAAAACAGAGCCAAACAAGTGGTTGGCATAGTGAAATTCTTCAATGCACATAGGACAAATCAACTAAGTCAAATGTTGCAGGTGACAGGGAGAGGATTATAACCTTCCCACTTTATTGCTCAAAGTACATGAAGAGTGCAAGTGATCTCTTTATGATTGTCTATAGAAGTGACAAAGTATGGGTTCACTCCAAAACATGTAAATTTCTGATGAATTGGGATTGGAATTTATGATGTGTGGGTGCAGTCCTTGATAGGGTTCGGTGCCTAGGAGAATGCAGCAAGTTAAAATGCTATATATGCAAGTGTTTGAATTGTAGAAAGGGTTGATTATTTTGGCATTTCTTAGCAGGATTGTGAGCTCCAAGAGGTAGATTTAAGAAAGGATATTTTGCATGCTTTGTTTATACATGAATCAATCGTGAAGTGGATGTAATATAATTTACAAAACTTTTGGTATCAAATTGTTGTTTTTCTCCAATGTTGTAGGTGTTTTTCCTAGTAAAATATAATTGTAGTTACAATTTGCTTTTTCCACATTTAGTTGTATGATTGTAAGCTTTGATTTGATGAATGTGATAGTTCTTAATCAATTTCCAAGCTTTGTGAATGGTTATTTCAGTATTGCATAGGGAAGAATATGGTATAGTGTGGGATTGTTAAGTATTCTTAGTAATTTGATATTGATTTCTTTGCATTTGATTCATTAAGAAGGTAGTTATACACTTCTACATGATTGTTTTCCTCTGTTTCACATTAGACTCTATAGCCCAATGGATAGACACCAGCCTAAGTAGCCTTAGATCACCCATCCTCAAAAAAAAAAATTACATCTTACATTAAGAAGTAGAAATAGTCTTTATGCATTCTCATTGTGTAGGATTGCACTTATCAGCTATATAGGGGTCACACAACAACCAACATTTCTTAGTTTAGTGACCAATTTTTGGCTAATAAAGCAATTTGGATTTGGTTGTTAATATTTTTTTTGTTCATCTAGTTTGATTTTAATACCTATTCATGTATAATACCCATTGGAATATTGCTCCAGCATTTAAGCTGAGCTCGAAGAGTAGAGGATTTTACCCACTCCTATCAATTGGACAAAATTACCCAAAACTTGTTGATAAACCCCTTCCTATCACCCTGATGACAATCCCTGGCCTAGGTGATATAGAAATGGTTTAGAGTTTTGTGTTGCCATTATTTTGGTTCCCAAGATCTTTCAAGGTGTAACTTCCTTAGATTTCAATGCTGTTAGAAAATGGTTTGGACCAAACATTTAGGGGATCATGGGCTCCAACCAAGCCACGTAATGACCTCTTGAAAGGCACAATACCAAGGAACAAGGAGAAAAGAAAAACATTCTCCCAAAACACAAGGGAAGGAAACTCTATTGCAAATATGATAAAAGTGCTACAAAATGCTATGAACAATTGACATCAACATCAATACATGCCAAAAATAAGGATATAATCATCACTACCTATAAGGGAAGAATGCAATCCAACATTAAGACATCCCTTAACATAAATGTGACATTAAAATTTCAAGCCAAACATGCCAATATATTATGATTTCAACATTCTAAACATTCTATCATCCTTAGGAAATGAGGTGAACAAAAATAAAAAACAATATAAATATCTTATTACATTTAATGTGTCTCATATTAAACATGGGTGGATCATAACCCTTAACTAAAATTAAATAACCAAAATCATTTTACAATGGTCTCAATGGCCCCATCTACAATTCTTAAAAAATTATAATAAATAATATATACCAAATACATAAGATGCTAAGAAGTCTAACATGCTCTAAAATGAACATTCTCTAAGATTTCCTATCATGAACAATGGTTTAGAGCCACCCAACAATGTGGTACCCTCAAGCCCACCCCACTATTTGAGAAGATGATCGAATTAGGTACAAGAACACTCACACAATACAAGACATAGATTGCAATACTCATGCCAATTAGGAACATAGAATATCACATATGGAAAAGCATGCCAAATCAAGCATATAAGATAACATGTGTCACACACACCAATAAATCTTTATACATATGATCACAAATAATGTCAAATATAAAATTTGATGATAGGGAAGGATGAGGATTCTAGCAATATGACAAGGAGTGTCATCACAATGGCATGATAACCATGTGGGGCTTGGGAGAAAACTTCAACATATGAAGCTACTTAATAATACTAACCAAATAGAGTTGTGGCATGTCCTTCATGAATTACATGAATTAGTCCAAGGCATTAAATCAATCAAGACACATCTTTATGAATCCTTTTTATCATGCCAATGTGTAATACATTTTCACTTAATTAAAACTCTCCCTTAGTCAATATTCATGTATAACTTTGGATTTTGGAAAGTGGTGAGAGCCCACTCTTTTTCTACTTTATCCCTCTATCCTAAGATCCCAAAATCCCAAAACTACAATTTGGTTTGTCATAGAAATCATCACAATAACTTAATGACATTTTGGCAAAAGATGTAGAATTCTACAATATTAGGAAGAAAATTTATCCCACCAAATAAATAATTTATTTAGGGCCTAAAATATAGATTTCATATTTTTAAAATTTTGAAAACCATAAAAATCCTCAAATTCACCATTGATGAACCTTGGGGAAATCTCATAAACTTTTATCTCCAAAATTACTTTGATCCAAATGTGAACAACAATAGTCCTATGCAATCAATTTTTCCAAAGATTGAGAATTAATGATTTTAGGAAAAATTTCCATAACTTGGCCTCAAAATGCCCATTTAAAAAAAAAATAAAAACATAAATTAAATTGAGTTGAAACTAAATTCTTCTTCTAATGAAAAGGCCATATGCCTCTACCTAAGGTGGAAATAGAAAATCAAAAAAATTTCTTTTCAAAAGCATGAAAAGAAAGAAAAATACCTTTCCAAATAAACATGGAACCAATGGAAGAAGATCCCTTTTGAAGAACACAACATGCATTCCAATCTCATCCAATGCTCCAGAACTTCTAATCCTTCCCCCAAGGAATCCAATGTATTCTTCCTTTTTTGAAGAGAAGAGGGAGAAAGAGAGGGCATTTTCAAATTTTCAATAATGAGAAGTGAGGAAAAAGTCTCATTTTCCTTTTCTACTTTTCTTTTTATTTTCTTTTTCTTTCTTTTCTATTTTTTCTATTTTCTATTTCAAATATTCACTTTTTAAAGATACATATTTTCCAAGTTAATTGAATAAATAAAACCAAATAAATAACTATACACTAATTTAATTTTAATTGATATTTTCAAACAACAAGGAAATTAAGTCAATAAATTAAATTATGTCTTAACTAGCAATTATTTTAATAAGACAAATATTTCACTTCCAAAAGAATAATTCATATAATTTTCTTCTACTAGAATATAATACTGCAATAGATGTTTTTCAACTAAGGTATAATTAATATTATCTTTTCAATGCAAGCATTAAATATTCTACAAACATGAAAAATATGAATTTTGAAATAAATCTAAATGCAATGCAAATAGATAAAATAAACACATATAAAGGACACATACACACTTTATAGGTTTCCACAATATTTGGACTCTAGAATCACCAACAATTGAGATCGTGGTTTATATAGGGATTCACAAGAAACATCTCACACTTGAACTAAGTGAGATGGGGGTTAACACACGTATTTCACCCAAATATTAACATCTCCAATGTAAGTATTGTTGGAGAATAACCTTATAATTGCACACTCAAGTCAAACATCAGGAATATTTCCTTCATATAATAATAGATGAAGCAAAATAATCCACAAAAAGTGGTATAAGTCATAACATAACATCAAATCATCACATCTAACTATAAATCATTCCTAGATATCATGTTCTAGGACCAATATACATAATGTCACATAATCCATTATTCTAATCAAATATAATAAGAACAACTATATCGAATATAGTGAAAATGATGAAGCTAAACAATTATAACAATATAACATACAAACATAAAACATATGCATCCCATAATACATAGTCAAAATCTAATGCCAATACAAAACCTCACCAGAAATGCCTCGATGGTCATACAAAATATCTACACAAAAGCATCTAGAATACACCATCAGAACCCCCTAATGGTAAAACAAACCTCATTGGTAAATTGGGTGCAATCGGTCATAAATCAAGGATCACATAATACATTGATGAAACACTCAAAATATCATGAATTATATAAGTGAAAGAGCACACAAGCGAAACACAACAGTGGGGATTACATCCTCCCCTACTAGAATAAGGATTACTCCTGAAAGCCTACAAAAGATAAGGATAAGGTACCCATGGTACACAATCCTTCACAAATACCATAGATCCAACAAGACCACTGACAAAGCTCCAACTAAAAAATTAGGAACCCAATCATGACATCATGATCTAACATCTCCTCCTAGGAGATCACATGCTCCAATCAACACATTTTGGTCTCAAGAGAACTCATATCACGTCAAAGCTCAAACTGATATCAATAGTAACCAAGACACCATACCAATCATACTATAAACCAAGGATCAACATCTCTAATTGCACGAAGATAACCATCACCTAACAATAGAACTTAGGATGTCAAGGAACTCATACTGCATAAAAGAATCATAATCCAAGAAATTGTCCATGACACACAACCACTATAAAATATGATCCATCACTAGGTGACAAATACACAACACTAACAAAGTTACCACTAAGCTATAATATGAGCTATCCATGGAATCATGATAATCATCTCCTAAAAGAAGATTACCCATGGTCTACATACTCAACTGTAATACTAATAAATCCAAGTAGAACCAAGATCTCCAAGACAAGAAGATAAACCATCATTATCAAAAACTCACACTAGACCATGTAACCAAGCTATTCATGACATCATGATAAACATGTTACAATTCCTAATAACTATCTATCTGGGTAATCGAATCATCCATCCTCTCATCACAATGTAACATACCAATGCACAATTGACCATAGACAAGGCCAACTAATAAAGTCTACGTCAACACTAAATCAATCTTGTGGATTTAGACAATCCACATCTGATTCATCCCACTACAACTAATGGGTGGTACAAAAATCACTAATTACAAAACTCATAGATCCAAAACCAATGCAACATACAAACTCATCATCACATCAATAACCTACAAATTGGGATATCAAAGAAAATATCTTGTATACCTTAAGACTCAAACACCATATCAACAAAATCTGATTTGATTTTTTAAACAAGTCCACAAATAAGTAACCGTATTCAAGGAACCAATCAAGGATCTAAGAGATAAGAAAAACCACCTAAAGTGAACCACAACACCACCTGTAATCATGAATCAAACATCATAACCATGAAACCATAATCATTATCCCACTAAATAAAGACTCATAGTCTCATATGTGTAACAATCAATGTCCTCAAACTAGAAAACTACTTGTGTACTTGTTACCATGTCAGAGTCCAAAATTTGAAAAACACTTATAAACCTATATTTGGAAGCACCAAATCTGAAAACCTTCTATACCACATGATGTTGGTCTCATAACAACATACACTCCCACAAGTTTGTGGTGAAAAAATCATCTAAATGTTCTCACAATCAAACCCTGAATCTCAGGCGCCCGCAAGTGCTCAAACAAGTAAAGAACTCTATATACACACTAAACTAGAAATATACATGATCTATTGTGTAGTATATTGTAAATTCTCTCCAATGCCTATTCAAAATAAAAAATTTGATTCCGTATGTAAAATTTATGACAATTTAACTGTCTTAGAGTAATTCTTGGCTTCAGGGACCAAATTCTAACAAAAATAAAAATATGATGACTAAACCTGCCCCACTATGAGTAATTGGAAAGACCCTTCCGACACCTATAAGAAGTTGAAATTTTAATACTACACGGGTGAAAGCTATGTCCCCTGAAAGTAAAAATAACTCTAAGGGCTAGAAGGGGCCCCTTTGTGGGATGCTGTTTGTAGAGTCATATGGCTAACATCATGCTAACATCATTATCCAAATGGATGATGCCAATAGAGGACATGGTGGTGGCACTAGGTGGTGGTGGTGGCATACAGCTGATGTGGTGTTGGCACTAGCATTGCTCAGTAGAATCCAATGGATTATAAAATTATATGTTTTAATTTTTCAAAAAATCTCTTCTTTAAGACCGTAGACATGACGAAATTATTGAATAGATTTAAGTTTTGTTTGAATTTTGGGTTGAAGGAGTTTGATTTAATATTTGTTTGGTTAGAATACACTACAATGGAGTGAATAGTGATTGGCTATGGAGGAGGGAGACTAAGGGAGGGGTTGCTCTTGACAAATTGCATTCCAAGTAGCTAAATTAACTAGTTGAATACAAGATCTTGCAAAGAGTAATGATAATGACAATGACAATGCATTGTACAATGTATGGATCCTCACTATAGTATATGTTGTATGAAGGGATTCAAAAAATGATACATGACAATTGAATGTATGTGCAAGTTGTAGCATGTATAGACCAACATATGTAAGTGTTAATTTAATTGAATATAAATTTAAACAATATGGCTGATTATTTGGAATAAATAGTAAATAAAATTGTAATTTAAATTCTATTCCATAGTGGAAATTAAAATAAATTTATTTATTGAGTGATAATTGAGCAAGTGTGAAAATTAAAAAAAAAAATCTATTTTTTAATCAATAGACAATTAAATAATAATTTTACCAATAAAATAATAATTTTACCAATAAAATTAAAAAAAAACAAATATATACTATTATTAATGGAATTAATAATTAAGTTGTTTAAATAATATTTAATTAAATTACTATGTTAATTTTAACACTATTTTATTTTATACTATTAATTAAAGTTCATTTCTATTATTTAGTCATATCTAATAAACACATTATAAAATTATTTGATAATTGAACAAATTATATATATATATACACACACATTAATATTTTAGGAAATAGTTGAAAAGTGATATTTAAGCGGTGCAATTAAATTCATTAATTAGTATTTAATGGAATGAGAAATTGTCATGATGGAAGATTGAAATGGAGACAAGATGGTGCATGTGTATGTTATCTAAAAAAAATAGGAGCTTCTTTAAATTAATGTGAAACTAATTAAAAATCACTTCATATTATATACTTGATAATTATATTGCATTCAAGTTATATTCAAGTATGCATATATATTGGTTGATTAAAGAATCATATCAATATTAATATAAAAGGTTATAGTATATTTAAAAATCATATTTAAGGGTGAATACTTAATCATATTTAATCATATTATATAATTTAATAATATACGATAATCATATTAATATTAATAGTAGAGATTATATTAAATTAGAAAATCATATTTAATCACACCATATAGTTTAATATTGTATTATATTACATAAATTTTTGGCAAGTGGAATTACATGGTAAACATTAATAAGTCTTTCTTATTAATAGGCAAAATTTAATGCTTATATATCTATAAATTGAATCCTCCAAAAATTCCATCCATAAAATAAATATGATTAAATTTTTGACAAGTGAAATTTTGTGGCAAACATTAATAAGCTTTTCTTATTAATACCAAAATTTAATGCTTATAACTCTATAAATGTGAATTCTACCAAATTCTATCTATAAAATAAATCCCATCTATAAAATAAATCCCATTAAAATTTGGCTAGATTAGTGTTCAATATATTTTAATTTTTCTTTAGTTTTCCTTGTCCCACATTCCTTTCCTTAAAAAATAGAAACATAATACCTAAAAAAAGTAAATCCACAAAATCCCCATAGATAAATGATTTTTAGAATAATTTTGGTTAAATTTCCTTTTATATAGACTTGGAAAAATTAATATTTGTCTAACATTCAAAATAGTACTCTCATGTGATTGGTTTATTGTACATAAATTAATCACTACAGAAAAACACTTATTTTAAGCTTCTATCTAATATAATATAAAAATGTACTTTAAAGTTATCAGATAAAAAGTAAACCCTAAAGATCAATCTGTAACTAATATATGTTTCAGCATTAATCTTTAATATTCTATTCTAAGTGGCCACCCCATTCATATGAGTACATGTAATTGTTAATATAGGTGTAGGGACACTCATATATGGAATGATGATTCCCTAAAGGTTTAATAATAAAATAATTAAGATGTAGATTTTGTCAAAGCTTGAAGGACATAAATAACATTTTACTTATCTTAAAATACTATATTATATTATATTATATTATATTGTTATCAATTATAATGGATAACATGAGAAATAGATAAATTATATGATAAAAGGGTCAATAAAATTGTCTTTAAGATAATGATTTGTATCAAAGCTTGAAGGACATAAGTAATATTTTACTTATCCTAAAATTTAATGGTTTCTATTAGACTTCATAACACAAGAGGGCAATCAACTTTATGAAAAAAGAGTGAATGAGATTAAGAAAAATAAATTGAACATTATTAGAAATAAAAAATGAAAAAAATTGTAAATAGTTCCAAAAACATATAAAAAGTTTATTTTTAAAAAGACTTTTAATATAAAATACAAGGCTTTTAAAAACATATAAGTTGTTAAATATTTATATTTTATATTTCAAAACATTTTATATAAGAAAATTATTTTTTTAATATACAATAAATGTAAGTCACCATATATATATATATATATATATATATATATATATATATATATATATATATATATATATATATATATATATATATATATATAGATTAATTTCTTTATAGAGCTAGACCATTTAACTACATTTAGTTTAGTTACTATACTATCAATTTTTTGTTTTAAGTATTAATATATATATATATTTAAAATAATTATCTAAAAGATGTTGGGTAGGGGGCTTAACTAGATTGGTGAAGCTTTCTGTTGTACAAGGTGGTCAAAAGCATTTACCTATGTTAAATAAAAAAAATATCTAAAACATGTTCACATATATTAGTCTCAATAGACTCATCTATCTTAAACGAAAGATTCAATAGACTATATCTTAGAAGTATATTTTCTCATAGATATTATTGTTATATAACTTATTATTACAAATATCTATAATTAACTTAGATGCATTAATTATTGATTTGATACTTTTACAACACAAAGACTTGATGTGTGGGAAGATTTCATTTTCACATTCACTATGAAGATTTGATTTGTTGGAAGATTTCATTTTTCACATTATTGATCTCTGGTGACCTACCACAAAACATTGAAATAAAATTAATATTTTTATATATAATTCTATCAACAAAAATAAGAACTAAAAAACAAAAAGCATACAATCTTCAAGACCACCTACAGCTTAAATTTGACAATTGACCGTACCTATCAAGCAATTTTTTTATGACAGTTATCCATTCAAAGGTGCCCTTAAAAAACTATAACATACCTTAGTATAAGTAAAATTATATATAAACCAAATATATAATTATAATTCTATATAAATTTTGACACTTTGTCCAAAATCTCTCCTTTCATGTGATACACTTTGTCAATGGGCCCTTGGTCTACTGGTGAAGTTGAATGGCTCCAAATGAGCCCACCATGGATCAAGTCTTGTTGAGTGCAAGGCCCTGACATCATAAGGGATGAGGCCACCTTTGATATATTGAGAAATTGAACAAAATGAAAAAGATTCAACTTTCTTGGGAAACTGATATATTTAGAAATTGAACATGCATTCTAAATGCCCAGATTCAACTTTCGTGGGAAAGTTAGGACCACGACAACTATTTGAACAAAATGAAAGAAATTGAACAAATTGAACATGCATTCTGGATGCCTAGATTCAACTTTCCTGGGAAAGCAAGAAATTGAACATGCATTCATGAAAAATGAAATGAAAGAAATTGAACAAATTGAACATGCATTTTGGATGCCTAGATTTAACTTTCTTGGGAATGAAAAATGAAATGAAAACTGATATATTGAGAAATTGAACATGCATTCTAGATGTCCATATTCAACTTTCCTAGGAGAGAAATTGAACATGCATTCTGGATGCCTAGATTCAACTTTCCTGGGAAAGCTAGGACCATGACAATTGTTTGAACAAAATGAAAAATGAAATGAAATAAATTGAACATGCATTCATGAAAAATGAAATGAAAGAAATTGAAGAAAATGAAAAATGAAATGAAAGAAATTAAACAAATTGAACATGCATTCTGGATTCAACTTTCCTGGGAAAGCAAGAAATTGAACAAATTGAACATGCATTCATGAAAAATGAAATGAAAGAAATTGAACAAATTGAACATGCATTTTGGATGCCTAGATTCAACTTTCCTAGCTTTTGGATGCCCAGATTCAACTTTCCTGGGAATGAAAAATGAAATGAAAACTGATATATTGAGAAATTGAACATGCATTCTAGATGTCCATATTCAACTTTCCTAGGAGAGAAATTGAACACGCATTCTGGATGCCCAGATTCAACTTTCCTGGGAAAGCTAGGACCATGACAACTGTTTGAACAAAATGAAAAATGAAATGAAATAAATTGAACATGCATTCATGAAAAATGAAATGAAAGAAATTGAACAAATTGAACATGCATTCTGGATGCCCAGATTCAACTTTCCTAGGAAAGCTAGGACCATGACAACTGTTTGAACAAAATAAAAAATGAAATGAAAGAAATTGAACATGCATTCTAGATGCCATGAAATGAAAGAAATTAAACGTGCATATTTGAACATGCATTGAAATGAAAGAAATTGAACATGCATATTTGAACATGCATTCTGGATGCCCAGAAAATGCATTCTAGATGCCCAGATTCAACTTTCTTGGGAGAAATTGAACATGCATTTTGGATGCCCAGATTCAACTTTCCTGGGAAATCTAGGACCATAGACAACTATTTGAACAAAATGAAAAATGAAATGAAAGAAATTGAACATGCATTCCGGATGCTCATATTCAACTTTTCTGGGATAGCTAGGACCACGACAACTGTTTGAACAAAATGAAAAATGAAATGAAAGAAATTGAATGCCAGGAAATGAAAAAATGAAATGAAAGAAATTGAACATGCATTCTAGATGCCACGAAATGAAAGAAATTGAACATGAATTCTAGATGCCACAACAACTGTTTGAAAATGCATTCTGGATGTTTGAAAAATGAAATGAAAGAAATTGAACATGCATTCTGGATGCCCAGATTCAACTTTCCTAGGAAGCCATCCCTAAAGTTAATCAACTAATCCCTAAAATTAATCAACTGGAGAAGCATCTTGTTACGCATAGCTAGGACCATGAAAGAAATTAAACAGAAGCTATAAAAATTAATTATTAATTACTAAATACAAACAATAAATTATAATATTAACATTATTAAATAACTATAAATTAACATTCTAGATGCCCAGATTCAACTTTCTTGGGAAGCCATCCCTAAAGTTAATCAACTGGAAAAGGATCTTGTTACCCATAGCTAGGACCACGACAGCTATTTGAACAAAATGAAAAATAAAATGAAAGAAATTAAACAGAGCCTATAAAAATTAACTATTAATTATTAAATATAAACAATAAATTATTAAATTAACATTATTAAATAACTATAAATTAACATTCTAGATGCCCAGATTCAATTTTTCTGGGAAGCCATCCCTAAAGTTAATCAACTGGAGAAGGATCTTGTTACCCATAGTTAGAACCATGACAACTGTTTGAACAAAATGAAAAACGAAATGAAAGAAATTAAGTAGAACCTATAAAAATTAACTATTAATTATCAAATACAAATAATAAATTATTAAATTAACATTATTAAATAACTATAAATTAACATTCTGGATGCTTAATCAACTGGAGAAGGATTTTGTTACCCACAGCTAAGATCACGACAGTTGTCTGAACAAAATGAAAAACGAAATGAAAGAAATTAAGAAGAACCTGGAAAGAATGCTTAAGATCAGCAAATGTACCATCTAGAATAGCGCTGAGGGGATTAGAATCCTCACCAAAAAGCTAAAGGAGCTGAAGGAAGAGCACATTGTGGGTATGGGTGGGGAGAAAGATGAAGGGGTAATATGCAGAAGACTCGCAGCAAAGGAAAATAGCGAAAGATGAATGAAAAGGGTGGACCAAGCTCAAGGACATGTGGCAGTAAAAAGAAATCTTTTGAAGAGAAGGATGAATTCCTAGCATTCACCAAACTCCATGATGGAATTTTATAAGTAGGGGTTGGCAACGACTGATACACTAAACAATATGTGACCAGATATATATCTAAACCTGTTTTACTTTATGTTTAAGTGTTTTTTAATCTATTGCAGTAATGTCTAATCTTTGAAGCAGCATTTTGTTGTAGGGTTTTGGAGCCCTTCAGAATCCCCTTTACCCCTCTTATCAGATACTATAAATTACACTTCGGAACAAAATATGACCAAAAAATATTGAGCAAATTATATTTAATACAGATTAAAGAGATGGTACCAGATTGCAAAACCCTTATTTGCCAACGCAGCCAATAGGAATTGTAAGATTAAACATCCATATATCATTACAAACGCCGGGTTAATGTTTATGGCTATGATTTCTGACCTATATCGTAATCAAACGCCAGCTCCCCCATGCCTCTGAGAAAGCCTATATCAGTACATATGCGTTTTTATTGATAAAGAGAACACAAGTTGAATACTCTTGGGCATCAGCCATTAAAGGTCCAATTTCTATCTGCAATATCAATCAGACTTATCATTACAGAAAATCAAGGCCAAAGTCCATGTTCGAAGACTGCATAGAGATACAAAAACAGGGCTTTATAGTTACAACAAAATCAACGGAGAATTTCCTACATACATAGATATCCCCACGGATCGCAACAATATAATCGCCATTCTCGATCTTCTTCTTCTATCACCGCATCCACCATCACCAAGTCTATATACTCGTCCACATACTCCATTAACACATCTTCTTCTTCTATCCGTGCATCTGGCATGAAGATGTCTATACCCTCCTCCAAGTCCATATATTCTATTTCAACATCTTCTTCAATCTGCCCATCTGTCATCACTATGTCTACATACTCCTCCACAATTTTCATTTCAACATCTGTGCACATCATTCTTTTTGCACCAGCCATGGCTATGCTATCAGATGCCTCCTGCACCTAAAAGGATTTAGCAAAGTTATTAGAAACTGAACGCACTTCCTTTCTTTTAGCAAAGTGCATTAGAAAATCAAAAGAAATCACATATAATAGAGAACCCTGACAGTTTATAACAGATTTGAAGATACCAAGCTGCCTATTTTAATTTAGGAAAAAGCTTCCTCGGGTATTTTTCTTTTTAAAAATGCCAAGCCGGCGACAGTTTAAAATCCTCTGAAGGAGCGTAACAAATTTTTGAAGATTGAATAAAAAGATAACAGAGTTGAAAAAGAACGAGAATAGACGTCGAACATAATCGTGAAACAGCATTTACAGGCGATAGGAATTCTCCAGAACATTTGAAGAACAAATATTTACCTTACAGAACTTTCTTTGAACTTTCTCCTTAAGGAAAGAACCGCTAAAATTAGGTATTTCCCAGCTTTACTCGAGCAAAAAATGTTTCCTGCTGTGTGACCAGTATACTTTGCTGGTCAGAATGGAAGATGAAGACCTCTGGTTTTAAAATGAGAAACCCTAATAACATCAACCCTAGGGAAGCCAAAATTCATAGGGAACTTAATCCACATGCTGATGAAGGAATCTGGAGAAACATGAGCCAATTACGATGGAGGAGTGTTGAACAAGTTTATAACGTGGCAGCTGATAAGACGCTGGGAATCGATCAATCAGCGGTGCCACCACAGCTGATGATTACGAATATTAATTCAACTAGCCTCATTTATTAATATCCAGTTAGTAGGGTTTGGCTGTTTAGTGCAATTTGCTCTAAAGAGTAAGTATGTTACCGCGTTTCCATTATGCTATCCTAGAATAGGAATAGGGGAGAGGACCCAATCGTTGAACACGCCTCTTAAATTTATATGTGGCAATTTCAAATCATTCTAATAATTTTATGGTAGTGTATTTGGCAAGGCCTCGGCTTATAACTAGGTTTTCTGGTGGACTGCCGTGCACAACATCAAATATGATGTCACATCAGCATGTTTTTTTTGAGGTGTCCAAAAAGACCCCCCAAAAAATGGTAGACTAATAGTTGTGCATCCAGTCATGTTTTGTTGGTGGGCTGATGTAGCATCACATGATTTGTTGTTTTTTAGATCTAAAGAACACATTTCATTCAGTATTTATAGTCAACACTTACAACCTTAAAGTCACAACTACTAATGCTTAACTTTTAAAAATATTGGGCCTTAATTCCACAAATACAGGGCCTAAATATGATGGTGTTTTGAATAATTTTTCAAGTAATGTATAATTATATTTTAATAATATTTTTAATTAATAATTATATTTGACTGTTAAACACCTGAAAATCACCTTGCTTCCTAGTTTAATTATCCATCTTCTATACTTTCATATTAATTAAATAATTCGAATTATTTAATTAAATTTATTATTCTTCCACATTAATTAAATAATTATTAATTATTTAATTCATTAAGCTAGCATTAATTAAATAATTTATAATTATTTAATGAATCCCTTATTCTTTTCTAATATTAATTAAATAATTTATAATTATTTAATTAATTAAATAAAAATCCAATATTAATTAAATAAATTAAATATTTATTTAATTAATTCAAATCATATCCTGATTTCTTTCCAAAATTAAACTCATGTGTATCTAATCAATTAAATTAATTCCATAAATTCATCAATTAAATTAATTCAATAAATTCATCAATTATCCTCTCATCTTTTTCAAGATTTATTTCCTTTTTTAAACTAAAATCAAATCACTTCTATCTTTTTAAAATCATATATTATCTTTTTGATTTGTTTCCTCTTTGATCAAATAAAGCAAAAATCAAAACCTTATCCCTCCATCACCAAAAACAAACCAAAAGGGATCCATCTTCTATACAAACTTACATTGTCGAATCGAGCTCTCATCCACACCATTGCAAACCAAGAGGCTTGCACCTCTTGAGCAATCCACATACATATGTAAATCGGTGAAGAAAACTTTCTTACGAAGGAAGGTATAAGTGTTTGTTTGGTTTATTGTCTTTAGTTAGTCTTCATATGCAATTTTATGCTTTACATTTTGACACGTCCACTAGTCCAACCCTCATCATTTGCAAGTTTATGCATTTTGATTTGTAGATCTAACCTCTTTTGTGTGAAGATTTGGCAATCAAGTTTTATAGGTCACCTCCTACGCTGAATCTAGCCTTACCGTTGAGTCCAAGAGGCCTCGTAGGTGAATTTTGACATAAAACACTTAGTATTTGTGAAATAGAAAATTTTCATTTTTTTTTTAATTGTTAACTCTCTCATGGATGTTGTAGGCAATGTTAAAAAAATTATATATATATATATATATATATATATATATATATATATATATATATATATATATATATATATATATATATATATATATATATTCTTTTAATAGTTTTTAATAGTTTAATAGTTTTTTTATTAGCTTTTAATAGTTTAAAAAGAATCCCTCCCCACCCCCCGTGCCACCTTTCCACCACTCTCCACCTTTGCCACCACACACCCCCTGCTCTACCACCCACCAACCTTCCCCCCGCTCTCTGCACTCCCCAGTTGCTTGCACCTCTTGAGCAATCCACATACATATGTAAATCGGTGAACAAAGCTTGCTTCCAATGGAATTTATAACCGTTTGGTTGGTTTATTGTCTTTAATTAGTCTTCGTATGCAATTTTCTACTTTACACAAACAACCACCCCATTCACCCAATCCCAAATTCATCCCAAAAAGAAAAAAACGTGAATAGAGCAAAGGCTGAAGGAACCTCCAAAACCATACCTAACTAGACAAAAGCAAGCAGAAAGATATTAACATAGCCAACATCCATGAAACAAAGTAAGAGTCTAAAAGGGGGCTTGAGGCAAAGTACACAGGATCTGCACCACCCTAAAAGGTAGCATTACATTTATCACATGACATTGTCTTACCTAGTCTAGCCACCACCTCGATATCCTTTGAGCCATCACTGTCATAACAAGTAGAAAAAAATGAAATGGCCTCCACCAGTAGTGCTGCCTTCAAACCCTTAGCTAGTTCTTCCATCACTTGCTATAGACATAGCTATCACTTCTTGAAGGGTTGTAAATTAATGAGAATACAACTAAAATAGACCTCCACTTGATGAACAACATCTTAAATATCATAGTGGAGTAGACAAGAGCTAGTTCCATTCGAAAGCAATGAAGTGTAAGACAAAGATTGTGCTACGTCAAATAAATTCCACCTCCCCTACATGTAACCAAGGTTGAGCATAAGATTAGCCATATCCATTGCGAATTCTCATCTCCAAACAACCTAGTGTCGGAGGTTAGGATCCTTGATCTCCTTATCGATGAATGCCATCAAATCCACAACCATCCCCTCACTAATGACCTAATGTTTCCTCTATTTCGAGAACTTCTCAATTTTTTCCTTCACCTTATTCTTCTTGTATTCCCTAGATTTGGAATCAAAATAATAGGAAACTAATGCAAATCTAAGATCCCTATTGTAAACCTAAGAATACCTCAGATAGAGAATAAGGAAGGAATGCAAACATAGAACAAATCCTCAATATAAATGAAATATTATACCTTGTGCAAAAGTTCTCTTTGATGTTGGATTGATGTAGTTGCTTCAAGGTTATGAAAGATTTTTGCAATATGTACCTGTAGATTCTTCTTGAGTCCTCTCCACATTTTTTTCTTGTTGAAAATGATGGTTGACTTATAGATGTTTGAATGATAGGATGGAAAGCTAATATTTGATTAGAATGGATAGCTAGGATTGAATAAGACAAATTAGTGCAATATTAGAAGCTTCTAGGACAAGATAAGAGTATGGATAATTGAGATTACAGGTGAATGGATGGCTAAGATTGAGTGAGAGGAATTAGGAAAAGGATGGAAAATTCTAGGGCTTATCCTTATGTGAATGGCTAGGATTAAAATATGTAGTATGGAAATGGATGGTGGAGATAAAATGTTAGTTTGACTTTTTTAGAGTGTCTAGGTTCAATGAATTTAGATAACTTTTAATTGGTCATGTGACTCATTGAATATTTTAATTCATTATTTGTAGATTGTAGATAAGGATGGGATTTAATTATAATAAATGGGGGATTGGAATAGGATTTAGAATTTTTAGACTAATTAATAAAATAAAAAATTTATTTAAGTAATTAGTGGAGAGCGATGTGGGAAATTAGGTGATGAAGGGAATGTTGAAGGAATAATCCTAAATAATTAAATAAATATAATTTATCTAATTAATTAGTGTTAAGATGATGTAAATGTGGTTAGGATAGGCTTGAGATGGTGAGGAAAGGTGTTCAAAGTAATGTTAGATGTATCATTTAGCATGTGGTAAATTAGGTGTCTATACTTCACACCCATTTTGCTCATTGTAGTACACGACTCATCCATCAAAGCCATCTATCGCTAAAACACATAGAAGAAATTAAAATTTAACACCTGTAATACCCATCACTTGCCTCACCACTACCACCATAAATCTAAGTGAAAGAAGGACCAAGGCATTAATACACTCAATATAGCATCATTAACTTGGCACATGTGCACCGCATCATTATCTTGATGTCTCTCACCACTGATCCTACCCATTAACGAGTGAACTTATATCCTATTAATATTGTATTATAAAATATTATTTAATCAAGAATATATTAATTAACATTTTATATTACAATTATAGTTATCTAATAATATAATGGTGAAATATGCATATGTACATATATAAAATAATGATCATTTTGTCTAAATGTTTAATCCATGTATACATTATATATTTTTCTACACTCTTTTGCTTATAGTTATATATTTTTCTATGTGCACATATATCGCTATACATTAAACATATTTGTTTGATTTTGGCAACTATACACTAATCCCAAGGTAGCTATTATTTATCATTTATCCTAAGCAATGATATGATTGACCTTGTGAGCACAGACTCCACTGGTCAAATTTCCTTGATTGCCCCATATATCTTTCCCACCTAGAGCTGACTAAATAGATATTTGTGAAATTGATGTCATGTGCTAGTATTTATCAAAAAATGTAGTCCCATGTGATCATTTCCTATGAATTATTCAATATCTTACATAGTTCCACGGTCATTGGGGAACTCTAGAGTTGTGGATCTATCCCCTCTAATTTTAAATTGAAAAATCAAAATTGGTCAATTGGCCACATTCTTTCTCCTACCTTAGGCTAGCTAAACACATGTTCAACAAAATTTGATGTCATGTGCTAGTATTTGAAGATATGTATTGGATTCATTCCTACAGCAATAAAATCATCAAGAAATCATTCAAAATCATTTCCTTTTAGAGAATTGGAGCATTTAATAGTGATAAAATTCAATATGGTGCAATAAAAGGAATTACAAATTAGTGTACTCAAAGTGATTTCTTGTTGTTCTCATTCTTGTTCACTTTCTAGGTGTTGATTTAGGAAAAATTGTCTCCTTGTGATGAATTTACATCCCTTTAAGACATTTTAAATACTGTGAAGTCCCTAGATATTCTTGAGGAGAATAGAAGTTCACCAATTATAAGGATGAGTCTTAACTCAAAGTACACATCCATGAATATGACTTCATCTCACATCTTGAAACTTGTCCTTTCACATTTGAAGTATAGATCCAATGCAAACACTAAGGAGTTCCATCAATAGAGATGCATTATTTCCACATTATCTACATAAAGTATATTCTGAAATATTCTTTGAAGGTCATCATTATAATATTTTTAATAATAATCATTATTATATTAATAACTTATTAACTTATAACTATAATATATTATAATTTATAATTACAATATTTGACTATCTTTAGAGGATTCAACAAGGAAAGAAACTCATAGAGTAGATACACATGGCATCATCGTGCATGATATTGATGCTCTAGTACTAACATAGTTTATGAGTTGTTGTTTTGAAACATGTGGCATTGAGTTATCAGCGTGGTGGGGCTGGGTTACTAAGGATTCATCAATAGAAAGGGCCATGGAATCTATTGATTCGAAGCAATACAATATTGCAAGGTGTCAGCCCCGGGCACCTCAAAAGGGTAGCAAGATTGATACCGGTTTCCATTAGCACCTGTGTGACAAGTGGCGCTGCTTCTCCCTCGACGGGTCCCCTTTTTTACTTTGTAAAGGTTTCAAGTTGGAATAGCTTTTGAAGCCATGTCACGCGACCTTGCATCTTGAGACCTTGGTAGGTCTAACACTTTTGACATGTTGTGCCATTGGCTCATGAATATGACTCATCCCATTCGGTGGGCCCCTAATTCTTTCCAAGCTGGGAAGTTGAGGGAGACATAAAAGAGGACATGCGACGACCTTGCACTATTGCTCAAAGAAACAACACTAACTCTTCCGAGGCGCTACAACGTTCTGCCATGTCACTACTATGGTGAGGCCCATATTAAAGACTTAATGAATCATGGGAACGTGCTAGTCTTGAGGTGTTTTTATGGCTCCACATGGTACCTTTTCATTCATTTAAGGGGCACTAGTTCTGGCACAAGTTTCTTAGTGTGCCATTGGATGAATCTAATGACTTTTTGTAATTAGGAGAAGTTGAAGAAGAGTTTGATGGATGCAATAACATGGAAACACATGGTACAAGTGTGCAACTCACCAAAGAAGAAGACTTGACACTCCAAGGTGTTGTGTCATGATTCCACATGGCATGAAGACTCTAGGTGAGGTGAAGGACATGCTGAATTGTTTGATCATGAATTAAAAGCATCCAACAGTTCGTGCATTTATGAAGGACCTTTCAAAGCCATAGAGGAGTGCAATGTGCCAATATTTGAATCAAATAAGTCACTACTTGCCCATGGATCTTACAGGATGGACACAGATGCATCTCCAAGGGATAAGTGGTAGTTTGGTGTCCTATAAAATGATTTTCAATTGGTCAAAGTCTCCTAGAAATCTAGCCCATGCCATGATTCAATTGCATGGTGGTGCATGATCAAATTTGGTTGTTGAGCCTCATAAGTAGGTATGGGTGAATCTGATTGTTTCTAGCCTTCTCCTGAGGCACCAAAAATGTGAAGTGAAATATGAGGTAGCTATGGTGTGGTTGAGTAGGTGTGATTCAATTCTAGAAGTGACAAAATTTGATGCAGTTGGGATTTTTGGCCTAGGCTCAATTTTATGAATCAATGCTAAAGGTA
The DNA here is from genome assembly GCA_027924645.1 of Cunninghamia lanceolata. Classification (NCBI taxonomy): domain Eukaryota; kingdom Viridiplantae; phylum Streptophyta; class Pinopsida; order Cupressales; family Cupressaceae; genus Cunninghamia; species Cunninghamia lanceolata. Next base: position 219,953 of record BSBN01000111.1, read on the forward strand.
ATGTGGTGGTTGGGGTAGGTGTTCCCCATGTCCAAGTGAGGTAATGTTGGGATTGCTATATATGTGATTTTGGGCCTTTCCTAGGAGATCTATCTTCTAGTTCATCTTCTTCCCACTATGTTTTAAGGAGTTGTAATAACTATTTCGCCTTCATGATCAATAAAAGAAACTAATATTTTGCCTTCGTAGATACTTCTTCAATGTGTTTTCTTGAATATCGAAATCTTATCTTGTGGATGTTTTGTCCCCTTTGTATTTTCAATTTTTTGTCTTAACCTCTATTGAAGTTTTATGAGTCTATGTGGGTTTATTTCAGAATTTGAAATCATTGTCATGCTTAAGGATAGGTCTAGAGAATCCATAACCTATTGGAGCATCACCATTTTGTTTCCTTTCATTCTTCTTCTTCCACTTCCTTGGTGATCATTATAATAGGATTAGTTATGGTTAGTTACTTGAGCTTTAGGCTAAGAGATGAACCAACCTTCTTTGGAGGTTTGACCTCAAACTGCAAGGTCCCACACCTTAAGGTCATCCCCGTTGTGTCAGTGGAATTCTATTCTAATGATAAGTCTTTATTCAATATTATAAAAACTTTTCCCTAGAAATTATATTTTGATGGCTCTTACACTAGTCACTTTGCAAGGGGATTTCATACCTAAAGCATTCAAATTAGGATTCCAATGTAAAAATAATGTTACAAAAAATGAGGACTTTCTTACAATTGTCAAAAAAGTAATCCAATGGAATATCCAACATATCCTTGTTTATGTAGATTCTCAGCTTGTAATCTAATAGGTTAACATTGAATATCAAACAAATGATGACAAAGTACTTCCCTACAAATCGATGGTTGACAATTTTAAGTAGTATTTTACACACATCCAACTTGAACAGGTACCCTACCTCAACAACAAAGTAGTTGATGTTATGGCCACCATTGGGTCATTACTAGATATGCCACAGGATAGTTAGTGTTGTGAGTTCTTGGTTGAATAGCTATTGATACCTACATATGACACCTCTAATTCTTATCTTACATGTGATATTGATGGTTTCTATTCACCTTGTTATCATAATGTCTACACATACCTCCATGATAAAAATGTACCACCTAACCTTTAACATCAATAACGCAAAACCTTCCTCAAAAGTGCCTCTCACTTTATTATCCTTGGTGATACCCTATATTGAAGAGGTTTTGATGGTTTTTTACTATGGTTCATATATACAAAAGAGGCTAATATTACTCTTAAAGAGGTTCATGTTGATATTTGTGGTGTCTAGACTAGTGGTATGGTCCTAGAAAGGAATCTCTTGAGAATAGGTTATTACCGGCTCACCATGGAGCACAATGCATGCTATTATGTCAAGTAGTGTTTAGCCTATAAACAACATGAATATTTTTATTCATGCATCATCACAATATTTGTAACCTATCACTACTCCTTAGCCCTTATCTAGATAGAGCCTAAATATTTTCAGCAAGATTCACCCCTCTTCATCTAATGTCCATAAGTTCATTATCATTGTCATTGAATATTTCACTAAATATGTCGATATATCCCCATCATCTATACCATGGGTATGAAAATATCCAAATTCATCCTTCATCATATAATTTTTGATATGGTATCGCCACCACTAAATATGCCATCGACAATGGTAAATCCTTCAAAAACCATGAAGTATGCACTCTATGTAAGTGCTTCCACATCCAACATCATTGGTCCACTCCATACTATCCCCAATGTAATGGTCAAGAAGAGGCAACTAATAAAACACTAATCAAAATCCAAAATACTATCAATGATGTTCACTATGATTGGAATCTCCACCTCAATCTTTCCCTATGGGCCTATCACACTAATATCCCCACACCCACTAGTACTAACCCATATTCCCTAGTCTTTATCTCCAAAGCTATCTTTCTAGTAGAAATCAAACTACCATCGTTGCACATCTCTTGATGTAACCACATTGATGATGAGGAGTATAGGATTGTATGACTACATGAGTTAGATCTACTTGATGAGTGGTACCTCAACACCCTAAATAATTTATAGGCTTATCAAAATCATCTCTATAGAAGCTATAACAAGAAGATAAAAGATTGAGAATTTGAGATTTGTGACCTTTTGTTGAATGAAAATCAGAAGAACACTAATCAAGGCCATGAAAAGAAAGGAAAGTTTGAGCCTAATTGGCTAGGTCCCCATATCATCATGGCCAAGTATGGTTCAAGAGCTTATTAGTTGACTACCCTATATGGTCAAGAAATTGATGAACCTATGAATATCAACCATCTTGAAAGCTTTCATTAGATAAAGTATTTGAATTTAAAAAGATGTAATTTTTTTTTGAAAAATATCAAGAAACTAGAGAAAGTCAAGAGAAAAATTATCCTCTTGTGAAAACCACTATTTGTAGTGCCTTAGAAAAGTACCATGGGGAAAACCTACTTGTAGATACCATGTGTATAACCAACCTTAGGGTTCCTTTAGGTCCTCTTTATACCATCTCTTGATATCCCACACCACTCATATCCCTTTCGTTCCATTCAATTGACCTTTATCTTATACTAGCTTTCTTTGGAAAAGGATTTTGACATTATCCGTATTTTTTATTTAGCATTTTGGATGAGTTTATTTCCCATATCTAAGCTTCACACACTCTCAAGTACATTGACATCACATCTATAGGTTTCACACCTAAAACACCAAACATAAGTGCTCAAACAAAGATCTAAATGTAACCTCGATAACATGCATCAGTTGAATCATTTGTCATTGTGAAATTTATGTCCCATATTTTTCCTTCATGGGATACATCATTCCCCACATTAGGCATCATCAAAATTATCATCACCACCTTCTCAACACTTTGGCAAGAGGTATAGTCTTGTATGTTGATTGATCATTACTTTTAAAAAAAAAAATTATCTTTGACCCACACTATACATTCTCAAGGTTGCCACAATCCTTATACTATGGTGTATCTCAACTAGTATATACTGAGACATGATTCTATTATTTCCTATTCCCACCAAGGTCATTAAACACCTTGTGATGTGTTGGAGATTTCTATTGTTTTCTAGTTATTCCCATCGTCATTCCCACAAAGGTCATTGAATGCCTTTTGATGTGCTTGGACATCCTTTTGTTTGCTATGATTGTGAGTCAATCCTCTATGAATGGGATACATCATCACATTGTCTCTATACCCTAGTGCATAATATGTCATTCTATATCAAAATAGGTGCTCACCACATCTCAACATTATACCTACATTCATAATCTAAACCACCCATCATATAATCCACATTACTTGTCCATTATTATCCTTTTCTAGTAGCTTTTCTTTTAATCAAGATTTAAATAGTACAAGTGATTAGTTAGTTAGCTAGCTATTTACTAGTTAGCTAGCTATTTACTAGTTAGCTATCTAATTACCATTCACCATTTATCATTTTCTCATTATCATCATTTTCTTCTAGCAATTATACAATGACCAAAAGACTTACATTTAACCACACTACCATTAAGTGCATAATCATCTAATATACTCATTGCATCCATACTCATCTATGCATGAAATCAATACATGATATTATTTGAATATATATATTACCATTTGAATATTATAATTATCATTACTGCATACATCATCTATAAGCATGAGTCCATACATACATCCATAATCATCTAATCTATGCATGTCATATATTCAACCCTCATATAATTTGCATCATACCATCATATATCATCATCATATACTCATATAACACATCATATTTTTTCATATATTCTCATCATGTACTTCATACATACATCATAAACTTATACATGTACATTGATAATCATCGCATAAGCATAAATAGACCATCATCATACATAAAAATCATTACATGCATAACATCATAAGCATCATGAAAATAAACAACACATCATGGCATAACTATCCCATATCATATCATCAAAAACTCATCAATAGAGTAGATCAAATCTTTGCATAGCTGATGTAGGAGCATCCCTAGTTCAAGAACAATCTTGCATCAACCAAAAACATTTGCATTCCAATTTGTTTGCAATTCAGTTTGTTTCTTTTCATGTTCCAGTTTAGTTTAGGCAATTCAGTCAGAAGCAGTTTCTATATTTTGGTCTGCATTCTACTGCAGTTAAATTTCACATCTTGTGGAGTTGGACCTAGCATCTAGAGTCATCCATCTACATCATATCCAGAATTTAGAGCATTTGGATTAAATATCAGAAAGTTATCGCTATTAGAAGATCGACTATTTTCTCAAAACAACACATCCTAACAGTCTTTGATAATTAGCTAAAGGAGAAGACTTGTGGAGCATTCCTCGACTTGTGGAGCCTAACAACACATCATTCAATGATCTCCAGTTCATGGCTGACCTTCCCCAAGATTCACACATCATTCCACACATTTGCGGAGGAGTTCTACATGATTAGGTCCGACCTATCCTTGTACACACGTTACAACTCTTCATTGGACTTTATGACCCTCCTTAGCCGACACGGAGGAACCTTTTATACCAAACATGATATATATTGATGTAATAGATCCTTAGGAAAGTAGTTGATGAAGTCATGATCATTAGCATAAGTTCATAGTTTTGATTTTGCGCGAAGGAGCTTCAATGCTATATCTTTTGCATTTTTTGATCAGGCCTGTGAGCCCTAATTGTAAGCCAGCATTATGCCAGCCAGATTATATTTGAATTATATTATACACTGAATGACTAAACCTGTATTTGTTTCAAATCTTGGAGTTATTTCCATTGTGTTTACTCTTGTTGCATGGTCTGGACAGTTCATTCTGTGAACCCTGCTACCATGACTGCACCAAGTAGTGTCAGAGTGAAAGTTCAAATCTTTGGGAGTAAATTGAGTGAAGTTGGCAAAGAATTCCATAAGATCTTACTATGGATAGATCACTGAATTGAGGCAGGTTACTTGTGTTGCAACCGATCACTGATTGTGAGGTAGTTGTCACCTTGTAGCCCGATTTCTGAACTTGAGGTAGTTTTTGTTTGATCCTAGGAAGAATGTCACTTAGGAGAGTTGCTGCCATTGGAACAATGGCTGGAAGAATGGATGAAATTATGGAAATGATGAAAATGATGAGAATTCAATTGGATGTTGTTGAAGAAGATAGGTGAAGAGTATTGACACCGAGACCTAATGTTGAAAGCGATGATGAAGAGGAATTTCAATTTGTTGAACAAATTGGCGAAACCCTAGGAGGTGATGAAGAAGAAGAATTAGATCAAATCAAGATGTTACAAGATATTTTGAAAGATTGGAAAGACACCTAGAGTTGATGTGCTAAACTATAATGGTAATTTGAATCCTGAAGAATTGATTGACAAGATAAATGACATAGAAGAATACTTTGAGTATGAAGAAATTGAAGATCCAGAGAAGGTGAAATTTGCAAAGACAAAGTTGAAAGGACATGCTGCTATATGTTGGAAAGAAGTACAGTTGGAAATAAATAGAAGAGGAAAAGAAAAGGTTACAAAGTGGGATAGGATGGTGACAAAATTGAAGAATATGTTTATACCTGCTGACTATGAGTTGGAGCTGTTGAAAAGATTGCAGAACCTGAGACAAAAGGAGAAATCTGTGAAGGACTAAACTGAAGAATTTCATTTAGATGATTATAAGGATAGGACATAGTGAAGCAAGCAAGGAGAAGATGGCTAGATATATCAATGGACTAAGATTGAACATTCAAGAAGAACTAAGCCTGGTAAGGATTACATCTTTGGAGGAAGCATATCAGTTTGCCCTGAAACTTGAAGATAAGCTAAATAAGAGGCATGATCAGAGATAGAGGTAGAGGAGGTAAATTTTATAGAGATAGAACATTTTTTGAAGGGGACATAATGCATTTAGAGTAGAATAAGTTTGAAAGTTCATTTAAGAAAGAAGACAAAGATAATAATACCTACTAGAACAATGATAGAAATTTTCATCATAGACGCAATTATAATTCATACCGAAATGAAGGCTATAGGAGGGAAGAAAGAGGATTTGATGAAAGAACATTTAGAGGTACTTGTTTCAAGTGTGGAGGAGAAGGACATAGGGTATTTGAATGTAATCAAGGGAGTACAAACAAGAAGACAAAGAATAGTGGAAGAGCAACATATGTGGAAGAAGAACCTATTGGATCACCTAGTTTAGTTGGTAAACCAGAGAAAGGACAATAACTTGTGATGAGGAGAGAACTATTTCAAGTAGAAACAAATGAGGAACCACCATAGATGAAAAGTTTGTTCAAAACAAGATGCAAATCAGGAGGTAAGTGTTGTAAAGTTGTGATTGGTAGTGGTAGTTTAGATAACCTAGTTTTAGAGGAGATGGTGACTAAGCTGAAGTTGGAAAGATTGAAACACCCTAAGCCCTATCAGATAACATGGATTCAAGATGATCATAAGGTACTGGTGAGTGAACAATGTTTGGTGAAATTTCAAATTGGATCTTATCATGATGAAGTCTTGTGTGATATTATGCCTATGGATGTTTGTTATATCTCGTTGGGTAGACATTGGTAGTATGATAGAAAAGATATACATGATGGGAGAAAGAATACATACACTATAACATCAAATGGAAAGAGAATTACTTTGATTCCTTTGGAGGATGATCCTAAGGGTGAAGTATGTGGAAATGCTACAATCTATTTGGTAGATGGAAGGAAATTTCTGGATGGTTTGAGACATGAGAATATGTGTTATGCCTTGATTCCTAAGAAGCCTAAATCATTGAAGAAGTAGACTGAAGAAACACAACTGGAGGAGATAAGAGAATTGTTGACAGAGTATAAAGACATCATATAAGATAATGTACTTGAAGGATTGCCACCTATAAGGAGTATCAGTCATCACATGGATCTTATACCTAGAGCTAGTTTTCCTAACAAAGCAGCACATAGAATGACATTGACAGAGAATGAAGAATTGAATACATAGATACAAGATTTGTTGCCAAAAGGTTTGATTAGAGAAAGTCTGAGTCCTTGTGTAGTACCTACAATGTTAGCACTAAAGAAAGATGGAGCATGGAGAATGTGTACTGACTCTAGAGTGATAAACAAGATCACAGTTAAGTATAGATTTCCTTTACCTAGAATGGATGATATTATGGACTGTTTGAGTGGAGCAAGATATTTCAACAAGATAGATTTGAAGAGTGGATACCATCAGACCAGAATCAGAGAAGGAGATGAATGGAAGACTGCTTTTAAGACAAATGAGGGACTGTATGAGTGGTTAGTGATGCCTTTTAGATTGACAAATGCACCAAGTACTTTCATGAGATTGATGAATGGAGTCTTGAATAAATTCTTAGGTAAGTTTGTTATTGTGTACTTGGATGACATTCTAATTTTTAGTAAGACAAAAGAAGAACATTTGTGTCATATTAAACAAGTTTTGTAGAGACCGAGAGAAGAGAAATTGTTGATAAACATCAAGAAGTGTAGTTTCATGAAGGAAGAGCTAGTGTATTTGGGATTTATGATTTATACAAAAGGTTTGAAGATGGACCCTAAGAAAGTAAGAGCAATTGTCAAATGGACTACACCAGAGAGCATTGGAGAGGTTAGATCATTTCATGGACTGGCTAGTTTCTACTGGAAGTTCATCAGAAATTTTAGTTCAGTATGTAACCCTATGACAGAGACAATGAGAGGTGATCAGAAAGACTTTAAGTGGAAATTAGGAGCAGATAAAAGTTTTGAATTGTTGAAGCAAAAAGTGACAGAGCAACCTGTGTTGGCATTACCAGATTTCAATAAGGTATTTCAAGTTGATTGTGATGCAAGTAGAAATGTGATTGGAGCACTATTAAGTCAGGAAGGTAGACCTTTAGCATATTTTAGTGAGAAATTGAATGATGTAAGGAGAAGATATTCAATTTATGATCAAGAGTTCTATGCCATAATTCAAGCCCTGAAGAAGTGGAGACATTATTTTTTTTCTAAGGAGTTTGTGTTGTATATAGATCATCAAGCTTTGTAGTATTTGGAAAGTCAAGGTAAGTTGAATCAGAGACATATGAGATGGGTAGAGTTCATGCAGAGTTACACTTTTGAGTTGAAGCATAGGAGTGAAAAATCAAACAAAGTTGTTGATGCATTGAGTAGAAGAAAGAACTTGTTGACATAAATGAGAGTTGAAGTGTTAGGTTTTGATGAATTGAAGAACATGTATGAGGGAGACATTGATTTTGCAGAACCTTGGAAAGCATGTAAGGAACCTTTTGTGACAGATATGAGTAAGTGGTTGGATTATTTCATCTAGGAATATATGTTGTTCAAAGGAAATCAATTATGCATACCTAGAAGTTCAATGAGAGACAATTTGATCAAGGAGAAACAAAATGGAATTGGTAGGACATTTTGGCATTGATAAGATAGTGGCTTTGGTGAGTGAAAACTACCTTTGGCCTCAAATACATAAGGATGTTAGGAAATTTGTGCAGAGTTGTAGAGTTTGTTAAGTTGCAAAAGGGAGTAGTTAGAATACTAGATTGTATAAACCTTTGACAGTACCAGAGAGACCTTGGGAAGATATAAGCATGGATTTTGTAATGGGATTACTGAAGACACATCAAGGACATGATTTAATATTTGTAGTGGTTGACAGATTTTTGAAGATGGCTCATTTCATACCTTGTAAGAAGACAACTTATGTAGTGCATATAATAGACCTATTTTTTAAGGAGATTGTGAGCTTGCATGGATTACCTAAGAGTATAGTTTCAGATAGAGATACAAAGTTTGTTGGATACTTTTTGAAGACACTTTGGAAGAAGATGAAGACAGATTTGAAGTCCAGTTCAGCTTTTCATCCATAGACTAATGGATAGATAGAGGTAGTGAATAGGAGTTTTGGAAACTTGTTGAGATGTTTGGTAGGAGAGAAGGTAGGAAGTTGGGATTTGATTATTTCACAAGTAGAGTTTGCATACAATAATTTAGTAAATAGGAGTATGGGAAGAACACCTTTAGAGATTGTTACCAGAGTAAATCCTAGAGGAGTTGCCAAATTGAGAGACATTAGTATGGAAGAAAAGAGAAGTGCAGAAGTAGAAGAATTTGCAAAACATATGAAGACAATGCATAATCAGGTTAAGAAGCATTTGGAGGACATGAACAATAAGTATAAGTAAAAGGTAGATGAGAAGAGAAGATACAAAGAATTGTATGTAGGAGATGAAGTGATGGTATACTTGAGAAAAGAGAGATTTCTAGTTGGGACATATCACAAGTTGAAGATGAAGAAGTTTGGACCTTGTAAGATACTCATAAAATTTGATTCAGTAAATGCATATGAAGTGGAATTACTAGAGACATTGGGTATATTAGTATCATGCAACAGAATTTAGTGACAACATGGAAAAAGACTTGACGAAGTAGTTACCACAATAAGCACCGAAGCAGATTGAAGACATTTTGGATAGCAGAGTTAGACACAACACTAGAGGAAGACAATACAAATAATACCTTGTGAAGTGGAAAGGTAGACCAAAAGAAGATTTAGCATGGATTTCTCAGGCTGAGGTGGACCATCTTTGTTCTCCCCTAGCCCCAACAAAATGAGAGACTCACTTTTTCAATAACCCTAGATGTTTGATGTAGGAGCATCCCTGGTTCAAGAGCAATCTTACATCAACCAAAAACATTTGCATTCCAATTTGTTTGCAATTCAGTTTGTTTCTTTTCATGTTCTAGTTCAGTTTAGGAAGTTCGGTCAGAAGTAGTTTCTGTATCTTGGTGCACATTCTACCATAGTTGCATTTCACATCTTGTGGAGTTGGACTTAGAATATAGGTTCATCCATCTACATCATATCCAAAATTTAGAGCATTTGGATTAAATATTGGAAAGTTATCACTATCAGAAGATCGATTGTTTTCTTAAAACAATGCAGCTTGACATTATCTGATAATCAGGTAAAGGAGAAGACTTGTAGAGCATTCCTCAACTTGTGGAGCCTAATGACACATCATTCAATGATCTTTAGTTCATGGCCGACCTTCCCTAAGTCCACACATCATTCCATAGATTTGTGGAGAAGTTCTACATGATTAGGTCTGACCTATTCATGTACACACGTTACATCTCTTCATTGGAGTTTGTGACCCTCCTTGACTGATGTGGAGGAGTCTTTTATGTCATAGATGACATATATTGATGTAATAGATCCTTAGGAAATTAGTTGATGATGTCATGATCATTAGTATAAGTTCATAGTTTGGATTTTACGTGATGAAGCTTCAATGCTATATCTTTTGCATTTTCTGATTAGGCCTGTGAGCCCTAATTATAAACCCGTATTATGCCGGCTAGATTATATTTGAATTCTATTATATACTGAATGACTAAACCTATGTTTGTTTCAAATCTTTGAGTTGTTTTCATTGTGTTTACTCTTGCTACATGGTATGGATAGTTCATTATGTGAACCCTCCTACCGTGATTGCACCAATAGCATAACCATACATTTGTACAACAAAAACTATATCATATATCAAAATGTACATGATAATAAAAATACATGAAAATTAGAGCACTAGCCCAACTATGCATGGTTGGCACTATCCCCATGAGATCATGATGGTGATTCCCCCCCCTCCCTAAGGTGGTGGAGGTGTATATATATATATATATATATAAATTACCATTTGAATATTATAATTATCATTACTGTATACATCATCTATATGCATGATTCCATACATACATGCATAATCATCTAATCTATGAATGTCATATATTCAACCCTCATATAGTTTGCATCATACCATCATATATCATCATCATATACTCATATAACACATCATATTTTTCCATATATTCTCATCTTATACATCATACATACATCATAAACTTATACATGTACATTGATAATCATCACACAAGCATAAATAGACCATCATCATACATAAAAATCATTACATGCATAACATCATAAGCATCATGAAAATAAACAACACATCATGGCATAACTATCCGATATCATATCATCAAAAACTCATCAATAAAGTAGATCAAATCTCTGCATAGCATAACCATACATTTATACATCAAAAACTATATCATATATCAAAATGTAAATGATAATAAAAATGCATGAAAATTAGAGCACTAGCCCAACTATGCATGGTTGGCACTATCCCCATGAGATCATGATGGTGATCCTCCTCCTCCCTAAGGTGGTGGAGGTGGTGACATGGCTAATGAACTTGATCTACCTAACATCAATGACTATCTAGCCGTAATGTTGTCCTCTCTACATAGGATGGTTCCCTCTACTTGGGTGGTACAACCTACTCATATAGAGACTTGTAATACATGGCATCTCATCCTTCTTGTCCCCACTTTGCAAAGGCCTAGCCTAATCTCTGCTAACTCACCAATGCATAAGCCTAGTCTCACTCCTACCTTAGCCTTTGTGCTTTTATCTAGGCTCTTTATAGTTGATCTTACAATCTATCCTGGGTTACCAATAGGCCATCCCTCTTAGCCATGACCCTATCCTACTCTTCAACTCAGCTATCATTCTCAGCTTGAAGGGTGTCACATGTTACTTGTGGTTGATCACTCTTGACTTGGAGAGAATCTCACTTTGATAGTTCTATGTGTAATCTCATGTGGATGTCGTTGGCCTCCCCTTAATCCTATCCCCACTTGCCCTATGCTTGTAGCCATTATACTTTTGGGATGTCCACATGCATGGACTATTTTTCCTACCCTCCATCATGACCCTACTCTCCCCCACCAAATTGTGATGCATACTACATCACTTATTTCTCATCCCCTCCTCCTCTAACCAATAGTGGTAGCCTACACTTGGCTAGCCGCTCCTTACCCTTGCATCTCTTGAATACCTCTTGGGCTACCCTTTTGGTCCCTACTTGCACACCTTCCTACCTAGGGATCATTAGTTTCACTAGCCTACTCTCCTCCCATCATCTGCTATAATAATGAGTGAGCCCTACATTACTCACACACACACTCTCTCTCTCATCCCACTACAAAAGGAAGCTCCTTATTAGTGAAATGCACTTTATACCTCATTTCACAAGAACTATGCTCTTCAAGAGGCTCTCTTGTGGCCAAGTAAAATCCCACAACCCCTTGAACATTTTCCTAAAACCATTTCTAAATAGCTCTAAAATCAAGGAAGTTAAGCCTTGTATAGTGTGGAAAGAAAACTTTCTCTTTTCCTTACCTTAGCAATTATGTTTTTGCAAGTCAGAAAAATAATCCAAACTACATTAAAAATGAAGTTTACGAATTTGAACTACTTGTTGTAGTCAATTCCAAAAACACAAAGTGTAGGAGGTTCAAAGTTGAGAAACTTGTCACACTTTAAATTTTACATGTTGCAATAGACTTATAGATTTTGAGGTCATAGTTGTTTTGGCATTTGGAATTCATTTGCACTTTGTAGGTGTACAAAACTACATATGGTTTCAAAAGCCTAGGGTTCATTCCAAATGGGAATTAGAGATATTTTCCACATTGTAGACATGTAATTACAATTGTTTTCTAAGGTCAAAAGTCATCTTAAGGTTAGATTTCCAAGGTTGATTTGTCTTTTGCATTGTGAGATAGGAAAATGGAACCCAAAGTCCAAAATGGTATAGTTAGAATTTTTAACCCAAACTTGAGCTACTATTGTAAGTTATAAGTTGCTTCCCATTTCTGAAACACAACCCTTGCACAATTTCTCTTAGAAACCCAAACATTGGTAATTTTTTTTTTTTTTTCTTTCTAAATCTTTGTGATATTTTAGAGTGGTCTTGTAGGAATGTTGTAAGAGCTTTTTAGTGGTTTTTAGAAATCTTGACTCTCCTTGATGCCTCATTTTCTATGCCAACCATTGTTTCAATTCCCATGGTACCATTAAGTCTTCTGACTATGTCACCTTACATTTTGCATTAGTGTGTCTACAAAGTGTGTCATCATAGATTATTATGACACCTTGGGCATGTTAGAGTGTATTGTGGTTACTCATTTCCACTTTAGTATAGTAAATTTTATTCAACTAGTTTTTAACCATTAATGTCTTGAGCATAAGCTTGGGTAGTTACATTTGTTATTAGAGCCCATGTTGAAACATTGGGAGCTCTAGTAGTTAATGTGCTTTCTCATGTGTTTGTTTAAGTTATTATTGGTGAATGATGGTTGTATGTTTCTATTTTCTTGCATGTTATTGTGTGGTGTTGTAAATTATTATGTATGCGCTAAACCATCTAAATTGTCATGGAAGATGAATCCCAAGAATTACCACATTCAACATGGAGGGAATGTAAATCCTAAACAAGAGTCACCAAAAATTTAGAGTGACCATTCCCTTATGATAAGACAAGATCATCCTAAAGATGCTTTAGGTTCATTGTAGGTGGTGGTCCTCCTTTAGGATATTTTGGCTAGGTTGACCCTTCGACACGAAGGAATAAATTTTGATAGTTCTCACCCTTCTTAGAAAAGGGGGGAAGGTTTTCATTGATATTATGGAAGGAAGCACTATAGGATCCCATGTATATCTACAGTGGAGGAGATACCCTTTTGAGATGTGCCCCATCAAGGAGATAGATGGTGGATGAGGACATTGTGACCACAACTCACATGAGAGATCTTTTGTGAGCTAAACCACCTACCTTTAAAGGATATATAGAAGGATTAGAGGCTAATAAATTTGGTCCTAGACAAAAGTCTTGTGATGCATCCCTATGGTAGTAACACTAAGGCTTGATGTACCGTCATTGCTTATATGGGTTCATTTCTACATGGTTGTAGGTCAAGAGGAGTAGAAGAATCAAGTTTAGATATAGCTATAGTCTCATGGGATACCTTTATGGAGTGGTTTTATTCATGATACCTTGGATCAGTATGAGAAATATTTCTTTGAACTAAAATAGTTTGTGGAATTAGTTGAAGATGAAGGGATATTAATGTAAAGCTTTGTAAGAGGTTTAAATACTCATCTCAATGGAGGTTTTTGGGTGCTAGAACTGAATACTTTAGATGTTGTTGTTTAGAAGGCTAGGCTAATTAATAAAATTTTGACTAAAGGCTTTGGTGGTCAAGTGGGAATTTAGGTAGTGGTTCCCTATCAGTTAGGTTTAGGGGTGTAGGGATCTTAAAGGGAAAATTTAATACCATGAAAGAGCACTCCATAGTAGAAGAAAAAACATCATCAATCCCATTAGAATGGGAAAGGATCTAGTAGATGTTCTCATGGGGAGTGAAGGGGGAAGAATAATAGTGCTTTCTTGTTCCAATAGTAGAACTGGGGTAGTCAACCTAGTTCTAGTTGTAGTCAAGTGTACCACAACCAACTATTAATCATTTAGTAGGACCATACTATTATTGTGGTTAGGAGGGTCACTATGCAAGAACATCCCTTAGAGATTAGCAACAATTGGGGATCATAATGCTATAGTGTTAGATTCAACATTGGTAAGCCTCATAGAGTATTTGCTGCAATAGAAGACCACTAGGCAGAGCATCAAGGTACAGTAGTGGAAACATCAAGTTTGTTGGATGGTGTACATGCTTCAATTCTATTTGATTTATGGTGCTTCAGACTCTTTATTTCCCATCCTTGGTAGGGTGTTATATAGGCTTGTGGTATCAAGGTAGGATACTAAATGGTAGTTTGAGTTAGCTATTGGTATCAGTGTGGTTGTAGAGTCACTTGTGAGTGGTTGTGTGTTGGATCTTAGAACATTTACCACCATTTTTAACTTGTGAGTCCTACTCTTGGGATCCTATGAGATTTTCCTTGTAATAGATTGGCTTGATGCTCATTGTTTGAACATTGATTGTCATCATAAGGACATTAAGTTTTTGGATGATCTCAACCATCTAGTTGAGGTAGCAAGGGTGCTTAGACCCATATCTCTTCAGATGATTTTTTCTATGTAGTTGAAATTAAGCATGCTAAAGGGATGTATTTTTTTCTATCTTGTTGAGTGATCTTTCTACGAATTAATTCTATGAAGTATCTCTCCATGATCACCCCCTATTAGGGAGCTTTTTTATGTTTTTCCTAGTTCTATTTCAAGTATGCTAGCTAAAAAATATGTGAACTTCCACATTGATCTTATTCTAGGAGTAGATCCCATCTTATTTGTGCCATACTATATGAATACTTGGGAACTTAGTGAGATCTGATTATAGTTATAGTAGTTTCTAGAAAAAAGGGAACATTTGTCCTTGTGTATCCCCTTGGGTGCACCTTTGATCTATGTGAACGACATATCTCTTCACTTGTGTTTCGACTACTGGTAGTTGAACAAAGTGAAGGTGAAGAATTGATATCCTTTGTTGAGTATTGATTATTTATATGAATAAATGAATGGATCTAGAGGGTTCTCTAAAATTGATGTAATGTCTAAGTACAATCATCTTGGTATCCATGATGTATATATTCATCACACCATTATTTTTACTCATTACGAGTACTACGATTTCACTGTAGTCCCATTCAAGTTGATGAATACTTCCTTGATATTTATGAGATTGATGAATGGAGTAATTTTTACTTATATTGACTAGTTCATCGAATGTATGTGTCTTGAAGATATATTTATCTATTGAAGGATAGAAGAAGAACATGAGGTCTACTTGCATCAAGTTCTTCAATGTTTGCATGATAACTAAATATTTAGTAGCTTAGCAAAGTGTAAATTCTTCCACTTAGAGCTGAGGTAATTAGGTCATGTTATATCCAATGAGAGTGTAGAACTATTGATCCCTCAAAGGTTCAAGGTATTTTGGATTGGCTAGCACCCAGAAATGTCTCTAAGGTTTGTAGTTTTGCCAGGATTGGGAGGTTATTACTACAAATAGGTCCTAGATTTTTATAGATTGACACATTCAATCACTTCTCTTTAAAGGAATATGAATATGTTTTTTTGGTTAGATCTATTTGATAAATCCTTCCAATCAAGGAGTGGCTAACTAGTGCAATGTAATCCTTGCAGAGCCTGATCTTATAGTAGATTTTATGGTTTGAACATATGCATTATTTGATAGATTATGGGAGGAATTTTGTAGGAGGGCCAAGTCATCACTAAAGAGTCATGAAAAATCAAGGATCATGAGGTAAATTACCCCACCCATGATTTAAAGTTGGTAGCTATGATTCATGCGCTTGTGTGATGGATACATTTTGTTTTAGGCCATCAATTTGAGATTCATACTAATCATTATAGTTTACAGTACATATTTACATACACAAACTTGAATGCTCATCAGTGTCGATGGATGGAGTTTTTATGTGAGTATGACTTTGGTGCTTAGTACATGAAAGGAAAGAAGAATGTGGTCATTGATGCTTTGATTAGGAGGTGGCACGAGGTCTCAATTTTATCCTTGAGCATGGATTTGTAGGGTTGTATTTTGGAAAATCTTCAAGAGGATCCACGGTATCAAGAGGTTAGAGCTAAGGTAGAGTCCTATAGGACCCTTGAGGAAATTTTTTCTAGTTATTAGTTAGAGTCTAATTGACTAAATTGTGACATCTTGGTCATACTTATGTCTCAGTTTTAGTTGGACTTCACCTAGTTGTAATGATTGAGGCACATCGTATTCCTTATATGGCACATCCTAGTGTGAAGAAGATGCATTTAAAACTTTTTCAATTGTTCCATTGCATAGGGATGATGTGAGATGTTGAGTTTTTTGCTAGATGTCTTGAGTGTTATAGAGTAAACATTAGCACCTACTAGATCTCCTACAATTGCATGATGTTACTAAATGGAAACGGGACATGATTTTTGTTGACTTTATTATTGTTTTACTTTTTTATTTTCATCATGATGCTGCCATCATGGTGACAGTAGATAATTTGATTAAGGTTTCCCATTTCTCACCCATGAAGGCACCCTATAGTATTGGGTTTGTGGACATCATTTTAGCATGCATTGGGTGATCAACTTAATTTTAGGTCTACCTACCATCCCAACATAGATGGTTAAGTAGAAAGGGTGAATCAAGTGTTAGATGATATGCTTTGTAAGTATGTAATGGAATAGCAATCCTAGTAGGAGGATTATTTGTGCCTCATTGAGTTTTCTTAAAATAACTAGTACTACAATTCTCTTGGTATGTCACCATTCTAGGCCTTATATGTACATCTACGTCATACTCCTTTGAGTTGGGAAAAACATCAGGATTGTTGGTCCTGAGATGCTTTAGTATATAGAGTTGTAGGTGGTTAATATTAGAGAGTAGTTGTGGACTACCTAGGATAGATAAAAGAAGTACGTCGATGATAAGAGATCAAATTGACACTTCTTAGTTGGCAATTGTGTGTTCCTAAGAGTGTGACCGAACAAGATCTTAATCCAATACAAAAAAGCTTCTAATATTGCATCATGTTTTGTTGGAATTTTGAGATCCTTGAGAAGATTGGTTCAATCACCTATCAGCTTGCCTTGCCACCCATTATTTCATACATCCATGACATGTTTCATGTTTTAATTATTAGGTATTATATTCTAGATGTGACACATGTGCTTGATTGGGGTGACTTGTAGGTTGAGGAGGGTAGGTATCTTTCTTTTGATCCCATCCATATATTGCAACATTAGAGGTTGGAACTTTACAGTCAAGATATGGGTCAATTAAGGGTTTAGTGGGACCCTCTGGATGATTTTGCAACTACTTGGGAAGATGAATTGAAACTAAGATGACTTTTGACTAGAGATGCATATGTTAGACCTTCTAGTGTTATTGTTCCACTGCTTTTGATATATGTTACATATAGATATGTTATTGTACTTGGGATAATATTTTGGATTAATGTTTATTAGTACATCTTTATGATTATGTTTAATGTTCATGTTAGATGTGATGTTTAGTTGATTCATGTGATATGATAGCATATTGGGTGTTTATACTTTGCTTTGTCTATTATATGGGCTGTAGGTACACCTAATTTTTGACTTGAGTGTTTAGGTACATAATTATTCTCTAATGGTGATTATATAGGATACATTTGTATAGGGTTAAAACTTTTTAACCTTTATCTCACTTGATTTGAGTATAAGATGGATCTTGTGTATCCCTATGTATTTACCTAGATCTAAATTGGTGGTGATTTTGGTATCCACATGTTTAGGGAGCCCATAAAGTGTGTGTGTGTGTGTGTGTGTGTGTGTGTGTGTGTGTGTGTGTGTGTGTGTGTGTGTGTGTGTGTGTGTGTGTGTGTGTGTGTGTGTGTGTGTGTGTGTGTGTGTGTGTGTGTGTGTGCATGTGTCCTCTAAATATGATTATTTTAACTTCTCTGATTGTATTTAAAATAACTCCACAATATGTATTTTACATGTTTATGAAAATATATTAATTATGCTTTAGTAGAAAAGGCCTTTGGTATTTTATTGCTCCTTTGTGAAAACAAAATATGGTGAATTTAACTACCTTAGGGAGTTGAAATTATATGTATATGGAAAATAGATTTACTTTATAGATGGAAATGCATTTTAATTAAAATTCATTGGGAATATTAATAATTTTTTAACTTCAATACATTAGCTTTAATTCATAATGTTCGGGAGTTATCACTTAGGAAATATCTATTTACAAAAATATAATTTTTATAATATCTAGTCATCATAGAAGGAGGTAAAAAGGGAAATAGATTAGGTAATTATGGACAAAAGGAATTTTTTCTTGTATTTTCATTTCATTTATTGAAACTCTATTTAAAACCCTCTTATTTCTCTTCTTTCTTAATTTGGAAATATTAAAAGGAATTGTTTGAAGAATTGTTGAAGTAGAATTTGCTTGTCCAGTGAAGTTTGTTTGTGGTGGAAAAGAATTGTTTGGTGTGGCACTTGAATCAAATAGAAAACTTCTCCCATTGTGTGAACTTTTGCTTGAAAGGTAATTTTCCCCATTTTGTATGTTTTTATAATTTAAATTTACAAATGTAAATTCCCTATTGTCATGCCCATAATAGGTGGTTGCATATGACATAGTTATTGTAGGAGTGAATTTAATTTGAAATTGTATGTTGAATTTTATAGTTTTGAATTCATGTCATAAACTTTAAAAGTATCCAAAACAAATCCATTAATATATTAATATTATCCCAAAATCATTTTTTTCTAAATTTTATTAAAGAGTGTATAGTAGTTGGGTGAATTTTGTATAAAAGGGTAGTTTTAGTTTTTGTAATTTCCTTTAAAATAAAAAATGTAAAAAAAAATGAAGGTTCCATGTAACTCCATTAATTAATGTAGTGAAAGTTTTATGGTTTTGCAGGCCTTGGAAAAAAATTGTTAAAGTGCATTTTAAGGCTTAAATGAGTGAATTATTTTATGGAATGAATTTTCTCCATTAATCAACCACATTATGCATCTTTGAGAAATATGTTGTAAAAGTTGTTGCATGAATTTTCATTCCATGTCTAAATCATGTATTTGGAGTGATGGACTTTTAGGATTGAGGTATAGGATAGGAAAGGAGTGGGATTACACTACTTACCATGATCCAGATTGATATGAGAAGATGAAATGAAGGAGAGTTCTAATCAAGTGATAACATAATTCATATTATGTTAATAAAATGTGTAATAAAGATATTCATGCCGTGATTGAATGCCTTGGATGGCCATGGTATCGATTGCAAAGGACATGTCACAACTCTTGGAATTTGGTGGATGTTAGTGAGTAGATTTATTTGACGAAGTATTACTCCCAAATAACTGTGTGGTCATTGTGATGTAGCAATGGCACTCTTCATCTTATTTCCTTAGACCCTCACGTCCTTTCCTTTCATCAAATTTTCTATTTGACATTTTTTTTATAATGTGTATGTTGGTTTAGGTGATTGTTGCATTTTAGTGTATTTATGTGGATGTAGTAGATTTTATTCATTTTTATTGGCATGTGTCTTGTTATACTCCCCTTGCATCAAGCATGCAATTCTCTTGTACCCACGTAATCATCTTTCAATTTAGTGGGGTGGGCCTGAGGATTCCACATGGTTGGGTGGACTTATACTATTGTTGGGGACCACATTGACCTTTAACATACTTGCAAAGCATTTCAAGAGTCTTCCCTTTGTGATGACATGGTGAATCTATAGAGATAGACGTATTTACATTATTTCATTTCAGTCAATTTTTTTCTCAATGAATTGCTAGTGTAATGTACTTTTTACCTCATTTCTTGGGAACCGTGATCTTTATGACTCTCAAATGTGGCCAAGTTAGATCATATGACCCCTTGAATGTTTCTGCATAATTGTTTCTAAGAATCTCTAAAATCAAGGAAGTTATGCCTCATAGAGTGTGGAAATAAAGCTTGCTATTTTGCTTGCCTTAGCAATTTATTATATTTTAAATTTTCATAATTCAGAAAGGTAGTTTGAACTATGTTACAAACTAGGTTTACCAGTTTGAAATGCTAGTTAAAGTGAGTTCCCGAAACCCAAAGTGTAGGAGGTTTGGATTTTAGAAACTTGTCACACTTTGCATTTTATATGTTGGAGTTAGCTTTTGGATTCTAAGGTCATAGGTGGTTTAGGGTTTGAATTTCATTTTCAATATGTAGATTGCAAAACTACAAATGGATTTCAAGTTCTAGGGATCATTCTAAGCTAGGAACTAGATATCTTTTTCACATTATAGATGTGCAACTGCAAATATTTTTTAGGGCCCAAAGTTTTTTTAGGGTCACATTTCTAGGGATCATTTTTCTTCTGCATTGTGTGGTAGACAAATGGATCCCAAAGTCTAAAAGTGTGTATTTTCCATTTGCAGCCCAAAACCCAAATCCAAGATAGTAGTTTCCATTTGCAATGACAAGGTTCTTCCAATTTCTAAAACCCAACCCTTGTGCAAGTTCTAAAAAATTCAAGCTTTGGTAGTTTTGGTCTTTTCAACTTTTAAAACTCTAGGATATCTAAGAAGTGGTCTTCTAGGAATGTTGTAAGGGTTTTTAAGTAGTTTTTTGAAATCTTGATTTTCCTCCATGCCTCATTTTCTATGTCAACCATTGTGTTTAGTCCTATGATACTGTTAAGTCTTCAACTTGTCTCAATTTGCATTTTCCATTAGTGTGTGTGCTAAATGTGTCAGATCATAGATTATTATGACACCTTAGGTATGTTGGAGTGTAGTGTGGTTACTCATTACCACTTTTGTATCACAACAAAGTATTCAATTAGTTCTTAGTCATTAACTTCTTGAGCATAAGCTTGTAAATTACATCTATTTGAGATCCTTTTTGGATCCCCCATTCTATTTTTCATCCACTAGGTACCTAACCCCTCTCAAAATCTAGGACCTAATGTGTGCTACCACACAACATCAAAATTACTTCTTTTCTATCTATAATTACATATTTCTAAATTATTTCTTACCACAAAAGGAGATTTCTAGGTTTGGTCCTCTCCTTTCCACTAACTAGTAGGGTCCTAACAATGCAAATAAAATGTTTAAAAGGAAGAATAGGCCAAAGATATGAGCTATTTTAATGTTGTTTTATATCTTATACCCTAGTGTGATGGATAAGGAAGAGGCTTAGAACATGTGTGGTAGGCTATAAAATAATGCAACACATTAGAGAAAACATAAAATAAATATGCAATTATTTATGCGTCATATGTGTGTGTGTGTGTTCATTATATCTTCTCTATATATATTTCTTCCTCATATATATCTTTTCTTATTATTCTCTCATGTCTATCATATATCTTCCTTTTACTCATCCATGCACCTTATGCTCTTATTTCTCTCTTTCCCTTCCTTATATAGCCTCATAATTCTTTTTCATGATGTTTTTTCCTTACATCCATTCATAAAGTCTCTTAATTATCCTATTCAAATCAATTTTCCTTTTTCCTTATGATATTTATCCTTATTGTAGCTTGTCTAGGCATATTAAGGCATGTCTAGTCCTATTCAAGGGTTATATGACCCATATATGGGTTATAAAATGATCCAAATGGAAGGTGTGGAAGTTGTGTGGTGTTACATAAGCTCCTATTTATCTCTACTCAATGTCTAATGCTCATAGGCATGACCACAAGGCCCTTAGTATAGTGTGTAGTGTGGCATAACATTCTTATGTATCTTTATAGGATGTAGAAGTCTTATTGTATGTTGGTTCACAATCCGACTAGATGCTTATTCCTAGCTATCCCTACAAGGTAGCCATCAATAATCAACAGGATCTCTGGGCCAGCGGCCAACAGTATAGGAGATAGACTCTATAATATCTCCTCTTCTTCTTTAGGCTCTGCAGAACCAAGGGGGTATTCCCTATTCAACATCCATGAGATATGCTTATGGACTGACTGGGATGTTGATACAAAGCAGATAAATCCTCCTTTATGTAGACCAAAACTGTGAGATAAGTGCAAAGGGGCTAGCTTTGGGCCTATATTCAGTTGTAGACAGAGGATTTCAAATCCTAAACTAATTCTAAAGTCCTAAAGGTTTGTATATGAAGTTTGAGTTTGATTTTGTGTTTGGATGCAAAACTAGGACCTTGGTTGTGACCTCAATACAGGACTGGATCGGTGCCTATCTAGGGCTCGGAGTCAATAGACATACACAGGTGAATGTACACATAAGATTATATTAATGACTGAGTTTCAAGGGGGTTGTTTAATATCTACCTTACAGATACTTCCCAGAATTGAGTATTAAGTTACCTCTGCTTAGAAGATCCTCACTGCAATATATTCTTCTTAACAGCTTAACCTAAAACATTTAATCTACTCCTTGAGTAGAAGTAGAAGATCAAGCATACATAGCAAATCTATATTCAAGAATCTTAGACATCCCTTAGCTGTTAGATTCAAAAGAAGAATACATTCAATTTGGACACAAGTAATAGAACACATGCAATGAAGCATTACTCATCTAAATCAGCATGAAACCAGTAAGTTTATACATTAAACATACAACATGAGACTCATAAACTCACAAGACAGCAAAGACAGAGTCACCAATGAAGTTGTATTGTGTCATAACACCAAGATTTCATCCAGTTTCCAACAACCAACCTGAGTAACACAGTTTGGCTTTTATACCAAGACTATGTACTTAGCAAAATTAATTACAAGGCAAGGTCAAAAATTTGCCAGATACAGCGCATCTGAAAATGGCGCTCAAAATCATAAATGCAGCAGAGGACAAAACGGTAAAGAACAAGAGAAGGGCGAGGAGTAGTTGAGCTCGAGTCCTATGCTGCCACTAGAAAACTCTCCGTAATAAACTAGGTACTTGGCCGTTCAACCATCGGCCCATGCCTATTTGCAATCTTGCCATAAATGGCTCAACCACCCTCAGCCTCCGTCAAACTCTGCAGCAGCGTGTCACTGAAGTTTTCCCATTGGAAACATGACTGCAAAGATAAGGAAAAACCCATCGCTGAAGGTTTAAAACCTGACCGTTGATCAAAAACCCATCACCGAGATCAACAGTCCCAAAATATGCATGAAGAGCTACCAACCAAAGATATCGTGCCACGTAGGCACCTTGACCTTCTATCGCTCACCTTTTCTCCCTTCATTTCACCTTTATTGCTTTGTATATTACAGAACATACAAGCGCAAAACATATACATGGAGGACGTCAAGCACCCCTTCTGCTGGATTGGAACATCTCTTGGAATCCGCATTGTATCCTTTCATTGCACATTGGGCTGCATATTGACATGTATAAACACATATACAACTCACGGACCCCAAACATTTATATAGCAGCCTAAAATCCTCGTCGGGTTTGGAATGTATGTCCATACTTGTATATTCTGCATGTATGTTGGCACACATACAATTACCATTGTATATAATGGGTGGGCCTGACCTATTTTCTCTTTCCCTTGCACATTTGATTGCACATCGCATATACAAATGCAATGTACAAGTCAGACTTTTCCATACTTAAAAAGCACATTTGAAATACTTTGGAATCCAGCTTGTATATCTACGAATGCATATTTTCTTTGTATATAGATGATATACAAACTCGCTTGTATATATCTACGGGCCCCATCCACTTGTGTCTTTACCTCTGTACTATAGAAAATGTATATTTGTGCCCTTGTACATCAAATATACAAACCCCAAATATACAACTGCAGAATCTTCCACGAAATATACTCGCAATGTATCTTTTCCTTGTATCTAACTATTGTATGTCTAAACATACAAACCAAATATACATGCAATTCGGTATGTGAGCAGCGAATATTCTTAGAATTTTTAATGTATATTCCGCCCTTGTATATTTCCCTTTGAGCCCGATATGCACTCAAAATGCATATAACTCAATTTTTTCACCATTTCTAGGAACCGATAGAGATTTCTCAAGCTCGCCAGCATACATTTTGCCTTTGCCTACACAGAACTTAACATTTTTATGAGTGTGATAGGAAAGGCGGTAAAACATTGCAATGGACTTGTCAACCTATGAACACTAAGGCATGAAAATGATACTTAGTAGCAGAGAGCCTATTATAAGAGGCCAACATAGAATAGAATATAACATAGCAGTCCAGGGAAGAGAATCCAAGGCACTTAGGATCTGAAAGAACAACGACGAAGGCTAGGAAACCAACTTCAAAACCCTAACCCTAGGTGAACACCACCAGTGGCTCTGACTGGGGACGTGCAGTCGCAAGACTGCAGTGAGAACCAAACTACTCTGGGGCAAACCAGACAAAACACAAAACTTTGAAATACGACCGACTATACAAGTCATGTACAAAATACTTACATTTAGTTTACAACATGCACACAAGATAACCATTACAAGATGCATAGCTTTAGGAATTGACCATGCACATGCAATTCCAATAATTCACCACTTAGGGCCTGGAGAAAGTAAGAATTTCCTCCATGAGTGTCACTGATTTGGTATGGGCCCACCCATAAGGGCTCAAATTTACCACGTTTGCTCTTATCCTGGTTCCTTGCATTCCATACAAGGACCAAATCACCTTTCTAAAACTTTTTGTTTGTAGCTCTCTTATCAAATAGATATTTCACCTTTTGCTATCTCTTGATGTTTATTTTCTGTGCCTCCCTTCTCATTTCATCTAATGCAACCAGCTGATTGATTCTTTCAGTCATTGGGTCCCTGATCTCCTCATCATTTTCTTGCATGAATTTATAAACTAGTAGGAGGTTGTTGATAGGCAATCTAGCTGCTGTACCATAGACTAATTTAAAAGGTGATCTCCCAGTTGCTTTCTTGATTGTCACCCTGTTAGCCCACAATGCCATTTTCAGCCTTGAATCCCAAGCCCTTTTGTTTTTACTTACCATCCTTTTTACAATTTTCATGAGGCTTTTGATGCTTGACTTAGCTTGACCATTCCCATGTGGATAATATGGTGATGCGTGTATCAAATCGATTCCATAATTACTACAAAAATTAGTAAATTCACTAGACCTAAAGCACATGGCATTATCTATAACTAATTTCAATAGTACTCCAAATCTGATAAAATATTTTCTACAATAAAATTCATCACCACTTTTCTGGTAGCTCTTTTGGTTGGAATGGCTTCAATCTATTTAGTGAAGTAATCAGTGGCAACCAGAATCCAACTATGTCCTCCACTAGATTTTTCTGAGATTTCCCCTATGAAATCAATTCCCCACTGCTGAAATGGGGCTTCTACAGTTACAGTCTTAAGGGGCAATGCACTTCCATATTTTAGCTTTCCTGAGAACTTTTGGCAAGGATCACATTTTCTTATCATTCTATGTGCATCTAAAAAAAGAGTTGGCCACTAGTAACCAGCTCTGAGGATTTTGTGGGCTGTTGTATGGGCAGCATAGTGTCCACCACATACTCCATTGTGCATGTCATTTAGAATGTCCCTGGGTTGATCCTCATCCATGTATCTGAGTAATACACCATCATGATTTCTCTAATATAGTTCTCCTTGAACAACGATGTATTTGATTGCATGTAGCTTCAAAGTCCTTTTCTGACTATCATTGAAGTGGGAAGGACAATTCAAATTATGCAAATAACATACTATATCCTTATACCACTCAGATTTTGACATATTTATAACTTCATTAAGCACTTCATTCACTTGGCATGCCTCTAGATTTGACTGCGTCATCAGTTTTGCCAAACCTTGTCCTCTTACCATCTTAGTGATCTGTATTTCAATATTGAATTCTTGTAATTTGTTTATCCATCTGCATCTCCTTCCATTTACTTCCTATTCAGTAAAGATGTCCTTGACAGTTGCATGAGGTACATATGCAATTACCTGAGAGCCTACCAAATATGGCCTGAAACTTTTAGCTACTCTAACCAGTGCATATGCTTGTTTCTCCATGATATCATACTTTAATTCAGCAACTTGCAATGACCTACTAAAGAAATCTATAGGTTGTTCAAAACCTTCTTCATTTTTCTGCAACAAGCATGCAGCAATAGTGTGGAAAGAAGAAAATGAAAATAATTGAAATGGTTTAGAATAATCAGGAGATTTTAAAATGGGAGCCATCTTTATAGATTCTTTTATGTCTTGGAATGATTTGGTTGCTTTGTCTTCCCATTTGACAATTGTATCTTTCTTCAGCATCTTAGAGATTTCTTTTGTGGTCTTTGCAAAGTTAGGTACAAATCTCCTAACAAACTTAATCTGTCCAAAGAAGGACTGAACACCTTTCACTATTTTTGGGATTTGAATTTTGTCAATTGCAGCCACCCTCTTAGGATCAATCCTGACTCCATCCTTGGAAACAATGTGTCCAAGCAATTTTCCTTCTACAACCCCAAAAGCACATTTCTTTGGGTTAAGCGAGATGCCATACTCTAATGCTCTAATAAAAATCTTCTCTATGTGCATACAGTGATGCTCCTTTTCTGAATAAGCTATCAAGTCATCTTGATACACAGCCAAGATTGAATCAATCAATCCTGCAAAAGCAACGTCCATTGCCCTCTGAAATGTAGCACCTGCATTTCTCAGTCTAAATGGCATCCTCACATATACATATGTTCCCCATGGAGTAGTGAAAGCGGTCTTGAATTGTTCTAATTCTTTTACTTTCACTTGATTATACCCTAAAAACCCATCCATCATGGATAGAAGCTCACAGCTAGTCACCCTCTGTAACATGGCTTCCATATTTGGCAATGGATAATTGTCCTTCAAAGAAGACATATTCAAATTTCTAAAATCCACACATAGCCCTATATCACCATTCTTTTTTCTGGCTAGGACAAGGTTAGACACCCAAGTTGAATGTCTGATGGGCATAATTATTCCAGCCTCCCTAAGCCTCATGAGTTCTTCTTACATTTTTGGAGCTAAGGTTGGGTTGATAGGCCTCTGTTTCTGTCTAAATGGTTTAGCTTCAAGATTCAAAGGGATTTCATGATAAAATAAATCCTCTCTATAAGCTTTGAGGTCCTCATATGACCAAGCAAAGACATGCTTATATCTTCTCAATAATGCAATCAGCATAGTTCTGATATATGGCTTGAGTTGTTTGCCAATGTATACTTTCTTGGGGGCATGAGATGTTCCCAAGTTTATCTCCTCTAAATCATTCTTATTTGTTGGGGATGTCTTTGTAACATATTGGTCTCTATGGTCAAAAGCTCTCTCTAAAGCAACCAGCCCTCTAGGGATTTTGTTTGTCTTGAGTTGAATGATTTCTTTCCCTACGAGAGTTGATTGATGAACCTCAGGGTAAGAAACAAGCCCTGTGTATTGATGAAGATGAAATTCCTGAGGTATATCTAGGGACGACCCTAACAAAATGCCCTTCACAAGTGGAACCATTTTATGTCTCCCTTGTCATAAATGGAAAAGTAATTAAGAACTGTATGCTTGACTCAGGAGAATCCACAAACATCATGCCTTTGGCCATCATGTAGCAAGCTGGGTTAAAAATAGATAAGGCATGTGGGAAATGGTATGCCATGGATGCAAGGGAAGTACCTGTCATTGGAATCATGAAAGATGTGGATTTCAGACTGGTAGCATATCCAGAAAAAACTTACAAAATGAACATTACAGTTGTTGACATCAAGCCACAGTATGGCATGTTGTTGTGAAGAAGATGGGCAGCATTGATTGGTGGGAGTATGCAATCAGATCTATCATATGCTATGATCCCTATGAATGGTAGGGATGTCAAATTGATTAGAGAAGAAAGATTAGTAGAAACAGTTGAGGACCAAGAGTCAGAAGAGCAAATATGTTTTGTGGACACTGACTGTGAAAATTTTAGAGTTATATCAAAGGTTCAAAGAGGTAAAGGGGGAGATATGTGCATTGAAGAGTCTAATCAACATGGTCTCTGGCCCATGTACTTTGATGGGGCTTGTTCTAAAGAAGGCTCTGGTGCTGGAATTGTATTTCTGTCTCCGGCTGGTAAGCTTCTCAAATTCTCTTTCTTGTTGAAGTTTGCCTGTACAAACAACATTGCAGAATATGAGGCTCTATTGTTAGGATTGAATGTAGCTCTAAAGCATGGAATCAAGATGCTCAAGGTGTTTGGTGATTCAGATCTTATTGTTTCCCAAGTTAGGGATAAGTATGCATCAAAAAATAAAAGGTTAAAGCAATATAAGCATGCCATTTGGGATACAATAGAATTGTTTGATGCTTTTTCAATAAACTGGATAGAGAGATCAAAAAATGTTATGGCAGATTTTCTAGCCAATGTAGCCATAAGGCCAGATGATATAGCTCTATCAGATGTTACCAATGTTGAAGTTAAACTTAGACCTGCAATACCAGATAATGTATGTAACTAGCAAGTATTTGATGATGACAAAGATTTGTTAAGATTTCTACACTGCATAGGTGAAAGTAAAGGAATCATAACAATTCAAGACCACTTTCACTACTCCATGGGGAACCTATGTATATGTGAGGATGCCATTTGGACTAACAAATGCAAGTGCTACATTTCAGAGGGCAATGGATGTTGCTTTTGCAGGATTGCTTGATTCAATCTTGGCTGTGTATCAAGATGACTTGACAACTTATTCAAAAAAGGAGGAGAAGCACTGTATGCACCTAGAGCAGATTTTTATTAGAGCATTAGAGTATGGCATCTCGCTTAACTCAAAGAAATGTGCTTTTGGGGTTGTAGAAGGAAAATTGCTTGGACACATTGTTTCTAAGGATGGAGTCATGATTGATCCTGAGAGGGTGGCTGCAATTGACAAAATTTAGATCCCAAAAATAGTGAAAGGTGTTCAATCCTTCTTTAGATAGATTAATTTTGTTAGGAGATTTGTGCCTAACTTTGTAGAGACCACAAAAGAAATCTCTACGATGCTGAAGAAAGATGCAATTGTCAAATGGGAAGACGAAGCAACCAAATCATTCCAAGACATAAAAGAAGCTATAAAGATGGCTCCCATTTTAAAATCTTCTAATTTTTCTAAACCATTTGAATTATTTTCATTTGCTTCTTTCCACACTATTGTTGCATGCTTGTTGCAAAAAAATGAAGAAGGTTTTGAACAACCTATATCTTTCTTTAGTAGGTCATTGCAGGCTACTGAATTAAAGTATGATATCATGGAGAAATAGTCATATGCACTGGTCAGAGCAGTTAAAAGTTTCAGGCCATATTTGGTAGGCTCTTAGGTAATTTCATATGTGCCTCATGCAGTAGTCAAGGACATCTTTACTCAGCAGGAAGTAAATGGAAGGAGATGCAGATGGATAAACAAATTACAAGAATTCATTGACAAGGCACACCTGAAATCAGGGACCCTACCTTATTTATGAATTCTTTAACTTTTGTTAATTCCATTAATGGAACAGAGACTTTTATCTGTGATAAGACTTGAGTCATATCAAATGGAGCATAATTTTGAATAACAGTTGTAAGTTGCTCCACCGTTTTACCTTTATCCTGGGATGATCCAGCCTTAATTTTTATAGCTGCTAGATTGTCATTCTTGCCCTGAGAATTTTTGTTTTGATCCTCAATCTAGGGGATTCTATTTTTTGGTCCTTGAGAATCATGACCTATTTTCTACTTAAAATTCTATCTATTATTCCTCCATTACTTCTTTTGTGTTTTAGTCCCCTTATAACTTTGCACTAGCTAGCTTGCAGAAGTATTCTCTAGTTGGTGTGAATTGCTTACCCGAGCTTTGCCCCTGAGACTGTAATTGCTTTTGACTTGAACTACTGTTGCAGCTGTGAAAGCTCAAATTTCTTCATCAGAAGGCCTCAAATTATTTAGAAAATTGTGTGAGTCCTGAGCATAAGCATAGTTATCTTCCTCATCTTCATCATAGGGAAATTGTTGCCAGACTTGAATCTCATCATTTACATTTACATCAGCATCGTGAAACAGATACTCTCTATTTTTAGACAGTATATTAACATTATCATCCTCCATACGATGTGGCTCATCACACGCATCACAGGCAACAACATTATCATATAGAGATTGAGCAATCATACATTGTGACTGTGAATGAGGCATCTGACATATGATACACCATGGGGTGTCATTAACAATATTTATAGCCTTCTTCAAAGGATCAGATGTTTCCTTTGCATTTTGAGCTCTTTGATTTGTATTGTTGTGTGGGAAGACGGGTTTACCATTATTCCAATTGGTATTGTATGGCATGTCATGTAATAATGGTCTTCTTTCTTGCCTTTGGTAAACTTGTCTATCAGGACCAACTCCCTTTTCATTTTTAGCCATTCTATAGCTTAGGTCCTTGACAATAGTTGTCAATTTATCTATTTTATCCTTAGAAGTAGATGCACTACCCTGAACACTCTGAGATTTAATATTTGGATTTTGCAGAATTTTCACATCATCTCTTCTATTTGTCTTACTAGATGCTTTTCTGTTATTTTCAATATTTGTTGCAATTTTGAAGGCATCTTTGAGGCGGTGAGGACCCTTATCTCTCAATCCATAAGCTGTCTTGGCATCAAAAGCGTTTATGTACAACACTATGCACATAGGTTCATTAGGCCTCAGATCTTGTGGCAATTTGTTCAATACCTTAATAAATCTAGCATTGAAATCAACAACTTGTTCATTTGATCCTTTGGTAATGCCAGTAAATTCATTAATAAAGAAACTAGGATTAGACTTGTCACCATACTATTCTTTGAAAATTCTTCTGAAGTCATCCCCTGATGAAATGCTCCTATCAGGCAGACCCTTGTACCATTCCTTAGCTTCATCAACTAAGGATTGCATAAATGATTTCATGAAAACATCCTCATGCTCAACCTCAAAGTTGTCCATGATATTCTGAAAAGCTTTTAAATGGTCTTCACCTGATACAGTGTTATTTCCTGAAAACTTAGGCACTTGCAGCCTCACATGTTTGTCAATAGGATTTGGGTAACCAGGAATACCATCAAAAACAAGTTGTCTAAATCTGTCCAGCTGCATAGGTTGTCTACCAAATTGATTGGCATTGGCATTTCTGTTTGCATCCTAATTTCTTACATTAATTAATGGTATTCTAGCACTATTTGCATTTTGTCTTTGATCGTTATGTTAAGTCTGGATTTCATTTCTATGCTGATTTCTTTGCACATTTGCATTTTCAAGGGTGGGAACTGAATCATTCTGAGCAACTCTCAGAGCCTACACCTTCTGTCTCATGTCATCTCTGATCTTCACTGCTTGTAGATATTCCAATTCAGCTCTTAAACTTTTAATTTCTTCAGCTAATTGTTCCTCTCTGGGCATAGAGGAGATGGTCCCATTCCATTCTAGTCATCATTATCTTCATCCCTTGGAGACTCAACCTCTTCAAATCTATCACTGGGATCCAGGAAAGGGCATTCCTGAAAAACTTCTGACCTCATTCTTAAAGCACCACCCTGCTGTTTCTCATATACATTATGGATTTTAGCTTCTGTGTTTGAAAAATAAGGTTTCGTCCTTTCTGAAGATCCTGGATTGTCTTGAATAAATTCATTTCTTCTGGGAGAACCCTCTTGATTGGCTTGAATAGTTCCCTTTTTCCTATACATCATCTTTCTGGGTAACTCTTCTAACAAAAGGTTACGTTGGGATCTTCTCCCTTGCATACAAATTTTTACTTTACCGGTTGGGAGATTGGTTCGGAGTCACCACCTATTACTAGGAATTATTTTCTTATAAAATCAAGGTCCTTTTACAAAGCAATCCCCAGTAGAGTCACCAATTTCTATTGGTTCACAATCTGACTAGATGCTTATTCCCAGCTATCCCTACAAGGTAGCCATCAATGATCAACATGATCTCTGGGCTAGTGGCCAACAGTATAGGAGATAGACTCTATAATATATCCTCTTCTTCTTTAGGCTCTGCAGAACCAAGGGGGTATTCCCTATTCAACATCCATGAGATATGCTTATGGACTGACTGGGATGTTGATACAAAGCAGATAAATCCTCCTTTATGTAGACCAAAACTATGAGATAAGTGCAAAGGGGCTAGCTTTGGGCCTATATTCAGTTGTAGACAGAGGATTTCAAATCCTAAACTAATTCTAAAGTCCTAAAGGTTTGTATATAAAGTTTGAGTTTGATTTTGTGTTTGGATGCAAAACTAAGACCTCGGTTGTGACCTCAATACAGGAGTGGATCGGTGCCTATCTAGGGCTTGGAGTCAATAGACATACATAGGTGAATGTACACATAAGATTATATTAATGACTGAGTTTCAAGGGGGTTGTTTAATATCTGCCTTACAGATACTTCCCAGAATTGAGTATTAAGTTACATCTACTTAGAAGATCCTCATTGCAATATATTCTTCTTAACACCTTAACTTAAAACATTTAATCTACTCCTTGAGTAGAAGTAGAAGGTCAAGCATTCAACATAGAAAATCTATATTCAAGAATCTTAGACATCCCTTAGCTGTTAGATTCAAAAGAAGAATACATTCAATTTGGAGACAAGTAACAGAACACATGCAATGAAGCATTACTCATTTAAATCAGCATGAAACCAGTAAGTTTATACATTAAACATACAACATGAGATTCATAAACTCACAAGACAGCAAAGATAGAGTCACCAATGAAGTTGTATTGTGTCACAACACCAAGATTTCATCCAGTTTCCAACAACCAACCTGAGTAACATAGTTTGGCTTTTATACCAAGACTGTGTACTTAAATAAATTAATTACAAGGCAAGGTAAAAAATTTGCCAGATACAGCGCATCTGAAAATGGCGCTCAAAATCATAAATGTAGCAGAGGACAAAATGGGAAAGAGCAAGAGAAGGGTGAGGAGTAGTTGAGCTCGAGTCCTATGCCGCCGCTAGAAAAGTCTCCATCATAAACCAGGTACTTGGCCATTTAACCATTGGCCCATGCCTATTTGCAATCTTGCCATAAATGGCTCAACCACCCTCAGCCACCGTCGAACTCTGCAACAGTGCATCACTAAAGTTTTCCCATTGGAAACATGACTACAAAGACAAGGAAAAACCCATCGCTGAAGGTTTAAAACCTAACCGTTGATCAAAAACCCATCGCCGAGATCAATGGTCCCAAAATATGCATGAAGAGCTACCAGCGAATGATATCATACCATGTAGGCACCTTGACCTTCTATCGTTGACCTTTTCTCCCTTCATTTCACCTTTATCGCTTTGTATATTACAAAACATACAAGCGCAAAACATATACAAGGCGAGCGTCAAGCACCCCTTCTATTGTATTGGAACATCTCTTGGAATCCGCATTGTATCCTTTCATTGCACATTGGGCTACATATTGACATGCATAAACACATATACAACTCACGGACCCCAAACATTTATATAGCAGCCTGAAATCCTCGTCGAGTTCGGAATGTATGTCCATACTTGTATATTCTGCATGTATGTCGGAATGCATACAATTACCATTGTATATAACTGGTGGGCCTGACCTATTTTCTCTTTCCCTTGTAGATTTGATTACACATCGCATATACAAATGCAATGTACAAGTTAGACTTTGCCATACATAAAAAGCACATTTAAAATACTTTGGAATCTAGCTTGTATATCCGCAAATGCATATTTTCTTTGTATATAGACGATATACAAACTCACTTGTATATATCTACAAGCCCCATCCACTTGTGTCTTTGCCTCTGTACTGTAGAAAATGTATATTTGCGCCCTTGTACATCAAATATACAAACCCCAAATATACAACTACAGAATCTTCCATGGAATATACCCGCAATGTATCTTTTCCTTGTATCTAACTGTTGTATGTCTAAACATACAAACCAAATATACATGCAACTCGGTATGCGAGCAGTGAATATTCTTAGAATTTTTAATGTATATTCTGCCCTTGTACATTTCCCTTTGAGCCCGATATGCACTCAAAATGCATATAACTCAATTTTTTCACCATTTCTAGGAACTGATAGAGATTTCTCAAGCTCGCCATCATACATTTTGCCTTTGCCTACACAGAACTTAACATTTTTATGAGTGTGACAGGAAAGGCAGTAAAACATTGCAATGGACTTGTCAACCTATGAACACTATGGCATGAAAATGATACTTAGTAGCAGAGAGCTTGTTATAAGAGGCCAACATAGAATAGAATATAACATAGCAGTCCAGGGAAGAGAATCCAAGGCACTTAGGATCTGAAAGAACAACAACGAAGGCTAGGAAACCAACTTCAAAACCCTAACCCTAGGTGAACACCACCATTGTACAATAACACAAACCCTTTGTTGAATATAATATAATATCATATGGGGTAGTATAACACTATTTGTGGTTGTGCTCATATTTCCTAATAGTGTTTTTGAATTTCTTATATGTCAAGTCATGGAGAGGGAGAAGAATTCATTTCAAAAAACTAAGATTCATCAATACATTGTGGAGCCTAGAACATGCTTATAAAATTATTCTTACCATGTCAAAGATATCATGTAAGATATATGAACATTCTTCACTTTCACATGAGCAAAAGGGTAAGAGTTGAGAGCTCAATTGGTGGCCAAGTTAATAGAAAGCAAACTTATCAAAGATATTACTTTTTCAATGATAATTTATCCTCTTGAATTATTCATAGAGTGTGATTACCACTACAAGTCTAGCACTAAAAGGATCATTTCTTCTAAAAGCTAAGTATATTGTTGATTATATGCTAAAAACATATAATCCACATAAAAATTTCATCTTTATGAGGAGAGACAAATGATTAATCTAGAAAAATTTGAGTTTTAGTGGGATAACAATGCATAATAAAGCCAAAATGAATTTGTAAAAAAATGGTTCAATTATCCCAAGATATCCTCCCACTCACCAACATTATACAAAAGTGATTTCAAAGAACTCAACTTAATGACCACTTCATGCAATAGGGTCATAGACCAAGTTGAAGAAAGAAGTTTGAAAAAGTGGATGTTCTACATCATTAACCTCATTTGTGATTGAATAAAGTAGATTTATTGGTCTAATTTGATTATCAATTACATTCTTTCTCAATTGACAAATTTCTCTAACACAAAGACCTTTCATACAATATGTAATCTAGTTAACTCTTTGGAGCAAGCTAATTCTTTTGTAAAATTGGAGAAGGTGCAAATTAGAGAACACTTTTCCTTGACGTATCTACAACAAGAACATTGAGAAGGGATGAAACATTCCAAGAGAGTAAATTATGTCTTCTACATGGTCATGGTGAGAGATTTTTTGAATTAAATCCACAGACAAATTTCATATCAAGATAGAGTGGTTTTAATGGAGTGGCTATATTGGTTGATTTGATTTCCCACTTTTACCTTTATACTAATATGGAGAAATCAAGTTCCATTTAGACTTTTGTATTCATTAAATACTTAGTAATCAATTTTCATTTATAATTTTTGTTTCCATGTCAATTCCAATTCTTGGTAATTCTACTGTGATAAAAGAAAAATAGGATTACATTTTCTCTAAATTAATTCTTTATGCATCTCATGTAGGGTGTATGCACAAAGATGGGGACCAAAAAGTCAACAACTGATGCAGGGGCATCCAGAGTGTAAGAGCAATCTTCCATCAACCAAAAAAAATGTTGTTTGTTTTCAATAAGGGCTAGATTTGGCAGGGTTACTATTTTTTTAGTAAGTTTGCATTTGTGTACGGTTGGATACAAAATCTTACACAGACCTCTAGAATGGTGAATTGAAGCTAATGGTGAAGAAATCACTTCAATATCATTTGTCATTTGTGAGATATTAAAATTTCAAATTCCAAAAATTCTATTGAAATATTCAAAGTCAAATTTGAGGCACTTAGATGCTCTAGATGGGCCTAAAATTTGGTTGGAAACCCAAGTAGTCTACCTTTCAATACTACTTGTGCACCATCGTCTTTTTGAGAGCTTTCTGAAAAAGTATTATAATTGAAAATCCAACAGTCGGATTGAAAGTTATGGCCTTGTGAAGTTGACTTGTTTTGGGAGGGAGATGTAAATTTCAAAATTAAGCTGGTGGCCACCAAAAAGGGCTATATATGACCATTTTTGGGAACCCTTGGGTATTAGAGTTAAGGGGGAAGGTGTAGAGTCAAGAAAAGGGTGGGAAAATAGAAACCCTAGTTGATTTGGGGTTACAGAAGGCTGAAGATTCAGAGTCTTGAGAGAGGGAGCTGTAATGTGTTGTAACCTGTAGGGGATTCATTCTCTAATTGTATTTGAGTTTCTGTAATGTAATGCTTTTCCCATATTAATAAAATATCATTCTATTTTCTGTGTGAAATTTATGATTGTATTTTTCCCATAGGGTCTTCCACCAGTCCTTCCGCCTTGACCTCTTCCCCTTTACTTGTTGTCAAATCTTTTATTCAGCATCTCTTCCACCTTCAGGGAAAACTGGTATGCATCTTCTATGGTGGTCATTCTGACAAGGCTCAGCTCCTATTGAATACTTGGCCTCAACCCATTAATGTAACGAGCTACCTTCTCCTTGTTGGCCTTTGCATGATCGGTTTTGATAGTAATCTTATAAAACTCTTATGTATACTCCTTAACAGACTTGTTGCTTTGCTTCAATCCTTGCAACTTCTTCAACAACTCTATCTCATAATTCACAGGAATGAAGTGCTTCTTCAGTTTCTCCACCATCCCATCCCATCTGGTGATCTTTCCTTTTCCTCTTCTATTCCTCTCTAACTAGACCTCCTTCCACCAAGTACTGGCATGGCCCTTCAATTTTGTTTTTACAAACTTGACCCAATCTAGGTCTTCCACATCTTCATACTCAAAATATTCCTCCATGTCATTGATCCAATCAATAAGCTATTCTGGATTCAAATCTCTAGAATATGTAGAAACTTTGATCCTAGGCCTCTTTCCAATCTTAGAAATGGCCCTCAACAACCTAACTTCTACAAGATCTCCTACAGCTTCATGTTCTTCCTCAGATAACTCCTCTTCTGCTTCATCCTCACTTTCTTCTCTTGTTCTTGGCTCAAACCCTCTTCATAACTCCTCTTGCAATGCATCGATTTGTTTTTACAGGGCTGTAAAACCCTCTTCCATCAAAGTATTCCTCCCAATACGATTTCTTCATGGAGGCATCTTTATCTCTGCACCAAACCCACAACCTCAGGTCCTGGTGCAAACTGCCTCACGGTCGACGATCTGTCTACACACTCAGGAGCCTTTGCTTTGATACCACTTGATGAAGGGGGTAAATCATAAAACACACAATAACAAAAATTGTACACAGAAAATAGAATGATATTTTATTAATATGGGAAAAACATTACATTATAGAAGCTCAAATACAATCAGAGGATGAATCCCCTACAGGCTGCAACATATTATAGCTCCCTCTCTCAAGACTCTAGAATCTTCATCCTTTTGTAACCCCAAATCAACTAGGGTTTCTATTTTCCCACCCTTTTCTTGACTCTACACCTTCCCCCTTAACTCTACTACCCAAGGGTTCCCAAAAATGGTCATATATAGCCCTTTTTTGTGGCCACCAGCTTAATTTTGAAATTTGCATCTCCCTCCAAAAATAGGTCAACTTCATGGGGCCATAACTTTTGATTCGACCGTTGGATTTTCAATTATAATACCTTTTTAGAAAGCTCTCGAAAAGACAATGGTGCACAAGTGGTACTAAATGGTAGACTGCTTGGGTTGCCTACCAAATTTTGGGCCCATCCAGAGCCTCTAAGTGCCTCAAATTTGACTTTGAATATTTCAATAGGATTTTTGGAATTTGAAATTTAAATATCTCACAAATAACAAATGATATTAAATTGATTTCTTCACCATTACATTCAATTCACCATTCTAAAGGTTTGTGTAAGATTTTGTATCCAACCGTGCACAAATGCAAACTTACTAAAAAAATAGTATCCTTGCCAAATTTAGCCCTTATTGAACAGAAACAACATTTTTTTTTGGTTGATGCAAGATTGCTCTTACACACTGGATGCTCCTACATCTCCAACATGGGACTTTTTGGTCTAAAACAAGACAAAATATGAGTGTGTTATAGCATGCTCACATTTTGACTTGCTTTAAAAGTAAAAAAAAACTTCATTTTCTACCATTCACCCATGGCCAAAGGAGTTTTTATGTGAAAAAATAGTGTTCAAAGCATGAGCGCATTCAAGGAAAGTCTCTCCAAGCAAGTGCAAGGGATAAATTAACACTTTCATGATACCACCTCATCACCAAAGATATCGTGAAGCAAATTTGGAGGACCTTGCAGCCAAAAAAGATAGTGTTTGTTTATTTTTTATTAGTTTGAGAAGAATTTTTGAGTTTGCAATGTTTTATTAGTTTTTTTTATTTGTATTTATAGTTAATGAGGCAAGAGAAAACCCAAATCTAGCCGAGGAGAGTCAAAACAACCCCCAAAACCCTCCAAACCCTCAAAACCCACCTTCATGTCCTCACAATGTAAGTGATACACAATAAAACTACCTAGGACAAATAGAAGAAAACAAAAGACATCTTCAAACCCTTATTCAAATGCTAAACAATCCAAGTGCAAGCACTGATTGTAGGAGAGCACTTGCGAAGTCATTAGAGGAGATTATTTCCCACACCAAATCGGTGATAAAACAAATCACCAAATTTCAAGACTATAAGGAGAGGTGTCAGGAATACTATGTCAACAAATTGTCATGTGAACAAGTGAAGAATGAAAAATCTACAAAATCTCAATTGTATCCACACTTTATTAATCCTAAATCTAGCCAAAGATTAGAAGAAACTTGCAAATAGTTCCCTATTGATTGGTGTAGGAATGAAGAAATATCCCAAAACTTTTGGGATAGATGGTACATGGTCTTCGATGAGCACCCATGCAACAACAATGAGGTGCCACAATATTTCTTGAGGAAACTCTATTACGAGTTCATCCTAAAGAAGATTCCTAATTATTTTGACATTACATAGTTCTAGGGTAGAAGTGGTGGCTCTGTCCAAGATAGAGAGGGGGATCATGGGATGAAAACCATGTACCTAGACCCATGTTGAGGCTAGAATGTGTGTCACTCCCTTTGACTTTGAAGGAGAGTGTTGAGGTGGAGACATTCATTGACTACTCTCATGCAATCTCTAGCATAGCATGCCGATGAGGGTGAGAGTAGTAGGCATCATTTTTCCCCAGATTTGTGTAGTTCATGTGCGAACATGTGTGATTATGGGACGCAAGATGCACGATAGGATTCTTGGCAGGATGCTACAATGCAGGAGAAGCATCCAATGTTGGAGAGATCCATATTGGATGAGATTGTTCTCACCTATGATGTCTTATAGTAGACATTTGGTATTGACTCTCAGGTAATTGTTTATAAGTTTCATCTTGATTTAATATATTATTATTTGAAATTTGTAATTAATTTTATATGAGTGTCTATATTATAAGTGAAAAATAATGTATGTAATTGTCTACACAACAAAATTCCAAGGTTAAATTCTTCATCTTGCCTCCGTTATCCATCCATTGGCAGGTTACGAGAGGAGGTCAAGTCAGCAGGTATGTAATTTATCACATGATCATAATTATTGTACATATATCAATTGTAATATTATTTTGTGACAATTTGATGATTTCAATAGTCACCAGCACCACCACGGTTTCCTTGGTCCCTTGGATGCAAATCCACCACTTATGCAGAGGTAATTTTAACCATTTCTAATCATTATGCATTTAAATAATGTTATGTATTTATTTTGGTCAAATAATCTTGAACTTGATTTTTAGATGTTGAATATGGACACTCCTCATCTTTGTGAGTTAGTGTGGGTAGGCATTACTGTAGCCATGATGTCTTCAAATCCTTTGACTAAGGTATGAGCCAATAACATGAAAATTTCATAATTTTGTATTTCTTGTTTTATCTTATGTCATTTGATGTACATAAATGATATTTATGTTTAATAAATTTTGCTTCTTGATGCTTCTCACAGGAGGTCACAACTCTTGCAAGTCCAAGTACAAATGAAGAGAGAGAACAAATGATGGAGAGTGATCATTAGATGGTAGTAAGTGATCGATTACATATGTGATGTTATAAATTTCATACATTTTCTATATATTAATGTGCATATTGTTTGATTGTATTAACATGTGAAGTTAGATGAACTTTTGTCAAAGAGGTCTACTCGACGACAGAGAGAGATGAGTCACTAATTGGTTCTCCATCTTCATGGTCAAGCAAGGGCAACCATTTATATCATAAAAGTCTATAGGAAACTAGTTTTTGGGACATTTTTTTTATTCCTAGATGGCTTTGTATACATACTTTTGTATGTTACCAATCTGTATATTTTTATATATGCCTGTATGGCTTTGTTTGGACATGCCTATATGGCTTTGTATATAAACTAGATTTTATGTTCATGACATTATGTATATCACAATTTATATTAAATATTTTATATGATGATCAATTATCGTTATAGGAATTTAGTTTTACATGTGCCAATTGCATTTTCTTGAAAGTTTATAAATCATTTTCAAATAATCTATTTTGTGCATATCTTGCAATCATTGCATTTTGTGCAACTGTGCATTTCTTTGAGGCATCGTTTCAAACATTTCATGCACCTTGTTTATGGGCTTCAACACTTTCAATACATGTCTACAAGGGAAAATACAAATACAATACATGTGACAAAATTCCTATATCATTTATGCTTTGATGGTTGTCCACACCATGTTCTCCAGATCCCATTGTGGCATAGGCAAGGAGGAAGTTGGATAAGGTTGTGTAATTTGGTTTTAGATGTTCCAAAATTTGTGTCTGGTTGCAATTTACTTTTGTACATTTTCTTGAGAGTTTATAAATCCTTATGAAAAAACTATTTCATACATATCTTGCAATCATTACATTCCATGAGACAACATTTCTTTGAGGCATTATGTCAAACAATTCATGTTTGTTGTATATGCTTCCACACTTTGCATACATGTCTTGCAGGGTACTTACAACTATAACATTTGACAAAATTCCTATATCCTCTATACTTTGATGGATGTCTATACCATGTTCCAAAGATACCATTTTTGAAGTTTTCAAATTTGTCTTTATGCTCGCCAATTGCATTTTCTTGAAACTTTCTAAAGGCTTATCAAAAAATCCATTTTTGTTCATATCTTTCAATCATTGCATTCCATGAGGTGACATTTCTTTAAGGCATCATGCCAAACATTTCACGTACCTTATCTACATGTCTCTGAGGGTAGTTGCAACTACAACATCTAATAAAATTCCCATATCTTTTATCATTTGATGGATGTTCATTTTGGCATAGGCATGGAGGTTATAGGCTAATGTTGTGGAATTTTGCTTTACACCTGCCAATTATATTTTCGTGAAAGTTTATAAAGCCTTGTCAAAAAAATCCTTTTTTGTTCATATCTTGCAATCATTACATTCCATGAGGTGACATTTCTTTGGGGCATCATGCCAAATAGTTCATGTGCCTTGTCTATGCTTCCACACTTTGCATACATGTCTATAAGGGCAGCTGCAATTACAGCATGTGACAAATTTCCTATATCCCTTATGCTTTGATGGCTATCCATACGCTATTACAAACATCCTATTTTGGTATACAAATAGGGAGGATGCTAGAAAAGGTTATGGAATTTATCTTTACACGTGCAAATTGCATTTACTTTCTAGAAAGTTTCTAGGGTCTTTTCAACAAATCCATTTTTTGCATATCTTGCAATCATTGCATCGCATGAGAGGACATCTCTTTGTGGTGTTGTATCGAATAGTCCACATGCCTTGTCTATGCTTCCACACTTTGTGTATACACCTAAAAATAGCTCCAAATGAATTAAATAAATATTTTATATTTATTTTATTCTTATTCCTCTATCAATACATAAATACACTAATTTATTTACTTGGTTTAGGTTCATCATATTCTTCTAAATGATTAAATATCTTAAATTCCTCTAAAGACATCACTAATTAAATAATCTTGAATTATTTAATTATTTCCTCTAAGACAAAGTTCTATGTCTAAAATCCACATTATTCATCCATGTCATCTTTGTTGCAAGTATGTGCCTAATCGGTGTTGTCATTGATGTCAACATATTTGTGTTGTCATTGGTGTCAATTGTGCTCTTATTTTGTTGCTTACTTGTTATGAGTAAAATGCTTTGTATTTACCTATGTAAGTGATTCTGATGTTGAGGATATTGAGAAAATTAGCCCCTTCGGTGGAAACAATGTATTATGAAGAACAGTCTAGAAGATAGCTCCACATTTCTTGTAGAATGAATATCTTTGCCTATGGATTGGAAGTGATTTAGAAGTCTATCTAAAGATGTTATATTCCAAGTTTGAGCCTTCGGCATGAAGAATTAAGTGAATTGTGTTCACCAGTGTGAAAACTTCTTTTTATGTATGCTTGGTGGTGGCAGGGAGAAAGTGTTATGCTCCACATTCCTCGACATTGAAGTATTTTGGTCCACAGTTCTGGAATCAAGTCTGTGATGATGTTAAGTGCCTTCAACTGTAATGGTTCTTGATTTGGTGGTTCACAAGCTATATTTTACTTATGACAGTGGTTGATAGTGTTGTTCTTGTGATCCGGTTTGAAGAATCTTCTTGACAGAGTGGTTAGAGATTGTACAATTGTTCCTAGTGATTACAATGTTCTTATGGATGTCTCCTCATCATGTTCCTACATTTGGATTGGTCCTATAAAGGGTAAAATTTGGATGTTGATGTTTGATTAGTTTTGGTGTATATCCTCCTTTCACCCTTACATTCAAGGACCTAATGTTGAGTTGCAATGTACTATCATAGCCTAGGTCACTATTGATATGTAGGGAAACTTGGATTTTTATGATTAGATTGACAATTTCTTTCTCTTATGCTCAATTGTACCATAAAACCCTAATTGCACAAATACGACAGTAAATGGATGAATTACAAAAAATGCTTCTGCAAAAAGATGTACAATATCAAATAACTGTTCACCTATTTTTGGGGTCCAAAGGTAGAAAAGTTGGGGACCAAAGAGCAGGTGGCCAAGTCTAAGGCCCTACTTTTTATCGAGATCTGGAAACAAGGTCTGTATCTTGTATATATTGTATTAGAGGTTTCCTGTTGCAGAACTTTAAGGACTAATGAGTAAGCACCCTAGTCTAGGTAGTTGTTTCTTTCACTGATCTGCAAT
Source organism: Cunninghamia lanceolata (assembly GCA_027924645.1). NCBI lineage: Eukaryota > Viridiplantae > Streptophyta > Pinopsida > Cupressales > Cupressaceae > Cunninghamia > Cunninghamia lanceolata. Next base: position 263,633 of record BSBN01000111.1, read on the forward strand.
CCTGACACTCTATTGTACCCTCCGACAACTTAACATTGTTTGCAACTCTAACCTATAACCTGTAATCATGAAAACTTTGGGAGGGGGTTGTGGTGTTTAGAGGCTTGCCTCAGTCAAGTCCTGGAGAGACATTCAAGTCTTCCAAACACCATTGTCAGATAGAGAGTACATGCCTAAGGAGGCAGAGGCCAAAACCAAATGATAATGTTCAATAATCACAATAGATATCACTTTGTAGTGAAGATCTCATGGGAGGAAGAAGCTCTTCATTCCATGAGGAGATGGATGCTCAAATCTGTACACAAACACATAGACAACACAAATATGCTCTTGCAACATAATGAAAACCTTGAATCACCTTTAGGATGCATAAAGTTCACAATATTAATGTAGTAATTATCTAGTTTACAAATGAATGCCTAAACATGCTTTTATATGCAACTACAAACATTCTCGCCAAGATTTTGTAAATTCAAACTTATCGTATCAGCCTAGGGACCAAATAACGGTCATAAATCGACACTAGAAATTTGGGCCTAACCCAAAATAGGATAGGACTAGGGCATGGGTGCCCAAGTCCTCCCCCCTATTTTAGGTAGGGTTAGGTTCAAGGGGTCCCCCTAGGCCCCATTTGTCATGATACCCAAGGTTCAGTCCATCGGGATGTTGAATTATGATGAAAGATGTTCTAAATGCACACTAGAGACCTGGGAGCTAAACCTTATGAGGGAAAATCCCCCAAGGGGACATTTTTTGACATTCCATTTAGCCCCCACTTTAATGTATGTATAAATACAAGGCCAATACATGCATTAAAGTCTGGTCGCAAAAACAGCAAACACACAAAGCATGGAGAAGACACACCAAGTACATTGAAGACAATGACAGGCACACAAAACATGAAGAAGAAAGTCATAGTCATGCAAAACATGAAGAAGACATCAAATGCATAGAAGACACATTAATGCATAGAAGATAGACATGATTTCTTTTCTTTTTTTCTCATATATATGAAATGCAGATGCAAGTACTGGAAAGTAAACAAACCTCCCATAATGCAGGATGCACTCATCACGCAGGTCTTTAAACTACATACATGGGGCAAAACACACGTAAGACATGCAAAACCTCCCAAAATGCAGGATGCACTCATCGGAAAGGTCTTTAAACTACATATGGGGCAACAAACATGCCACACAAAGTAAGCACACTAAACACACATGCTTTCAAGACAGAGAAAACATGACAAACAAGTGATGGAATGTTCCTATTTCTAGGGTCAACACCATCTCAGGCACATTGCCCAATTCTCATAATTGTTAGGGTCATCTTTGTTTTGTTTAATGTTTGGATCAATATTTTCTTGCTGCGAGGCAAGGTTTATGGCATAACCTTGTCTTCTTCTTCTTCATTCTCTTGCTTTTCTATTTCTTTTTGTCTTACCACTTATCTCTTGTAAGATAGGGCTTTGCTCTTTCATGGGTTTTTTCATTCTTGAAGAAGAAGCACTAGGATGAAATCTCATTTGTCTAGGTGGAGTGTTCTGTTGTTGACAATTACCTCCTGATCCTTATAAGGATAGAGGGGGAGGAACCTTAGCATAGGGACCTTGTTCTTTCGGTCTATGGTTCTCTTCAAATGCGGGTTGCTTGTCTTTTGTCATTTCTTGCATAGAGGGTCTGGTTGTTGGATGTAATAGTTTTTCTTTGTAATTTATATATCCTAAGAAGTTAAAGTATGTTCATGGTTTAGGTTTCTCTTCATTTTTGTCCCAAAAGTACTCCATTGTGTAATGTTTTCTTTCAACCAAAGGTTTATATTTATTTTGGGAGATGGTAATCACGTGTCCCTCGAAAGGAAATTTTAGACAATTATGAATTGTTGAAGAGACATATTTCATTTCCTTTAACCAAGGGTATCCCAATTTAATATGAAAGTGGTTAGAAATAGGAACAACATCAAACCATTGTTCTACATATTTTTCAAATACAGTTACCAACAATGATATATCTTACCCAAAGGTTTTATAAAGGTTCCCTTATGTGTTTTAATCATCATGTCCATAGGGTCATAAGATCCTTGCATCAAATTATGTAAATAGAGGAACTCTTCTGTGGCAACATTAGTCATGCAATTAGGATTAATATGTGTTCCATCCACAGGGTTTCCCATTATTTTCATAGTGATCTAGAGAGGTTCTTCAATGTTTTTGATTGTTTTATCATGAGGTGTAAACACAATTTCAAGTTCAGGGACCTTTCTTTTCATGTAAGACCTAGGAGGGAACCTATTTTTGTTGTTACGATTAGAGGCCATGTTTATATGCTCAAATTAGTGCCAAATCAAATTCTGAAATTTTGTAAAAGACAAGTGCAAAGTTATATGCAACAATGACCTAAAGTGCTTGATTTTTTATATTTTTTCAATGCAAATAAGTGTAAGAAAAGGTGTTGTAAGGATTTTGATTAGGGGAAACAAATTATATGTCTAATATCAGTCCAATACAGCAATAAGATCTGTCACAACACACTCTTGATGCAAATCTAATATGATGCCAAGTCAAAATATAGTGAAAATACACTAAAATATGAGATTTTTCACCAAATCTCAATGCAAAAGAGCATGAAAGAGGGTGTTGTGAGGAAAATGATGATGGAAATAAAATTATATCAGTAATAAAATCCTCTTAATGTCAAAATATCTATCACAACATGCTTTTAGTGCCACTCAAGGTCAATCCCTAGTGAAAATATAGCAACAATAGGGATTTTTTCACGGTTTTTCAATTCCAAGACCTAGCAAAAGGGGTGTTGTAAATAATTTTAATAGGTGCAAAAAATAATAATTATGATATCAATCACTTCAATCCATAAAATTTTTTACAACACACTTGGAGTGCAAACTAGGCCAAACCCTAGGGCAAAAATAGCAAAAATGTGCAGTTTTTCACCAATTTTCAATAAAAGAGCCCAATAAAAAGGTGTTGTGAAGATTTTTAGGAGGGGAAATTTTTTTTTACCCTGATAACAACCAATTAGTGCAAAAATATCCTTCACAACATGCCTATGGTGCAAAGTTAGAGAGTCGATAAGGCCAAATTTAGTGAAAATCAATGTTTTTGAAGCCCTAGGTTTAAGATCTTGACACAAAATGCTATATAAATGTTTTGAAATCTGATATATAATGAAAATTACATGCTCTAATATCTGAAAATGATTTTCAAGATCTAACATGCAAAATGTAAGTGCAAATCTAATGAAAAATCAATGAAAATGCTAGTTTTTGTGGACTTTTTCTATGCAAAAGTGCAAATTTTTAAAATCTAAATGAAAATTTGTTCTAAAATGAAAGACTACAACCAAATCAAAAATTTAATAAGTCTCTAAAATCAGTATAAAAATTTAAAACAAGGTTTTACCTACAAACCCTAGATTTTGGAATTACTAGGTTATATGCAAAATTAACAATTTTCAACAAAACCCTAGCAATTTGATGATGAAAATGCCATGCAAGATATTGAAGTTTTGTAATTTAAATTAGATCTAATGCAAAATTCATAAATTTGATGAAATTCAAATTAATTGATGCAACATGCAAAACCCTAGCATGCAATTTTTTTCAACTTTTCAAATTTTTAATTTTTTTGTAAGTTTTCCAATGCAATAAGATGAATGACTATATGAATGAATGAAAATCAATGCAACTATGAAGCAAAACACTCAACAAGGTGTAAAAAAGTCCAATAACATGGGTTCATCAAAAGATAAAGGGTAAAATTTGGATGTTAGGTTTTGGTAGTTTTTGTGTATATCCTCCTTTCACCCTTGCATTCAAGGACCTAGGGTCAAGTTGCAATGTACTATCATACCATAGATCACTATTTATATGTACGAAAACTTGAATTTTTAAGAGTAGATTGACAATTTCCTTCTCTTCTACTCAATTGTACCTTAAAACCCTAATTACGCAAATACGATAGTAAATGGATGAATTATGGAAAATATTTCTATAGAAATGTGTAAAATATCAAATAACTGTGCACCTTTTTTCAGGGTCAAAAGGCTGAAAAGTTAGGGACCAAAGAGTAGGTGCTCAAATCCAAGGCCCTACTTTTTGTCGAGATCCAAAAATAAGGTTTGCAACTTGTATCTGTTGTACCAGAGATATTCCCGTTGCAGAACTTTGAGGACTAATGAGCGGGTGTCCTAGTCCAGGTAGTTGTTTTTTTCACTGATCTGCAATCTTGACACTCTATTGTACCCTCTTGCAACTTCACTTTGTCTGCAATTCCAACCTGTAACCTACAACCATGAAAACTTTGGGAGGGGGTTGTGGTGTTTAGAGGCTTGCCTCAGTAAGCCCCGGAGAGATATTCAAGTCTTCCAAACACCATTGTCAGATAGAGAGTGCATGCCTAGGAAGGCAAAGGTAAAAACCAAATGATAATGCTCAATAATCATAATAGATATCATCTTGTAGTGAAGATCTCATAGGAGGAAGAATATTTTCATTCCATGAGAAGATGGATGCTCAAATCTGTAAACACAAATACATAGACAACACAAATATGCTCTTGCAACACAATGAAAGCCTTGAATTACCTTTAGGATGCATAAAGTTCACAATAACAATCTAGTAATGCTCTAGTTTACAAATAAATGCCTAAACATGCTTTTATATGGAACTACAAACATTCCCACTAATATGTCATAAATTAAAACCTATTGTGTTAGCCTAGGGACCAAATAACGGTCATAAACCGACACTAGAAATTTGGGCCTGACCCAAAATAGGGCAGGACTAGTCCTCCCCCCTTATTTTTGATAGGGTTAGGTTCAAGGTGTCCACCTAGACCCCATTTGTCATGATACCAAGGGTTCATTCCATTGAGATGTTTAATTATGATGCAAGATGTCCTAAATGCACACTAGGGACCTAAGAGCTAAACCTTATGAGGGAAAAACCCCCAAGGGAACATTTTCTAATGTTATAGGTCCACCAAGAGAAAATTGGATCGTGAATGAAGAATGTTTTTAGCAGACCTAGTGCTCTCATCAGTCTTGGGTGACCTGGTTGAATTCATTATTTGCAGAGATACATCGAAGATTGTAAAGCATGTTGTGGCATGTAGGATTGTGTTTGAATCCGAGCTAAGGCATGGTGTGATCTGCATACATCTTTACATCTTTTTCTTAGATTAATTTGTATTAGGTCCAGACCTAGTTTATGTATAATTGTAATGTCAAACTTGGATATTGATCCAATGGTTGATGAATGTAATGCTAACCTTGATGCACATTCCAAGGTTGATGAATTGTATAAAGGCATGTAATGAAGTTGCAAAAAAGTTTGTGTTGTGAAGATGAAAAGATAAGTAGGTTTGAAAGAGAAGAGAAGAGAAATAATATTGTGGTTCAATGGAACTAAACCTTGGTATGGATTAGATACTGCTGAATTAGTTCACCCATTTTTGGTAATAAGCCACCCATTGGTAGTGAGCCACCCTTTGGCATTGAGCCATGCACAGGCAGTGAGACATTCTTTGTAGTGAACAATTTGGGCAGTGAGCCCTTTAGGTAGTGAGCCTTTGTTTTTCAGTATTGATATAACTTATATATTTCTGTGGGCTAATACCTACCGTGGTTTTTCCCTTTTAGGGTTTTCCACATAAAAATCTGGTGTCTCTGGTGTTGATTATGTTATTGTGTTGAACTTCTCATTTCTTGCTTTCATTGTTATATATCAGAATATAAGTAATTGATAAGTTAATGTTCATAAATGGCTAAATGTTTTAGGACAATTGATTCACCCCCCCTCTCAATTGTCCGGTGTAGTTCAACAATTCGTATCAGAGAAAGGTTCCTTAGAAGAAAGCCTAATAGCTTGAGGAAGATCCAGGATGTCTTATAGGAAGGAAGCTCCATAGTTTGATGGGACAAATTATGCTCTTTAGAAGGTACAAATGAAAACCATCTCCTCCGTCTTCGTTATAAAGTGTGGTTAGCTACACAATCACAATTTGTCATGCCTAAAGATGGTCTGACAACTAAAGATGATATTAAAGAATATGAATTTGATCTCAAAGCAAATGATGCCTTGTTAAGTTCCCTAAGTGACTCAGTGTTGATAAAAGTTGTGGACCTTGAATCTGCAAATCAGGTATGGGAGAAGCTAAAAAATCTATATGAAGGAGATGATTCTATAAGAGAAGCCAAGCTACAGAGCTTGAAATTGAAATATGAGGATTTGAAGATGTAAACATAATAGCCTTTATTTAAAAGAGTTGATGAACTTGTCACTAGAATAAAATGTATGGGAGGACCTCTCAGTGATAAGGAAATTGTAATAGAAATTCTCATATCACTACCAAAGTCCTATAGTCACAAGGTAGCTGCTATTGAAGAATTTATGACTGTGAAAACTATTGATAGAGATTAGTTACTTGGAAAGATTATAGCCATTGAGATGAGAGAATTTGGTGATACCCTGTCGAAAGTTGAATCAGCTTTAAAAGCCAATACTTCTAAAAAGATTTCCAGAGTTGAGAAATATAAAGTGGATGTTGACTTTCAAGAAATAGAAGCTAACTTTGTTGATAGGTTGCAAAGAGGTTCAAGTAAGTTCAAAGGTAAAATACCTTTCAAATGTTTCTCTTTTGGTAAAGTAGGTCATTATGCTTCCATATGTGCTGAAAGAATTGAAAGAAATAAGAAAAGATATGATAGCAGGCCTAGAGTTCCAAAGAAATATTACTATGTTAGAGATTTTGATGATGAAGGAGTGACTAATGATGAATCTGATGATGCTAGTACTAGTGCAAATGAATGCATGTTCATTGCTATTAAAGAAGATCCTATGTCTACTAATTCTACTAGCAGTGTGAAAGAAGAAAAACTAGTGGAAGAAAGTGCTTTGGTTGTTCAGGTTGAGAAAGATAAGGATGAATGGATTATTGATAGTGGATGCTCACATCATATGACTAGTGACAAAAGTAAGTTTGTAAGATTGGAAAAGTATGATGGAGGATTGGTTAGGTTTGGAGATAATGTAGTTGGTAAGATTTGTGGGAAAAGATCTATTTCATTTGATGGAAAGTATAATACTGACAATGTCCTATATGTGAAAGGTTTAAAGCATAATCTTTTGAGTGTTGGTCAGATGTGTGACAAGGGATATGATCTAAGATTCAAAGACAATGGGTGCAAGATCATGGAAAGCTCTGGAACTGTGATTTCTACCAGTAAGAAGACTAGAGGTAACATTTATCAATTAAGAGGAACTAGTGATTATTGTTTATTGGCCCAAGTAAATGAAATTTGGTTGTGGCATAAAAGGATGTGTCATATAAACTTTGATAATCTGGTAAAGATAAGTTCAAGTCAGATTGTGAGAGATTTACCAAAATTTGTAAAACCATTCAATACAATTTGCAAGGAATGTCAATTAGGGAAGCAGACAAGAACAAGTTTCAACAGCAAAGAACAATTTTCTCTAGGTTTACTGGATCTCGTGCATACAGATCTTTGTGGTCCTATAAGGGTGAGAAGTCTACAAGGAGATAGGTACTTCATGTTTCTTATTGATGATTATTGTAGAGACAAATCATAAGCCCTAGAGAAGTTCAAATCTTTCAAGGAAATGGTTGAGAATGAAATAGAGTTGGAAATCAAATGCTTGAGGTCTAATAGAGGAGGTGAATTCACATCAAATGAATTTAACATTTCTTGTGAAGAGCATGGGATAAAAGGATAGATGTCTGTACCTAGAACTCCTCAGCAAAATGGAGTTGTGGAAAGGAAATATAGGATAGTTTAAGAGTTTGCTAGGACAATGATGAAGGAAGCAAATCTATCAGAAGTCTTTTAGAAAGAGGCTATTCATACTATTGTCTATATTCAAAATAGAGTTCAAGTGAAAGGTAATGGTACTCAAACTCCTTATGAATTGTGGTATGGAAGAATTCCTATAGTAAAATATTTCAAAATCTTTGGAAAAAAATGCTATAATAGGAGAGATGAAGATCTAGGAAAGTTTGATGCAAGGTGTGATGAAGTAATTTTCCTTGGATACTCTACCAAGAGTAAGGTCCACTGGTTCTACAACAAAAGGCTTAAAAAGATTGTTGAGAGTACAAATGTGAAGGTAAGGCAAGGAAAGAATATCAAATATGAATTGCTATGAACTAGCTAAAGTTGTGACTATAATGAATGAAGAAAAAGATGAGCAAGAAGATAGTCAAGATGAAGAGGCTCCAGAAAGTGTTGTCAATACTCCTAGGTATGTAAGGATCAATCATTCTGAAGATCAGATTATAGGTGAAAAAAATAAAGGTGTACTAACAAGGAAAAAAGTTGAAGAACAAGTGAATTACTATTTGCTTTCAAAGGTTGAACCAAAGACTGTGAATGAAGCATGAAATGATGAAAGGTGGGTAAAATCGATGGAGGAAGAGTTAATGTAGATAGAAAAGAATGATACTTGGGAATTAGTTCCTAGACTTGTTGAGAAAAAATGTTATTGGAACCAAATGGGTTTTCAGGAGTAAGCTGAATGAGAATGGAGAAGTTGTAAGGGATAAAGAAAGACTTGTGTGCAAAGGATATTCATAGATCGAAGGAATATATTTTGAAGAGACTTTTGCTCCAGTAGCCTAGATTGAGGTAATCAGAATATTTCTGGCATTTGGAGCCCACAAAGATTTCAAAGTGTATCAGATGGATGTAAAGTCTACATTTCTGAATGGTGAATTGGAAGAGGAAATTGACACTAAGCAACCACAAGGATTTAAGTTATAAGACCAAAGTGATTTTGTGTGTAGGTTAAAGAAAGATTTGTATGAACTCAAGCAAGCTCCTAGATACTGGTATGCAAGGTTGGATAAGTACTTATTGTAGCTAGGTTCAATAAAGGTACTACTGACAATAATCTTTATTTCAAGATTAATGGTGATCAAATTCAGATTGTTGAAGTCTTTGTTGATGATATCATTGTTAGATTTAGGGCACACAATTGAGAGGGGGGTGAATTAGTTGTACAAAACTTGCTCTTAATTCAAACACTTAAAACCTCTTTGTTATTTAATAGCATATCAATTAATCACTCATGAAAGCATAAAGCATAAACACCAGAGCAGATACACATCAATAAATGAGACACCAAGATTTTGATGTGGAAAACCCGGTCAAGGGAAAAACCACGGGGTGATTAACCCAAGGATTATTCTCTGTTAAAAGAATAAGAAAAATAGATGGCACATGCCAATTAGGGCTCACTGCCTGAGCACATTGCTCACAAGAGGCACACTACCTACAAGAGACACACTGTCTACAAAGTAACAAGTATTACACACTTGAACTGGAGATTGACATATTTACCATGCCTGGATCAGTTCCATTTAAGCCCAAAAACTCCTACTCTGCCAATCACCCTTCTCTTCGCTATACCACACTTATTCGCACCAAGACACACTTCAAAATGAATTCACAATCCCTTATTTATACAAGGCATTGACTTAGGAACAATCATCTAAGTCAGAAAACACCTATAAGATCATCTGCAAGACATGCGATACATCTGGTCGGCCAGTCTCAGGAAGAACACCAACAACTGGTGGTCTTTACATCAAATCCAAACTCTAACTTCGATGCGGACCACCAATAAGAATTATGCATGATCCAAGGATCACCAAAACCTTTCTTGAGTGATCAAGAACATCTGCACTTTATCAGATTACTAGAATTCTTCTCTTCTTCATTCAGAACTTCAAGAACACAGTCTGTCCCCACTGTCACAATGAAAAAGGTGCTTTCAGATCTCCAAACCATGAACAAATCTAGTTGTCACTTAACACTGACTTCTTCAACACTCCCTCCAATCCACAGAATGAGATAATGCAATTTCGGAGCTCACCGAACCAATCTATGACACTCTGTCACCACTGAACATCTGCCAGAACCAGTTCTACTAGAGCAGTCATAACTTCTTCAAATCATTATGCGGATCTCTGAAAACTTGACTGGAGCATCTCAAGACTTATATCTACAAACCATTTAAACCACATCCTCTGGAGCATCTCAAGACTGGCTTTGAATGCAGATTCAGTTTTGGGGGGATCATCTCCAAACTTGGTCATTTCAAATGCAACCAGTTTGCTAGCCAATTGGTCTCTTGTGATAGTTGTATGGGCCTTGAATTCATCAATGGCAGCAACCTTGATTTTGTAGACAGCAGGAAGGGATCTGAGAATTTTGCCAACAATCTCATTTTCATCCAAAACTCCACCAGCATTCCTAATTCCACACACCAGCTCATTTACTCTTGGCATAAAGGTGGTAATATTTTCATCATCTCTCATCTTCAGTCTTTCAAATTTCCCTTTGAGACTCTGCAACCTTGCACTCTTAACATACTCATCTCCTTCATGTAGAAGTTCCAGTTTAATCCAGATCTCATAGGCAGTTGGTAGGTCAATAACATTTGAGAGCTTTGAGTCATTTAATGCACTTAGAAGAGCCTCTTTGGTCTGCAGATTGTTTTCAGCATCTGTGATTTCATTCAGAGTTGTTGGACCACCCTGTGGAGGTACATATGCTTTTGTGACCATGGACAGGTATGCCTTTCCCATACACTCCAAGTGACATTTCATTGGACCTTTCCAAAGAGAGAAGTTGGTTCCATCAAACTTCAGACTATCCTTCTTGTATGATGACATCTTGGATCTCCTCAAGTGGTTAAGCTCCTTTTAGAGGAACTTGGCTCTGATACAAATTGTTAGATTTAGGGCACACAACTGAGAGGGGGGGTGAATCAGTTGTACAAAACTTGCTCTTAATTCAAACACTTAAAACCTCTTTGTTATTTAACAGCATATCAATTAATCACTCATGAAAGCATAAAGCATAAACCCCAGAGCAGATACACATCAACAAATGAGACACCAAGATTTTGACATGGAAAACCTGATCAAGGGAAAAACCATGAGGTGATTAACCCAAGGATTATTCTCTGTTAGAAGAATAAGAAAAATAATGGCACATGCCAATTAGGGCTCATTGCCTGAGCACACTGCTCACAAGAGGCACACTGCCTACAAGAGACACACTGTCTACAAAGTAACAAGTATTACACACTTGAACTAGAGATTGACATCTTTACCATGCCTGGATCAGTTCCATTTAAGCCCAAAAACTCCTGCTCTACCTTTTGCCCTTCTCTTTGCTATACCACACTTATTCACAGCAAGACACACTTCAAAATGAATTCACAATCCCTTATTTATACAAGGCATTGACTTAGGAACAATCATCTAAGTCGGCAAACACCTACAAGATCATCCGCAAGATGTGTGACACATCTGGTCGTTCAGTCTCAGGAAGAACACCAACAACAGGTGGTCTTTACATCAAATCCAAACTCTAACTTTGATGTGGACTGCCAATAAGAATTGTACATGATCCAAGGATCACCAAAACCTTTCTTGAGTCACCAAAAACATCCGCACTTTATCAGATTATTGGAATTCTTCTCTTCTTCATTTGGAACTTCAAGAACACAGTCTGTCCCCACTATCACAATGAAAAAGGTGCTTCCAGACCTCCAAACCATGAACAAATCTAGTTGTCACTTAACACTAACTTCTTCAACACTCCCTCTAATCTGTAGAATGAGATAATGCAATTTCGGAGCTCACCGGACCAATCTGTGACACTTTGTCACCACTGAACATATGCCAGAACCGGTTCTACTAGAGCAGTCATAACTTCTTCAGATTGTTATGTGGATCTCTGAAAACTTGACTAGAGCATCTCAAGACTTATATCTACAAACCCTTTAAACTGCATCCTCTGATCCTCAACCTATCTTGGACTTTTACCTTGTTATCATCACTATTTTTCACTGTACCTGATTAAGACTAGTTTTCACAATATCCTCAGCACACAGCTCATCCAATCCTTCTCATTAATGCAATATGAGTATGTTTCCATCAATGACAACACTGGTTATCCTCATACTTGCAAAAATCATATTTGGAGGCAATGAGAGTATGTGTATGAAATTTGCTGGTGAAATGCAAAAAGAGTTTGAGATGTCCATGTTTGGTGAGATGAATTTCTTTCTAGGTCTGCAAATAAATCAATCAGATAAAGGAATCTTCATATCTCAGTCTAAGTATGTGAAAGAATTGTTGAAGAAGTTTGGGATGGAAGACTCAAAACTAGTATGTACTCCCATGGTGACTGGCTGCAAGTTGAGAAAAACTGATAAATCACCTAAGGCTAATCAGAAAAATATAGATCCATGATTGGAGGATTGCTTTATCTAACTCAAACTAGACCTAGTATTATGCATGCAGTTTGTCTTTTTGCAAGGTTTCAAGCTGATCCAAGAGAATCACATGTGATGGTAGTTAATAGAATCCTGAGGTATTTAAAAGGTACTCTGGATCATGGCTTATGGTATCCAAAGAATAATGATTTCATTCTTAGTGCTTATACAGATGCAGATTGGGCTGGAGATGTTGATGACAGAAAGAGTATAAGTGGAGGTGCTTTCTTCTTAGGTAATAGATTGGTCTCATGGCTAAGCAAGAAACAAGATTCAATCTCTTTGTCAACTGCAAAAGCAAAGTATATTATAGGAGCATGTTTTTGCGCTCAAGCATTATGGATGAAGTATACTTTGAAGGATATAAGAGTTGTGTATGAAGATCCAATTGCAATCTTTTGTGAAAATACAAGTGCCATAAACATTTCAAAGAATCCAGTGATGCACTTAAGAATAAAGCATATATAAATAAGGTATCACGTTTTGAGAGAAAAGGTGATATAAAATGAAGTAAAGTTGGAATATGTGTCCACAAAGGATCAGATTGTAGACATTTTCACTAAGCCTCTGCCTAAAGATACCTTTGAGTATCTTAGAGAAAAGTTAGGGGTCATTACTCCTCCTACCTTGAACTAAGATGCATAGGAATGCATCAATCCAATGGAGCTCAAAGTGTCATTATTTGATCTGGATTGATGTTTTAAGGGCTACCTCTCAAGGGGAGTGGCTAGACATTTCTAACAAAGTAAGTGTTGATAAAAAAGAAAGTTTAGTGGATCAGAGTAGTAGCATGCAACTATGTGCCCTTTGCCATTGATGTCAAAGGGGGGGAGAAATCATGTGAAAAAATTAGGGGCAAAAAGAATGTATATGTGTAATTAGAAAGGGGGCAAATCTTGTCTTGATGGTCTTTTTAGTTTTTCACATCATATGTTGCCATCAATGACAAAGGGGGAGATTGTTGCAAGTATGTGCACCTAATCAGTGTTGTCATTGATTTCAACATATTTGTGTTGTCATTGGTGTCAACTGTGCTTTTATTTTGTTTCTTGCTTGTCATGAGTAAGATGCTTTATCTTTACCTATGTAAGTGATTCTAATATTGAGGATATTGAGAAAATTAGCCCCTCTAGTAGAAACAGTGTGTTGCAGTCGAAACAGTGTATTAGACTCTGAAGAATAGTCTAGAAGATAGCTCCACATTTCTTGTAGAATGAATATCTTTGCTTGTGGATTGGAAGTGATTTAGAAGTCTATCTTAATATGTGATATTCCAAGTTTGAGTGTCCAACATGAAGAATTAAGTGAATTGTGTTCACTAGTGTGAAAATTCCTTTTTTTGTACATTTGGTGGTGACAAGGAAAAAGTGTTATGCTCTGCATTCCTCCGCATTGAAGTATTTTGGTCTGCTATTCTGGAATCAAGTCTATGATGATGTTAAGTGCCTTCAATTGAAATGGTTTTTGATTTGGTGGTTTGCAAGCTATCTTTTACTTATGACAGTGGCTTACAGTATTGTTCTTGTGCTCTAGTTTGAAGAATCTTCTTGACAGAGTGGTTAGAGATTGTGCGGTTGTTTTTGGTGATTATGATGTTCTTGTGGATATCTCATGATCATGTTCCTACATTTGGATTGGTCTGCAAAGAGAAAATTGGATCATGAATGAAGAATGTTTTTAGCTAACCTAGTTGAATTCATTATTTGTGGAGATACGTCAAAGATTGAATAAGTGTGTTGTGGCATGGAGGATTATGTTTGAATCCTACCTAAGGTGTGGCATGATCCGCATACATCTTTACATATTTTCCTTAGATTAATTTGTATTAGGTCGAGACCTATTTTATGTATAATTGTAATGCTGACCTAGGAGATTGATCCAATGGTTGATGAATGTAGTGCCAACTTTGATGCACATTCCAATGTTGATGAATTGTATAAAGGCATGTAATGAAGTTGTGAAAAAGTGTTTGTGTTGCAAAGATGAAAAGATAAGTGCGAAGGTGTGAAAGAGAAGAGCAAAGAAATAATATTGTGCTTCAATGGAACTGAACCGTAGTATGGAGTAGATACTATTGAATCAATTCACCCCTTTTTGGCAGTGAGCCACCCATAGGTAGTGAGCCATTCTTTGCAGTGAGCAATTTGGGTAGTGAGCCTCTATTTTTTGGTATTGATATAACTTATATATTTCTGTGAGCTAACACCCACTATGGTTTTTCCCTTTTAGGGTTTTCCATGTAAAAATCTTGTGTCTATGGTGTTGATTATGTTATTGTGTTGAACTTATCATTTCTTTCTTTCATGGTTATATCAAAATATAAGTAATTGATAAGTTAATATTCATAATTGGTTAAAAGTTTTAGGACAACTGATTCACACCCCCACTCTCAATTGTCTGGTGTAGTTCAACAATCTTACATATCATTTGACACCTCATCATGTTGCACCAATAATTAAATATTCTTAATATTTAAATAAGTATTTATTCTCTCAAGATGTACCCTATTTCCTCTCAACCATCCCCATTGTTGATGTTGATTTTGAGACACTTGTCTCATAATCCTATATTCGCTCTCACATTCCAACTACCAAAGACTCCTTCCTCCATGTTTCTCTCATGGTCTTCCATCTTTATCTCATTGGTCTTTGTGAGCATCACGACATGTGGCTCCTTGTCCCTCTTATTCTTCCACCTTTTCATCATAGTAGGAACATCTTCCATCTTTATCTCCCCTCATCCAACCAATTTGATCTTGATCATACATGTCACAAGCCTTATTCTTCAACTGTGGACCTTTTGACACTTGGATTTGAGCCCTCCTTGGCCTATAAAAGCAAACTCCTCACCTTCATTTTTACAATCACAAGAGCTATAGTACTTACATACTATAGAAATTCTATCAAGTATCGAAGGGTGCCTTTGGTCCCCCATTTGCATATCAATATCATAATCTCCATTGTTACATTATCATCTAGCTTCATAGTATCATTTAGTTGCATATCATTATCCTCATATCAATCATTATCAATATCATGGCATTAGCTTCATATCATAATCATTAGCATAGCCTTGCATTGCAGGTTTGTTTACATTGCATATTAGAATCCACAATTCCATTCATCTCATTGTCATCTTGAAAAGTAAAGAAGTACAATTCTGAGAGCAACATCATAATCAACATTGAGATCTTGAGAAGATAAGAGACAATGGAACATGAAGGATGAAATTAGTTTGCAAGGTATAATTCATGTTTTCTATATTTTTCATAGTTTCATTGGTGAATTGAATTTGAGTAGGAATTTTAGAGTAATTGTGGTATCTTATTAGGTTCTTATAGTTGTTCAAATAATCCATCACACTTTGCATACATGTCTCATAGGGTAGTTGCAACTACAACTTTTGACAAAATTCCTATATCCTTTATGCTTTGATGGATGTCTATACTGTGTTCCAAAGATACCATTTTGAAGGTTTTGGAATTTGGATTTACACCCACCAATTGCATTTGATTGAAAGTTTCTAAAGCCTTTTTGAAAAATCCATTTTGTTCATATCTTGCAATCATTGCATTCGATGAGGCAACATTTCTTTAGGGTATCATGTCAAAACAGTTCACATGCCTTGTCTATGCTTCCACACTTTGCATACATGTCTACAAGGGAAGCTGTAATTACAACATGTGACAAATTTCCTATATCCTTTATGGTTTGATGGCTGTCCATATGTTCCAGACATCCTATTTTGGTGTATAGATAGGGAGGACACTGGAAAAGGTTGTGGAATTTGGCTTTACACGTGCCAATTGCATTTACTTGAAAGTTTCTAAAGTCTTTTCAAGAAATCCATTTTTTGCATATCTTGCAATCATTGCATCCCATGAGAGGACATCTCTTTGTGGTGTTGTATCAAATAGTCTACATGCCTGGTCTATGCTTCCACACTTTGCATACATGTTTTGCAGGGTAGTTGCAAATACAACTTTTTACAAAATTGCTATATCCTTTATGCTTTGATGGATGTCTATAATGTGTTCCAAAGATACCATTTCGAAGGTTTTGGAATTTGGCTTTACACCCACCAATTGCATTTGCTTGAATGTTTCTAAAGCCTTATCAAAAAATCCATTTTGTTCATATCTTGCAATCATTGCAATCCATGAGGTAACATTTTTGTGGGGCATCATACCAAATAGTTCACGTGCCTTGTCTATGCTTCCACACTTTGCATACATGTCTACAAGGGTAGTTGTAATTACAACATGTGACAAATTTCCTATATCCTTTAGGCTTTGATGGTTGTCCATACATGGTTCCAAACATCCTATTTTGGTGTACAGATAGGGAGGATGCTGGCAAAGGTTGTTGAATTTTGGTATTTTAACCTCTAATCATGGCTGTCATAGTCAAGACAACAATGGACTAGTCCATTATCTCTTTGTATTTTGCCTAGAAAACCTTATAAAATATGGGCTCTAGTCAGGTAGAATGAATAATATACATCTCTAAAAGTTGTTCACACATGTGCAGGCATGGATTAAGGTTTTAGGCATTGAAACATGTCCACTGGTGGCAATATGTGGTCATATTGTTCTTGAGTCATTTATAAAATTTTATCATACTGATTGAAACATAGTGAAGATAGAAGCTTTAAATGATCATTTATGTTTATTCTCTAACTTTAAGTAGTTGCCTATTATGTTTCTTTCTTTGTTAGATAGTTTTACTTCACTTCTTCATGATTATAATAGATTGCATCCTTCATCTATGAAGAGTGATTGTGTTGCACATGTCTCTAATGAACTATTACCTTTGAGCACACATTTCTTTTATGATATACCTATAGATGATGAAATATTTCATTGTGATTTGATATTGTTTAATATTCTTCATATTCCATTTTTCATAGTAAGCCCAATGACAATCATATGGATAGTGGTGAGTACATACATACTAATGATCTAGACCTTGTGATGCACCTTGTAGGACAAGCATTGATGACATAATCTTACGTCCTACTAATGACATTCTTGTATTTTATAATGATACTACTCTCACATGCCATGATGATATTATTCATTATGTACCATCTTCCAAGATTAGAGATATGCATGTTTTTTTTGGTACTACATATTTATGATTATTTCCCTAGTGTTGAAAATTGTGTTTATTACTTTTTTCATATTCTTCCTATATATCATGATGATTCTGTATATATCATGATGATTCTCTAAATGTGCTACCTCACATTATACATGATGATGATGATCCTCATCATGATTATTCTATTGCTTCACATGATTTCTTATGCTTTTATGATGATACATTAGCAACTTATCATATTAGAAGTCTTAGTGAAGAGTTATTATGCAATGCTTATGGTGGTTTTATGGATGACTTACATTTCAATCTCATGATCTTTGTCTTTCATATTTCATCTTTACATTGTCTTATCTTGTCTTGTCTAATTAATTATGTTTTTTATTTGGTCCTTTCTCTTAATCCTTTACATCTTATACTTTGATCCTTGGTTTTGTATCCAATGATACTAATGGCTCTTTTCTTTACATATGTTCTTACACTATTTGATCTAACTTCTCAAGGCATTATCGAATATACTCACATTGAGTGAGGTTCTAGCTTCTTAGAACATTCATGGTCTATCATTATATTGAGCATCATGTCTATGGTCCATCTCTTATCATTGTTTCTACCTAGCTATTATGACCATTTACGATCAAATATTGACATATTTTTCTATTTTAGAGAATTTATGTCATTGATCCTACATTTTTATATCTTATATACTATTCTTTATGATATTACATTGGTATATCTTAAATATCATGATCTCATATTACTATATCTTGTCTTATAATCTCATCTTTTAATATGTACTTTATAGAGTATACATGTTATCATGATCCAACACCTTTTTATCTTATTTTGAGACTTTAGTATTGATCCTTATTAGTTATATCATTCTTTCATCCTATGTCCATATTGGGAGACATCATGCTACCTCCCCTTCTCTATTTGAGCTATCATTGATCTATCCCTTATTCACCATTATCTATTTGATCTATTATTGATCTATCATTGAGCTATCATTGAACTATCATGGACACCAGGGTTAATCACACAAATAGGTTAATCACCATGTAAATAGCATGAAATGATGTAAATGCAATGTATTTTGACCTTTAATCATGGTTGTAACAATCAATACAACAATGGATCGATCTATTATCTCTATATTTTGCCCAAAAAACCTTATGAAATATGGGCTCTAGTCAAGTAGAATGAATAACATACATCTCTAAATGTTGTTCACACATGTGCAGGGATAGATTAAGGTTTTAGGCATTGAAACGTGTCCTCCACCGGTGGCAATGTATCCATAAACTAGTCATGAACTTGGTGATATTATAGGAGATGCTTAGAGGTACTACAAGTAGCTAGAATTAATTAGGTGTTTGTCATACAAAAATCAAAGACAACCCTAGGTTGACTATCACATATCAAAGGCATTATTATCTTCCTAGAGGATACTTATACTTTGGCATTACAAATGTGAAGTCAAAAAGTAGGGAGTGTAGAAGAGAGAAAGAAGAGGATTGTCATAATGAAGAGATAGTTTTGTTGGTAATTAGAGAGTAGAAATCCTAAATTAAGAAGGGAAGATAACTTCATCAAGTCAACGATGTCATTCCCACATAAACACAACCTTAGCAAGGCCAATAGACCAACTATGACACAATACATTTATGGAAAAGCATGCAATCATGAATTAACATGCAATATATGGACAACCATATATCTGTTTGATGAGAAAAGCTTCCATTTGGGTGGATCTAGAAATTAAAAAACTAGTCATATGATTTCTAGGATAGTCATCAAGGTCCTAAGAGTATATACTAATCATCATATCATTATTCACATTTTAGCACTGTCAACACATATTAGGATAGTGTTGTCCTAGAAAAATAGAGAAGGCTATTATAAAAATCTTAGAACACTCATTTTATAAATGTACATTTATATGAAAATGGTAGCAGTCATATGTCAAGCTTAGAATGGTCATATCAACCTAAGGACTACTTAATTGAATCCTTAGGGCTGGGAGTGACATTTTGCATTCCATAGGTCATGGGGCTGAATGAACTTCACCAATGTGTCAAGGTGGGTGGGTAAATGCTAGGGGAGATATCATTTCATGTGCCAAGTGTCTTAGCCATTTGGGTCACATGCTACTGGCAAACTCCCTCAAGATCCCTAAGACAAAAAAATGCCAAAATTTGATAGAGCAGTTCTAAGAATTTGTGGTAGCTGGGAACATTCTGTTTAGACCTACAAGTGCACATGGGGTCTATCCATAATAACCAATCTCAATTTTTGTTAACTTCAGTCCATTTGATCGTGCTGAAATCAAACACATTCTTACAAAATGCTTCATTTTCATGTAGTGGAAAGGTGCTAGGAGTGACATTTTGCATTCCATAGGTTGTGGGGCTGAATAGACTTCACCAATGTGTCAAGGTGGGTAGGTAAATGCTAGGGGAGGTCTCATTTCATGTGCCAAGTGCCCTAGTCATTTGGGGCAGTAGGCTACTGACAAAGTCACATAGGATCCCTAAGATAAAAGAACTACCAAACTTTGACGGACTAGTTCTTAGAATTCATAGTACCTAGGAATGTTCCATTTGATCCTATAGGTGCATGTGAGTTCTGTCCACAATACCCTCTCTCAGTTTCGATCAACTCCAGTTCGTTTCACCGTGCCGAAATCAAACACATTATTGCAAAATGCTTTAGTTTCATGCAGTGGAAAGGTGCTAGGTGTGACATTTCGCATTCCATAGGTTGTGGGGCTAAATGGACTTTGCCAACATATTGGAGTGGGTGTGTAAATGTTAGGGGAGGTCTTGTTTCATTTTCCAAGTGCCCTAGTCATTTGAGGCAACAGACTACTGGCAAAGTCACTTAAGATCCTAAGAGTAAAAAGTGCCAAACTTTGAAGGAGCATTTCTTGAAATTCGTGGTAGCTGGGAATGTTTTGTTTGGACCTATAGTTGCATGTGGGGTCCATCCATAATAACCTCTCTCAGTTTTGGTCAAATCTAGTCCATTTGACCATGCCAAAATCAAATGCATTCTTGCAAAATGCTTTAGTTTCATGCAGCACAATGTTGTCAAGTGCCATATTTTTTGTTTTGGTCATCATGAGGCCAAACTAACTATGCCAATATGTTGGGGTGGCTGGGTAAATGTTAGGGGAGGTCTTGTTTCATGTTCCAAGCATCCTAGTTGTTCTAAGTTGTAAGCTACAGACAAACTAGAAAGTTGCTAAGACTAAAATTTTGCATTCCACAGGTTGTGGGGTTGAACCGACTATGCCAACATGGCCAGCTGGGTGGTAAATGCTAGGGGAGGTCTCATTTTATGTGCCAAGTGTCTTAGTCATTCTAGGCTGCAAGCAACTAGTAAACTCGAAAGGTTTTAGGAGTGACATTTTGCATTCCATAGCTTGTAGGGCCGAACAAACTTCACCAATGCATCAGAGTGGGTGGGTAAATGCTAGGGGAGGTCTCATTTTGTGTGCTAAGGGTGCCATCATTCTAGGTTGTAAGCTACCAACAAAGTCACTTTACTGGTAGCTTGTAGGCTAGAACGACTGGGACACTTGGCACATGAAACAAGACCTCACGATGAGCATATCAAAAAACAAGGCACTTGAAAAGGTTGTACTACATGAAACTAAAGCCTTTTGCAAGAATGCATTTGATTTCAACATGGTCAAACAGACTGGAGTTGACCAAAACTAAGAGAGGTTATTGTGGATGGACCCCACATGTACCTATAGGTTTAAATAGAACATTCCCAGTGTTGACACCTGAAAAATTAGTCCCCAAAATGCCCAGTTTTGCTCCCCATGTCTCATTCATATTCTCACTTGAACCTATAGCTAATAACTAATTAGAGACATATCTCATAGGTTTTCATGTCTTTTCCATTTGAAATGCAAAGTGGAAAATTCCAAAAAATTGGCTAACCCCTAAGTCTTATAGTCATCGCTTTACTTTATGTCGTTGACTATCTATCCTAGGTTGCCAGTTATTTAAGTTATAACCTTGAGTCTTTTAAGTCATGAGTGATTGACCCCATTTACCTAATGTTACCATCTATAGCCCATCATCTCATATTGTCTAAGTCTAAAGCCTTTTTAGGGTTAGGAGGTGCCACATGGCAAAATATCACAAGCCTGCACAACATCTAAGGTGATGTCATATTCCTACCATGGGGCTATGAAAAGATGATAGATGTTGAGGAAGCTTGGGCTTATAGCCATAAGATTGAAGATTTTGAATCAATGAATCAAGTGCTACCAGGTGTCAGGTGAAGAAGTGAGCTATAGGTATTGTAAGATCCAACAGTACTACAAGCTCATAGAAGAATCTTGGTAGAGGGAAAGATCCTCTGTGTTGCCACAAGATTGTGATGTGTGGCTGGTTTTTAAAGGAGAAATAAAGCATGTGTAAAGGGGATCCACATGGAGGCTTTAATGCACTTGCACAGAGCTAAAAAAGAGATGGACCACTCTTTGCTGCATGGCTAGGAGATGATGACATGTGGTATATTGGCCCTCCTTAATGCGAAATCAAAATTTGGTGGACATCGATCTTAAAACCAAACTCATCCATGGTTGGTATTCAAAAGGGACTATTAGACATCTCGAAGGTGGGAAATGTGCAGATTCAATTAGCAAGGGCATTCAGAGGTCAAATATCTAAGGTTTCTAAAGCTAATAAAGCAAAGAATCAAAGGGTTCAAAATTTTAAAGTATTGAGAAGTTTTGCTTGGGGATTTTTGTCTCATTTGCCATCAATGAATATCATATCTTCTCAGCTACCTCCTTTTAGATATTTGTTGCATCAGCTACTCCCATTGAAGAGGGGTAAAATATCCCCCATCTGGTAGATAAACATCCCTTCTGGATGAGATATTTTCTGACATGACCCATGGGGGGAATTTTATTGTAACCTAATTAGGTCAATTAGAATTAGATGCTATATATGCTTGAATGTAAGATGTAAAAAGGGTTGGTCACTAAATCAATTGTCTAGCCTGGAAAATGCGTAAGGAAGATTTTAGGGCATCAAGC
The DNA here is from genome assembly GCA_027924645.1 of Cunninghamia lanceolata. Classification (NCBI taxonomy): domain Eukaryota; kingdom Viridiplantae; phylum Streptophyta; class Pinopsida; order Cupressales; family Cupressaceae; genus Cunninghamia; species Cunninghamia lanceolata. The sequence continues at coordinate 286,118 of BSBN01000111.1, forward strand.
AGAGAAAAATGTCTGGGCAGTGAATAAAAGAATGTGTTTGATACAATGTAGGAAATATTGTAATGCGCATTTTCATGCATTGGTATATCTCCATAGTTTTTTGTAATAATTCAGGGGAATGCATTGTCGTAGCTTTGTATTTTTCCTTCACCACATTTGTTGGTGCAATTGTAATTGGATTTGATAATGTATGGTAGCATTTTAAATGAATACAAGATTTGTGTTGGGTCATTTCTCTATTTCAAGTGGGTTATTATAGTTTGGCTTAGGATAATTAAGTATGTCTAGTGCATGAGGTGTAATCTGAGAAATGTATGTGAATATATTTTAGTTTTCTATTAATATTGGTTCAACCCCATTCTTTCCTCTTTATTATTTATCACTCAGTTGCCCAATGGAATAGGCACCAATCCATATTGGGGATGGATCAATCATCATTCTAATCAAACTCTCATCCTGTTAGCTATAGGAGTAGGAGTAGGTTTAGTTTAGGGTTTATCATGTTGTTTATGGTTCTATTTTATAACTAGGGATATATCTAAAGTGATGCAAAATTGTTTCAATCATTCTTGAATCATGAATATGCATGCATGTACTATGTATCTTGTGTATGAGAAGTTAAGTGGATTCATTTCAAAGAGTAAAGCATTTCCATGATTGGATGTAAATGCATAGTGCGGTAATCAGCTATATAGTGGTTATTAATGACAACCAACTGTTTAAGGTCTAGTGACAATCTTTGCAACCTAGATGATAGTTTGGGTTTGGTTGTCCTGTTATTTTTAGTTGTACATCTGGTTTAAACACAATACCTATTCAGGCATCCCCCTAGGAATATCCCTTTTTAGTCTAAGCTAAGCTCCAAGTGTAGAGGAGTTAACCCACTCCTATAGGTTACCCAAAATCACCTTAAAATTATTGATAAACCTCTTCCAGTAATCTAGAGCAACCATCCCCAGCGTAGGTGATTTGGGAATGTTTTAGGATTTAGGGTTGTAGGGTTGTAGTTTTTTGTCTTAGGATCTTAAGTGACTTTGCCGATAGCCTGTTGCCCTGAATGACTAGGGCGTTTGGAACACAAAATGAGATGTCCCTTGGCATTTACCTACCCACCCCAACATGTTGGTAAAGTCTATTAAGCCCCATGACTTATGGAATGCAAAATGTCACTCCTAGAATTTTTCCATTGCATGAAACTAAAGCATTTTGCAAAAATATGTTTGATTTCAGCATAGTCAATCAAACTAGAGTTGATCAAAATCGAGAGAGGTTATTCTGGAAAGACCCCACATACACCTATAGGTCCAAATGGAACATTTCTAGCTGCCATGAATTCTAAGAATTGCTCCATCAAAGTTTGGCAGTTTTTTCATCTTAGGGATCTTAAGTGACTTTGGTAGTAGCCTACTGCCCCAAACAACTAGGGTGATTGACACATGAAGCAAGACCTCCCCTTCCATTTACCCACCCACCCTGATGCATTGGTGAAGTTTGTTCATCCCTGAAACCTATGGAATGCAAAATGCCATTCCTAGCACCTTTCGACTTTGCCAATAGCTTACAACCTAGAATGACTGAGACACTTCGCACATGAAACGAGACCTCCCCTAGAATTTACCCTCCCACCCAGACATATTGACGCATTTGTTTCATGCCCAAGACCTGTAGAATGCAAAATTTTAGTGTTAGCAACTTTCTACTTTTTCGGTACCTTGCAACCCAAAATGACTGTGATGCTTGGCACACAAAACGAGACCTCCTTTGGCATTTACCCACCCACCTTGACATGTTGGTGAAGTCTGTTTAGCCCCATGATCTATGGAATGCAAAATGTGACTCCTAGCACGTTTCCACTACATGAAACTGAAGCATTTTGCAAGAATGTGTTTGATTTCAGCATGGTCAAACAGACTGGAGTTGACCAAAACTAAGAGAGTTTATTGTGGATGGACCCCACATGCACCTGTAGGTCCAAATGGAACATTCCCAACTGCTATGAATTCCAAGAACTACTCTATCAAAGTTTGGTAGCTTTTTCGTCTTAAGGATCTTAAGCGACTTTGCTGGTAGCTTGTTGCCCTAAATAACTGAGGCACTTGGCACACCAAATGAGACCTCCCTTAGCATTTACCAACCCACCGTGATGTGCTGGTGAAGTTTGTTTGGCCCCATGACCTATGAAATGCAAAATGTAATTCCTGGCATCTTTCAACTTTGTCGGTAGCTTATAGCTCAGAATGACTGAGACACTTGGGGCATGAAATGAGACCTCCCCTAGTATTTACTCACCCACTCAAATGTGTTGGCACATTCATTTCACCCTCAAGACCTATGGAATGCAAAATTTCAATGTTAGCAACTTTCTACTTTGTCAGTAGCTTAAAACCTGAAATGACTGTGACACTTGGCACATGAAATAAGGTGTCACCTAGCATTTACCCACCCATCATGATGCATTAGTGAAGTCCATTCAGCCCCATGACCTATGGAATACAAAATGTCACTCCTAGAACCTTTCCACTACATGAAACTGAAGCATTTTGGAAGAATGCATTTGATTTTGACATGGTCAAATAGACTAGAGTTGACCGAAACTGATAGAGATTATTATGGATGGACCCCACATGCACCTATCAGAGAAAAGAGAATGTTCCCAACTACCATGAATTTTGAGAACTGCTCCATCAAAGTTTGGCAGTTTTTTGGATCTTAAGGAACTTTGCCGGTAGCCTGCTGCTCCAAACGACTGGGGCACTTGGCACATGAAATAAGACCTCCCCTAGTATTTACCCACCCACCCCAATGCTTTGGTGAAGTCTATTCAGCCCCACAACTTTTAGAATTCAAAATGTCAGTCCCAACACCTTTCCACTGCATGAAACTGAAGAATTTTGAAACAATGCATTCCTTCCCACCATAGGCAAACAAAATTGATTTAGAAAAAAATGAGGTAGGGATTTGTAGCTGGACCTAGCATCCACCTATACATGGAAAGAAGTGTTGGAATTAGTCCAGACAAATGAAAGGGGGGTGAATTAGTTGTCCCTAAACTTTAATCTTTTCTCCAAACTTTTAATCTTCTTTCTTAATTTACAACCAGATTAATGATGTAAACATTTAAGCATAAATCAATACATGAGCAGAAAAAACATGAACACATAACACCAAAATTTTGATGTGGAAAACCCGGTTAAGGGAAAAATCACAGTGGGGGTTAACCCACAAAAATGCGTACCTTGTTAAAAGTACTTAAGAAAATAGAAGGCACATGCCTTCGAGCGCACTGTCCAGAGCTCACTGCTCAAGAATAGGCTCACTGCCTATAAGAAATTATGATTTACATAGAGATAATGAATTGAGAAATAACATCTACATTCTTGCTTGATTCACTCCCTTTAAAGGCTCACAAAACTTCTTCTCCTATCTTCAAATTCTTCTTCACTGACTCTTCATTCTATACTCCCTTCGCTCTTCTTCTTTGCTCTACTTTTGATCCTTTCTTTGGATTTAATTCATTTCATCAAGGATGATTTTCAACAACTCTTCAACAAGTATTTATACACTCCATCAACCTTGGAATGATCAACAAGGTTGGCTAAACTTAACGCAAATCTTTACTCTGTCGGCCAAACATAGCTGAGACTTGAATCTCCCTTTGTTGACACACCACACTTCATAAAATGCTCTTATATCATTTGAAACACGCTAGGAACATCCGGTCGGCCAAGATTGGGAAGAACATCAACCTTAAAGAAGAAATCTTCAACAACAAGCTCAACCTTCAATGCGGATCTCCAACATAGTAGCCAAATGATCCAAAGATTTCCATAAGAACATTGGATTCACCAATAACATCCACACTAAACCAAATCACCAGAATCATTTGTATCTTCCTTTGGAACCTCAAGAACACTGTCTGCCACGACTGTTAAACTAGAAAGATAACTTGCAAACCTCTAAACCATGAACCATAGGAGTTGATGATACACACTAACTTTCCAAACATGCCTTCAGATCAACAGACCATGATATTTCACTCTGGAGCAGTCCATACTAACTTACTATCACTCTGTCTTTTCTGAATACTGCAAAATCTGGGTCTACTCAGATGTCCATAACTTCTTCAAATCTTTATATGGACTTATCAATTCTTAACTAGAGCAACTTCTGACAATCCTCTATACTTCCATATGGTCTACGAACATTAAATCTTCATTAATTTTCTCAATATACTCAACATTCAGTCTCATGCACAGGCAACAAAATAGGGCACAATTGACACCAATGAGAACAAGAATATGTTGACATCAACGACAACATCGCTTAGGCACATATTTGCAACAATCTCCCCCTTTGTCATTGATGGCAACATGTGATGTGAAAAACTGATTCAACCATCATGACATGAACTTCTCCCCCTGACTTCTGTAACCATTTTCTTCATTACTTCCCTTGGCATCAACAATTAGTTTTTCACATGACTTCTCTCCCCACTTTGACATCAATGGTAAAGGACACATATTTGCAATATTTACTCCCCGTTTTTATTTTAGACTGAGCTCCAACATTTGCATACTAACTACTCCTTAGAGTAGTATCTTTGCAACATCAATCTAGATTTCAAGATATGTCTGAGAATTCCACCAGACTGATGCACATAAGTATATCTTAGTTTTGATCAGAGGGATAATAACCCCTAACTTCTCTCTAAGATACTCAAAAGTATCCTTGGGAAGAGGCTTAGTGAAGATATCTGCGATCTGATCCTTGGAAGGCACAAACTCCAACTTGACTTCATTCTCATTTACCTTTTCTCTCAAGAAATGAAACTTGATAGATATATGCTTTGTCTTTGAATGCAATATCAGATTCTTTGAGATGCTTATTGCACTAGAATTATCACAGAAAATTGTGACTGTCTCCTCAAACACAATTTTAATGTCCTTCAACATTTGCTTCATCCACAAAACTTGAGTACAATTATTTGTTGTTGCTATATACTCTGCCTTTGTAGTAGACAGAGATATTGCCTCTTGTTTTTTTCTTATCCAAGAGACCAATCTCCTTCCCAAGAAGAATGCACAACCACTAGTACTTTTCCTATCATACACATCTCTTGTCCAATCAACATCTTTATATGCATGAAGAGTGAAGTTATCATCCTTTAGATACCACAGTCCATAGTCAATTATATCCTTGAGATATCTAAATATTCTTTTAACTACCATAACATGGGATTCTTTTGGATCAGCTTGAAATCTGGAAACAAGTCCAACAACATTCATGATGTGAGGTCTAGTCTGAGTTAGATAGAGCAATCCTCCAATCATTGATCTATAGATTTTCTGATTTTCCTTGGGAGAGTCATCATCTTTGCTTAGCTCACATCTGGTTACCATGGGTGTACCTACTGGCTTTGAATCTTCCATTCCAAACTTCTTCAACAATTCTTTCACATACTTGGACTGAGATATGAAGATACCTTTATCTGACTAAACAATTTGCAGACCTAGGAAAAAATTCATCTCACCAAACATTGACATCTCAAACACACTTTTCATCTAATCAGCAAATGCTTTTCACATACATTCATTTCCACCAAAAATGATATCATCAACAAAGACTTCAACAATTAGAATGTCCTCATGATTAATCTTGAAGTATACATTACTATCAGCAGTACTTTTGTTGAATCCTAGCTTAAGCAAATGCTTATCCAATCTAGCATACCAGGCTCTTGGAGCTTGCTTGAGTCCATACAAGGATTTTCTCATTCTACAAACCAAATGTTCTGAATCAGAAAATTGAAATCCTTATGATTGTTCAATATAGGCTTCTTCCTCCAAATCTCCATTCAGGAATGCAGATTTGACATCCATTTGATATACTTTAAAATCTCTGAAAGCAGTAAAAGCAAGAAATAATCTAATTGCCTCTATCCTTGCCACTGGGGCAAAAGTTTCTTCAAAATCAATTCCTTCCACTTGAGAATAGCCTTTACATACTAACCTTGCCTTATTCCTTACAATCACACTATCTTCATTTAGTTTGTTTTGGAAGACCCATTTGGTTCCAATCACATTTTTTTCCTTAGGTCTAGGAACACGATCCCAAGTGTGATTCTTTTCAATTTGCATCAATTCTTCTTCCATTGCTTTAACCCAATTTTCATCATTGCAAGCTCCAGTTATTAATTTAGGTTCAATCTTTGAAATCAAACAAATCTCCTCTTGGTCTTCAGAAAAATTTCTCCTAATTCAAACACATTTACTCTTATCTCCTATGATCTAATCTTTAGGATGATTTAACCTTACATACTTGGGAGTTATGGAAATTGTTTGAACTTTTGTTTCTTCAACTTGTTCCTCATCATCTACACTAACACCTTGAGTTACTGGAGTTACCAAATCAATTTGAATCTAAGTCTAAACTTGAACTTGCCTTCCTTGACTTTGACTTTATCTTAATCATCTGAATCATATCCGTAGTACCTGGAATGTCCTTTGCTTTCATCAACTTTAACATTAGCACTTTCAATAATCTTTTTCAATCTCTTGTTGAAGCACCAGTAAGCCTTACTTTGAGTAGAGTATCCCAAAAATATTCCTTCACTACTTCTTGCATCAAGCTTTCCTAAATCCTCATCTCTTTTGATATAGCATTTACTACCAGAGACTCTAAAATATCTCACAGTAGAAGGATGACCAAACCATAGTTCATAAGGAGTCTTACCAGAATTTCCTTTGATTTGCACTTGGTTAAGAGTGTAGACAATAGTACTCACAACTTCTCTCCAATAAACTTGAGGAACATTTGTTTCCATCATCATGGTCTTGGTAGCTTCTTGAATTGTGTCCTTTCCACAACTCTATTTTGCTAAGGAGTCATAGGAGCAGATAACTATCTTTTTATTCCATGTTTTTCATAGAAAGCATCAAACTCACTAAAAGTAAATACTCCACCTCTGTCAGATCTCAGACACTTCAATTTCCCACCAATCTCATTTTCAACCATCATCTTGGACACCTTAAACTTATCAAGAGCTTCTAATTTTTCTTTCAAGAAAGTTACCCACATCATCCAAGAGTAATCATCAATCAGAAACATGAAATATCTATCTCCTTGCACACTCCTAATTCTAGCAAGACCACAGAGATCTGTATATCAAAAAATTTGGATTTATAAATGGAAATGATCAAACAATTGAAATGCATAACCTAAACCCAAATAATTCAATACCTCGAAGATACAAAATGAGCTTGATTGATTGATCGCTTTGTTGTGTTGATTGCTCGATTCTGCAGCATAACGTTGATAAGGATGCAAGCTAGATGGATTGAAGATGATGGATGCAAAGGCTCTAATGATATTTCAACAGCATGTGGATACTTGAGGATCAATGCCCTTTTAAAAAATTTGACAGAATAAGGGTGCTTAAGGCTCAATGCATGCTAATGGCTTGTGAGGGGGTTGATTTATAGGAAAGGCTTGGTTCCAATGGATGGCTAGGATCAATTAGGGCTTTAGGTGAAATGGATGGATAGGATTAAGTTAGGTTTCCTTGCACATCAAGAAATTGTAGTTATATGACATGTGGCAAAGGAGGATGAGGCTTAGGTGTGCTTGTGTAGATAAATACTAAAATTAGGTCCCATTAGTTGTGCATGTGAAAGATAAAAGTTGTAACACATGATTGACTAGACAAGTGTTGTAATGTGATGAAAGATGAGTGTTTAATTCAAATAAAATATTTGAATTAGTTGGGATATGAGTTGGATATTAATTAAATAAATAAAATTTATTTAATTAATTGAGAAGTTGAATAAGATGAGATAAGATATGATGTGGAAATTAATTAAATAAATAAAATTTATTTAATTAATTGGGATGGGGATAAGATAAATGGGATTATGCATGTGAAATTAATTAAATAAATAAAATTTATTTAATTAATTGACTAATGGATAAATGGGATTAAGAGTGGGATTTAAGACAAAAATGGCTTATGATGTTTAGGATAATGTTTTAACAAGGTGTTGTAGGACATGGACAAAGTTGGGACAAATTTGGGTGTCTACATTTTGCCCCTCTTTGAGATGATGTTCGAGATGATAAGATTTGTGTCGAGTAACATCATTTCAAAGAAGCCAAGGTATGGATAGAGGAAAATGATAGTGATGATGGAAAGATATGATGAGGATGATGATGGTGGAAAGATAGGATGAAATGGGATGATGATGCCCCCTCGAGAGGTTAGGCGGGTTGGACAAACACGGGTAGGCTCTCGAAAAGAAATGGCTTGGCTGCAAAAAGAAAGATAAGGGGATAGATAGAAGAAATGATGATGCGTTATGCTGCAATGAAGGTGAGCAACCATGATGTTTGATATAGCACTAGACGTTATGCACCAAGGTATAAGGACCAGGGTGATGATGTGTCTTGTGCCCCAGCGTAATACAACCTTGTCTAACATATGAGGAAGAAAACTTAGAGCATTGAAGTCCTACTACACAAAAGGTATGATATGACCTTAGATGCAAAGGATAGTGCAAAAAGCTATTCCAACATACACAAGATATGAATATTAGCTGGAATGATATCGATATGATACAAATGCAAGATAAAATGATAACACATACAAGCAAACAAGCAAGCATGCGCAAATGATACAAAAATAAACAAGGTATTGCCCCTGTCAAGCTGTAAACCAAAGATTAATTGCTGATTGTTTTGTTGATGATAGTTGAGAGTGTTGTCATTGCGGGGAAAGCTATATCCCTAGATCAACACAAGGTTGTTTGCTGAGTTGGTTGGCTAATTGGCTAATTGATTTGGCTTACAACAAGGCTAGGATCAAGACCATGGATTGTGATTGGATAATTTGGCTTGATTGATTAACTTGATTGGTATAGATTAAGGATGGTCTTGCATTTGGATCTTTGCTTGGAATGACTTGAAGATGATGAAATGATGGATGATTAGATTGATATGATTTGATTTGATGAATGGATGATTAGATGATATGTGGGGGATTGAGCTACTTGTGATTTGTTGGAGTGGCTGGATTTGTTCCGATTGGAGGTGATGTGATTGAGTTGATTTGTTTTGGTGTTGATGTTGATGATTGATAGGATTTATTTTGATGGTTGGATTGATGTGCTTTGAGTTGATTTTCTTTGGTGTTAATGCTGATGATTGATAGGATTTGTTGTGATGGTTGGCTTGATGTGCTTTGGTTGTGATGGTTGCTATTGCTGGGTTGATTGTTTTGATGATTGGATTTGTTTAGAATGATGATAGTGATGGTGTGATGATAAGAGTGTCCACTCAATCTAAGTATAAGCAAGTGTTCTTAGTGTGCACAAAGGATATAAAATAAACAAGGTATTGCCCTTGTCAAGTCATAAACCAATGATTGATTGTTTCATTGATAAAGATAGATAGTGTTGTCATTGTGGGGAAAGCTATATCCCTAAAACAACACAAGGATGTGGGAATGCTATATCCCATTGATGATGATTGATGATGATTGATTGGGCTCATGACAAGATTAGGATCAAAACCTGTTGATTTGATTGGATAATATTCCTTGATTCATTAGCTTGCTTGATATGGATTAGTGTGACTTAGATTTTGAGATCATTGATTAGATTGATTTGATTGATATGATTGGAAGAAGTGATCGATTGAAATGGATGATTGAATGTTATTGATAGGAAGAATTGATGATGATGATGATTTGATTAAATATTGATGGAGTGGATTGTTTTGGATGATGTGATTGGTTTTATTGCTTGAATTTTTTGTTGGATATTTAATTTTTTTAGATTTTTTGACATATTTGATTTTTTTTTGTAGTTTTTGAAATGTTTTGGGATGTCAATGGATTTACAATTTAGGTAGCTGTTGTGCTAGATACCAATGACAAGGGAAAACCAAGTCTAGGTGCAAAGATGGATGAATGAGATTGGATGGATAAAAGGATGGGCAATAAGGGATGGAAGGCTCATGATATATGGATGGATAAAAAGATAGGCCATAAAAGGGATGGATGCATGCCTCATGATGAACAAATAGGTAGGCTATAGTGGAAAGCTCATGATAAATGGATAGGGATAAGCTATAAGATGGAAAGCTTATGATAAGGATATGCCATAGTGGATGGATCATAAGGGAGCTAGGATGTGATCTTCAAAGGCTATGTTGCATAGGAAGAACCTACCCCCATTCTAGGTGGTAATGCTTAGGATTTTTACATGACAAAGTTCATGACCATGGGATGACATGATAGGTTTTACATGACAAGGTGTATGATAGGTGGATAATGATAATATGGATTGATGAGGAAGGTATGAGGTATACCAAGAGATATCCAAAGCATGTTTCAAGATTTTGCCCTATGTCTTCATCAAAATCAAAAGGCAGAAGGATGGATGAATGGATAAATGGGTTCAATAGGATAGGCTTGTTTATGTAATGGCTAAGGATGGTAGGATGGTAAATGATATAATGGGATAGATAGTTTGGAAATGGATAGGTTGGATGAGACAATGTGCCCCCAAGTGTAAGTGACATAGAAGATCAACCTACACATGACGCCTGTTTGCCAGGTTTTCATCATGGTACTTATCCAAGGCGCCTGTTTACCAGGTTTTCGCCATTGGATGAAGGGATTTCTCTTTACTATTTTGACTTTTTTCTTTTTCTTTTATTTTCTTTATTTTCCTTTTTTTTTGCTTTTAGATGCGTTGACAATTACACATGGCGCCTGTTTGCCAGGTTTTCACCATGGTAATGGATAGGAGGGACTCAAGTGGCTAGTGCTATGAAGGTTGATAGTGTCCCTTTAGAAATGGATGATGTCTTCACATGGACCATGTCATTATGCTCATAGATGTTGATAGGGGGTTGCATGGATGGGAGATGGAGTAGGTAGATAGTGGATGATGAAATGGATTATGAAAGGTTCATGCAAGGATAGATGGATTGGGATAGTGGACTATGATGTGGATTATGTAGGCTTATGCAAAAGCATGGACCATAGGAAGGTGATTGAGGAGATATGTAGGATAATGGATGAAGGATGGGGAGATATAGTTATGTGGAGGTGTTGCGGAGTGGAAGGGAACCATGACCAATGGTTGCACACACCGTGATAAACATTGAATCTTTTGGTGAGATGGTGGTGTAGGAAGCAATGGAGATGTTTGCTTAGGAGATGGTTGATGAAGTGATTTAGGAACCCACATAGATTTAGTATTTTTAGTGCTTTTGTTTTGCTTGTGGGATTTTTGAAGGGAATGGAAGTTTTGGATGGAAATAGGCTTTTGGATGGAGGTAGGTGATTGGGATTCTTGAGATGTGGAGGAGGATGCCTCATTTGACTTGCTAGCTATTTGCTTAGGAACCCAAACCATTTTGCTTTTGGGCTTTGCTTTTGGAGGTAAGGGTTTGGATGGTTGCTTAGATGTGGATGAGGATGCCTCATTCGCTTTGCTAGCTGTTTGCTTAGGAACCCAAACCATTTTGCTTTTGGGCTTTGCTTTTGGAGGTATGGGCTTGGATAGCTTTTTGGATTGCTTTGATTTGGTTCTTTGCATTGATTTTTCATGTTTGTACCCTAAGGCATGATAGTTCTTTGGATTTTTGGTAGAACTTTTAGCTTTATAGGTAGAGGCATCAAAATTTTTGCTTTTGAATCCCATGGCATGGGTGGAGTGGATGAAATGATTGGAAGCTTTATGCTTAGGTGATGTGTGCTTTTGTTGGCCATGATTAGGGATGTAAGGATACTTATGAATGATATGTATGTTAGGTGTTGGAAGCAATGGTGGCAAGGTGGATGGAGGGATATTTGGAGTTGGTAAAAGTGGAGGCAAGGTGGATGGCGGAAGGTGTATGGTCACATGCTTTTGACATTTATAGGATGATGGAGATGGAATGGCTACATATGTTTTGGGTATATGATGGGGGGTGTGATGGAAAGTGGTAGGTTTAGGATGCATGAAAGGATTACCAACATCTTGGCCTTGTTTACCTTGGGGTGTGTATCCAAGGCCATATGAGCATGGAGGGATTTTGACATGGTTTGGCTCCAAAATACCTTGTTCATAAAGGCCTAGACCTTTGCCTTGGTAGTTCATGTTTTGGAGTATGCGATGGACAATGGGACTAGATGTGTTTTGGGAACTAGACTTGAGTTCATTATTGGATGAAGAAGGTGAAGTGGATAAAGGTCGTTGTTGTCCTAAGGAAGAACATTCATGGACAAAGGTGGTAAAACCAATAGGACATGATGGTGGACTTGAAGTGGAATCGATGGTCAATGTGAAAGGAGGATCATTAGGATCTTGTTTATGTTCATGTTGATCCAAGTTATTGGTATGATCTTTTATGCTTACTTGGGGGACAAGTGTCTCATCATGACAAGTTGATGTTTGCTCATTATGGATAGGGCTAGATGGTAGATGACTAGGAGCAATGTGGATATCTTGGTCATGGATAGATATAGGATTATGGATAGGATCAAGGTGCTCATGGATAGCTTCTTCATAGGTATCATCTTGATCATAAAGAAGGTAAATGTTATGGATGGGTTGCATGGAAGTGTTTTGATCTTGAGTTGGACTAGGGCTTAATGTTTCCACATGTTTAAGATTATGCTCTTGACATACCTCTTGACTTTGGATGGAAGTGGAAGGTTCTTGAGTGGACTTGATAGGCTCTTGATAGTTATCAACATGAAGGCATGATGGCTCTTGACTTAGGCTTGTGGTTGGAGACTCTTGAATAGACTTGTTGGCTTGTAGGTCACGTGATGGGCTTAAAGGGCTAGGTATGTTAATGGAAGCCTCTTGAAGAGGCTCAAGGATATGTGAACCACATGATGAGATTATAGGATTGGACATGACCTTTGGAAGTTCATTGGTAGGCTCATGAATTAGTGTTTGACATAGGGGTAGTCTATTCCTATCTAGTAGCCAATGGATCACATCCTTTGCAAGTGTATGGGTGGATGGGAAATATAATGGATGGATGATAATGGTAGATGGTGTTGGATTAGGATTAGGACAAGGATTAGGTTGAGAGCTAATTGGATTGGATGGATTAGGATTTGGACTAGATGGGGATGATGTGGTATGATTTCTCATTATAGGTGGGTACACCTTGTAAACAATTGAGAGAAATATTGGGCATTGATTTGTATTATGGCCTTTGGTCCTATGGTATGCACAATAATCATGTTTATCATATGGACTTTCTTCACATGGTTTGACTTTAGGAAGTTCAATGAGTTTTGCTTCAAGCATCCTTTGTAAAACTCTCTCAGCCGCATCCTTTGGTGAACGATTAGAATGATATGGTGAGGAAGGTAATGAGGGGCTTGGTGGTTTGGAAGGTAAAGGGATCAATGGACTATGATTGGGATCACATGGTGGTGTTGGGATAGGATTAGTTGGCTCATGTGTTGGCGGGTGATTAGATGATGAAGGCCACTCATAAGATGCATTTGCTAGATTGGTATCTCCCTTGTCAAAGGTAATTAAGTCTTGCATAGGATAACTTGGGCTTGTTTGATTTATGTACAAGGGGCCATTGGGATTTGGATATGATTCTTGTTGGAAAGGTGGATTTAGGTCTATCAATGGTGCTTGATGGTCTTGTTGAAAATGTGTACTTGGACTTGCTTGATTTATGTACAAAGGACCATTGGGACTTGCATGTTGTTCTTGTGATATCACTTGATTACTTTTTGGATGGGCTTGGTAGTGCATCAGAATGTCAGCATGAGGGATTGGATAATCTTGAGGTGGATGTTCATATGTTGATGTGATATTGACTTGGTGGATAGGTGGATTAAGTTGATAGGAGGTGGATGGATATGACATGTGGCTATGAGGTGGATTAGGTTGGTATGGAATGGCTAAGGATTGCTGTACTTGTTGAGCTTGACTAGTGGCTAAAAGGTGTTGAACTTGGGTTACGAGGTTTTGCAGATGAGGTGATTGGCTTACGTGGGGTTGAGCTTTTTGGATGAAGAATTGTAATATTTCAATGGCATCTTGGTTTAGGGGTTGTGATCCTTGATAAAGATTTTGGAGGAATCTTTGGAATTTGATTGTTGGGTCCTCTAGTGTAGACATGTTGTGACCAAGTGTTTATCTTAAGTCCTTTTAGCAAGTGCTTGTTTAGGGATTTGGATGATGATGTGGCTTGTTTGGATGATGTGTTTAGATTGATTTGTTTATGTGTTTGGGTGTTTAGAGCTTGATGTGGCAATATTCAAACAAATGATTATGCATATAGACACATGAATCACTCACGCAAGACACATAAGCAAGTTGTTGACTTTGAAAATGAAATGTGATAATTATGCAAGCACACATGGAAGACACATCAACAAGCCTAATGTGTAGTCAAGTGGGTATAGCCAATTAGGTCTTAGGCTATCTATTGCACAAGGTTGACTATGGAATTGAAAGTGAAATCCTGCCACACAGCCAGAAGAAAGGGGTAACCCACCCTTCACCTTCACTTCCCAAAGGTATAAAGTTCTTTGGGGCTTAGCCAAGAGTGACAAGATTCCAACTCCCAATGAGGGTGTCTTTCGATTCAGCCTCGATTGAGGTCGTCCCTTGGAGTGGTGTGTTTTCAAGCAGGCCTCCTAAGAAGGGTATGACAAAAGCAAACCAAGTGAGCTGTCACTTGATTCACACTCGCAGTTGTTAATTTCCCCTTAGAAACTTGAAATGTGTAACAAACAGTTCAAGCACTTGTTTTTTTTATACCCAAATCTAAATGTGATGGAAGACAATGGTTTGTTTTAGCCCAATTTTTTGATGTGAATTTGCAAACAATTGTTTATTTTAAAAGCCCAAATCCAAGTGTGATGACAAACAAGTTGTTTGTTTTATGCCCAAAATCTAAATGTGTGATCAAATAATGATTAGAGATGAGAGATTAGAATGAGTGCACCTCATAAAAATTGCTTTCCAAGTTGCTATTATGATTGATCCAAATGTTGCTCCAGCTCCTTTGATTCACTTACAAGTCACTGCAAAAAATAAAATGTGATTTGGTTCATTAGATTGGAAGATATGATTTTTTTTTCTAAAAGTCGCGCGTCAAAAATTTCTGAAAAATTAGAATCGCAGGGTCAACTTCAAATCGCCATAACTCTTTGAATACTGAACCAAATCTTTAATGTAACCACTTTTCGGAAAGCTCTCGAAGTCCTCTTTCCAACGAATCTAAGATCTCCTTTTTACAGGACCTGTGTAAAACAAAAAACCCTCTGCAACAGATCTGGTCATAAATTAAAAAAATCAGCAAAAAGTTGCGCGTCAAAAATTTCTGAAAAATTAGAATCGCAGGGTCAACTTCAAATCGTTATAACTCTTTGAATACTGAGCCAAATCTTTAATGTAACCACTTTTCGGAAAGCTCTCGAAGTCCTCTTTCCAACAAATCTAAGATCTCTTTTTTCCAGGACCTGTGCAAAACAAAAAGCCCTCTGCAACAGATCTGGTCATAAATTAAAAAAATCAGCAATATAAAATATCTTCAACCTACAAATCAAAGTGCATAAACCTGCAAAAATGAATGATTGACGCTCCAAGAAATCTGATCTTCACAAAAACAACTCAAATAAGAGGGTTAATCAGGGACGTGAGTCCCACCGGGCGTGCCAAATGTATATCGAAAAATTTGGATTTATAAATGGAAATGATCAAACAATTGAAATGCATAACCTAAACCCAAATAATTCAATACCTCGAAGATACAAAATGAGCTTGATTGATTGATCGCTTTGTTGTGTTGATTGCTCGATTCTGCAGCATAACGTTGATAAGGATGCAAGCTAGATGGATTGAAGATGATGGATGCAAAGGCTCTAATGATATTTCAACAGCATGTGGATACTTGAGGATCAATGCCCTTTTAAAAAATTTGACAGAATAAGGGTGCTTAAGGCTCAATGCATGCTAATGGCTTGTGAGGGGGTTGATTTATAGGAAAGGCTTGGTTCCAATGGATGGCTAGGATCAATTAGGGCTTTAGGTGAAATGGATGGATAGGATTAAGTTAGGTTTCCTTGCACATCAAGAAATTGTAGTTATATGACATGTGGCAAAGGAGGATGAGGCTTAGGTGTGCTTGTGTAGATAAATACTAAAATTAGGTCCCATTAGTTGTGCATGTGAAAGATAAAAGTTGTAACACATGATTGACTAGACAAGTGTTGTAATGTGATGAAAGATGAGTGTTTAATTCAAATAAAATATTTGAATTAGTTGGGATATGAGTTGGATATTAATTAAATAAATAAAATTTATTTAATTAATTGAGAAGTTGAATAAGATGAGATAAGATATGATGTGGAAATTAATTAAATAAATAAAATTTATTTAATTAATTGGGATGGGGATAAGATAAATGGGATTATGCATGTGAAATTAATTAAATAAATAAAATTTATTTAATTAATTGACTAATGGATAAATGGGATTAAGAGTGGGATTTAAGACAAAAATGGCTTATGATGTTTAGGATAATGTTTTAACAAGGTGTTGTAGGACATGGACAAAGTTGGGACAAATTTGGGTGTCTACAAGATCAATATGTACTAGTTCCAATATCCCACTTGAACCTTGTTCCTTACTTTTGAATGAAATTTTGTTCCATTTACCCAATTGACATTCTCTACATATGCTATTAGGTTTCATAATTCTTGGAAGATCTCTTACAACTTGAGTGGAACTTATTTTGACAATGTTATCAAAATTCACATGACACATCCTCCTATGCCATAGCCAACTTTAATCTATCTGAGCAATCAAACAACTTTTTCCAGAACTACTTAAGTGAAAGATGTTACCTCTAGTTTGAGTATCAGATGCAATTTTAATTTCAGAGCGTTCCAAGATTCTGCATTTTCCATCCTTGAATCGAAGATCATAACCTTTGTCAACTAATTGTCCTACACTAAGAAGATTATGTTTCAGTTCTTCCACATATAGAACATCATTGGTGCTATTCTTACCATCAAAAGAGATGGATCCTCTGCTACAGATTCTACCAAATGAGTTGTCTCTAAATTTCACAAGGCCTCCTTCATAATTTTCAAAACTCACAAACTTACTCTTGTCACTAGTCATATGATGAGAACATCCACTATCAATCACCCATTCATCCTTTTCAATAACCTAAGTGGCCAAGGAGCTTTCTACATTTGTAAAGCTAGTAGATTCAGTAGACACTAGATCTTCTTCTTTGATAGCAATGAATACCTAATCATTTTCATAGGAACCTCCATGATTAGATTCATCATCTATGACCCCTTCTTCTCAAGCTTCTTGGACATAGTAATATTTCTTCTGACCCTTGTATCTATTAGGATTTAGTTTTGAAAACCTCTCTGGACATCTTGAGGTAAAATGACCAATCTTATTACAAGCAAAACATTTGAGTGGTAATTTTCCTTCATACTTACCAGATCCTCTTGGCATTCTTCTAGCAATAAGAGCTTCAAGATCTACAATTTCTATTTCAACATCTTCAAGATCCTTCCTTGTCTTCACAAATCTATTTGATCTTATAGAAGAGCTTTCACCCAGATCATATCTTTGTTTTCCATATACACTGGCTTTGAATGTAGATTCAGACTTAGGAAGAGAATCACCAAATTCACTCAATTCAAAAGCTGAAATTTTGCCAACTAGGTGATCTCTTGTAACATCTGAGATAGTCTTGATCTCCTCTATAGTAGTAACCTTATGTTTGTATGAATTAGGCAAAGATCTAAGCACTTTTACCACAATCTCTGATTCTTCCAAAGTTTCACTAGCACACCTGATCCCACACACAAGTTCATTTATCTTTTGCATATAGATTGTGATGTTTTCATCTTCACTCATCCTCAAATTTTTAAATTTTGCTCTTAGACTTTGTAGTTTGGCACATTTGACATATTCATCTCCTTCATATAGATTCTCCAACTTCTTCCAGATTTCATGAGTAGTTTTTAATCTAAAAACATTTGTCATTTCTGAATTAGTCAGGGCACTCAACATGTCTTCTTTAGCTCGAAGGTTATTTTCCGCATCTTTGACTTGATCTGGAGTTGAAGGACCTTTCTCTAGAGGTTCATACTTATCTTTGGTTATTAACCAATAAGCATAACCTATACATTGTAAATGGCATTCCATGTGACTCTTCCAAATAGAGTAATTTGTTCCATTGAATCTTGGACTATCCTTCTTGTAATTCGATATCCTAGATCTCGTCGAGTGGTTAAGCTTCTTCTAGAGGAACCTTTCTTTGATACCAATTGTTAGAATTAGTCCAAACAACTGAGAGGGGGGGTGAATCAGTTGTCCCTAAACTTTAACCTTTTCTCTAAACTTTTAATCTTCTTTCTTAATTTACAACCAGATTAATGATGTAAACATTTAAACATAAATCAACACATGAGAAGAAACAACATGAACACACAACACTAAAATTTTGACGTGGAAGACCCAGTTAAGGGAAAAACCATGGTGGGGGTTAACCCACAAAAATGTGTACCTTGTTAAAAGTACTTAAAAAAATAGAAGGCACATGCCTTTGGGCGCACTGCCTAGAGCTCACTGCTCAAGAAGAGGCTTACTGCATATAATAAATTATGATTTACATAGAGATAATGAACTAAGAATTAACATCTACATTCATGCTTGATTTAGTCCCTTTGAAGGCGCACAAAAACTTCTGCTCCTATCTTCAAATTCTTCTTCACTAACTCTTCATTCTATACTCCCTTCGCTCTTCTTCTTCTCTACTCTACTTTTGATCCTTTCTTTGGATTTAATTCATTTCATACAAGGATGATTTTCAACAACTCTTCAACAAGTATTTATACACTCCATCAACGTTATAATAATCAACAAGGTCAGCTAAACTTAATGTGGATCTTTACTCTATTGGCCAAACATAGCTGAGAATTGAATCTTCCTTTGTTGACACACCATGCTTCATAAAATGATTTTAGATCATCCACAACATGCTAGGAACGTCCAGTCAGCCAAGACTAGGAAGATTAAAGAAGAAATCTTCAATAATAAGCTCAACCTTCAATGTGAACCTCCAACATAGTAGACAAATGATCTAGAAACTTCCATAAGTACATTGGATTCACCAATAACATCTACTCTAAACCAAATCACCAGAATCATTTGTATCTTCCTCCAGAATCTCAAGAACACTATCTGCCACGACTGTTAAACTAGAAAGATAGATTGTAGACCTCTAAACCATGAACCATAGGAGTTGATGATACACACTGACTTCCCAAACATGCCTTTAGATCCACAAACCATTATATTTCACTACAAAGCAATCTAGACTAACTTACTGTCACTCTGTCTTTTTTGAATACTACAAAATCCAAATCTACTCAAATGGCCATAACTTCTTCAAATCTTTATATGGACTTCTCAATTCTCAAATGGAGCAACCTCTAACAATCCTCTATACTTCCATATGGTCCGCAAACATTGAATCTTCATTAATTTTCTCAATATCCTCAACATTTAGTCTCCTAAACATGCAACAAAATAAGGCACAGTTGACACCAATGACAACAAGAATATGTTGACATCAATGACAACACCACTTAGACACATATTTGCAACAAGAAGATGTTCCTAGGTGTCACAGATTGATGGAACAATCAATCCAAAGTTTGTCACATTTTTTTTCTTAGGGCTCTTAAGAGATTGTCTACACTCGATATAGCCAAGAATGACCATGAAGCTTTGCCACCAAAAAGACATCCTGCCTAACATTTACCCACCCACCCAGATGTGTTGATGCCATCCTTTTATCACCAGGAGATGTCTATCCTAGAAATTCAGTCATAATACCTTTCTGGTAGTTGGAAATTTAGTACTATAAATGTGTTCTCACTAGATCCAATATCTTGTAGGGAATCAATTGAGGATGCCCTTACTACTACTATCAATTGTTTGTCATTAAAACCTATTAACACTCATTATGAAATAATAATATCATTAAAACAAATTAGAAATCATAGTAACGTCATTAAAATTCATTATGAAGTAGAAAGTAAAGGACATATCATTGTGAAATAACCATGAAAACCTACTTTACTTTCCTTCCAAAGGTAACTTCATAAGGATTATGTCTACATCCATCATACTAGAATCCTGAGGATAGAAAAGAAAAACAACATACCTTTCTATCATTCCAGTAATTCAATCCAATGAACCATCAGGGTCTACTCTACCCTTTATTGTGTCAAGGATTGCCTCATGATCAGACTCACAAACCTTCCACAAGGTCCTATTAAATGGTCTACCTCCATATTTGATCAAATGAATGTTTGAAGCCACAACAAGGTTGGAATAATGAAGAATCTTCCTATGTGTATTAAACTCCTAGAACACCCATAGATTAGTCTTCTTCAGTGGGTACCTTCTAAGCCATGTTCTAGTAACAACCATTGATCATGTATGGTACTCGATGTTTTCTCCATCTATAATAGGGGAATCTAATTCTTATTTGCCTCAATAGAATGACAAATAATAATCCATTCCTTCATCATTGTTTTTAGCTGTAATAATTGCATAAACATGCCCTGCATTGATACGTGCATTCAATTTGATGAATATAACTTCAACAATACAAGAAAAATACAAAATGAGATGCCATATTAAATTTTATTAAATTTGAATGCTGATAATACCTAGTTGAACTAGATTTGAAACATGGTCAAAATCAACCGTTAAAATTCAATCTCTGTCATTTGTAGTGATGCCGATAGTCGATACATATCAGTGAGGCTTAGGCCTCTTATACACCAATCATCAACCCATTGCTTTGACTCACAATCATACCAAGCTTCATATGTACATGAAGAACAAAAGCATGTCATATGTCATGTGTGAATACTCCATGAACCTATATTAGAGCTTCTAAAAGAGTGTAGCTCACTCGATCCTATTAATGTACAATAGTCCTCATATTATGCAATGTCAACCAACCAACAATATCTATGAACTATAGACTTTCCTTCAATACATGGACCCATTGTAGTGTTACAGCATTCGACAATGGATCTCGCATCTATCAACTTTGTATTGCCTTTGTACTTCACTTCTTCTCGTGCCAATGATCTTTTGATACATGCTCCTGCTCCATCATGCTCTCCATTTCGATACCTGACCTCACTAAAATTCCACATATGTTGAACACAAATCATCATATGCATCCTGTTGATCCAATAGAACATCCATGCATTCTTAAATTGTGATGCACAATTATTTGACCATATGGTATGTTGACGAAATGATATGCTGCTATTGGCCAAATAATTGTAGAACATATAAAAGAAACCTTGCACAAAATCCATAGAATTTGTGTAATCATCACTAATATAAATATGATATTTACTCAAGATCTTTTTGTTGTCCTCTATACTATCTTCTGCATGAATGAATGCTATTTGCACAAATATAGCAACTTGTGTAGAGTTGTACTACTATGATTGCACCTCATTCTCTAGCTGTAGTTTGTAGTTCTTTGCAAAATCAACAACTAAAATGATGATACCAAGTGGAAATGTGTCCTTGCATAACTTGAATTGCATATCCAACCATTGAGCTCTATGGGTATGCCTTGCATACTCGTACACTATAGTGTCACAAAATGTAGACATAAACTGATACACTAGAATCTTTTGAATAACCAAATCACACCTCTTTGCTTCTTTACCATCTTTTGTATTGTAGGCCAGTGTTTTATACTTATCAAACTCTACTAGTTCATTTCCAATCGCACGTGTTCTTTCCATATTTCACATATTGGCATATGTTGCAAGCCACCACAATGCTGACATGTGCCATCCAAGCATAATTTCTTGTAGAGTATTAGACCTTCATCTCTTTCACATAAAATATTTGATATGAAGTCTCTTGAAGATGTTGGTGGGGCATGTATGCCACAATCCTACAAAACATTGTTAGTATGCAAATCTAAACATATATACCGATAAACAACAAAATGGTTAGAAAATTCAATATGTAATCTACAACAACAAGTAGTGCATGTGTGATTTATTTTGACATAGAAAGGTTTTATCATTTCAAAAAATCTTTGACAAATTTTAACTTGAGGATACATCTCTTGAAATTTATTTAAAAAATGTGTTTGAGTCATATCCAAAAATGTTTTGGATGTGACTCATGGTTTCAACAACCAATTCTCCTTCTCACAACATCTCTTACATTAGGAGACACCCTTGTGTTGTTTTTCTAAAATTCTTCAATGAGGGATCTCAAGGATTTAACAAGTTTGTTTTTCTATGGGAGTCTCCTAGAGAATGCCCACAATTCATTGGTGTTTGGGTCCTCAACTCTTTCAAGTCTTCCAATGACTCTCATTAGAGTTTTTCTACTTATATTCAATGCTTGACTTGTCTTTCTAATGAGGTGAGCTTTCTTTGTTTGTTGGATTACTATTGTCGATGTAATGACACATCGTGTGACATTACTATCCTTGGTGTGTGAGGTGGAACCTACACTCTCAAATGCACTCATTAGATTCTTGATAATTGATTTTTCACTTGAGGCATCTGATGATCTTAGGCCAAAAATCTTCATAGTGGGCCTAAATTTTAGATTTCTCATCAATTCAACAAATAGTTGACATCTTCCGATTTAATTTATATTCTCAAAGAATAATTTCAATATCTTATTCGCATATATCTAGAAATTGTCCCTAGGAATCTTGTCTTGCATGGGCTTCAAAACATTCTTATCGATGTCGATTGGAAACTTAGGCTTCCTATGCAAAATTCTAGGAGGCGTTTTAATTGGTAAAGTTGACTCAACATTAGGAATTTTTTTAATATTTACTTAAGATGGGATAGATGATGTACCTTCAATTGGAGATGAAAAAGATGAAAAGGCTTGAAGTTGAGATGGAGAAGATGGTGTACCTTCAACTTGATGTCTGAACGATGGCATGCCACCAAGTTGAGAAGAAAATGAAGATGTACCTTCTACTTCACTTATGAAAGATGGAGTGTCTCCAATTTGAGAAGATAATGATGTTTTTCCTTCAACTTGACTTGTGGATGATGGAGTGCCTCCAACTTGGAGATTCACTTTCTTCAATGAACAGAGGTTTTGCATTCATTCCCTTTTTGCTGCCAATTCCATCTCTCTCTTAGGTTCATTAGATGTGTCATGTTCCTCTTCAATTGGCAATGGTGGAACATCTTCTTGTATGGTTGACAATTTCCTACTTTCCTGAATTTGCCTCATTCTTTCTCTTTTCCTCTCATTCTCAGCTTCACACTCTTCTAGTGTTAGAGTCTTTGCTCGTTTCCTTGGCATGATGATTATTTCTACAGGCAATGATTAACAAGACAATGATAATTAGAACTTTTATAATGACTGATCAACATTGATATAATAGTCATAAATGATATAACAGTCATAAATGACTAATCAACAATGATATAAGAGTCATAAATAACTAATCAACATTGATATAATAGTCATAAATGATATAATAGTCATACATGATTGATCAACAATGATATAACAGTCATAAATGACTAATCAACATTGATATAACTATCATAAATGATATAACAGTCATAAATGACTTATCAACAATGATATAATAGTCATAAATGATTGATCAACATTGAGAAATGACAATTTCAAAGGCTTATAACCACGTTTTCACTAATGACCACACTTTGTAACTTTAATAACATCAAGGCAACCCTTCAAAACTTGCCTAGCAAACTAAACTATGACCCTAGCATAATATGGGCAATCACTAATGACTGTACTATTGGGCATAACAATGATATGGTAACCAATTTTCCATATGGAAGAATTGAAGGAAAATATTCTTAGTAGTTGTATAGTCCATCATGTGTGTGGTAGGTTTGCATTCTTGAATGATAGATTGGTACTTCCTTACACTAACAAGATTGTTGGGATAGCCTAAAAAATTCAACCAAATGCTATAATCCATGTTTCCTCAACAAGATCATTTACCTAGGGTTTGGTGGACTTGGCATAATTTTCTAACCCTTGATCACTGCACTTAGCATCTTTACAATGGAAAATACTCAAATTTACACCACCTTAATAGTCACACACATGCATAAGACAACATTTTCAAAATGCATAATAATCTCAAACAACACCCTAGGGTTTAAACATAGAATCTTCAATATTTGAATAACAAAATAATAAACCCTCAGATTCTATCATGATGACAACATCCATAACCCACTTGGCTAATGAGGCATCCCTCACTATTGTTACTAATGTAATTTCTCATGAACATGATAGTCCTTAATTATTACAATAGTAAGCACCCTTGAAGCCTTCATGCCTCTTCTGAAAATTGTGTTAAAATGTGTAGATTATGATTGTAGAAGAATTCATGACCAAGGAGTGTTGAGATCCTAGGGAATAATGGGTTTTCCATTGCATTCAGGACTATTAAGAGGATTGTATAGTTAGAGAATCATGAGATCAAATGGTCTGAAGATGGTTGATAAATGTATATATCCCTAAGAAGGGTCTAGATTGAGAAACCTATTGAAGTCGAAATCCATTGGTAGGGCACTCATAAAAGAGTGTAGGTAGGTCATGTGAGTGTTAGATTATCATTAGAAAAGAGTGAAGAACAATCATATGTACATAAAGATTTTGTCTTTTTAAAGACTAACATGATTTGGTGTTGTTATACATGTGGATCTTTGATGATTATTGTGTCATTCTAAATCCAAGAGATGAAGTGATATTGAGGGAAAAGACTGTCATATTGTATATGCTATGAGATGAAAATGTTGGACCTTATTTGTATTGTCCTAGTTAAGAAGATTGTCCTCTAAATATCATATCATTCATATGAACAACTGGGTTTGTGTTTATGCTATAAAGTTATCATGAACAACATTGAAATGGTGTCACATGAGATGTAAGAACAATCATCAGTACTATGATTGCTATAGCAACCCTAAGACTATCCTTTACCAAAAGATTTTATCACATGACCTATGAATATGATTACCATGCTATCAACAGGAGAAACAATGCTAGTATAGAGAATAAAACCCTCATCATTGAATATGGAAGGTGTTGTTAATAAGAGGGTAATCATGGTCTTTGCTTACAAGGGTTATTGTAATAGTTGGAGAAGACTATTATAACAATCAGATGCTTACCAACCCATGCACAAAAGGATTGTTGTTCATCACAACACTCTATTCTCACATGTTAGAGTAGTCAACTTAGACTAAAGAGTATCCAAATGATTGATATTGGTGGATGAAGGTCATCAAAGAATTGTTAAGACATCAAGAGGAATATTAAGTACATTAGTTGTGTAATGAAGGTACAAGTTGGTTTCATGGTTGTGAGGTGCACAGAAGATCTAAGAAGGAGATCAAGAGGCTTAATGAAGGCACCAAAATAGTAGAAAGGGTGAAAATAAACAGCCATGATTATGGAAGGACATTTCAAGTACTGTGATTTATGAAAAAGAGATTTGAAGGGCTATTTGGAGGCCATGATTGACCTGATTATATATAGATTAGAATTGTCAGGCACCTTAAATGGACTATCAAAACAACTAGGAATATAATGATATTCAATAGGAACATCAAACAAGGTATGAAGATAATTTGATATCTTGTTAAGGTGTAAAGGAGTGATGGGCACTTGCAACAAAAGGAGTGAGGTGCTTGGGGTAGGGACACTTGCTAAAATAGGGAGATTGCTAAGGTTTGAGGGTAGCATAAGAGGCAATGTTACAAGGTGGCCAAGGGATCATGAAGAGGATTGATGGTGTTGCACACATACATGCAACCAAGGTAGCATAATGAGAGTTCTCATGTGGAGAAAGAGAGGTTCCAATATCAACAATGACACATTTGGTATTTTATGCTTGAAGTGTACATGGTTTATAGTAGAGTAGAAGCAACCAAATAAGAATGGGTTATGAAGATGAAGAGGTGGTAATGGAAGTGTTGGTTGCTGATGTGGATGTAGGAGGAATATGTAGGTTTTTCATTAGTTGTGTAATGAAGGTACAAGTTGGTTTCATGGTGGTGAGGTGGATAAAAGATCTAATAAGGCGATCAAGAGGCTACATGAAGGCAACAAAATAGTAGAAAGGGCGGCAATAAAGAGAATTGATTATGGAAGGACATTGCAAGTAGTGTGATTTATGAAAAAGAGATTTGAAGGGCTATTTGGAGGCCATGATTGGGTGCTAAAGGAAGTTGCAACAACATTGAAGGAATCCATTCAAGGAAGGATGGAAAAAAGGATAGTTGAGTAGATGTTGGTAGCAAAATAATCAGCTACAAAGAATGAAGGTAGGAATTTAATGCCTATTATGAGTGGTAGGTAGTGGTGGATTCAAAGAGGTTGTAGAATGCATATAATATATCAAATGCAATGGTATTTCCACTTTGGGAGAATACAATTGTAGTTTGTGTCAAATCCTAAGATTTGTGGATTGTTCACTTGATCTTGTTGAAGAGTTTGATTTTCAACAGAGTTAGGGTTAGGGTAGAATAACAAGGTGTAAAAATTTAAGGTAGAGTTTTGTTTCATGATGATTGTCCTAAACTATAATATTTTGAGTATATCCCATATGTGAACATTATCATATACAATGATAGATAAATTACTAAGTATGGAGGTGATTTTTAGGGAAAAGACTATCAAATTGCACTGTGACTATTACAAACAACCACATAGACTGTCACATCATAAACATAGAATACTATGATGAAACTCATGATCACTATTAAGGTTAGATATTCAAAAAATGTAATAGACTCTCACTACCCTATTCAGAAGGTAAGAGATGACAACATGATGCAAATGACTAATCTTATATACAGATTAGAATTGTCAAGCACCTTAAATGGACTATCATGACAGTTAATAGGAGCATCAAACCAGGTATGAAGATAATTTGATATCTTGTCAAGGTGTAAATAAGGGTTTTCTAGGAATCATAAATGTATAGGACAGCCATTGTAACCTCATGAATATCAGATGACATTGTTCGAATAGTAGTCCAAAATAAGAATGATCAAACCTTAGGAATTTCATAAGTAAATTGGTGCATTACAACTTGACAATCACAAGATCATTGAAGGATAAATGGTGAGATAGGTTATTAAAGAAAAATATAATGATGAGTAGATGAGAAGATGAGAAAGAAGAAGAATACAATAATGAGAGAGGTTGGACATTGTGCTATGGCATGGAGATTTATCACAACCAATAGTTTCTATGGTAGAAATTGCAAGATGCTTGGTGAAGAAATCGCTATTGTATCATGAGCTAAGTAAGTTCCTAGAGCATGTATGGTAGTGTAAGGGAACATGTGGCAGTGTTGGAGTGCATGTAATGACAATTGAGAACATGTATATATTTTCTAAACAATGTTTTGAGGTATCAAAGTGATAAGAAGCAATTTATTGAGTTTGTCTTTGTTATCACAAGCCATAGTTTGATTTTGGTTGCAATGTATGAAGACATATATACACGGTTCATGTGTTTTGGTCAACAACTTTTGACTAAGTATGAAAACATATTTAAAGAACACATCTTAGAACATAAAGAACATAAAGACATAAAAAACATAAGAACAAATATAAGTGAATTAAAATAGACATAAATAACATACCTTAGAATTCGATATTGGAGTTGACCAATTCTCCAAAATTTGGCTTCAAAATCCTCAAATTCTACTTTTTCGCAAGTTTGATTATGAATTCTATATAACTCTAGAATAGGATTAGTGAAATTTATGGGAAAAACAAACATAAATCATCAAATTCAATCTATTTATCAATGGTAATTAGCTTTGAAACAATATAACACATGAAACATGAAACTTTAGGTTTCAATAATCAAATTTTCTCTGAAAACATGCAAAATTGGTTCTCCTACATTGAAAAAACAAAAAAGGTGGTGGATTTATCTAAAAATGATTCTTAATATGTCAAACAACATGAAAAATCATTTTCTTGTCTGATATATTGCATGAAAAGAAGGAATAATAGTCATGTGGGGTCTGAATCACGGATCCCACATGGTTTTTTGCCATTATTTTTGCTTCCCATAATGCTAGCATGTTATAATGCACTCACGTTATAATGCGAGCACATTTTGGGAAGCATGAAAACATTAAGCTTCATGCATTAAAAAATCATAAACTTCTCAATTTTGATGCCAAAATCATGGTCTAGGATGTCATTCTCTCACATAAAACATATTGTAACTATGCATGTAGTGCATCAAATAGGTAATCAAGTGATGGTCCAAGCATATCCCTAGACTCAAATATCCATGTGGTTCATGAAATAAAACTTGTATATACTAGGAGGGACAAACGTAACCTTGTATCTACATGGGAGTCTCTCTCTCTCTCTCTATTTCTCTATCCTCCCTACCTGATCCATCCCACGATAATGAGTTACACTTTTTGGCCAAACTTGACATTGAAATCAACATTTTGAACTAAATCTTCACTTTCTGACACCTATAGCTACTAAACCATTAGGAATTTGAAGATAATGTGAACTGGTGATTTGTGAGATTTTGTTTGTAGATTCTAAATATATATATTTTTAAAAAAATTGGAGTTAAATTGTAAATTTTTTGTGTCTCCTTTGATAACTAGTTTTTAATAGTAAACAACATTTTTTAAAGTGATGTGTATTCTGTAGCAATTAACTTTTTTTTTACAAAGGATAAGATTTTGATTCTTTTGAATTTAGATTGGTAACACTGATATATAGGGCATGCATTTGGTTTCATAATGTTTTCTTGAATATTTCTTTTTTAATTAAGTTTTGAAGTCAAACCAATTATAATTTAGACATAGGCAGGTGTATTCTATAAAACATAACTTTTTTTGTAAGTATTGAAATTCATTTTTTTCTTTTTTGTTGAAACGAGGACATCAATACCTAGGGCATATATACTTTTCAAATTTTTTTCCCTAATTTACTAATTTTCCATGTGTGTAAAATAGAGAACTTGATGTTCGCTGAAAAACCTACATTCACAAGAAATAAAAAATAAATATAATAATCAAATCAAATATATTTAAAATTATACTTTTTAGGAAGCTTATAATAAGGACTACATACTTACAAAATGCAAATTTTATATGAATTCATTTGATCCCCCAAAAGGTAAATCAAAAGTGGTTTTTTATTAGCATTTTGATATGTGTAGAGGAGACTCCATTATAGGTATGGTTTAAAACTAGCGGGGTTCTATCAAATGGGGTTTGATCAAACCCTTTTCAATTAAAATCCTTTAAATCAAACCTTTCAAGGCTTAAATCATTGTATTTTCCAAAAATATGTGATTTCAACAAAAATCAAGATGTCCCAGAAAGTGTAACCCATTATTGTGGCAACACCCCTAAGCTACAACTCTATCTCCCTCTCTCTGTTGACCCCTTGGAATGTGAGGGAGAGAGATAGAGAGATAGAGAGGTAGATATATTTAGATAGAGGGAGAATAGATAAATAAAGAGATAAAGGGAGAAATAGATAGATAGAAAGGGATGTATATAGAGAGGGAGGGAGACATAGAAAGGGAGAGGGAGAGAGGGATAAATGGAGAGAGATAAAGAGAAGGAGACATGGAGAGATATAGAGGGACATGGAGATGGATAGGGAGAGAGCCTGGGGATATGGAAAGAGATGGAGAGATAGAGATAGAGTTAGAGAAAGGAAAAATATAGAAAGAGGGGTAAACAGAGAGATAGAGAGGGATAGGTGGAGATAGAGACAGGGGGACGGAGAGAAGACAATTGAGATAGACAAAGGGGTCTATAGAGGGAGAAAGATAGATAAAGAGGGAGATATATAGATAGATATTTAGAGAGGGGAGATATAGGGAGATATATAGTGAGGGAAAGATAGATAGGGAAATACAAAGAGAGAGGTAGAGAGGGATATATTAAGAGATAGGATTACGAGGAGAGATAGAGATAGGGAAAGAGATTTTGAGATGTCCAGAGACATAGGGAGGGAGATTTCAAGAGGTAGATGGATAGGGAGAGAGATAGAGAGGGAGGGAGAGAGAGGTAGAGAGGGATAGATTAAGAGATAGGGATATGTGGAGAGATAGAGATAGGGAAAGAGATCAAGAGATGTCCAGAGACATAGGGAGATAGATTTGAGGTAGAGGGATCGGGAGAGTGATAGAAAGGGGGAGTGAGATAGTGAGGGAGGGAGAGATAGAAAGATAGAGTTAGAGAGAGGGGATTAATAGAGAAATCAAGATAGAGAGAGATAGAGAGGCAGATATAGTTAGAAAGAGGGATAGAGGAGATAGAGATATCTCTCCCTTTGGTCTCCTCTATATCTCCCTATCAATCCTCTCTCTCTAAACCCCAACCTAAACCTCTAAACCTTAACTTGTAAACCCTAAACCCTAAACCCTAAATAATGCCTCTAAACCCTAAACCCTAACCCCTAAACCCTAAAACCAAGCAACCCTAAACCTCTATCTCCCTATCTCTCACAATATCTATCTGTCTCCTCACTCTATCTCTCTCTAAACCCTAACCCCTAAACCTGAGCAAACCTAAACTTGTTAACCCTAATGGCTAAACCTTAAACCATAAACTTGAGCATCCCTAAACCCCTAAAGTCTAAATAATTCCCCTAAATCCTAACCGCTAAACCCAAACTTGAGCAACACTAAACTCATAACCGTCAAACAATTCCCCTAACCCCTAAACCCTATACTTGAGCAACTAGGCTAAACCCCTAAACATATAGTTCGATAGGGGATGGTGGAGGATCAATGGGAAATGTATGTAGAGTTCTTGGATATTGATTATCATTGTCCTCATTGGGATGTGATTTGATAGAATCCAAGTTATTTGTTTGATTATCTATGTTTTCTTGGGGACCAAGTGTCTCATCATGGGATATTGATGTATAATGAATAGGACTATAGGGATGATGGATAGGGCTAATGGGATGATGGATAGGAGTGATGTGGGTTACTTGCTCATGCATAAGATCTTGATCATAGATAATATCTTGATCACAGGGGGGATAAGCATGGATAGCGTGATATTAGATATGGATAAGGTAAGTGGGGATGCATTGATATTCATTGGATTAGGGAGTAAGAGGTGGTGATGGGGGTTCACTAGGAGATGTTGGAGGATCAATGATGGGATTGATGTAGATGGGTTGACCATGAGATGGTAAGGGATCCAGGATGGGATGAGATGGGATGTTTGGATTTTGATTAGGATGGGTGGTTGGTGTTTCCACATGCTTTGGACTAGGCTCTTAACATAGCTATTGGGTTTATTAGATGGATGTGATGGCTTCTTGGATGGGTTCAATAATCTTTGGATGTTTGACAACATGGCTACAAGATGGGGTTTGACTTGGACTTATGGTAGGAGACTCTTCAATGAAATAGATAGACATAGGAGTGGATGATGGTGTTGGAGTGGTAGATATGTTATTAAGAGGTTCTTTGTTATGCTTAAGGATAGGAATTGGAGTACATGATGTTTTTATATTCCTTTCTAATAGTCCTTGGGTCACATCCTTCATATTTTCATGGGTTGATGGACTAGGATATGCATATAGTTGATGGACAATGATGGAAGATGTTGTGGGGTTAAGATTAGGATCGAGTGAATGGATATAGGAGGGGATGGATTAGGATTGGGAGTGTTAGAGGAGGATGTAATTGGATCAGTGGATTTGGATGGCTCCATATATTTGCTTTTATTTTTGGATTTTGTAAAGAGTCTTTGGAGAAAATTTCTCAAGGGTTCATGGGTTGATGGATTAGAGCTTAGAATATTTGATGGTGGATTAGATGGTGAGTTGTATGGTGGATGGATGATATGGATTGATGGATGAGGAGATGGGTGGACTAATGCGTTAGTATTAGGAGGATTGGAGGGAAATTATAAAATAATTCCCCTTTAACCCTAACCCCTAAACCCTAAACTTAAGCAACCCTAGAAACTCATAAACCCTAAATAATGCTCCTAAAGGTCTGAGCAACCCTAAACTCATAAACCCAAAATAATTCCCCTAAACATGAGCAACCCTAAACCTCTCTCTCTATCTCAAAACCCCTAAACCCTAAATAATGCTCCTAAAACCTAACCCCTAAACTATAAACCCAAGCAACCCTAAACCCCTAAACCCTAAATAATTCCCCAAAACCCTAAACTTAAGTAGCCATAAACTCATAAACCTGATCAACCCTATCTGTCTCTCCAAAAAAGAAAACTAGGACTCTCTCTCTCCTTATAACCTTATCTCTCTCGTCTCTCCTGATGCAGGAGCATCCAGTGGTGTAAAGGCAATCTTACATCATCCAAAAAAAAGATGTGTTTTAAAACTGTTGATGTTCTTCCCATTTCTTCTCAAAATTTGTGGTTCTGATCCCATAATCGCCTAGATAATGATGTAGAACTTTCAGTTTTTCCAAACTACTAAAAATAGTAACTTGCTATTTTTAGAAAGTTTGCATTTGGGCACGGAATGAAGTCAAAATTTATAGGAAGTTACATAACAAAAATATAAGACCTTTGGCGAAGGAATCACGCAATGATCATTTGTGAGCTGAAAGTATTAAAGTTTTCGTTTCCTAAAAAATGCCTAAAAATTATTCAAATCCAGGTTTGAGGCACTAAATGGCCTCGTACAGGCCTGAAAATGGCTAGAACCAGTAGAGCTAGTTTCTAGCACGTAGAGCACTCCACGATATTTTTGACGCATAAAATGGTTCATCAATCGGACACCCAGATCAAAAGTTATGGCTCCCGGAAGTTGACCTATTTTTGGAGGGAGATGCAAATTTTGAAATTAGGTTGTTGGTTGCCAAAAGGGCTATTAATAACCATTTTTGGGAACCCTGGGTAGTAGCAAAGTTAAGGGGTCCAGTGTAGAGTCAAGAATAGGTAGGAAAATAGAAACCCTAGTTGATTTGGGGGTTACAGAAGGTGGAAGATTCCAGAGCCTGGTGATGGTAGCTGTAGTGTGTTGCAGCCTATAGAGGATTGATTCCTCTGATTGTAATTAAGCTTTTGTAATGTAATGAGTTTCCCAGATCAATAAAAGAAGGTTCTATTCTCTATGTTCAATTTTTGTTATTGTGTGTTTTATGATTTACCCCCTTCATCAAGTGGTATCAGAGCAAGGGTTCCTGAGTGTGTAGACAGATCATCATCCGTGAGGTAGTTTGCACTAGGACCTGAGGTTGTGGGTTTACTGCGGAGACCAAGATGCCTCCACGAAGAAATCTTGTTGGGAGGAATGCTTTGACAGAAGAGGGTTTTAGAGCCCTACAAATGCAAATTGATGCATTGTAAGAGGAGCTACGAAGAGGGTTTGAGCTGAGGACGAGAGAAGAAAGTGAAGGTGAAGATGAAGAAGAGCTATCTGAGGAAGAACAAGAAGCTGCTGGAGATCCTGCAGAAGTTAGGTTGTTGAGGGCCATTTCAAAGATCGGAAAGAGGCCCAAGATCGAAGTTTCTACATATTCTAGAGATTTGAATCCAGAACAGCTTATTGATTGGATCAATGACATGGAGGAGTATTTTGAGTATGAAGATGTCGAGGACCCAGATTGGGTTAAGTTTGAAAAGAAAAAAGTTGAAGGGCCATGCCAATATTTGGTGGAAGGAGGTCGAATTAGAGAGGAATAGAAGAGGAAAAGGAAAGATCACCAGCTGGGATCATATGGTGGAGAAACTAAAGAAGCAGTTCATTCCTGTGGACTATGAGATGGAGTTGCTGAAGAAGCTGCAAGGACTGAAGCAAGGTAACAAGTCTATTAAGGAGTATACAGAAGAGTTTTATAAAATTACTATCAGGACAGGTCATGCAGAGCCCAACAAGGAGAAGGTAGCCTATTACATTAATGGGTTGAGGTTGAGTATTCAAGAGGAGCTAAGCCTAGTCAAAATGACCACCATAGAAGATGAATTCCAATTTGCCCTGAATGTAGAAGAGAAGATGAATAAAATATTTGATAGCAAGCAAAGGGGAAGAGGTCAAGGCAGAAGGATTGGTGGAAGGCCCTATGGAGGCCGTAATGAAGATCAAAAGAAAAGTGAAGAAGCTGGCACTAGTCGAAATCAGAGAGGGGATAACACCTACCGTCCTCATGACCAGAACAATGGTGAGCAAAGAGGAAGAGGAAGAGGTAGACTTGGGCAAGGACCTGAAAGAGGAGGTTTCAGAGGAACCTATTTCCAATGTGGGGAAGAAGGGCATCAAGCATATGAGTGTCTGCAACATCAAGGAAGGACAAATAGAAGACCTCAAGGCAATGCACAAGTTGCACATGTAGATGAAGATACACATTCTGAGCATTCTGAAGATGCTAAAAGGGGAGAAACCCTAGTTGTCAGAAGAACCTTGATGAATGAGGAGAGAGAACCCAATCAGAGGAAGAGTTTATTCCACAAAAGGTGCAAATGTGAAGGTAAGTGTTGTGATATTATTATTGATAGTGGAAGCACTGATAATCTTGTTTCAGAGGAGATGGTTGACAAGATGAAGTTGACAAGGAGAAAGCATCCACATCCATATTGGATTGCATGGTTGCAAAAGGACCATAGAGCTTTGGTCAATGAGTACTGTTTAGTGAAATTCAAGATTGGTGACTACCATGATGAGGTGTTGTGTGATATCATACTGATGGATGCATGTCATATGCTATTGGGGAGGCCGTGGCAGTATGATAGGAGTGTTATCCATGATGGCTGTACAAACACATATTCCCTAACAAAGGATGGAGTTCATCATAAGTTGAAGCCCTTGAAGGAGGTGGAAGAAAAGGTATGTAGTACTGCTAGAATTTGCCTGGTAGATGGTAGGAAATTTTTGGAAACTATGAAGCATGAGTGTCATTGCTTTGCATTGATTCCTAAGATTAGTCAGGAGAAATGTGAAGATGTACCAGCAGAAGTTTTAGATATGTTGGAAGAATTCCAGGACATTATCTTTGATAATGTACCAAAAGGTTTAACACCAGTAAGGAAGATAAGTCATCAAATGGATTTGATACCAGGAGCTAGTTTGCCAAACAAGGCAGCCCATAGAATGACCCTCGCAGAGAATGAAAAGTTGAACAGACAAGTTCAGGAGTTGTTGAGGAAGGGACTGATAAGGGAGAGCCTAAGTCCATGTGCGGTACCTACAGTACTGGCACCAAAGAAGGATGGAGAATGGAGGATGTGTACAGACTCTCGAGCCATCAATAAGATAACGATTAAGTATAGATTTCCATTGCCAAGAATGGATGACATCATGGATTGTTTGAGTGGAGCCAAGTACTTCACGAAGATTGACCTAAAGAGTGGGTATCACTAGATACATATCAGAGAAGGAGATGAATGGAAGACATGCTTCAAGACAAAAGAAGGTTTGTATGAGTGGTTAGTCATGCCATTTGGGCTAACCAATGCACCGAGCACATTCATGCGGCTCATGAATGTGGTACTAAAAGAATTTTTGGGAAGTTTTGTTATTGTTTATTTGGATGATATTTTGATTTTTAGTAAGACTTGGGAAGACCAACTAATGCATATCAGAAGAGTTCTAGAGAAGTTGAGGGAAGAGAAGTTGTTGATTAATCTAAATAAATGTAGTTTTGCAAAGAAGGAGTTGGTATACCTAGGATTTGTTGTCTTAGAGGAAGGTCTTAAGATGGACCCAGTAAAAGTAAGCAATTGAATGGCCTACACTAAGGATTGCAACGGAGGTAAGATCTTTTCATGGTTTGGCAAGTTTTTACAGAAAGTTCATCAAGAATTTTAGTAGCATTTGTGCACCCCTAACTAAGACAATGAGAGGGGATAGAAAAGAGTTTAGATGGACTAAAGGGGCAGATAAGAGCTTTGACACATTGAAGCAAAAAGTCATAGAACAACCTATTTTGGCACTTCCAGATTTTAATAAGGTATTTCAGGTAGATTGTGATGCTAGTGGTAGTGGTATAAAAGCTATTTTGAGCCAAGAAGGTAAGCCCATTGCCTATTTTAGTGAGAAGCTTTAATGATGCCAAGAAAAAGTATTCTGTTTATGATCAGGAGTTTTATGCAATAGTTTAGTCTTTGAAGAAATGGAGACATTATTTGTTGCCAAAAGAGTTTGGTTTATATACTGATCATCAAGGTTTGCAGTATCTTAATAGTCAAGGAAAGTTAAATCAAAGGCACTTAAAATGGGTTGAGTTTTTACAGAGCTATACTTTTGTTTTGAAGCATAGGAGTGGGAAGTCCAACAGAATTGCAGATGCCTTGATCAGAAGGCAAAATTTGTTGACAGAAATGAAGATAGAGGTTGTTGGGTTCAATGAGCTCAAAAGTTTGTATCCTAAAGATCCAAATTTTGCAGAGGCTTGGAAAGCTTGTTTGGAACCTATTACTTTGGACAAGACAAAATGGTTGGATTTCATAATCTAAGATGGCATGTTGTTCAGAGGAAGCCAATTGTGCATTCCAAGGAGTTCCATGAGAGAGAACCTAATTAAGGAGAAGCATAGTGGGGGATTAGCTAGACACTTTGGTCGAGATAAGACCATTGCCATTATCAGTGAAAATTATTATTGGCCACAGTTGCAATAGGATGTGAGGAAATTTGTGTAGAGTTGCAGAGTGTGTCAGATGGCAAAAGGAACAAGTCAGAATATAGGATTATATCAACCATTACCTGTACCGGAGAAGCCATGGGATGATATTAGCATGGATTTTGTTCTTGGTTTACCAAGGACATAGAGAGGACATGATTCTATTTTTGTGGTGGTGGACAGATTCTCAAAAATGGCACATTTTATTCCTTGTAAGAAGACTAATGATGTTGTTCATATTACAGAGTTATTTTTTAGGGAAGTGGTGAGACTACATGGTCTACCAAAAAGCATAGTTTCAGACCAAGATACCAAGTTTGTTGGTTATTTCTAGAGGACATTGTGGAAGAAGTTGAAGACAGAATTGAAGTTCAGTTCTGCACACCATCCACAAACTGATGGACAGAAAGAAGTGGTGAATAGGAGTTTGGGTAACCTGCTACGATGCTTAGTAGGGGATAAGCCCAAGGGATGGGATTTGATTTTACCACAGGTAGAATTTGCTTACAACAATTTTGTCAATAGGAGTACTAGTAAATCACCATTCTAGATTGTATATGGAAATAGTCCAAGAAATGCTTGAGAGTTAAGGAATCTGGATAAGGGAGAAAAGACAAGTGCTGAGGCTGAAGAATTTG
Organism: Cunninghamia lanceolata; assembly: GCA_027924645.1. Lineage (NCBI taxonomy): Eukaryota > Viridiplantae > Streptophyta > Pinopsida > Cupressales > Cupressaceae > Cunninghamia > Cunninghamia lanceolata. The sequence continues at coordinate 323,460 of BSBN01000111.1, forward strand.
CAGAACATCTGAAGAATTTGCATGAAGAGGTGAGAAAGCACATTAATAAGATGAACACTCAGTACAAGGCTAAGGCAGATCAGAAGAGGAGGTATAAGGAGTTCCAGGTAGGAGATGAAGTCATGGTTCACTTGAGAAAAGAAAGGTTCCCAATTGGAACATATAATAAGTTAAAAATGAAGAAATTTGGACCATGCAGAATTTTGAAGAAACATGATTCAGGAAAAACATATGAGGTAGAGTTGCCGAGTGCGATCAACATTTCTCCTATTTTCAACATTGTTGATTTAATAGAATATCATGAAGGTGGAATAGAGGATGGACCAACAGAAGCACAGTGGAGTATTCCGGTATCTACTTCAACAAAGGAGATAGAAGAGATCTTGGATAGCCATGTGGGAAGAAGTACTCGAAACAGGCAATATGAAGAATATCTAGTGAAATGGAAAGGAAGGCCTATTGAAGATTCTTCTTGGTTGTCTAAGGCAAAGGTTGACCATTTGGGTTTTCCTCACACAAACACATGAGACGTGACAGGGTCATTTATCAAATTACTCTGGGTGTTTGATGCAGGAGCATCCAGTGGTGTAAGGGAAATCTTGCATCACCCAAAAAAAAGATGTGTTTCAAAACTATTGATGTTCTTCCCATTTCTTCTCAAAATTTGTGGTTCTGATCCCATAATCACCTGAATAATGATGTAAAACTTTCAGTTTTTCCAAACTGCTAAAAATAGTAACCTACTATTTTTAGAAAGTTTGCATTTGGGTACAGAATGAAGTCACAATTTACAGGAAGTTACATAACAAAAATATAAGACCTTTGGCGAAGGAATCACGCAAAGATCATTTGCGAGCTGAAAGATATTAAAGTTTTCTTTTCCCAAAAAATGCCTAAAAATTATTCAAATCTAGGTTAGAGGCACTAAACAACCCTTTATAGGTCTGAAAAATGGCCAGAAGTAGCAGAGCTAGTTCTTAGCACGTAGAGCACTCCACGATCTTTTTGACACATAAAACAGTTCGTCAATTGGACACTTGGATCAAAAGTTATGGCTCCCAGAAGTTGACCTATTTTTGGAGGGAGATACAAATTTTGAAATTAGGTTGTTGGCCACCAAAAAGGCTATTAATAACCATATTTGGGAACCCTGGGCAGTAGTAGAGTTAAGGGGACAAGTGTAGAGTCAAGAATAGGCTAGAAAATAGAAACCCTAGCTGATTTGGGGGTTACAGAAGGTGGAAGATTCCAGAGCCTAGTGATGGTAGCTGTAGTGTGTTGCAGCCTGTGGAGGATTGATTCCTCTATTTGTAATTAAGCTTCTGTAATGTAATGAGTTGCCTAAATCAATAAAAGAAAATTCTATTCTCTATGTTCAATTTCTGTTATTGTGTGTTTTATGATTTACCCCCTTCATCATCTCCCCTCCATCTCCATCCTCTATCCTTCTTCCTCCCTCTCCTCTATATTGTTGACAAAGAACATGGAAACAAGAAAACTAGGACATGAAAAGAGGGATGAGGAGATAAATTGGGATGATGAAATGGAAACAAGATAATTTATGAAATTTCATTGGATGGGAAGAATGATGAGGAGAGGTAGAGAGGGGAGGGAAGTAGAGAGTGAGAGAGAGAGAGAGAGGGTAGGAGGTAGAGACAGGAGGGAAGTAGAGAGTGAGAGAGAGTAGGAGGTAGACAGGGGAAGCGTGAAGAGAGATAGAGGATAGGAGGTAGAGAGGGGAGGGAAGAATAGATTGAGAGAGTGGGTAGGAGGTAGAGAGGGGAGGTAAGTAGAGAGTGAGAGAGAGGAAGGAGGTAGAGAGGGGGGAGAAGAGAGTGAGAGAGAAGATAGGAGGTAGAGAGGTGAGAGAAGCAGAGACTCAGAAAGAGGGTAGGAGGTAGACAGGGGAGGGAAGTAGAGAGTGAGAGAGATTGTAGAAGGTAGAGAGGGGAGGGAAGAAAAGAGTGAGAGAGAAGGTAGGAGATAGAGAGGGGAGGGAAGCAAAGATTCAGAGAGAGGGTATGGCATAGAGAGGGGAGGGAACTAGAGAGTGAGAGAGACTGTAGGAAGTGCAGCTACACTTATAAACATGTATGTAAAGTGTGGAAGCATAGATAAGGCATGCCAATTGTCTAATGTAACACCTCAAAGAGATGTTCTATAATGGAATGTAATGATTCCAAGATATGCAAAAAATGATTTGTTAAAAAGGCTTTAGAAACTTTCAAGCAAATGCAATTGGCATGTGTATAGTCAAATTTGCTTAGCCTAACGTTAGCATATTATAATGCGCTCACATTATTGATTTCACATATTGTGAGCACGTTATAATGCACTTGCATTTTGTTGAGCTTGTTTGGATGTGTTTTTACCAGTTTTTCACAAAAAATGAGATAATATGGAGTGTGCACCCCATTAGGATGGCACTTTCTTCAATGAAAACTTAAAAAAAAAATACCACCATAATCTTAAGCTCTTTGTTAGCTATCTAACCATATAATTTTTTTCATATTTTGAGTACGTTAAGGGTTTCATCTTTAATTTCTTTTGTTAGTGTATCCATTTTTTGTCAAAAACCAGTGTTTAATATTTTTGAGTTCTTTTTAACTGTTCATTAAAATTTGAAATAAGTTACATTTTTAGAAACTAGACTCCATTCTACACATATTCAAAAAAAAAATGTTTCTCGATTAGTTTTCAAAAATTTTAGGGGGGAGCATGCTCAATTTTCTATTTTTCAAGATGTGTCCACTTTGAAAATTACTAAAAAATCAATTATTCATGAATAAATTATTAGAAAAAATAGGGATAAACTACATCCAATGTTAGCTAATTTCTCACTGAAGCAATTTTTGAAATACTCAAAAAATTTAACATTTTAGGGGGAGCACACCGGACGCTATGTTATGTTTTTTTGAGAAAAATAGGACCAATTTGTGTACTCCCCTTTTTTGAACCCCTTAATCTCAACCATTTTTGGAAAAAAAATTAGTAGTTTAGAAACTAGATCTAGAGCACTATGACTCTTGTTTTTATTCCATATTCAAATTCTGGTACAACTATCTTCAATTTATCATCCAACATCAATGTTTATTGATTAAAAAAAAAGTGGCATCTTAAGACCCTATTTTGGTCCCCCATCTTTGTGCACTTACCCTTTATTATTTAAGTTTGCATACTATTGGAAGAGCATATAGTTCTTAATTATATTGATTTCTATAAAGATGGTGATTGGTATGATATTTAAGATTTTGATGTACATGATAATGTTGATTTTCAATATTCATTAAATTATGGATTGGTTTTATATACTAGTAGTGAGGACCATTGGGTTCATGTACAAAAATTGAGAAAAGGAAATCCCGTACTACTCCGTTCATAGATAGATAAATTTTTATGATAGAATGTGAGAGTTGTTGATAAGTATTAAGGTGAAGCATGCTAGTGTGCTCTAATGGAGAGAGACTAGAGAGAATTCTCAGGGAAGTTGATCAACTATATAAATTTTTCTTACAAAGGTAGAGAGAAACTTCCAAGCTAGTTTTAAGCTAAAGAGAGAATGTTTTGAATCTTGATCTTACTTTCCACCAATAAGGTTGATTGTCAATTTTTAACCTTTATCTTCAACTATACACTAGTTGAAGTGCTTGGATATGAAGAGAAAAATATAAATATTGGTTAGTGATCATGGAAAACATATAAATAAGTTAAGTAGAAAGCATTTTAAAAAACTAGGTAGAAGATTTTTATCACACTCTATGGCTTGTCATCATGCTAATAATAATGTATGAATATTTTAGATTGTAACTTATAATATAAAGTAAAAATGATTCCAAAGCAGGATTCCCTAGAGAGTTAGGAAATCCAAACAGGGAATTTCCTAACCATTAAATTAAAAAAAATCACCTTTAAATATCAATTAAAGCTCACAACCTTCAACAATGAAATGACTAGGCCAAAGGGTTAGAGACTACCATTCTTACACTCATCAATACTTGATCCCTAATGGGCTTATTTAGAACCATTAAAATTCACCAATAAACTAGGGGACCATTCACATGTCACTATTTTTAAATGATATGTTTGTTAAACTCATTTTATAAATTAAGTCTTGGGTGATGCATGCACACGCACTATAACTTTTTATAGAGTTTTTGTTATCGACCATGTCATATATTTTTATTTATATTTTATTTAAAAATTATATTAATTCTTTTTAAATTATAAATAATATATAACACTCTAGGTTGGGCATATTCCAATTAGTTCTGGATAGAAAGTTTAAAAAATGTACTTTGGCATCGTCCAAGAAGAGGTCCAAGCTAAAAGTGCATAAAACCCAAGTGGGAATACAAACCACCATTGAGAAGTGTTTAATAAAGAGGAGAGTGGAAAACTCTCCTCAGAATAAATGAGGATCCTAACTTAGAATGTTAGGGGCATTAATGTCCCTAAAACAAGATGTCACATCAAAACTTAAATTGATGAGGCAAACTCTAAGATAGTCCTTCTACAAGAAACTAAACTTTCTTCTAATAAGGGGAGAATATTTAAATAATGGAATTTATGGGATTTCTTCATGTCCCTAGTAACTAGAGCTTTAGGAGGCCAAGAACTCTTGTGGCAAGAGCACCTCCCTCTCGTGGAGATTGTAGCCAAAAGAGATAACTATATTCTAGGTAAGTTTCCCTACATTCTTTTTTCCAAAGATATCTAGATTATTTGTGTATATGGACCTACAAATAGAGGACAAAAAGTAATTTTGTGGAATCATTGTGGAAATCTTTTAGACTCAACTATTGAAAAACAAAGTAGTAATTTTGGGAGGGAACTTCAATGTGGCAGTAGGTGATGAAGATAAGTTAGGAGGAATCACCCACCCCTCCAAAGCCTAGAATGATTTCAAACTCTTCATTGAGAATAATAATTTGATAGATTGTATTCCTAAAGTAGGAAAATACACCTATATGAACAAGAGGAAGTGGTTTCCCAAAATAGAAGACTAGACATATTTTTACTCACTGGGTGCAACTTTCAACAAAATTGGGAATGTCTAGCTAAAATTCTCCCATGGAGCAGATCAGATCACTATCTAGAAAGTCTAAAGATAGGAATGGAGAATAACCAATTTAGGAAACCATTGAAATTCCAAGATATGTGGTTTTGAGATGAGAGTTTTACATCACTAGTTTAGGAATGGTGGAAAGATACCCCCTTCATCCATGGTTCATGGATGTTCCATTTAGCACACAAATTGAAACACCTAAGAGAGAAAATCACACATTGGAATAATTTTCAATTCAAGAATATTTTTAAAGAAAAGATCAGAATCCAAGAAGCCCTTCATAACATTTCAATTAAGATCATTTTAAAAGGTATGGATGAGGAGAGTTACTATAAGAAAAAGGATCTAAGGAATAATGTTAAGGAAATCCTAGCTAGAGAGGAGACATTTTGGAGGTAGAAATTGAGAGAAACCTAGTTAAAGGAGGGAGATAGAAATTACACCTTCTTTCACTTGTCTTCAAAGATTAAATGATCTTTAAATGCCATCCATTAGATTAAGAGAAATGATGGGGAACTAATCATAAATATGAAAGAAATTCAATAGGAGGTTGTGATGTTCTTTAAGAAACTTCTAGAAAAGGAAGAGGAAGATCCTCAAGTCAATAACATAAATTTTAATTTTTTGAATGTAGTAAGAAAGAAGCAAAATGAGATGTTAATGAAAGAGTTTTCAATGGAATAAATTAAAAAGATTGTCATGTCTACACTAGGAGATAAGGTGTCGGGTCTAGATGGTTTTACTGGGACCTTCTTCCAAAAAATTTTGGACTCTGTGGGCAGGGACGTCCTCTTAGCTATGAAGGAGTCTAGGAAATTCAAAAATGTTCTCAAAGAATTCAAGAAGACAAGTATAATGCTCATTCCAAAAGTAAAATTACTGTCCACATTTGAGGAATTTAGACCGATTTCTTTATATAACTTTATATATGATTCATCACAAAGGCAATAGCATCAAGAGTGGCTTTGCTTCTTCAGTCTTTGATTTTAGAAGAACAAGGGAGCTTTGTATTGGGTAAAGAGATTGCAAAAGGGGCAATAGTTACACATGAGCTCCTTCACTCCATTGAGAAGCACAAGCTTCCAGTGATGGTCATCAATCTAGATATGGTGAAAGCATATGAAAGTAAATTGTGACTTCTTAAGCAAAGTTATAGAGAGGATGGGTTTTTCTAGACATTGGAGGAAGTGGATCTCTTCTTGTATTTTACATGAACAATTCACTTTACTAATAAATGGGAAGGAAACAAACCACTTTGAATCAACAATGGGTTTAAGGCAAGGGGATACACTCTCTCCTTACCTTTTCATCCTAATGGTTGAAGCTCTCTCATGGTTTATTAAAGAGGCCAATAAAAAATAGATTTGGAGAGGAACCAAATTAAACCATACAGAGGAACCCTTCATGTATGTGCTCTTCGCAGATGATACAATCCTATTTGGCCAAGATAATATCTCAAAAGCCAGGGCTAATAAGTCCATTATTGAATTATATTGCAAAGCTTTAGGACAAATGATCAATCTAGGTAAATCTAAATTATTTATCTTCCATACCCCAATTGAAAAGAAAAAAAGGATTGCCAACCTTCTCATCTATAAATTAGAGTCCCTGCCAAATAAATATTTGGGGATCCCTCGTCATGAACATAAAACATAAGGTGATCACTTGGAAGGGGAAATGGTTTACTCTTTCTAGGAGATTAATAATGATCAAAGTAGTGCTACTAGCTCTCCCAGTTTACCTACTATCCTTTTTGAAAATCTCAAAATGGATTCTTAAGAATATGTAGAAGATCTTCAAACAATTCCTTTGGTAGGGAAGTGCAGAAAATAAAAGATACATATGCTAGTGTGGGACAAGATATACAATCCAAAATTTAGTGGAGGGGTAGGTCTTCTTGATATGAATCTTTATAACCACACTTTAGGAGAAAAATTAGTGTGGATTATGTACATGAAAAATTAGGGCAAACAGAGAAATGATCTTCACGACAGAGAATCCCCTCAAATGTTCATCCATTTAGAATTTCTTACTTTACAATAGAAAGGTGATCTTACCCCACCTTACCTGGGTAGTTAATAATGGAGCCAAGGCCAAATTATGGGATGACTCATGGAGTGGTATCTACCAAAGTTATGTTTAAGAACAGATCTTAAGGAGGCCTAGGTATATTTAAAGCTCCATTGGGGTGAGTTTATTTAATATTATATTCATGATGACCACATGGATAACTCAGGCAAGTTGAGATGGAGAAGCTTTGATGAATGTGACTTCCCACAAGAACAAAAGGTGATTCTACAAGAGGTATTGGAGGATAGACCAATTTTCCTCTCACACAAAGAAGATGAAATCATATGGACAATAGATAATTCTTGATCATATACAGTTAAGCAGAGATATAGGAGCATTGAAAATTATCCAATTAAAAATTAGCCATATAACTTACATTGGAACATTTCCGCCCTCCCCAAAGTGGGTACATTTACATGGTTGGTACTTCATAAAAGAATCCTAACAAGGGAAAGACTAAGAAAACTTAACATTAGTCACAATATCGAATGTGTCATGTGTGGTGAAAAAGAGAAAGACATAGGTCATCTCTTGCTTCACTGTTCCTTTAGTGAAAAGTGCTGGTATTGGCTCCTATGTTGCCTCAACTGGTCCTTTCCTCTTCCTAAGATGATGTCAAAAATAATTAAGAGTTGGCCATTCCTTTACACTGGTTCAACCTTTACGACATTATGGGAAGTGAGTCCCTCTTTAATATTGTGGCACCTATGGAAGGAGTGGAACTGTCAAATTCTTAGACAAACAAAGTCATCTATAGAGAAGGTTAGTGATAGGTTGGAAAAATGCATCTCAGAAGTTTTATTAGCAAATTTAAAGAAGAAAGGAAACACGGATATGACATTCATGAATTGGGATTTTCTCCGTGTTGAATAAATGGAAACTTTTGTAAGCTCATTTAAAGAAAGGGGTGGTTAAAAACCATTCTTCTAAAATAGGTAGATCTTTAGTAAATTGGATACCTCCATCCCCACATATGCATAAAATGAATTTTGATGGGGCATGTAGAGGTAACCTAAGAATTTCAAGTAGTAGTTGTCTGATTAGGGATGCTAAAGGAAATATGGTAGTAACCAAAGCCACTAAAATCCTAGAAGGCATGAATGGGGAAGCAGTAGCCTAGGCTCTCCTCCATGGTTTGCAGTTACTGGTAAATTTTGTTTGCAAGAATCTATGGATTGAAGTGGATTCTCTTAACACCATTAATGCCATTAAGGTTAGATCCACTAAAAATTGGAAAATTAAGTGTATAATTCAACAAGCTTCCATTTGGATAGATAAATTGGAGTCTTTTCAAATCTCACACATATATAGAGAAGGCAGCAAGATAACAGATGTGCTAGAAAACTTGGCCATAGACCAATCAGGAAAGGAAATCATGTTTCTTCCACTTCTCCATTCCCTACCACCTTAGCTTCTATTGTGCCTTCAAGAGGACTCCAAACCCAGGGAGAAACTAGGGAAGGGCAGCCACCCTTCGCATGCGAATCCATGACTTGATGATGCTTTTATTGAAAGAGTTTCAGTTGGATGGAGTACCTCTTGATCTCCTCAAGATAGATCACCATCTATGCTAAATATGGCCCAATGGTATAGATCATTAATTAATCTTATAGTGCATTAAGATAAAAGATTTCTTTTTTTTCCCATCTTCAGGTGCATTAATTTTCAAGTGAGCCTCAACCTTTATTGATACTTGACTTCATAGAAACTTTTAGACCATTAAAGCTTGGATCCTCATCTCCCAAGGTATGAGATGAGACATGAATTCTCCTAATAAGATATTTCAAAGCCCTTAATAGGACAACTCTCCTAAATGGAAGGCTGATGATGATACACTCTTAATCAATTCTGCTTATGGAAAGGGTGATCATGTAACAAGCCATCTCTTGTTAATCCATAATTAACCAACTTAATCATGATTAAGTCCAAAATCATGATTAGCATAATTCAAGTGAAACAAATAACAATCAATATGATAATCAAAATCAATATGTATATTTTTTAGGACACATCAAAATTGAAATTTACAATTATACCAAAGATATCATATTAGTGATTTAATTTCACTATACATTTACAATATTTTGCTCATAGCATCAATGATAAATTATACATAATGTTGACTATCAAGTCATATAAGGCAATGTACTATATCTGGAACTTTGACATCTGACTTCTTAAGCCTCAGCTAGTCTTCTACTTGGAAAGGAGAGTATCACCCAAGAGCTTTTCCTCTAAACATAGACTGGTGGTCCCCAACACAACTTCCTACGTGGAGGCGGCCCTACCCTTCACGAAGGGAATAGATATAAGTAATTGATTGGTTTTCCATCTAAGTATCTAGTGTTATGTCCTTCACAATACTTCACAGTCATACAACTATAGATCCACTATAACTATGTATGACACTACTAGAAGCATTATGCCATCTGGAGCACAGTGAGATGATTAATGCATGCAGAGATGGATGCATTATTGTGGCCAAAGATTTATATACATGACATTTTTCAATGAACGTATTCGAATGTTCATACACCTCAACTCAACTTAGAAGATATCTCATCCTATAGTGTTCAATTTTGACCCTCTGAGGTCATAGTAGAAATGTTGGGTTTTAACTCACCCTCAATCCATCTTTCTCTGACTTTTAACTCTGGTCTCCAAGAGTACATCTAGTAATTATTTGTTGTCTATGAAATAGGGAACCTGTGACTCCACATCACTCTATTCTCATTTTTCCTTACTTTCAAATTCATGTTCATAGTTTCCAATTTCAAAACACCACCATCAGTCTAAGTTTTACTATGGTTACTTATGTTCAAAGTTTTCATTGATTTCATATCAACCATACAACTTGCCAATATAGGGCATTAGTCGTCTGTTTGTAAAAATATTTCAAATGGGTTCTTGAAACCCTTAGCTTCATCCACAAAGATTTGCCATAACAAAAGAGACATATACATAATACATACTCTACTAAAAAATTATATGACACTTGTTTTTTATTCTTTCCTTCATGAAAATAATAGTAATAATGAATGAGTTTACACATTTACATGTCTAAGCTAGCATGCACTCCATGTAGGCTTAAGAAAGGTTTATCAACAATAAACTAGCTTTATACCATGGCAAGACAAAACTTGTTACTCTTTCTAAATCACAATAGCCTACACCTAAAGGTATAGTATTAACTCTCATAAACATGAGTACCTTTTTCCTTATAAATGTCTTGACTATATTGTAGTTTAAATACTATCAAACACAAGGTTAATAGAATATTTCAATGTTCAAATGTATGGCCATCGACCTTCTTGTAAATGGTGTTACCTCTCCTTGAGGCACCAACTATTGGCCTAATGATAGGCTTAGGGTTTGGTATTACAAGGCTCACAACGTGTTTGATGATAGTCATTTGAGATTATTGCATTCGGCCTACCATGAATGCAATCATAACACAATGCTTATAAATAAATGCTGCTTATTCTCAACCTTATCAGCTTCAAGACTTGAGACAGTTACAATAGTAATCATAGATATTTGGCCTTTTAGCCTCAACATATTAACCAATGAATATAGTTCTTTAGATATACTATAACACATTCTTTTAACTCTTTAGCCTTGAAGGATTTAACATGTTATTCACATATGGAAATATTTGAGAATGATATCATGGTTGGCCTATGACTATATCATATGATAACACTTGAATTCTACTACATTCCACAAAAGAATATGATGATAACAGTCTTACCTCAAATGTGTATAGTGTTTACATTATATCTAGCCAAGAGAAGCTATAGGATCCACTACTCGCTTCTCCTCATGGTCTCCCAACAATGAAGTGCTACTCTCTCTATAGCTTTCCTTCACAACTCTCCTTTGATAAGATATTTGATGCTCTACAAAAACATCATTTAATAATAACCAAAAAACAAAAGCCTTCTCATATAAAAAAGGCTCTTTCTTGCATGTTGACCCACTACCTTCCATGATACTTGTCACCTTCAACATGGGGTGTGGGTCCTAATCTAGTGGGAATCTTTCCACATGTTTCTAAAGACTCTAAAAATAACCAAAAACTGATTCCCACTTGGAAGCCAAGACAATTGTTTGAGCTTATGGCAACTCTACCACTATTACCACTCCCTCCACTCATCATGGACAGTTGTATGGTTGGTGATATAATATGAAATCTTACATCACCAAGTGCTTGACAACTTAAAGACATAGACATGTCTAACATACTATCATTAATAAAGAAGTGATACTATAGGTATATCAAATAATCTAGTGTATTATCTAGCTAAGTTATCATCGTAAAAGTGGTAACATAACCATGCGATTTTGGGGTTGAGTCTTACTCCCACAATTCACTATATTAGAGTTGGATGAGATGTTTAAATGATAAACACAAGGTTTAAATAAAGGATTTAGTTATGTAAACAAAGAAAAAATCAGCATCTCACAAGCTTACTATCTACTACAGGAATGTTCTAAGAACATCGCTTAGTTGATCTAATGTAAATAATGTCAAGAGACCATAACATGACTTTACCAACTATAGTTGAATCAAAATCAACTTGCAAGGAAAAAAAACTTATACTCACCCAACTTATTCATTTCACAAATAATCAATTCGATACTCAGATGGCATTTTGACCTATTCCAAACATCTAGTTCCTTCTTTCCCAGTGACACTCTCCTTCCATCCTCGAAGGAAGATTATTTTCTTAGTTACACACACAACTAGATAATCATGATCAGTGTATCATCATTTAATTCATAAATCATTATGATAAAATAATCTTAGCAATAAGTAATTACATGCTTAATATAAGCGTAAATCAATGATTTCACTTGATATTTTCCACAAACATCAAGTCATTAATCTAAGATTAATTATCTAGTTTACCAAATAAAAGTGAGATTAAGTCTACTCATAAGTTGGGGATGTACCATATCTTTGCCCATAAGAATCATCATCCTCGATGATTTAATGTCTTCAAAATCCAAACCAACATAATGAAATAGTATTGACACAACATAGTAAAAAGTTTCAAAAGAGATGGGGAAATCTTGCATAAATATCCTCGTAGTTCTCCTAGGTGGCATTTTCCTCAACATATTGGTCCCACTAGACTTTACATTATTACTTCTTTGTTAAGTAAGTGTAGCTTACGTGTTTTGAGCACCTTGATGGGCTCAATCACTCTCACCCCTATGTCCTTCACCTGTATAGCATTTCAATCAAGAATAGGGATATGATTATCTCCTGCAATAAACTTTTTCAAATATGAGATATGGAAAACATTATGCATCATGGCAAGAGCTAGTGGTAGAGCAATCCTATATGCGACTGGGTTGACCTATTCAAGAACTGTGAAAGGACCCACATATCTATGAGCCAATTTGGATGTCTTTCCAAACTTAATAGAGCTCTTTTGGAGTTTGACCCTTAGAAGGACTTTTTCTCTTAGTGAGAAATGCCTTGTGATGCATTTAGCATCCACATAACTTTTCTGCCTATCATTGGCTTCCACTGGCCTTTTCTTAATCATATGGACTCGCTCTTCCATTTTGACAACATTTCTGGACCAAGGCTAACACTATCTTCTAGCTTATCGTAGCTTATAGGGGTTCAACACTTTCTTCCATATAATGCTTCAAATGGAGCCATCTTGATCATAGAATGATAGGAATTATTATAGGCAAATTCCACTAGAGGAAGATAATCTTCCCATTTGTATTGCTGGTCCATGCAATACATTCTCAATAAATCTTCTAGCACTTGGTTTAAAACCCTTTTAGTTTGGCCATCTGTCTTGGAGTGATAAGTAGATCTTATATTCAACTGGGTTCCAAGTGAGAAAAATAAGGTTTTCCAAAAGCTTGATGTGATACAAGCATCCCTATCTAAGATAATCTTCTTAGGAATATTGTGCAATCTAAAAATTTCTTGCAGAAATTTGCGGGCATGATGGGTGCCCCATTTGTTAAATTCCCAAGTATAAAATGTGCTTCCTTGGTGAGTCTATCCACCACAACTAGAATAGGATTGTGGTTGTTCCTTGACATAGGAACTCCCTACACCAATTCCATGCTTATGATTTGCCATTTCCATTCTAGAATTTCATGAGGATATAAAGTCCTTCTGGGTGATGGTGTTCCACCTTCACCCACTAGCACTCTAGACATGCAGCTACAAATCTTGTAGCATCCCTCTTCATTCCCTTCCAAAAGTATAAGGGTTTCACATCATCTAGTAACTTTGTTACTCTAGGATGCTCAAAATAAGGTGCAGAATGAACCTCCTTCCAAACCATATTCCTTAACTCATCAGAGTTTGGAACATACATCCATCCTTTATACCTCAATATCTAGCTGGTTCAAGGTAAAATCCATCATATTCATATTTTGGTGATTCTTCAAAATGGCTTGTTTTACCCACTCGTAAAACTCATCTCCCTTAGACTTTTGTAACACCTGATTCTTAAAATTAGAATGTATGGAGATCATTGAGGAGATATGTCTTCTCCTACTTAAGGCATCTTCCACTTGATTTTACTTGCCTTGAATATATTTAATCTCAAAATCATAATCAAAGATTAGCTCTAACCACCTTCTTTGGTGAGCATTCAAATGTGGTTGAGTGAATAGATATTTAAGCCCTTGGTGGTCAGGTTTTAGTTCAAAGGGTTTCCCAAGAAAGTAGTGTCTCCACATTTGTAGTGCATGAATTATTGCTCCCAATTCCAAATCATGGGGGGCATAGTTTTGTTCATAAGTTTTTAGTTTCCTAGATTCATATGTAATAACTTGTCCATGCTGGACTAGTACACCACCTAAGCCTTCACCTGAGGCATCGGTAATGACTACAAATTGACCTTTTGAGTCATGTACTTTCAAGATAGGTGTTGTAGTCAACCCTTCCTTTAGTTGGTCTAATGCCTCCTAACACTTGTATGACCACTCAAACCTCTTTCCTTTTCTCTTCAAAGAAGTAATAGGATAAGTAATTTTTGAAAAGTTTTCACCAATTTCTTGTAGTACCCTACTAGGCCCATGAAACTTTGGACCTCATGTACATTCCTTTGTTCTGGTCATTCTAATATGGATGTAATCTTGGATGGGTTCAAAACCATTCCCTTAGCAAAAATTATATGACCAAAATATTGTACTTCCTTTTGAAAGAAAGTACACTTGGAGAGCTTGCCATACAATTTATGTTCTCTCAACCTTTGAAAAACAATCCTTAAATCTTGAAGGTTTTCTTCCTCATTCTTAGAGTAGATTAGGATATAATCAAGAAAAACTAGGATAAAACTTGTCCAAGCAATCTCTAAATGCATTGTTCATTAAGTTCATAAATGTTGTAGGTGCATTGGTTAAGCCAAAGGGAAAGATAGTGAACTCGTAATGCCCTTACCTTATTCTAAAGGTTGTTTTGTGGATATCCTCATCTTTTAATTGCAACTGATGGTACCTAGATCAAAGATTGATCTTAGAAAACATAGTTTCTCCTCTCATTTTATTGAAAAGATCATCAATGTACGACAATCGGTATTTATTCTTTATTGTTGCCTTGTTTAACATACGGTAATCTATCCATAACTGCAATGTACCATCTCTCTTTTTCACAAATATTACTAGTGCTCCCTAGGGTGACACATTGGGTGTTATTAGTCCTTTATCTAATAATTCCAGCAATTGAGCCTTTAGCTCCATTAACTCGGTAGTGGTCATTCTATATGGAGCTTTAGATATCAGTTCCAATCTTGGAATTATATCTATAGAGAAATCCAAAGATCTTTTAGGAGGTAATCCCGGTAGCTCATTCAGAAATGCATCCTTAAAATCTCTAAGAAAAGGGTACTTATCCATATCTGATCTTTCCTGATCTATGGACACCATCTTCTCACCTCCTTTGAGTTTTTGAGATTCATAATACATTAAATCATCTTGGAAATTAGTTTCCTCAAAACCATTTAGTTTTTCCATTTTGATAGCAAAAAGCTGGTATCCTTTTCTTTGAACTCTTTTCATCTATAGGGAAAAAATTTGTCTTAGTTTGACCTATCTAGGGTTCCCTTACAGAAAGACTTTGTTCCCTAGGTCATTTAGACATCCTATTGTTTTAGCATAATAGTCCACCTTAGCCCAGTGTCTCCATAACCAGTTTATCCCAAGGATAAGATTAGATGAGCCTAATGGGGCTACGTAAAGGTTCACCTCAGTGGAGAAACTTGGAAGTTTAACCTTGGCCTCAAACAAGCATTGCTCTACCTGAGCTTTGGTCTAAGTTGTATATTCAACTAACTAAGTATTTTCCATGTATTTAGATTTTTTTAAAATTTTATTTAAAACTTTTGGGGAAACAAAACATTCTGAAGCATGAGTATCTATAAAAACTAAAATTGGGATTTACTAGATAAAATACCTATAGTTTCTATGGGAGTAATTTGATATTTAGCTTACCTATTATCTAGGGCTACATGTATGCATTGTTGGAATGTCATCTGCTGAGAGGGTAATAGATTCCCTCACGGTTGAGTTTCCTACATCTTGTTAGGACATTGGTTGGCATAATGATATCTGCCACATGTATAACATCCTCCCATGGGCCCTCGCCTCTCATGAGGCTTCCTAGAATTATCTCTATTTTTCTTGGAGTTATTATTGCCCTTCCTTTCCCCCTGGATTCATTTCCCCTTTTTCTTAAAAGATTGGGAGGATTGGGACCAATTATACCCTTTGTGGTTCCCCTCCTTGTAAGTAGACATAGCTTTCAATTTTTATTCTTGTTTAATAGTTTTTTCATAAACCTGGTCTATTAATGTGGGACCATGCACATCAACTTCTCCCCAAATCTGGGTGTTCAATCCCATAATAAACTTTTGGATGCAAAACCTTTCATCTTGTTGATATTGCATAATATACTTGAGTAGGTGAGTGAAATTTTCCCAATATTCATTCATTGTTAAATCACATTGTTTTAGATTCTGAAAATCTATAAGATTTTGGTCGTAATATAGCTGAGGCAACCATCTTTGCCTAAAGAGTTCCACAAACCTGTCCTAAGTTAAACTTGTAGACCTCAAGCCTAACTCCATTTTCTTATTCATCCACCATGTGGATGCTTTACCTTCCAACTCGTATGCTTCCCATACTGCTTTGGTGATTTCAGTATAATTTTCCTATTTTGAAGTTTTTTTCCATCTTCGTAAGCCATTCCTCTGCGGCATCTTCGCTTACAGACCCATTGAACTTGGGAGGCATAACCTTTTTCATATCTTAGGATAATTCTAAAGCCAAGTAGCTTCTTCTATCCTCTTCATGTCTATCCTTAGAGTTATTCTCTCTGCATTCACTTCGAGTTGTGTCATCATGATGTGCCTTGTCATCACCCCCATAATAGGCTTCTCACCTAGGTCCATACTGACCCTTGACCTCCTACTTGAGAGTTCCAATTCTCACTCTCATGTCTTGGAGCATAGAAAGTATTTGGTCAAGTTTAGATTTAGAGTGGCCTAAGGTTGTCCTTCTTCCTTGTTATCTCCCATATTGGTTCTTGTGTGAACTGTGCTGCAATATACTTCTCCTGAAATTTGTAGATTAATCATTTAATTAGTTTTTCATACCAATGAATCCCTTCATAAATGTAAATCCATTCTCATTCATGTAATCTTTAACAAGAAAGGAAATATTTGCCAAAATTTTCAAAATGAATTATAGTTTTCCATGGATTACATATAATCCATCCATAGTTACAAAATTTTGTTTACTCATTATTAGATTGGGATACCTTCCCATGTTCATTTCTCATCCTTGAGATTTATCAAATCAGTTTTAGGAGGTGGACGTACTCATAGGTACTCATCCACAACCTCCCTAGTAACCTTAGGATCCATATGATCAATTTCCAAGATACAAAGTTGAGTCGCACTTTTATAAAGGAAACAACTTACATTGATCCAACTCTTAAACTTGAATCACTAGAAAGTGGCATATATGTTTTGAATTTTGAAATGATGTAAACTAATAAAATGTTTATTTTTTAGTATATTTTATGTTTGTATTT
Source organism: Cunninghamia lanceolata (assembly GCA_027924645.1). Lineage (NCBI taxonomy): Eukaryota > Viridiplantae > Streptophyta > Pinopsida > Cupressales > Cupressaceae > Cunninghamia > Cunninghamia lanceolata. Next base: position 340,673 of record BSBN01000111.1, read on the forward strand.
TTTAAAAAAATTTAAAAAATTATTTGAACACAGTTTTTTTAAAATTAACATGATAATTTAGTTGCTAATAAAATGCTAAAAAATGACATTACATTAGACGTCAAGCTTTATATAGTAAATTTTCTTTTTTTTCCTTCAATTTTTTTGTATATATTTATAACTTGAAACTTTAGGGCATGGATATATTTTTTTGTGCAATTTTAATAAATATATATTTTTAAATAAATATTTAAATGTGTGTGTATAAAACACGATTGTTTCCAGTCGATGTTAACTTTTATATTAAATATTTATCTAAAATAGAAAATAAATTATACTATCTTAATCTAGATTCTTTTATCTAGGGAATCATATTTTTTTTTAAGAAGTTTTAGTATTTTTCTTGACATGGTAAGCAACCTAATATTTTTGTGTTGAAAACCTACTTTTAGTAAAAAAAATTAAAATAAAATATAAATAATAATTGAAATATGAAAATAAATATATATTTAAAAACTACACTTATTGATCTACAAAAGGTAATTTTTACATTTAAAAAAAATGTTATTTATATGAGTAGGAGTTGTTGAAACATTAATTTTTTCAAATAATTTCATTTTTTTAGTAAATTGGCTTTAAAGTGGTACTACATATGCATTTAGCCAACAACTTAGTTAGAAAAGTTGTGGACATATTTAACTTATCTAGAATGAATCTTACTAGATCATATGTTTGACCAAAATTAATTTTTAGTTACAAATACTAAAATTCACTTATGCTGATAAGTCAGCTGAAAGTGTGACACAACTTTGTACTTTTACCCAACTTGTTCTATTTTTCTCATCTCCTACTTGATGAATTTAACAACATCACCAAAGGTTTCATCATCAGCCAACCATGTGCCTACCAAGCAACCATTTTGTTCAAGGCATTTCATTCTTGAGGCTCTCTCTCAAGGCCTTAAGCTAATGTCTATTTCCCGTTACCTTCTTTCTGGGCATCATTTTTATTCTTACCATTCTGGCATAAGAACATCCAAACATTAGCAACTGTTAATGATGGAGAAAATAAATCATTATGTAGTGAGCTCATAGGTCCATGTATTGAACCCAATAGCTCTGATACTATATGTAACAAACCATCTCTTGTTAATCCATAATTAACCAACTTAATCATCATTAAGTCCAAAATCATGATTAGCATAATTCAAGTGAAACAAATAACAATCAATATGATAATCAAAATCAATATGTATATCTTTTCTAGACACATCAAAACTAAAATTTACAATTATGCCAAAGATATCATATTAGTAATTTACTTTCACTATGCATTTAAAATGTTGTGCTCATAACATCAATGATAAATTATACATAATGATGACTATGAAGTCATATAAGATAATGTAATGTATCTGAAACTTTAACATCTATCTTCTTAAGCCTCAGCTAGTCTTCTACTTGGAAAGGAGAGCATCACCCGAGAGTTTTTCCTCCAACCTCAGATCGATGGTCCCCCACACAACTTCCTACCTAGAAGTGGCCCTACCCTTCATGAAGGGAATATATATAAGGAACTGATTGGTTTGACATTTGAGTATCTAGTGTTGTGTCCTTCACAATATTTCATAGTCATACAACTATAGATCCACTCTAACTATGTATGACACTACTAGAAGCATTGTGCCATCCCGAGCATAGTGAACCAACTAATGCATGCAAAGATGAATGCATTACTTTGGACAAAGATTTATATGCATGGCATTTCACAATGAATGTTGTTGAATGTTCACACACCTTGACTCAACTTAGAAGTTATCTCATCCTACAGTGTTCAATTTCGATCCTCCTAGGTCATAGTAGAAAAGTTAGGTTTTAACTCACCCTTAGTCCATCTTTCTTGGACTTTTGACTTCAGTCTCCAGGAGTACATCTAGTGATTATTTATTGTCTATAAAATAGGGAACCTATCGCTCTACGTCACTCTATTCCCATTTTTTCTTACTTTCAAATTCATGTTCATAGTTTCCAATTTCAAAAGACCACTCTTGGTCTAAGTTTTACTATGGTTACTTGTGTTCAAGGTTTTCATCAATTCCATATCAACCATACAACTTGCTAATATAGGCCATTAGTTGTCCATTTGTCAAAACAATTCAAATGGGTTCTTCAAACCCTTAGCTTCATCCACGAAGATTTTCCATAACCAAAGAGACATATATATAATATGTACTCTACTAAAAAGTTGTCACTCATTTTTTATTCTTTCCTTCATGGAAATAATAGTAATAATGAATGGGTTTACTCATTTGCATGCATAAGCTGACATGCACTCTATGTAGCCTTAAGCAAGGTTTATCAACAATAAACTAGTTTTATACAATGGAAAGACAAAACTTGTTACACTTATTAAATCACAATAGCCTACACCTGAAGGTATAGTATTAACTCTCATAAACATGAGGAGTAGGTACTTTTTCCTTATAAATGTCTAGACTATCTTGTAGTTTAAATACTATCAAAGACAAGGTTAATAGAATATTTCAATGTTCAAATGTATGGCCATCAACTTCTTATAAATGGTGTTACCCCTCCTCGAGGTAGTAGCTATCTACCTAATGATTAGCTTAGGGTTTGGTATTACAAGGCTCATAGCCTATTCGATGATAATCATTTGAGGTTATGGCATTCAACCTACCACAAATGCAATCATAACACAATGCTTATAAACAAATGTTACGTATTCTTAGTCTTATTAGCTTTGAGACTTGGGACTGTTACAATAGTAATCATAGATATTTGGCCTTTCAATCTTAACATATTAACCGATGAATACAGTTCTTTAGATAGACTATAACACATTCTTTTAACTCTTCAACCTTAAAGGCTTAACAAAGCTATTCACATATGAAAGTCTTTCAAAATGATAACATGGTCGGCCTATGACTATATCATATGATAACACTTGAATTCTACTGCATTCCTGTTGGGTGAATATTTTGTCGTTAACTCGCTAACGACAAAATGGGTATATCAGCCACAGCTATGATGAGACAAAGTCTCTCCTCTCAGCAAGGGGAGGTTCCCTCTAATTACTTAACTTTTGCAAATCAAACAACTTATCAAATTTATGTACACTAAAAACTATGTTTGTGGTGGTTCCATCTCATCTCATTCTCTTTTTTCAGAATAGATGTTTATATTTCAAACTCTTGATATAAGACTCGTAGATTATCACAATATCACAGAAACACAAAGTTTTCTGTTACCTCACTTATTACTTGTAAACGGAAATATTTGAAGTAGAATGCAGCGCAAAGTCTTCACTCGTCCTCAAGATGATAAAAGTAAATCAAATAGAACAACTTGCAGCACAAAGTCTCCAAACTATTTTATTTTCACAAACATGAACATATAACCCACAACTGATTTGATAACACAAAGTTTACTAGAATCAAATTATGAGCGCTCTTCAATCACTTGTAATAAACTCCACACTTCAATTATTATCAAATAAGACTATGATAGCAAGACATAAGAACAAAACTATCACAACACAAATGATTCCAAGACAAAGATTGGAATTGAACTTGCTTTCTTGTATTGATAAATATTTGAATATTGATTTTCACAAAAAGCACAAAGTCTTGATTTGCTTCTCAATTCGCCAGAGTTTCCTTGCAATAGACAAAAGATAGATATTTACAAAAGAGGTCCCCTTTATTTATAGGGAAAGACCTTGAGAAAATCTAGGAAATCTACAACTACTTTGACTTATTCAAAAATAGGAGTCCTTACTGACTTGGGACTTCCTATGTTTTTACATGTAATTACATATTGAAAATGTACATGTAAAAATGTCCAAAATTGTTTTGAAAGTACATGTGAAAATCAGAAAATAAACTAAGGGGAAAAACCAGCTGCTTCAATTTGTGTCACCACTTTTTCTCACGTGGTGATCATACATAGTGAAGGTCGCTTGCATTTCAATGCTATCTGGGTTGAATGTGTTTTTGAAGATCATCCTGGCCCTCACTATGGCGTCCCTTATTGTAGTGATTGACTTGGCATGATTGGTTAATCTGGTTTTCAGATTGTCCAAGGTTAACTGGTTGTCTAAGAGGTTATCCACAGAAGTTATTGAAAATGCTTTATCTTCAAATTCTTTTTGGAACATGTCTTCAAATTCCTTGACCATTTCTTCTGCTGACAGGAATTGGTTATCTTGTGATACCAAGTTACAAGGCAGTTCCTCCAACTTATGCAAAAGGTTGACATCATTTTCTTCACCGACTTCTTTTGCAGCCTCAAGATCCTTGATCAAATTCCTTAGCATACTACTCCTGTACATCAGAGCTTCCTTTGTTTCAGTGTATGAATCCCTGTTAGAAATGGCGCTAATGGATATCAAGGTACTTATTTTCAGCTTCCTCATTTCCACCCACTTATCATGAGTATCCTCTGTGTGCTCAATATCTTGAGAGATGGCATCAATGAGATCATTGAGTTCTGCCCTTACTTTCCTCATCTTATCTGTTTTCTCAAATACCTCCATGAGCAAAGAGATTCCCTGTGCTTGCATCCTGTCTAAGTACTCTTCAAGTACTTTTCCTCTGAGGTGAGTCTTTTCTGCCTTCAGAATGACAGGGTCTTCTACAGAAACGGCCTCTGGAGTAACTGCTTCTGAATTCAAAGTGATCTTTCTTACCACTGCAGTCAGCTATTCTGCCTTTGCCTTATAGTAATCTTTTGTTTCTTTTTCCCTGTTGAACTTTTGGATCAGGATATCCATGGCTGACTGCATATAATTTTTAGCGCTCTCATGGGTGATTTTGCGCAATTCAACCCTAGAAATTGAGTAGTCATTCATATCAAAATTTTCAACAGTTGCATCCTGTGGGGGTTTTGCTATCTCCAAAATTTTATGCCCCTTATCTTCAAGTACCCTTGAAAGGATCTTTGGTTTCTTCAGAGCCTTAGGTTTTGCAGGTACCAGCTTAGTGAAATCAAAATCATCTGGAGAGATGACTTGCTTTTTTCTCTTTGGCGTGTAAGCTAACAACCAAGGTGGAAGCAGAGAAGTATTCACATTGGAGTCCTTTCCTACCCCTGGTGTTCCTGGAACTGTGTTTGTGCTGGTGGTAGAAACAATAGGCGGGGTGTTGGTAAAAACTGCACCTGTTACATTGGCACTTGAAACTTGTTCAGTATTCATCACAAAATGATCAAACATAGACGTGTCTCCAATATCAAAAGATGAAGAAGACAAACTAGGAATTGAATCAGAAGAACGGAGAACATTTTCAAAAGTGTTATGGGGATTATCGAAGATTATTTTAGGAGGAGAGGGGGATTCAGAGGAAGGAATGTTAATAGGGGAGGCAGGCATAGGGGGTGCAACAGGTGAATTGTCCTGTGGGGACAAAGCCTCTTCATCTTGTTGATCTAAATTCCTGTCTTCAACATCCATCTCTTATGTAGCTAGCTCTTTAGTTGCCGGATCTTCAGTCGCTGGCTCCTCGACTTCCATCTCTTTTGGTTCAGGTTCCTCCTCAACGACTTTTGCTTTCTTCGTCACAAATCTGATTTTAGGTTTATGTGTTTTAGAAGATGATGGAGCATCACTCTTGTTCTTCATTCTATTTTCAACCTTCTTACCAGTCTACTCTTGAACCTCAGTTTCCGAACTAGTGAGAAATTCCTTCAGCGTAATTCCTTTATCTTCCAGCCACTTATTGGTGTTAGCCAATATGGGCTCAAACCTCTTCCTTAATGAAGTGGACTCCTTTTGGGACCATTGGATTGGAGGTAAAGGAGTACTAGCTATCTTTTCTGATCAATACTTGGCATCAACCAATTCCCCATCATCCACCAGGTCTTCTGGAATATTAGCAAGCCCCAGATATTCAATTTGTTCTAGAGACAGCCTACTATAGTCCAGTTTCTTGATATCTTCCTCTGTCCTCAAGTCTATCCAGACATCTTCCACCATGGGTTCATGAAACTGAGTTTTCCTCCTGATTTTATCCTTCACACCCCGGTAGTCAAATTTTGGCCTCCTCTTGAATTGCTTCATGGTGACCAACTGCATTTCTGTCTCCATAGCCCTTGCCTTTGCGGCAGTCAACACTGAATATCTGCCGATCTCCATTGGAAATCTGAAGCCAGGCTTCTTGAGCTCCATTTGCTTGTTATGCACAACAATCATTTGTCTACACAACTCCATCAAGACCAGTCTATCTGAAGGAAACCTAGGAAGTATATAAGGGTAGCCTTGGAAAAAGCCAACCCTCAAGTATGAGAAAGAGGGAAATTGCAAAAACATCCAACCAAAGCCATTAACCACTGTCCATGCCTCATCTGAAATTCTTCTCTGCTCTAGTTGGGGATCAAAAAGGCACAAGAATACAGCAAAGAATGCATCATTCACTCTCCTGAAATGGTGAATTGAGCCTTTCAACGTCAGTTGAGAATAATACTGGTACACTGGGACTACTCTCCTATCCCCTTCTGATGATAATCCTGGAAAAATCCTCATGGAGGCTGCGATGTATACCAGATAGGAAATCATGAAGAATTTAGAGGTAGTGGATACCTTTGTCAGCTGGTCATGCAAAGCGTTACTAATTTGGTCTCCCCAGAAAATAACTTGCTTGCCCTGGAGTATGACCTTAATGAATGGATACATCCATTCATGAAACTATGAAGAGGAAGACAAACCTCTTATCCTGCTGAGGAGGGTAATCAAGTCATCAACTTCTTCCACGAAATCATTTCGAGGAAAGCTACGTGGCCATCTAGACAAACTTGACCTCGCAATCTTCAACCATTTGTTGTTGATCACTTTCTTTGCTTTCTCTGGATTCTTGTCATATTCCTTTTGAGCTTCTACAAAGTCAAGCTTCAATACCTCTGTCGCAGGAGGACACATGAACACCTTGTCAATGAACTCAGGATCCAACCTGATTATCACATTACCACTGGCATGCACCACGGCTCTAATATCTTTGTTATAGAAATGTGCACACTGAAGAACAAATTCTGTATTGTGAGCCGCCACCAGGAAGGATGATACCAGATGAATATTACTTTCTACTATCTTCCTCATCATAGCACTGGGGTTGCTTGACTTGGTTCTCTCTACAAACTCAGCCATATCAACATGGCCAATCTCTGTATCTCTAATGTCCTCTACATTAGAGTGGACTGAGGTGATTGGGAAAACACCTTGATATTTGTACTTCATAGCTTTTGCCTTCTTCGGGGACAAGTCAGTCATTTGGACGAACCTTTACCGAGGAGATGTGTGACGTTGAACGAAGCTCCACAGAAGAAACTGCAACAGAAATCATGATCATGCAATTAGGGAAAATATAGGCAATCTAGGAAAATTGCATGTTGATGATCACGACTATGGGAATGCGCTTGAAAAAGGGCTATAGTGTGAGCTGGCCAAGAATCAGAGGAGAAGCGGGCTCGGGAAATCAAAATTTGAAATTTTCCAGAGTTGGGAAAATTTGGGACATTTTTGCACGGGCGGCAAAATTCGCCGCCCTTGCATATGCGGGTTTTGTATTATTTGCACTGGCGGTGAATTTTGCCGCCCGTGCATGTTGAAAGACGGGTATGAGCGGCAAAATTTGCCGTCAATGCAAGAAAGAAGAAAAAGCAAAAGTTTATGTCAGAGCAACAAAATTCGCCGACTCTGCATTTTAGTTTTGCCGCTGCTTGGTGTTTGGTCGGCGAATTTTGCCGACATCTCATGAGGGGAGTTTCGTATATGTTCTAGCGGCAAAATTTACTGTCTTTGCTTTGAACGGTAAGGTGAAGTCCGGGCGGCATATTTCACCGCCTTTGCTTTGAACGGTAAGGTGAAGTCTGCAGGTTTGTTGTGTGAGGGCTGAGAAATCCGCCGACTGGAACTCAGCAAGGGCTACGTATCAATCAGGTAGGTTCGGCGAAGACCGCTGATGTTACAATAATGGCATGTAGCCAGGGTTTGGGGGAGTAGAAACCTAAGGGTAGGATTGATCGGAGTTTTAGGGCAAAACCTAGGGCAAAACCTAGGGTCAAAACAAAAAATGAAAATGACAGACCAAAACAAAAACAAAAAACGTAAAGAAAAACAACAACAAAAGTCAAAATGAAGCACCTATGATAAACTGTGAAGAAGAGGTAGAACGAAGAACGAGAGGTAAAACTTACCCGTTGAAAACCCTACATTGGACGATGATGGACGCTGACTGATCTCCTCAAGGGCGCGATCCAGCAATATGAGGAGAGGTCTGGAGGGTAGCATGAGAGAGAAGACAAAGTGATTAAACAAATCGTTAAAACACAATAAATAACCTGCGCGTAAACGCTGGGCGAGTGGCACGAGTGGCCATTAATGGCACTGCGTGACCAAGATCCTGAAGATCTTGTGCTAGCGGAGATTCCAGCCGTCAGAGCACAGGAGAAAAGAAAAATATGTAGTGGCGGTGAATTTTGCCGCTTCTACATTTAAAACAAAAGAACGCATGTAGTGGCGGCAAAAATCGCCGCCTCTACATGAAAAAAGAAAAGCATATGTAAAAGCGGCGAATTTCGCTGCTACTACACATGTTTTAAAAACAAGACAAGTAGCACATGAAGGAGCGGCAAAATTTGCTGACCTTACATGTGAAGTCAAAAAGAGATATGCAGGAGCGGCAAAATTCGCCGCTCTTGCATATCAAGATTTCAAATTCGACTAACTCTTAAAAATGACTTAAGTTAACATTTTAACCGATTTACGACTTGAATGTCCCTCGCAAATATCGAGAAACCTATTCACAGGGATGTCATAAACTAGTCTAGAATATCAAAAGTCTTCACGCGAGATGAAGAGAATCTTGTCTCGGTCCGCGAGCTTAGAGTGTAGATTCACGAAACGGACAAGTTTCGTGGGGGGTTGTCTACAAAATCGAGCGTAGCTAATTTTGAGAACAACAACTGGCTCTAACTGGGGAACTTCCTTCAATCAAACTTTGAAACGATTGAGGGGAGTAGAATCCAGCCTCTAAGTTCCTTCATCCATGCCATTGGGCTATAGAGTCAAGCTAAGAAGAAAAAGACACAAAAGACTAAACGAAAACACGAAAATAAAACACGAAACTATACAAATGTACAATTTAACTTATCTGAAACTTCAAGGATTGAAGTGCTTCAGATGTTGTCCGCTGTGTGGCAACAAGAATGGTGTACCATCCTGATAATCCAGCAAGAAACTATTTTCACCACAGAATTGATGAATGGTGAATGGACCTCTCCACAAGGAATCAAATTTTCTGTGCATTCCTTTTGGTTCTCTCCTCTTGTCCCATAGCAAGACTTGATCTCCAACCTGAAAATCACGAGCCTTTGTCTTCTTGTCGAAGAGTTTCTTTACTTGATTTTGGTGCTCAGCAATATAGTCCACCACTATAGTGCGCTGCTACTCAAGTTCAGTCAAATACATAATCCTTTTATTGATAGAACTATCGAAAGTTCTATCTTCCAATGCTTTCACCAACGTCAATGCTGGCAATTCCAAAGTAATCGGTATCTCTGCATTCAAACCATATAGAAGCTAAAATGGTGACATGCGTATTGCCCTTTTGGGTGTAATTCTATCTGCCCATAAAGCATCAAACAATGCCTTATGCCAAGTTCTCTGATTCTCATCTACCAGTTTCCTGATGATAGTGACCAGATTCTTATTGCTTGATTCTGCTTGACCATTCCCTTGCGGATAATAGTCTGAAGAATGGGAAAGAGTGATCCCATGCTCGTAGCAAAACTCAGTAATCTCATAAGAGGAAAAACACGTAGCATTGTCTGCTACAATCTTGTTTGGAACTCCAAACCTGGAAATAATGTTCTCTTTAAGAAAACTGCATACCACCTCTGAAGTGGCTTGTTTGACTAGAATAGCTTCCACCCATTTGGTAAAATAGTCTGTTGCAGTGAGAACATAGTTATGTCCCGCACTCGACGATGGATTCACCACGCTAATGAAGTCAATACCCAATTGCTGAAAAGGCTCCTCAATCACCACTGGTTTCAGAGGTAAGGCTGCCAATTTTGGTTTCCCAACAAACTGTTGGCATAACTCACACCTGCGTACCCAATTGTACGCATCTTGGAATAGTGTGGGCCAATAGTATCAAGCTCACAGAATCTTGTGAGCCATTACAGGTGCTAAAAAATGCCCTCCACAAGCCAAATTATGGAAAGACTCCAAAAGTCTACCTTGTTACGCTTTATCCACGCAACGGAGAAATACACTGTCAAGACTTCTCTTGTACAAACCATTGTCCCAAAGGATGTAGTTAACAGCTTTTAACTTGACAGTTCTCTTTTCCTTATAAGACAAGTGAGAAGGGCACTCACCATAGGTAAGGAAATGAGTGATATTGGAATACCACTCATCAGTTGTAGTAACAAAAAGGACAGTTGGCGTGTCCACAACTTCTTCTTCTTCGTCCCCTATCTCTTTTGGAACATTATCTGCGATCAATTGACACAAACCTTTACTGCACACAAGCTTGGTAGGCTTGATATCCAGATCAAATTCTTGGATCTTAGTGATCCAATTACCCCTCTTTGTTCTGAACTCCTATTGAGTTAGGATGGATTTGACTGTTGTATCAGGCACCATGACAACAGTGTGTGAGTTTAGAATATAGAACCTGAAATGCTTAACCGCTTTGACTACGGCATAGGCATGCTTCTCCATATTCGAATACTTCAACTCATGAGCTTTGAGAGGACAACTCATAAACGATATGGGGGATTCAACGCCTTCTTCATTCTGTTGAACCAGAATCGCTGAAAGTGTGTGTTCTGAAGCGTAGCTATAGACTACAAAATCTTTAGTGTAGTCGGGACAAACAAGAACTGGAGCATGAACAATAGCTTTCTTGATGTCCTCAAACACTTCCTTACCTTCTGTGGTCCAACGGAAAGTGGCCTTACCCTTCATCATATTAACAATGTGACGGGTTTTTTCTGCAAACTCAGGAATGAACCTTCGCAGAAAATTCACCTTTCCGAAGAAAGAATGAACAGCAGTCTTACTTGCTGGCAGAGTGAGACTTTGAATAGATTTAACCCTCTCCAGGTCAATCTTAGTACCTTCCTAGGATACAATGTGCCCGAGAAGCTTGCCTTCCGTCACCCCAAAAAATGACTTCTTGGGATTGAGGGAAATACCATTTTGCCGACAGCGTTCCAGCACTTGTCGCAAATGATGCGCATGATCATGACAGTTTTTGGAGAAAATAGTCAAATCGTCGAGATACACCACAATAAACTTGCCCATTTCATCTCTGAAGGCAAGATCCATCACTCTCTGAAATGTTGCGCCAGCATTGATCAGACCGAAAGGCATTCTGCGATATGCAAATGTGCCCCGTGGTGTGGTGAAGGCAGTTTTGAACTGATCAGCTTCGTTTACCTCCACTTGGTTATACCCTGAAAAACCATCTAACATAGATAGCATTTCTGAACCTGTCACTGTTTGCAATACTTGGTCCATGATGGGCAAAGGGTAGTTATCTTTCAAGGAAGACTGGTTGAGGTTTCTGAAGTCAACACAGATACGGATTTCTCTGTTCTTCTTCCTTACAGGTACTATGTTTGAAAGCCACGTGGAATGATGAATTGAAAAAATTATCCTTGCATTCAGCATCTTCTGAATTTCAGAAAGAATCGTACCTGATATTTTTGGATTGTATTGCCTCTACTTCTGTTTGTAAGGCAACGATCCAGCCTTGAGGGGAATTTCATGTCGAACCTCCTTAGGCCTGAAAGACTTCAGGTCATCATAGGAGTAAGCCAAAACATCAATGTAATGGCAGAGGAGGGTAATGAATTTGAATCTTTCATCAGCAGTGCAACATTTTCCGATGTTGACCATCTTAGGATCTGTTTCCGTACCCAAATTGACCTACTCAAATTCCATGGAAGAACTCAAATCCTGTTGTTGTTGCTGCTGCTTGATATACCTGTCATGTTTATCAAAGAGTCTCTCAAGGGAAACCAAACCTTTTGGGATTTTATTTCCTTTCAACTGTAGAAATTCTTCACCAGTCTGCGAATCTATCTCAGAAACATATTCACGAGGTGGTGATTCACTTCCTTCAAAGTAAAGCTCATCAAAACTATCCATCTTTTCTAGGAAAGCAATGATTTGATTATCGCCATTGAACACCTGCCAATGGTCGGCGTTATCAGGTACACTTGGTCTGAAGACCAGCTCAATAGTGTACTTGCTTCCTTTGAAATCCTTGTGAGGCACCATGAGAGTGGCGGAAACAGCCAATGAATCCGCATGGTCATTAAACTCTCTTGGCACCGCTGAAATATTGAAAGCATCGAAATCTTCAATGCAATCCCATACGCGATTGCGATAGTGTCTCAATCTTTCATTTTTTGTTTGGTACAAATTTCTTACTTGACAAACTACCAATTCGGCATCCCCTTGAGCATGTAGGATCTTAACACCTCTGGCACGCGCCGCTTCCAATCCGAGCAACAAGGACTCGTATTCGGCGGTGTTATTGGTATTGTCAAACTGTAGCTTATATGAAAAAGGTAAAATATCACCTTGTGGTGATATCAAGACCACTCCGGCTCCAGAACCGATAGAAGAACAACTGCCATCAAATTCTAAAATCCAGACTCCATCAGAATTTGATTTCTTAGACTTCCTCTGATCAGAAGATTCCTCTTCATCGGTGAGGGAAGAATCTAGAATTGCTATATCTTTACCTAAACTTTTGTCTGAAAACTCCTTTGAGTCTTCATCTGACATATCGGAGCTATCACCCGATGTAGCCTCATCTGATGAATCGGAACAATCTTCAATAGATAGAAAATAGTTACCCATTCCCGAGGACTCAAATAAAATTTGAGCTTTGGGGTTTGATGTTTGAGTAACAATATATTTCGCCTCCTTCTCAGGAAGCAGTTTTTGCATGACACCTTTAACAGGTATCCTAGCTTCAGACAAATCCATGTTCAACTCTCCACCCACATCCTTGTAGAAATTACGTCCAAGGAGGATGCCGTATGAACCTGGAACATCAGCTACCAAGACTGTCATCTTGATTCTCTTATCCGAAAAAGCTGAGAATGCAAATTGGGCGTCCTTGATTTGACCCAAAAGTGGAACTTGCTTATTCTCCATAGAGAAACACCTCCCAAAAGTTTTGGTTAAGGTGAGGCCAAGGGCGTCCGCCACCTTCGTAGGCATAACGTTATTTGAAGCTCCAGAATCTATTACGCAATTGCTCAATTTGTGACCATTCACTAGTAGGGAAACATAGAAAGGTTCAATTTTTCTAGAAACCACAGGAGGAGTAGTAACGAGATTATTTTGGGTAGGTTTACTTTTGGAGGAGTCATGAGTAGCTTTGGGAAACTCTTGTCCTGCAGGGACAGCTTTATTTTTGACATATTTGGCTAATCTATCAAATTGTTTAGGATTAGCCAGTAAATATTCAACTTCAGGCATTTGTATCTTAGTTCTCCTAGCATGGTCTATTATATCGAACTGCTGAAAAGAATTAGATACGGAAGAAGAAAAACCATCATTTTGATTTTTGGTAGTGACAGCACTAGTCTGAGGAGTAGAAGTGGAAGGTACAAATTCATTAGAGGCACCTACTTGTTTATTGACCACTGGGTCTTTTGACTGGAAAGGTAGCGGAGTCCCTCGTTTAGCAATTGAAATCGCTGGTTGAGATTCTTCTCTCGCCTTTCCTTTGTCAGCTTGAAGAGCTGACTGATTTTGAGACCTAGTGAAAACATCATATGCTCCTTCACTCACTTCTCCTTTTTCAGCTTCGTCCTGGTAGTTCAGAAAGCTGATGGTAGAGTCGCCAGCTATCTCTTCTTCTCCTTCTGTGAAGAGATTAGCACCATTTTCATATTCCAACTCGGGTTGGAAAGAAAGTTCATTTTCCCCTTCATAGTATCCAATAGCAGAGTTGACCGGCGCTGCTTCAATAGCCAGCTTCCCCTGTGTAGGAGGAAGACGGTTTTGCTGTCCTTGATTCCTAGTAGCATTGCCTTGATATGAATTATTTGGAAATGTCCTCCTTGGTATATCTTGGTAAGGAGGCGCAGATATACCTTGGGACATTTGTCTTTTGAGAGCTAGCAATTCATTTGCTAGCTTTTGCACCATGGGATCTGTGGTGCTTGTGGAAACGTTCTCGGCAGAAGAGGAACTTTTATTTCTATTAGTGTCCCTTCTTATCTTACCTGCAAGGATAAGATCATCTTCTACCTCAGTTGCCAGAATTTGAGCCGCAGCAAGATTAGTAGGTGCAGCTCACCTTAATAGGAAACTCACCTCCAAAAGCTGTGTATTGATAAAGAAACATTTGAGGTTTTCCACTGTGGGCACAGCAGCGGTGGGAATCCTGTTTCTCAATTTGTTGAACTTAGCGATGAAATCTCGCATTGGTTCATGAGGTTCCTTTTTCATCTATGTCAGCTATGCCAACAATGCATGAGCATCTTCCGCAGGTTTGAACCTGGCTTCAAACTTGGTTTTGAGGGTAGCCTAGTTTGTTATGGTCTGGGCTTGGAGGTGATAGAACCAATCTGCGGCAGCGCCTTGTAGTGTTTCTACAAAGAGTTGCACAGCCACATCTTCATGCTTGACACCTATCATAATGCAGGCTATACAGAAAGCTGCAATATGCTCATCAGGATGGACTTTTCCGTCACCATAGAATTTGGGGAAATTCTTTCTTGAACTACGAGGTAGTTCATGTAATGGTGGGGTCAAATTTAGAGGACCAAAGGTATTACCCCAAGGACCTTGGGCTGCCATAACGTGCTGATTGAAAGGTGGTATAACAAACCTTGGTGGCGTATGAACAACCAAAACTTTGTTAGCACTGGCAATAGAAAATTCACCTGGTATTGGGGACCTGGTGTTTGTAGGGGGAAAACTCCTGGTGCGCTGAAGACGAGGCCGTGGAGTTAAGAATCCAAAATTATTCTGCTGCATCAACTCAAATGCAGGATCAATAATACCCTGAGCCCTCTTACTTTTGGTGTACCAGGAATCTGCCAGACTGTATTATACTAAAAACAATATTGCAAGAAAACGGGAAAAGAACTGAAAATGCTTCAACGCGAAGCGTGAGGCTTCAAGTTGCGCATTCTTTCCCCAGCAGAGTCGCCAAAAAATTGCTGGGTGAATATTTTGTCGTTAACTCGCTAACGACAAAATGGGTATATCAGCCATAGCTATGATGAGACAAAGTCTCTCCTCTCAGCAAGGGGAGGTTCCCTCTAATTACTTAACTTTTGCAAATCAAACAACTTATCAAATTTATGTACACTAAAAACTATGTTTGTGGTGGTTCCATCTCATCTCATTCTTTTTTTTTAGAATAGATGTTTATATTTCAAACTCTTGATATAAGACTTGTAGATTATCACAATATCACAGAAACACAAAGTTTTCTATTACCTCACTTATTACTTGTAAATGGAAATATTTGAAGTAGAATGCAGTGCAAAGTCTTCACTCGTCCTCAAGATGATAAAAGTAAATCAAATAGAACAACTTGCAGCACAAAGTCTCCAAACTATTTTATTTTCACAAACATGAACATATAACCCACAACTGATTTGATAACACAAAGTTTACCAGAATCAAATTATGAGCACTCTTCAATCACTTGTAATAAACTCCACACTTCAATTATTATCAAATAAGACTATGATAGCAAGACATAAGAACAAAACTATCACAACATAAATGATTCCAAGACAAAGATTGGAATTGAACTTGCTTTTTTGTATTGATAAATATTTGAATATTGATTTTCACAAAAAGCACAAAGTCTTGATTTGCTTCTCAATTCGCCAGAGTTTCCTTGCAATAGACAAAAGATAGATATTTACAAAAGAGGTCCCCTTTATTTATAGGGAAAGACCTTGAGAAAATCTAGGAAATCTACAACTACTTTGACTTATTCAAAAATAGGAGTCCTTATTGACTTGGGACTTCCTATGTTTTTACATGTAATTACGTATTGAAAATGTACATGTAAAAATGTCTAAAATTGTTTTGAAAGTACATGTGAAAATTAGAAAATAAACTAAGGGGAAAAACCAGCTGCTTCAATTTGTGTCACCACTTTTTCTCACGTGGTGATCATACATAGTGAAGGTCGCTTGCATTTCAATGCTATCTGGGTTGAATGTGTTTTTGAAGATCATCCTGGCCCTCACTATGGCGTCCCTTACTGTAGTGATTGACTTGGCATGATTAGTTAACCTGGTTTTCAGATTGTCCAAGGTTAACTGGTTGTCTAAGAGGTTATCCATAGAAGTTATTGAAAATGCTTTATCTTCAAATTCTTTTTGGAACATGTCTTCAAATTCCTTGACCATTTCTTCTGCTAACAGGAATTGGTTATCTTGTGATACCAAGTTACAAGGCAGTTCCTCCAACTTATGCAAAAGGTTGACATCATTTTCTTCGCCGATTTCTTTTGCAGCCTCAAGATCCTTGATCAAATTCCTTAGCATACTGCTCCTGTACATCAGAGCTTCCTTTGTTTTAGTGTATGAATCCCTGTTAGAAATGGCACCAATGGATATCAAGGTACTTATTTTCAGCTTCCTCATTTCCACCCACTTATCATGAGTATCCTCTGTGCACTCAATATCTTGAGAGATGGCATCAATGAGATCATTGAGTTCTGCCCTTACTTTCCTCATCTTATCCATTTTCTCAAATACCTCCGTGAGCAAAGAGATTCCCTGTGCTCGCATCCTGTCTAAGTACTCTTCAAGTACTTTTCCTCTGAGGTGAGTCTTTTCTGCCTTTAGAATGACAGGGTCTTCTACAGAAACGGCCTCTGGAGTAACTGCTTCTAAATTCAAAGTGATCTTTCTTACCACTGCAGTCAGCTGTTCTGCCTTTGCCTTATAGTAATCTTTCATTTCTTTTTCCCTGTCAAACTTCTGGATCAGGATATCCATGGCTGACTGCATATCATTTTTAGCGCTCTCATGGGTGATTTTGCCCAATTCAACCCTAGAAATTGAGTAGTCATTCATATCAAAATTTTCAACAGTTGCATCCTGTGGGGGTTTTGCTATCTCCAAAATTTTATGCCCCTTATCTTCAAGTACCCTTGAAAGGATCTTTGGTTTCTTCGGAGCCTTAGGTTTTGCAGGTACCAGCTTAGTGAAATCAAAATCATCTGGAGAGATGACTTGCTTTTTTCTCTTTGGTGTGTAAGCTGACAACCAAGGTGGAAGCAGAGAAGTATTCACATTGGAGTCCATTCCTACCGCTGGTGTTCCTGGAACTGTGCTTGTGCTGGTGGTAGAAACAATAGGTGGGGTGTTGGTAAAAACTGCACCTGTTACATTGGCACTTGAAACTTGTTTAGTATTCATCACAAAATGATCAAACATAGACATGTATCCAATATCAAAAGATGAAGAAGACAAACTAGGAATTGAATCAGAAGAACGGAGAACATTTTCAAAAGTGCTGTGGGGATTATCGAAGATTATTTTAGGAGGAGAGGGGGATTCAGAGGAAGGAATGTTAATAGGGGAGGCAGGCACAGGG
This sequence comes from Cunninghamia lanceolata, assembly GCA_027924645.1. NCBI lineage: Eukaryota > Viridiplantae > Streptophyta > Pinopsida > Cupressales > Cupressaceae > Cunninghamia > Cunninghamia lanceolata. The sequence continues at coordinate 358,271 of BSBN01000111.1, forward strand.
GGTGTAACAGGTGTATTGTCCTGTGGGGACAAAGCCTCTTCATCTTGTTGATCTAAATTCCAGTCTTCAACATCCATCTCTTCTGTAGCTGGCTCTTCAGTTGCCAAATCTTCAGTCGCTGGCTCCTCGACTTCCATCTCTTTTGGTTCAGGTTCCTCCTCAACGACTTTTGCTTTCTTCGTCACAAATCTGATTTTAGGTTTATGTGTTTTAGAGGATGATGGAGCATCACTATTGTTCTTCATTCTATTTTCAACCTTCTTACCAGTCTGCTCTTGAACCTCAGTTTCTGAACCAGTGAGGAATTCCTTCAGCGTAATTCCTTTATCTTCCAGCCACTTATTGGTGTTAGCCAATATGAGCTCAAACCTCTTCCTTAATGAAGTGGACTCCTTTTGGGACCATTGGATTGGAGGTAAAGGAGTACTAGCTATCTTTTCTGCATCATACTTGGCATCAACCTATTCCCCATCATCCACCAGGTCTTCTGGAATATCAGCAAGCCCCAGATATTCAATTTGTTCTAGAGACAGCCTACTATAGTCCAGTTTCCTGATATCTTCCTCTGTCCTCAAGTCTATCCAGACATCTTCCACCATGGGTTCATGAAACTGAGTTTTCCTCCTGATTTTATCCTTCACACCCCGGTAGTCAAATTTTGGCCTCCTCTTGAATTGCTTCATGGTGACCAACTGCATTTCTATCTCCATAGACCTTGCCTTTGCGGCAGTCAACACTGAATATCTGCTGATCTCCACTGGAAATCTGAAGCCAGGCTTCTTGAGCTCGATTTGCTTGTTATGCACAACAATCATTTGTCTGCACAACTCCATCAAGACCAGTCTATCTGAAGGAAACCTAGGAAGCATATAAGGTTAGTCTTGGAAAAAGCCAACCCTCAAGTATGAGAAAGAGGGAAATTGCAAAAACATGCAACCAAAGTCATTAACCACTGTCCATGCCTCATCTGAAATTCTTCTCTGCTCTAGTTGGGGATCAAAAAGGCACAAGAATACAGCAAAGAATGCATCATTCACTCTCCTGAAATGGTGAATTGAGCCTTTCAACGTCAGTTGAGAATAATACTGGTACACTGGGACTACTCTCCTATCCCCTTCTAATGATAATCCCAGAAAAATCCTCATGGAGGCTGCGATGTATACCAGATAGGAAGTCATGAAGAATTTAGAGGTAGTGGATACCTTTGTCAGCTGGTCATGCAAAGCGTTACTGATTTGCTCTCCCCAGAAAATAACTTGCCTGCCCTGGAGTATGACCTTAATGAACGGATACATCCATTCATGAAACTGTGAAGAGGAAGACAAACCTCTTATCCTGCTGAGGAGGGTAATCAAGTCACCAACTTCTTCCATGAAATCACTTCGAGGAAAGCTACGTGGCCATCTAGACAAACTTGACCTCGCAATCTTCAACCATTTGTTGTTGATCAGTTTCTTTGCTTTCTCTGGATTCTTGTCATATTCCTTTTGAGCTTCTACAAAGTCAAGCTTCAATACCTCTGTCGTAGGAGGACACATGAACACCTTGTCAATGAACTTAGGATCCAACCTGATTATCACATTACCACTGGCGTCCACCACGGCTCTAATATCTTTGTTATAGAAATGTGCACACTGAAGAACAAATTCTGTATTGTGAGCCGCCACCGGGAAGGATGATACCAGATGAATATTACTTTCTACTATCTTCCTCATCATAGCACTAGGGTTGCTTGACTTGGTTCTCTCTACAAACTCAGCCATATCAACATGGCCAATCTCTGTATCTCTAATGTCCTCTACATTAGAGTGGACTGAGGTGATTGGGAAAACACCTTGATATTTGTACTTCATAGCTTTTGCCTTCTTCGGGGACAAGTCAGTCATTTGGACGAACCTTTACTGAGGAGAAGTGTGACGTTGAACGAAGTTCCATAGAAGAAACTGCAACAGAAATCATGATCATGGAATTAGGGAAAATATGGGCAATCTGGGAAAATTGCATGTTGATGATCACGACTACGGGAATGTGCTTGAAAAAGGGCTATAGTGCGAGCTGGCCAAGAATCAGAGGAGAAATGGGCTTAGGAAATCAAAATTTGAAATTTTTCAGAGTTGGGAAAATTTGGGACATTTTTGCACGGGCGGCAAAATTCGCCGCCCTTGCATATGCGGGTTTTGTATTATTTGCACTGGCGGTGAATTTTGCCGCCCGTGCATGTTGAAAGACAGGTATGAGCGGCAAAATTTGCCGTCGATGCAAGAAAGAAGAAAAAGCAAAAGTTTATGTCGGAGCGGCAAAAGTCGCCGACTCTGCATTTCAGTTTTGCCGCTGCTTGGTGTTTGGTCGGCGAATTTTGCCGACATCTCATGAGGGGAGTTTCGTATATGTTCTAGCGGCAAAATTTACCGTCTTTTCTTTGAACAGTAAGGTGAAGTTCAGGCGGCATATTTCACCGCCTTTGCTTTGAACGGTAAGGTGAAGTCCGCAGGTTTGTTGTGCGAGGGCCGAGAAATCTGCCGACTGGAACTCAGCAAGGGCTACGTATCAATCAGGTAGGTTCGGTGAAGACCGCCGACGTTACAATAATGGCATGTAGCCAGGGTTTGGGGGAGTAGAAACCTAAGGGTAGCATTGATCGGGGTTTTAGGGCGAAACCTAGGGCAAAACCTAGGGTCGAAACAAAAAATGAAAATGACAGACCAAAACAAAAACAAAAAACATAAAGAAAAACAACAACAAAGTCAAAACGAAGCACCTATGATAAACTGTGAAGAAGAGGTAGAACGAAGAATGAGAGGTAAAACTTACCCGTTGAAAACCCTATGTTGGACGGTGATGGACGCTGACTGATCTCCTCAAGGGCGCGATCCAGCAATATGAGGAGAGGTCTGGAGGGTAGCATGAGAGAGAAGATGAAGTGATTAAACAAACCATTAAAACACAATAAATATCCTGCGCGTAAATGCTGGGCGAGTGGCACGAGTGGCCATTAATGGCACTACGTGACCAAGATCCCAAAGATCTTGTGCTAGCGGAGATTCTGACTGTCAGCGCACAGGTGAAAAGAAAAATATGTAGTGGCTGCGAATTTTGCTGCTTCTACATTTAAAACAAAAGAACGCATGTAGTGGCGGCAAAAATCGCCGCCTCTACATGAAAAAAGAAAAGCATATGTAAAAGCAGCGAATTTCGCTGCTACTACACATGTTTTAAAAACAAGACAAATAGCACATGAAGGAGCGGCAAAATTTGCCGACCTTACATGTGAAGTCAAAAAGAGATATGCAGGAGCGGCAAAATTCACCGCTCTTGCATATCAAGATTTCAAATTCGACTAACTCTTAAAAATGACTTAAGTTAACATTTTAACCGATTTACAACTTGAATGTCCCTCGCAAATATCGAGAAACCTATTCACAGGGATGTCATAAACTAGTCTAGAATATCAAAAGTCTTCGCGAGACGAAGAGAATCTTGTCTCGGTCTGTGAGCTTAGAGTGTAGATTCACGAAATGGACAAGTTTCGTGGGGGGTTGTCTACAAAATCGAGCGTAGCTGATTTTGAGAACAACAATTCCACAAAAGAATTCGACTGTGATACTAGTCTTAGGTCAAATGTGTATAGTTTTTACATTATATCTGACCAAGCACAGCTATAGGATCCACTATGCACTTCTCCTTGCAGGCTCCCAACAATGAAGTGCTACTCTCTTTGTACATTTCCTTCCTATCTCTCCTCATATATGATATCTGATGCTCTACAAAAACATCACCTAACAATAACCAAAAACAAAACCCTTCTCTACATAAAAGAGAGTGAGAATTGAAGTGAATGGAATGTCATGAGAAAGATTAAGTAGGGGAGAATAATATATTTGATCTACTATGAGGGAAGAAAATCCCTCTAGTACCGCACATCATGAATAAATGTACTCAAAAGCTTTGAAAAGATCTTGAAGGTTGAGGAGATATGGATATGATCTATTACATCCCCAACTTATGATTAGACTTAATCTCACTTTTATGTGGTAAATAGGACAATTAATCTTAGATTAATGATTTGATGTTTGTGGAAAATATCAAGTGAAATCATTGATTTACACTTATATTAAGCATGTGCTTACTTATTGCCAAGATTATTTTATCATAATGATTTATGAATTAAATGATGATACACTATTCATGATTATATGATTGTGAGTGTAACCATGAAAATAATCTTCCTTTGAGGATGAAAGGAGAGTATCACCGGGGAAGAAAGAACTAGATGTTCAGAACACATCAGAATGCCATCTAAGTATTGAAATGATTATTCATGAACTGAGTAAGTCAGGGTGAGTATAAGTCTTTTTATTCTTGCAATTCAATTTCAATTTAGCTATAGTTGGTAGAGTCATGCTAGGATCTCTTGATGTTATTTATGTCATATCAACTAAGCGATGTTCTTAGAACATTCTCATAGTTGATAATAAGCTTGTGAGATGCCAAGTTTTTGTCTGTTTACATAACTTTACTTTAGTTGAACTTTGTGTTTATAATTTAAACATCTTATCTAAGTCTAATATAGTGAATTGGGGGAGTTAGACTGGACCCCATAATCACATGGTTATGTAATCACATTTATGATGATAACATAGCTAGGTAATACCCTATATTATTTGATATCCCTAAAGTATCATTTATTTATTAATGATATTATGTGAGTCATGTCTATGTCTTCAAGTGGTCGAGCACTTGGTGATGTAAGCTTTCATATTATGTCACCAACCATACCACTATCCACAATAAGTGGAGGGAGTGGTAATAGTGGTAGAGCTACCATAAGATCAAACAATTGTCTTGGCTTTCGAGTGGGAAGTAGTTTTTGGTTATTTTTATAGTCTTTGGCTACGGGTGGAAATATACCCACCAGATTAGAACCAACACCCCATGTTGAAGGTGGTGGGTATCGTGGAAGGTGGCGAGTCGACATGCAAGAAACAACCTTTTTAGATTGGTAATAATCAACCCTCTCTTTGACAGGTGATAGTTTTAGCTCATGTCAATGGTAGAATACCCCTTCAACTACTGATTCAATCTTCCTCCTCTAGATTGGCAACCGGCCTTGGAGGGACACTACACATTGGTTAAGTTTTAGATGGCTTTTGACACATAATGCATCAACATTGAGAATGCTATAAGAATGGTAATTGGTAACCAATTACTACAGGTATCTTCCAATCCTTTGAAATATTCAAATGCAACTTTGATATTCCTATGGAAGGTCTATGATTTAGTCGAGGACCCAAAATCTTTTCTATCACCTTCGATTTTATTAGAGGCCACATTTTCATCTCGGTCCGCTAGAATATGCTTTTGGAGGGCTACTCTCTTTCTGAAGGTGACACACCTATCGGGGGACTCTTCTCTCAAGAACAACTAAGGAATTCAAGGATCACTTCTAAACTCTTCAATGCAATGAGAGAGGCACTTCGATAAGGGAATTGAGGGACTTTCTTCACCAGGGTGGAGGAGCTTTAGTTTCCACTACATGCAAGTTTATCAGAGAATGTGCGAGAAATATTTAATGCCATTAACTTCCTTAGAGCCCACTACCCTCTAGGGCTCTCAATCCAACAACTATGGCTCTCCCTATGATGTTTCCACTGTAGGAATCCTCCGAGAAAGAAGAGTAATGGACTTTCACTATTTTTTCCATGTTTTCTACATCTTTTTGTTGTGTTATTTGGATAATTTTACCTATGTTCTCTCTAGTGAAGGAGATTGGTTAATCCTCTTTTTGTAATATTTTTGAAAACTTCAGTTTTCAACATAATCGACTATTTTTTTTTTGGTTTGATTGAATATATGGTTGAAATCTTTACCTTTTCTATTTAAAAATATATAAATATTTCCTTTGTTAAAATTTTTTATCAATACTTTTATATGATTATTAAAATGTATGAGACATTATATGCACATTGCTAATTATTCCTTTTTATTTTAAAACTTCACTAAATATTTTAACATAAATTATAACATATATTACAATAAACATTTTTTATTTATACCTTCTTTTCCCAATCAAAAGGTAAGTACTAAGTTTCATCTAGCTTATACATACATGTAATTCATCTTAAATATTAATATAAATTTTAAAGCATAAATAAACATTTCTAAAATACTCAATAATTTAGAAAAAAATATTATATATGCTATTTAAAAGTGGAAGAATACTAATTAAATTGTTAAATCATTATATATGTGATGGTTAAATTATTGTGTTGTTATCCTTACCACCAAAGTTCAAACTCTCATTGTTTTATAGAACTAGACCATTTAACTACATTTAATATAGTTATTATATTAATTTATTTTTTTGTTTTAAGTGTTGGTATAGATATCTTAAAAGTAATTATCTAGAAGATGTTCACATATATTAGTCTCAAAATACTTATCTATCCTAAATAACAAATTCAATATAAACTAATGAGACTAATATCTCTCAATATATTTATTTTTGATAGATATTATTTATATGTAACTTACTATTTCAAATATTTAAAGTTCTACTTATTATTTCTATAATTTTTGTGAACATGGTCACATTATTCCATTTGATCCCTTAGAATCACTATAAACTAGGTCTTGCATCTTTAAGAGGTGCAAGGGTTTCATACATAATAAAATAATGATATTAGTAATTTAGATGTATTAATTATGTATTGATGACCGTGAAGATTTGAGACAAATTTCCAATAATATAGCCTATGGACTAATTACACCTCTCAACACAAATATAATATTTCAATATTTTAAATTAACCTCTTAACATTTTTCAAGAAATATATTTAAAATATCTAATACTAATATTATTAATAATTTTATATAACATATTAAAAGTCTACACTATATTTTATAATTAATTCACAAACATTAAAATAAAATTAATAATTTTATATACAATTTGATCAACAGACTGACTACAAAAGAATAAAATGCATACAATCTTCAAGACCACCTACCATCTATTACCCAAGTTCATAGGAAAAATATGTTGGTTTCAAGATCAAACATGGAAATAAAATCAAGATTTGCATGAAAGTTATATTATTTTTGGTTTTTTTCAATGATTATTTTATTTTGGATGCCTTTTATAAAACCTTCACATTTTTTCCATCACTTTTCCTATAAAAATAATCTATTGATTATCTAATACAAACACTAAATTATTAAATTAACATTATTAAATAACTATAAATTAACACTCTTGATCAAAATTATGACCAAATAAATATTGAAACTAAGGGCAAAATATGTTTAATACAGTAATATGTAAGTGCTTCTTGAAACAACTGTGTATGTTTTTGTATCAATGTTTCGGATCATGCTCAATGATCCATCATCAGGAAGAGGACAGTTGAGAATTGGATGGAGCACTCCTTGTCATCGTTCTTTCGTTGATTTGTTGTTGCCTCTTCCTTTTATGGAGCACTCCCCTTTCACTTACTCTTATTTTTCATTTAATGTATAGGTTGGTCTTTCATTCTCTTTGGTTGTTGTTTCATTTGGTTGCTCATTTACTTCCTTCTTTTTGTCTTTGTTTATTGTGCATCATCCTTGGTCATGTGTTTATATATCTTTAGTTTGTTAATTATTTCATTATATACTTTTGTATTCTATATATAGGTGCTTGTACTTGTATTAATGTTTATAATTTTTACTTTATGTTATGATTAGTTTGTGGGTTTATATGATGCCCCTTTTCCCTCTCCTTGCTTTTACTTGAATTATCATTTGTATGTTTTACTTTAGCTTGCATGTGGCTTGTGGGTTTGTTTGTTACCCCTATACCCTCTCCTTGATCACTTTTCTTTTTCCCTTTAACCTCACTATATTTTTCCTTCCTCACCTCCTACCCTTTGTTTTTGTGCCTTCCTCTCTCACTCCTTTATAAAGTTCAAGTCTGCTATCCAATTCTCAACTATCCTCTTCCTAATGATGGATCATTGAGCATGATCTAAAATGTTGATACAAAAACATACATAGTTGTTTCTAGAAGCACATATATATATGTTTGTTCTCTATGTTCGTTGTGTTTCTACCTTCTATTAATTGCTCTGTATTTATGTGATTTTGGATGATTACTAGTTTTTCATTATATTTCCACATATATTTATTTTCTTTGTCATTGTTCTTTCGTTGATTTGTTGTTGCCTCTTCCTTTTATGGAGCACTCGTCTTTCACTTACTCTTATTTTTCATTTAATGTATAGGTTGGTCTTTCATTCTCTTTGGTTGTTGTTTCATTTGGCTACTCATTTACTTCCTTCTTTTTGTCTTTGTTTATTGTGCATCATCTTTGGTCATGTGTTTATATATCTTTAGTTTGTTAATTATTTCATTATATACTTTTGTATTCTATATATAGGTGCTTGTACTTGTATTAATATTTATAATTTATAATTTATGTTATGATTAGTTTGTGGGTTTATATGATGCCCCTTTTCCCTCTCCTTGCTTTTACTTGCATTATCATTTGTATGTTTTACTTTAGCTTGCATGTGGCTTGTGGGTTTGTTTGTTACCCCTATACCCTCTCCTTGATCACTTTCCTTTTTCCCTTTAACCTCACTATATTTTTCCCTCCTCACCTCCTACCCTTCATTTTTTGTGCCTTCTTCCTCTCTCACTCCTTTATAAAGTTCAAGTCTGCTATCCAATTCTCAACTATCCTCTTCCTAATGACGGATCATTGAGCATGATCCAAAATGTTGATACAAAAACATACATAGTTGTTTCCAGAAGCACTTACATATTACTATTATGGACTGTGGAAAACTCATCACTTCTATGTTTAATACAGTTAAAAGAGGTGGTAGTAGATTGCAAAAGCCCTTAGTTGCAACATAGCTAATAGGAATTACAATATTAAACATATATATACCACTACAAACGACAGGCTAATGCTTATGTGTATGATTTCTGACCTGTATCATAATCAAACGCGAGGTCTTCCATGCCTCCTGAGAAAGTTTATATCAGTACATACGTGTTTTTACTGATAAAGCACACACATATTGAATACTCTTGGGCCAGCCATTAAAGGTCCAATTTCTATCTGCAATATCAATCAGACTTATTGTGAGAAAAAATCAAGGCTAAAATCCAAGTTCCAAGGCTGCATAGAGATGCAAAAATAGGGCTTTATGATAACAGACAAAATCTACTGAAATTTTCCTATATACATAGATAGCTGCATGGATCACAACAATATAATCGCCTATTGAGATCTTCTTCTACTATCTCTGCATCTACCATCACTAAGTCTATATACTCGTTCACATACTCCATTAACATATCTTCTTCTTCTATCCATATATCTTGCATGAAGATGTCTATATCCTCCTCAAAGTCCATATATTCCATTTCAAGATCTTCTTCAATTTACTCATCTGTCATCACTATGTCTACATACTCTACAATTTTGTGCACATCATTCTCTTTGTTGGGTATTTGAAGCCCAACTGTTACTTGGAATGACTATTCAATTTCTCTCCATTAGTATTTATGTTTTGGGTTGTTGGTTATGACATGAATGGTTTTCATTCTTTTTAGTGTTGTGAGATTTTAGTATCTATGAAAAAGTTGTAAAAATGGATATTGTTTTGGTTGCACAACTGTAATAAAATCTATCCCCTACTTCCAGTGGACATAGCCTTTTATAGGTGAACCACATTAAATATTTTGTGTTCTTTTTTGTATGTGTTTGAGTTCTATTTTTTACTACAATTTAATATTAACAACTGGTATCAGAGCTCAAAGAAAGAGTTTGGTCTTTCAATTTATTTTTGCAGAGATGGAGGAGACAAAATTTGAGAAATTCTCTAGACATAACTTCAGCATTTGGAAGCTTCAAGTTCATGCTTTATTAATTTAGAGAGGTCTTGCAATTGCATTGTAGGGAAAGGCAAAGAAGCCATAAAAAATGTCAGATGAGGATTGGGATATCCTGGATCAAAAAGCGACTGTGACAATTATTCTCTCTTTTTCAAGCAATGTTCTATTTAATGTTGCAGCTGAGAAGATGACAAAAGGAATTTGGGATTGGTTGTCTGATATGTACAAGAGGGTTTCTACTACAAATCAAGTCTTTTTGCTGAAGAAGCTATTCAACTTGAAAATGAAAGATGGCAGCAACATGTCCAACCACTTGAACGAATTCAACATCGTTATCAACCAACTAGCTTTGGTTGACATCAATTTTGAAGATGAGATGACTACTATGTTCTCTTCCAGATAGTTGGGATGGAGTTGTCATGATAATCAAAAACTTGGTTTCAGGGAAAACAAGCTCTAATGAAACAGATGAAAAGGATAAAGAAAAGAAATCAAAGTTAAAGTTTGACGATGTTGCGGCAACTCTTCTCAATGAGGACGTAAGAAGAGGTCAAAATAAAACATCCGGTGAAGCTTTGATCTTTGGAGATAGAGGAAAGTCTCATGAAAGAGGCAAAAATCATAACACAAGAAGAGCAAAATCTATGAGAAGATTGAAGTCTAGAGGGAGAAATCAAGGTTGCTAGTTTTGTGGAAAACAAGGGCACAATAAAAAGAGTTGTTGGTCATACAGAAAGGCACAAGAAAAAGTAAAGGACAATGAAGCCAACAGTGCCTATGATAAAGATGAAGGAGTTCTAGTCTTGTCAACAAGTGACACTACACCGCACTTGTGGGTATTGGATAGTGGTGCCTCTTTCCAAGCTACTCCATGTCATGAGGCTTACATGAATTATCAAGAAGGTCAGTTTGGAAAAGTTTTTCTTGGTGATAAAAAAACATGTCAAATAATTGGTAAAGGTGATCTAATGTTGCAAATGAAAAATGGCAACAAATGGACCTTAAGGGATGTTAGAGATGTTCTTGAATTGAAAAGGAATTTGATATTCGTAGGCCAGCTCTATGGTCAAAGGTGTAATATCACCTTCTCTTTAGATGCTTGGAAGGTGACCAAGGGAGCCTTTGTGATTGCTAAAGGAAACAAAGTAGGTTGTTTGTATATGCTAGAAAGTCACACTAAAGTGGGAGCTGCAATGGCAGTTGAGGACAGTGGGATGGAGCTTTGGCATAAAAGACTTAGACATATGAGAAAAAAGGGGTCTTGAAGTTATGGTCCATAGGGATCAACTTCTAGGTCTAAAATCTGTCAATTTAGAGTTGTGTGAGCATTGTCTATATGGTAAACAAAAGTATCATAGCTTCTTGAAGACCTGTCATGACAAGAAATCATCACCCTTGGAGCTCGTGCATTCTGATGTCTTCAAACCTATGGTGGTAACATCTTTTGGAGGTGGAAATTATTTTCTCTCTTTTCTTGATGATTGTACTCAAAAAGTGTGGGTCTATATGATGAGCAAAAAATCATAAGTTTTTGCAAAATGTAAATCTTTCAAAGCCATGGTTGAAAATCAAACAAGGAAAAAATAAAATATTTAAAAACTTATAATGGGGGAGAATTTTGTTCCTTGGAATTTGATAGTTTTTGTGTAGATAATGGCATTAGAAGGATTAAAATCATTCCTTTCACTCTTCAAGAAAATGGTGTAGCTGAGAGGATGAATAGAACCATTCTTGAGAGAGCTTGATGCATGCTCTCTAATGCATGCCTAGGGAAGGAATTTTGGATGGAAGTGGTTAATACATTAGTTTATTTGATTAATAGAAGTCCTTCATCCAAATTGGACTTTGATATTCTGGAAGAAGTATGGCTAGGAAAATGGATTTTTTATTCACATCTACATGTGTTTGGCTATGAAGTGTTAGCTCATATTCCCAAATAAAAGAAAACAAAATTAGAATCCAAGTCAAAATATTTCATATTTGTTGGCTATGGTGATGAACAATATGGTTTTCATTTGTGGGATCCTATTGACAAGTAGCTTGTTAGTAGTCAGTATGTTATTTTTAATGAAAATGTATTCCTTGGTCTGAGAAAATAGGGGACACCAACAAAAGAGTATGTGCTTAGTGAACATATTGGCATTGGTAGCGATCTATTTAAAAATTTACATCCTAATGTGGCACCATAGACATCCAGTGGGAGTGAATTATGCTGTCTACCTCAGAATTCATGTACACAAACAAATTTGAATTCAAGTATGCAAATTTCTAGCAATGATAATAATTGTATGCAATTAGTTCATATGTTGTAGCCTCCCTTGCAAATTTCAACTACATCCTTAGCATTGACTATCCCTATGTAGCCACTATATACACCACATCCCCCTTTGGACTTATCACAGTCCTTCATAGACACCACAATACATTTACACATTCCTACAATCCTTGTCAGAGTCTCCATGTAGCCTATGAATTTTTCTTCTCATAGAATGCAACCTTTAGAAGTTGCTAAGAAAAAAATATACCCTCCACACTCATTTATAAGTCCCACACAACCTTCAAACATTTCAACGATGCCTTTGGAAACTTCATATGCCACATAGCAAGTTACTTCATTTTTTGAAAATCTAGTGTAGCGTATAATAGAGTCACCAAATATTCCAAGTAGTTTGTCAAATTTAGAATCTAGAAATATAAGGAGTGTGGTACAGGGAAATAAAGAACATGAAAACTTACCTCAACAAAGCACTATACCTAGATAGGGTATTTTGACAGAGCAAGCACCTCATTTTTGGAGATCAACTAGAGAATGAAAGCCTCCGACAAAGTTTGATGATTATGAGTTATTGTTCTCTGATCAGGCATAGCTTATAAGTTTTTGAGATGCTTGCAATGATAGCAAGTGTGAAAATGATTGGAGGTTGTGCAAGAAGAAATCACCTCTTTGCAGGCCAATGATACTTGGGACTTGGTGAAACTCTCACCTAATCAGAAACCATTAAAGAATAAGTGTTTGTATCTGCTGAAAGAGGAAGATGGAGGAAAATATCACTACCGGGCCAGATTGGTAGTGAAGGGTTTTGATTAAAAAAAGGAATTGATTTTAATGAGATTTTTCTTTGGTTGTGAAAATGAATACCATTCGAGTAGTCTTGGGTTTGGCAGTTGTTTGGGATCTTGAGCTTGGACAACTCTATGTAAAAATGATTTTTCTTCATGGAAATATTCATGAGGAGTTGTATATGGAGAAGCCTAAAGGTTTCAAACAATAGGGATAGGAACACTTATATTATAGATTGAAGCACAATTTATATGGGCTAAGGCAAGCCCCTTGAGGCAATGGTATCATAATTTTAATAGCTTCATGGATGAGCTTCAATTCACCCACTGCGAATTTGATCCATGTCTTTACTTCAAGTGACTTGCAAATGGTGAGTTTTTCATCCTTTACTTTATGTTGATGACATGTTGGTAACTGGTAGCAGTATGAGGGTTGTTAGTGAATTGAAACAACTTTTAGCTTAAAGGTTTGCTATGAAGGACTTAGGGGTAGTGAAGAAAATACTTGGTATGACCATTATTCGGGATAGATGAAAGAAAGAAATAAGTTTGTCTCAAGAAAATATATTAACAAGATTTTGGACTGGTTTGGTATGACAAATGCTAAGGTTGTTAGTACTCCTTTGGCTAATCATTTTCATTTATCTTTTACACTTTGCCCCAAAACTGAAAAAGAAGAAGCATAAATGAAAGCTATTCATTACTCCTTTGTAGTTGGGAGTCTCATATATGCGATGGTATGCACTCACCTGGACATTGCTCATGTAGTGGGAGTAGTGAGTAGATTCATGACTAATCTAGGTAAATCACATTGGCATGCATTCAAGTGGATTATGTGGTATCTTAAGGGTACTTCTAATTATTGTCTACTTTTTGGTGGAAAAGATGCCTTATTAAAAGGTTTTGTTGATTTTGAAATGGCTAGTGATCTAGACAAGAGAAGATCAACTACTAGTAATGTATTTACATTTGCTAGGGCAGCAATTAGTTGGGTTTCTAGGTTGCAACAAGTGGTTGCACTTTCAACAACAAAAGATGAATATATTGCTCTCACGATAGGAGCAAAAGAGATGGTATGGTTGCAATGATTGTTTGATGAATTAAACTGCAAACAACATGGTTCAACCTTGTTTTGTGATAGTAATAGTGTTCTTCATTTGGTGAAGAATGTTGTATTTCACAATCATACCAAACACATTGAGGTGTTTTTTCATTTCATCTAAAGTATGCTTGAAGAAGGAAAGTTGAAAGTTGAAAACATTGACACCAAGGTGAATCTGGCAGATGTGTTGACAAAGGTAGAACTCCAAGGGAGAAGTTTGAGTTTCATAGAACTTCTCTCAGCCTTTTAAATATGTGGCATTAGGCCCAAACTAGGGGATTATCTATGTGTAGCCTCATTATTATTTTCAATTGGACTTCAAGTGGGAGATTGTTGAGTATTTGAAGCCCAACCGTCACTTGGGAGTGACTATTCAATTTCTATCCATTAGTGTTCATGTTTTGGGCTGTTGGTTATGACATGAATGGTTTTCATTCTTTTTGGTGTTGTGAGATTTGATTACCTATGAAAAAGTTGTAAAACTAGATATTGTTTTGGTTGCACAACAACTGTAATAAAATCTATCCCCTTCTTCCTGTGGATGTAGCCTTTTAAAGGTGAACCACTTTAAATATTTTGTGTTATTCTATGTATGTGTTTTAATTCTATTTTTCTCTATAATTTAATATTAACACTCTTTGCACTAGTCATGGCTATGCTATGAGATGCCTCCTCCACCTAAAATGATTTAGCAAACTCATTAGTTCAACTGAAGGCACTTCATTTCTTTTAGCAAAGTGCAATAGGAAACCAAAATAAATCACATATAATGGAAGCATGTCAGTTTATAACAGACTCAAAGATAGCAAGCTACCTATTTTAATTTAGAAAAATATTTCTTGGGTATTTTTCTTTTAAAAATGCCAAGCTGGTGACAATTTAAAATCCTTTGAACGAGCATAACAAATTAGGTATTTCCCATCTTTACTCGAGCAAAAAATGCTTACTATCGTGTGAGTAGTATATTTTGTTGGTTAGAATGGAAGATGAAGACCTCTAGTTTTAAAATGAGAAATCCTAATGACATTAACCCTAGGAAAGCCAAAATTCATAGGGAACTTATGCCATATGGTGATGAAGGAATCTTGGAGAAACATGAGCCAAATTCCGATGGAGGAGGGTTGAAGAATTCTACTACAAGTTTATAACATAGTAGCTACTAGGACATTGGGAATTGATCAATTGATGGTGGCATCATAGTTGATGATTACCAATATTAATTCCACTACCCTCATTTATTAATATCTAGTTAGTAGGTTTTGGGTGTTTAGTGGAATTTGCTCTTTAAAGAGTGAAGTTGAAGGCAAATAAGAGAAAACTAGTGATCTGTTGATCATGAAACAAACAGTTTCAAAAGCCCCAAATTTCCTTAGTAGAAGAAGAGGTGGGGCACCAATATATAGAGTTTCAAAAATACAAATGAAATAACCAATAACTCAACTACAATACTAAATGTAAAACATGAAAGTTTAGAAAAAACAACTACAAAATTAATAAGACAAATGGGCATTAAAATAAATGTCAAAGATGATTACTGCAAATGTTTGAAGATTATTGTAGACTGCATTGCTTCTTGATAATTTTGTTGTCATTCTCTCCCATAATGACCATTGGGAAGAATTTAAAGTAGATCTCTAAATGTCTTGAACCTTTCAGGAGCTAGAGGCTTCATGAAAATATTTGCTATCTGATCCTCTATACTATAGTACACAATCTCAATCAATCTCTATTGAACACTCTCTTATGAAGTGATGTTGAATCTCAACATGTTTGGTCCTACTATGAAACACTAGATTCTTAGTCATTTGTATAGCACTCTTTTTGTCACAATACAACAAAGTAGGTCCATTTTGTATCTAGTGAAAATTCTCCAATAGCCGTCTTAACCACATTGTTTGGCATGCTACAAATGTTGCAGCTTTATACTTTGTCTCTAATGTAGAAAGTGATATAGTTGGTTGTTTCTTGGACTTCCAAGAGAATACTGTAGAACCAAGACTAAAAGTATAACCAGAAGTAGACTTCTGATTATCTGTGGAACCTACTCAATTTGAATCTATATAGCCGATCAACTTACTATCCTATGATTACTAAAATCTAAGACCATAACTCAATGTTCCTATGACATATCTAATAATCCTCTTAGCTACACTCTAATGTGCTTTCTTAGGTTTTGAAATGAACCTAGGTTCTAAGCTCACTGCATATGTGATATCTAGTTGAGTAGTAGTTAAGTAGATCAAACTACCAGTCAATTGTCTGTATAGAGTTGGGTCCATTGAATTTGAGACATCTAAGTTAGACAACTTAAGTCCAACTTCAATGGGTGTTGTAACTAGTTTACAACTATTCATCTAAAATTTCTATAGGATGTGTGAAGCATAATTTTCTAAGACATGAATATTTCATCTTTGTTTTGCCATACTTCTGTACCAAGAAAATAGTACATCTATCCCAAATCCGTCATCTCAAATTCAGCAATAGTAGCTACTATAAACTCTACAAATAAAGATGAATTGTTCCCTGTGTAGATAAGATGAAAAACATAGAGACCTATGAAGATTTGGATCTAATTGACTTCTTAAGAAACCTTTCTGTTGTAAGTATGAATCTATCCTTGGATACCATGCTCTTGGTGCTTACTTAAGACCATGCAAGGCCTTCTTTAATCTATAAACATTATGTTCTTTAGAATATATTTCAAAACCTCTAGGTTGAGAAACATACACTTTCTCATCAATATATCCATTGAAAAAAGCACTCTTTACATCCATTTGATAAACTATCCAACTTTGCTGAGCTACCAAAGCTAAAAGCAATTTGATAGTATCCATTCATGCTACAGATGTACATATTTTTGTGTAATGAATGCCTTCCTATTGAGTGTGTTGACACCCAAAATTACCAATCCCCAAATGCCCCATTTCCCCCCTATAATCCATCGAAAAATCCCACTTGAACCTATATCTTATACTAATCAGAGGCATATTTCATAGGTTTCCATGTGTTTTCCAGTTTGAAAATGCAAGTTAGAAAAGCCCAAAAATTGGCTAAGTCCTAATATCCTAAGTTTCCCCTTGTGTTTTTTTCTATCTTTTAGAGTTTGGAGTTTCAGGCTTCCTCCTTCCCTTTGTGCTTTAGCTTTGGGTCCTAAAAATTTGCCTAAGTGTTAAAATTTCTAAGTGTTTGATAGAGTTTCAAAGGTCAGAGTTCCTCCCTTCTGTCTTCCTAATGGCAAGCATTACAGAGAAGGGCCAAGGGCATGAAGTATGCTCAAAGATTGAAAAACTTATTCTAAGTATGGAGAAGGGCCAAGGGTACAAAGTATGCTCAAAGATTTAAAAACATATTCTAAGTACGAAGAAGTGTTACGGAGCATTATACTTTAGAGTTGTTTAGTTCTGCCCTCTTTAGTGTTGGGGTGAAGTGGTGAGGGTCAAAGTTTGACAGGTCTAAGTGAAAAATATTCTAAGTACCATGTGTATTGCAGAGGTTGGAGATCGGGATCCACCTTCTTCCTTTTAGAAGGTGAAAGGAGGAAGGCCCAATGACTAACCCCTGATCGGTAAAAGTTTCCTAAAGCTTTCTACCTTTTTGTAGAACCTTTTGGTGCACTTGCAAGCTAGCTTGCAGAACAATAGAAAATGTACATGTGGTGGTATCAAAGGGTGAGTTTTAGTTCTTCCCCCTTCTTTCTTTTGGAAGGAAGGAGGGAGGAGGTCTAATGGCCGACCCCCAAGGATTTCAAATTTGACTATGTTTTAGAGGGTGGGAGTCAAGGATTTGTCTCTCAGGCTCTTCTTCAAGACAAGCGCAAGATGGAAGGCTGAAAGCCTGAAGTTTGCCTAGGGTCAAAAAATATTCTAAGTATGGAAGACTTTGGGGGGGTTAGAGTTATGTTTTTCTTTCTTCTTTCTTGTGGAAGGCAAATTGGTGAAGGCCCGAAGGCCGAAGTTCGATTGGGCAAATGGAGATAAAGAGACAAAGGTAAAAAGACAAAGGCAGAGGGATGAAGGACAAAAGTCCAAAGTCTAAAAGTTTAATTTTTCAGAGGTTGGCTTCATGGCCTTCCAATCTCCTCCAACTGCTTGGGAATGCGCCAACTACTTTCGGTGGCACCATTACAATGAATTGGGTGGCCAAATTCAATGTTTTTAATGTGGTAGTTGGGATGGTTCAAGATTTTGGTTCCCATTTCATTTCTTAGATGTGATGTGCAGGCTATAAAGGAAAGATCTAAACTTCTTTCAAGGGTTGGTCACTAAACCAATTGTCTGGTCTAGAAAATGCCTAAAGAAGATTTTAAGGCATCAACTAGAGGAAAATGCTTGGGTAATGAATGAAGGAATTATTTGATACAATGTAAGAAGGATTGTAACACACATTTTCATGCATTGGTATGTCTCCATGTTTGTTTGTAATAATTCAGGGGAATGCATTGTCACAGTTTTGTATTTTGCCTTCACCACATTTGTTGGTGTGATTGTAATGGGATTTGATAATGTATGACAGCATTTAAATCAATAAAAGCTTTGTGTTGGGTCATTTCTCTATTACAAGTGAGTTATTATCATTTGCATTTGGATAAATAAGTATGTCTAGTGCATGAAGTGTAATTTGAGAAATATATGTAAATATATTTTAGTTTTTTGTTGATGCTGGTCCAACCCATTTCTTTCCTCTTTATTGTTTATGACTTAGTTGCCCACTGGAATAGGCCCCGATTCATATTGGGGATGGATCAATCATTATTTTAGTCAAACTCTCGTCCCATTAGCTGTAGGAGTAGGAGCAAGTTTATTTTAGGGTTCTATAGGTTGTTCATGGTTATGTTATATAACCAGGATAAATTTGAAGTAATGCAAAATTGTTGTAATCATTAGTGAATCATGAGCATGTATGCCTGCACTATGTATCTTGCGTATGAGAAATTAAGTGTAGTCATATTAAGGAATTTAATTAATTTATATTTGAATGCAAGTGCATAGTGTAGTAATCAGCTTAATACAGAGGCATGTGCAACTAGTTTGTCTTGACCTAGTGATAACTTTGGGGGTCAAGTGTACATTGGGTATGGCTGTGTTAGTTTATTTGTGTTTTATTTCATGCCTCTTGGAATATCCCTCCTAGGTCTAGCTGAGCCTGAAGTACAAAGGAGTATACCCACTCCTATAGGTTGTCCAAAATCACCGTTGACCTATTGATAAACCTTTTCAAATCACCTCGACGACACCCCTAGCCTTGGTGATTGTGAAATGTTTTAGGGTTTTGGGTTGTAGTTCTTTCGGAAGACAATAGAGTGTATCCCTTATCTACCAATCTATCCTTATGCTTATCAATGCTTCCATTAGATAGATACTTAGTTTTATACACCCACCTTGTACCAACAATTTCCTTACCAAGAGGTAGCTGAACCAAATCCCATGTGTCATTCATTTCAATTGTTTCTATCTCACTATTCATTTCTTCAAACCACTCTTCTTTTTCTTGATCTTGTTCAAATGTTTATGGCTCATTACTTTCCATTATTTTAGTCATCAAAGAACAATTCACTTTTGCTTGTGGTCTTGTTGTCATTTTCTCAAAATTTGAATCCAACATAAGAGTTGATGGATGATTCTTTTCTGTCCTCTTTTAATATTTTTGATACTTTCTTGTTCCTATACTAGAAGACTCAAGTTCATTTTCTTCTTCTTCTTCTTCTTCTCCTCCTCCTCCTCCTCCTCCAACTTCATCAATCATTATCTCTTTTCCCTTTGTTTTATTTTCCTTGGTATATTTTGTTTCTTCATTGAATACCATGTCTCTAGTTATAACAAGCTTTTTTTTTTGTTTCATACAATCTATATGCTTTATTTTATGATCCATACCTAATAAAAATACATTTTAGTCCTTTATCATCTAGTTTAGACCTTTTTTCCTTTGCAAAGTATGCATAAATAACACAACCAAATACTCTCAAATGTTCAACACTTGGCTTTATCCCAGACCATGCTTGTTCAAGAGTCCTTCACTTAACTACTTTTTAGAACTCCTATTGAGAAGATATATTGTTGTGCATATTGTTTCTACCCAAAAAATATTATCTAAATTCTTCTCTTTCATCATACTCCTTGCCATTTCAACAATGGTTCTATTATTTCTTTCAGCAACTCCATTTTGTTGTGGAGTGTAGGAAGTAGTGAACTCTCTCTTGATTCTATGATTTCTCCATAAATCTAGAGACTAATTTGATTTGTACTCACCTCCATTATCTGACTTTATCACTTTGATGTACTTGCCACTTTTTTTTCCAACCAACCTCTTGAATTCTACAGATTTTTCAAACACTTCTAATTTTGCAACCAAACAATATACCCAAGTTTTTCTTGAGTAATCATCAATGAAGGTTAGAAAATACTTTGGTTTATTCAAAGAAGGTGTTCCCATAGGACCACACAAATCCGTATGGATTATTTCAACATGTTTCTTAGCTCTACTAGATTTACCAATTGGAAAGCTAACTCTATTTTGTTTGCCAACAACACATTCTTCACACACTTCATTTGTGTTTTCAATGAAAGGTAGATCATCAACCATTTTTAATCTCTTGAGTAAAATTAACCCACTAAAATTAAGGTGGCCATATCTTTAATGCCAAATTCTACTTTCATTCATTTCACTAGACTTTTATGCTTGGTTTGTAAGGAAAACAGAGGTGTGGAATACAGCTTCCCTAATGTTAATTCAAAGGGGATAATGCAGATAGGTAACTTTTTCAATACACAGATGAATACACTAGTATTACGTGGGAAAACCCTTTTAGGTAAAAAAACCACCACCAACAGTAGAGCAATCTTTATTACAGTAAAACCAAGATTTACAAACAAAGATCTCAACTCACACTAATGTTCAATCCTATTCTTTGTACCAGATCACCTATTTCATCTGCACATGCTACAGAAAATAAACCGTACAAAATAGAATCATCATTCCAAACAATGATGTCAAAAGATTAGTTTTATCTCTAGTCTGCAAGAGCATAAACGGTTACACAACTGTTGCCCTAACTAAAAATGAATCAACTTCTTCCAGCATCGCTGCTTGTGCAATAGTCGTAACTATCCATATTCTATAAGACATAAAATCCCACATGCACCAGGTTGCATATAGTATTCCAGTTTATAACCACAATCAATCCATAAGTCTATCGTCGACAATTTTGTTGCTGACGAAGCCAACCTACAAACCCATCGGCCTAACAAGCTCCATCAGTGATCGCATATCATCTTCCACTGATATATAAAGTCACACCGATCCCTCAGTTTAACACCCTTCATCAGATAGACACTTGCCATCAGCCCAAATGATTTCCATTGTTTCAACGAACAATCTCTTACCGATCAGTGTTGAACTATCAAAGTGACATTAGCTATCGGAACCACTTCAGAACCTTTCACCGATCAACAGACTTAGGCTGATAACCTTTCTATCAGAGTGGCCTCTGTCCATTAGCCCAAAGACTTTAAGCTGTGCCGATAGTTGATCTCTCGCCAACCACCAGATGAACTCACTATCGGTGAAACCATTAGCATCAGAAAGACTTCAGAATGTTGAGTCGACAATAGTTCTCACACCGATATATTCATATCGGTGAAACCTTGCATATCGCTCAACTGCTTCTCACTCCCGCCGATAGTGTAAGTCATCCTAATGGACTGAAGAATAACTATAAAACATGAAGTTCAAGTAGTAATTCGAGACATATGTTCTTGTCAATCTCCCACTTGTCGAGGAGATAATTGCTACTTCTCAAACCGCATTTGATTATTGAGAACTATGGGCCTATAGACCCATTTCATCTGAACACCATTTGAACTTGGTCGTGCTCACTAGTTTAGTTAAGACATCAGCAACATTTTCCAAAGTGTCAATCTTTTCTAGCCTCACCTTCCTGTCTTCCACCATATCACGAACAAAGTGATATTGGACATTAATATGTTTTGTCCTAGAATGAAACATAGGGTTCTTTGCCAAGCATATAGCAGTTTGACTGTCATAGCGTATTTGTATCTGCCCTGTATTAAAGCCAACATCAGAACACAACCTCTTCAACCAAATGACTTCTTGGCATGCCTGAGTAGCTGCCATGTACTCTGCTTCTATTGTGGACAAAGCGACTATAGCCTGCCACTTACTCATCCAACTGATAGCACCACCATTTAACGTGAATACATATCCACTAGTGGATCTTCTACTGTCAATATCCCCTGCCCAATCAGAATCAACATATCCCTGAATGCTAATAGATCTCTGTGATCCAACTGAGTTTCCATGATAGAAAATAGCATAATCAGAAGTTCCCTTCAAATACCTCATAACTCTTTTCACAACATCCCAATGTGATCTGCCTAGATTCGCCATAAACCAGCTCAAAACTCCCACTGCTTGGGCAATGTCTGGTCTAGTATAGACCATTACATACATTAAACTGCCAACAGTACTTGCATAAGGCACTCTTTTCATGTTGTTAGATTCACTCAAAGATTCTGGACAATCTTCAACAGATAATTTCGTTCCCTACAAAACTAGAACAACTAATTGTTTAGAATCAGACATATGAAACTTATCAAGAACATTGGTAATATACTTGCTCTGGCTGAGCCAAATCTTTCTCTGAGACCTATCCCTTTTGATTTCCATTCCTAGAATGTACTTCGCTGCCCCCAGATTCTTCATTTCAAATTTCAAGGACAACTTTGATTTTAATTCTGAGATCATCCCCTTACCATTACCAATGAATAACATGTCATCCACATATAGTGCAATTATAAGAATCCAATCACCTTCAGTTTTATAATAGACACAATGATCAGATTTAGATCTCACATACCCCAAGGATAAAACATACGTATCAAATTTTTGATACAACATTCTAGGAGTTTGCTTCAAACCATAAAGAGACTTTTTAAGTTTACATACCAGATGTTCTTTACCTTTTTCCACAAAATGCTCTTGCTGGGACATATAATTTCTTCTTCAAGGTCCCCATGAAGAAATGCTATTGTCATATCCATCTGCTCAATTTCAAAATCATACGCTGCTGCAAGTGACAACAGAAATCTAATGGATATCAGCTTAGCTACAGGAGAAAATATTTCTCCATAATCAATACCTTCCTTTTGGGAATACCCCTTAGCAACCAGTCTTGCCTTGTACTTATCAACACTACCATCTAGACCATATTTCTTTTTAAATACCCACTTACAGCCCACAGGTTTTCTACCTTCAGGAAAGGGCACCAGATCCTAGGTTCCATTTTTCTCCAACGATGACATTTCGCTATCCATGGCTTCCAACCAAGAATCTGAATTAGGTAAGCTAATAGCTTCTTTCACAGTCCTAGGTTCATCAGTATCAGTAAGTAAAGCATAGGCACAACTTGAATCAAATACAAAAAATCCATACCTATCTGGTTGTCTTCTTTCATGTGTAGACCGCCTCAATGGTTGAGGTGTGGGTTCAGGTTCTTGCTCTGGATCTGAATCTTCAGAGCTACTTGAACTCACATCTGAACCATCTACACTTGGTGCTTGTTGTTCCTCTTTTATAGGGGTCAGAGGAATATTAACAACACTCTTTTCTTTCTTTTCTTCTGTCTTCTTCAACTAAGAAATACTAACTAAAGGTTTCAGCTCTCTGAAAATTACATTCCTGCTGTAAATTACTTTTTTAGTTTCAGGATTCCAAAGCTTGTACCCCTTAACACCGACTCCATAGCCAATAAAGATACATTTGACTGCCTTGTTATCTAACTTAGATCTTTTTGCCTCAGGAATATGAGCATATGCCTCATAGCCGAAGACACGAAGATGTCTTAGAGATGGCTTCTTTCTAGACCACGCTTCAATAGGCGTCTTATCAACCAATGCCGAAGTAGGAGAATGATTCAGCAAGTAACAAGCTGTAGCAACTGCCTCGGCCCAAAACCTATGTTCAAGACCAATATAACTCAACATACTTCTTGCTTTGTCCATCAACGATCGATTTAACCTTTCAGCAACTCCATTTTGCTGTGGAGTATAAGGTGTAGTTTTGTGTCTTTTTATACCATGATCTACACAATACTTATCAAAATCTGCATTGCAATATTCATCACCATTATCTATTCTCAAGCATTTTATTTTTCTACTAGTCTAGTTTTCTACAAGATTTTTAAATTCTTTAAACCGACTGAACACTTCTAATTTATTTTTTAAAAAATATACAAATGCCCTCCTTGAATAATCACCAATGAATGATACATAGTATCTTGATTTAGATAAAGATGGAACATCAACTGGACCAAAGACATCAGAATGTAGATAGTCCAAAATACCAGAAGATTTATGAGAATTTGAGTAGAAAGAAACATGGTTCTGTTTTCCATATATACAATGTTTGCAGAAATCAAACTCCAGATTACAATTAATCAGCCCATCTACCAGAGTTTTATTTTTCAAGGTTTTTAAATCTTTTTCACCTATGTGACCAAGTATATGCAGAGCATTATTTTCTTTACAGGAAGTTTAACTTCCATAGAATTTGCATCATGTGTTACAATAGTAGCTTTTTCAGATTTTATAGAGACACTATTACAGCACACTAGTTTAGCATCTAATCTATACAGAGTTCCAATGCATTCACCCTTTGCCAGTACTATAGAACCTCTAGTCATTTTACAACCACCATTCACAAAAGTAACTTGCACTCCAACATCATTAAGCTTACTAATAGAAAGTAAATTTTGAGCCAGACCTGGTATGTGTAGCACTCCATTCATTCCCTTTATTCTACCATCAAGGAACTGGATTCTGACTCATCCTCGGCGAACAATTTTCAGTGTTGAATCACTTGCCAGGAACACCTTCCCACTAGCATATGGTTCATACTTTGTGAACCACTCTCTGTGAGATGTCATATGATGCTCCTAAATCCACCAGCCACACATCTTCAGATGCAAGCGTTACCAAGGCAGTAATGAAGGCATCAACATCACTTTGAGAAGAATCATTGTTAGAAGAGTTCTTCTTCTTCTTCTTTTTCTCCTCTTTACACTCTCTTCTGATGTGACCTTTCTGCCCACAATTCCAGCATTTCACTTTGGACTTTGTGCCAGGAGATTTTGATTTCCCCTTTGATTTGGACTTAGACCTGTTGTCCTTCTTCTTGCCTCTTTCCTTTGATCTACCTCAAATAGATAGGGCCTCTTTAGCTGTCTCAGAAGATTTCCTCGGCATCTCTTCAAATAACAATGAGGTAACAACCGCTTCAGTTGTAAACATGGTTGTTGTACTTCCAATGGCCATCACAAGATGATCCCACGAGTCAGGTAAGGAACACAAAGAAGCATACAGCGGTCTTCCTCTTCTATTTTTACACCTACAGACGTCAACTGTGCAACAATCAAATTAAATGTGTTCAGATGGTCCGCTATAGATGCACCTTCATCCATCTTCAGAGAATACAACTTTCTGAGGAACAGTTTATTCACCAAGGACTTGCCCTAGTAGATATCTCCCAACTTCTTCCACAAATCTTTGGCTGACTTCTCTTCATGACGTTCAATAGAATAGAATCTGCAAGACTTAATCTTATCAGTCCTTTAGCTTTTCTGTCAGCTAGGTCCCAATCTTCTTGCTTCATGCTTGCAGGTTTAACGCCAGACACAGCAATCCAAAGATCTCTATTGACCAACAAATCTTTAGCCTTAATCTTCCACAACTTAAAGTTTGTGCCATTTAACTTTTCAATGTCTATTTTTCTTGATGTACTTGCCATCTTATTTAATAGAAAAGACCTCTATAGAACTCCCACTTACTGAACTAACACAAAAAAACCAACCTACCAACAAGGATAACACAATGGGCCAGGCTTTGATACGACTTGTAAGGAAAGCAGAGGTGTAGAATACAGCTTCCCTATTGTTAATTCAAAGGGGATAATGTAGATAGATAACTTTTTCAATACACAGATGAATACACTAGTATTACGTGGGAAAACCCTTTCGGGTAAAAAACCCACCACCAATAGTAGAACAATCTTTATTACAGTAAAACTGAGATTTACAAACAAAGATCTCAACTCACATTAATGTTCAATCCTATTCTTTGTACCAGATCACCTATTTCATCTGCACATGCTACAGAAAATAAACTGTACAAAATAGAATCATCATTCCAAACAATGATGTCAAAAGATCAGTTTTATCTCCAGTCTGCAAGAGCATAAACAATTACACAACTGTTGCCCTAACTGAAAACAAATCAACTTCTTCCAGCATTGCTGCTTATGCAACAGTCATGACTGTCCACATTCTGTAAGACATAAAATCCCACATGCACCAGGTCACGTATACTATTCTAGTTTATAACCACAATCAATCCATAAGTCTATTGTCGGCAATTTTGTTGCCGACGAAGCCAACCTACAAACCCATCATCCTAACAAGCTCCATCGGTGATCGCATATCATCTTCCACAGATATACAAAGTCACCCTGATCCCTTAGTTTAACACCCTTCATCAGACAGACACTTGCCATCAGCCCAAACGATTTCCATTGTTCTGATGAACAATCTCTTGTTGATTAGTGTTGAACTATCAGAGTGACATTAGCTAACAGAGCCACTTTAGAACCTTTCGCTGATCAACAGACTTAGGCTGATAACCTTTCTATCGGAGTGACCTCTGTCCATCAGCCCAAAGACTTTAAGCTGTGCTGATAGTTGATCTCTCACCGACCACCAGATGAACTCACTATCGGTGAAACCATTAGCATCAGAAAGACTTCAGAATGTTGAGCCAACAATAGTTCTCACACCAATATATTCATATCAGTGAAACCTTGCATATCGCTCAACTACTTCTCACTCCCGTCGATAGTGTAATTCATCTCGATGCACTGAAGAATAACTATAAAACATGAAGTTCAAGCAGTAGTTCGATACATACATTCTCTTCATGGTTTCCATGAGTGAAATGGAGAGGAAACATCCTATAACCTGTCATCTCTGCTCTTGTAACAATTGCATTTATTTTTAACTTGTCTCTTATTATGCACTTTTTCTCATCAAAAGTCACTTGATATTTTTTCTCTGACATTTTTCCAACAGGCAAATTATTTTGAGTATTAGAACCAATAATATTTCATTAATATGTTTTACCTCACCATATTCTGTTGCAACTACAATAGTACCCTTGCCTTTGGTTCCATGAGATTGATTATCTTCTAATACCATTGTACTATGATGCTTTTCATCCAAATTGATATATAAATTTTCATTAGATGTCATATGTGATGAATATCCAGAATTGATGTACCATACATTATTCTCACTACCATTTGTATTGAATCAAGAAACAAACAAAATTTGTTTATCTTCAACCACATTGTGAGCATTTCTCTTTTCTACTTCACCATGCTTACTCCAACATTCTGATGCATAGTATCCAAACTTGTTGCAATGAAAGCATTGGACATTCTTTTTATCTCCCCCATTATTTCTACCTCTTCCTCTTCCTATTCCTCTAAAGTTGCTACTTCTTCCTCTGAAACTATTACCTCTTCCTCTAGAATTAATAGATTCACTTTTGTATTCATTTTTATTTTCATTCCCGAAGAATGTGTTTCTCTTACCTCTTATGTTTTCTTTAGAGGAAAATGCTTGTTCTAGACCTTCTTCATTACTTTTCATCCTTTCTTTAGTAGTTAACAATATTCCACTTAGTTTATCTATTTACAGAGTTGTAAGATCTTTGGAAATCTCAATTGTAGATACCATACCATTAAATTTAGGAATTAAAGTCCTTAAAATTCTCTCAATGACATTCTTGTCATCCACAACTTTCCCTAGAACTTTCATTTCACTAACTAAGCCTTCTACCTTTGTTATAAAATCATTAACACTTTCACTAAATATGACCATTTTTACATTTTCAAAAATTTTCCTCATTGTCTGTAATTTTGCAGTTTGTGCACCTTGATAGGCATTACTGAGAATTTGCTATGCTTTCATAGAATTAATAGCACCACTTATCCTATGAAATATTAAAAAATTATGTGATTAATTGCACCTTGAATAAAAAATAAGGCTTCATTATCATTCTTTACATTTGCTTTGTATTCTATTTTCTGTTGATCATTTAATGCATTAAATATAGTTGTATCTACTTCTACATACCCTACTTGTACAATTGTCTACAAATCTTTATATTTGAGTAGCGTTTGTATCCTAGTACAAAAATATGTGAAGTAATGTATTAAATGTAGTTGTATCTAGTTTTACATACCTTACTTGTACAATTTCTTGTAAATCTTTGGATTTGAGTAGGGTTTGTATCCTAGTACACCAATATGTAAAGTTGTCCCCTTCAAACATGAGAATTAGCATATTAGACATAAAATTTTTAGCCATATTTGTCATAAGAGAAATGTACACAATATACCAAAGGCTCAACACAAAAAAACTAGGTGTAATCTTTGCAAATAGATACTCCTACTATCCCTTCAAATAGGACTCACACACAAAAAGATCTTTATATTATTGTCTTGATAATAGAGAGCTCTCATACAATTTAAAATAATAAGCTTTACAAATTGTATCTATTGACTCAAGCTTTTAAAAATGCCTTCAAACAATACAAATCTCCTTAATATTTAAGACTTTATTACCACCTTCCACTTAATATATAACAATAATTTTAAATACCATAACTTTAAAGAGGGGAGGGACCCACCATACAAGGAATAAAGGAGATTTTAAAATGTTATATATAATGTTTCTATGACCTTTACATGGTTTTTAAAATCTAACACATAAGGTTCTAAAACATAAAGTTTAAAAACAAAGATAAACTTTCATGTGAAATTCAAACACGAGGAAACTTCACAAGAAATTTCCCTCTTTTCACACACCGCTTGCAAATGGTTTCTTTTTTCTTCTCCTTTGGCATCCTACATGCCTCTTCACACAATAATAGAATTTTTTTTTAACTCAAATGTTTGAACATCTTCACACAACACACATGCACGCCTCCTCTCTATTGGAATTAGTCCAAACAACTGAGGAGGGGGGGTGAATCAGCTGTCCCACAAATATTAATCTTTTCTGATTTTAAATTTCTTTTACAACTCGCAATTAGATAAACATTAAAGCATCAATCAATAACACATGAGCATAAATAGATTAAACACACATAACACATGTATTTTTATGTGGAAACCAGGTTAAGCAAAAACCATGGTGGGGGTTAACCCACAAGATTCGTACCCTGTTAAAAGTACTTAAATAAAAAGAGAAGGCACATGCCTTTAGGCTCACTACCCAGAGCTCACTGCCTACTAAATTTTTGTTTAGTACAAAAGGAATTAACTGATAAATAGCATCTACTTCATACCTAGTTCAGTCACATTGAAATGCTTACAAAACTTCTGCTCTGCCCCATATACTTCTCTAATTATTCATCCTCAACAACTCTTGTTCTTCTGCTTCTTCTTTACTCTACTTTGCCTTTGATCCTTTCTTTGGATTTTATTATTTTCGCACAAGGATGATTTTCCACACTTCAACTACATACTTTTATGTGCTTCATCAACCTTGGAATAAACATCAAGGTCAGCTCTAAACATAGATCACTATTTTGTTGGCCAAACATATTTGAGACTGGAATCTACCTCCAATAACATGCCATGCTCCAGAGAAGTGCTCTTTGATCATCCACATACTTAAATCATTTGGTCGGACAAGACTGGGAAGGATAGCAACACCAAGAGGGAAATCTTCAATAGTTAGTTCAAACTTCAATATGGACATCCAACATAGCAGTCACATGATCCATAGACTTCCACAAGAACATTGAATTCAACATAAACATCCGTACTCTTCCAAATTATTAGAATCACTTGCATCTTCCTCTAGAACCTCAAAAACACTGTATGCCAAGACTGTCACATTAGAAATATTTCTTGCAGACCTCCAACCCATGAACCACTTGAATGGATGATACACACTAACTTCCCAAGCATGCCTCTAGATCTGCAGATCATTATTTGACATATTTGGAACAATCTAGACCTCTTTCCTGTCAGCCTGTCTCTTTGAAACACTGTAAGACTGGTTCAACTGAGATGGTCATAGCTTCTTCAAATCTTTATGTGAACCTTTCAAAACTTAACTAGAGCTTCTTCATATAATCCTCTACTCAGCCATATGGTCTGCATACATTGGTCCTCATTAATTTTCTCAATATCCCCAACAATCCAGTTTTATAAACAAGCAGTAAAATATGATACTGTTGACACCAATGGCAACAAGGATATGTTGACATCAATGACAACACCACTTAGGCACATTTTTGCAACAATCTCCCCCTTTGTCATTGATGGAAACATATGATGTAAAAAAATAATTTGACCATCAAGACAAGATCTTCTCCCCCTTTATCTTATCACTTCTGTAATCACTTTCTTCATGGCTCTCCCTTTCAACATTAACTAGTTTCACATGAACTTCTCTCCCCCTTTGACATCAATGGAAAAGGGCACATATTTGCAATCATTTCTGATCCCAAAATTTCATATTGACTACTCCCCTTGAGTAGTATCTCCTTAACATCAATCCGGATCACAAGATATGACTGTGAATTCTACCAGACTGATGCACTTTGGTGCAACTTAGTTATGATTAGGAGGGGTAATGACCTCTAACGTTTATCTGAGATACTCAAAAGTATCCTTGGGAAGAGGCTTAGTGAAAATATCCGCAATCTGATCCTTTGAAGATACAAACTCCAAATTGACTTCATTCTCATTTACCTTCTCTCTAAAGAAATGAAACTTGATGGATACATGCTTTATCTTTGAATGCAACACTAGATTCTTTGAGATACTAATTACACTTGAATTATCATAGAAGATTGTGACAGGCTTCTCAAACACAACTTTGATGTCCTTCAACATTTGCTTCATCCACAAGACTTGAGTACAATTGTTTGCTACTGTACTAGCCTCTACTGTAGCTAGGGAAATTGCCTCCTACATTTTTCTTTCAAGAAACCTATCTACTTCCTAAGAAGAATGCACCACCACTAGTGTTTTTTCTGTCATCCACATCTCCTGCCCAATCAACATCTATATATGCATGTAGAGTGAAGTCATAATCCTTTGGATACCATAATCCATAATCAATTTTCCCTTTGAGACATCTAAAAATTCTCTTGACTACTACAACATGGGATTCTTTATGATCAGCTTGGAATCTTGTGACAAGTCCAACTGTATTTATGATATCATGTCTAGTTTGAGTTAGATAGAGTAGTCCTCCAATAATTGATCTATACCTTTTCTAATTTTGCCTTAGGGGAGTCATCATCTTTGCTCAATTTGTATCCAATTACCATAGGTGTACTTATTGGATTTGAGTCTTCCATTCCAAACTTCTTCAACAATTCTCTGACATACTTGGACTGAGATATGAAGATACCTTTATCTAACTAAGTGATTTGTAGACCTAAGAAGAATTTCATCTCACCAAACATGGACATCTCAAATTAACATTGCATTTGATCAGCAAATGTTTTGCACATGCTCTCATTTCCACTAAAAATGATATCATCAACAAATACTTCAACAATCAGAATGTTCTCATGATCAATATTGAAGTAAAGATTACTATCAATAGTGTTGATAACTGAGAGGGGGGGTGAATCAGTTATCTTAATTATTTCTACTTTCTGA
The DNA here is from genome assembly GCA_027924645.1 of Cunninghamia lanceolata. Taxonomy (NCBI): domain Eukaryota; kingdom Viridiplantae; phylum Streptophyta; class Pinopsida; order Cupressales; family Cupressaceae; genus Cunninghamia; species Cunninghamia lanceolata. The sequence continues at coordinate 390,069 of BSBN01000111.1, forward strand.
ACTTTCTTAACAATTAATGTAGCATCAATTCAAATAAACAAACATAACCAGGAAATGGAAATACACATGACACAATATTTTTGACGTGGAAATCCTGTTAAGGGAGAAAACCATGGGGTGATTAACCCAAGATTGTATTCTCTGTTAGAAGAATAGAAATACAAAACGACACTTGTCAATTAGGGCGAAATGCCCGATTACACTACTCACAAGAGGCTCACTGCCTACAAGAGACTCACTGTCTACAAGTTTTAAGAAGAATAATAAGATCCTTGAACTGATGAGAAGCATCCACATATGCTAAGGTTCAGTTTCGGTTAGGCTTAATACATTGATCTACTGCACTTCATCCTTCCTCTCTTTGGTGTTGTTGACCTATCACATACCGGACCTGTCTTTCTACTTTCACATTGTTCTTCTGCTTTTCTTCACACACCACAACACACAACATGTTCCTTCATACCGAAATCAATCTGGTATATATATATCTGCACCAAGGATTTCATCCACTTTCTAGTCGGCATCCAGAATAGTCAATACTTATCCAAACTCTGATCTGTCCGTTGAATCCTTACTTATCAAGTAATGCGGATCAAAGAGATGATTATAGAAGTCATCAATCATGTCAATCAATCATGAATGATACCTTAAGAATCTTGATCACCATCACATCTCATCCAGAATAATGTCTGATGCTCTACCAGTCAGTTCTTCCTCTGTCTGCACTGCCAAACAGGACTCCAATACTTGAATCCTCATATCTCTTCACTCTTTCACCACCAGAGGCTCAATTCCTAGATTCTATCCATCAAGGTACTCCTCTTGACTTTCCCAAGTCCACACTTTCCAAAGATACTTCCTCTAAGAGATCTAGACCTAACTTTTGGACCTTGCCACAACACTATGTTCTTGCTTACCGGACCACAACACTCTTCAATTTGACTTCCGGTATAGGCACATTATGTCCTGGAATGTGTGGGATGAACTTTGTTGCCATCAATGACAACAATCATGAAGCTCCAATGTGTCTCTTGCCAACAATCTCCCCTTTTGGCATTGATGGCAACACTTAGTGAAAAATGACTAAGTGTTATACTATACTCCCCCTTGGTTGATGCTCTCTTCTAATGTACACTTTTTCCGGAGCTCCCCCTTAGGTAGATTCTACATCTTTCAGTGTTCCTCACTCCCCCTTTGACATCAATGGCAAAGGGTAGGGTCCGCACACCAAAATTCTCAAAAATTGCACTATACTTAGCTGTATAAGTATATAAATAGGTTATACTTACATATACTGTAGTATGTCTGCAAAAGTTGTCTTCAACTATACAACTTTTGTCACCCAACTCTGCTTCATCCTATCCAAAATTGAGATGTGACCACTCAACAGGAATGCAAAAGCTTCTGCCCTCTTGAGATCTATCGGATCACTGGTCCGAGTTGTGGTCTGAGCATCAATTAGAGCCTCATGCATGGCCTCTAACTTAGGGATAATGATTCTTCTAAGTTCATTCAACCTACTTATTATGTTTTTCTTCTCCTTCTCAAGCTTCTTCATTTCATTTATGACTACAATAGTCTGACACTCTTGATTTACTATGGAGGAGGATAGAGGATCAAAACTTTGAGATAAATTTAATAGTTTATCCTCTTGCTCTTTTACCTTCTTCTCAATGTCCTTGGTCACTTTAGGCCAAGATAAACAAAATTTCTAAATATCACCACCATCTTTGAGAGCATTTTCTAAGCTCTTTAACCCAATATTCATAACTCTCCTATCATTGGTTATTAACCCTTGTACTTCTGATAATCTTTTTACCAAAAACTCTTTCCGGACCTTCTCTTCTACTAACTTCTCTAATGAATCAAAGTGTGTGCTAACACTATTTACTAGAGATTTGAGATTACCATATGAGGAGGCGGAGGGATCCTTTTGAAAAGATGGCATGATCTTTTCTAGTACACTGGATGCAATGTCTATGATCTTGCAATCCTCCATGTGAGACTTTAGGAGTTTTTCTTTTTCTTTTGCCGAAGTAAAGGATGCTATCTTTATGGTTTGAACCAGGGAGAGGGGGTCAAAATTGAGCGGTCCTTGAAGAAGTCCCAGTTCATCAAATTCCATCATCTCCTTGGTTAAGAATTCTTCTACTGCTTCTGCTGTGTCTCTTGTCGGTGACAGGGTTTTGTCCCCTTCTGTAGCCTTACCACTATCATCTGTGGCCTTTTCTGTTGAAGTTTTCTCTTCTTCTGTAGCCTTATGACTGACATCTTCTTTTAGCTTCTCTTCTGCTTCTTGACTGATTACTCTTTCATCTCCTTTAGATTTGGAATCTACAGGGCAAATCGGAGGAGAGATGTTTGCTTGTTCATGGATCTCCTCTTCCGGAGCAGTGAATTCTAAGTCCTGATCCTTTTCCTTTACCTCTTTTGCTACCATCTCAGTAGATTCTTCTTTTTTATCCATTCCCAAGGGATCATTACCTAAATCCTCTATAATAGGAATATTGAATCTTTTATAGGCATTCCACAAGATTTCTTCTGTTTCTTTTGCCACTTTATCAGTTTCTCCAGGCATGAACTGATTCATTCTAGCCTTAGTCTGGAACTCATCCTTGTAATCTTTGAAGATCATATCCATTTGTTTCGAAGTAATTGAAGGATAGAGCTGAATAGCTAGCTGTCCTCTAATCTCTAAGTCCTTAGCCTTGGCATTTTCTTTTCTCATTTCAAGTTCCTTTTCTAAACTTTTAGGAATTAGATAAATTATTTCAATAAAAACTTTATTGTATATGTTCAAGTACTTAACTGTGGCTTCCTCCATGATTTTTCTATCTACATCATTATATGCATCATAAAATTCTATTATTGGTTGCAGGTTCCCATCCATAGTAACTGCTTTGACTACATCATCTAAGTACACAGTCGGCCTTTCAACAAACTCTTCTGTCTCTGCTTTCTTGTCTTCATCGGATACTTTCTTCTTCTTCATCATCTTCTATACCTCCTCATCTGACTCAGTTTCTTCATCATCCCTCTGACTGATGTAAGACCTTGTGGCCTTTGTCTTAGTTCATTTCTCTACTTTACCAAATGATTTTGCTTCTAGTTTTGATGCCTTTGAGCTTTTAGTAGTTGTAGGAGCAGAGATCTTAGAGGATCTGGTTTGGGAGGGGACTTCCACTAGAGCACCTTCTTTCTCTTCTTTTTATTTTTCTTTCTCTACCCCTTCTATCTTTTCTCTATTTGTATCAAGTGCCTCCTTGGATATCCCAAATTTCTTAGTGACTTCTTCAACTTCCCTTCTTACTTTCCTCTTTGTCTCTGGTTGTCTAAGTTCTACATGAATCTTTACACTCAGCTCTTCAAAGGTTCCAAACCTTTCTGCATTAGGGTCCTTGGGTTGACTAAGAAAGTGTTGAACATGTAGATCTACAATTTTCTCATCTACTTCATACCCCATTGGCATGATCCAGACTATCCTTGGTTCCACATCCTCTATTAGGCACTAATCAGTTTCTACCATAAAGCAAACTGTATCCTTATACTTTTCAACTAGAGATTTGGGAATTCTCTCTCTTTCTTGCATCCTACTCTAAAAATTCTTGAAATAACCCCACAGAGCTATATTTCTTGCCTTAGCATTTCCAAGCCCATGTAAGTAGTCTCTGATTTGAATGGCAACAGGTCTGTCATTCTGCCATACCCAACCACTGGATCTGGGTAGCTCATTCATAAAGTAGAAAAACAAACATAATATTAGTCTACCATACTTAAAAGAGTTCTTCTTGTCCTTCTTGATCTTCTGTAAGTTTTCCATCAGTTGGCTTAGAAGGACTTCACAGAGATCATAATCTGCATTCTTTCTCAACATTTCATATGCAGTATACATAGCAGTTTGAGGTATTGAATTCTCCTTGCTGGAGTGATATATCTTATAGCCAATTATCATAGATGCAAACTTGATATCCGGATCAGAGATATCTTCTATGGTCATTGCTCTCTTATCAAATTTTGATCCGGTAGCCTCACTCACAATTTAGTTTTTGATAGATTTGAGAACTGGTATCCCACTGAAAGAGTACAAACCAGTTACTGCCCTAATTGTATCCTTAGTGATCTTAAATGGTTTATCCAACCATAAGAAGTTATCATGCACTCTTCTCAACACATACCAGACCCATTCATCTTCTTCAAAATAAGGGAAATGAATGCACTGACAAAAATGCTTATCTCGGATGGCTTGGTACTGTGGTTTGAATTCAAAAGCATCATCTATTAACTAATTGTGATAGATATCTTCCAGCTTGGATTCCCCAAAATTTTCAATGTTCGCATGAATGTAAACCCTAACATCTTCTATATGCAAAATACTATGCGGAATGCTGGAGAATGCACCTGAGGGGTCCACTTCTAGAGATTTGTATGGATGCTTCTTAAATTTAGGGCGTGGCCGATCAGAAATCTTCACCACATTTGGAGTAGCCATCTTTCAAAGGTTTTCAGAGAGGTTCAAGAACGAAAAATACCTTTTACACTTCTAGGTTTCACAAAGAGAGTCGGATTGATTGCTGGATGAATCATCTTCTGCAGGTGATCTTTGATGGGCTTGAGGAAATTTGTTGTAGAGCTCCTTTTCACTTCTTCTTGAATGCAGAATGAACAAGTGTTTAATAAAAAAACCTTTATAGTACTCTGCAAACCCTAATACCAAGTTGCAATAAATGCTCAAATTAAGTCATTCCAGTTTGCCTTGTTTTCCTTATTCGGATGACTTGATGAACCGGATCAATCTTGTTCTAAACATCTTGCAGATCTTCCATATCTTAACCACAGTTTATTTAGATGTTTCTCTTATGAACCCTTTAATCCACAACTCTCCTTGTGCCAGTTCCAGCACCAATTAACTGGCTGGGGGAAAAAGTTTTTCCTTGTGTCTCCCCCTGAGCCAGAGCTCACTTTTTAATTTTTGGAAGGAATATCAACACCAGATTCTGGTGCAGATCCATCTCCTATATTTTCTATACTTCTCTTCACCCAAATCTTATTCATCTCACTTTGAACTTCATCCGCATTCACTTTTCTTTTTCCCTTGTCTTGATTCTGATTATGATGTACCAGACCTCTTTTGTCCTAATTCTTGCTTCTACAGAATTTGGCAATAGGACCAAATCTATTGCAATTGTGGCAAACAACATTTATTTGCATATTTGATTGAAGTCCTTTTGATCTACATTGATTAGCCATATGACCCATTCTATTGCGTGCAAAGCATCTACCATTGAATGAATTGTTCATTTGCATATTTCTGCATTCATGAGATTTGTGACCATACCTTTTGTAGTTGAAACACTATCTGGAGAAGGATGTATTAGTCTGATTTATTCTCTTTCTGCACTGATTAGCTCTATGACCAAAGTTATTGCAGTTGTGGCAGTATCCATTGAAGGATGGATATCTTTCAGCATTAGGTTGCCTTATCGGAGGTCTTTTAGGCCTGTTTCTTGGATTTTCTGATCCAAAATTCTTTTGACTGGATCCGAAGCTTTCACCTTTCTCATATCCCAAGCCATGCTTGTCATCTACCCTCTTTTGGATTTCAACAAGAACTTCAAGTTGAGCAGAACTTATCTTGAATTTCTCTTTGTATTCAATTGTTGTTTGAAGATCCCTTTTAAGAGTGTTAATTTGATCCTCAAGTTTTTCTTCATTATCTCTAGCATCTTCAAGATCAGATTCTAGATGCTTGATTATTCTATCCATTTTGTGGCAGTCTTCTAACTTTTCCTTAAGAGATTGTCTTAGATCATCTTCAGTTTTTCTTTTCTCTTCAATTTCTTGGGTGAATTTCATAACTCCTGATTACATTTCATGTCTTACCATAATGACCTCTTTTTATAACTTTTCACATAACTTGGTTTTCTCCTTCAGATCTTCATTTGAACCATTGTCTTCACTTTGACTTGCCAATTGCTGAAGTAGATCTTTTCTCTTTTTCATAGAGATACTCAGCTTCCCTTTTAGTTCATTTATGAAATCATCAGCCTGTTTGAGTCTTTCCTTCAATTCACTGACTTCAGAGTTTGATTGCTCAAAATCATCTAGGGTAGACTGAAGTTGCTCCCTCATACCATACACATTCATTTTAGTTCCCAGATCTTCCTCAAGCTGTTAGGCTTCTTTTGGAGGAACTTGGCTCTGATACCAATTGTTGATAACTGAGAGGGGGGTGAATCAGTTATCTTAATTATTTCTACTTTCTAAACTTTCTTAGCAATTAATGTAGCATCAATTCAAATAAGCAAACATAACCAAGAAATGGAAATACACATGACACAATATTTTTGATGTGGAAACCCTATTAAGGGAGAAAACCACGGGGTGATTAACCCAAGATTGTATTCTTTGTTAGAAGAATAGAAATACAAAATGGCACTTGCCAATTAAGGCTCACTGCCCGAGCACACTACTCACAAGAGGCTCACTGCCTACAAGAGACTCACTGTCTACAATTTTAAGAAGAATAATAAGATCCTTGAACTGATGAGAAGCATCCACATATGCTGAGGTTCAGTTCCGGTTAGGCTCAATACACTGATTTGCTGCACTTCATCCTTCCTCTCTTTGGTATTGTTGACATGTCACATACCGGACCTGTCTTTCTTCTTTCACACTGTTCTTCTGCTTTTCTTCACACACCACAACACACAATGTGTTCCTTCATACTGAAATCAATCTTGTATATATATATATATATATATATATATATATATATATATATCTACACCAAGGATTTCATCCACTTTCTAGTCGGCATCCAGAATAGTCAATATTTATCCAAACTCTGATCTGTCAGCTGAATCCTTACTTATCAAGTAATGCGGATCAAAGAGATGATTATAGAAGTCATCAATCATGTCAGTCAATCATGAATAATACCTTAAGAATCTTGATCACCATCAACATCTCATCTGGAATAATGTCTGATGCTCTGTCAATCAGTTCTTCCTCTATCTGCACTACCAAACAGGACTCCAATACTTGAATCCTCATATCTCTTCATTCTTTCATCACCTGAGTCTCAATTCCTAGATTCTATCCATCAAGGTACTCCTCTTGACTTTCCCAAGTCTGCACTTTCCATACATACTTCCTCTGAGAGATCCGGACCTAATTGTTAGACCTTGCCACAACACTCTATTCTTGCTTACCAGACCACAACACTCTTCAATCTGACTTTCGGTATAGGCACACTATGTCCTGTGGATGTGTGGGATGAACTTTGTTGCCATCAATGAGAACAATCATGAAGCTCCAATGTGTCTCTTGCCAACAAATAGTGCCTTTGTTGTATCCTAGCTTTAATAGATACATGTCTAATCTTGCATACCAGGCTCTTGGGGCTTGTTTGAGTCCATATAAAGCTTTACTCAACCTACAGACCTTATTTTTTTGATCAGTCAACTAAAATTCTCCTGGTTTCTCAATATAGACTTCTTATTCTAGTTCTCTATTTAGGAATTTTGACTTGACATCCATTTGATAGACCTTGAAATCTTTATAAGCAGTAAATGCAAGAAATAATTTGGTTGCCTCTATTCTTGCCACTGGAGAAAAAGTTTCTTCAAAATCAATTCCTTCCACTTGAGAATATCCTTTGCACACTAACCTTGCTTTGTTTCTTACAACTTCACCATCTTCATTTAGTTTGTTTCAAAAGACCCATTTAGTTGTAATCACATTTATGTCCTCAGGTCTAGAAACAAGATCCCATGTGTGATTCTTTTCAATTTGTATTAATTCTTCTTCCATTGCTCTTAACCAGTTTTCATCATTGCATGCTTCACTTACTGATTTTGGTTCAATCTTTGAAATCAAACAAATCTCTTCTTGATCTTCAGGAATTCTTCTTCTAGCTTCACACCTTTATTTATGTCTCCTATGATCTAATTTTCAAGATGATTCATCCTTACATACCTGGGAGTTTTGGGATCGTCTTGAACTTGTTCCTCAACTTCTGCATTATCCTCTTGAGTCACTAAGCTTTCTAGATCAATCTGGATCTGAGTTTGGGTTTGAATTTGCCTTCCTTGACTTGGATTTTCATCTTGATCATCTAAATCATATTCGTAAGACATCAAATGTTCATCTTTACTCTCATCAACTTTGACATTAGAACTTTCAACAATCTTTTTCAACCTCTTGTTACAGCACTGGTATGCTTTACTTTGAGTAGAGTAACCCAAAAAATTTCCTTCATCACTTCTTGCTTCAAACTTGCCTAGATCCTCATCTCTTTTGATATAGAAATTACTACCAAAAACTCTAAAATATTTTATAGTAGGAGGATGACCAAACCAGAGTTCATAAGGAGTCTTACTAGAATTGCCTTTGATCTGCACCCGGTTAAGAGTGTAGACAACAGTACTCATAGCTTCTCTCCACTAAACCTGTGGAACATTAGTTTATATCATCATAGTCCTGGAGGCTTCTTGAATCATCTAGTTCTTTCTTTCCATAAATCCATTTTGCTAAGGAGTCCTAGGAGCAGATAAATGTCTTTTTATTCCATGCTTTGCATAGAATGTAACAAACTCACCGAAGGTAAACTCTCCACCTCTATCAGATCTCAGACAATTTATCTTCACACCAATCTCATTTTCCACCATAACTTTGAACACTTTGAATTTGTCAAGGGCTTTTGATTTTTCTTTTAAGAAAGTTACCCACATCATCTAGGAGTAATCTATTAGAAATAGGGTAGATAACTAAGAGGGGGGGTTGAATCAGTTATCTCAAAATTTCCTTAACTTTCTTTTCTTTTTGTTATCTTAATATTTAGTGTTGTATCAATACATGAAAGCATATGTAATCATAAGAACATAAATAAACTCAACACACATAACACAAGGATTTTTACATTGAAACCCTATTAAGGGAAAAACCATAGGATGACTAACCCAAGATTGTATTCTTTGTTAACAAAATAAAGGAGTACAAAATGGTACTTGCTAATTAGGGCTCACTGCCCTAGCACACTTCTCACAAGAGGTACACTGCCTACAAGAGACTTCCTGTCTACAGAACTTACAGAAGATAATCAAGTGTTTAAATTGATGAGAAGCATCTACAAATGCAAGAGTTCAATTCTGGTTAGGCACAATATACTGATCTGATGCACTTCATTCTTCCTTTGTTCAATGTTGTTGTTCAGTCACACACCTGAGTTGAATTTTTGTTCTCAAACTTATCCCTACTTTTCTTCACACCTTATTACTTTCCACCTTCACCACACACACTTACATGCTAGAATCCATCTAGTATATATATCCACATCAAGGATTCTCATCAACTTTCTAGTCGGCAACAAGAACACTCAAGATATTTGCAAGTTACTAATCTGTTGGATGAATCCATGCTTGATTTGTGATGCGTATCAAAAACATAGGCATAGAAGTCATTAATCATGTTGGCCAACAATGTATAATCCCACAAATTGCTTGATCAACACCTTTTACTCATTTGAATTGAAGTCTGATACTCTATCGGTCAGTTCTTCCTATGTCTGCTCTATCTAATTGGAACCCAACACTCAGATGCTAATATCTTTTTCATGCTTTATCACCAAAGGCTAAGTCTCTAGAATACAGTAGTCATTATACCCCTCTTGACTTGTCCAAGTCCGTAACTTACTGAGTCACACCATCTGAGAGATCTAGACCTAATTTTTTGACCTTGTTACATACTCTATTCTTGTTCACCGAACCAAAACAATCTTCAATATGACTTCTGGTGAAGGCATATTCTATACTGCAGATGTGTGGGATAGACTTTGTTGCCATCAATGACAATACTTATGAAACTACATAGTGTCTCTTGCCAATAATCTCCCCCTTTGGCATTGATGACAACACTTAGTGAAAAATGGCTAAGTGTCGCAGTAACTCCCCCTTAGCTAATGCTCTATCTTTTGTACTATTTTACCAGAGCTCCCCCTTAGCTGGATTCCACATTTTTCACTACTCCTCACTCCCCCTTTGACATCAATGGCAAAGGGCAGAATCCACATACTAAAATTTTGCAAAAATTGTCCTATACATGGTTGCATAAGTATATATATATGTTATACTTACATATACTTTAGTATATCTGCAAAAGTAGTCTTCAACTATACAAAGTATGTGACCCAGCTCTGCTTCATCCTATCCAAAATGGAGATGTCACCACTCAACAAAAACACATATGCTTCTGCTCTTCTTAAATCTACCAGATCACTGGTCTAGGCTATGGTCTGAGCATCTGTCAATGCCTCATACATTGCCTCTAGCTTAGGGATAATTATCCCTCTGAGTTCACCCATTTTGTTCATTATGTTCTTCTTTTCTTTTCCTAGTCTCTTTATTTCATTTATTATAACAATAGCTTGACATTCTTAATTCATTAAAGAGGAGGAAAAAATGTCAAAATTTTGAACTAGGCTTGACAGATTTTCTTCTTGTTCCTTTACTTTCTCCTCAATATCTTTTGTCATTTTAGGCCAAGTCAGAAAAAATTTGAATAGGTCCCCACCATCTTTGAGAGCATTTTCAAGGCTCTTTATTCTAATATATAGAGTCCTCCTATCATTTGCAATAAGTCGTTGCACCCCAATGAATCTTTTTCCCAAAAATTCCTTCCAAAACTTTGCTTCTGCTAATATCTCTAGAGATTCAAAATGAGTTAACAAAATTTACTAAGTTTTTCAAGTTACTGGATGGTGAGGCTGAAGGATCCTTTTGATAGGATGGCATGATCTTCTCTAGCATCTCGGATGTAATCTCCAATAGTTCATAGTCCTCCATGTGAGATTTCAAGAGTTTTTCTTTTGCTTTTTCTTTAGCAAAAGATGCTATTTTCATTGTCTAAATTGAGGAGAGAGAGTCAAAATTCAGTGGTCCTTGAAATAGCTCAGGTTCATCTAGCTCCATCATTTTTCTATCTAAAAATTTCTTCACTATGTTTGCAGTGTCTCTTACTAGAGATTGAGACTTCTTTGAAATATTAGAAGAGTCATCATTAGTCTTTTCTACTTGTTCTTCTTCTTTTCCGTTAACCTCTTCTTCTTGAATCTTCTTCTCCTCTCTTCTAGCTTCTCCTTCATCTTCAGAGTCTAGAATGTTTGTCATAGCTACAATGGGATCCAAAGGAGAGATGTCACCTATGTTTATTGCTTCATGAACTTCCTCTTTCGAAACAGAGGAATCTAAGTCCTCAGACTTCTCTTCATGTATTTTCTTTGATCCTTCTACATCCTTATCAGAAGATTCTTCATTAATTACATTTAATCCTTTAACATCCATGGTAGAAGGTTCTTCATCTATTTCTTGTATAATAAGAAGATTGAATCTCTTCAAAGCATTCTAGAGGATCTCTTTTGTTTCAATTGCTACTTGGTCAGTTTCTCCAAGCATGAGTTTATTCATTCTCACCTTACAATCCTTGAAAATCATGTCCATTTATTTTGGAGTGAGAGAAGGGTAAAGATGAATCATTATTTGCTCCTAGATTTCTAAGTCTTTAATCATTGCATTCTCTTTTCTCAGCTCAAGTACCTTTTCTAGGCTCTTAGGAATCAATGATATAATTTCAATGAAAACTTTATTGTAAATGTTCAAATACCTGATAGTAGCTTCTTCTAGAATTCTCTTGTCAGCATCACTATATGTATCATAGAACTCAGTCACCAGCTCTAGGTTCCCATCCACAGTAACCGCCTTGATGATTTCATCAATTTAAAGAGTGGGCTTTTCAATAAATTCCTTTGCCTTCTCTTCCTCATTTCTACTAGCAGAGAACTTTCTAGATGTTCTCTTTTTTTTCATTTTCTTGATTTCTTCATTTGATTTTGTTTCTTCATCATCCTTATGGCTTGTATATGTTCTTGAGGCTTTGGTCTTCATTCACTTTTCACTTTTGCTAGATGGCTTGACTTCTGGATTAGTAGCCTTTGAGCTTTTAGGAGTGATAGGTGCAGAGCTCTTGGAAGATCTAGTCCAAGAGGGGGTTTGCACCAGAACGTTTCCTTTCTTTGCTTCTTGTTTTTATTTTTTAGCCTTCTCCATTTTCTGTCTATTTGCTTCTACAGTCTCCTTTGATAGGCCAAATCTTTTGGCAATTTCTTCAACTTCCCTTCTTACTTTCCTTTTTATCTCCTGATGTCTTAACTCAACATGTATTTTTACACTTAGCTCTTGAAAGGTTCCAAACCTTTCTGCTTCAGTGTCCTTGGGCTAGCTCAGCAGGTGTTGAATATGTAGCTCCAAAAATTTTTCATCGACTTCATATACCATAGGCATTATCCACATAGTCTTTGGCTCAACTGCCTCCATTAGGCATTGATCAGTATCAACCATAAAGCAAACTATGTTCTTGTATTTGTCAACTATGGACTGTGGAATTCTCTCCCTATCTTGCATCATGCTCTAGAAGTTCTTGAAAACCCCAAAGAGTTGTGTTTTGGACTTGAGCATCACCAAGTCCATACATGTAATCTCTAATATGAATTGCAACCAATTTATCATTTTACCAGACCCAACCATGTGAGCCATGTAGCTCATTCATATAATAGAAGAACAGACATAGTATTAGGCTACCATATTTAAAGGAATTTTTCTTATCTTTTTTGATCTTTTGTAAGTTCTCCAACAGCTGATTTAGAAGAAGCTCACATAGATCATAATCTGCATCTTCCCTCAACATTTAATATGCTGCATAGATTGCTATGCCAGACACAGAATTCTCCCTGCTTGAATGATAGATTTTGTATTTGATTATTATTGAGGCAAACTTGACATCCGGATCTGTGATGCCATCTATGGTCATTGCTCTTTTGTCAAATTTAGATCCGGTGGCTTTAGTTACTATTTGGTTCTTCACATATTTAAGTGCAAGTAACCCATCAGATGAATGCAGTCCAGTCACTGCCCTGATGGCATCTTTAGTTATCTTGAAGGGCCTCATTAGCCACATAAAATTATCATGCAACTTGCTTAGAACATACCGGACCTAATCATCTTCTGCAAACACATGGAAAATGTATGCAATGTCTGAAGTGTTTGTCCTGGAGGGCCTTGAATTCATGTTTGAGTTCAAAATTCTCATCTATTAGCTATTGTGATAAATGTCTGTCAATTTTGAGTCTCCAAATTCTTCAATGTTGGCATGGATATAAACCGTAACATCTTCTACATGCAATACTCCCTGCAGAATGCTAGAAAATGTGCCCAAAGGATCAACTTCTAGAGATTTATAAGGGTGTTTCTTGAATTTAAGTCACCGCCTATCAGAGACATTGACAACCATTGAAGTAGCCATTTTACAAGAGATTCAAAGAGAGATTTTCAAAATGAAAGTACCTTTTCATGCTTTAGGGTTTGAAACAGGAGTCGGAACAAATCACTGGTTGAATTCATTTTTCAGTTGATCTTGAGTGAATTGTAGAATTTTCTTTGCAAATCTCTTCTATTCTTCTTTGTGAGTGCAAGTGTGTAAATAATGAGTGAAAGAATCCTTTTATCCTTGCACAAACCCTAATTTCCTTTTGTAATAAATGCACAACTTAAAGTTATCCAGTTGCCCTATTTTGAGAGAGATCTTCTTGAATTACTATGCTAAACTTAGAATCATTGTCAGTGAGGATTGACAACATATCATATTTTCTTCAATCATGCCATGGGTCTGCAGATCAAAGCATTTCAAATTTGAATCATACCAGATATGTTTGTGAAATTCTGCTATACCAGATAGCTGTCAGAACTGAATTAACTTGAGCAGTTAAAATCTTACAAAACTCCATGCGGATCTTTCATATTTTGACTGAAGGTCATTTAGATGTTTTTCTGAGAACCCTTTAATCCGTAGCATTAGATGTTTACTCAATGTGCCAAATTTAGGCACTAGCTGACTGGTTGGGGGACTTTATTTTTCTCTGTGACTCCCCCTGAGCCAGAGCTCACCTTTTTAGTTTCTAGAAGGAATATCAGCACTAGATTCTAGTGTGGATCCATCCCCAATACTTTCTTTACTCTTCTTTACCCAAATCTTGCTCATCTCTTTTTGAACTTCATCCGCATTCACTTTACCTTTGCTCTTATCTTATTTTTTATCATGTTCCACCAGACCTTTTCTATCCTAATTTTTGCTTCTGCAAAATTTGGCAATATGACCAGATCTATTGCAATTGTAACATGTAACATTTCTTTGCTTATTAGATTGATATCCTCTTGATTTGCATTGATTAGCCATATATCCCATTCTATTGCATGCAAAGCATCTACCATTGAATGAATTGTTTATTTGCATATTTTTGCATTCATGAGATTTGTGACCATACCTTTTGCAATTAAAACATTGTCTGGAGAAGGATGGATTATTCTGATTTATTCTCCTCCTACACTGAGTTGCTTTATGACTGAAATTTTTGCAATTTAAGCAGTATCCATTGAAGGATGGACATCTTTAGGCATTTGGTTTCCTTACTAGAGGTCTTCTAGGCTTGTTTCTTTGATTTCCTGATCCAAAGTTCTTTTGACTAGATCCAGAGCTTTCACCTTTCTCACATCCCAAGCCACGCTTATCATCTACCCTCTTTTGGATTTCAAGAAGAACTTCAAGTTAGGTTGAGCTCATCTTGAATTTTTCTTTGTATTCATTTACAGTTTGAAGATCTTGTTTAAGAGTGTCTATTTGATTCTCAAGTTGTTCTTCATTGTCTCTAGCTTCTTCAAGATCAGATTCAAGATGCTTGATAATTCTGTCCATTTTGTGGTAGTCCTCTATTTTCTCCTTGAGGGATTGTTTTAGATTATCTTCAATCTTTCTTTTTTCTTCAATTTCTTGGGTGAATTTCATAACCCCTGATTCCATTTCATGCCTTACCATAATGACTTCTTGTGACAGCTTCTCACATAACTTATTTTTCTCATCCAGATCTTCTTTAGTATCATTGACTTCACTCTTATTGGCTAATTTTTGAAGTAGTTCCTTTCTCTTTTTCACAGAAATACTAAGTTTTTCTTTTAGCTCATTTATGAATTCATCAGCTTGTTTGAGTCTTTCTCTCAAATTATTGACTACAGAGTGGGATTGTTCAAGATCATCTAGGGCAGACTAAAGTTGTTCCTTCATACCATATGCATCCATTGATATTCCTAGATCTTCCTCAAGCTATTAGGCTTTGTTCAGTGGAACTTGGCTCTGATACCAATTATTGGAAACAAGGCAGATAACTAAGGGGGGGTGAATCAGTTATCTCAAAATTTCCTTAACTTTCTTTTCTTTTTGTTATCTTAATATTCAATGTTGTATCAATACATGAAAGCATATGCAATTATAAGAATAGAAATAAAATCAACACACATAACACAAGGATTTTTTACGTGGAAACCTTGTTAAGGGAAAAACCATGGGGTGATTAACCCAAGATTGTATTCTCTATTAAAAGAATAAAGGAGTACAGAATGGTACTTGCCAATTAGGGCTCACTACCTGAGAACACTGCTCACAAGAGGCACACTGCCTACAAGAGACTCACTATCTACAAAACTTACAGAAGATAATCAAGTGTTTGAACTGATGAGAAGCATCTACAAATGCAAGAGTTCAGTTCTGGTTAGGCACAATATACTAATCTGATGCACTTCATTCTTCCTCTGTTTAATGTTGTTGTTCAGTCACATACCAGACTTGAATTGTTATTCTCACCCCTATCCCTTCTTTTCTTCGCACCTTATTACTTTCCACCTTCACCACACACACTTACATGCTGGAATCCATCTGATATATATATCCGCATCAAGGATTCTCATCAACTTTCTAGTTGGTAAAAAGAACACTCAAGATATTTGCAAGTTACATAGCTGTTGGCTAAATCCATGCTTGATTTGTGATGCATATCAAAAACATAGGCATAGAAATCATTAATCATGTCGGCCAACAATGTATAATCCCACAAATTGCTTGATCAACACCTTTTACTCATCTTGATTGAAGTCTAATACTCTGTCGATTAGTTCTCCTCTATCTGCTTTGTCTGATTGGAACCCAACACTCAGATGCTCATATCTTTTTCATGCTTTATCACCAGAGGCTAAATCTCTAGAATATAGTAGTCATGATACCCCTCTTGACTTGTCCAAGTCCATAACTTACTAAGTTACACCATCTGAGAGATCTAGACTTGATTGTCAGACCTTGTTACATACTCTATTCTTGTTCACCGGACCAAAACAATCTTCAATCTGACTTCTGGTGAAGGCATATTATGTACTACGGATGTGTGGGATAGACTTTGTTGCTATCAATGACAACACTTATGAAGCCACACAGTGTCTCTTACCAACATAATCATCAATCAACAATATAAAATATATGTCTCCTTGCACACTCCTAATTCTAGCAAGACCACGTAGATCAGTATGCACAAGTTCCAATTGCCCACTTGAAAATTGTTCTTTACTTTTAAACGATGTGTTGTTCTATTTACCCAATTAACATTCTCTACACATGCTATTAGGTTTCACATGTCTTGGAAGATCTCTTACATCCTAAGTAGAACTTATCTTGAGAATGTTATCAAAATTCACATGACACATTCTCCTATGCCACAACCAACTCTGATCTGACTATGCAATCAAACAACTTTGACCAGAACTACTTAATTGAAAGATGTTACCTCTAGTTTATGTACCTGATGTAATTTTAGTTCTAGAGCTTTTCAAGATTCTTCATTTATCATCATTGAATCAGAGATCATAACCCTTGTCAACCAACTAACCAACACTGAGAAGATTATGCTTTAGTCCTTCCACATACAAAACATCATTTGTGTTATTCTTACCATCAAAAGAGATGGATCCTCTACCACAGATTCTACTAGTTGAGTTGTCTCCAAATGTCACAAATCCACCTTCATAATTTTGAAAGCTTGCAAACTTACTTTTATCGCCAGTCATATGATGAGAACATCCACTATCAATCACCCATTCATCCTTTTCAACAACCTGAGTAGCCAAGGCACTTTCCATATTTACACAGCTATCAGAATTAGTAGACACTGGATCTTCCTCTTTGATGTTAATGAATACCCAATCATCTTCAGTGGCACCTCCATGATCAAATTCATCATCTGTGACTCCTTCTTCTCCAGCCTTTTGGACATAGTAACAATTCTTTTGACCTTTATATCTACTAGGGTTTGGTTTTGAAAAGATCTCTAGACATCTTGAGGCAAAATGACCAATCTTATTACAAGAAAAACATTTGAATGAAAGCTTTCCTTCATACTTACCAGATCCTCTTGGAATTCTTTTGGCAATAAGAGCTTCAAGATCTACAATTTCAATTTAATCATCTTCAAGATCCTTCCTTGCCTTCCCAAATCTGTTTGACCTGGCTAAACATCCTTCACCTAGATCATATCTTTGTTTTCCATACACACTGGCCTTAAATGCAGTTTCAGACTTAGGAAGAGAGTCACCAAACTCACTTAATTCAAAGGCTAAAATTTTTCCAACCAGCTGATCTCTTGTAAATTTTGAGATAGTCCTAATCTCCTCTATAGCAGCAACCTTATGTTTGTATGAATCAGGTAAATATCTGAGCACATTTACCACAATTTCTAATTCTTCCAAAATTCCACTAGCACACTTGATACCACACACAAGTTCATTTATCTTTTGCATGTAGATTGTGATGTTTTCATCTTCACTCATCCTTAGATTTTCAAATTTTCCTCTCAGACTTTATAGTTTGGTACATTTGACATATTCATTGCCTTCATAAAGATTCTCCAACTTCTTCTAGATTTCATGAGTAGTTTTTAGTCCAAAGGCATTTGACATTTCTAAATCAGTTAGGGCACTCAACAAGGCTTCTTTTGCTTGAAGGTTATTGTCTGCATCTTTGACTTGATCTAGAGTTGAAGGACCTTTCTCCAGAGATTCATACTCATCTTTGGTTATTTCCCAATAAGCATCACCCATGCATTGTAAATGGAATTCCATGCAACTCTTCCAAATAGAGTAATTTGTTCCATCAAATCTTGGACTATCCTTCTTGTAAGTTGACATCCTAGATCTCCTCAAGTAGTTAAGCTTCTTCTAGAGGAACCTTGCTCTAATACCAATTGTTGGAATTAGTCTGGACAACTGAGAGGGGGGATGAATTAGTTGTCCCACAAATATTAATCTTTTCTAATTTTAAACTTCTTTTACAACTTGCAATCAGATAAGCATTAATTCATGAATCAATAACACAAGAGCATAAATAGATTGAACACACATAACATAAGAATTTTTACATGGAAACCTGGTTAAGGGAAAACCATGGTAGGGGTTAACCCACAAGATTTATACCCTGTTAAAAGTACTTAAATGAAAAGAGAAGGTAGATGCCTTCGGGCTCACTACCCAGAGCTCACTACTCAAGAGAGATTCATTGCCTATTAAATTTGTGTTTAATATAGAAGGCATTAACTAATAAATAGCATCTACTTCATGCCTAGTTCAGTCACATTGAAATGCTTACAAAACTTCTAATCTGCCCCATATACTTCTCTAATTCTTCATCCTCAACAACTCTTGTTCTTCTACTTCTTCTCTACTCTGTTCTTCCTTTGATCCTTTCTTTGGATTTTATTGTTTTCGCACAAGGATGATTTGCCACACTTCAACTACATACTTTTGTATGCTTCATAAACCTTGGAACAAACATCAAGGTCAGCTTGTCTTAACGTGGATCACTATACTATCGGCCAAACATATCTAAGATTTGAATCTACCTCCAACAACATGCCTCTCCAAACAATTGGTCTTTGATCATCCACAACATACTTTAATCATCTAGTCAACCAAGAGTGGGAAGAACAACAACACCAAGAGGGAAATCTTTAATTGTTAGCTTAAACTTCAATGTGGACCTCCAACATAGTAGTCACACAATCCAAAGACTTCCACAAGCACATTGAATTCAACATAAACATCTACACTCCTCCAAACCATCAGAATCACTTGCATCTTCCTCTAGAACCTAAGAACATTGTCTACCAAGACTATCACATTAGAAAGATTACTTGTGGACATCCAACCCATGAACCACTTGAATCGATGATACACACTAACTTCCCAAACATGCCTCTAGATCCGTAGATCATTATTTGACATATCTGGAACAATCCAGACCTCTTTCCTACCACTTTGTCTCTCCGAAACACTATAAGACCGATTCAACTGAGATGGTCATAGCTTCTTCAAATCTTTATGCGAACCTTTCAAAACTTAACTAGAGCTTCTTCAGATAATCCTCTACTTAGCCATATGGTCTGCATACATTGGCCATCATTAATTTTCTCAATATCCTCAACAATCAAATTTTCTAAATAAGTAGCAAAATATGATACTATTGACACCAATGGCAACAAGGATATGTTCACATCAATGACAACATCGCTTAGGCATATATTTGTAACACTCCCATGCTCCACTTTAGACAAAGTAAACAACAAGAGCAACCTCCATTTCTTCTATACAGTTTGTAATGTGAACAACAACATCCTCTTCTCTTGGATGCCTCTGCTGGACTTTAGAAACTTTTGCTACAAATTATAATAGATCTCTAAATTAGAGTATGTATCACTACGCCTTCACTCTCAGACACCAAAGCCTTAACAAAAACTATAAAAAATTAAGATCTCTTATTCAAAATAAACTAGCTTTGATACTAGATGAAGGCAAATAAGAGAAAACTAGTGATTTTCTAATCACAAAACAAACAATTGCAAAATACCTAAATTGCCTTAGTAGAATAAGAGGAAGGGCATCAATGTATAGAGTTTCATAAATATAAGTGAGTTATGGCACACAACCACAATGACCAATAACTCAACTACAATACTAAATGCAAAACATGAAAGTGAAGAAAAAATAATTGCAAAATTAATAATCCTAATGGGCATTACAACAAATGTCAAAGATAAATGTTGTACATGTTTGAAGATTACTATTGACTACACTACCCATTGATAATTTCATTGTCAAATGTTTGTTACTGTGTTTCCATTTTGCTATATGTTAGGAATTGCATGAAGAAGATATCAATTAAATGCAAATAAAGATTATATAGAGGAATGAAAAATACACATAAATAATAACAATGAGAGACAAGTTTTAACATGGTTCACCCAAAACTGGGCTACATCCACCAACAAAGAGTCCAATATTATTATCTAGTAAATCAAACTGATTACAACCAACAATCCTTGCAACTTAATACCACTGTAAAATGTTACAATACAATATCTCAATGAAAACCCTAACCCTTAGCTATTTTATCAAGACTTATGTCGGTTACAAAATAAGATTTTTTTATGTCAGCCAATAGAAAAAACTACTCTTGACAATTCTATAAAATAATAGAAAATTTTTTCTTTACGGGTGCTACCCTCGAGCCCCCGCTACTCAAGCGTTACCCCTAGACCCCCACTGTGGACTCCACCCTTGGACCCCTGCCAGGGGGATAAGCTCCTCGGGCCTTGCAAGAGGGGCTCTAACCCCCTGCACTCCCCCATTAAATGATTTGGGGGGAAACCAAGCTAATAAAAGTGGGGAAAATTTAACCTCTGAGTCTAGTTAGGCTCCATATAACAACACTATCCCAGGAATAGGAATAGGAGTTGAGCACTATAACTTCATATCCTCTCAAAATCATAAGTGGCAATTTCAAATCCTTCTAAAAATTTTACAGTAGCTTACTTGCTAATGCCCTACTTATAACTAAGGTTTTAGGTCCACAACATCAAATATGATGCCACATCAAAATGCTTTTTGATGAGGTGTTGAAAAAGACCCCCAAAAAAGGGTAGACTAATAGTTGTGCATCCAATCATGTTTTGTTAGTCTGCTAATGTTGCATCACATGATTTGTTGCCTAAAGAACACATTTCATTCACCTATAAGTTCTTATAGTCAACACTAACAACCTTAAAGTCACAACTACTAATGCTAAACTTTTAAAAATATTGGGCCTTAAATCCATAAATACTATCACAACTATTGGAACATGCTCAACTATTGAGTTCTCTCCCCTATGTCTATCTATGTTTTGAAGCCACCATGTTTTGTATAATTTTTAAAATAATGAATAATTATATATGAATAATATTTTTAATTAATAATATTAATATAGTTATAAACTTCTATTCTATTTTTTAATAATAAACTTGGTTTAGGATCCAGGAACCAAGTCAAAAACAAAGGGGATATCCTCGGATGCTAGAGGCATAGAGCTCATAGGTCCAACTTCTAGAATAGTGACTTGATGAGATATCAAAATCAGTACACAAAAATACCAACTACACCATATATTTTCATTGATACTGAACTCTATCAAGAAGGAAGCAGCCACCATCATATCTAGTGGAACAAACAACCACCCCATTCACCCAATCCCAAAAAGAGAAATAAATAAACAGAGCAAAGGCCAAGGAACCTCCAAAACCATACCTAACTAGATAAAAGCATGTAGAAAGATGTTAATGTAGTCAGCATCCATGAAACAAAGTAAGAGTCCAAAAGGGGGGTTGAGAGAAAGTACACAAGGCCCCCACCACCCTAAGATGTAGCATTACATTTATCACATGACTTTGTCCTACATGGTCTAGCCACCACCTCGATATCCTATGAGCCATCACTATCATAACAATCAGAGAAAATGGAATGGCCTCCACCAGTACCACCACCTTCAAACCCTTAGCTAGTTCCTCCATCACCTACTATAGACATAGCTATCACTTCTTGAAAGGTTATAAATTATTGAGAATGCAACTAAAATAGATCTCCACTTGATGAACAATATCTTCAATATCATCATGGAGTAGATAAGAGCTAGCCACACTAGAAAGAAATGAAGTGTAAGACAAATATTGTGCCACATCAAATAAATTCTACCTCCCCTGCATGTAACTAGGGTTGAGAAAGAGTTTGCCATGGTGGAGTGAATCCCCATACTTGGAGCCCTATCCATATCCTTTTCCAATTCCCATATTCAAATAGCCCAATTCTGAATATCAGGATCCTTGAACTCCTTATTGATGAATTCCATTCAATCCACAACTATCCCCTCACCAAAGACCTAGTGTTTCCTCTACTTTGAGGACTTCTCAATTTTTATTTCCCTAGATCTGGAATCAAAATAATATGAAACAATTGCAAATCTAAGATTCCTAATCCAAACCTATGAATACCTCAGATAGAGCATAAGGAAGGAATGCAAACATAGAACAAATTCTCAATACAAATGAAATGGTACACCTTCCTTGTTGTACAAATGTGCTCTTTGATGTTGGATTGATGTAGTTGTTTCAAGGTTGTGCAATATTTTTGCAGTATGTACCTATAGATTCTTCTTGAGTCCTCCTCCCTTTTTTCTTGTTGTAGATGAGGGTTGATTTATAGATGTTTGAATGATAGGATGGAAGGCTAAGGTTTGATTAGAATGGATGGCTAGGATTGACTAAGATAAATTAGGGAAAGATTAGAATCTTCTAGGGCAAGCTAAAAGGATGGATAATTAATATTAAAGGTGAATGGATGGCTAAGATTGAGTGAGAGGAATTAGGGCAAGGATGGAAGCTTCTAGGGTTTATCCTTATGTGAATGGCTAGGATTAAAAGATGTAGTGAATAAGAAAAATTAGGGAAAGATTAGCAAGCTAAAAGGATGGATAATTAAGATTAAAGGTGAATGGATGGCTAAGATTGAGTGAGAGGAATTAAGGCAAGGATGGAAGCTTCTAGAGCTTAACCTTATGTGAATGACTATGATTAAAAGATGTAGTATGTAAATGGATGGTAGAGATATAAAGTTTGTTTGACATTTTTAGAGTGTCTAGGTTCAATGAATTTAGATAAGTTTTAATTAGTCATGTGACTAGCTGAATTTTTATATTCATTTATTTGTGGATAATAGATAAGGATGGGATTTAATTAGGATAGATGGGGGATTTGAATAGGATTTAAGATTTTTAAAGACTAATTAATCAAATCACAAAATTGAGAATTTAGCTCTACTAGGGTTTCTCTCCAGCCTCCCTGTGTGTATGTCATATTGTAGTCATAGGCAAGAGTTTCCTTGTGCATGTCTGCATTTATTGTGTTGCACTTTCATTCTATAGGATTGAGGGTATTTTCTTTCCCTTTATATGGCCTCATCCTTTCATTCCTCCACAACTACTACTACTAGAGTTAAAGGTTTGATGGAAAACAACAATGGCTTATTGCCATCCAATCATCCTCAGAAGCTTGTTCCCAAGGTGTTTAATGAGTTATGTCCCTTGAATCACCCCTCTAATATTATGCTCCCTATTCTAGAATTTGATAACTCCTACAAATGGTTTGAAAATTTTACTTTAATTGGGTATTTTTTGGGTCAAGTCCAACCTAAAAGTATGCTATGAGACTGGGTTAGCCGAGCTTGATCCCCACATGGGAGCTTCCTCGAGCCTATGCAAAATCTCACTAAAGAGTTTTTCTTTTTCTACTTTTTTTGAAGCAAACCATGTTGAATCTATCCTCTCCTGGGTCCCATGGGTAGTTTGTTTGTCCCTTCTTGATTTTAAACTATGGACCTAAGACTTTTCTATCTCTGATGATAATTCCATCTACATCTGTCTCTTGGTGGAATTCTCTAGCTTGCCTTTGCTATGTTGGAATTTTCTTAGCCAAATAGATTCTTCCTTAGGTTTTGTAGTCTATTTAGAACTAGAGAAGTTTTACTCCACTCACCCACAATGAAGTGTTTGTGTCAAAGTGGACCTCTTAAATGAGCTCAAGAAGTTTGTTGACATTCAAATAGGACTGACCCATTACTCTCAATGGGCTATCGATGCTAGTCATTTGATCATAAGATACAAGATTACCCTCTAGCCACCTAGCAGCCTAAGCCCATGGCTCAACCTCCTTTTGGGGGGGCACCGCTAGCCAAAGAAGATAAAGGATGGTCTACTATTGCTAGATGAAAAGATAAAAATAATAGCAATTCCAAACTTGTGGCTAAACCTATATGCTTGGCTCTAGTAATTTCAAAACCACTTGATGCTAGCACGTTGAGCATGGTAAAAACCTATAAAATAACACTAGTGGCTACAATTGCAGCTCAACCACCAATTTATAATGTTTGGTAGTCTTCTAACCTACTCATTAGGAAATGGAGGTCTTGTAGCCCTTCTGGACGATTGGAGGAAGGTAAATTTATGCCTCGCATTTGCCAACCTAGGTCTATCATCTTCCAAATTGGAATCTTCGAGGAGCCAGTGCTATCTAATATGAGCAATTATTCTTCCCTTGATGGGTTGGATAGTGGGGATATGCCCCTCAATAATCATTAAATGAACTGTATTTCTTGGAATGTCCGAGGTCTTACTGACCTCCCTTGAAAATATGCAGTTGAGGATTTTCATTTACAGTTCCCTGGTTAAAACATTCTTTGCCTCTAGGAAGTTAAAGTTTTTGGATTTTTGTTGTCTACAACCTACCATGTTATTTGGCCTTCTAGCCATGTCATGGTGAAGTTGTCACCTTTCTCTCTCCTACATGGCATTAGCTATTGGTGGGTCATGGATGTGATCCCTTAACCTCTTCAATGTTGATAATCATTCCTTTTGGATTATTAATATTTAGACTCGCAATGACACCATAGAAACATCTTCTCTTTGGCATTGGATTGCAAATTCAATGCCTTCTACCACTTGGGTTTTGTGAATGGACTTCAATATGATTGAAATGACATATGATAAATGCAAAACTTTACCTATGCAGTGGATAGATGGTGAAAGGGTTGCATGGTTCCATATGTGCAATAAATTGGATCATTTTGATCCTAATGCTAGTCATCACCTTCTTAACTCCTAATGGTACACTTGGAGCAATTTGTGGGCTATTCTTGATAGGGTTTTAAAAAGGATTGATAGAGCTATGATAACCACTCAATATTATTTTCTTTTGACATATTTTTTCCTTGCCAGTGGAATTTTTAGTGGATGTGGCCTTACCGGATCACTTTATGATCTGTTTCCATACTGAGTGGCAGTTTTCGTAACCAAAATTGTTAAAAAGCTAGTTTTTCTAAACACATCTCTTCGCAACCATTTTGCCATGTTGGCACACATTCAATATGTTTGGAACTTATCCCCATGACCTTTGCATTGTGTGGGTTGGATCTAATGGTGGAATGATGCCATCACTTGTATCTCATGGTTTCTCTGCATTTATGGGAGTCAATGTTAGCAGGTTACTTTGCATAGAATAGAGCTTACTGGAGGATACTACATAGTATGTGGAGGCCAGAAGCCAATAGAAGATGATGAATAACACATCACTAATATGTAATAGATATAGTATATATAGATAAAGAAGAATACGAGTAAGATAGATGAGATATTCTAATGTAAGTGTTACCATTTTTCACTTACAACTCAAATTGAAGGAAAAGACTCAGTTGATCATTCATTTGCATTGTAGAAAGTTGCATAAGAGAGAAGATGTTTCATTTCACTACAATGATTATTCATATTACAAATGAGATACATAAGAGAAATAAACATTGCATTGAATGGAAACATGATAGATCAAATGTCCCACACAAGATGTGGGAATAGCTGAACAAGTACAAATATAAGAAATATACTATGCATCTGGAAATAGGAGAGGGAAGGATCATAGCCATTATTGCCTTATCAGTGTCTTTAGTTTCTGAGGTTGCTTTCTGTCCTTGCTCCCGATCTCCCATAATAACCTGCAAGATTGGAAGAGACCAGTTATAGCTCTGATTATGAGTTCTCTATGTGCCTATCAGCAGAGGCATAATACATTGCCTATAGTGCATTAAATCATATACCAATCATTAACATGTAAGAGAGATTGAAAAGAAACAATCATTGTACTTCACTAATTTTATCTAACATCTTTGTTTGATGTATAGGTATAGGATAAGTCATGTAGTTGTTTGAAGACATATCAACATGTGGTGTAAAGTGGGCTCCCACAAGGGGTGAGCCCAACATGTTGCCTCTAGTCCTCAGAGGGGATGGAATGCAAATTATATTCATATTGCTCAATTGAAATAGGTTAATTGAAGGAGTACAATATCAATCTAATGCTTACAGTTCAAGCAAAGATGAAAAAAAAGCATTAAAGTAACATGAACTCATATAGGACAACATTCAATACATGAGAACAATTGTCATTATTGCTACAATAGCAACTAAGAAATAGATCAGAGTGGCTCTTAGAACATTAGTGGGTGAAGAAATGGGTTAATGTCAAGTTGCAACATGATACAACTAGAATCATAAATGAAGGAGAATATCATTAAAGCCATAGCTCAACAAAGTGTGCCATAATGATAGGAACATATATAGCATGTGTATAGATGGAACACAACTCATAATCAAATGTCTTTGCCATTACAAAGAAGAGAATTTTTGTTGCTCCTGTCTCAAGAGTGATAGGAAAATAATCAAGTGATAGTATCATGCAAACTCAGAACAAGTTTAAAGCCAGTAAAAAGAATATCATAGGTTATAGTTGTAGCAATATGTCAAATAATATGCCATGTCATAGATCAAGTTTAATTGTTCGAGTAAATGCATAGAAGGAATGAAAGTGTCACATCTATCAGATCAAGCATAATAAAGTTATAACTGTGTGAATATCAAGATATAATTTACAATTTCAATGCTATAGGAGGGTCCAAGAAAAGAGAACAACATACATTCTATCTATCATATTTCATCATAGCTAAATAATGGATCCTTAATATTCATATATAGTCACAGAACATCAAAGAAACACTTAAATTTTGATCTTGTAAATGACCATCAAAGGTGAATGTGTTTTCATAACACAGAAAAAGAGAACATCTCCAAATGAAATAAGTGAATTTGAATTTGTTTTGCATACAAATAAAATGACAAATGAAACTCAGTATATGTGATATACTCAAAACCCATCTAGGGTTTCAGTTTCAAAACACAGATACAAAAGTGAAGTTTTTTGAGTCATTTCATTTTTAGAACTACCTAGAATGTGCCATAGGCCATGGCCAAGGATGGTCAAACCTCACTTAGGGTTTAGACAAAATCACCTAAAAAGAATCATTAAAGCCTTCAAGATTACATAATGTTTCTCAGAAATATAAAAAAAGGGTATATACACAGCCACGACCCATATCATACTCAGGAAAATGATGAAAATGCAGTATAGGCCATGACCCAGAAAATTTAGTGACTTCTAAATGTTTCAGACATATATCAAATGGAGAATACAAAGAGTATACGTAGTTAAAGGAAGAGTGTTGCCTTTTCTATTTTCAAAGTGAAGATTAAATACAATGGGGCAGCGAGTTTCTACCCAATTTTGACTTCTTTTTCTCTTTCAAATCAAGCTCAACTAGTTGAGCCATGGTAGCCATGAATGATACAAAAGGAGTAGCATTGAAAATAAAGCACAGATACATTAGAATGTTATCATAGTTGTGGCTTGAAGAGCCAATTTCATATTAGAAAATGCAAAGAACTAGTTTAATATTGGTCGTGGCAATTACCTTTGTCCATGCAAAGGAAATATGAAGTTTGTTCAATAAAATTGCAGATAGTTGAGGGTTTCCTTCTTCATACTGCATTCATAATAGCAACCTGTAGCATTACAAATGGTGACCAAAACATAGATAACCAAGTATATCAGAGGAAATGCACAGCCGTGGCCATATAAGCCAAAGTTTTATCTTAGAAATGCAAGAAAAGAGTAGTCAAATGGTTCAATTTGTGTTGCAAAGAGGTTTTACCTTCATTTCATGGTGAAAATCCTCAAGAGAATTGACTGATAACATAGAGGAATGCTAATTTTTTCTTCAAAACCCTAGCATGGTGTCAGTTGACACAACAGAGAGTATTTTTCAAAAGTTGCAAGTCAAGAATGAGCCCAAAAAGATAGGGCAGAGTGTTAGTGTAGGTTTTTATTTCCTAGTGGGTTATTTTTTTTCCCTATATTCCTAGGTGTTTCCTACACTTCTATTAATCTTGCTTAGGTTAATAAAGCATGTCTTATTAGGTGAGTGGTTGCGAGGTGTCACCTTCCTACATGTGAGCATCCATTAGCTATCTTGGGAAGATACTTTGCTATCTTTAGTTTGATAGATGGTTGCTTCTCATTGGTTAGTGTTGCCACCTCCTCCCTCTCCCTGGTCTATATAAACATGCTACCTGTCTTGTATTTTGTATCTTTTGCTTTTACATCCTCTTAATGCTATTTTGCTTCTAGCATTTGCATTACTCTCTTAGAAACTAACTTTGTGTTGCTATTTTGATTTCGTATCATTTATATTCATAGTTTAGATATCTATTCTTTGCACTAGTTTTATGGGTTAATAATCTTTTCAGATTCTAACATGGTATTAGAGCTATTCTATGTGCAAGAGTAGATTTTGGTTTCCATATTTGAGAGATTCAGCGGGGGGGAGGGGCTAATAAATCTTATTGTAGTTCTCTAAAAAACCCAGTATGCTCTTCTCTTGCATCTTCGGATGGTCTGGAGAATCAGAAAATTTTGATGGAGACATTTTAATCTCTGGGGTTTGCACATGTGTTTTATGAAATCTGGGTGATTGCAACATTTTTGGTTATACTGGTAGCATTTTTA
This sequence comes from Cunninghamia lanceolata, assembly GCA_027924645.1. Lineage (NCBI taxonomy): Eukaryota > Viridiplantae > Streptophyta > Pinopsida > Cupressales > Cupressaceae > Cunninghamia > Cunninghamia lanceolata. The sequence goes on from BSBN01000111.1 coordinate 418,795, forward strand.
GCTGTTCCAATGCATCTAGGAGGCTTGAGAAAGTCAGATTTGGCTTTCGTTTCATCAAAATCAGAGATTGTCATACACAGTTACGGAATCAGGGTTTCAAGCTCAAATTTGACAACCAGCTTGCATATTTGGTGTTTTCAATCAATATTGTAGGTTTCAGCATGCCATTGCTTGTCTTAGGTAGCTAATTCTACCTTTGCATGTTATTTTTTGGTTGTTGGGGTCATTTTTTGTAGCTAAAGGTATTCTATTTACACTAGATCAACATCTTTTATACATCAGAAAGAAAAATGCCTTCTGGGTTTTGTTCACAACAAAGAAAAAACTATCTAGGTATCTTTCTATTTTTACATGCAGTCTATATTTTTTGTAGAAATGTACTCAAAAAACTACAGCAGGACCCCTCTCCATTGGTAGTTGCAGTTTTGAAGGCAGTTTTCAAATGCTCCATTCTTGCTCATACGGACTCCGTTTCCCACAAATTTTTCCTTTTTTTGGCTTTTTTTTTGTGCTCTATGCACTAGTGTAGTCATTTTTTGATTTTGATGCAGAGATTTTCCAAAAATTGTAGATTCTCAGTCATGACACTGCACAGTTCTCATTTTGGGAAGTTTGGAGGATCATAAATTTCACATACTTCCTCGTATCGAGGTGATTCTTTTTTTGAAAGTGCATTATTTTTTTATTAGATCACAGTGGTGCTGTTTATTTCTCTAGATATTGTGCCAAAGTTGTATTTTTAGCATATGCTCTTCGTGAGGGTTTTGTAATACATTGAAATCAAGGCCACTTAGTATTTCTTGCTAGTGGCAGTTGTAAATGCACTAATATAAAGTGCCAGATCATATTTTATTGGGGGGGTTGTCTTGGTTGGGTTCTCTTCTTTTCGACATTTCTTCTCTACATTTTTTCATCATGGATCAAACAAATCTTCCCATCCTAACTCCATACAATTACTTTGAGTGGAAATCACGCATGACAATTCACTTAAGGAAAACTAGATTAAATAGGATAACTATGGGACTTGAAACTGAACCTGCTAAAGATGAAGATAAGCATAAGTGGTTTAACAAATGTGATGAGGCATATGGAACATTGTGTTTGTTTGTTTCTCCTGATTTGCTCTTTCACATTGAGTCTTTGAATACACCAAATGAAATCTAGACAAATCTAGAAAAACTATTTGGCACACAAGATTCAATGAGGGGTCATATGTTGGAAAATGAACTAATTAGTTTAAGTCTAGATAATTTCAACACAATCCAAGATTTCTTCACTAAATTGAAATCACTAAGGCTATAGTTAAAATAATGTGGAATTGAAAAGAAAGATGAACAATTGATTCTTAGTATTTTCTCTAAGCTAAGTTTAGAATATTTTGTGTTTGTTTCTACTTTCTATGCTACTAAGGGTGCACTTGGTACTCAATTCACCATGCCATCTTTAGATGATTTTGCTATCAATCTCACTTGGGAACAGGATAAGCTAATCTAGATGGGCTCTCTTAAGTCCTCTAAGTCACATGCCTTAGCTGCCAACCAAGGCACAAAAGAACAAAAAGGACAAAGTAGTAGCAACAATAGTAAGGATAAGAAATAGAAGAATAAAAAGGAGAAGGATCAGATACTAGTTGCTTCAAAAGCAACTAATGAGACCCAAACTTCCAAGGGAGACAAGCCTAAGAAAGAGAGGGTCCAATGTGCCTATTGTAAAAGACCCAGTCATGATGAACATAAATGTCTAAAGAAACAAATTGATCACTTGACACATATTCTTGAGAAGAATAATATCAGTGTTCCTGAGTCTATCAAATAGAGTTCTAATGAGGGGTCTAATAAGGTAAAAGAAAACAACAAGGGGAAAGGAAAGGGCAAGGCACTTGTTACAGTTACTTCTTCACCATCCACTTGGCTTCTTGATTTGGGTGCTTCGCACCACATGGCTTCATCTAAGGAAGAACTTGCATCTTTGGAGCCGTGTACTATGCCTTCTATTTTGATGGGTGATGACACTCCTATTGAGGTGTGTGGGAGATGGTCTGTTGATGTGGGGGATGGCACATTCCACGATGTTCTTTATTTACCCTCATTATCAACTAATCTCCTATTGGTATACCAAATCACTCACACATGTTCAGGCAAGCGGGTTGAGTTCACTCCTAATTCAATGGAGATTCATGAGTTGCACATTGGTTCTACAGTTGCAGTTGGAAGAGAAGATCATTTGTCATAACTCTATCTATTTTTTCACTTTGTTAATGATCCTCCTTCGACTATTTTTCTCACTCATTCTGATGATGTGAGTAGATTATGGCATGAGCGGTTTGGCCATCTTAACTTCCGCTACTTGTAGCAGCTAAACCAGCAGAGCATGGTCACAGGGTTTCCTTCAGTTTAGTTTTTAGGTGGTGTTTGCCAATGTTGCATTCTTGGTAAGCATCCTAAGGAAAAGTTTGACAAAGGTAAGGCATGGAGAGCTTCATAGATACTAGAGTTAGTTCACAGTGATTTGACTGGTCCATTTCAGCATCCTTCTTTCAGTAGGGCTAGATATGTCCTCACATTCCTTGATGACTTTTCTTGATATACTTGGGTGTACTTTCTCAAACAAAAGTCAGAGGTATTTGATCATTTTCAAGACTTCAAAAATTTTGTAGAGAAGCAATTCGGGAAAGCCATCAAAGTTTTGTGCATTGACAATGGTGGTGAGTATGCCAACCATCAGTTTGAGAAGTTTTGCACTTCAGAGGGGATTAATTTGTAGTATTAAGTTCCATACAATCCTCAGCAGAACGGTGTTGCAAAATAGAAGAATAGGTCCTTGAAGGAAATGGAAAACTACATGATTCACTCCAGATCTCTTGCACCATAGTATTGGGCAGAGGCTAGTAATTGTGCTTGTTATATCTAGAACCGTGTTCTTCATCGAGCCTTGAAGGGAGTCACTCCTTTTGAAGCTTGGAACTGTTGAAAACCATCAGTTAAGCACTTTCAAGTTTTTGGGTCTCCTGCATGGGCCCACATTCTTGCAGAGAAATGCAAGGCCTTGGATCCACAGAGAAGACCTTGCATATTTGTAGGTTATTCTGATAGTGTGAAGGGCTATCAATTACTCCATCCTACTACACATGAGTTGTTCATTGAGAGAAGTGTTCAATTTGAGGAGGGCTCTTTGAGTTGACTTTCTATCACTTCTCCAACTCCTACTTTGACATTGGAGTCACTTGGGATACATGATAGATCTTCTGATGAGTCAAATTCACCTGAGCAGTCTTCTACCTCCACTTCCAATGTAGAGAGTGATTTAGAGGACTCAACTCCTTCCTCTCCTAGTCATCATTCAGAGGTTAATGATTCTCCTCCAGATTCTCCATCTTTTGGTCCACTTTGGGCTAGACAGACCTTGTAGTCTACAGGTGATTGGGTTGGGGATCCATCAGACACCAGGCGGACTTGTTCATAGTTCTAGGATGCTCCACATGTCTTCATTGCTACTGTCTCAGATCCATAGTCTTTTCACAAGGCTTCTGGTATTCTTGAGTGGGATATAGCTATGCAGGAGGAGTATAGTTCCTTGATGAGGAACCACACTTGGGATCTTGTCCCTCTTCGTAAGGGAAGAAAACTTGTTCGATGTAAGTGGATCTATTAGACAAAATTTGTAGTAGATGGGTTAGTTGACAAGCATAAGGCTCGCTTGGTCACCAAAGGATTCTCCCGGGTTCCTAGGATTGACTACTTTGAGACTTTTGTGCCAGTTGCCTAAATGAATTCCATCCAACTTATTTTTTCCATTGTTGCAGCTAATCGTTGGGAAGTACACTAGATGGATGTGAAGAGTGCTTTTCTTCACGATGACCTTCAAGAGGAGATCTACATGGAACAACCACAGGGGTTCATTTAGGATTCTTCACTTGTGTACCATCTTCGGAAGTCTCTTTATGGCCTCAAACAGGTTCCTTGGGCCTGGTATGCCAAGATGGACTCATTCCTTCTATCAGTTGGGTTCACTCAGTGCCATTATGATCCCAATGTCTACATTCTGTAGTAGGATGATTCAATCCTATTTCTGGTTCTGTATGTTGATGACTTGTTGATCACAGGGAGTTCTTCATCCACCATTGGGGCTGTCAAAACTGCCCTTCATGATAGGTTTTTGATGATTGACTTGGGCTTGTTGCATTACTTTCTCAGGATTGAGATCTTTCAATCTTCTTCTGGGATCACCATCACATAGTCCAAGTATGCTTTAGATTTGCTCTCGAGGTTTCATATGGCTAACTGTAAGCCTGCTCTGACTCCCTTCCTTTTTGGAGCCAAACTTGAGGCTCAGTGTTCTTCTCCACTTGTTGATGGCACTTTGTACCAAAATCTTGTTGGGAGTCTCATTTATCTGACTCATACGAGACTTGACATTTCATATGCTATAGGCATGGTCTCTCGATTCATGTAGGAGCCTCATGAGCTGCACTGGAAAGTAGCTAAGCAGATCCTTCACTACATTTAGGGTACTCATAGTTTTGGGATTCACTATGCAGTGGGCATTGAGCTTGATTTGGTGGACTACACAAATTCAGATTGGGTGGGTGATTCTTAGGATCGTAAGTCTACTTCAGGTTATAGCTTCTCACTTGGTTCAGCTCCTATTTGTTGGTCGAGCAAGAAGTAGTCTGCTATTGCTCTATCTTCTATTGAGGCCGAGTATTGGGGGGCTGTGAATGCCGCCACTGAGGCCATTTGGTTTCAAAATCTTCTCACTGAGTTTGGTATCTAGATTAGACAGCCATCAATCATATTTTGTGACAACCAGAGTGCCATTTAGATATCACAGAATCTGTTCCATCATCAGTGGACCAAACACATAGAGATCCACATGTACTACATCTAGGAGGTCATCTATAGCCAGATCATTCACCTTCACTACTGTTTGACTTCCAAGTAGGTTACTGATATCTTTGCCAACCCCTTCACTAAGAGCAAGTTCCTTCATTTGCGAGCTTTGCTAGGGGTGTGGGATGCTTCATCTTCTGGGGGGCTTCTTCCTCTCACTCAGAGTCCTGACTCTCTCTACCTTTGGGGGGGTCCCTTCTCTCTCTCCTTGGGGGGGAATTTTATGTACATGGGTACCTCATCAGGCTTGATTTGTCGGGACCCATTTCTACATCCACCTAAGCTTCTCTTATGGAGGGGTGTTAGTGTAGGTTTTTATTTCCTAGTGGGTTATTTATTTTTTCCCTATATTCCTAGGTTTTTCCTACACTTCTATTAATCTCACTTAGGTTAATAAAGCATGTCTTATTAGGTGAGTGGTTGCGAGGTGTCACCTTCCTACATGTGAGCATCCATTAGCTATCTTGGGAAGATACTTTGTTATCTTTAGTCTGATAGATGGTTGCTCCTCATTGGTCGGTGTTGCCACCTCCTCCCTCTCCCTAGTCTATATAAGCATACTACTTGTCTTGTATTTTGTATCTTTCGCTTTTGCATCATTTTAATGCTATTTTGCTTTTAGCATTTACATTACTCTCTTGGAGACTAACTCTGTGTTGCTATTTTGATTTCGTATCATTTGCATTCATAGTTTAGATATCTATTCTTTGCACTAGTTTTCTAGGTTAATAATCTTTTCAGATTCTAACACAAAGATCTTTTGTTGCTAGGGTTTCTCATTGCCCTAAAAGAGGCAAATGTATTTTGTTCATAGTGTTTTTTAGTTTGAAGCCCTCACTAATACCCGCGGGGGTATGAAGTGGTGATATTTGTGCCTAGGCTATATGCTTTAATGGTCCCCTTGTCATTATGAGGGGGCAATCAAATATATAGAAGTGCCTTAGGAAAATTTTGTAGGCTAATGAAGATAAAGCTCATAGGCTTTTTTTTTTAATTTTTGCCAAAATATTCATTGATCCCTTCACATATTTTTATGATTTTTTATATAGAAAAATTAAATCATATTTGGCAAAGTATAAATCAAAAACCTTGCATAGTTTTGTAAAAATCAAAGATATAACAAACCAAAAAAGAATAAAACTGCAATCTCAATGTGAAGTTTTGTTTTAAAGTAATGATTTATAAATTGCTTTAAAATTAAAGCTATTTTATGCAGTTGAAACAAGAAGATTTTCTTTTTGTTTTTTGGCTTTTTCTAGGTGAATTGGATAGATAAGAGACAAAAATAAGAGCTTTTATTCATCAGAATGAACTTGATTTGAAGAAGATTTGATGGGGCCACCTTGAAGAAGTTTGTGGCATCTTCTATTTTCAGTTTGGAGGCTTTTTGGCAGCTTTTCTGAGGAGCTCAAAAATGGATTGGCATGGCTATTTTAGTTGCTTTTTCTTAGCCTTTATTGGGAGATCTTTATGTAGGATATATTGGAGAAAGCTAGTTCTTTCTTAGGGGTGATAGATCAGAATTTAGGGATTTTTAGAGTCTTCCTCTCACACTAAGAGAGTTGTACTTTCGTTTATGTACTCATTATTCCTTTCATTTTATAAAGTAGTAGTTTTCCTTTCCATTTGTCTACTCATTTGCAAAGTTAATTTGATATTGCATTGTGATAGTTATTTATCCTCTATTTTGTCTTAATTTGTGATGGTTATGCAAGTATTTTATTTGATTTAGGTTGTATGTTGTGTTCAGATGTACCTTCATGTGAAATATCAATGAATTAAGTATACTCGAGGGGTTGTGAGAGTTATAGTTCTATGAACTGATTGTGAGTAAGATCTGGTAGGAGTTTAAGTATTGGTGCCTTACCCTAGGAGTTAATTTTAGTTATTTGTTTCATTTCAGTTCACGTTTCACCTTTTCCCTCTGCAAATTGTTTAGATTAGTTAAACCAATTAGGAGATCCAACTCACTCCAGAGGTTCACTCTATTTTTTAGGCAACCCATAGGCCTAAGAGTGTTCCCATGTGTCAACAGATAGTTAAGTTGAATAACTTAGCATAAGGTGCATATCTGATTGATAATAGTTTTTGGCATGCCTAGTGGGACTGTGAAAGTGTTTTCAGAGAATTTTTTTGATTCATAAAGCTGATGTTCTGGTATACACATTAGTATTCCAGCCTTTGGAGGCTTTTTTCAGTATACCTAGTGACTCATTTTTCTCTGGCCTTGCATGCAGATTTAGTGTAACTAGCTTATGAAAACTAGATCTAGTTCTAATTCATTGGACAATTTACAGCTGTCTTTACCAGGAAGAAGGGGTAGGACAGCAAGTAGAATAACTGATTCATCAAAGAGGTCAAAATCAACACCTTCGATGTTGGGAATTAAGGTGTCTCAACCTTGGTAATTGCTTGTATTATTCTCATTGTATTTATTTATTTATTTCCTATGTTGTAAATTAAATTATAAATTCATATTGTCATCTTGTGGGATGTGGCATGGTGATGTGTCATCCTACATGGAATATGACAACTTGTAATTTTGTCCTCACATGAGGACATAGGTGTCCCACTTTGTGGTAGGAATATTTTGCCATGTGTCGGCATCTTGGATGTCATGTAAAGGAATATTGACTAAAAGGGTCATGACAGATTCCTATGATGAAGTTATGACATGTAAGAGTCAGAAATATGAGATTCTATGACAGGTGAAGACATGTGTCAAAGAGCATCTTTGAAAAAGGCATTGTTGAGTGCCCCAAGGTGGACTATGACATGTTGTAAGAGAATATACTATTTATAGCCTATGAATGATAGATTCTCTTACAACTGTAAGTTATGACAGCTATGATAGATTCTATGATAGTCGTAAGAGTTGTAAGAGCATCTGTCATAGCCCATTTTGGAAATAGGTGACCTCTTTAGGATGGGGTGTGTGGAAAAGTGTCAGAAGCATCTTACAATGTTAACGAAGTGTCCATAGACATGGGTTTTGGGCCATGAGGCCAAGTTGGACACCTATTCCAAGATAGAGGCAATTTTTCTTTATATTTTCTATATAAACAGGTGCTTTGAGGAGGAGATGTATTATGTGATTGACAAGTATTGTTATGCTGTCAGAATACCTCCAGATACAAGTGTCAAAGACTCCTGAGAGCTTGCATTGCAAGTGTATTGTAAACAATATTTAGATTTGTTAATACATTATGGAGGTTTTGGAGTGTGGGGTTTTTCTCCCAAAAGGGTTTTCCCCACATTAAATCTTGTCTCTCTCTTCTTTTGTGTCATTTTATGTGTATGTTGTTTGCTGTAATATCTCTGTTATTGGGTTGATAACACTATAATTGTAAGGATTTGAAAGAATTTGCACTCTACTTCCCTCATTAAATTAGCATAGGAAGTGTGTTCCGCGTAGTTGGTATCAGAGCTTGATCACCTTTGATCCTAGTTGTTGGGTAGGGGTTTTTTTAGCTGATCATAGTTTGAGTGGGAGTCTTGTGTAGAGTATTATATAATCTTGTTGTAGGAAAGAGATGGCAGACACATCTAAAAGATTAGAGGTGGAGAAATTTAATGGCACTAATTTTGAGTTGTGGAAACTTAAGATGGAAGACCTACTTATTTATTGTGACCTATGGGAAACCGTATCCAATGTAAAACCAACCGTAATGTTACAAGAAGATTAGGATCTCAAAAATTGGAAGGCTAAGGGTCTCATAAGACTCAGTCTAGTTGATTCTATCCTGTTGAATGTCCATGAGGAGAAGACCATGAAAGATCTTTGGAAGAAGCTGGGTGATGTTTATCAGGCCAAATCCCTAGTGAATAAGTTTTTTTTCTAAGAAAGAAGTTGTATTCTCTAAGGATGGAGGATGAAGGATCGGTTGCAGATCACCTAAATGATTTCAATATGTTAGTTGCACAATTAACATCCATTGGTGTGAAGATGGAGGAGGAGGATCATTGCATGACCTTGCTTTGTTCTTTACCATACTTGTGGGGTCATCCTTTTATGGCTTTTGGGAGTACCACATCAACATTCAAAATGGATCAAGTGGTATCTTCACTGTTGTCTAAAGAGATGCAGAGAAAGTCTTCTTAGGTAGCCAAAGAGGCTCTTGCAGTTCATGGAAGATCTAAGGAAAAAGGGAAGAAAAAGAAGGACAAGAAAGATGATAAGGCCAAATCCAAATCCCGTGGGAGATCCAAATCTCCTAAAAAGTCTAAGGCTCTCTATTGGAACTATGGGAAATCAGGTATTTCCAAAAGGAATGGAAAGAGGAGAAGAAAAAGAAAAATAAGAATGCTTCTAATTCATATTTTGATAAGTCACAAGATGATGGTGATGCCTTCATTGCAGCCCTGGCCACCCGTGCATCTGATGATGTGTGGTTGATAGATTCTGGTGCATCATTCTACATGACTTCGCATCGAAGATGGTTTATAAAGTATGAAGAGTTTGATGGTGCAAGGGTGTACTTGGGTGATGACTCTCATCTGAAGATTGTTGGTTGTGGGAGAGTCTCAATCTGATTCCCTGATGGATGAGTGAAGGGGATCAATGGGGTTTTGCATATCCCAAGACTAGCATGGAACCTACTTTCTATAAGTATGTTGAATGATGCAGGTGTACAAGTTGTCTTTTGGAAGGATGGATGCAAGATTACTAGAGGATCTATGGTTCTTCCTAAGGGTACTCAGAGAGGTACTTTGTTTCAGCTAGAGGCATGCATTTCATAGTGCAATAGTTCTTTTGACTAGAATAAAAGAGCTGCAGTCACTTCATCTCCACCATCTGAATGAGCAATGAACAAATCTATTGTAACTAGTTCTAATGGTAGTGCACATGCTTTGGAAGTTAAGCTTCCTGCTGAAAAGACTATGCTATGGCATTTGAGATATGGCCACATTGGTGAGAAGGGTCTGCATACCTTGAAAAATAAAAACATCGTTGAGGGGTTAAATGATTGTAATCTCAACTTTCACTCTTGTGCACATTGCATTTATGGAAAGAAATACCATGTTCTATTTTAGTCTAGTTCTCACAAGTCTTCTAGCTTATTAGATCTTATTCATTTTGATGTGTTTGGTCTTGTTAATGTTCCTTCGATTTCCAAATCTGTATATGTAAGACTCTACCCCAAATTTTTTTTTTTAATGTCATACAAGGATTTGACAGTGTTAGCTCAAAAGCATAACCAACTAGTCGCCTCACACTTTCTAATCACCCAGATCCAAGGATGGGCAAGGTGAGAGCATATAGTGATTGGCTTACAATAAACAACTATGCAATAAGAAATTACAATTCATCCATTGCAGTGGGCATCCACAAGATGTGGGGATTCACCACTTTTTAGTGGGTAAAGAACAAGAAAGAAAGTATTACAATGCCATCGACTTGTTCAGTCAGAATACTCCACTTTTTAGAAGGTAATAGTACATAAAGAATGATTGTTTCTCCACACTGGCGGTAAACCATCCATGGGTTAATGTGTGAATTGTGTTGAGATAAATTACAATGAAACTCAATACAATAATATGCAATTAACACATGATTAGAATTTGATGAAGAGACCCCTGTAGATCATTGAAGAAGAGATCATACCCTACACTTTTCACTTGGCAAGTGACCCTTCAATTGACTGATCAAGACTGGAAACTATAATTGCTTGTTAGCTATTCACTATCTATACATTACTGTTGACTGTCTTTTCTATAAGGCTGCCATGAATGAAGATGAAATACCTTAAACTCATACACATTTATACCAACAATCAACTACCCACAAGATGATCTAAACACCATACATATTAATTCTAAGCACTTTACAAAACACATAATGAAAATACAATCCACTAGCATTGAATACTCATGCCTAGGACTGTACAACCAAGGAAGGTACGACTACTTACACAAATTAGAAAACTGCTTTCTTATGACTAAAATAACCCTCAAATGGGTCATCCAACCCAAAAAAATCATTCCAAATGCATTTGCTATCATAAACATCCATAACAATTTTTTGAGAGAAATTTATCACAAACAATAATGTACGATAGCCATGGAGGGAGTTCTAAACACAAATCACCAATGCTTAACCAATACACCCAAACAACTGATTAAAATTGATCATCACTACTCTTAAATCAGATCTGAGCATAGACAAACTAATCACAATAAATTTCTGATCAACAGTCACTAAAATTCTCAGTCTAGGCCATACAACCAGGCAAGTGTACGGATACTTCTAGAATTTTCAAAACAACAACAGTCTAATCTAAAACACTTCCAAAGATGGCATTTTTTATAGGCAAATAATATACAATCTACAAAAGAATCAAAAGCTTCAATATTAATTTCTTATGAGCATTGATTGCTTCAGTAGAAGCATGACTAGAATTGTATGGCCAAGGTAGACAATTCATCAACTACACAAAACACTCCAAAAACTCACACCAAAATGCATAGAAAATTATTATTCAACACTCCAAAACTAATAACAAGAAACAACTCTTAAAAATCTATCAAATCCATTTAGCACCATGGAAAACTCTGTATTAGTTTGTGCCCAATCCACCTTCAGCACAATGGTGATTCCTATATGAAATCACACCAAACCTCAAGAGGGATATTTCTCCTTAATAATATAAAAAATAATTCATTATGTGTGCACAACTTAAAATCATTTTTTTAGTTTAAAGCTCCTTTTAACTCCAAAGACCCCTTTATCAAAATAAAGGAAATATTTAATTTGTGAGGTCCCAATATGGTGCATCCATGATTTAAAGCTTTTCATCCCCTTTCCAATGAGCTATAACACTTAAGTTTTAAATGAACTTTTCCCAACCTTTTTAACTTAAGTGCAATAATTAATTGTTTAGCTCATTAAATCAATTGATTTTATGGGAAATCCCAAATGTCACCAAACTACAAAATTAAGCATACCAACATACTCCATGATGTTTGTGAAGATGAATGATGCCTTCCAGGTGACTTTCTAAAAATAGATGGCCTCTCCAAAAATCTTGGAGAGCAAACTAGGAACCTGATCAAACATCAGAATGCATCACTGTGATTCTGAACACCATCTGAGCTCAAAGCCATAACCAATTTCTCTATAAAACTGATCTATGGCTGCTCCAAGAACATTGGAGTTCTCCCAACAAAGCTGGATAGCCAATAAGAGACTAAGAACAAGCCAAAATGCTCACAATAATCAATGCGCCAAAAATGAAACAGTACGGTCCTCCCCACTCAAGATTGCTTGTCCTCAAGCAATGCATACTATCCAACAGAGATACCTGCATAATTAACAATAATATACCTACATCCCATATCAATCTCAAGAATGCTTCACACTACTTCTGCTATGCTACTTTGCTATAACTGCAAATTGCACGACTGGAACTTTGCTTACAATTATGAAATATTCCTCCAATCACAAAACTATTTGAATCCCAAGGATCAATAACTCCAAAAATGAAAGAGTTATCAATCATCAATACAATCATCCAACATGAAACAACTACTAGGAACCAAAATCTATAATGCTCCTCCAAGGAAGAACATAAATTAGCTTGATAACAAGTAGAAACAACTCTAAACAGCCATGAATCAGTTGATTCTCACTCTCCAAAAGAGCATTAATAACTGTAACACTTGTTTCTTTTATCTAAAAACTTATGTCATCTTCCCATAAAAGGATTAAAGCAATAAAAAGATTAATCTCATGGCTGCATAAGTTTGAATAATCTCATGAAAATTAGATTTCAGGGATCTAAAAATGTGATAGCAACAACAAAACTGAAATATTTTGAGAACAATAAGAAATTTAGGCCATCTAAAATAAGAATATGTCAATGTCATAGCCAAAATTTCTCTCCAATCCATAAAAAATGTATGCAATTGAACATTTATGATGGCTCATTAGATGAAGGACATCAACTTCATGACATAAATTTGACTCCAAAAGCATCCATAAAACAATCTTACCAACAACACTATCCTCCATAGAACTCTACAAATAAACTCCATTATGAGAGTAAGCCATCACTGAACCCAATCCATTGCATACCTAAACCTTCTACCCATATTCAACAACTGATGAAAACTTCTAGTTGGTGAAGTTTTTGTAAGAGTAACATTCCATGAGTGTTCCTCACTTGGATCTCATATCCTATTGCTATCTTCCTCCATGTTGTGAACTCCAATTTGGTCTTCATCATTCAACATGAGAGGTGAATTTTCATGTGTTAACTCAACTTCTGTCATAGAAACAGAATCATCAAATGGTTGGAAGTTGTTTTCACCTTTTTGTTCACACAATTCATCATTTTTCTCCAACTCTGCATCATCATACTTAGGAGGATGTCCTAAATCATAACTTCCTTGGAGCAAATCTTACTCTTCAATTATCAGCTTGCCTTCATCTGCTCTAGCAACTCCAACTTGCTCCTTGAATTGTAGTACATCAACAAGCTGATTTACAGCTTCTAAGAGAGCCATTTGGGTACTTTCTAAGGAATCCATAGTTGTTTTAAGCTTAAATGTAAGCTTATCAATTTTAACATATCTTCCCTCCAATCCTTCACCTAATCGATCAACAAACTCAAGAACATGATCTCTATCAGACAACATGTTCAAATAATCTAATTTCAAAGTTTCTAATGCCTTCCTAACTATACACCAATATTCAAGTGAAGATCCTTTTTCCGTGCCCATTTGTTTCCTTTCAAGTTGAGCTGTCTGTTAGCACAGTAAAATTTTCAAAATTTTACTATTTCCTTACTCCATCATATTTGAATAAACCCTAAGGAATATCCCAAAAGGACCACAATATAAAATTTTTCTATCTCATAAAATGTCTAGGGATGAGCAGTGTCAAATTTCATCAAAATCAATCCATCGGCAAGAGGTCGTGTGGCTTACACCGATACACAAGGAATTGTTTGAAAACAACCATCGGCGTGAAAATAGAGATCGGAAGAAGAATTATGGAGCTCACCGATGGAGTAAGCAACACCGATGACTTTACATCGGCAAGAAAGGCAAGTGGTCATGCCGATCGGTATGACAAATATCTATCGGATGATCTCTTAGAAGTTGCCCCGACGGTATATATCATACCGATGAAGCACTTTCGGCAAGAGTTTCACCGAACAGCATGCGAGGGTAACAAAGCAATAGTCATCGGTGAGAAATGAACCATCGGAATAGAAAACAAGTAAGTCTCCGACGATCAAGAGTCCTGGCGATAAGAAAGCCATCGGCAAGACTCACAGCGATGCACCTCTATCGGTATAACTTGACATATCGGAACAAAAGAAATAAGTCTTGCCGATTCATAAGTCACGGCGATCAAAAGGTGTCGGTGACACTTTACTAAACTTTGCCCGATGAAGGATATAACAAAGGACATCGGGGAGATGATATGGATCGGGATATATTGAGAAAGTTATCCCGATAGTGAATGTCATTCCGATAAAGATAAAAGTTCATACATGAAGAGACTATCGGTAAGACAATAAAGATCGGGGAAACATAATTTTAGTATCCCGATGGTCTCAATCTTCCCGATAAGCAAAACATATCGGTGGGACTTGCCATATCGCGGAGAGATCTAAAACCCTTGGCGATGAAGGAAGTCATGTCGATGGTCGCACCCACTTGAAATATGATACCACATGGCGTCGGGGATATAATTGAGGGGTCACGCCGATTGACTGTCCGCGCCATAAAAAAAACGTTGAGGTCGCCCAGACATTTCAAAAATCACGCCGATAAGAAGAGTTATGGCGATGTGACACTTCACAGCGATGAACATTGAATTGATCAGATAATTAATACAAAACGACTACGAAGTTCATACGATCATTATAATTGCAAAAAACCGTCTGAGAGCAGAATACAGGAGAATTCTCAGGGGAAAAGCAAAGGCTTCCAATTCCAGCCGTCGAATGACAGGTACACATACACAAACCACTATATTGCCTGTATTTGAATTTCCTGCCAAATTTTTCAAAAATGGAAACTCTGGGGAAAGGAAAAGGAAGAAAATCACAAGGGGAAACCAGTAAACCAAAGAAGCAAAAAACTGATCAAACCCCTGAAGAAAAAGTCAAAGACAGAAAACTAAATCAGGACTTGATTGATCAGTTGCCTGGGTCAACTCCCAAGGCCAGGAGGTCTGCCCAACTCAGGGCAGAAGTAGAGAAATTGGAAGACAAACATAAGCGCCTGGGAGATATTTGGACCCCAATTAGGGGATATGAACTCTTCAGATTCCACTACAACAGAAGATTTAGAAATGCTCCTGTGTCAAACCCATGGCACATGAATTTAGGCAAACTGGTTGTACCTAATGTATTCTTGAATGTAGAACTCCTGCAACTGTTAGCCAGGCATTACAATTTAGGCCTGAAAGCTATCTGCAACCCTCAAGGAGAACCAATTGTACACCTATCAAAAAATGCTATTTGTGAGGTGTATGATTTGGATAATTTGTGCACTGTCCCTATTGTTTATGAAGATTTGGGTAAAGAATACTGGAGAATGGATACAACCTACAATGGATGGAGGTTACCCATTCATAGACCCAGGATTGAAGGAGAAGTGATACCCTTGACTGAGAATGATGGCCCTCCCTTTCATGTGTCCATTTTTGAACCATACATTCAATATACTTACTATTCTGTAGGCCAAGTCCTTGGCTCAGAGGTCCCTGAGTTCATGACTATTCCTCTAATGGTCATAACCTCTGATATTCAATGTCACAATGCCAGACAATTTGATTATGCCTCTTATGTTGCTACTAGAATAGACTCTGGTCTATCTGCAATAAGAAACAATGCTCCAGCATGCTCTTTTGAGCATTACTCGATGCTCATGCATATGGTCTTATACTATGGCCAGGAAGTAGGATTGTGGCCAAATGAGTTTCAAGTTGTTGCTGCTGATAAGAAAGGGGAGAAGATACCTGTACAAATGTGGACCAGAATCTGGGATAGCAGGTATGCTAACTCCAGCTATGCTCAATTTGAAGAGCATTGTGTTAAAGTGCTATATAGGTATTTCAACCACCCGTGTGAATATTCAATTTCAAATGAAATAAAAAGGTTCCTTAGACCAAGAGATTTTGGTGGCCCCCCTACTGTCACTCATAATTGGGGAGATTGGTATTGTTTTGAAGATGCTACTATGATCAGAGTGTATGGTTTTGAGGATGCTCCATTTATATTGCCTAAAACTGTCCCTGACAGAATTGCATATTTGGAAATAATTAGGCAAATGCATTGTTCAAATGTCATGCATCTGAGTTCGCATGATAAACAATCATTCATGCCCAGCACTTTGTGTTTTGGGGATTTTACTGTGGTTTCAAAAGAAGGATACAATCTCATTTTGGATAAACTAATGCATTATAACATGGTGACTGCTGAGGTGAGGAAAGGGTTTGACCCTGAGGGTTTCATTGACTATGCAAGAAGAAAACAAAATCTCAGTGGATACATGCACATACATTATCCACATGATGATGTCATTAGAAATTTGGAAGAGGCTGAAGTCGACTTGGTGGTGGAGAAATATAACAGAGATTTGAATGAAAAGAAAAAGCAGTTGGCAGCAGTTGAAGTGGTATCCTCTGAAGAGGAAGAATTGACTGAACAGCCACAAGATAAGACAATAGAAATGTCTAAAAGAAAAATGCAACAATATCAGTCTCCAGTTGTGATACATGATGAGGAGGGGTCTGCTGATGAAGATCCACGCCAAAAGGCTTATGATTCTTTTGTGTCAGATGATACATTCATTCATTCGAAGGAATTTAAATCATTCCTGTATAAATACAAGGGAAAAGAAATTAGAGAGTCAGTAGATAATGTTTCTGCTGACAATGAAAAACAGTTATTAGAGATGTTAAAGGAGACAGTGGACAAGGAAATGCAGGACATGACACCAAGCAGAGGCAGACAGCTGCTTAAAGATGCAGGGGTTATGATTTTTCCCGGTTTGGATTTAAATTCTGCTCTGGTTTTTGATAGTTTTTTGAATAATGCTGATGATAAGTATAAGCTTACTCCAGAAGGAGTTAATGAAGTCTATATGGGAACGAGATACAATAATGATGAAAATTCTTTAATGATATGGGCATTGTATCCTCCCCATAAGAAGACGGCCATCATAGACACTGAAAAAACTTTTGGCCATGTTATGACTTTCAGAGCAGGTGAAACTGACCCCATAATTACTGCAGACATTGGTATCAATGTTGCAAAGTTGAATAAAGCACAAGCTCAGATGTTAATCAAGGAAAGAGATGCTTATAAGCTGAATTGTGAAAGATTAACAAAAGAGAATGACTACTTGAAGGACGCTGTTAAGAGCACCTTTGGCCAATCTACGAAGAGAATAACTCAAGGTGAGAGCTCACAAAGTAGTCAAGAGATATCCCATGATCAAGCCAAACAAATTCAAATAGATGCATTTGTTACAATACTACAGAGCAGGTATGCAAACATGGTACGGTGGTTAAACCAGTTTTGGGATAACTACTCGGAAAATCATAAAGCAGTCAAAGAACATGAAAGGCTTGATAAGAGGATACAAGAAAAGGTGATCGAGTTGCAAAACAGAGGTGTCACTGATGGCACAGACATCTCTGATGCAAGAGCATTGCTCAAACGGCATCAGAATTATTATGATAAACTCAAAGCTGATGCTAAGGAAGGGACTGATGCATCAGACGCAGGGGTGCCCAGGATATTCAAAGATAATGGAGAGGTAAAGAGCAAAGAAGAGTGGACTGTTGATTGTCAAGTTATATTGCACAAAGCCACAGGAGCTCTAAAAGATAAAGCCTCTGTATCTACAGAAGTTTGCAAACAACTGGAGGAAATGGTCACCCTTGATATAATCACCAGGAGTGCAGTCGAGCTTACTGATTCTCACTGTGCGCAGGAGTACTTAGATCATCTGACAAAAGTCTATTTATGGCTAAACAGAGCCTAATTAAACTTATGTAATTATTGTTTGTATTGGTTAAAATCCCAAGAGACTTATTGAAGAGTTGTATCTCTTCATGAAAATATCTATATAAGTTCAAACAATCTATGCTGAAAATCATCAGCAGTAGAAGATATTCATATATACATATACATAATATTCCAAAATGACCGTGTTGCATATTTTATTTTGAAGAAGAAATTTGAAGTTCTCTGATTCAGTATTTCTACTTTGGTATCAATTATTTGTTGAAATTATTCAATTGTGTGGCTGTCTCCATTTCTGCATTTCCCTGTTATTCAGATTAAAGCTATCAAGTATATATTTAATCTGTCAATACACATTCGCTGTATCTGTGTGATTAATTCGGTTGGTGTCCATCCTAAGGAATTAAACCCTTCTGATTTATTCACAGTAGCCTGGAAGTAGTAAGTTGGGATTACTAAGTAGAGCCATATAGTTAGGATTGACACACTGTCTCCAGTAAAATATTATCTGTTAATCTTGTCCATTCATTTCATTTGGTTCCTTCAAGTAAGGATTAAAATACCTTCTGGTGAATTATAGGACATCTGATTTTATTTGGTTGGATTATCAAGAAGAGTCTGTCAGTCACTTACTTGCACGTTTATACAAGCTATAAACCAGAACTGTGCCAAATATCTAGAATTATTACCATTTAGAAATTACTGTTCTTAGTCCTTCAAATTGACTCTGTTACCCAACAAGGCACTAATCTCATTCAACTCATTAATTAAAACCTTTTTGATATTGCTTATACAATTTCTGCCAATCACTTATAGAATTAATTAGTCAGCTTTGTCATCTATCCTACATCCTATGCCATTGTAGATAGACCTAGTTAGTCCATTCATCCACACTCAGACTGCTTTAATATTTCAGGGTTCACCCACCTAGGTGTAGCAGGACCTAAAGTGTAGGAAATCATCAAACCTCGAAGGTTGATTTCGTCAAGTTAGTTCAAAAACGTTGCAAATCCAAATATAGAGCCTGGCATCCTCTTAGGATTAGTAACTTGCATTTTTGAGACCTAACAAATTGGCGACTCTACTGGGGAATTAGTAAAAAGACCTTAGAAATTAATCCTTTCTTTCATAGAGTCATTTAAAATTTCTTTTTGGTAACTCTGCTGGTGACAAAGAACCTTACAGATAAAAATATAAACTTTTCCTATTCAATAGGTGGCGACTCTAGTTACAATTATAACAAAAATTTCAAATGGATGGTAGGAGATCCAGGATGGAAGGCAGAAACTTGCAGTCATCTCCACCACTTAGAAACATCTCCAAAAGAAATGTGAATCCAAAATATTCCCATCAAGATAATAATCTAGACATCCAGGAGAATGATTTAGAACAAAATATTGCAATTCACAACAAATTCACACCTCTGCATGATTCAAACGAGAACCTCAGTGGAGCAACTGATGATATTTTGGCAAGGTACAGACCCACTCCTCAAGAACAGCGGGATCATGATGCAAAGGTCATGAGGGATATTGATAGAAACCAAGCTGAACATGATTTCAAGGTCTCATTTGACCAGGGAGAGGAGATAGGATATGAACTGTCAAATCAGGGAATGAATGACAATCCAGAATATCAGGAAATAAATAATCAAGACATGAGTGATGAGAAACAGGAAATACTCATGCTCAGGAAGGAACTCGAAAGGTACAAAATACAAGAGGAGAAGGAGTTATTGCAGCAAGAAATTCAACAGAGGAGAAATAAAGCCAAAACAGCTCCCCCTAAATATGTACCCCCGCATAGAGGGAATATTTCAAGAAATACACAACAAAATACAAATAGTGCTCAAAACTCACATGCTTCTGGAAGTCATCAGAACACTATTCCCCAAATCCCCAGACCACCTCCCATACGTAATGTATCCCTACATATGGCAAATAATTACCCACCCCCTGGTCAACAATATTATAGGCCACAGAATCAACACATAAATCCCCATATGAACCAACATCAACAATATGCATATCATCAGCCACCAGGTGGATATAATTACTATCCCAATCCACCACATCTCAATTTTCCTCCCCAAAACCTTGCTAATATATGCAGTCAATTTGATTTGACTGGATATCAGTTATATCCATATCCTATGGATAGTACTTGGAGAAACATGGTTCCCAAGTTTACTGGAAACAATGCAGTATCTGCAGAAGATCATATCAGAAGTTTTAATGCTTTTGTACAGGATATAGGTATGGACTGGGAAGACATTAGAATGAGGTTATTTATGATGTCCCTCATTGAAGATGCCAGAGATTGGTTTAATAGCTTGCCTGATGCATCAATCAATTCAATGACTGATTTCCATAACCAGTTTAAGGATCAGTATGGTAACCAATACGCTCCTGAGTTTGCACTACATGAACTAATAAGTATACAGAAGTATCAAAATGAATCAGTATTTGATTTCAACCTGAAGTTTTCCAAGTTACATAATAAGGTACCACATGGAGCCAAGTTATCTGACCAGGCAACACTGAGTATCTATATGAAGGCATTTGACCCCAAAACAGGATATGAACTCAGAAACTGGTGTCCTGCAACGTTGGCTGAAGCACAGAAAATAGCCATAACTATTGAAAATAATAGAAAAGCTGCAGGAATGGTCAGTAAAAGGGAAAATCATAGAAATCTTCAGAATCCAAATGCTCAACAGGTTAAACCAGAGGGTCAGCATAGGCAGGATAGACCTAGGTTACATGATATGCCTTACAATACAAATTGGAAGGATGGAAGACCTATTGACAACAACAGAAAGCAGCCATATGGAAAGGATACTCCTGATCCATTGAAGAGAAACATGGCACATATGGCAGAAAATAAACCTTGGTGTTCTGTATGTAACTTGCCACATTCACCTGAATACTGTGAGGTAGCTAAATCAATACAGCAAGAGGAAATGCTATACAACTATAATAGGGATAATCACACCATCAATATGATGCAGGATACACCATGTGTGGTAACAGAAGATTATTCTTCTTCAGAGGAAGAAGGGTATGAGTATGATGTAGGGAACCAAAAATATCATGTTAACATGGGAGAACAGCAAGTATTCTCAGACCAGGAAGATATTTATGACAATAAACCATATGGTCAATGGAGAAAACCTACTGAGGATGAAAAAGAAGCTCTCACAGTAGCTGCGGTGGCTCAAGCTCGAAACACTTATAACTTAAGGAATAGAACAACAAATACTGGGCAAGGAACTCCTGGGAGTGTATTCATAAAAGATCAGAATAACAAAGGGAATAATACAAAATCATCACCTAAAGAACCAGAAAAAGGGGATAAAAATAAAATGAAAGAAAATATAGAAAAAGAGAATACAAAAATAGAAAAGAATGACCATATCATAACCCCTTCTTTTGACATTGCACAGGCAGTGTCTCAGGTGAAAATATCAGTCCCACTCCTAGAGATGATGAAAATAGATAAATATAGGAGTACAGTTGTCAAGATGATTTCTGATACACCTAATCCAAAACATAAAGGATTTGAAAAAACAACAAATAATGTGCATCAGGAAAATTTTAAGATGCCTGAGGTTTACCTTGGTGATACGCTTACAAAAAATCCCTCACAGGTAGATCCATTCTATACTACACTAGTAATCAAGAACAGAATAGTCAGGAATTGTATGATTGATTCAGGTGCTGCTATGAATATCATGCCTATAGCAGTGATGAAAGAATTAGGGATGTGGGTTGATACTACGTATGGCCAATGTTATGCAATGGATAACAGATCTATTCCAGTAGTTGGTATTATGAAAGATGTAGAAATAAAACTTGCTTCGTATCCTGAGGCAACATATAACATTGACATCACTGTGGTTGATATCCCACCGTATTATGGAATGCTGTTATCAAGGCAGTGGGCTGCAATGGCAGGAGGCAATGTTCAATTAGATCTATCATATGCCACCATACCAGTAGGTGACAAGGAAATCAAGTTGTGCAGAGAACCAAGGTATGACAATATTATAGAAAGAATGGACCGGCATCAGGTGAATTTCTTTTGTGACACAGATTTAGGGGTTTTCAAAGTTGAAGAAAC
This sequence comes from Cunninghamia lanceolata, assembly GCA_027924645.1. Classification (NCBI taxonomy): domain Eukaryota; kingdom Viridiplantae; phylum Streptophyta; class Pinopsida; order Cupressales; family Cupressaceae; genus Cunninghamia; species Cunninghamia lanceolata. The sequence goes on from BSBN01000111.1 coordinate 440,795, forward strand.
TACCCCAGAATTCCATAACACTGACCCAATACACACTGAATCTATGAAAAGAGAAAATGATTTGTGGAAAATGTATTTCGATGGTGCATGCAGCAAGATAGGAAATGGGGCCGGAGTAGTTTTTATCTCACCAGGAGGTAAAACATTCAAATACTCTTTCTTACTGACATTTGAATGCACCAATAACGTAGCTGAGTATGAAGCCCTACTCATTGGCCTAGACATAGCCACCAAATACAAAATAAAAGAGTTGGCTGTCTATGGTGATTCTGAATTGGTCATCTCCCAAGTAAGAGAAAAATATTTATCTAAGAATAAAAGATTAAGACAGTACAGGAATGCAGTTTGGGATAGTGTTGAATTATTTGATGCTTTTTCGATTAGCTGGGTTGATAGGTCTAAAAACATCATGGCAGACTTTTTAGCAAACATTGCATTAAAGAGAGATGATCTAACATTAGGAGGGATCACAGAAGTAGAATTTAAAACTAGACCTACCATCCCTGATAATATACAGAACTGGCAGGTGTTTGACAGCGATGCTGATATAATCAATTTCTTACATTGTGCTGATTATTATGAAAATCAAGAAATTGATTTCAGTGCATTTGTGGAGAAACACGATGGGAAAGAAACCCTATTTGGCCAAGAAGTGGTTCAACTGAAGACAAATAAGATACCCAAAGGGCTTATTGCATTAGAAAAAGCATTTGATGGGCATGATAGATACAAGAAGAAAGAAACACCAGTGACACCTGAGAATCTTGAGGAAGTGAACTTGGGGACTCAGACAACCCCAAAAAATGTATATATTGGGAGGAATCTTGACCAGAAAATCAGAAGTAGAATTATCAATCTACTTAGGAAGTATAGGCATGTGTTTGCTTGGTCATATGATGACTTAAAGGCATATAGAGAGGATCTATTTCAACATGAGATACCACTCAAACCAGATGCAAAACCATTCAGACAGAAACAAAGGCCGATTAATCCTACATTGGATCCGAAAATGCTGGAGGAACTTACAAAGTTAAGGGATGGAGCTATAATCAAGCCTATTAGACATTCTTCCTGGGTCTCAAACTTAGTACCTGTCAGGAAAAAGAATGGTGACATTAGACTGTGTGTGGATTTCAGAAACCTGAATAAATCTTCTCTCAAAGATAATTATCCTCTTCCCAATATGGAGGCGATATTACAGAAAGTTACTGGATGTGAATTACTATCCATGATGGATGGTTTCTCCGGCTACAATCAGGTAAAGGTTAAGGAGTCTGAACAATTCAAGACTGCATTCACCACTCCGTGGGGAACATATGTATACTTGAGAATGCCATTTGGATTAACTAATGCTGGGGCAACATTTCAAAGAGCGATGGATGTAGCCTTTGCTGAATTGATCAATAAGATTATGATAGTCTATCAAGATGACTTAACAGCATATTCAAAAAAGGCTGAAGATCATTATACACATCTAGAACAGATATTTGTCAAAGCCCTAGAATATGGAATATCATTGAATCCTAAAAAATGCCAATTTGCAGTAACAGAAGGAAAATTGCTTGGCCATATAGTCTCGAAGGAAGGAGTTAAAATAGATCCTGAAAGGGTGGAAGCAATTGATCAGGTCCCTATTCCAAAAAATGTAAAAGCTATACAATCATTTTTTGGTCAGATAAATTTTGTCAGAAGATTTATACCAAATTTCGCAGAGATTGTTTGTCCTATATCAAGAATGCTGAAGAAGAACTCAGATATGAAATGGACAACAGAAGCAATAGAAGCATTTGGTAACATTAAGGAGGCCATCAAACAAGCTCCAGTCTTAATATCCCCTGACTTCGGCAAACCTTTCCAACTTTTTTCATTTGCTTCCTATCATACAGTGGCAGCAGTGTTGTTGCAAAAAAACAATGATGGATATGAACAGCCAATCTCTTTCTTTAGCAAGTCCCTTCAGAATGCAGAGTTGAAGTATGACATTATTGAAAAACAGGCATATGCATTGGTAAAAGCAGTAAAAAACTTTAGACCATATTTGGTAGGGGCTAAAATCATAGCATATGTTCCTAATGCTGCAGTCAAGGATGTACTGATCCAAACTGAGGTCACCGGTAGGAGATGTAGGTGGATTAATAGGATTCAGGAATTCAACATTGAAATCCAAATCACTAAATTAGTAAGAGGACAGGGTCTTGCCAAATTGATGGCTGAAAGTAATCTAGAAGCTTCCCATATATGTAATGTTGATGCAAGTACCAGTATTGAACGCACTCCATGGTGATATAGTATATTATCTAACACATATGAAGAGTCCTGAAGGATATGATGATAACAAAAGAAGGACACTCAAACTACAAGCTTCAAAATATGTACTCATTGGTGGAGATCTCTATTGGAAAAATAGAGATGGGGTTCTACTATTATGTTTGGATGAATATCAATCAAAACATATTATGAAGGAATTGCATGAAGGCATGTGCGGAGGACATTTCTCAGCAAAAACCACAGCTCACAAGATTTTGAGGGCAGGGTACTATTGGCCTAAAGTCTTTAACGATTCATACCAGTACACTAGAAAATGTGAAGCATGCCAAAAGTTCTTAGGGAAGTTAAAGTATCATGGAGCACTACCTTTAAAACCTATGCAAGTTGAGGCTCCATTTTATCAGTGGGGTATTGATTTTATAGGTGAAATTTCAGAGAAATCAAGTGGGGGGCACTGATGGATTTTAGTAGCTACTGATTACTTTACAAAATGGGTGGAAGCAATCCCAACCAGACAGGCTACTAGTAAAGTTGTGATAAATTTTCTAATGGATAACATTATATGCAAATTTGGTACTCCTGTAAGACTGATTACTGATAATGGGATGTGCTTTAGATCTGATGAATTCAAAGGTTTTTGCAGCACACATGGTATCACTATTTCTTATGCTGCTCCTTACCATCCACAGGCCAATGGACAAGCTGAATCAAGTAATAAGAGTCTGTTGAAAATCATAAAAAAAATGTTGGATAGAAATAAGAAGGCTTGGGATTCAAAATTAAGAATGGCAGTATGGGCTGACAGGATTACTATAAAAAGGGCAATTGGGAGATCCCCTTATGAATTGGTATATGGAACCCAAGCAAGATTACCATTAGAAAATCTTATACCAGTATACAAATTCATTCTCCAGGAAGACTTGAATATCCCTGAACCAATGGAGGAAAGGTTGGAACAATTGGCAGAGCTTGATGAAACAAGAAGAATGGCTCAGAAACAGAATATTAAATTACAATCACAGGTAAAATATCTCTTTGACAAAAAGGCCAAAGAAAGAAAGTTTGAAATAAATGATCTGGTACTAATGTGGAATGCAAGTTGTCAAGACAAAGGAAAACATGGAAAATTTGAAGCCCTGTGGTTGGGTCCTTTTGTTATCACTGGCAAGGGAGGTGATGATTCTTACTATGTACAGAATATGTCAGGAGAGGAGCAGGAATTGCCAGTACATGGGCAATACTTGAAGCAGTTCTTTTCATAAACATATACAAAGAGAATTGAGTGTTGCCAGTGCATGGACAACATTCAAATAATTCTCAAAATATCTTACTCCATGCACAGTAGTCTAGGAATCATTCCCGCTCCCCATCATTTGTTCCTTTCCTTTTTTCCAGTTCCATAAAACCTCACCCCAAAATAATAAAAGATGTGGTCTACTTCCCCAGGAGATCTGGATCCTTGTATACTCACAGGGAGTATACATCCCAGACAGAGCCACTGTTAGCACAGTAAAATTTTCAAAATTTTACTATTTCCTTACTCCATCATATTTGAATAAACCCTAAGGAATATCCCAAAAGGACCACAATATAAAATTTTTCTATCTCATAAAATGTCTAGGGATGAGCAGTGTCAAATTTCATCAAAATCAATCCATCGGCAAGAGGTCGTGTGGCTTACACCGATACACAAGGAATTGTTTGAAAACAACCATCGGCGTGAAAATAGAGATCGGAAGAAGAATTATGGAGCTCACCGATGGAGTAAGCAACACCGATGACTTTACATCGGCAAGAAAGGCAAGTGGTCATGCCGATCGGTATGACAAATATCTATCGGATGATCTCTTAGAAGTTGCCCCGATGGTATATATCATACCGATGAAGCACTTTCGGCAAGAGTTTCACCGAACAGCATGCGAGGGTAACAAAGCAATAGTCATCGGTGAGAAATGAACCATCAGAATAGAAAACAAGTAAGTCTCCGACGATCAAGAGTCCTGGCGATAAGAAAGCCATCGGCAAGACTCACAGCGATGCACCTCTATCGGTATAACTTGACATATCGGAACAAAAGAAATAAGTCTTGCCGATTCATAAGTCACGGCGATCAAAAGGTGTCGGTGACACTTTACTAAACTTTGCCCGATGAAGGATATAACAAAGGACATCGGGGAGATGATATGGATTGGGATATATTGAGAAAGTTATCCCGATAGTGAATGTCATTCCGATAAAGATAAAAGTTCATACATGAAGAGACTATCGGTAAGACAATAAAGATCGGGGAAACATAATTTTAGTATCCCGATGGTCTCAATCTTCCCGATAAGCAAAACATATCGGTGGGACTTGCCATATCGCGGAGAGATCTAAAACCCTCGGCGATGAAGGAAGTCATGCCGATGGTCGCACCCACTTGAAATATGATACCACATGGCGTCGGGGATATAATTGAGGGGTCACGCTGATTGACTGTCCGCGCCATAAAAAAAACGTTGAGGTCGCCCAGACATTTCAAAAATCACGCCGATAAGAAGAGTTATGGCGATGTGACACTTCACAGCAATGAACATTGAATTGATCAGATAATTAATACAAAACGGCTACGAAGTTCATACGATCATTATAATTGCAAAAAACCATCCGAGAGCAGAATACAGGAGAATTCTCAGGGCAAAAGCAAAGGCTTCCAATTCCAGCCGTCGAACGACAGGTACACATACACAAACCACTATATTGCCTGTATTTGAATTTCCTGCCAAATTTTTCAAAAATGGAAACTCCGGGGAAAGGAAAAGGAAGAAAATCACAAGGGGAAACCAGTAAACCAAAGAAGCAAAAAACTGATCAAACCCCTGAAGAAAAAGTCAAAGACAGAAAACTAAATCAGGACTTGATTGATCAGTTGCCTGGGTCAACTCCCAAGGCCAGGAGGTCTGCCCAACTCAGGGCAGAAGTAGAGAAATTGGAAGACAAACATAAGCGCCTGGGAGATATTTGGACCCCAATTAGGGGATATGAACTCTTCAGATTCCACTACAACAGAAGATTTAGAAATGCTCCTGTGTCAAACCCATGGCACATGAATTTAGGCAAACTGGTTGTACCTAATGTATTCTTGAATGTAGAACTCCTGCAACTGTTAGCCAGGCATTACAATTCAGGCCTGAAAGCTATCTGCAACCCTCAAGGAGAACCAATTGTACACCTATCAAAAAATGCTATTTGTGAGGTGTATGATTTGGATGATTTGTGCACTGTCCCTATTGTTTATGAAGATTTGGATAAAGAATACTGGAGAATGGATACAACCTACAATGGATGGAGGTTACCCATTCATAGACCCAGGATTGAAGGAGAAGTGATACCCTTGACTGAGAATGATGGCCCTCCCTTTCATGTGTCCATTTTTGAACCATACATTCAATATACTTACTATTCTGTAGGCCAAGTCCTTGGCTCAGAGGTCCCTGAGTTCATGACTATTCCTCTAATGGTCATAACCTCTGATATTCAATGTCACAATGCCAGACAATTTGATTATGCCTCTTATGTTGCTACTAGAATAGACTCTGGTCTATCTGCAATAAGAAACAATGCTCCAGCATGCTCTTTTGAGCATTACTCGATGCTCATGCATATGGTCTTATACTATGGCCAGGAAGTAGGATTGTGGCCAAATGAGTTTCAAGTTGTTGCTGCTGATAAGAAAGGGGAGAAGATACCTGTACAAATGTGGACCAGAATCTGGGATAGCAGGTATGCTAACTCCAGCTATGCTCAATTTGAAGAGCATTGTGTTAAAGTGCTATATAGGTATTTCAACCACCCCTATGAATATTCAATTTCAAATGAAATAAAAAGGTTCCTCAGACCAAGAGATTTTGGTGGCCCCCCTACTGTCACTCATAATTGGGGAGATTGGTATTGTTTTGAAGATGCTACTATGATCAGAGTGTATGGTTTTGAGGATGCTCCATTTATATTGCCTAAAACTGTCCCTGACAGAATTGCATATTTGGAAATAATTAGGCAAATGCATTGTTCAAATGTCATGCATCTGAGTTCGCATGATAAACAAGCATTCATGCCCAGCACTTTGTGTTTTGGGGATTTTACTGTGGTTTCAAAAGAAGGATACAATCTCATTTTGGATAAACTAATGCATTATAACATGGTGACTGCTGAGGTGAGGAAAGGGTTTGACCCTGAGGGTTTCATTGACTATGCAAGAAGAAAACAAAATCTCAGTGGATACATGCACATACATCATCCACATGATGATGTCATTAGAAATTTGGAAGAGGCTGAAGTCGACTTGGTGGTGGAGAAATATAACAGAGATTTGAATGAAAAGAAAAAGCAGTTGGCAGCAGTTGAAGTGGTATCCTCTGAAGAGGAAGAATTGACTGAACAGCCACAAGATAAGACAATAGAAATGTCTAAAAGAAAAATGCAACAATATCAGTCTCCAGTTGTGATACATGATGAGGAGGGGTCTGCTGATGAAGATCCACGCCAAAAGGCTTATGATTCTTTTGTGTCAGATGATACATTCATTCATTCGAAGGAATTTAAATCATTCCTGTATAAATACAAGGGAAAAGAAATTAGAGAGTCAGTAGATAATGTTTTTGCTGACAATGAAAAATAGTTATTAGAGATGTTAAAGGAGACAGTGGACAAGGAAATGCAGGACATGACACCAAGCAGAGGCAGACAGCTGCTTAAAGATGCAGGGGTTATGATTTTTCCCGGTTTGGATTTAAATTCTGCTCTGGTTTTTGATAGTTTTTTGAATAATGCTGATGATAAGTATAAGCTTACTCCAGAAGGAGTTAATGAAGTCTATATGGGAACGAGATACAATAATGATGAAAATTCTTTAATGATATGGGCATTGTATCCTCCCCATAAGAAGACGGCCATCATAGACACTGAAAAAACTTTTGGCCATGTTATGACTTTCAGAGCAGGTGAAACTGACCCCATAATTACTGCAGACATTGGTATCAATGTTGCAAAGTTGAATAAAGCACAAGCTCAGATGTTAATCAAGGAAAGAGATGCTTATAAGCTGAATTGTGAAAGATTAACAAAAGAGAATGACTACTTGAAGGACGCTGTTAAGAGCACCTTTGGCCAATCTACGAAGAGAATAACTCAAGGTGAAAGCTCACAAAGTAGTCAAGAGATATCCCATGATCAAGCCAAACAAATTCAAATAGATGCATTTGTTACAATACTGCAGAGCAGGTATGCAAACATGGTACGGTGGTTAAACCAGTTTTGGGATAACTACTCAGAAAATCATAAAGCAGTCAAAGAACATGAAAGGCTTGATAAGAGGATACAAGAAAAGGTGATCGAGTTGCAAAACAGAGGTGCCACTGATGGCACAGACATCTCTGATGCAAGAGCATTGCTCAAACGGCATCAGAATTATTATGATAAACTCAAAGCTGATGCTAAGGAAGGGACTGATGCATCAGACGCAGGGGTGCCCAGGATATTCAAAGATAATGGAGAGGTAAAGAGCAAAGAAGAGTGGACTGTTGATTGTCAAGTTATATTGCACAAAGCCACAGGAGCTCTAAAAGATAAAGCCTCTGTATCTACAGAAGTTTGCAAACAACTGGAGGAAATGGTCACCCTTGATATAATCACCAGGAGTGCAGTCGAGCTTACTGATTCTCACCGTGCGCAGGAGTACTTAGATCATCTGACAAAAGTCTATTTATGGCTAAACAGAGCCTAATTAAACTTATGTAATTATTGTTTGTATTGGTTAAAATCCCAAGAGACTTATTGAAGAGTTGTATCTCTTCATGAAAATATCTATATAAGTTCAAACAATCTATGCTGAAAATCATCAGCAGTAGAAGATATTCATATATACATATACATAATATTCCAAAATGACCGTGTTGCATATTTTATTTTGAAGAAGAAATTTGAAGTTCTCTGATTCAGTATTTCTACTTTGGTATCAATTATTTGTTGAAATTATTCAATTGTGTGGCTGTCTCCATTTCTGCATTTCCCTGTTATTCAGATTAAAGCTATCAAGTATATATTTAATCTGTCAATACACATTCGCTGTATCTGTGTGATTAATTCGGTTGGTGTCCATCCTAAGGAATTAAACCCTTCTGATTTATTCACAGTAGCCTGGAAGTAGTAAGTTGGGATTACTAAGTAGAGCCATATAGTTAGGATTGACACACTGTCTCCAGTAAAATATTATCTATTAATCTTGTCCATTCATTTCATTTGGTTCCTTCAAGTAAGGATTAAAATACCTTCTGGTGAATTATAGGACATCTGATTTTATTTGGTTGGATTATCAAGAAGAGTCTGTCAGTCACTTACTTGCACGTTTATACAAGCTATAAACCAGAACTGTGCCAAATATCTAGAATTATTACCATTTAGAAATTACTGTTCTTAGTCCTTCAAATTGACTCTGTTACCCAACAAGACACTAATCTCATTCAACTCATTAATTAAAACCTTTTTGATATTGCTTATACAATTTCTGCCAATCACTTATAGAATTAATTAGTCAGCTTTGTCATCTATCCTACATCCTATGCCATTGTAGATAGACCTAGTTAGTCCATTCATCCACACTCAGACTGCTTTAATATTTTAGGGTTCACCCACCTAGGTGTAGCAGGACCTAAAGTGTAGGAAATCATCAAACCTCGAAGGTTGATTTCGTCAAGTTAGTTCAAAAACGTTGCAAATCCAAATATAGAGCCTGGCATCCTCTTAGGATTAGTAACTTGCATTTTTGAGACCTAACAAATTGGCGACTCTACTGGGGAATTAGTAAAAAGACCTTAGAAATTAATCCTTTCTTTCATAGAGTCATTTAAAATTTCTTTTTGGTAACTCTGCTGGTGACAAAGAACCTTACAGATAAAAATATAAACTTTTCCTATTCAATAGGTGGCGACTCTAGTTACAATTATAACAAAAATTTCAAATGGATGGTAGGAGATCCAGGATGGAAGGCAGAAACTTGCAGTCATCTCCACCACTTAGAAACATCTCCAAAAGAAATGTGAATCCAAAATATTCCCATCAAGATAATAATCTAGACATCCAGGAGAATGATTTAGAACAAAATATTGCAATTCACAACAAATTCACACCTCTGCATGATTCAAACGAGAACCTCAGTGGAGCAACTGATGATATTTTGGCAAGGTACAGACCCACTCCTCAAGAACAGCGGGATCATGACGCAAAGGTCATGAGGGATATTGATAGAAACCAAGCTGAACATGATTTCAAGGTCTCATTTGACCAGGGAGAGGAGATAGGATATGAACTGTCAAATCAGGGAATGAATGACAATCCAGAATATCAGGAAATAAATAATCAAGACATGAGTGATGAGAAACAGGAAATACTCATGCTCAGGAAGGAACTCGAAAGGTACAAAATACAAGAGGAGAAGGAGTTATTGCAGCAAGAAATTCAACAGAGGAGAAATAAAGCCAAAACAGCTCCCCCTAAATATGTACCCCCGCATAGAGGGAATATTTCAAGAAATACACAACAAAATACAAATAGTGATCAAAACTCACATGCTTCTGGAAGTCATCAGAACACTATTCCCCAAATCCCCAGACCACCTCCCATACGTAATGCATCCCTACATATGGCAAATAATTACCCACCCCCTGGTCAACAATATTATAGGCCACAAAATCAACACATAAATCCCCATATGAACCAACATCAACAATATGCATATCATCAGCCACCAGGTGGATATAATTACTATCCCAATCCACCACATTTCAATTTTCCTCCCCAAAACCTTGCTAATATATGCAGTCAATTTGATTTGACTGGATATCAGTTATATCCATATCCTATGGATAGTACTTGGAGAAACATGGTTCCCAAGTTTACTGGAAACAATGCAGTATCTGCAGAAGATCATATCAGAAGTTTTAATGCTTTTGTACAGGATATAGGTATGGACTGGGAAGACATTAGAATGAGGTTATTTATGATGTCCCTCACTGAAGATGCCAGAGATTGGTTTAATAGCTTGCCCGATGCATCAATCAATTCAATGACTGATTTCCATAACTAGTTTAAGGATCAGTATGGTAACCAATACACTCCTGAGTTTGCACTACATGAACTAATAAGTATACAGAAGTATCAAAATGAATCAGTATTTGATTTCAACCTGAAGTTTTCCAAGTTACATAATAAGGTACCACATGGAGCCAAGTTATCTGACCAGGCAGCACTGAGTATCTATATGAAGGCATTTGACCCCAAAACAGGATATGAACTCAGAAACCGGTGTCCTGCAACGTTGGCTGAAGCACAGAAAATAGCCATAACTATTGAAAATAATAGAAAAGCTGCAGGAATGGTCAGTAAAAGGGAAAATCATAGAAATCTTCAGAATCCAAATGCTCAACAGATTAAACCAGAGGGTCAGCATAGGCAGGATAGACCTAGGTTACATGATATGCCTTACAATACAAATTGGAAGGATGGAAGACCTATTGACAACAACAGAAAGCAGCCATATGGAAAGGATACTCCTGATCCATTGAAGAGAAACATGGCACATATGGCAGAAAATAAACCTTGGTGTTCTGTATGTAACTTGCCACATTCACCTGAATACTGTGAGGTAGCTAAATCAATACAGCAAGAGGAAATGCTATACAACTATAATAGGGATAATCACACCATCAATATGATGCAGGATACACCATGTGTGGTAACAGAAGATTATTCTTCTTCAGAGGAAGAAGGGTATGAGTATGATGTAGGGAACCAAAAATATCATGTTAACATGGGAGAACAACAAGTATTCTCAGACCAGGAAGATATTTATGACAATAAACCATATGGTCAATGGAGAAAACCTACTGAGGATGAAAAAGAAGCTCTCACAGTAGCTGCAGTGGCTCAAGCTCGAAACACTTATAACTTAAGGAATAGAACAACAAATACTGGGCAAGGAACTCCTGGGAGTGTATTCATAAAAGATCAGAATAACAAAGGGAATAATACAAAATCATCACCTAAAGAACCAGAAAAAGGGGATAAAAATAAAATGAAAGAAAATATAGAAAAAGAGAATACAAAAACAGAAAAGAATGACCATATCATAACCCCTTCTTTTGACATTGCACAGGCAGTGTCTCAGGTGAAAATATCAGTCCCACTCCTAGAGATGATGAAAATAGATAAATATAGGAGTACAGTTGTCAAGATGATTTCTGATACACCTAATCCAAAACATAAAGGATTTGAAAAAACAACAAATAATGTGCATCAGGAAAATTTTAAGATGCCTGAGGTTTACCTTGGTGATACGCTTACAAAAAATCCCTCACAGGTAGATCCATTCTATACTACACTAGTAATCAAGAACAGAATAGTCAGGAATTGTATGATTGATTCAGGTGCTGCTATGAATATCATGCCTATAGCAGTGATGAAAGAATTAGGGATGTGGGTTGATACTACGTATGGCCAATGTTATGCAATGGATAACAGATCTATTCCAGTAGTTGGTATTATGAAAGATGTAGAAATAAAACTTGCTTCGTATCCTGAGGCAACATATAACATTGACATCACTGTGGTTGATATCCCACCGTATTATGGAATGCTGTTATCAAGGCAGTGGGCTGCAATGGCAGGAGGCAATGTTCAATTAGATCTATCATATGCCACCATACCAGTAGGTGACAAGGAAATCAAGTTGTGCAGAGAACCAAGGTATGACAATATTATAGAAAGAATGGACCGGCATCAGGTGAATTTCTTTTGTGACACAGATTTAGGGGTTTTCAAAGTTGGAGAAACTACCCCAGAATTCCATAACACTGACCCAATACACACTGAATCTATGAAAAGAGAAAATGATTTGTGGAAAATGTATTTCGATGGTGCATGCAGCAAGATAGGAAATGGGGCCGGAGTAGTTTTTATCTCACCAGGAGGTAAAACATTCAAATACTCTTTCTTACTGACATTTGAATGCACCGATAACGTAGCTGAGTATGAAGCCCTACTCATTGGCCTAGACATAGCCACCAAATACAAAATAAAAGAATTGGCTGTCTATGGTGATTCTGAATTGGTCATCTCCCAAGTAAGAGAAAAATATTTATCTAAGAATAAAAGATTAAGACAGTACAGGAATGCAGTTTGGGATAGTGTTGAATTATTTGATGCTTTTTCGATCAGCTGGGTTGATAGGTCTAAAAACATCATGGCAGACTTTTTAGCAAACATTGCATTAAAGAGAGATGATCTAACATTAGGAGGGATCACAGAAGTAGAATTTAAAACTAGACCTACCATCCCTGATAATATACAGAACTGGCAGGTGTTTGACAGCGATGCTGATATAATCAATTTCTTACATTGTGCTGATTATTATGAAAATCAAGAAATTGATTTCAGTGCATTTGTGGAGAAACACGATGGGAAAGAAACCCTATTTGGCCAAGAAGTGGTTCAACTGAAGACAAATAAGATACCCAAAGGGCTTATTGCATTAGAAAAAGCATTTGATGGGCATGATAGATACAAGAAGAAAGAAACACCAGTGACACCTGAGAATCTTGAGGAAGTGAACTTGGGGACTCAGACAACCCCAAAAAATGTATATATTGGGAGGAATCTTGACCAGAAAATCAGAAGTAGAATTATCAATCTACTTAGGAAGTATAGGCATGTGTTTGCTTGGTCATATGATGACTTAAAGGCATATAGAGAGGATCTATTTCAACATGAGATACCACTCAAACCAGATGCAAAACCATTTAGACAGAAACAAAGGCCGATTAATCCTACATTGGCTCCGAAAATGCTGGAGGAACTTACAAAGTTAAGGGATGGAGCTATAATCAAGCCTATTAGACATTCTTCCTGGGTCTCAAACTTAGTACCTGTCAGGAAAAAGAATGGTGACATTAGACTGTGTGTGGATTTCAGAAACCTGAATAAATCTTCTCTCAAAGATAATTATCCTCTTCCCAATATGGAGGCGATATTACAGAAAGTTACTGGATGTGAATTACTATCCATGATGGATGGTTTCTCCGGCTACAATCAGGTAAAGGTTAAGGAGTCTGAACAATTCAAGACTGCATTCACCACTCCGTGGGGAACATATGTATACTTGAGAATGCCATTTGGATTAACTAATGCTGGGGCAACATTTCAAAGAGCGATGGATGTAGCCTTTGCTGAATTGATCAATAAGATTATGATAGTCTATCAAGATGACTTAACAGCATATTCAAAAAAGGCTGAAGATCATTGCACACATCTAGAACAGATATTTGTCAAAGCCCTAGAATATGGAATATCATTGAATCCTAAAAAATGCCAATTTGCAGTAACAGAAGGAAAATTGCTTGGCCATATAGTCTCGAAGGAAGGAGTTAAAATAGATCCTGAAAGGGTGGAAGCAATTGATCAGGTCCCTATTCCAAAAAATGTAAAAGCTATACAATCATTTTTTGGTCAGATAAATTTTGTCAGAAGATTTATACCAAATTTCGCAGAGATTGTTTGTCCTATATCAAGAATGCTGAAGAAGAACTCAGATATGAAATGGACAACAGAAGCAATAGAAGCATTTGGTAACATTAAGGAGGCCATCAAACAAGCTCCAGTCTTAATATCCCCTGACTTCGGCAAACCTTTCCAACTTTTTTCATTTGCTTCCTATCATACAGTGGCAGCAGTGTTGTTGCAAAAAAACAATGATGGATATAAACAGCCAATCTCTTTCTTTAGCAAGTCCCTTCAGAATGCAGAGTTGAAGTATGACATTATTGAAAAATAGGCATATGCATTGGTAAAAGCAGTAAAAAACTTTAGACCATATTTGGTAGGGGCTAAAATCATAGCATATGTTCCTAATGCTGCAGTCAAGGATGTACTGATCCAAACTGAGGTCACCGGTAGGAGATGTAGGTGGATTAATAGGATTCAGGAATTCAACATTGAAATCCAAATCACTAAATTAGTAAGAGGACAGGGTCTTGCCAAATTGATGGCTGAAAGTAATCTAGAAGCTTCCCATATATGTAATGTTGATGCAAGTACCAGTATTGAACGCACTCCATGGTATACTGATATAGTATATTATCTAACACATATGAAGAGTCCTGAAGGATATGATGATAACAAAAGAAGGACACTCAAACTACAAGCTTCAAAATATGTACTCATTGGTGGAGATCTCTATTGGAAAAATAGAGATGGGGTTCTACTATTATGTTTGGATGAATATCAATCAAAACATATTATGAAGGAATTGCATGAAGGCATGTGCGGAGGACATTTCTCAGCAAAAACCACAGCTCACAAGATTTTGAGGGCAGGGTACTATTGGCCTAAAGTCTTTAACGATTCATACCAGTACACTAGAAAATGTGAAGCATGCCAAAAGTTCTCAGGGAAGTTAAAGTATCATGGAGCACTACCTTTAAAACCTATGCAAGTTGAGGCTCCATTTTATCAGTGGGGTATTGATTTTATAGGTGAAATTTCAGAGAAATCAAGTGGGGGGCACTGATGGATTTTAGTAGCTACTGATTACTTTACAAAATGGGTGGAAGCAATCCCAACCAGACAGGCTACTAGTAAAGTTGTGATAAATTTTCTAATGGATAACATTATATGCAAATTTGGTACTCCTGTAAGACTGATTACTGATAATGGGATGTGCTTTAGATCTGATGAATTCAAAGGTTTTTGCAGCACACATGGTATCACTGTTTCTTATGCTGCTCCTTACCATCCACAGGCCAATGGACAAGCTGAATCAAGTAATAAGAGTCTGTTGAAAATCATAAAAAGAATGTTGGATAGAAATAAGAAGGCTTGGGATTCAAAATTAAGAATGGCAGTATGGGCTGACAGGATTACTATAAAAAGGGCAATTGGGAGATCCCCTTATGAATTGGTATATGGAACCCAAGCAAGATTACCATTAGAAAATCTTATACCAGTATACAAATTCATTCTCCAGGAAGACTTGAATATCCCTGAACCAATGGAGGAAAGGTTGGAACAATTGGCAGAGCTTGATGAAACAAGAAGAATGGCTCAGAAACAGAATATTAAATTACAATCACAGGTAAAATATCTCTTTGACAAAAAGGCCAAAGAAAGAAAGTTTGAAATAAATGATCTGGTACTAATGTGGAATGCAAGATGTCAAGACAAAGGAAAACATGGAAAATTTGAAGCCCTGTGGTTGGGTCCTTTTGTTATCACTGGCAAGGGAGGTGATGATTCTTACTATGTACAGAATATGTCAGGAGAGGAGCAGGAATTGCCAGTACATGGGCAATACTTGAAGCAGTTCTTTTCATAAACATATACAAAGAGAATTGAGTGTTGCCAGTGCATGGACAACATTCAAATAATTCTCAAAATATCTTACTCCATGCACAGTAGTCTAGGAATCATTCCCGCTCCCCATCATTTGTTCCTTTCCTTTTTTCCAGTTCCATAAAACCTCACCCCAAAATAATAAAAGATGTGGTCTACTTCCCCAGGAGATCTGGATCCTTGTATACTCACAGGGAGTATACATCCCAGACAGAGCCACTGTTAGCACAGTAAAATTTTCAAAATTTTACTATTTCCTTACTCCATCATATTTGAATAAACCCTAAGGAATATCCCAAAAGGACCACAATATAAAATTTTTCTATCTCATAAAATGTCTAGGGATGAGCAGTGTCAAATTTCATCAAAATCAATCCATCGGCAAGAGGTCGTGTGGCTTACACCGATACACAAGGAATTGTTTGAAAACAACCATCGGCGTGAAAATAGAGATCGGAAGAAGAATTATGGAGCTCACCGATGGAGTAAGCAACACCGATGACTTTACATCGGCAAGAAAGGCAAGTGGTCATGCCGATCGGTATGACAAATATCTATCGGATGATCTCTTAGAAGTTGCCCCGACGGTATATATCATACCGATGAAGCACTTTCGGCAAGAGTTTCACCGAACAGCATGCGAGGGTAACAAAGCAATAGTCATCGGTGAGAAATGAACCATCAGAATAGAAAACAAGTAAGTCTCCGACGATCAAGAGTCCTGGCGATAAGAAAGCCATCGGCAAGACTCACAGCGATGCACCTCTATCGGTATAACTTGACATATCGGAACAAAAGAAATAAGTCTTGCCGATTCATAAGTCACGGCGATCAAAAGGTGTCGGTGACACTTTACTAAACTTTGCCCGATGAAGGATATAACAAAGGACATTGGGGAGATGATATGGATCGGGATATATTGAGAAAGTTATCCCGATAGTGAATGTCATTCCGATAAAGATAAAAGTTCATACATGAAGAGACTATCGGTAAGACAATAAAGATCGGGGAAACATAATTTTAGTATCCCGATGGTCTCAATCTTCCCGATAAGCAAAACATATCGGTGGGACTTGCCATATCGCGGAGAGATCTAAAACCCTTGGCGATGAAGGAAGTCATGCCGATGGTCGCACCCACTTGAAATATGATACCACATGGCGTCGGGGATATAATTGAGGGGTCACGCCGATTGACTGTCCGCGCCATAAAAAAAACGTTGAGGTCGCCCAGACATTTCAAAAATCACGCCGATAAGAAGAGTTATGGCGATGTGACACTTCACAGCGATGAACATTGAATTGATCAGATAATTAATACAAAACGGCTACGAAGTTCATACGATCATTATAATTGCAAAAAACCGTCCGAGAGAAGAATACAGGAGAATTCTCAGGGCAAAAGCAAAGGCTTCCAATTCCAGCCGTCGAACGACAGGTACACATACACAAACCACTATATTGCCTGTATTTGAATTTCCTGCCAAATTTTTCAAAAATGGAAACTCCGGGGAAAGGAAAAGGAAGAAAATCACAAGGGGAAACCAGTAAACCAAAGAAGCAAAAAACTGATCAAACCCCTGAAGAAAAAGTCAAAGACAGAAAACTAAATCAGGACTTGATTGATCAGTTGCCTGGGTCAACTCCCAAGGCCAGGAGGTCTGCCCAACTCAGGGCAGAAGTAGAGAAATTGGAAGACAAACATAAGCGCCTGGGAGATATTTGGACCCCAATTAGGGGATATGAACTCTTCAGATTCCACTACAACAGAAGATTTAGAAATGCTCCTGTGTCAAACCCATGGCACATGAATTTAGGCAAACTGGTTGTACCTAATGTATTCTTGAATGTAGAACTCCTGCAACTGTTAGCCAGGCATTACAATTCAGGCCTGAAAGCTATCTGCAACCCTCAAGGAGAACCAATTGTACACCTATCAAAAAATGCTATTTGTGAGGTGTATGATTTGGATGATTTGTGCACTGTCCCTATTGTTTATGAAGATTTGGATAAAGAATACTGGAGAATGGATACAACCTACAATGGATGGAGGTTACCCATTCATAGACCCAGGATTGAAGGAGAAGTGATACCCTTGACTGAGAATGATGGCCCTCCCTTTCATGTGTCCATTTTTGAACCATACATTCAATATACTTACTATTCTGTAGGCCAAGTCCTTGGCTCAGAGGTCCCTGAGTTCATGACTATTCCTCTAATGGTCATAACCTCTGATATTCAATGTCACAATGCCAGACAATTTGATTATGCCTCTTATGTTGCTACTAGAATAGACTCTGGTCTATCTGCAATAAGAAACAATGCTCCAGCATGCTCTTTTGAGCATTACTCGATGCTCATGCATATGGTCTTATACTATGGCCAGGAAGTAGGATTGTGGCCAAATGAGTTTCAAGTTGTTGCTGCTGATAAGAAAGGGGAGAAGATACCTGTACAAATGTGGACCAGAATCTGGGATAGCAGGTATGCTAACTCCAGCTATGCTCAATTTGAAGAGCATTGTGTTAAAGTGCTATATAGGTATTTCAACCACCCCTGTGAATATTCAATTTCAAATGAAATAAAAAGGTTCCTCAGACCAAGAGATTTTGGTGGCCCCCCTACTGTCACTCATAATTGGGGAGATTGGTATTGTTTTGAAGATGCTACTATGATCAGAGTGTATGGTTTTGAGGATGCTCCATTTATATTGCCTAAAACTGTCCCTGACAGAATTGCATATTTGGAAATAATTAGGCAAATGCATTGTTCAAATGTCATGCATCTGAGTTCGCATGATAAACAATCATTCATGCCCAGCACTTTGTGTTTTGGGGATTTTACTGTGGTTTCAAAAGAAGGATACAATCTCATTTTGGATAAACTAATGCATTATAACATGGTGACTGCTGAGGTGAGGAAAGGGTTTGACCCTGAGGGTTTCATTGACTATGCAAGAAGAAAACAAAATCTCAGTGGATACATGCACATACATTATCCACATGATGATGTCATTAGAAATTTGGAAGAGGCTGAAGTCGACTTGGTGGTGGAGAAATATAACAGAGATTTGAATGAAAAGAAAAAGCAGTTGGCAGCAATTGAAGTGGTATCCTCTGAAGAGGAAGAATTGACTGAACAGCCACAAGATAAGACAATAGAAATGTCTAAAAGAAAAATGCAACAATATCAGCCTCCAGTTGTGATACATGATGAGGAGGGGTCTGCTGATGAAGATCCACGCCAAAAGGCTTATGATTCTTTTGTGTCAGATGATACATTCATTCATTCGAAGGAATTTAAATCATTCCTGTATAAATACAAGGGAAAAGAAATTAGAGAGTCAGTAGATAATGTTTCTGCTGACAATGAAAAACAGTTATTAGAGATGTTAAAGGAGACAGTGGACAAGGAAATGCAGGACATGACACCAAGCAGAGGCAGACAGCTGCTTAAAGATGCAGGGGTTATGATTTTTCCCGGTTTGGATTTAAATTCTGCTCTGGTTTTTGATAGTTTTTTGAATAATGCTGATGATAAGTATAAGCTTACTCCAGAAGGAGTTAATGAAGTCTATATGGGAACGAGATACAATAATGATGAAAATTCTTTAATGATATGGGCATTGTATCCTCCCCATAAGAAGACGGCCATCATAGACACTGAAAAAACTTTTGGCCATGTTATGACTTTCAGAGCAGGTGAAACTGACCCCATAATTACTGCAGACATTGGTATCAATGTTGCAAAGTTGAATAAAGCACAAGCTCAGATGTTAATCAAGGAAAGAGATGCTTATAAGCTGAATTGTGAAAGATTAACAAAAGAGAATGACTACTTGAAGGACGCTGTTAAGAGCACCTTTGGCCAATCTACGAAGAGAATAACTCAAGGTGAGAGCTCACAAAGTAGTCAAGAGATATCCCATGATCAAGCCAAACAAATTCAAATAGATGCATTTGTTACAATACTGCAAAGCAGGTATGCAAACATGGTATGGTGGTTAAACCAGTTTTGGGATAACTACTCAGAAAATCATAAAGCAGTCAAAGAACATGAAAGGCTTGATAAGAGGATACAAGAAAAGGTGATCGAGTTGCAAAACAGAGGTGCCATTGATGGCACAGACATCTCTGATGCAAGAGCATTGCTCAAACGGCATCAGAATTATTATGATAAACTCAAAGCTGATGCTAAGGAAGGGACTGATGCATCAGACGCAGGGGTGCCCAGGATATTCAAAGATAATGGAGAGGTAAAGAGCAAAGAAGAGTGGACTGTTGATTGTCAAGTTATATTGTACAAAGCCACAGGAGCTCTAAAAGATAAAGCCTCTGTATCTACAGAAGTTTGCAAACAACTGGAGGAAATGGTCACCCTTGATATAATCACCAGGAGTGCAGTCGAGCTTACTGATTCTCACCGTGCGCAGGAGTACTTAGATCATCTGACAAAAGTCTATTTATGGCTAAATAGAGCCTAATTAAACTTATGTAATTATTGTTTGTATTGGTTAAAATCCCAAGAGACTTATTGAAGAGTTGTATCTCTTCATGAAAATATCTATATAAGTTCAAACAATCTATGCTGAAAATCATCAGCAGTAGAAGATATTCATATATACATATACATAATATTCCAAAATGACCGTGTTGCATATTTTATTTTGAAGAAGAAATTTGAAGTTCTCTGATTCAGTATTTCTACTTTGGTATCAATTATTTGTTGAAATTATTCAATTGTGTGGCTGTCTCCATTTCTGCATTTCCCTGTTATTCAGATTAAAGCTATCAAGTATATATTTAATCTGTCAATACACATTCACTGTATCTGTGTGATTAATTCGGTTGGTGTCCATCCTAAGGAATTAAACCCTTCTGATTTATTCACAGTAGCCTGGAAGTAGTAAGTTGGGATTACTAAGTAGAGCCATATAGTTAGGATTGACACACTGTCTCCAGTAAAATATTATCTGTTAATCTTGTCCATTCATTTCATTTGGTTCCTTCAAGTAAGGATTAAAATACCTTCTGGTGAATTATAGGACATCTGATTTTATTTGGTTGGATTATCAAGAAGAGTCTGTCAGTCACTTACTTGCACGTTTATACAAGCTATAAACCAGAATTGTGCCAAATATCTAGAATTATTACCATTTAGAAATTACTGTTCTTAGTCCTTCAAATTGACTCTGTTACCCAACAAGGCACTAATCTCATTCAACTCATTAATTAAAACCTTTTTGATATTGCTTATACAATTTCTGCCAATCACTTATAGAATTAATTAGTCAGCTTTGTCATCTATCCTACATCCTATGCCATTGTAGATAGACCTAGTTAGTCCATTCATCCACACTCAGACTGCTTTAATATTTCAGGGTTCACCCACCTAGGTGTAGCAGGACCTAAAGTGTAGGAAATCATCAAACCTCGAAGGTTGATTTCGTCAAGTTAGTTCAAAAACGTTGCAAATCCAAATATAGAGCCTGGCATCCTCTTAGGATTAGTAACTTGCATTTTTGAGACCTAACACTGTCCAAATATGATCTTCAACAAACTTGTGTAAGCTATCCAAATGTGTTAGAACTTGCACAACCTTGTCTTCAGTGACTAACAACTGATTCTTAAAATCCAAATCAACTGCATACAATAAATTTTCTATCATATCCTTATAGGTATGATCCTTGAAATAAGATGCTTTTAAATTTTCCTCTTCATGGCCACTTTGACTACAAGAAGTAACATCACTAAAATCCAATGTTAAATCAAGCTTTGAGGCTGATCCAAGTTCTTCAACAAACTCTTCATCAAATGACTCTTCTAAAAAGACACTTGGTTCTTCAATTTGCATGGGAGATGAGTCTTCTTTTTCTTCACTTTGATCAAATGTTATGGTTGTATCAAATTCATTAATGACTAATTTAACATTGTCATCAACATACTTTTCATCCTATATCTTTGAGGAATCAATCAGCTCTTCACTTGGCATGGGAATTTCCCACTCATAATCAGGACTACCATCACTGGAATGGTGGAATTGCTCTTCACTAGGTGTTGTTCTAAAATTTTTAGTAGCATTAACTTCTTCAATTTCATTGTTTCCCATGTCCTTAATTAAACACTTCACTTCAATGCTCTCAAGCTCACTGGCACAGTCACCTTCTAGCAGTCTATTGATCATCTTCATCTCCTCAATTGTAGTGGCATCTTCAAGATCATCAAATAGAGAATTTGCTAAGTACAACATTTCTGGTTCTTCATCAAAGCAAGGCATAGGTTCACTAATTTCTATTGTAAACATCTCCAAATCAGCAAACTCCTCTATGTGTGTCTCATGATTTGTGACTTTGTCTTCATCATACAAAGGCTTAGACTCATTTCTTTCAGATAACAAGTCTTCGTCTTCACCATTTTTAGATTTCATATCATTCAGAAAGAAAGAACATGTGGTGAAGGTTGCTGATTCATCTTCCTTTTTCTTGCATTGGTTGTTAGGCTCCCAAGAATCTTTGCATAGGAAACAAAGATTTCTTCTTCTAAGTTCATTCTTGTTGAACTCTTTCTTCCTCGAAGTAGGAGGCTTCTTGTTCGGTGGGCTAGAAATTGATGACTTGGAATGGATCTTGGTCCTTGCCAAAGAAACAAGTAATTCAAGCTTGCATAAAGACATTGTCTTCATCTCCTCTTCCTTATTTTGTAAATGTATTCTATTAAGCCCTCTTTGTTAGGATTCCTTTCTTTGACGATTTTGAAGAAAGTATCCCAAGGAAGTTGTTGCTTACAATCATCTGATAGTATTTCGTGCTCATCAATAATCTTAGTGGCCTGATGATGATACTTCCTTTGATCCAACTTCTCTTGAATTGCTCTTTCTAATTCTTCCTGACTTTGCCTAAGAGAATCAAATAGAACATTTGTCTCACTTCTTTTCTGCATAAGAGATTCCATGATCTCTCAACACTGCTCAAAATCTTTCAACTACACGAACTCTAAACACAGATGCAAGTGCTGATCACTTGCAGGCAAAGTTGAAAACTTGACTAACAATTGAAAATCTGCAAGAAATGTGAAGCAACCCAATAGGTTGGCAAGATAAACTTGGCTTTGATACCACTGGAAGATGCTACCCCAATTTTTTTTTTAAATGTCATACAAGGATTTGATAGTGTTAGCTCAAAAGCATAACCGACTAGTCACCTCACACTTTCTGATCACCCAGATCCTAGGATGGGCAAGGTGAGAGCATACAGTGATTAGATTACAATAAACAACTATACAATAAGAAATTACAATTCATCTGTTGTGGCGGGCATCCACAAGATGTGGGGATTCACCACTTTTTAGTGGGTAAAGAACAAGAAAGAAAGTATTAAAATGCCATCCACTTGTTCAGTGGGAGTACTCCACTTTTCAGTGGGTGATAGTAAATAAAGAATGATTCTTTCTGCACACTGGCGGTAAACCATCTAGGGGTTAATGTCCAAACAACATTAAGATAAATTAAAATGAAACTCAATATAATAATATGCAATTAACACATGATTAGAATTTGATGAAGAGACCCCTATAGATCATTAAAGAAGAGATCATACCATGCACTTTTCACTTGGCAAATGACCCTTCAATTAACTGATCAAGACTAGAAAATATAATTGCTTGTTGGCTGTTCACTATCTATACATTACTGCTGACTGTCTTTTCTATAAGGCTGCCATGAATGAAGCTGAAATACTTTAAACTCATACACATTTATACCAACAATCAACTGCCGACAAGCTGATCTAAACACCATACATATTGATTCTGAGCACTTTACAAAACACAAAATGAAAATACAGTCCACTACCATTGAACACTCATGCCCAGGACTATATGGCCAAGGAAGGTATGGCTACTTACACAAATTAGACAACTACTTTTTTTATGACTGAAAAAACCCTCAAATGGGTCGTCCAACCCAAAAACATCATTCTAAATGCATTTGCTAGTGTAAACATCCATAACAATTTTCTGAGAGAAATTTATCACAAACAACAATGTATGACAACCATGGAGGGAGTTCTAAACACAAATCACCAATGCATAACCAATACACTCAAACAACTGATTAAAAATAATCATCACTACTCTTAAATCAGATCTGAGCACAAACAAAATAATGACAATAAATTTCTGATCAATAGTCACTAAATTTCTTAGTCTGGGCCGTACATCCAAGCAAGTGTATGGACACTTCTAGAATTTTCAAAACAACAACAATATAAATCCAAAACACTTCCAAAGAGGGCATTTTTTATAGGCAAATAATATGCAATCTACAAAAGAATCAAAAGTTTCAATATTATTTTTTTACGAGCATTGATTGCTTCAACAGAAGCACGACCAAAATTATATGGCCAAGGCAGAAAATTCATCAACTACATAAAACACTCCAAAAACTCACACCAAAATCCATAGAAAATCATTATTCAACACTGTAAAACTAATAACAAGAAACAACTCTTCAAAATCTATCAAATCCATTTAGCACCATGGCAAACTTAGTATGAGTTTGCTCCCAATCCATCTTTAGCACAATGGTGATTCCTGTATGAAATCACACCAAACCTCAAGAGGGTTTTCATCCTCAAGAGAATAAGGAAGAACTCTCTGTTTCAATCCCAATAGCATTTCATTACAAAATCCAAGTATACTTGAACAATGAGCCCATCTCATCCTTTTATAACTTTTTGAGGGAAATAAAATATTATTTCCTCTATCCCTTCATATTTCTCCTCAAAAATATAAAAAATAGTTCATTATGTGTGCACAACTTAAAGTCACCTTTTTTATTTAAAGCTCCTTTTATTTCCAAAGACCCCTTTCTCAAAATAAAGGAAACATTTGATTCACAAGGTCCCAATATGATGCATCCATGATTTAAATCTTTTCATACCCTTTTCAATGAGATATAACACTTAAGTGTTAAATGAACATTTCCCAACCTTTTTAACTTAAGTGCAAGAATTAATTGTTTAGCTCATTAAATCAATTGATTTTACTAGAAATCCCAAATGTCACCAAACTACAAAATTAAGCATACCAACATACTCCATGATGTTTGGGAAGATGAATGATGCCTTTCGAGTGACTTTCTAAAAATAGTCGACCTCTCCAAAAATCTTGGAGAGCAAATTGGGAACTAGATCAAACATTAGAAAGCATCATTGCAATTTTGAACACCATCTGAGCCCAAATCCATAACCAATTGCTCTGTAAAAATAGTCTATGGCCACTCCAAGAACATTAGAGTTCTCCCAACCAAGCCAGATAGCCAATAAGAGACTAAGAACAAGCCAAAATGCTCACAACAATCAATGCACCAAAAATGGAACATTATAGTATATTTTGTATCTTTCATAGATGATTACAGTAGAAGGACATGGGTTTATTGTCTCAGAAGCAAGACTGAAGTTTTTAGTTGGTTCAAAGAGTTTAAGGCTTTTGTTGAGAATCATACTAGTAAAAAGATTAAGTGTTTGAGAACTGATAACGGTAGTGAGTTTTGTTCGATAGAGTTTGAGAAGTTCTGTAAAGAACAAGGGATTGAAAGACATAAGACAACTCCTTATACCCTGCAACAAAATGGAGCTATAGAGAGGATGAATAGGATAGTGATGGAGAAGGCTAGGAGTATCCTTAGTGGAGCAAGCCTTGAACAAAAGTGTTGGGCTAAAGCTATAGCCACTGCTTGCTATCTAGTAAATAGATCTCTTACATCAGCTCTTGTTTGTAAAACACCTATGGAGGTGTGCTCTAGTAAAAAGCCTTCAGTTAGACATCTTCATGTTTTTGGTTGTGAGGCATATGCACATTTGCCTAGGGACAAATGGTCTAAATTGGAGAACAAGGATGTTAAATGTATTTTCATTAGCTATGTTGTCAGTGTGAAAGGATACAAGCTTTGGGATCCTATGGCTGAAAAAGTGTTGTATAACATAAATGTTATCTTCAAAGAGCTAACACCTTCTTCCATTATTTTATAGCCAGATCAGACATAAAAGAAAGAGGATGTGGTTTAGTTTCCTTCTACTCTTGAGAAGACTGAACTAACAAACCCTGTGAAGCTTGATGATGAGGAGAGCTCTAGCAGCTTTGAAAGCTTAGAAGAAGAAGTAGAATCTCAACCTCTACCATTGAGGAGGTCTACACAAACAAGAAAGTAACCTGATAGGTTTGGTTATTCATTGCTTAATTCTAGTTGCTAACATTGATGAACCTAGAACTGTGTCAGAGGCTATGGGTATGAAAGATGTAGGTTCCTGGAAGGAGGCCATGGAAGATGAGATGGCTTCTTTGGAAAAGAATAAAACATGGGACTTGGTGCCTTTGCCTGAAGGATGGAAACTTGTTGGATGCAAATGGGTGTTTAAGAAGAAATTTGGTGCAGATGGTAGTGTTGAAAAGTACAAGGCCATATTGGTTGCGAAGGGGTACTCACAAGTGGAGGGAATTGATTATGGTGAAATTTTCTCACATTGCAAAGATGACATCCATTCATTTTCTATTATCTCTTATAGCTGCTTATTACTTAGAGGTAGAATAGATGGATGTGAAGACATCTTTCCTTCATGGTGATTTGGAGGAAGAGATTTACATGTCACAGCCAGAGCATTACATAGTGAAAGACAACTTTAGAAAATTTGGTTTGCAAGTTGAAAATGTCTTCGTATGGTTTGAAGCAGTCTCCTAGGATGTGGTACTTGAGGTTTGATGCCTTTGTGTTATCAATTGGATTTTTGAGATCAAAATCAGATCATTGTGTGTACTACAAGTTAGACAATGATCATATTCTCATTGTTCCATTATATGTTGATGATATGTTACTAATTGGGAAGGATAAGAATGTGATTTTTTATTTTAAGTCTCAGATGGCAACATAGTTTGAAATGAAAGATTTAGGGGTAGCTAGGTACATTCTAGGAATGGAAATCAGAAGAGATAGAACTAACAAAAAACTTTGGTTAAGTCAGACTAAGTATGTGAAGACCATGCTGGATAGGTTCAGCATGGCAGATTGTAGACCATTGTGTTCTTGTTTCTTTGGGAACACAGTTGTCTATTAATGATTGTCCAAAATCTCCTAGTGAGGTGGAGGACATGAGAAGAGTACCTTATGCTAGTGTTGTTGGTAGTTTGATGTATGCTATGGTCTACACAAGACCAGACATTGTCCAAGTAGTGGGAGTCCTTAGTCGATTTATGGCTAATCCTAGATGGGTACATTGGGATGTAGTTAAGAGAGTGTTTATATATTTGAGGGGTATTTTGAAGTATTCCATATTCTATCATGGTAATGTTATAGGACCTATGCATTCAGTTTTTATTCATGGATTTATGGATTCTGATTGGGCAGGTGACATTGAAAGTAGGAGATCCACTAGTGCTTATGTGTTCACTATGTTTGGTGGTTCTATTAGTTGGATGAGTAAGCAACAACCTATGGTTGCTTTGTCCACAACAGAAGTGATTTGGATTAAGAGATTGTGTTCAAATATTGATGTTGATGTAAGACATATTATGATTTGTTGTGATAGTTAGAGTGTGATTTTCCTTGTGAAGAATCCAACTTTCCATGACAGAACAAAGTATATTGATGTATAGTTTCACTTCATGTGAGACATGGTAAAGGTAGATACTTTGAGGAATGTTGCAGATGCATTGACGAAGCCAGTGGGCATAGAGAATTTCAGATGGTGTTCAGAGTCTATGGGTGTCTTAGCCTAGAGCAGTTAAGGCCTATAAATTGTATTGGCTCTTACAAGTTGTTCAACAAGTGGGAGAATATTGGGAATTAAGGTGTCTCAACCTTGGTAATTGCTTGTATTATTCTCATTGTATTTATTTATTTATTGCCTATGTTGTAAATTAAATTGTAAATTCATATTGTCATCTTGTGGGATGTGGCCTGGTGATGTGTCATCGTACATAGAAGATGACAACTTGTAATTTTGTCCTCACATGAGGAGATGGGCATCCCACTTTGTGGTAGGAATATTTTTCCATGTGTCGGCATCTTGGATGTTATGTAAGGGTATATTGACTGAAACAGTCATGACAGATTCCTATGATGAAGTTATGACATGTAAGAGTTAGAAATAGGAGATTCTATGACAGGTGAAGACATGTGTAGAAGAGCATCTTTGAAAAAGGCATATTTGGATGCCCCAAGGTGGACTATGACATGTTGTCAAAGAATATGTTATTTATAGCCTATGTATGATAGATTCTGGTACAGTTGTAAGTTATGATAGCTATGACAGATTCTATGATGGTTGTAAGAGTCACATGAGCATATGTCATATCCCATTTTGGAAATAGGTGACCTCCTTGGGATGGGGTGTGTTGCCAAGGGTCAGAAGCATCTTACAATGTTGACCAAATGTCCATAGGCATGGGTTTTTGGCTATGACACCAAGTTGGATGCCCATTCCAAGATAGAGACATTTTTGCTTTCTATTTTCTATATAAATAGGTGCTTTGAGGAGGAGATGTATTATGTGATTGACAGGTACTGTTATGCTGCTGAAATATCTCTAGATACAAGTGTCGAAGACTCCTAAGAGCTTGCATTGCAAGTGTATTGTAAACAATATTTAGATTTTTTAATACATTATGCAAGTTTTAGAGTGAGGTTTTTTCTCCCAAAAGGGTTTTCCCCACATTAAATCTTGTGTCTCTCTTCTTCTGTGTCATTCTATGTGTATGTTGTTTTCTGCAATATCTTTGTTATTGGGTTTATAACACTATAATTGTAAGGATTTGAAAGAATTTGCACTCTACTTCCCTCATTATATTTGCATAGGAAGTGTGTTTGGCGTAGCTTGCTTCCTTTCATTCGAGACTCAGTTCTCCAACTCCAATACAAAGAAGAAGGAGTCCAGTGCTAATAGTACAGTTACCCATAACGGCTAGACAGTCCACATTTGCACCTTTTAATAGAGGAAGCCCATTACAACTTGCCTAATGTGATGATATTCTAGTTGCGACACTTAAAGGACTACCATATTTCACTGGAGAAGACCACACTACAACTGTTGAGCACATTATTGATGTGGCAAAGTTGTGTTTAGTACATAATGTTACCAAAGAAAATGTAGCAATCATATTATTGGCTGCATCATTAAAGGGTAAAGCTTTGCAATGTTTAAGAGGTCTTGTAGAGAGCTCAATTACAACGTGGGATTAGCTGGGAGATGGATTGCACAAACATTTTGAAGACAAGTCCAATCATCTCTCATTACTAGAGTAGTTGAGCACCATCAAAAGGCCCCCCCACAAACACATGGCAGATTTTAATTATTGATTTCAGAGAACTTGGGATAGGATCCTCACAACAGTAGAGCCTCTGCTAAGGCATGCATTTTTGTTTTATTTTAAGGCTTTGAATAGTGAAATTTCTATAATGATCCAATCTATGGGTGGATCTACCCTTCCTAATGCTTTTGAAATTGCTATTAGAGAAGAAAATTGCCTTATTCAAGTAGGGAAAATAGCCCCAAGGCCTCGTTTACCCATATTTATGGAAATCTAGCAACCTGTGCCAATGGCAGTTCCTCCTTTGGCTACTGTCCCACCAGTTCCAGGAATAGGAGATCAAGATGCAGCCCAAGAAGCCATTGTCCTAGCTCAATCCCAAGAAATCCAAGAGTTAAAGAGCATGTTGCAGTCCTTAAGAAAGGCTTTTACCAATGAATTTGTTAATATTAAGAAAGAAATTGGTCAAGAACATAAGCCTTACTAAGCCCTGTATTAGTCGAATCAGCAAATATACTACCTTTTCAAGCTGATCCATAGGGCTAAAGAAGGAATTAGAACCCTTGACCTTTCCAATCCTTTAATCCTAATGTTGCCAACACCTGGAAAGAGCTTGTACCCACTCAAAACAACATGGCACAAGACAGTGAATGGTGTTATCCATGTCACCAACCCCATAACCAAGCTTCATGTACAAATGGTGTAAGGAATTAGGCTCTTATGGTGCAAAATAGTTATGCAGGTTTAGGAAATGTCTCTAATGAAGTTTCAGCTTAACAAAATAATGCTGATGTGGCCTTAATGAACTAGCAAGATACTAATTTCTGCGTTGTAAATTACTCTCAAGGCCAAAATCAGCAAAATACACCTATTTCAGCCAACACAAGGTCAAAAAAGAGGGTTGTTGACTTGGAACAACAAGTTGTGAATGTACCACAACAACCTGTCAAGGACAAATTTTGAGCTTCTTCATCACAGACTATTCATGTAGCACAACCAAAGGTACAAATTTGGGAAGGAGATCAAGTTGTACATGGAAAGGATCAATCCAAAGTACAATCACAACCTTTTCAAAGGCAGAATGATGGTACTGTTGTTAAAGGACAGCAAAAGGTAAGTCTTGTTTCTTTCAATATAGTGGATCACCTTACGAAAGCTATAGTGAGTATGTCAATAATGGATGCATTGCGTATTCTTGGCAGAAAGAATTTGTTACAAGATGCAGTGGCTAAACTTTCAATTTCTGATTGTTCTAATCAAGAAAAGGCCAAGGTTGTACTTGCCAACAACTCATAAATTAAGAATGAATGGCAAGCTCAAGAGGTAAAACCCCCTTCTTTTTACCTATGTTTGATTATTGGTGACAAACTTGTTCATAACTACATGATAGATTTTGGGGCAAGCAGTTCTGTCATGCCCAAGAGTCTAGATGATAGATTGGGATTAGTTTATGAACCCCTATCAAAAGGAGTAGTCTAATTAGATGGGCCTACTATTAATACTATTGGGATAATAAGAAATCTACCTCTTACCTTGCATGCCCATCCTAATTTTTCAATCCATCAGGACCTTCATATCATAGAGCTACCACCTCACTTTGCTATTTGCCTTTCTAGGGACTTTACTGCCAAATTGGGTGGGTTTTTTATCTTTTGATTGGTCCTATTTGTTTTTTAGAACAAGATATGGTATGAAAGTAACTATCCAATCTAAGCCTCTTGCCAAAGACCATGTTGACCCATATGTCCCTAGCCTAATTAATGCTAACCTCTACATCACCCATCGGTAGGAGGATCAGTCCATGATCCTAGACCCTAGCACACCTATTGAAGAACTTAATCTAGATGAGTGGGCAGCCAAGGATCATGAAGATGACCCTTTCTGTCACATTGATGAGGTAGGATTAGGCATTTACATGATACATGACCTGATGCAATAATTCCAAATCTAGTTAAGGATCAAACACAGTTTGAGCAGCAAGAGAATCAACTTTAGAAGTTGTACTTTGATGGATCAAGGAGTAAAACATGTGCTAGTGGAGGAGCTATGCTTGTTTCACCTGATGGAGACAAATACTATTCATCATTAAGGTTTGCTTTTAGCTACACAAACAATGTCACTGAATACAAATCCCTGACTCATAGTTTAGAATGGGCTCATAAAAGAGGTATAAAATGTTTACAAGTTTATGATGATTCTGAGCTGATTATAAACCAAGTTAGAAACTTGAATGTTACTAAGAATGATTTTCTTAAAAAGTACAAGCATCAAGTTTGGGATTCAATTGAAAATTTTGATGCATTTAATCTACTTTGAATTCCCAAAAACTAAAATAAATACATGCAGCTAGGCTTGCTGCCTTAAGATCTCAGTTTGAGATTCTGAATGAAATTCGTAACATAGAGGTACAACCATATGTAAAAATGGTTGTTAGACCATCTACACCTGACAATATAGTGAGTTGGCAAGTTTTTCACAATGATGAGCCAATTTTGAGTTTTCTCATTACAAAAGAAGAGTTTGCAACTGATAACCAACATAAGTGGCAACATCAATATGATAACCAAATTGTGTAGCTAAAATCTAACAAGCTGTAAAAGGGGCTTGTGACTTTAGAATCTATTTTCAATTCAGATGATTAGATTAGAAAAGATAAGTGCAACATGACTGTGAAGTAAGAGCACTATGAAACAGTGGAGATATTCAAGGGTAAACTACTAAAATTGGGAAAGGTATATACTAAAGATGAACAATAGTCTTTTATTCAGTTATGTTAAGAGTTTGGTGATGTTTTTGCATGTGAGTATAAGGATTTAAGGGGGTTTGATCCTAGTTTAGCCCAACATACAATTGAATTAGAGCCTAATGTCAAGCCTATTAGGTAGAAGCAAATACCCCTTAACCTGAAACTTGAGCATCTAATGAAAGATGAGCTAAACAAGTTGATTGAGAGAAGCATAATATTCCCTAGAAAGCATACATCTTGGGTCTCCAACTTCGTATGGTAGTCAGAAAGAAGAACAGAGAAATTCAACTTTGTGTTGATTTCTATGATCTTAATAAGGCATCTTTAAAGGATCACTACCCCCTTCCTTCAATGGAACACATTTTGCAAACTATTTCTGGTTCTAACAGATTTCTTTTTTAGATAGATACTCAGGCTATAACCAAATCCTTGTGAAGAAGGAAGACCAATATAAAATTATAATTACAACTAAGTGGGGTACCATGGCCTACATGAAGATGCAATTCAGTTTGTCCAATGCAAGGGAAACCTTTTAGAGAGCAATGGATATGGCCTTATGAACATAGTAGAGTTGGTCTATTTAGATGATATAACAGTTTTTTCAAAAGATTCTAGTGAACATTTTGATCACTTGAAGTAGATATTTTGGAGATGCAGAGAGTTTGGAGTTTCCCTTAAGCCAAAAAAATGCATATTTTATGTTCACGAAGGTAAACTCTTCGGCCATATTGTTTCGAAGCATGGTATTTGTATTGACCCTAAAAGAGTTTCAGCTATTCTGGATTTACCACTACCTGTACACAAGAAAGGTTTGTAGAGCTTTCTTGGTAGAATTAATTTTGTGAGGAGATTAATTCCAAACATTGCTTCTTTATTACAACCTCTCACCACCATGTTAAAGAACATACCTTTTAGCTGGACTAAGTAAGGTAAGAGAAGATTTGAGTAGATCAAGGAAGCTCTCACAGATGCCCCTACCCTCATTAATCCCAACTACGAGAAAGATTTCATTCTATATACCTTTCAGGGGATTGATACAATCTTAAGCATGTTGTGCCAACAAAATGATGAAGCCTTGGAGTAGCTAGTGGCATTTTTCAACTAGGTACTACATGACTACGAGGTAAGGTATTTGTTTGTTGAGAAGCATGTTTTTTCTGTTATTAGAAGCCTCAAGAAATGTAGACATATGCTGTCCAATAACATAATTCATTTGATGGTTGCCCACCCAACTGTTAAGAGATTTCTACTGAATAGAGAAATAAATGATAAAAGAGTTGGTTTGGGTAACCAAGGTTATGCAATTTGATGTTAATATTAAGGTAACTAAGTTGATTAGGGGTGAGAGCTTATGTGAGCAACTTGTTGGAAATGGAGAGCACAACCAAGAACACAAAGAGAATGCATAAATAATGTTGAATAGTAGTGAACCAGCTATTGTTCCAGCACCTACAAATAATTGGGTGTAGCAGATGATGCATTATTTGTAGACTAGTCAGTGCCTTGAAGGTTTAGACAAGGTAGGAAGAAGGTATTTCAGGTTACAAGCTACTCCTTATGCTATCATTGACAGTATTATGTATAGGAAAGATTTTAATGGTGTGTTTCTGAGATGCATTGAACTAGATTAGGTTTGATAGACTATTAGAAAAATTTCACAGTGGACCTTTAGGAGGTCACTTTGCAGTAAGGACAACTACCTTAAAGATAATGGAGGCTATTTATTAGTAGCTAGATTTGTTAAATGATGCATTTTCTTAGGTAAGAAGATGTGAAAATTGTTCATTATTTGCAAGTAAGCAAAGGCTTGGCGCCTTACCTCTGCATCCTATCAAAGTTGAACAACCTTTCACTAAATGGGGCCTTGACTTCATTAGACCAATAAACTCTCCTTCAAGTGTAGGCCAAAAGTGGATTTTGATGGCTACAAACTATTTCACCAAGTGGACCGAGGCTATTGCTTTGAAAGAAGCAAATGAATCTGTTGTTTGAAGTTTCTATCAATATTTGGTATCAAGATTTTGTACACTAGATTCAATTATCTCTGACAATGGTTTAGCTTTTATTAGCTTCAGGATTTTAGATTGGTTTGTTAAACATAACATCTTTTTGAATACATCTTCTAATTATTACCAATAGGGTAAGGGGCAAGCAAAATCCACCAACAAGAATCTAGTAAAGATCATCAAAAAGATAGTTGAAGACAACCAGAGGACATGACACGAGAAGTTGAAGTTAGCTCTTTGGGGTGACCGGATTACTCCCATGAGAGCTATGGGTTGTTCTCCATATGTGCTCACTTATGGCAAGGAGGCTAGACTACCTATTTCAATAGAATTACCAACTTTGGCTTTCATTAAAGAACTTGAGTTGTTATAGGAGCAACCTTTAGTAGTAAGGCTAGCTTAGCTTATGGAATTAGAGGAGACCAGAAAAGAAGCCTTGAGGAAGCTTGAAATCCATCGAGCTCAAATGAAGAGTTCATTTGATAAGAGGGCAAGACCACGAAGCTTTATTGTTGGTGATTTAGTTTTCAAATGAAATGAACTGAGAAGAAGACCTAGAAAACATTCCAAGTTCGATGCAATTTGGGATGAACCTTATGTAATCATAGAGTGCAAGGAAAACAATGCATTTCAACTTGCCAAGTTAAGTGGAGAGGTGCTGTCTATCCCAGTTAACTAGATCCACCTCAAACATTGCCTCTGAAGATAAGTACTACCTTGTATCATAGTAGAGTAGTGTTGCGGTTAATAAATGCTTCATGTGCATTTACTTTTAATTGTTTTGTTTCCCTAAGTGCTATTGCACAAGTTTTTCTGGCCACCAGGGCCTTCTAGTTTGCTTTCAGTTTGGTTTTATTTTGTTTTCTGCTACTGTATGGAGTAGTTTACAGCTAAGTTTTAGTGTTTTCTGAGTTTGAGGTGAGTAGAGTATGACTCAATGCCCAATGTACAGCTTAAGGTAATTGATCCCGATGCTTAACAAGAAAGCATATAGTAGAAGTTTCCATAAATGTTACGATTTTTTACATACATCTCAAATTGAAGGAAATGACTCAGTTGATCATTCATTTGGATTGTAGAAAGTTGCATAAGAGATAAGATGTTTCATTTCACTACAATGACTATTCATTTTACAAATGAGATACATAAGAGAAATAAACTTTACAATGAATGGAAACATGAGATATCGATCAAATGTCCCACACAAGCAATCAGGATAGCTAAACAAGTACAGATATAAGAAATATACTATGCATCTAGAAATAGGAGGAGGAAGGATCATAGCCATCATTGCCTAATTAGTGTCTTCAGTTTTCAAGGTTTCTTTATGTCCTTTCTCCAGATCTCTAATAAGAATCTGCAAGATTGGAAGAGATCTGTCAGAGCTCTGGTTATGAGTTCCCTATGTGCCTATTAGCAGAGGCATAGTACATTGCCTATAGTGCACTAAATTATATACAAGACATTCACATGCAAGAGAGATTGAAAAGAAACAATCACTACACTAATTTTATCTAACATGTTTGTTTCATGTGTAGGTATAGGATAAGTCAAGTAGCTATTTGAAGAGATATAAACATGTGGTGTAAAGTGGGCTCCCACAAGGGTTGAGCCCAGCATGCTGCCCCTGGTCCTCAGAGGGGATGGAATGCAAATTATATTCATATTGCTCAATTGAAATAGGTTAACTAAAGGAGTACAATATCAATCTAATGCTTATAGTTCAAGCAATGATGAAATGAAATCATTAAAGTGATATGAACTCATATAGGATAATATTCAATGCATGAGAACAACTGTCATTATTGCTACAATAGCAACTCAAAAATAGATCAGAGTGGCTCTTATAACATTAGTGGGTGAAGAAATGGGTTAATGTCAAGCTGCAACATGATACACCTAGAATCATAAATGAAGGAGAATATCATTAAATCCATAGCTAAACAAAGTGTGCCATAATGACAAGAACAAATATAGCATTAGCATGTGTATAGATGGAGCACAACTCATAATCAAATGTCTTTTCCATTACAAAGAAGAGAATTTTCATTGCTCCTGTCTCAAGAGTGATAGGAAAAGAATCAAGTGACAGTATCATGCAAACTTAGAATAAGTTTAAAGCTACTAAAAAGAATATCACAGGTTACGGTTGTAGCGATATGTCAAATAATATGTCATGTCACATATCAACTTTAATTGTTCGAGTAAATGCACAGAAGAAATGAAAGTGTCACATCCATTAGATCAAGCATAATGAAGTTATAACTGTGTGAATATCAAGATATAATTTACAATTTCAATGCTAGAGGAGGGTCCAAGAAAAGAGAACAATATACATTATATTTGTCATATTTCATCATAGCCAAATAAGGGATCCTTAATATTCATATACAATCACATAACATAAAAGAAACATTTATATTTTGATCTTGTAAATAATCATCAAAGGTGAATGTGTTGTCATAACATAGGAAAAGAGAGCATCTCTAGATGAAATAGGTGAATCTAAATTTGTTTTGCATACATAGAAAATGACAAATGAAACTTCATATATGTGATATGCTCAAAACCCATCTAGGGTTTCAGTTTCAAAATGTAGATACAAAAGTGAAGTTTTTTGAGTTGTTTCATTTTTCAAAACTACCTAGAATGTGCCATAGGCCATGGCTAAGGATGGTCAAACCTCACGTAGGGTTTAGACAAAATCAGCTGAAAAGAACCATTAAGGCTTTCAAGATTGCACAATGTTGCTCAAAAATATAAAAAAAGGTATATACACAGCCACGACCTAGATCATACTCAGGAAAATAATGAAAATGCAGTATAGGCCACGACCTAGAAAATTATGTGACTTCTAAATGCTTTAGACATATATCAAATGGAGAATATAAAGAGTATACGTAGTTAAAGGAAGAGTGTTACCTTTTCTATTTTCAAAGTGAAGATTAAATACAATGGGGCCGCAGGTTTCTGCCCAATTTTTGCTTCTTTTTTTCTTTCAAATCGAGCTCAACCAGTTGAGCTGTGGTGGCCATGAATGATACAGAAGGAGTAGGATTGAAAATAAAGCATAGATACATTAGAATGTTATCACATCCGTGGCTTGAAGAGCCAATTTCCTATAAGAAAATGCAAAGAACCAGTTTAAGATTGGTTGTGACTCTTACCTTTATCCCTGCAAAGGAAATATGAAGTTTGTTCAAGAAAATTGCAAATAGTTGAGGGTTTCCTTCTTTAGATTCCATTCACAATGGCAACCTGTAGCATTCAAAATGGTGACCAGAACACAGATAGCAAAGTATATCAGAGGAAATGCACATTCGTGGCCATATAAGCCAAAGTTCTATCTCATAAATGCAAGAAGAGAGTAGTCAAATGGTTCAATTTGTGTTGTAGAGAGGTTTTAGCTTCATTTCCTAATGAAAATCCTCAACGAGATCGACTAATAACAAAGAGGAATGTCAATTTTTGCTTCAAAACCATAGCATGGTGTCGGTGGCCACAACAGAGAGTTTTTTCCAAAAGTTGCAAGTCAAGAATGAGCCCAAAATGATAGGGCAGATATGTTTTATTGCTAGGGTTTCTCAATGCCCTAAAAGAGGCAAATATATTTTGTTCATATTGTTTTATATTTTGAAGCCCTGACTAATATCCACGGGGGAATTAAGTGGTGATATTTGTGCCTAGGCTATATGCCTTAATGGTCCCCTTGCCATTTTGAAGGGGCAAAAAAACACATAGAAGCACCTTAGGAAAATTTTGCAGGATGATGAAGATAAAGCCCATAGGCTTTTATTTTTTTTATTTTTGCCAAAATATTCATTGAACCCTTCGCATATTTTTATGATTTTTTATATAGAAAAATCAAATCATATTTGGCAAAGTATAAATCAAAAACCCTGCATAGTTTTGTAAAAATCAAAGATAGGACAAACCAAAAAAGAATAAAACTGCAATCTCAATGTAAAGTTTTAATTTAAAGCAATGATTTATAAATTGCTTTAAAATAAAAGTTATTTTATGCAGTTGAAACAAGAAGATTTTTTTTTTTTTTCTGGGTGAATTGGATAGATAAGAGACAAAAATAGGATCTTTTATTCATTAGAATGAACTTGATTTGAAGACAATTTGGTGGGGCCACCTTGGAGAAGTTTGTGGCATCTTCTATTTTTAGTTTGGAGGCTTTTTTGGCAGCTTTTCTTAGGAGCTCAAAAATGGATTGGCATGGCTATTTTTAGGAGATTTTTCTTAGCCTTTCTTGGGAGATCATTCTACAGGATATATTGGAGAAAGCTAGTTCTTTCTCAAGTATGAGAGATTAGAATTCAAGGATTTTCAGTCTTCCTCTCACATTGAGAGAGTTGACTTCAGTTTCTGTACTCATTATTCCTTTCAGTTTATAGAGCAACAGTTTTCCTTCCCATTTGTCTACTCATCTACAAAGTTAATTTGATATTGCATTGTGATAGTTATTTATTCTCTGTTTTGTCTAATTTTGTGATGGTTATGCAAGTATTTTATTTGATTTAGGTTGCATATTGTGTTCAAATGAACCTTCATATGATATATTAATGAATTAAGTATAATCAAGGGGTTTTGAGAGTTATAGTTTTGTGAATTGATTGTGAGTAAGATTTGGTAGGAGTTTAAGTATTGGTGCATCACAATAGGAGTTAATTTTAGTTCTTTGTTTCATTTCAATTCACCTTATCACCTTTTGCCTCTAAAAATCATTTATATTAGTAAAATAATTAGGAGAGCCAGCGCACTCTAGAGGTTCACTCTAATTTTGAGGCAACCCACAGGCCTAGGAGTGTTTTGATGTGTCAACAGATAGTTAAGTTCAATAACTTAGCATAGGGTGCATATCTGATTGATAACAATAAGAATGTCATAGAAGTCATGTGTGTAACTATTGAGGCAGAGACGTAGACTTGGCAAAGGATGGATAGATGACGTATGTATTTGATGCCTACTAATATATATATATATATGCAGATCCACCGGTATTGGGTAATACTGTGTTATATTGCTATGATGTGTATTTGATGCTCTATTTTGTTATTCTTTATGTTTTGCTATCAATTTCTAGCTACTTGACCAGGGTATAAGCTGACTACAAAGACTTAAGTAATGACCCAATCTCCAGATTGGTATTCCCTCTACATTTCTTGCTAACATTTGGTTCCATTACTGGGACCCTAGAAGAAGGTAGTAGAAGAATGGAAGGGTAAAACATCTTAAGAAGTTTTCTAGAGTTCTAGAAAGGAGAGAAGATGAGGTTGGTAGGAAAATTTTTCAAATTACGAAGGAATTCAAATCTCCTTAAGTTTCTACATCTATGAGAGGGGGCAAGCACTTAAGGGGATGACAATTGGGAAAGGGGGTAGGGTCTGTAAGGACCTTTCAAATGATGTGACTCTTCAAATAAGGATTCCATGGGATATAAGAGGACTAATGGAACACCAAATCTAGAAAACCCATGGCAAAAGGGGAACAATAAAAGTAAAAGAAGATTGACAAAGAAATCAAGACTAGAATGCAGATAATTAGAGAAGGGAGATTAAGAATACTTAGGAAAGAGAAGAACTTTACCACAGAAGAATGGAAAGGGCACAAATGATGGAGGAAGGAGGGGTAATAGAAGGTGCATAAGAAAAGATGGAAGAATTGGAAGAGCACGCCACTTAGGGTGTTGTCAAAAGGAAAGAAGAAAAGTGCATCATGAAGGATGTTGTTGAGCAGGCCAAGGAGGGTGTTTCTAGAGAAAGGGGATTAGAAGGTGAAGAGATAGAGGATATTAAAAAGAATGTTGTTGAATGTACCATAGTGTGTGATGCTAGAGAGGAATGTGAAAGGGAAAGAGAAGAAACAAGAGAACTAGGGTTTATGCCACAGACTGCTGGAACATATGAGTCAACACCCAGAGATTTTTAAGATGGATGAGGAATATATAGAGGAGTTAATTTTCCAAACAATAAAGGAGATAGGAGAAGAAGGAGAAGATGCGGTAAACACTGAGAGGAGTTTTGAGGGTTTTATAAGGTTATTTGAATAATCATTAGATACATATATGATGTCATTCATAAAGAAAAGAGAATCCCTTAATTAGAAGAGACACAACCCCTGGACCATGATTCACCTTGAGTGCCATATAAAGTCAAGAGAATTTTAGTTGAGAAGGAAGATATTCAAGCAAACAAAGAAGTAGAGAAATAGCAAAGAACTAGTGTAATTTTGTAGAGGTTTTAGGAGAGGAGTACTTTGAGATCTGAATACAAAGAGATAAGGGTAGAGAAGGGAAGCAAGTTGATAGAAGATAACATAACTAAAAGAAACTGATTGCAAAGTATCAGAGATTTTGAGAGCACCAATCATGTATATTCATATTAAGTTACCAATCTTTGAGAAAGACACTACTAAAGCAGCTAAACACAATATTGTATTGGATTCAATTTGGAACCAGAAGGGAGTAACAAGAGATGAAATCAATCTATTTGACTTCATAGGTACCTTGCAAAATGAAGAATTGGAGTGGTATAGAAAGACATGTATGAATAGTGAGAAGGAATGGAATGATATCAAGAAGCTATTTTTAGAGAATTTTAGAGTTTCAGATGTTCTGATAGAAGGGGTAACATAAGATGAGAGATTTGGTACAATAGAGTAATGAATCAATAAAGGACTTTGATAAAAGATTCAAGGAAACAACTACAAAGTTGGAGGAACCACTGACTAAGAAGGAAAAGATGGAATGGTTTATTTCTGGAATAAGCCCTTAGATAAGGACATCCCTAGATGGAAGGATATTTGAGACAT
This sequence comes from Cunninghamia lanceolata, assembly GCA_027924645.1. Classification (NCBI taxonomy): domain Eukaryota; kingdom Viridiplantae; phylum Streptophyta; class Pinopsida; order Cupressales; family Cupressaceae; genus Cunninghamia; species Cunninghamia lanceolata. The sequence goes on from BSBN01000111.1 coordinate 481,347, forward strand.
ATGCAGAAGCAGTGACAGTATCTTGCTAGATAGAGTCTCAATCTTGGTGCAGACTACTTAAAATGAAAGAGAACCTAGAACTGGAAAAGATGAAGTTGGAATTGGAGCAGTTGAAGCTAAGGTATGTGAGTTTGGCTAAGAAAGAGGAGAACACATAGAAGCAAAGACCTAATATCTAGTGTTCATATTGTACAAGAGAAGGTAATTTGAGAAATGAATGCCCTAGGATGAAAGGTGAAAGATAAGCTACTACAATAAAAGTAGACATCAAAATGACAACAAAAAGAATAAATTTAGCATACTATGGATTATGTAGAGTATGACATGACCATGAAACACCTAATTGTCCTTCATAGAATTTCTAGAAGAAAAGAGAATGTGCTGATGAAGAAGATGAACTTTGGTACATGCATTCAACAGAGATTAATAACATGTCCTATATAGAGATAAACTCACATGGTCATGGATACAAACAACCAAATTGGAGAAATCAAAGGAATGTTAATGCAATACAAACATCAAACTATGGTGGCCCATCCTATGGAAAAAAATGATGATAGAGAGCAATCTGGAGCTTATAGAGGAGGCATAGGCCATGGAAGAAATGAAAGAAGAAGGGATAATGCAACATGTTTCAATTGTGGTAAGCTAGGACACTTTGCTAATGAATGTTAGGCTAAAAGGAAAACACAGTGTTTGTTTTGTAATAGTACAGAGCATGCTCCATTTTCTTGTGAAAGGGCACAACATTACTTCCAGAATGTACAACCACAGTCTAAGAGTGATGAGCTACAAAACCTCAATAACCAAAAAGGAGCAAGGATCATAAGAAGGACACCAATGGATTAAGGAGTAAGGACTTTCTAGAAGAACAACAGAGAGGAGATAGACTTATCTTTAATTGAATCCATAGAAGAAGAGTACTACTAGAGAAGAAAGCCAACACATATCAAAAAAGAGAGAAGAAGGAAGAAGAAAGTTGTAGTAGTGACAAGACAAGGAACAAATACTAGAAGGCATTATAGCATTGAGATTGAAGCGGAAGATAGTGAAGAGATGAAGAATTTGTCCCTACTAAGAAACAACATGAAGAAGTGGTGAAGGAGGCTAAATAAACAATAAGGAAGGAAGAGGAAAAAGAGAAGCAATATAAGCAATTTTTCACTGCAGGATAAGTAGATGCTCTCAAGCAATTAGCCCATATGACACAACAACACAGACTTATTGAGAAACTAAAACAATTTTCTATATAATGGAATAAGAGGCAAGGTTAGAAAAGTCAACTCTAGAGGATGGGAAGAACAAATAGAGAATGGAAGACAAAACTATTGATGGTGGATGTCCATATTAACCATAGGAAAGTCTAGAATGTGATGATAAACCTAGGAGTGAATGTCAACATGATTACAAAGAAGCTATGGGAGCACCTAGGAAGACCCAAGTTGATAGAGACAAATTACAACATTATTTTCACAAATGGGTCTAACATGCAAACAATTATAACTTGGAAGCAAGTGGAAGTTAACTTAATGGGAGCCAAACATGTCTTAGATTTTATTGTTGTAGCCATGAAGGATCAAGGTGAAACTTTCAATGCAATGTTAAGGTTGATATGGTTTGTAGATGGAAATTGTATCATAGAGAAAGGAGATATCATTTACATATGAGAATAATATTGTTCACATTCCTTTGGGATGATCAATGGAGGAAGCATATATCAAAGAAGCCAATCAGACATAAGACAGTGACAAGGATGCAAAGAATCTCTATACAATTATAAGGTTGGATGCAAAGGAGACAATAGAAGAGCCTAATTCTAAGGGAGAAGTGGGATAGAGGATGACCACTATAGTACAAATAGTGAGGAGGTTTTAGAAGCTTGGATGAAAGAAGAACCAAAACTCAAAGTAAGGAAAATGTTTGGTTCCCAAAGTATATTCATGATCAGGACGGGTGAAGAAGACATACCGTAATCCTCCACACTTCATCAGAACTCACCAAAGATTACATACGGCACATTGAAGGAGGATAAGGATGATATAGATCAAAGGTCTCACTAGGTAAGTCACATTCTAAAAGCAATTTCACATATTGGGTTGCCTAGGTTTTCAGGCGTGTAGGACCTACATAAATATCTAGTAGAGATGGAGACAATTTTTTTAGATGAAGATATAAGATTACAGGTTGCACTACACACATTAGTATGTAATGCTACAAATTGGTGGAACACACATCAAGACATAATTGACTAGTGGACTACATTCAAAATACTCATCAAGACAAGATACTTACTAGAGAATGGAGAATATGACATAATACCAAAGTATTCAAGTCAGATTTCACCACAAGAACATTTTTCCATGTGTATCATGGTATGGAAAGGCATAAATGAATATAATGATGTACTATATACCCACTTATTTTATTAGACATTATCACCAATTGCACATACATTGTATATCAATAAAGAATGAAGGAAAGAAACTAGATATTGGGAATAATTGTAAAAGGATTTCATTCACACATTCTCATTCTGTAGTTCGGATAGAAATATCTATAGAATACTACTCAAAATCATGGAGATTATCTTTCCACAGGATGCGGGAGAGGAAGAAGACAAACTAGAGTAAAGTCCACCACTAGAAAAAACATAAGGCATATGGAAGATCATAGAATGGATGGATAAAGAATAATACTTGAAGAAACACAAAAGCTACCAAAAAACACAAAGGGAGGATGAGGAGAGTAGGGAACAAGAAATTAAGATTGAATAAGGAGAAAGGAAGCTAGCAAAATCAATAGATATCAAGGAAAAATACTTCAACAAACCTATCCAGTAAGGGAAAAGAACATTGCTAAAGAAGGTGATCCTAAGCTAGCCAAGATAGGAGCCTATTGGGGTGAGAAGGAAGTGACACAAGTAGTAAAGATCTTTTATGAGTATGAGGACTTGTTCCTTAGGAAGTTCACAGAGATGAAGGGAATAAAAAAGGGAGTCAAAACCATGAAAATCCAACTGAAAGAAGGTTGTAAACCAATAAAAAAAAGACCATACATGATGAATCTAAACATGAAAAAAAAAGTTAAGGTAGAACTAGACAAAATACTAGAAGTAAGGATCATAAAACTAGTGGAGGAAGTGGAGTGCATTAGTCCAATGGTAGTATAGAATAAGAAAACATGAGAGATTAGGATCTACAGAGACTATAGAGAGTTGAATAAATCTAGCATTAATGATCCTTTTCTGACACCATTCACAGAAGAAATCTTAGAGTCAATTGTTGGCAGGGAAATCTACTTTTTCACTGATGGGTTCTTTGGATATCACCAGGTAAAAATTAGAGAGGAAGATCAACCCAAAGAAACATTTGCATTTGAACTAGGATCTTTCATGTACACATTTATGCCATTTAAGTTGAAATATGTAACTATAGTATTTAGTGGAATCATGGTCAATGCATTCAAGGAGTTTATACATGATTTTATGGAAGTCTATTTGGATGATTGGACTATATTTGGATTGGTAAAAGATCACACAGAGACATTAAGGCTGATGTTGAATAAGTGTAAGAGGTTGTAAATTTCCCTAAACTTGAGGAAATGCACTTTTGCAATACCATTTGGAACACTAGTGGGTCATATAATATGTAAAGAAGGGCAAGTTGTGATTATTCAAAACCTACCACCACCAAAAGATACATCTGATGTCAAAACATTCCTAGGATATACTGGTTATCACAAAAATTCATCAAAAGTTATGCAGCTATCTCAGCACCTATAGAAGAATTATTGAAGAAAAAATAGGGCAAGAGTATCACATAGAATGAGAAACACCAAAATGCATTTGACACTTTGAAGCAAAAGATTGAAGAAGCACCAATACCCATATTTTCGGACTAGGAGAACACATTCCATGTTCATGTGGCTGCATTAGGGATTGTAGTGGGAGTAGTACTAACTTAGTCAAAGGGCTCTAAGAATCAACCTATAGCATTTGCAAGTAGGAAACTATCAAAAGCATAGAAGAATTACACCACAACTAAAAGAGAAGCCCTAGCAATGGTGTATGCATTATAGAAGTTCTAGCATTACCTCTTGTCAACATCTTTTGTATTCTACATGGATCATGAACCATTGAAATACCTACTCAAAAAACCAATCATCCAAGGGAGAATTTGCTAATGGTTACTCTTGTTTTACGAGTTTAAATTCTTAATCATGGTGAAGCTGGGAAAGTACAATCATGGACCAGATTACTTGTCTAGAATTGAGACTGGGGAAGATCCATAGGTACATGAAGAAAAACTACCTGGCACAGATCTGTTTAGAGTAAATGTGGTACCTGAATAACTGATAAACATGGTATATTTATTAACTATAGGAGAACCTCCAACAAATATGTTAGCACAAGAATGATAGAACTTGTTACATAATTATTTTCCATATACAAGTTGATTGAAGGAGAATTTCACATAAGAGGGAAGGACGATATAATGAGAAGGGTAGTATATGAACACGAAAGAGAAGACATCCTAAGAGAGACACATGAAGGGATAGTAGGAGGACACAATGTTGGAGACATGGCAACAAGAAAGATGAAAATAGCTAGGTTATGGGGGCCTACACTTTTCAAAAATGCAAAGAGATATGTAAATCATTGTGATGTTTACCGAAGAATAGGAAGACCTATTGCAAGAGATGAAATGCCACTGAGTCAAGTTCCAGCACAATTACCATTTCATAAAATGGCTATTGACTTCATTGGACCTATAGACCCTTTGACAAAGCATTCAAAAGCTAGATTCATTATTACTAGAGTAGAATACCTAACTAAGTGGGCTAAAGCACAACCAACTAGAGACTGCACAACAAAAACTTCTACCAAATTCATTTATTAGAACATAATTACAAGGTTTGGTTGTTTGTTGAGCACAACTAGTGATCAAGGTAAATATTTTGTAAACAAGATGATTTAGAGCTTTTTTACAATTTCATGATAACACGCAATAGGATCTCACCATATCATCCACAAGCTAATGGATCAAGTGAAGCAATGAATAATATATGTGTGTATGTGTGTACTAGGTAATACTGTGTTAGCTTACTATTATGTGTATTTGATTTTGTGTTTTGATATTCTTTATGTTTTTTTGTAAATCTCTAGCTACTTAGCTGGGGTAAAAACTAACTACAAAGACTTGACTAAGGACTGGATCTCCAGATTGGTATCCCCTCTACATTTCTTGCTAACAAGCAACTTGCCTAATTTCTCCACTAGTTGTATGATGCCACCACCCACGAGCTCCACCTTGCCACCATGGCTATGGAAGTGCAACTGTTTGACTCTGCTACTCAACTCTGACTAGCCCAACTGAGGCAACAGAAGCAAGTTGTAGATGATCATTTAACTCATGGAGCATAAATCAAGGCTTGACTCCACTAGCTCGAGATTGGGGATAAAGTTTTGAAGGAATTATTTCAAGCTCTTTGATCTTGTCATACTTCCCAATCAGTTAAAACAATTTGTGAAGGACAAAAAACACTTCATGAGCTTCTTGATATCCTATAAGTCTTTGCTCGTCACTATGAACAAGTTTTTGTGTCTCAAGATGCTACACTAGCTAGGTATACTACTTTGCAGCAATACCTTGTCGCCATCCCTTGCCGGCTTTTAAATGCTTAGTGGGTTTTATCCTACCAGCTTCCTACTCAAGGTGACCTCAAGGAATCAGTCTTCTCCATGACCAATGATAAGGCCCTAGTTCAGATTTCTTTCCATGTGAATTTTGTAAATCTTTCTGGGATATGGTGGGTAGTGACTTGCATAATGTCTATCTTGAAGCCATGCAAACTAGTTCCCTAGGTACTCATATAAACAAAGGAAATATAAAATTCATACCTAAAGCTGGTAACCATGAGGATATCAACAATTGGTGCCCCATCATGCTACTGAATGTCTCCTATAAAATCATTTCCAAGCCTATAGTCAAACTTTGTTAAATGTTGCCTCTCATCATTCAACTTGAACAAACAAATTTCATTAAATCCATGTTCAAGTCTTTGATAACATTATTGTTGTTTGGGAAGGTATGGAATGGGCTCAATGCTCTTAGTAACCTCTATTGTTCATCAAGATTGATTTTTCTAAGGCTTATGATCATATTGAGTTGCCTTTCATTCTTTCCATGCTTTAGGCTCTTGGATTTGGACCCTGATTCACGCACATGGTTTAGATGTTATTTTCTAATGCTTCAGCATGCATCACCATTTCTAGTAGATAGTCCAACTCTTTTGACCTTTTCTGATTGATTTGAAAGGGCCTCCCTCTTTCCCTTGCTCTTTATGTTCTTGCTATGGAGGGCTTTGGTTACTTTCTTGCTCAAGCAATTTCTCAATCCCATGTAAATGGGATTTCCCTTCCCAAATCCTCTCAACAACTTGTGAATGGTCATTTTGTTGATGACTCTTTCCTAACTCTCATTGAGAATGAGGGGAACATCACACTTGCACTTCACATGCTAGATAATTTTTGCTAGGCTTCCATCTTTAGTATTTAGTGGTAGAAAAACTTATGTTACTGACAATCCTTCCTCCCTACACTAGGTTGGTTGGATTCTTTCAGCTAGAAATGGATTGATTGTGGGGAAATCATCCATTTCTTGGGTATTCCTTGTGAATTCCTTTTACTTTTTAGGCCTCTCCTTTAGAGCTATGGCAAGTTGTTATTGCTAGAATTGAGAAAAAGTTGCAGTATTGGAATACCAAGGCCTTTTCATTGGTGCGTAAGTTTCAAGTTTGTTATAAAATCTTGTTTGTCATGCATGTTTAATATTCTTCATGCTAGGTTCCCTCCAAAGCCTCTTATTTGAAACTTGAGAAGCAATTTAGAGATTTTTTTTGGGCTAATCTTGATGGCACTCAAGGTTTCTGTCGAGCTACCTAGGATTTATGTTGCCTCCCTCGTGAGGCTGGAGGACTTTGCTTGATCTCCATTCGCTCCCAAGGCATTGCCTTATGTACTAAATGGATCATTCGAGCCCTTAAAGGTAATGAATCTTGGAAAATTCTTTTTAGGCACTACATCAACACTGGCATTCCTATTGATTGGTTGGCATGGAAAGGTCTGGATATAGGCTCCATTCTCATCATGAGAGAGCCTATTTCAATTTAAGGTACTTTTGTGATCAATAGCATTTGGAAAGCCTAGGAAGCTCTCAAGCCTTGGCTTCACTGGGCTGGGGATGAGTTTCACAATGGTCTATTTATTAACCAACAATAAATTTGTTGGTCCCCTATTTTAAGCAATCAAGACCGACCACTTGCTAAGTTGCCTTGGGGTTTAGGTGTTAAATTTTTTTAAGCATGAGATTCATGTTTTTCCTAACCACCAAGAATTTCCTTTCTTGGCCTGAATTCAAGCATAAATTCAAGCTTCTTAATTTAGATCATGATATCTATCAAGCTATCATTGGGGCCATTCCTCCTAACATGCTTCTAAGGTGGGAGTCTACTCTCTCAAGTTGTGGTGGAAAGACTAGAAGTGGTATCCTGAGACTCCTTTTCAGAGTTACAAACCTTGTAAATGATACTCTTGGTTATCTACCCATTTGCATATGGTGGAGCAACTTAATCACCTTTGATATATTCAGTCCTCTCTTGTGACTAGGCACAGATGGTTTCAATGTATTTAGTTTGTTGTTTTTGAGCCTAAGTTGGGATATTTTGCATGGTGCTTATTGTATCAAGGCCTTCCCTTGGGGGATCACCTAGCTCACATGGGCATTACCATCCATCACTACCCATTTTGTGGGTAGCTTGACACTCTCAAGCATCTCTTTTGGTTTTTCGCTCAAGCACATGAAGCTTGAAATTGGATACATGATTTCTTTTTACCTTTAAGACCTCATGTTTTTTTCTTGGCATATGGTCTTACTTGGTGATTGGCCCTATCTTCACCACTGATATGCCTAGATCTAGCACAATTTTAGGCTAGAAATTCCTTTTAACATTTGGAAAGATAGAGATGCTACTGTTTTTAAACATTGCTCTCTTGATAAGAATTTTTCATTATACACTAAAGCTCTCAATTACTATAATGTTCTAATGCAGGTTCAAGTGCAAGCTAGAAGATTTGCACTTGAAGTCACCCATTTCCAAGAGTTGCTAGACCACTGGGACAATGCTCCTTGCATTATTGCCTAAGCCTCACATAATTCTTCTTCCACACAGGGGTGTTAGTGTGGCCAAAGTCAGACTTCTCATCATGACTAGCAGAACCATGGAGGTAGTCATGGTGACCATGATTGTGGCTCTCATTCCTATGTCCCTCATTCCTCTAGGGATTTTGTTGTTTGTGGTGGCTGGTCCTTTCTTTCTAGACCACCATCTCCTTAGCAGTATACTAGCTGGCTAAAAACTGACAAGTTTCCTCAGCTTCAACTTGTCATTTCCCTAATTCACACTTAGCTAGATGAGAATGAAGATACCACTATTGCTCCTAATGTTTGGGAGCCTATTGATGATGCTAACCTTAGGGACTTCTGGGGGAAACCTAATGATAAGGATCCCCCTCCATCTGTTGATGCTACTCTTGCAGCCTAATGTTTTTTTTTGTGTATTCTTGTTAGACATTATGCTTAGCCTTTAAGGTTGTGATGTCTATTTTTTTCACCTTTTGAGGCTTATGTTTTATTCACCCATTGAGCCTTTGACTACATGGGTGTGACTTTTAACTACCCATCTTTTTTTGTGAATATGTACTATTTATTTCTTTAATATAAGTTAAATAGGATATTCATAAAAAAATAACACAATTATTTAATTAATTAGTGGAGAGGGATGTGGGAAACTCGGTGATGAAGGGAATGTCGAAGCAATAATCCTAAGCAATTAAATAAATATAATTTATCTAATTAATTAATATTAAGATGATGCAAATGTCCTTAGGATAGGCTTGAGATGGTGATAAAAGGTGTTGAAAGTGATGTGAGATGTATCATTTAGGATGTGGTTGATTAGCTGTCTACACTTTCCACCTAGTTTTCCCACTGCAGTACATGACCCCTCCATAAAATCCATCTATCACAAAAACACTTGAAGAAATTAAAATTGAACACCTATAATACCCATCACATCCCTCACCACCACCACCACCACAATAAATGTAAGTGAAAGAAGGTTGAAGGCATTAATACACTCAATATAGCATCATTAACTTGGCACATGTGCACCACATCATTATCTTAATGTCTCTCGCCACCGATCCTACCCATTAACGAGTGAACTTATATCCTATTAATATTGTATTATGAAATATTATTTAATTAATAATATTAATTAACACTTTATATTACAATTATAGTTATCTAATAATATAATGGTGAAATATGTATATGTATATATAAAATAATGTTCATTTTGACTAAATGTTTAATCCATGTATGCGTTATATATTTTTCTACACTCTTATGCTTATAGTTATATATATTTTTTTATGTGAACATATCACTATACATTAAACCTATTTGTTTAATATTTGCCTACACTCTTATGCTTATAGTTATATATATATTTTTTATGCAAACATATCACTATACATTAAACCTATTTGTTTAATATTTGCACCTATTCACTGATCCCATGGTAGCCACTAATTTTCATTTATCCTAGGCAATGATATGGGTGATCTTATGAGCACAAACTCCACTAGTCAAATTTTGGTTGATTGGCCTCTATATCTTTCCCACCTAGAGACGACTAAATAGATATTTGTGAAAATGATGTCATGTGCTAGTATTTATCACAAAAAGTAGTTCCATGTGATTATTTCCTAGGAAATATTCAATATATGAGACAGTTCCATGGTCATTGGGGGAACTCCGCAGTTGTGGATCTATCCCATTTAATTTTAAATTCAAAAATCAAAATTGGTCAATTGGCCACATTCTCCCTCCTATGTTAGGCTAGCTAAACACATTTTCAACAAAATTTGATGTGATGTGCTAGTATTTGAAGATATGTATTAGGTTCATTCCAACAACACTATATCATCAAGGAATCATTTAAAATCACTTCCTTTTAGAGCATTGGAGCAATTAATATGATACAATTCAATATGGTGCAATAAAAGGAATTACAAGCAATGCATTCCAAGTGATTTCTTCTTATTCTCATTCTTGTGCACTTTCTAAGGGTTGATTTAGGAAACCTTGTCTCCTTGTAATGAATTTACATCCCTTTAATACCATGAAGTTCCTAGATATTCTTGAGGAGAATAGAAGTTCACCAATTATAAGGATGAGTCTTAACTCATAGTACACATCCATGAACATGACTTCATCTCACATCGTGGAACTTGTCCTTTGCCATTTGAAGCATAGATATATTGCAAACACTAAGGAGTTCCATCAATAGAAACACACTATTTTCACATTAGACATAAAGTATATTCTAAAATATTCTTTGAAGGCCATCATTCTTTGATCATAGAGCTATGTCCAAGCTACCTTTCTCATAATAACTCATATGCTTGTCAAATTTTAATTCCCATTCCATATTTAATTAATCTAAGACTAATTGTGCTTATTTAATTGTATTTCTTTATGATATTTTATTTCAAGATTTAACTGCGTAGTTTTCTTTATGTATTTCTTTAATTAACTTAAATTAACATTAAGAAACCTCGTTTTCTTTACAATAATATAAATGTAGCGCAGCTTATTATCAGCTGTGGCGGCACGGCTGATGGATAGGTGCACAGCGTGTTATCAGCTGCTACATTACAACCCTCTAGTAGAATTTCCTTAATTCCCCATCGTCATACGATTTAAATTTCATCAATCCTCTTCCATCCTCATTTGGCTTTAACTTCTTCAAGCTTTCTCCTTTGTCATTTGGCTTAATTTTCTTCAGACTTCCTCCCTCGACATTTAGGCTAAGGTTGTTCTGAATTTTACAGTTTAATCTCACCTATATCTATCACCCGAGCTCAGGTTTTACAGTTTAATCTGATCCAAAAAAACACAGTGGAGAAGCCTCGCTTTCTCTAAAATATTCCGTTTCAATCGAATAGGTCAGGGCTCGAAGAAAATTAAGCCTATGACGTTGGAGGAAGCTTGTTTTCTCTCAAATATTCCATTGCAATCGAATAGGTCAGAGATTGAAGAAATTTAAGCCCATCCCTTAATCATTGCATGATTGACGCTGCCCTCGTTTAAAAACGACAGGCCTTCACGCGGCAAGAAATAATTTTTGCTCGAGGAAAGCTGGGAAATACCTAGTTTTAGCGGGTATTTGTTGAAAGACAAAGTTCATGAATTTGAGGCCTCTACGAATTTTTCTTATTTTCAGGTTTTAATTTAACCTGTTTTCTTTGGTATGATCTACTTCGAACATGTTTACTTCTTGAAATATTGTTTTACGCTTGCCAATCCTGGTTGACGACTATGTTTTAAGTATATTTTCGTTCTTTTTTCAGCTGTGTTCTCTTTTCATTCAATCTTTAAAGATATGTTACGCCCATCGTGAGGACTGTATAAAGAAATTGAGCTGAGAAAGCATTTTCTAAATCGAAATAGGCAGCTTACTATATTTGTTCCCATTATAAGCTGACAGGATTCTATGGTATATGACTTATTTTGGTATTCTAATTTATTTTCCTAAATGAAACGAATTATTTTCAGTTTCTAATGAGTTTGATAAAAGCTTCATCTTGTAGGTATCTATACAGATTATTTTTATATTTTAATTAATTTATTAAACAAAGACTACTCTTATAAAAATATTTGGTAACCTTTTTTTTTAAGCTTACTTTTTCATTTCAAATTTAGGGAATTCTTATTTTAGAATATTGTATTGGTGAATTTGATTATAGGTAAATATTTGGATAATACATTGTAATTTGATGAGAGATGTTTTATTTGTGAGATTATTATTGGAAAAAAGGAAGAAGGGATAGTGAAAACTTCATGTATTTATAAGTCTATATATATTCAAATAAGTTGTAAGTTTTCTCATTATGTAACGTAGAGCTACATGTGTCCACATATTCTACCCACAATTTCATAAAGCTTGCTGCACAAATATTTCAAGGGTGTAAAATTCCTGATCATATACTCTTGGCTATAAGTTTTAACATTGAAAGGTTTGTCATTACACCAATATTTGCAGGTACATAATTCAAGGCCTTGATACCAATTGAAAGGCTTGCCATTACACCAAAATATTAAGGTGTTAGTAAACTTCCAAATCCAACTTCTTCACCTCAAGTGAGAAACTTGTTCCAAATTCCCATGGTGATAGTTAATCCATGAGATCAATTCTTGAAGTTGTGATAGTCTAAAAAACATGCTGGCAAATGATTAAATGATGAAGGTTTGGACCATGGCAAGTTCCCAATATCATGGTCATCCCTATACCTAGACCTAAACCTTAAGGGTTCGTTCAAAATGGCCCTACCTACATTTCCCTTCTTGGGAATCAAAGGCTTTATAGTTCATACACCAATAATAGAGAGAAATCATCCTCTCATATTCTTTCAGTTCAATCCATACAAAATTGTATTAAAGCAAATGCATTTCAATCAAATGTACAAACACACACAAATCCACATGATGACTAGCTCATATAAACATCACTTATTTACACATAGTGATTGGCTCAAGCATACGTAACTTTTAGACAATGTGAATAATGTAAGCATGTGTCACATATACATAGTGTAACTAGCTCATGCATCCACATACATAGCAATGTGAATATATCATGAATGTATCATATATACACCATGTGACTAGCTCATGCATTCAATACCTAAACATAGTGTGAACAACTCATGAATGCATTACATGCACATAAAGTGACTAGTTCTTGTGTACAACACATACACACAATGTGATTAGTTAACATATACATCATAGGTACAAATTGCGACCAACTAGCAAAAAGGAATAACTGCAACCTTACTATAAGCATTTTACCCTTTACGCAGTTCACTAGCATATTAGCCCTTAAACACATCTAGCTAAATAAAGAATGCCAATGCATCTCATGCTGCATCATGGGTTCCATCCTTTTATTGATTTATTGCTAATAGTGATGACAATCAAGCATCCCACACTACTTGTTATCATCAATGGAAAATGTGTAAATGTAAAAAAACACAACAAATATGGCTATTAATAGGATTTCCATAGTCAACTCAACATTAGATTCACTTTTCCGTTAAGGGCATGGTTCGGTGGTTAAGTCACTTAGTTGTAGTGGCACCCACTAGGGTTCAAACCTCCGTTGGGCCAATGAGCTCACAGGCTTTACGCCTTCGCTAGGCCAACAAGCTCATGGGTTTGAACTTGTTGTGTTAATGCGAGTGTTCATGCTAGGAGATGAGGTCCCCCATGTTATGGCCTCACTGGTTCATAGCTTTGGGCATAAGCCTTCCCATGGAGCCTGAGGGTTTGTCGCGCCAATGTCATCGGTCACATTAAAAAGTTTACCACACACATTATCTTTAAAAAAATATTAGATTGCAGAAACAACTTCCAAAACTAGTCTTATGAGAAGAGGGTTTCTATTAATTCTTTCAAACCTTTCTATGATTATAGTTTATTAAGATTCACATACATTTAGTTAATTAAGATTTCAAATCAAAAAACAATAACACAGTGATTTTTACGTAGGAAAAACCTTCTTAGGTAGAAAACCCCACACTCCAAACATAGTTCGATTTTATATTACTATAAAATTTTTATGGTTACAATATAACTCTGAGGACAAGTTTTTCTTTATGAGTCTTTACTATTGTGGAATTTGGAAACAAATCGGCAACATTTTGGCTCTTTAGTATTTCTTCAACCTGTAATTTTAAGTTCTTCAAAAATAGTGAAAAACACTTAATGCAAGAGTTGTAAAAGACAAACACCCTAAAAAATCTAAATTAGCTTTCTCCACAAACTCCTCTGCAAAAGCTTACAACTAGCATTCTCTTTCCAATTTGTTTTAGAGCCAGAAAAGCTTATCCTCTCTTTCCTAGGTGTCCACTTCCCAAAAAGAATATTTTCCAACTTGAAAATCTTTTCCAACTTCAAAATATTTTCCAAATCAAATATCTTTTCCAAAATGAAAATATTTTCCAAATTTTTTTTCCAAAAAACAAAGCATATCCTCTTCATGGGTGCTCCAAAGAGATAAGGACAAGATTTTCCATAAATGGTAACTTCTTGCAATAGAAACTTGATAAACAAGACTCAAGGTCATCCGATGTGGCACTCCTTGATTTTCTTAACAAAAAGAAAAAAAACAACTTTTCGAGAAAAATAAAAAATAAAAAGCACAAAACAACTTTTTCCCAGAATGGCTTAAAAATAACAAATTTGAAAAATCAAAAAGTAAAATTGTTTTTATACCTCCTAAAAAATAGGAAACACTAGAAAGGACTATAAGGTTGAGACACCTTAATCCCAACATTCTCCCACTTGTTGAAGACCTGTCAAGAGTCTATAGAAGCTAGGTGATCAGTCCTTAAGGCCCATAGAACTAGAACACCATCTGAACTTCTCTGCGCTCATTAGCTTTGTTAATTTGTATCTCCAACATTCACCAAAGTGTCAACTTTCTCCAACTATACCTTTCCATCTTCCATCATATCTCGAACAAAATGAAACTGAACATCAATTTGTTTTGTTCTAGAATGGAAAATAGGATTCTTTGCTAAACAGATGGCACTTTGACTATCATGACATCTAGTAATATGTCCTGCATCAAAACCAATATCTGAACACAACCTCTTAATCCAAATGGCTTCCTTATAAGCATGATTTGCAGCCATTTACTCTTCTTCTTTAGTGGACAAAGAAACTACAACTTGTCACTTACTCATCCAACTTATTGCACCACCATTCATAGAAAAAACATATCCACTGGTGGATCTTCTACTATGAATATCACCTGCCCAATCTAAATCAACATATCCTTAGATATTCACTTAATGCAAAGGTCTAGTAGGATAACCATGAAAGCATAAGGAATACTTGGAAGTATCCCTCAAATATCTAAAAACCCTCTTTACTACATCACAATGTACCTATCTATGATTAGCTATAAATTGACTAAGGACTCCCATTGCTTGGGCAATTTCTGGCCTTGTACAGGCTATAGCATGCATAAGGATACCAAAAACACTCGCATAAGGTACTTTAGTCATGTCCTCCATCTAAGAATGATATTTTGGACAATCCTCAACATAAATCTTCATCCCCTACATAACTGGAACAACTATGTACAAGTCAACATGTTGAATCTCTCCAACACTGAGTTCACATACTTGTTCTGAGTTAACCAAAGCTTTCGGTTAGCTCTATCTCTTCTGATCTCAATCCACAAAATATATCTCCCTACGCCTAAAACTTTCATCTTGAATAATGATGACAATTGAGACTTCAAATCTGAAATCATACTTCTACCATTCCCAATAAATAACATATCATCTATATACAAGACTATGATAAGAATGTAACCATTTTCAGATTTATAATATACACAATGGTCAGATTTAGATCTTAGAAATCGGATTGACAACACATAGGTGTCAAACATTTGATACCACATTATAGGAGACTGTTTCTGTTAGATTTAGGACAGATAATTGGGAGGGGGGTGAATCAGTTGTCCAAAACTTTCTTCCAATTAATCACTTAAATTCTTCTTTTAATTCAGTAGCATAATAATAAATCAATCATGGAAACATAATGCAACAATTCAAGAGCAGAAACACATTAACACATATGACACCAAGATATTTAATGTGGAAAACGTGGTTAAGGGAAAAACCATAGGGTGACTAACCCAAGATTGTATTCTCTGTTAAAAGAATAAGAAGAACAAATGGCACATGCCAATTAGGGCTCATTGCTTGAGCACACTACTCACAAGAGGCCCACTACCTACAAGAGACACATTGTCTACAGAATGATAAGTATTACATACTTGAACTGAAGAATAGCATCTTCACCATGCTTGAGTCAGTTCCATTTAAGCCCAATACATTTGCTCTGCCTTTCACTCTGCTCCTCTCTAGCACACACTCATCTCCATAAGATGCCTTTGAAATGACTTCACAACTCTTTATTTATACAAGACATCGACTTAGGGATAATCATCCAAGTCGACATACATTCAGAGCAAATACATAAATACAAAATGACAAATTACAAAAAGACTTCACGCGGCTCAACAGATTGTCAGCCCCACAGATCTGAGACTTCAATCTTCCTTTAGGAACACACCATTCTTCACAGAACATCTTCAAGATCATCCGCAGGATGTGTAACTCATTCAGTCGGCCAGACTTAGGTAGAACATCATCATCCGAAAGTAATTCTTCAATTACGAGCTCAATGTTCAATGCGGACCACCAACATGAACTAGACACAATCCAGAGACCTCCACAATCTTTCCTGAAACACCAAGAACATCCACATTACTTCTACTTACTGAAATAATCCTCTCTTTCATCTGAAACCTCAAGAACGCACTCTGTCATCACTGTCATATTGGAATAGATGCTTGCAGACCTCCAGACCATGAACCAATTGAGTTGTCAATTCACATTGACTTCCTAGACACTCCACCAAATCCACAGAACAAGATATTGCATTTTTGGATCTCACCAGACCTATTTGTGTCACTCTATCACCTCTGAACATCTACCAGAATTAGTTTTACTTGAGTGGCCATAACTTCTTCAGATCTTCATACGGACCTCTAAAATCTTTACTGGATCAGCTTAAGACACATGTCTAAAAACCCTTTGATGCACATCCTCTGATCTTCATCTTAGTTGGGATCTTTACCTCACTGTCTTCATTGTTCTCCTCTATTCCTAATAGGACTAATTTTCTCAATATCCTCAGCATACAACTCATCCAATCCTTATCATCAATGCAATAGGAGTATGTTGACATCAATGACAACACCGGTTAGGCCCATACTCGCAACAATCTCCCCCTTTGTCATTGATGGCAACATATGATGTGAAAAACTATTTTAACCATATAGACAAGAACTTCTCCTCATTGACATAACTCCCCCTATCAACAAAAACCATTCACATGTCTTCTCTTCCTTTACTGCTCCCCCTTTGATCAGCAACTACTTGTTTTTCACATGTCTTCTCTCCCCCTTTGACATCAATGGCAAAGGGAACATACTTGCATCACTTTAGAATCATACCAGCTGCTCCCCCTGAGTAGAAACTTCCCATCATCAATCCAAACCACAAGATATGTCTGTGAGATCCACCAGACTGATGCACATCAGTGTACCTTAATTCAAAACCAGAGGGGTAATAACCCTAACTTCTCCTAGAGATATTGAAAAGAGTCCTTAGGTAGAGGTTTAGTAAAAATATTTCCAATCTGATCCTTGGAGGGCACAAACTCCAATCTGACTTCATTCTTGTTCACCTACTCTCTCAAAAAATGAAACTTGATGGATCGGATTTTTTGATATATTTATTGCACTTGAATTATCACAGAAGATTGTGATAGGCTCCTCATACTCCACTCTGATGTCTCTTAGCATTTGCTTCATCCATAATACTTGAGTGCAACTACTTGCTGCTGCAATATATTATACTTCTGTAGTGGACAGAGATATTGCATCTTATTTCTTGCTCAGCCAAGAAACCAATCTCTTCCCCAAAAAGAATGCTCCACCACTAGTACTCTTATGGTCATCCACATCTCTTGCCCAATCCACATCTATATATTCATGAAGAGAGAAATCATGATCTCTAGGATACCACAATCCACACTCAACTGTCCCTTTTAGATATCTAAAAATCCTCTTGATTGCCATGACATGAGATTCTCTAGGATCAGCTTGGAATCTAGCAAAAAGACCAACAACATTCATAATGTTAGGTCTAGTTTGAGTGGGATACAATAATCTTCCAATCATTGACCTGTACTTTTTGTGATCAACCTTAGAAGAGTCATCATCTTTGCTCAATTTACATCCAGTTACCATGGGAGTACTCATTAGTTTTGAGTCTTCCATCCTAAATTTCTTCAACAATTCTTTTACATATTTGGTCTGAGAAATGAAGATTCCTTTCTTTGTTTGAATGATTTGTAGACCAAAGAAGAAATTTATTTCCCCAAACATGGACATCTCAAATTCACTTTTCATTTGATTTGCAAAAGTTTTGCACATACTATCTCTTCCTCCAAAAATGATATCATCAACAAACACTTCAATAATTAAGATATTTTCATGATCAATTTTGAAGTACAAATTACTGTCAACAGTACCTTTATTGAAACCCATCTTTAAAAGATGATTATCCAGTCTTTCATACTAGGTTCTTGGGGCTTGTTTGAGTCCATACAATACTTTCTTCAACTTGCAGACCATATCACCATAATCAGACAATTGAAATCCTTTCGGTTGCTCAATGTATATTTCTTCCAAGTCACCATTCAGGAAGGCATACTTGACATCCATCTAATATACTTTGAAGTCCTTGAAGGCAGCAAAGGCAAGAAATAATCTAACTGCTTCAATTCTTTCCACCGGAGCAAAAGTTTCTTCAAAATCAACTACTTCTACTTGAGAGTGACCCTTGCAGACCAATCTGGCTTTATTTCTAACTACTCCACGATCTTCATTCAGTTTGTTCTGGAAGACCCATTTGGTTCCAATCACATTCTTGTTTCTAGGTCTGGGAACAAGATCCCAAGTATGATTTTTCTTAATTACATCAGCTCTTCCTCTATTGCTTTAGTCTAGCTTTCATCATTGCATGCTTCATTCACCGACTTTGGTTCAATCTTTGAAATTAGACAATACTCTTCTGAGTCTTGAGCAATCTTTCTTCTTGTTTGAACACATTTTCTTATGATCTGATCTTCAGAGTGATTCAGTCTCACATACCTGGGAATTTTGGGACTTTCTTGCACTTCTATTTCTTGAATAGGTTCATTCAAACTCATCTCTTCTTCCTAATTCACCGGATCAATCTGGATCTGAATTTCATAAGGGGCTTGGACTCCTTAGACCAAAACATCATTTTGATCATCTTCATCATATTCATAAAACTTTGAGGGGTTTTCAGTACCTTCATCAACCTTCACATTTGTACTTTCTATAATCTTTCTCAATCTCTTGTTATAACATTGGTATGATTTACTTTGAGTAGAATAAACCAAGAATATTCATTCATCACTTCTAGCATCAAATTTGCCTAGATCTTCATCTCTTTAATGTAACATTTGCTACCAAAGACTCTAAAATACTTCATAGTGGGAGTGATGCCCAACCAAAGTTCGTAAGGAGTCTTACCAATATTGCTTCTGGTTTGTACTCGATTAAGAGTATAGACAGCAGTGCTTACAAATTCTCTCCAGTAGATTTGAGGAACATTTTCTTCCATCATCATGGTTCTAGATGCTTCCTAGATGGTCCAGTTCTTTCTCTCCACTACTCTATTCTGCTGTGGAGTCCTTGGAGCAGACAACTGTCTTTTTATCCCATATTTCTCACAGAATTCTATGAACTCACCAGATGTGAATTCTCCACCTCTATTAGACCTCAGACATTTTATGTTCAATCTGGTTTCATTCTCTACCATAGCCTTGAATATTTTGAATTTCTCAAGAGCCTCTGATTTCTCTTTCAGAAAAGTCACCCACATCATCCGGGAGTGATCATCAATTAATAGCATGAAGTATCTATCACCTTGCACACTCCTAATTCTTGCTGGACCACATAGATCAGTATGAACTATGTCCAATAATTTGGTAGAAGACTGTTCCTTACTTTTGAATGTGATTCTGCTCTGCTTACCCAACTTACATTCTTTGTACAAACTATTAGTAGGTTTCACTAGTCTTGGAAGATCTCTCATAGCCTAAGTGTTGCTTATCTTGATAATATTATCAAAATTCACATGACACATTCTCCTATGCCACAACCAACTCTGATCAATATGAACAAATAAACAAATTTTACCAGTACCAACCAAGTGGAAGATATTACCTTTTGTTTGAGTACCGGATGCAATCTCTATTCCGGAGCTTTCAAAGATCTTGCATTTTCTATTTTTGAATCAGAGATCATAGCCTTTGTCTACCAACTGTCCAACACTGAGAAGATTGTGCTTTAGAACTTCAACATATGGTACATTACTGGTTTTATTCTTTCCATCAAAAGAAATGGTTCCTCTACCTCTGATTCTGCGAGCAGATTTATCACCAAATTTTACCACTCCTTCATATCTTTCCAAATCTATGAACTTATTTTTGTCACCTATCATATGGTGGGAGCATCCACTGTCAATGACCCAATCATCATTTTCTTCAACTTGGGCAGCTAGATCTCTTTCTACCATTTTATGATTGACAGATCTAGAAGGTATTGGATCTTCTTCCCTAATGGCAATAAACACCCAGTCATTTATGGATTTGTTTCTTGTCTCTGATTCATCATATGTTACTCCTTTGTCATCATCATCTTCATGAACATAGTAATATTTATTTTGAAATCTTGATCTGTTAGGATTTGGTCTTGAAAATCTTTCCAAACACCTTGAGGCAAAGTGACAAATCTTATTACAGTTAAAGCATTTAAAAGGCAATTTCCCTTCATATTTACCAGATCCTCTTGGTAGTCTTTTTGTAATAAGGGCTTCAAGTTGAGCAGCTTCTGCTTCATCTTCTTCCAGATCTTTTCTTTCTTTTTCATACCATGATAGTTTCTTTGAAGAGTTCTCTCTTGGATCAAACTTTTGTTTCCCTTTTATAGAGGCACTAGCTTTGAATGCAAATTTAGTCTTGGGGGGTGCATCTCCAAACTTGGACAATTCAAATGCAGCTAATTTGCCAACCAATTGATTTCTTGTGATATTTGGAAAAGATCTAAATTCTTCAATAGCAACAACCTTGTATTTGTAAGAATTAGGAAGGGATCTGAGAACTTTGGCAACAATCTCATCTTCATCCAAGATTCCACTAGCACATTTAATGCCACAAACAAGTTCATTTACTCTTGGCATAAATGTAGTGATATTTTCATCTTCTCTCATCTTTTGGTTTTTAAATTTTCCTTTTAGACTCTACAGCTTGGCACATTTGACATACTTGTCTCCTTCATGTAGAAGTTCCAATTTTTTCCCAAATCTCAAATGCAGTTATTAGATCTATAACATTTGTCAGCTCTGAATCTGATAAGACACTTAGTAGAGCTTCTTTAGCCTGAAAATTATTTTCAACATCTCTGATTTCATCTATAATTCTTGAACCATTCTATGGAGGAACATATTTCTTTGAAGTTATGATCCAATATTGCATTCCCATACATTGCAAGTGACATTCCATGCAGCTTTTCCAGAGAGTGTAATTGGTTCCATCAAACCTCGGACTATCCTTCTTATAGGATGACATCCTGGATCTCCTCAAGCGGTTAAGCTCTTTTAGAGGAACTTAGCTTTGATACCAATTGTTAGATTTAGGACAGACAACTAAGAGGGGAGGTGAATCAGTTGTCCAAAACTTTCTTCCAATTAATCACTTAAATTCTTCTTTTAATTCAGCAGCATAATAATAAATCAATCATGGAAACATAATGCAACAATTCAAGAGTAGAAACACATTAACACGTATGACACCAAGATTTTTAACGTGGAAAACCCAGTTAAGAGAAAAACCACGGGGTGACTAACCCAAGATTGTATTCTCTATTAAAATAATAAAAAGAACAAATGGCACATGCCAATTAGGGCTCACTGCCCAAGCACACTGCTCACAAGAGGCCCACTGCCTACAGGGGACACACTGCATACAGAATGATAAGTATTACATATTTGAACTAAAGAATAGTATCTTCACCATGCTTGAGTCAGTTCCATTTAAGCCCAATATTTTTTCTCTGCCTTTCACTCTACTCCTCTCTACCACCACTCATCTCCATAAGATGCCTTTGAAATGACTTCACAACTCCTTATTTATACAAGACATCAACTTAGGGATAATCATCCAAGTCGGCATACATTCAGAGAAAATACATAAATAAAACATGACAAATTACAAAAAGACTTCACACGGATCAATGCATTGTTGGCTACACAGATCTGAGACTTCAATCTTCCTTTAGGAACATGCCATTCTTCCTAGAACATCTTCAAGATCATCTGTAGGGTGTGTAATTCATCCAGTTGACTAGACTTAGGTAGAACATCATCACCTAGAAGTAATTCCTCAATTACGAGCTCAATCTTTAATGCAGACCACCAACACGAACTAGACACAATCTAGAGACCTCCACAAGCTTGCCTAAAACACCAAGAACATCCACACTACTTTTGCTTACTGAAATCATCCTCTCCTTCATCTGAAACCTCAAGAACACAATCTGTCATCACTATCATATTGGAATAGATTCTTGCGGACCTCCAGACCACAAACCAATTGAGTTGTCAATTGATATTGACTTCCTAGACACTCCACCAAATCTGCAGAACAAGATATTGCATTTTTGGATCTCATTGGACCTATCTGTGTCACTCTGTCACATCTGAACATCTGCCAGAACCAGTTTTACTTGAGTGGCCGTAACTTCTTTAGAACTTCATGTGGACCTCTGAAATCTTTACTAGATCATCTTAAGACACATATCTAAAAACCCTTTGATGCGCATCCTTTGATCTTCATCTTAGCTAGGATCTTTACCTCACTATCTTCATTGTTCTTCTCTGTTCCTGATAGGACTAATTTTCTTAATATCCTCAGCATACAACTCATCCAATCCTTATCATCAATGCAACAGGAGTATGTTGATATCAATGACAACACTAGTTAGGCCCATACTTTCAATAGTTTCAAACCATACAAAGATTTCTTTAACTTGCATACCAGATTTTCTTTACCTTTCACAACGAACTACTCTGGCTTCTTCATATATATTTCTTCCTCCAAATCACCATGAAGAAACATTGTCTTCACATCCATCTGTTCCACTTCTAAATTGTATATTGTTGCAGGTGACAATAAGAACCATATAGATATCAACCTCATTACAGGAGAGAAATCTCCTCATAATCAATTCCCTCAACTTGGTAATAACCCTTCACGAACAACTATACCTTATGCTTCTTAACACTGCCATCTGGACCATATTTTAACTTGAACACCCATTTACCTGCAATAGGCTTCTCTCCCTTCGGCAAAGGTACTAGATCCCAAGTGTTATTTTTCCTTAATCTAGCCATCTCTTCTTCCATGTCTATCATCCAAGAATCTGCATCATGCATACCCATAGCCTCTCTAAAAGTCCTAGGCTCATTAGTGTTGGCAAGCAAAGAAAAAATACAACTAGAATCCAACATAGAATATCCAAACTTTCCCAGTGAATAATGAAACCTTTTCATTTTCCACTTAACACTCGTAGACCTCCTCAATTGTTGATGTGGAGGTTCTTCTTCTTCTTTAGAACTTTCAGAGCTACTTGAGTTCCCCTCATCAACAGGTCTAGCAGGAGTGCATAGTTCACTTCTAGTAGGAGTAGATGGTACCTTAACTACCTCCTTTTTCTCCTCTTTATTTAACTATAGCTCAACTGAGGAAAGTTTCATCTCTGTAAAGATAACACTTGTATTCTAGAGAACCTTTTGTGTAACTGGATCCCAAAGCTTGTACCCCTTCCCACCAATTCAATAATTGATGAAGATACACATTGTTGCCTTATTTTCCAACATACATCTCTTCTTAGTAGGAACATGAGCTTCACAAACAAATACTCTGAGATGTCTCATCGAGGGCTTTTTACCAAACCACACCTCCATAGGTGGCTTTTCAACAAGCACTGATGTAGGAGATCTACTAATTAAATAACATGCAGTTGCTACTTCTTTAGTCCAAAACTTCTGTTAAAGACCAACACCACTTAACATACCCATAGCCCTCTCCATCAATGTTTTGTTTATCATCTCTACAACTCCATTTTTCTATGGTGTGTATGGAGTTGTCTTGTTTCTTTCAATCTCATGGTCCTTATAAAACCTATCAAATTCTACCAAACACAACTCACCACCATTATTAGTCATCAAACACTTAATCTTTTTACAAGTCTAATTTTCAACAAGGGCTTTAAAATCCTTAAACTAACTAAAGACTTTAGATTTACTTATGAGAAAGTAAACAAATGTCCTTCTACTGTAGTCATCTATGAATGAAATAAAATACACATATCTAGCTGATGAAGGAACATTTATAGGACTAAACAAATCTGCATGCAAATAGTCCAATAACCCATAAGACTTATGAGAGCTTTTACAAAATGAAACATGGTGTTGCTTTCCATATATGCAATGTTCGCAAAAGTCAAACTTGAGATTACAATCATCAAGGTCTTCAACAAGGGTCTTTGATTTGAGGGTTCTAGGACTCTTTTTCACCAAGTGACCAAGTCTTTGGTGCCACAAAATTTTTTCCTCAGTAGGAAGCTTCATTTCCATTGAATGAGCAATCTTGAGTACCCAAAAAGCACAACCATCCGTTGTAGATTCTATAGACTTGTTTGCTACTCTATCCGATGGTGAGAATGAAGAATCCAAAGGTATATTCTTTGGTTTCACATTTCACTGTATAGTTCATGCATCCATCTTGTACAATGTGCCAATCCTAACACCCTTTGCAAGAACCATCGATCCTTTTGTCATCTTATATGATCCTCTTGTCATCTTATATCCTTCGTTCGAGGAAACAATCTATACACCCAAATCCCCAAGTTCATTGACTAAGAGTAGGTTCTATGCCAAACTTGGAATATATAGTACACCATCAATCCCCCTCACTCTACCTTCATGGAATTTGATATTGACTTTTGACTTTTCCATAGCTAACAATATTCAGGTGAGAGTCATCACCCATATACAACTTTCTACCATCATATTCTTCATACTTCAAGAGAAAATTTCTATGAGAGGTCATATGGAAAGAATCACTTGAATCTATCAACCACACATCTTCTGATGCATGTGTTGCTAGGGTTACAACATAAGCATTTGCATCTTCATGAGAGGGAGTCTGAATTTGATGCAGGAGCATCCAAGGTGTAAGAGCAATCTTGCATCAAAAAATAATAATAATAATAATAATAATAATAATAATAAATTTAAAAAAAAAATGTGCTGTTTCTTTTCAATAAGGGCTAAATTTGGCAAGGTTACTATTTTTAGTAAGTTTGCATTTGTGCACGGTTGGATACAAAATCTTACACGGACCTCCAGAATGGTGAATTGAAGCTAATGGTGAAGAAATCACTTTAATATCATTTGTCATTTGTGAGATATTAAAATTTCAAATTCCAAAAATCCTATTGAAATATTCAAAGTCAAATTTGAGGCACTTAGAGGCTCCGGATGGGCCAGAAATTTGGTGGGAACCCCAAGTAGTCTACCTATTGGTGCTACTTGGCACACCATCGCCTTTTCGAGAGCTTTCCGAAAAGGTATTATAATTGAAAATCCAACGGTCGGATCGAAAGTTATGGCTCTGCGAAGTTGACCTATTTTTGGAGGGAGATGCAAATTTTGAAATTAAGCTGGTGGTCGCCAAAAGGGCTATATATAACCATTTTTGGGAACCCTTAGGGTAGTAGAGTTAAGGGGGATAGTGTAGAGTCAAGAAAGGCGGGAAATTAGAAACCCTAGTTGATTTGGGGATTACAAAAGGCTGAAAATTCCAGAGTTTTAAGAGAGGGAGCTGTAATGTGTTACAGCCTGTAGGGGATTCATCCTCTGATTGTATTTGAGCTTCTGTACTATAATGTTTTTCCCATATTAATAAAATATCATTCTATTTTCTGTGTGCAATTTCTGTTATTGTGTGTTTTATGATTTACTCCCTTCATCAAGTGGTATCAGAGCGAGGGTTCCTGAGTGTGTAGACAGATCACCGACTGTGAGGAAGTTTGTACCAGGATCTGAGGTTGTGGGTTTGCTGCATAGATCAAGATGCCTCCATGAAGAAACTGTGGTGGGAGGAATGCTTTGACAGAAGAGGGTTTTAGAGCCTTGCAAAGACAAATCGATGCATTGCAAGAGGAGCTGCGAAGAGGATTCGAGCCGAGAAGGAGAGAGGAAAGCGAAGATGAAGCTAAAGAAGAGCCATCTGAGGAAGAACAAGAAGCTACAGGAGATCCTGCAGAAGTTAGGTTGTTGAGGGCCATTTCAAAGATCGTAAAGAGGCCCAGGATTGAAGTTTCTACCTATTCTGGAGATTTGAATCCGGAACAACTTATTGATTGGATCAATGATATGGAGGAGTATTTTGAGTATGAAGATGTGGAAGACCCTGAACAGGTAAAGTTTGCAACGACAAAGTTGAAGGGCCACGCCAGTATTTGGTGGAAGGAGGTCCAGTTAGAGAGAAATAAAAGAGGAAAAGCAAAGATTACCAGATGGGATCCGATGGTGGAAAAATTGAAGAAGCAGTTCATTCCTATGGACTATGAGATGGAGTTGCTGAAGAAACTGCAAGGATTGAAGCAAGGTAACAAGTCTGTTAAGGAGTATACAGGAGATTTTTATAAGATCACTATCAGGACAGGCCATGGAGAGGCCAACAAGGAGAAGGTGGCCCGTTACATTAATGGGTTGAGGCCAAGTATTCAAGAAGAGTTGAGCCTGGTCAGAATGACCACCATAGAAGATGCATACCAGTTTTCCCTGAAGGTGGAAGAGAAGATGAATAAGAGATTTGAAAGCAAGCAAAGGGGAAGAGGTCAAGGCGGAAGGACTGGTGGAAGACCCTATGGAAGCCGAAATGAAGAACCAAAGAAAAGTGAAGAAGCTAGAACCAGTCGAAATCAGAGAGGAGATAATACATACCGCCCTCATGACCAGAATAATGGTGAGCAAAGAGGAAGAGGAAGAGGTAGACTTGGGCAAGGACCTGGAAGAGGAGGTTTCAGAGGAACATGTTTCCAATGTGGAGGAGAAGGGCATCAAGCATACGAGTGTCCGCAACATCAAGGAAGGATGAATAGAAGACCTGAAGGTAATGCACGAGTTACACATGTGGATGAAGATGCATAGTCTGAGCGCTTCGAAGATGCAGAAAGGGGAGAAACCCTAGTTCTCAGAAGAACTTTGTCGAATGAGGAGAAAGAACCCAATCAGAGGAAGAGTTTATTCTGCACAAGGTGCAAATGTGAAGGTAAGTGTTGTGATATTATTATTGATAGTGAAAGTGCTGATAATCTTGTTTCAGAGGAGATGGTTGACAAATTGAAGTTGACAAGAAGAAAGCATCCGCATCCATACCGGATTGCATGGTTGTAGAAGGACCATAGAGCTTTGGTCAATGAACAATGTTTAGTGAAGTTCAAGATTGGTGACTACCATGATGAGGTGTTATGTGACATCATACCGATGGATGCTTGTCATATGTTATTGGGGAGGCCGTGGCAGTATGATAGGAGCGCTGTCCATGATGGCCGTGCAAACACATACTCCCTAAAAAAGGATGGAGTCTGTCATAAGTTGAAGCCCTTGAAGGAGGTGGAAGAAAAGGTATGTAGTACTACCAGAATTTGCTTGGTAGATGGTAGACAGTTTTTGGAGGGTATGAAGCATGAGCGTCATTGCTTTGCATTGATTCCTAAGATTAGTCAAGAGAAGTGTGAAGATGTACCATCAAAAGTCTCAGAAATGTTGGAAGAATTTCAAGATATTGTCTTTGATAATGTACTAGAAGGTTTACCACCAGTGAGGAAGATAAGTCATCAAATGGATTTGATACCGGGAGCTAGTTTACCAAATAAGGCAGCCCACAGAATGACTCCCGCAGAGAATGAAGAGTTGAACAGACAAGTTCACGAGCTGTTAAGGAAGGGACTGATAAGGGAGAGCCTAAGTCCATGTGCGGTACCTATAGTACTAGCACCAAAGAAAGATGGAGAGTGAAGGATGTGTACAGATTCCCAAGCCATCAACAAGATCACAATCAAGTACAGATTTCCATTGCCAAGAATGGATGACATAATGGATTGTTTGAGTGGAGCCAGGTACTTCACGAAGATTGATCTGAAGAGTGGGTATCACCAGATTCGAATCAGAGAAGGAGATTAATGGAAGACAACCTTCAAGACAAAGGAGGGTTTGTATGAGTGGTTAGTCATGCCATTTGGGCTAATCAATGCACCGAGTACATTCATGTGGCTCATGAATGAGGTACTGAAGGAATTTTTGGGAAGTTTTGTTATTGTTTATTTAGATGACATTTTAATTTTCAGTAAGACTTAGGATGAGCATTTGATGCATATCAGAAGAGTTTTAGAGAAGCTGAGGGAGAAGTTGTTGATTAATCTGAAGAAATGTAGTTTTGTAAAGAAGGAGTTGGTATACCTAGGATTTGTTGTCTCAGAGGAAGGTCTTAAGATGGACCCAGAGAAGGTGAGGGCTATTATTGAATGGCATACACCAAGGAGTGCTTTCGAGGTAAGATCTTTTCATGGTTTGGCAAGTTTTTACAGAAAGTTTATCAGGAATTTCAGAAGTATTTGTGCACCCCTAACTGAGACAATGAGAGGGGATAGAAAAGAGTTTAGATGGACTAAAGGAGCAGACAAGAGCTTTGATACATTGAAGCAGAAAGTCGTAGAACAACCTGTGTTGGCACTTCCAGATTTCAATAAGGTATTTCAGGTAGATTGTGATGCTAGTGGTAGTGGTATAGGAGCTGTTCTAAGTCAAGAAGGTAAGCCCATTGCCTATTTTAGTGAGAAGCTTAATGATGCCAAGAAAAAGCATTCCGTTTATGATCAAGAGTTTTATGCAATAGTCCAGGCTTTGAAGAAATGGAGACATTATTTGTTGCCAAAAGAGTTTGTTTTATATACTGATCATCAGGCTTTGTAGTATCTTAATAGTCAAGGAAAGTTAAATCAAAGGCACTTAAAATGGGTTGAGTTTTTGCAGAGTTATACTTTTGTTTTGAAGCACAGGAGTGGAAAGTCCAACAGGGTTGCAGATGCCTTGAGTAGAAGGCGAAATGTGTTGATAGAAATGAAGATAGAGGTTGTTGGGTTTGATGAACTCAAAAGTTTGTATCATGAAGATCTAGATTTTGCAGAGGCTTGGAAATCTTGTTTGGAACCTGTTACTTTGGACAGGACAAAATAGTTGGATTACATAATCCAAGATGGCATGTTGTTCAGAGGAAGCCAGTTGTGCATTCCAAGGAATTCCATGAGAGAGAACCTGATTAAGGAGAAGCATAGTGGAGGATTAGTTGGACACTTTGGACGAGATAAGACCATTGCTATTGTCGGTGAACATTATTACTGGCCACAATTGCAGTAAGATGTGAGGAAATTTGTGTAGAGTTGCAGAGTGTGTAAGATGGCAAAAGGAACAAGTCAGAATATAGGGCTATATCAGCCATTACCTATACTAGAGAAGCCATGGGATGATATTAGTATAGATTTTGTTCTTGGTTTACCAAGGACACAGAGAGGACATGATTCCATTTTTGTGGTGGTGAATAGATTCTCAAAGATGGCCCATTTTATTCCTTGTAAGAAGACTAATGATGCTATTCACATTGTAGAGTTATTTTTCAAGGAGGTGGTGAGACTACACGATCTACCTAAGAGCATAGTTTCAGATCGAGATACCAAGTTTGTTGGTTATTTCTGGAGGACATTGTGGAAGAAGTTGAAGACAGATTTGAAGTTCAGTTCTGCACACCATCCACAGACTGATGGACAGACAGAAGTGGTGAATAGGAGTTTGGGTAACCTACTACGATGCTTAGTAGGAGATAAGCCCAAGGGATGGGATTTAATTTTACCACAGGCAGAATTTGCTTACAACAATTCTGTCAATAGGAGCACAGGTAAATCTCCATTCTAGGTTGTGTATGGGAGTAGCCCAAGAACTGCTTCTGAGTTGAGGATGGATAAGGGGGAGAAGAGTAGTGCCAATGCTGAAAATTTTGTTGAGCACATGAAGAATTTGTACGAAGAGGTAAGAAAGCATATCCATAAGATGAATTCTTAGTACAAGGCTAAGGCAGATCAGAAGAGGAGGCATAAGGAGTTTCAGGAGGGTGATGAAGTCATAGTTCACTTGAGAAAAGAAAGATTTCCAGTTGGTACATATAATAAGCTGAAGATGAGGAAATTTGGACCATGTAGAATCCTGAAGAAGCACGATTCAGGAAATGCATTTGAGGTAGAGTTGCCTGATGACATCAATATTTCACCAGTGTTTAACATTTCAGATTTGATAGAGTATCATGATGATGGACTTGATAAAGGAACACAGTGGGACACTCCAGCATCTACTTCAGAGAAGGAAGAGATAGAGGGCATTCTCGATAGCTGTGTGGGTAAGAGTACAAGAAACAAGCAGTATATAGAATACTTGGTGAAATGGAAAGGAAGGCCTATTGAAGATTCATCATGGTTATCTGAGACTGAGGTTAATCATTTTGGTTTCCCTCTAACACATGAGAAGTAACAAGGTCACTTTTCAAATTACCTTGGGTGTCTGATACAAGAGCATCCAAGGTGTAAGAGCAATCTTGCATCAACCAAAATAATAATAATAATAATAATAATAATAATAATAATAATAATAATAATAATAATAATAATAATAATAATAAAATGTGCTGTTTCTTTTCAATAAGGGCTAAATTTGGCAGGGTTACTATTTTTAGTAAGTTTGCATTTGTGCACAGTTGGATACAAAATCTTACACGGACCTCCAGAATGGTGAATTGAAGCTAATGGTGAAGAAATCACTTCAATATCATTTGTCATTTGTGAGATATTAAAATTTCAAATTCCAAAAATCCTATTGAAATATTCAAAGTCAGATTTGAGGCACTTAGAGGCTCTGGATGGGCCCAAAATTTGGTGGGAACCTCAAGTAGTCTACCTATCGGTGCTACTTGGTGCACCATCGCCTTTTCAAGAGCTTTCTGAAAAGGTATTATAATTGAAAATTCAACAGTCGGATCGAAAGTTATGGCCTCGCGAAGTTGACCTATTTTTGGAGGGAGATGCAAATTTTGAAATTAAGCTCCAAAAGGGCTATATATAACATTTTTTGGAACCGTTAGGGTAGTAGAGTTAAGGGGGAAGGTGTAGAGTCAAGAAAGACGGGGATTACAGAAGGCTAAAGATTTCAGAGTTTTGAGAGAGGGAGCTGTAATGTGTTGCAGCCTGTAGGGGATTCATCCTCTGATTGTATTTGAGCTTCTGTACTGTAATGTTTTTCCCATATTAATAAAATATCATTCTATTTTCTATGTGCAATTTCTGTTATTGTGTGTTTTATGATTTACCCCCTTCATCAGAATTAGAGAAATGTTGAACACACCAAGATACTAAGGGGGGGTGAATCAATATCTAAACAAATTTCAAATCCTCCATAGCAGATTAAAACTTAATCATTATAAAATCAATATCAACATGAAAGATTAACACAATGAATATCAACACATAACACCAAATATACATGGAAAAGCCAAAAAGGGAAACACCATAGTGAGGATTAACTCACAATATATGAAGCTAAAAAATCACAATTTTTTTTAGGGCTACAACCAAAGAAAGAAACTACTCCTTACTGAATTTGTTTTAGGGCCACAACCCAAGGAAGCTACTACTCCCTAAAGATAATGTTTTAGGGTCACTCCCAAGGAGGCTACTACTCCCTAAAGATATTGTTTTAGGATCACTCCCAAGAAAGCTACAACTCTTCGCTGACTTTGTTTTAGAGATCATTATAGTATGAAAATCCTTCTACTACCTAAAAAACTGACATTGAAGCTCACACCTTTGATGATTGCAATTCTGCTTTTTCTAATGATTAGATCAATTAGGCACGCTTTTCACTTCCCTCTTGTCACAAAAATGTCTTCAAGATGAATCAAGACAGCTAACACTTTTTCTCTTTCCCCTTCAGTCGCACATTACAATGCATATGATATACATATTCTTCTCTTTACGCAATCATGTGTTCATCTTCACAATCATACTTCACCTAGTCCAACTAGGTTTACAATATATAAATGACATTACATTGATTTTCATTATAAGTTGGCGAGAGATTATACAACATGAAACTTGCATAGGGTGAGCCAACACATGCTTAGTTTGGTCCTCAGCGTCCTTCATAGCATTTTTTTTTCAGGGAATCACCTCTGTGTTACAATTTTTCACTTGCAGCTCAAGTTGAGTGAGAGGAACAATATAGTATAATTTATTATAATTAATGCCTTTTCCAAGCATGAAAAGAAGGGCAGATACAGCACAGACAAGCTTGAGGAGCATGAAAAGAAGGGCAGATAAATAGATAGCTGCACAGAGCAACAATATAATCGCCATTCTCGATCTTCTTCTTCTATCACTGCATCCACCATCACCAAGTCTATATACTCATCCACATAATCCATTAACACATCTTCTTCTTCTATCCGTGCATCTGGCATGAAGATGTCTTTATCCTCCTCCAAGTCCATATATTCCATTTTGACATCTTCTTCAATCTGCC
Organism: Cunninghamia lanceolata; assembly: GCA_027924645.1. Taxonomy (NCBI): domain Eukaryota; kingdom Viridiplantae; phylum Streptophyta; class Pinopsida; order Cupressales; family Cupressaceae; genus Cunninghamia; species Cunninghamia lanceolata. Next base: position 513,907 of record BSBN01000111.1, read on the forward strand.
CATCTGTCATCACCATGTCTACATACTCCTCTAAAAACTGAAGGCACTTCCTTTACTTAGCAAAGTGCATTAGAAAACAAAAAGAAATCACATATCATAGAAGCCTGTCAGTTTATAACAGACTCGAAGATAGCAAGTTGCCTATTTTAATTTAGAAAAAGCTTTCTCGGGTATTTTTCTTTTTAAGAATGCCAAGCAGGCGACAATTTAAAATCCTTTCAAGGAGCGTAACAAATTTTTGAAGATTGAATAAAAAGATAACAGAGTTGAAAAAGAACGAAAATAGACGTCGAACATAATCGTGAAACAACATTTACAGACGAAAGGAATTCTCTAAAACATTTGAAGAACAAATATTTACCAAACAGAACCAAATAAGATAGGGGGCAAATTAAAACCTGTAAAATAAGAAAAAATCTACAGAGGCCTTTCTCCATAAAGAAAGAGCCGTTAAAATTAGGTATTTCCTACCTTTACTCGAGCAAAAAATATTTCCTGTGATGTGACCAGTAGACTTTGCTGGTTAGAATGGAAGATGAAGGCCTTGGTTTTAGAACGAGAAACCCTAATAACATTAACCCTAGAGAAGCCAAAATTCATAGGGAACTTAAGCCAAATGCTGATGGAGGAATCTTGGAGAAACATGAGCCAAATTACGATGGAGGAGGTCTGAAAAAATTCTAGTACAAGATAATAAAGTAGCAGCTAATAAGACGCTGGGACTCGATCAATCAGCGGTGCCACTACAGCTGATCATTGCGAATATTAATTCAATTACCCTCATTTATTAATATCTAGTAAGTAGGTTTTGGGTGTTTAGTGGAATTTGCTCTCTAAAGAGTGAAGTCTGTTACTGTGTTCCCATTTTGCTATCTCTGGAATAGGGAGAGGACCCAGTGGTTGAGCACCTTAACTTCAGGCCTCTCAAGTGGCAATTTTAAATCATTCTAAATTTTTTACAGCAGTTTATTTGGCAAGGTCCTTACTCATAACTAAGGTTGGTTTCAGTTCCACACCATCCAATATGATGCCACATCAGTATGTTTGTTGTTGATGTGTCAAAAGAACCCAAAAAAAAGGTAGAGTACTAATTTGCATTAAGTCATGTTTTGTTGGTGCACTGATGTGGCATGATATGATTTGTTGCTTTTTAGATCTAAAGAACACATGCCACAACTAGTAGTGCTAAACTTTTAAAAATATTGGACCTTAAATCCACAAATACTATCACAACTATTGAAACATGTTCGGCTATTGGGTTCTCTCCCCTATGTCTATCTATGTTTTCACCACGTTTTGTACAATTATTATAATAATAAATAATTATATTTTAATAATAGATTTTAATTAATAGTATTACCATATTTATAAACTTATATTCTATTTTTTTTAATAATAAACTTGGTTTAGGATTCGGGAACCAAGTCAAAAACAAAAGGGATATCCTCGGATGCCGGAGGCAAGGCCCCAGAATAGCAATTTGATGAGGTATTGAAATCAACACACAAAATATACCAACTACACCATATATTTGTATTAATATCTAATTGTATCAAGAAGGAAAAGGCCACCATCATATCCAATGGAACAATGAACCACCCCATTCACCTAATCCCAATATTGTCCCAAAAATCCAAATAAACGAATGGAGCAAAGGACGAAGGAACCTCCAAAACCATACGCAACTAGATAAAAGTAAGTGGAAAGATACTAACGTAGCCAATATCCATGAAATAGAGTAAGAGTCCAAAAGGGGGGTTGAGCCAAATTACACATGGCTCGTACCACCCTAAAATCTAGCATTACATTTATCACACGATACTATCATATCTGCTCTAGTCACCACCTTGATATCCTTGGAGCCATCACTATCATAACAATTAATGAAAGATGGAATGGCCTCCACTAGAAGTGCCACCTTCAAATTCTTACCTAGTTCTTCCATTGCTTACTACAAACATAGTTGTCATTTCTTGAATGGTTCTGAATGATTGAGAATGCAACTAAAATATATCTCCACTTGATGAATAACATCTTCAAAATCATTGTGGAGTAGATAAGAGCTAGTTGCATTTGATAGCAATCAAGTGCAAGACAAAAGCTGTGCCGCATCAAATAAATTCCACCTCCACTACATGTAACCAAGGTTAAGTAGGAGATTAGCCATGGCGGAGTGAATCCCCACACTTGGAGCCCTATCCATATCCTTTGCCAATTCTCATATTCTAACAATGCAGTGCTGGAGGTTAGGATCCTCGATCTCCTTATCGATGAATGACATGGAAACAACAACCATCTCCTCACCAAAGACCCAGTGTTTCCTCTGCTTCAAAGACTTCTCAAATTTTTCCATTTATTCTTATTGTATACCATAAATCTTGAATCAAAACAATAGAAAACTAAAGCAAATCTAAGATCCTAATTCAAAACCTAAGAATACCTTAGATACAACATAAGAAAGGAATGCAAACATAGAACAAATGCTCAATACAAATGGAATATTATACCTTCCTTGTTGTACACATGTGATCTTTGATGTTGGATTGATGTAGTTTCATGAAGGTTGTGCAAGATTTTTGTAACATGTATCTATAGATTTTTCTTGAGTCCTTCTCCTCCCTTTTTTCTTGTTGAGGATGAAGGTTGATTTACAAACATTTCAATTATAGGATGGAAGGCTAAGATTTGATTAGAATGGATGTATAGGATTGAATAAGACAAAGTAGCGCAAGATTATAATCTTCTAGGGAAAGCTAAAAGGATGGATAGTTGAGATTAAAGGTGAATGGATGGCTAAGATTGAGTGAGAGGAATTAGGGTAAGGATGGAAGCTTCTATGGCTTATCCTTATGTGAATGGATAGGATAAAAATATGTAGTATGGAGATGGATGGTGGAGATATAAAGTTAGTTTGACTTTTTTTAGACTATTTAGATTCAATAAATTTACATAACTTTTAATTGGTCATGTGACTAACTAAATTTTTAATCCATTTATTTGTAGATAATAGATAAGGATGATATTTAATTAGGATAAATGGGGGATTGGAATAGGATTTAAGACTAATAGACTAATTAATCAAATAATTCAATTAGTTAGTGGAGAGGGATGTGGAAAATTACGTGATGAAGGGAATGTTGAAGGAATAATACTAGTTCATTAATAATTATAATTTATCTGATTAATTAGTGTTAAGATGATGCAAATGTGGTTAGGATAGGCTTGAGATGGGGACAAAAGGTGTTGAAAGTGATGTTAGATGTATCATTTAGGATGCGGTTAGTTTTAGGTGTCTGCACTTCCCACCCATTTTACCCACCATAGTACACGACCCTTGTGTAAAATTTATCTATCACAAAAATACATAGAAGAGAATTAAAATTAACACCTACAATACCCATCACTTGGCTCACCACCACCATAATAAATCTAAGTGAAAGGAGGACCAAGATGTTAATACACTCAATACAACATCATTAACTTAGCACATGCAACACATCATTATCTTGTCACCAGTGATCCTACCCATTATCTTGATGTGTTTTTAAATTAATCTAAATTAATATTAAGAAACCTCATTTTCCTTTACAATAATATAAATAACATTAATATAAAATACTAGTATTATTAATAATTAATAATATAATTAATTAATAAATATTGATATTATAGTTAAAGGAGTTGTGCCCCCCAACCAGGGCTTAAATTTGACTTGTCAAGCAATTTTTTTTGTGACGGTTATCTATTTGAAGTTGCCTTTCAGATATTAAAGCCTATCTATTTTAGGAAAAAAAAATATAGACTAAAAATATATATAGAATAATTACATAGAAAATTTGACAGTTTACTTGAAATCTTTCCTTTCAAGTGATACAGTCTTCTTAAAATTTTAATTGTATTTTACGGCCATCAAATTTAAGCCCTGCCCCCAACACCTGAGATATCAAAAAAAAAAAAAATGAGTTGTACTCAAATGACAAGATTATAAAGTTCAAAGATGGAAATCCAAGTTTGAATCTCCCTAGTAATATCTATAGTAATATCTATTGGTGGAATTGATGAGTCCCATTGTGATCTCCACTTCACCCTTGCTGATTAAAATATAATAATATTAAAATTATAAAATATGATTATTAGTTATTTTAATAATAATAATAATTTATGAATATTCGTAATTATAATAGATTAATATTTATAATTAGAATATTTGACTGTCACATGGGTCTCTACGAATGTAGCGCAGCTTATTATCAGCTGTTACGGCACGGCTGATGGATCGGTGCACAGCGTATTATCAGCTGCTACATTACAAACCTCTAGTAGAATTTCCTTAATTCCTCATCGTCATACGATTTAAATTTCATCAATCCTCTTACATCCTCACTTGGATTTAACTTCTTCAAGCTTTCTCCATCGTCATTTGCCTTAATTTTCTTCAGGCTTCCTCCCTCAACATTTCGGTTAAGGTTGTTCTGAATTTTACAGTTTAATCTCACCTATATCTATCACCCGAGCTCAGGTTTTACAGTTTAATCTGATCCAAAAAAACACAGTGGAGAAGGATCGCTTTCTCTAAAATATTCCGTTTCAATCGAACAGGTCAGGGCTCGAAGAAAATTAAGCCTATGACGTTGGAGGAGGATTGTTTTCTCTCAAATATTCCGTTGCACTCGAGTAGTTCAGAGATCCGAAGAAATTTAAGCCCATCCCTTAATCATTGCATGATTAACGCTGCCCTCGTTTCAAAACGACAGGCCTTCACGCAGCAATAAATAATTTTTGCTTGATGAAGGCTGGGAAATACCTAGTTTTAGCGGCTATTTGCTGAAGGACAAAGTTCACGAATTTGAGGCCTCCACGCATTTTTCTAATTTTTCAGGTTTTAATTTATCCTGTTCTTTTAGTATGATCTATTTCGTAAATATTTACTTCTTGAAATGTCGTGGAATATTGTTTTTCGCCTGCTAATCCTGGTTGACGACTATGTTTTACGTATATTTTCGTTCTTTTTTGAGCTGCCTTTCTCTTTTCATTCAATCTTTAAAGATATGTTACGCCCATCGCGAGGACTGTAGAAAGAAATTGAGCTGAGAAAGCATTTTCTAAATCGAAATAGGCAGCTTGCTATCTTCGCGTCCGTTGTAAGCTGACAGGATTCTATTTTATGTGACTTATTTTGGTTTTCTAATTTTTATATTTTAATTCATTTATTAATTAAAGACTAATCTTTTATAAAAATATTTGGTGACTTTTTTTAAGCTTACTTTTTTATTTCATATTTTGGGAATTATTATTTTAGAATATTTGTATTGGAAAATTTGATTATGGGTGAATATTGGGATCACGGCTTAAATTTGATGGTTGTATAGAAGTATTTAAACAAAAGGACCATATCATATGAAATGAGAGATTTTGGAGAAACTATCAAAATTTATATAGGATTTTGATGATATATATATTTTGTTTATATATAATTTTACTTATACTAAGGTATGCCATAGTATTATAAAAGCACCATTGAATAGATAATCCATTGGGATACTCATTGTAATTGTAAGAGATATTTTGTTTGTGATATTATTACTGGAAAAAAAGGAAGAAAGATTGTGGAAACTTGATGTTTTTATAAGTCTATTCTTATAGAAATAATACTGCCCACAATCTCACAAAACTTCTCCACAAAGATTTGAAGGATTCAAAATTCCTAATTATACACTTTTGGGTATAAGTTTGAACTTTGAAAGGTTTTTTATTACAGCAATACTTATAGGCACTAGTAAATTTTGAAATCATGCAATTAGTCCAACAATTCACTGATGTTAGTTCAAGAGTGATGGTTGTACTAAGAAATTAGGCCATGTCACATGATTTCCTTATAACAGACAAATTTATAATTTTTCATCCCATGAGTGTAGAGTTAAACTTGCATGCAGATATGAATTTGTAACTATAGATTTGAATGTCATTGATTCTAAGGTTTGAAACATGTTCATCTTAATTTCTTCAAACTTGTGTTCAGACACCATTTAAGAGCTTTTTAGGATAGAAGTTTTCTACTTTACTAAAACATGTTATGGATTCAATAGTATAGAACAATAATTAAAGACAATAGGCAATCATACAATATATATCACTCTAGCATATAATTTGAATTATTTAAGCATGGATCAATTATTTCTCATGGGTTTAAAATAGGACAATAAATGAATGAATTAGAGAGTCATATCAATCCTTGAGAATATGTAAGGATAGAACCAAGCTATAATTATGGTATTTGTCATATTCCATGCTAGAATACAAACACTAGTCATTGCACTAGAGAAAAACATGTCAAACTAGATGTTAAGAAAATTGAAAAACTAAATGGTATGCAATTACACCATTCATTTGCAAGCACTTTAACTTGCATTTGATCTATTATGAATCCTTGTACCAAAATAAATGTAAGAAGCCAGCATAAAAGTAAACATTCAAACACTCATCAAAAGCATATGAATATGGATATTCATTATATATACTCTCCTTGCAATGAATGATTTGTTAGCTATCAATAGTATAAAAATATTCACAAACACTATTAATAAAACTATTTAAAAAAATTCTAAAGATTAATAAGAAAAATCTAAAGAGATGTTACTTGGTATGAAGATAATGATTTTTTCTAGTACATAAATAGTAGGATTCTATTAATCATCTAAGTGTAAAGAGGAAAGAGGAAGAGGGAAATATGTGGCAGTGACAATATTTATATTTTGGTGTAATATAGAAATTGAAAATAAGGAAATCACCAAAAAGAAATTTGAAAAAATAAAAAATCAAAATCAAAAAGGTAATTGGAAAAAATAAAAAATCAAAATCAAAAAAGAAATTGGAAAAAATAAAAACTAAAAATTAACAAAAATTAGAAAAAATAAAAAACTAAAAATCAAAAATGAAATTGAAAATAAGAAAATCAAAAACTATGGAATCAAAAAAGAAATTTGACAAGAATTTTTATTTACATGAATTTATTTATTTAAATATTTTATGATTTTTGTTTATTATGATTTCTATTCTCGACGTAACAAGAATATGTAAGATGTAAGCACATACATAGACATCTCTTAGTTTAGTAAAGAGACATGAAGGGCCACAACATATCAAAGAATAGGATCATCTAAAGTTAAATATGTAACTATGATAGCACATAGGTGAAGGGACCAAATACGAAACAATGAGATAGGAAGATATATAATCCTTAGAAAATGCCCCATGATTGAAATTTATAGTCAAAAAGCCTTTAAATTTGAGCAACAATCTCTAAATCTAGGAAGATATATAATCCTTAGAAAATGCCCCATGATTGAAATTTATAGTCAAAAAGCCTTTAAATTTGAGCAACAATCTCTAAATCTATGATTTGTAACCACATTAGTATTAAAATAAAATTTAGACAGCTATGGATCATGGGAATTTGTAAAATATACTATCTTAAAATTTATACCATTGACCAATAACAAAACCAAGAATTATGTTTTCTCTATATCAATATAAGTGTTATAAAATTTGCTTATAAAATTTGTATAATTATATGAACTACTACAAAAGCTATGAAATATATCCTTATAATGATGAAGCTAGATATTGAACATACCATAAAAAAAAATATTATGTTTATAAAAATCAATACATAAGGACTTATTATGAACTACTACAAAAGCTATGAATAATATCCTTATAATGATGAAGCTCAATATTGAACATACCATAAAAAAATATTATGTTTATAAAAATTAATACATAAGGAGTAAAAATAAGATTACACATAGGAGACCTATTGATAGTAAGACCAATTTTTTCACCAATGTACCACGCTCTTATCAACATAAACATTTAATTACACCAAAAAAAAAGAAAAAAATAAAATTAAAAATTAAAAATAGTTGAAGGAGAAAAAGATAAATTACAAAAACTATGGAACCAAAAACAAAATTGGAAAGATTAAAAAATAAAAACCAAAAAAGAAATTGCAAGAGAAAATTAAAGAAACTATGGAAAAAAGATATACCTCGGCATATTTTAGATATATATTTTTAAATATAAATATACTAGTATTTAACAAAAACATATTTCTCATGTAATTAAATTTAGTGTTTATGTTTGGTTTAAATATATTATATCTTTGTGAGATCTTAAAAAGCTAGAATTTTTTATTTAAATTTGATTTATTTGATCCTTTATTTTATTTATACTATATAATAAAAATTATTATTTGACCAAAATTTATTTCTATCTAATTATGCCGAGAGGCGTTATACAGTCACAATGGGGTGGGGTGGGGATGAGAGCACTCATTTTTTTCTACCTAAATTTATAAGAAAAAAAAAAAAAATACAAAAAAGGAAATAAAAAATAAAACTTAAGAAAATCAAAGAAAAAAATTTTAAAAAGAAATTAAAAATGGTTGAAGGAGAAAAAGCTAAATCACAAAAACTATGGAACCAAAAAAGAAATTGGAAAAAATATAAAAAATAAAAACTAAAAACTTAAAAAAAATTGGAAAAAATAAAAAATAAAAACTAAAAAACAAATTGTAATTGTTGGAAGGAGAAAAAGCTGGTGAAAATCTGGAAATGGAACCAAAAAATAAATTGGAAGAGAAAATCAAAGAAACTCTGGAAAAAAGATATACCTTGGAGTATCTTATTATGCCAAGAGGTGTTATATAGTCACATCAGGGTGGGGATGAGAGCACTCATTTTTCTACCTAAATTTATAAGAAACAAAAATACCAAAAAGGAAATAAAAAATAAAAGTTAAGAAAATCAAAGAAAAAAACCAAAAAAGAAATTAAAAACTATTGAAGGAGAAAAAGTTAAATGACAAAAACTATGGAACCAAAAAAAATTGGAAAAAATAAAAAAAATAAAAGCTAAAAAGAAAATTGGAAAAAATCAAAAATCAAAACTAAAAAAGAATTTTGAAACAGTTGGAAGGAGAAAAAGTTAGAGAAAATCATGAAAATTATGGAAAGTTAAAAAATAAAAACCAAAAAAGAAATTGCAAACGAAAAAAAGTGAGAAAAACAAATAAACTATGGAAAAAAAATCCCTTTGTGTACTTTTAGATATATATTTTTAAAATATAAATATACTAGTTTAGATATATTTTTTTAAATATAAATATACTAGTATAGTCACAGCAGGGTGGGGATGAGAGCACTCATTTTGTCTGCCTAAATTTATAAGAAAAAAAAATAAAATACCAAAAAGGAAATAAAAAATAAAACTTAAGAAAATCAAAGAGAAAAAACTAAAAAAGAAATTAAAAACCATTGAAGGAGAAAAAGCTAAATCAGAAAAACTATGGAACAAAAAAAGAAATTGGAAAAAAAAAGAATAAAAACTAAAAAAGAAATTAGAAAAAATAAAAAATAAAACCAAAAAAGAAATTGGAAACTGTTGGAAGGAGAAAAAGCTGGAGAAAATCACAAAAACTAAGGAACCAAAAAAGAAATTGGAAAAATTAAAAAATAAAAAACCAAAAAAGAAATTGCAAGAGAAAATCAAATAAATTATGGAAAAAAGATATATCTCGGCATACTTTAGATATATTTACATCGAGAGGTGTTATACAGTCACAACAGGGTGGGGATGAGAGCACTCATTTTTTCTACCTAAATTTATAAAAAAATTAAAATACCAAAAAGGAAATTAAAAAAAACTTAAGAAGGGTAGGGGACTTGGCTCAATTGGTGAGAGCTTCCTATGGTAAGGCATGAGGTCATGAGGTCCAGTCTCCTCCCTGCCCCCCTGATATTGTACTCGGTTCATTGCTCTGGTTTAACGCATTTACCCTTGTTGAATAAAAAAACTCAAGAAAATCAAAGAAAAAAAACAAAAAAGAAATTAAAAATGGTTGAAGGAGAAAAAGCTAAATAACAAAAACTATGGAACCAAAAAAGAAGTTGGAAAAAATAAAAAATAAAAACTAAAAAAAAATTGGACAAAATAAAAAATAAAAACCAACAAAGAAATTGGAAACTATTGGAAGGAGAAAAAACTGGAGGAAATACGAAAACAATGGAACCAAAAAAGAAATTGGAAAAAATAAAAACCCAAAAAGAAATTGCAAACAAAAAAAAAGTGAGAAAATCAAAGAAACTATGGAAAAAAGATATCCCTCGGCATACTTTTAGATATATTTTTTAAATATAAATATACTAGTACAGTCACAGTGGGGTGGGGTTGAGAGCACTCAATTTTTCCACCTAAATTTATAAGAAAAAAAATTAAAATACCAAAAAGGAAATAAAAAATAAAACTTAAGAAAATTAAAAAAAAAACTAAAATAAGAAATTAAAAATGGTTGAACGAGAAAAAACTAAATCACAAATACTATGGAACCAAAAAAGAAATTGGAAAAAATAAAAAATATAAAAACTAAAAAAGAAATTAGAAAAAATAAAAAATAAAAACCAAAAAAGAAATTGGAAACTATTTTGATAAAGATAACCGGGAAGGGCTTGAACCCATTTATAGAAGCCAAAAGGTGAATGAAATGAGTTTCACAAGCAGTGAAACATAAGAACAAGATTTTGAAAGGGCCCGAACCCTTCAAAATACAAAAGGCAGCCCTACTATAGAAACAAAAGAAACACTAGGGACTAGATGACTCTAGACCCCAACCTATCTTGATGAATGCCTTTGACCCAAGGGTGCAAAGAGGAAATTGATTTGGGAAGACCTTTCTTCCTTCTCTAAACAATAGTCCAAGAACTCACAGAGTCTAAGTCCACAGAACATGGAGAGGGTGGGGAATCCTCGTCGAATTCCACAACAACAAATGGAACAAGAGAAGAGGGCAAGTCCCTAGTACAAGAGGCTGGGGAACATGAAGGTTGAGCAGTAGTAGGAAGCACCACATCACATGCAGGAAAAGGGGCAATCAACGTCTAATCAGAAGACACTGGAAGAATCAGGGAATTCATGGATGCCACAGCCACCAGAAAACCCTCTAGAGAGGGTGAATCAACTATTGGAGAAGGTGCACCAACCAACGAGGGAGAGCCCTCCAAAGAGACAGAAGCACTGATGGTCAAATGAGCATCTAAGGAATTCTTCCACCAAGTAGCCACACCCTTACGATGATAGCATAGACAAACAGAGGCAAGGTGGCCAGTGGCAAAGCACCATCTACACCTAAAAGGGAGACCCTTGCAATCAAGCAATTGAGTCCACGATCTCTCCCCCACCTGCAGAACCACCTCCCCATGAAGGGGTTTGGAGATGTTAATGTCAACCAGAATGTGGGCAAGTGTGGAGTGTTCCAACTGAGAGGTAGAAGAATCCACCAACAGAAAGCGTCCAATAGCATTACCAATGTACTCGTAATAGGAATCTTCCTAGCACTAAAGAGGGAGATTAGGGACCCTGACCTAGGTAGGCCTTATGTTGAGAGGTTCAATAAGAGGGTTGAAGGAGCAAGACTGCGATTTGATGAAGAGGGAATGAACTCCCCACAACCAAACCCTGCCATTCAAAATAGAATCATGCTCCTCAGGTGAAACAAAAGTCACCACAAAGAAGCCCATAGCACATTTAAACAGCTCAATTTTGTCCCCCACCAAGGGCTTCCAAGACTCCAAAATCCATCTGTGAAGGTCTGGCAGAGATGGCCACAGGTTGTTTAATCTACAGACAACCCCATGATCCTTATAATAAACTTCATTCTCCAAAACCTCAGGCCTGCACACCACAAGCGGAGGAGGTAGCACAGAGGGCAGAAGAGTAGAATGATGAACAAGAAGTGATTGCAAGGAAAAGAGCTCTCAACCTCTGGAAAGAGTGCCCTAAAGGAGCCTCACCATCCAGAAGATGTGAAGCCAAAGGGTATAGGAGATCTCTGCACAGGACTAGAAGACCACTTGACTTTAGGGCCACACTCAGACCTAGCACCGTCACCAGACCATCATCAGGAGGACAGTAGAAAGACGCACTAGAAACACACAACTTGAGGGGAAGACCCTGACCAAGCACAATCGACACATTACAACTTGTATCAAAAAAGGAAAAGCCATGCCCTACAAGAGGAATGAGACTGTAGGATGACAGAGAAATGCACAAACCCTCTACAATAAGGGCAAAAGCAACTCCACCTAACACAGGTGCAACAAAGGTGCCCACAGCAATGGCAACTTCAAAATCTATGACCTGCAATGAAGAAACGAAAGGGCACACTAGGGAAGAAGAATCAAGAGGGAGCTCCATCATTCGTGATTTACAAAAATTGGAAATTATTGGAAGGAGAAAAACTGGAGAAAATCACAAAAACTATGGAACCGAAAAAGAAATTGGAAAAATTAAAAAATAAAAGACCAAAAAAAAATTGGAAAAGAAAATCAAAGAAACTATGGAAAAAAGATATACCTCGGCGTATTTTAGATATATTTTTTTAAATATAAATATACTAGTATTATTTTTATTAATATTGTAGAAGGGCATACAAATATTTATAAACCTTCTACAATAATAATAAAATTAATATATAATATAATAATATATAGCATAGAAATATTTATAAACCTTCTACAATATTAATAAAATTCATATATAATTTAATAATAAATTATATATAAAATTGATATTAATAAATAAATAAACTAAATGGTCGAATTTAAACTTTTCATCAATAATCTTACAAAGTATAAACAATTCAAACATATGGATCACGACTAAATCAGTAGGGTAAAGATATATTTGCTGAATGAAATCTAAGTTGTGCACTCTCCCCCATCAACAGTCGAGTCCATACTTCCAAGTGGGTCAGTCGAGCACTAAACTTGAGAAAAATATTTATAAACCTTATACAATATTAATAAAATCAATATATAATATAATAATAAATTATATATAAAATTGATATTAATAAATAAATAAACTAAATAGTCAAATTTAAAGTTTTCATCAATAATCTTATAAAGTATAAACAATTCAAACATATGGATCATGAATAAATCATTAGGGCAAAGATATATTCACTGAATGAAATCTAAGTTGTGCACTCTCCCCCGTGAATGGTCAAGTCCATACTTCCAAGTGGGTCAATCAAGCACTAAACTTGATAATACATTTGTGTGATCATTAGGGCAACGACGGTAACACATCGAGTAGGGCTTTGATTTTATTTTAAATGTAAATGTAATTATTAAATTAGAATGTATATATTACATTATTTAATATTTAATTTAAGTATTATTTGGCCGATAGGCCATTCTATATGTGCACACATCTTGTAATTGCCAAAAATAAATTTGGTAGTCCCCTAATTTTCTAGTCGTCGATAAAAAATAGAAAAATTTTGGTAGTCCAAAAAAAAAGTATTTCAAAAAAAAAATTTAATAAAAACTATGGAATCAAAAAAGAAATTGGAAAAAATAAAAAAATAAAAACAAAAAAAGAAATTGAAAATAATAAAATCACAAAAACTATGGAACCAAAAACGAAATTGAAAACAATAAAAATTAAAAAAGAAATTGGAAAGAATAAAAAATAAAAGCAAAAAAAAATGAAAATAAGAAAATCACAAAAACTATGGAACCAAAAAAGAAATTGGACAAAATAAAAAATAAAAACCAAAAAAAATTGAAGGAAAAAAATAGAAAAAATCACAAAATCCTTTAAAATTTGCATTTTCTTTTAAAGTTGCATGAGTGTGTTGGATAGTAATGCCTTTATTCTTCTATTCTATGTGTACACCATTTTGTAACTACCAAAAATTTGAAAATAATAAATAAAAAAGAAAAAAGAAATTGAAAATAATAAAATCACAAAAACTATGGAACCAAAAAAGAAATTGGAAAAAATTAAAAAAGAAATTGGAAAGAATAAAAAATAAAAACCAAAAAAGAAATTGAAAATAAGAAAATCACAAAAACTATGGAACGAAAAAAGGAAATTTGCTATATCTTTTTATATTAATATTAATTTTATTAATATTGTAGAAGGGCATAGAAATATTTATAAACCCTCTACAATATTAATAAAATTAATATATAATATAATAATATATAGAAATATTTATAAACCTTCTACAATATTAATAAAATTCATATATAATATAATAATAAATTATATATAAAATTGATATTAATAAATAAATAAACTAAATGGTCAAATTTAAACTTATCATCAATAATCTTACAAAGTATAAACAATTCAAACATATGGATCACGAATAAATCATTAGGGCAAAGATATATTTGCTGAATGAAATCTAAGTTGTGCACTCTCCCCCATCATCGAGTATCTCATTCAATGGAAGAATTTACCAATAAAAGAGGCCAGGTGGGAAGATGAAGATTTTTGTGTTGAAATGCCCATAGCTGATCAACATTGAGGACAATATTTTTCTAAAGAGGGGGAGGCATACTACACCATTAATCTTATAGTGTGTATAGGAATATGATTAGTCAGCTTGTGGTTTCCTTAATTCTTAATTATGATATATAATAATTATTATAGTCAATTATAGGTTATTAGGTTGGCCTAGGGGTTATATTTAAGTATGCAAGAAAGTTTAGATGGTAGCCAAGGCATAATTAAGTATATATAGGAGCTAGTAGTAAGTTTGTGATCATCATATTATGAATTGTGTTCTTCATTGGAGACTTTTGGAGGTTGGCCGCTCAAAGTGGCATATTATATCATGTATTTGTAGAATATTAAATATTATATTCTTCTATTGTGCAAGTTGTTTCATTACATCATCAATGAGGAAGCAAGGCAAATTAGATAGTGGATGGGATGTGGAAGATAGCTTCCCCCCACAAATGGATGAAGAAATGTAAATTCCATGGATAAAACACATTGTGAGGGTAAATAAGCATCTTTGAAGTCACAAAAACTCCACCATAAGAAGAAACATCCTCCACAAAGTGAATCAAACCAATTTTCACAACCATAAAAGATGAAAATTACCATGAGGAACAAACTTCATCATGTTCACAAAAACACACCACCTAACACCACACAAGTATAATTCAAGACTAACATAAGAGGACATGTCATACTCAAATATTCACGACATAATAGTAGCAACACCACAAGCATCTTGGGCCACAATAACCTCACCACTATCACAAAGACCATAAAAGCATATGGTCACCTCTGTATACTTAAACAAATCATCACACAAAGAAGATTCCACCACAAGGGGGATAGAAAATGTAAGTTGCTATAGTATTTTCCCTTGGTACTAACAATAATAGCAAGAATAACATATTTGGTATCAACTTAAGGTAGGAACAAGTGACAAGGAATCATAATAGGGTACTAGGGGATGCTACAACACAACATAAAGACACCACAACACTTAGGAATGAAGCAAGACTAATAAAATACTCCATTCAAATATCAACACAAGTGAAGGACAACACAAGTATAATACTTGCAATGGGAAACACAAAATATGGCATGTAACATTTGTCTGGACTAAAATGAAGGAACTGCATTAGATATAGGTATTGGACTTAGCCATGAAATTGGGCACAATCCAACAGGTTCCTGCATATATATCTAGTGTTCATATGGTTTGTGTATTTATGTTTGCTTCTCCATTATTTCATTAATCTTTATGGTTTAGTTATATGTTTAATAGAATTGAAACACTTAATTTTTAATATTCTCATTGTATTGTTCACCCTATATTCAAATTTTCTAATATTGCATATTATTATTAGATCTACCATTCCTTCTACACCATTGTTGTTTCATTGATATATCTTTTTCTATTAAGGCTTGTGTGCTTTATTGTTATATCTTTTTCATCCACTCTACCCGCCATTAGCTACCACATTAGGGTTTATATATTGCATTTTTAGATCTACTTTAAGATTAATAGCCTAATATAAACATGAGTATAAATCCTTTTGATGTCACTTATTCACTCCTATTCTAGGGTTTTGATCCTTTATTTCTTGCTCTTGTGAACCCTACATCCATGGATAGACCCTTGTTTTCACATCATAGATTCTCATGGTCCTTTATCTTTGGCATATATTCATGTTTTCATCATTGATTTGAACATGTTTATATTATATGTGACATGTGATCCCTTTGTTATTGAATCCCTTATGATATTGTATCATATAAATGGGCTAACTTTGTAGATATCTAAACATTATATCACCACATATGCTCATTTTATTCATTTAGGGAATTGATCATCACTTTACCTTCTCTATTAGATGTTCTTAAATCACTTCTCCATGATTTTCATATTTTGCATACTTCTTCAATGGAGAGTGATATTAGTGTACTTTATTCTAGGTGCATTGTACCTTCAAACATATTTTGTTCACATGATCCATTTCATAATACAATTATTGTGAAGGGTAGACATGATATAGATACACCTTCCATTGCTATAGATGATTCTATAGAGACATGGATGTTCTTTTGATATGCTACCTTATTTTATACATGATGATGTTTTTTGTGATGATTATTCTTCCACACCTCATGAGATCCGTATGGATATCCATGAAAGATTTCATATATATATATATATATATATATATATATATATATATATATATATATATCCCTCCCATGTTGAGGCCACACATATTTATGATATTTCATTATCCTCTCATGTAGACACCATTAATGCTTTGTTGTCTTTTCCTACATTACATGATGACATTATAAGACCTAGTAAGGAACTCTTACATGATGTTTATGTCGGCTATAATAATGGATCCTTACATGTGAAACATTTATTACTTGCTAATTATATGCACACAAATGATTGTATTCTATTGATTAGTGAGTTTAGATTGTATCTAAGTGGTAGAGGTTTAGAATGGTTTGATTCATCTTGTTTTCTCTACACTTCCTTTACTAGTTTGGCCAATGCTTTTATTACATAGTTTTCTAGGCCAAGTTCACATGAGGATAATATGGACTTAGCAATGATCTATAATGATTTATCTTCCAATCCTCATTCTCCTACCATCTTTGGGACTTATACATACATTAGTTTTCTAGGCCAAGTTCACATGAGGATAATATGGACTTAGCAATGATCTATAATGATTTATCTTCCAATCCTCATTCTCCTACCATCTTTGGGACTTATACATACATTAAACTTACTATTCATCATAACATACCCTATATTGAGGTTACACATGACATAAAAGAGAAACCATCCAATATGGGAGATGAGTTAATTTCTTAGATATCCTTATCATTGCTCACTATATTTTAGGATTTTTCCTTCATTTTATTTTCTTTATGTTTATGTTGTTGGCAAGAGACACTACAAGGCATGTCATGTGTTGTCATTGATGGCAACTAAGTCCATTCCACACATCCTCAGTGCAGTATCAGATCATACCAAAAGTCAATTCCAAGATGTGTCCAGTCAGGGACAGGGTATAAGGTAGAGTTCAGCATTTTGATCAGTAGATCTCTCTAGTTAATCATTGTATGTTACGAATCTGAGGGAGTGTAGAGGAATGTCAAGACAATCTAAATCCAAGATTTCAGCCTCCGCTAAGAAAGGGATTAAAAGTTATGAGTATGTGAGTACCGGGTCCTAATATGACAGAACAATTTAGTGAAGAATAGACCGACTTGTGTTAGATCCTTTTGCGGATCTAGTAGAAGTGTTTTGGTGAGTTGCGTATGGGATATAATGTTAGTGGCCGACATGGATGGTAACCTGCAAGTGTTATTTCTGGTACGCATCAATATTGGTGTATGGATTTAGGCGACAGAACAGAGTACTTGTATTGTTTGTTAAGTTCTTCATAAGGCAGCCGATGGATTTGAGTGTATTGAAAAAGGATAGTATGTGATGATGGAGTAGCGCGAAAAAGGAAGATCAAAGAAGCGAAAGAGAAGAGATCTAAGGTCTGGTTTATGGCAGAGTAAAGATGAAGTGTGTAAGATCAATATTCTATGCTTAACCGAAACTGAATTCTTACATTAGCAGATGCTATTCATTAGTTCAAATAATTTGTAATATTTTGTAAACATTCTTGTAGGCAGTGACCCTGAAGGCATGTGCCTTCCCCATTTTTTTGGTTTCAAAACCAATTCCAGCACCAAAGAGGTTACTAAGAGCATGAAGAAACAAAAAAAATTAGGCTGTTCCTTTTGTTTTGGAAACAGAGCTTACCTCAAAAATTTGGGCGCACTTTTAATGGATTGAGCGGGCTAAATTCAAAACAAAAATTTGAACTTTAAACGTGGCAAGTGGTGGCCCATTCAGCGTCAGCGTACTATGCAAGTGCTGGAGATTTCGACGGAATTGTTGACAACGTGGATAGCATACCGTGCTGTTTTATGTGACCGTCACAGTTTCCGGGCATCCACCAAACTTCCCAACTTGACATCGATATGATGGAGACTGTAGCAGTTAACTAACGGACGTTGGCAAACAGAAGGGTTAGGCGGGGCCCACCTAAAGCTAGTCAAAGCTTAGAGTGTACTGTTTATAAGAAGCAAAAAAAACTCCAGTACTCCGGAATCTGAACAGTGGATATAGCTCTAGAAAATATCACAGACCAGAAGTCCTGAACTTGTACACTTCGGAAGCTCCAGAATGATGTGCAGTTTGTTGTATAGAGTATGACTGTTTTTTTGTATGAAAACATTTTTTGATATAATTTTTTATTATGAATGCAAAAAAATTATTCTGTCTCCTTGTTGTCTTTTCTTTGCCCACTTTAATTGGATTTTTTTCCACAACGAACACATGTTGGAAAATCTTAGGTACCAGAGGTCCAATTTCTATCTTCAATATCAATCAGACTTATTATTATGGAAAATCAAGCCCAATAGAAATTGAATTTTTTTCCCACAACGATCACATGTTGGATAATCTTGGGCACCAGAGGTCCAATTTCTATCTTCAATATCAATCAGACTTATTATTATACAAAATCAAGCCAAAAATCCAATTTGTAAGGATGCACAGAGATGCAAAAACAGGGCTTTATAGTTACATCATATTAATTCAAACATCCTCAATTATTAGCCGATAGGCTATGATTTGTATGTCTTCTCCAAGAAATTTATCTCACGCCGTAAAATTATTGCCTGTTTTTCTGGTCGCCGGTTTTTTTGGTTCGGCCGATTTATTCTCTCTCCACGCGACCGGCCAAGCGAATTTCAAGTGACCTAAAAAAAGCCCACCATACTAACTTCTTCGGCATTCAATTGGAGCTCTCCTCTGAAGAAAAGTTTTTCCTTTTTATTGGGAATTTGGGTGTAGACTAGAAATCCCGTATAACATCTCTAGCTAAATGCTCATTGGGCTGCAGTGGGTTTTTAGCAATAGATCCTATATTAGAAAGAGTCTAAAAATTTTCTAAAAATGACAGGGAAATAGACCTGCTGAAAGGAATGCTAGACTTTTCTATGTTTATTAAGATTCTCAAAGATAGACATGCCGATTTTCATAGAGGAAATTTAGATAAAATATCTGATGCTTTTCATTTGATAGTTAGCAACTTAGCGGGGCGATTTTATGCATTTCCTTTATCAGATTTTTACCATAAAATAAGATTTGACTGTATGTTAATACAGTCAATTCATTTTTGAAATCATAAAAAAAAGTTAATATTAAATTTTGACAATATTTTTTTTATATATGGAAAATCAATGTTATAATTAAAAAGGATATAAATACATAAATAGTTTTCAGCTTATTTCTAAATTGATTAATAGAAATTCCTTCTATTGTTTAAAAAAATTTCTATTATTTTAAACTTTTTCCCCTAATCTTTAGATTTTAAAACAAATTCTAAATAGTCTTTAAGTGTTTTTTAGGAATATATAAATGTAGGTTTGAGCAATCACACTTCAAACAATTGAATTTCTACTTCAAATATTTTTATATATTATTTGATAAAACTGCAAAACATTTTATATTTCTTTTATTAATTTTGCTTACCAATAGCCCCTTGTTGGTGATTTGAATCGAGTATTATCAAGAGCTGTAGGTTGCAGATGAACAAGCCAAACGTCTGAGAAATTTTCAAGAAACAGAAAAGAAATCAGGACTTGTTAGGAAAGACTAACAATAATCAATCATCTCGTCAGTGAGTCCTCTTCATAGAACCATACATAGTTGTTATGTGTTAATTCTTTCTATGCTAACGGAGCCAATAAGCTAGTTATTTTCATTTTGTTAAGATCATATTCAATCACTTAATTTTTTTTTATTTTCATTTTGTTAAGATCATATTCAATCACTTAAAATTTTTCCATTGATATTTTGTAATTTATTTTTATGTATACTTGTGCTTTCCGTGAAATCATACTGAAATCATTTAAATTTTTGTCATTGATATTGTGTAATTTATTTCTATCTATACACGTCTGTTTTTTTGGAAATAGTTGGGAAAGAGTGTAAAGGATAATCTCTATGCTTGGTTAGAATTAACATAAAATGATGCCTCGAGATCTTAACTCCATTGGAAATTCTTGACTTATGTATGCAATCGGCATTCCATATCAATTGACTATATTGGATTATATCACATATTTTAATACACATTAAAATATCCGAAACAATTATATGCAATCACCGCCACTTTTGGTAGCAACCATAGTATGCAATTTTTTTTTTTTTTGACAATACTCTGTTCTGTAGTGTTCTGCAAGGTGTTTGCCTACAAAACGCATGAGGAAAATTTGAAAACATTTATTTCAATAGAGATATTCTGTATTATAAAGTTTTAATCTTGAAACATAGTAGTTTGATTTATATTTTAAGATGTAAATTTATTTAAATAATATTAGATTAACAAGGTGTAGATAAATTGATTTGCAGCTGTTGAAGCCAAGAACTCTCAGATGGAGGAAGCCCAACAGAGCAATAGAGATAAAAAAAAAAAAAAAGACATGGATGCCAAAATCAAGACTTTGGAGGATCAATTTCAGTTGCACAACCACCTTTTGAAATGGTTTAAGAACAAAAATAAAAGATTAAAGGAAATAATATCCATCTTAAAAAACAGATCGAAGGTGAGGAACGTGAAGTTGACATCAACATCAAATTCACAGAGAAGGAATGGTATAACATTACGAATTCCAGCCTCATGAATGGAGCAGGTGGAGAAGAAGTAGGACCAGCTGTTATTCTCTTCAGAAAATGTTGTGCAGAACCACCGTTAAAAGGGAAAAAACAATGTGGATGATGAGGGTCCCAATAAAAGAACCCGTTCCAAACCCAACAGTGTGAAACCAACAGTGTGAAAAAGAGGTGACTGCATGATGATGATGAGGGTGTGAGTGGAAGAACCCCTCCAAAACCAACCAGAGTAAAATCAATTATAATATGAAATAGGTGATCAACAAGGATGCATTTGTCTTCACAATCCTCCTTGATCGCCTATTTTTTATTATAATTGTATTTTTTTATTGTGATTGGTTTTGGAGCGGATTCTTCCACTCATACCCTCACCATACCCTCACCATGCATGTTGGTCACCTCTTTTTTATTAAAAATAGGTGATCACTTATTTTTTTATTATAATTAGTTTTTTATTGTAATTGGTTTTGGAGTTGATTCTTTTACTCACGGTCATAATCCACATTGACCACCCTTTTTTCATTCTCATTGATTTTGCAGGGGACCCTCACCATCCTCCTGTTTTTTTCCATTAGTGGAACCACCACTAAACTACACAACATTTTCTAAAGAGAATAGGATTTCATAGAGTTGTATTTACAGTTAATTGTTTTATTTTTATATATACAACTGTGTTGTTAAATGTTTCTGTTTTTCCAGTATATTGTAATAGCTATTCAGTTTTCATTTTTATGTTACGAACTCAGAACTACTACCATTTTCTTGTTTCACAAATGCAGAAAATAAGTTCAAGAAAATCAATGCTCATATCTATGAAACATCTCCCTTTTTTATTAAATATTGTATTGTTTTAGAAGCTTGAAAACAATCAACTAAACGAATAGGTTCCTACTGACTAATAAAATTAGTGAAGAACTTGTTCTTTTACTTGGAATGAATTCCGATATAGATGTTCATATGAATTAGATAATCACATGCTCTGTTACCTTTACCTTTCATGCACATGTGAAAATTCTCTATTGCAGCTACTGATTATTAATTCCCTTTAATTCCCTATCTTATATAGATTATTTGACTGCTGAAAATTAATTCACAATAAAAAATAACACAACACAACTGTAACTTCACAAATAATCACGGATATTGAAAACAAATAATCATAATCATGGAGATCGAAAAACAAAATGAACACAATATTTTAATATTTTTGGACAAATTGTCCCTGGAAAAACCCCAAAGGGAAAACCAGTCAGCAGATAAGAATTTTATTCAACTGCAGAAAATTAAGAGATACAAAATTGCTTGCCTCTTACCGGAAATTAAATGGTATTATCCGGACATATTTTCCTTCTCCGGAAATAATTACCCTTGCTCTCACTGCAAATCAACTTGCTATCTATAAATTTATTTATTTGCTATCGCTGTCTCCAAATGCCCATTGATCCTCTTTTATAATCCTCTTGTTGAAAACCAATGGCTATGATTTAATCTCAATCAATGGCTAGGATTAATTAGACTCTAACAAACCCTAATGTCTAGAAGTCTCTCAAGAAATCAATTTTCTAGGTATGGAGATAATTATTCCAGTTTTGTTTCTAGCTTCATAATCACCACCGGAAACTATAACACCTATCTGAGCTACATTAAAATTAACACTCCCTCTTAGCGAGGAAGGTGTTCTACATAACACCCAACTTATCTCTGAAGAAGATGAATTTTGCCTTCCCCAATGCCTTTGTCAAAATATCTGCTACCTGGTGATTTGTAGGTATATACTGTAGCTGAACAATCCTCCGCTATACATAATCCCTGATGAAATGATACCTGATGTCTATATGCTTAGACGTATCATGAAACACTGGATTCTCAGATAATTTGATGCAACTCTGATTGTCACAGTGTATCATGGTAGTCTCAACCCTCTGACCAAACAAGGTTACCAGCAACTTTCGAAGCCATATAACCTCACATGTTGCCATGCTAGCTGCTATGTATTCTGCTTCTGCAGA
Organism: Cunninghamia lanceolata; assembly: GCA_027924645.1. NCBI lineage: Eukaryota > Viridiplantae > Streptophyta > Pinopsida > Cupressales > Cupressaceae > Cunninghamia > Cunninghamia lanceolata. The sequence goes on from BSBN01000111.1 coordinate 537,003, forward strand.
ACTCAGAGCCATGGACTTTTGCTTCCTACTGTACCAAGAGACAACTCTTGATCCCAAACTAAAGTAGCACCCTAAAGTGCTTTTCGTGTCCACTGTACTACCTGCCCAATCTACATCAGTATAGCCTATGAACCTGATACCATCACCTCGAGTATATCTGATCCCATACTCGATTGTACCATGCAAATATTGCAACACATGCTTTACCACTATCCAATGCACTCTCTTTAGCTCAACCATGAACTAACTAAGAGAGTTTAGTGCAAAGGATATATCTGGCCTAGTGTTGACCAAATACATTGGAGATCCAATCAACTGCCTGTATAAGGTGGGGTCTACATCCTTTTCCTTGGATGAGTCTACCTTCTTCCAATTCATGATCATAGGTGTAGACATGGCTCTACAATCTTGCATCTCAAAGCTCTTCAAGATTTCAATGCAGTATTTCCCTTGTCCAAGGAAAATCTCTCCATCTGTCTGCCACACTTCCATGCCTAGAAAGTAGTGTATAAGCCCCAAATCCTTCATCTCAAACTCTACCGCAAGGTCTCTCTTGCTCTCCTCTATGAGCCCCAGTGAACCTATTAAAAACTAGTTGTCCACATGTTGAACAAGAATGAGAACTTTACCCCCAACCACCAAGTAGTAGAGGTTAGCATCTGCCTCACTCTTCACAAAGCCTATTCCCTGTAAGTATCTATCAATGCACTCATACCACGCTCTACGAGCCTGCTTGAGTCTATACAGAGCTCTTTTCAATCTACACATGTGGGTTTTGCTGCTATGTGCTACAAAGCCCTCTGGTTGTTCTATGTATACCTCCTCTACCAATTCACCATTAAAAAATGCCGTCTTGACATCCATTTGATGGATCTGCCATCCCATATGTGCTGCAAGTGAGATTACCACTCGTATAGAAGTATACCTGGCCACTAGAGCAAATGTCTCCTCATAATCTATTCCCTCCTTCTGAGAGAACCCCTTGGCTATGAACCTTGCCTTGTATTTCTTGATGCTACCATCTGCACTGTGCTTAATCTTATAGATCCAGCGTGATCCAACCATTGCCCTATCTGTTGGTCTAGGCACAAGCTCCCACGCATCGTTCTGCACTATTGAGGTATATTCCTCAACCATCACATCTTGCCACACCTGTTGTTGTGTAGCCTCCTGATAGCTAGAAGGCTCACTATCTACCAACTGACTAACCAATGCCACATAGTCATTATACATGGCTAGTTGTTTCCGCTGTCTACTACTCATCCTAGGAGCTCCCACAAACTCTTGAGTATCCCTATGTGTCTGTTGAACCTCACGGTTCCTCCTGTCAACTATAGAGGATGAAATATCAAACTCCATATCTTCTTGATGCATCTCTTGGATTTGTTGTATCTGCTGCTCCATACTCTGCGAACTCTCAACACCTGAGCTTGTGCTTGTGCTAGTAACTATACTCGTGCTTCGATGCCCCTGTTCTGGTTGAACAATCCTTGGAGCTTCTATTGGCTGCTCATTCTGATCATCTGCTGGCAAATCTCTGGACCTTCTATATGCCTTGTCCTCCATGAATTTGACATCACGCCTAACTATAATCCTCCTGGTCCCTGGAATATATATCCAATATGCCTTTGAGGTCTCGTTGTACCCCACAAGGTACTCTCTCTTTGCAGTCTGATCTAATTTGGAACGTGTAGGCCCTAGAATGTGACAAAATGCCAAACTCCCAAATATCTTGAAGTGACTGACACCTGGCTTCTTCCCTGAGAATGCCTCCTCTGGTGTCATCTTTCCCAATACCTTATGTGGAACCCTATTTTGTATGTATACTGTTGTACTGCATGCCTCTTCCCATAAGTAACGTGGCATATTTTGGTCATACAACATAGCCCTTTCTATCTCTGATATAGAATGATTCTTCCTCTCAGCAACCCCATTCTACTGTGGGTTGTAAGGAATGGTCCACTCTCTCTTGATTCCTTCTTTGGTACAGAACTCCTGGAACTCTTTTCCTTTGTACTCACCTCCATTGTCTGACCAAAGAACCTTTACCTTCCTGCTTGTCAAATTCTCCACAAGAGCTTTGAACTCCTGGAAGTGACTGAAGACCTCATCCTTGGTCTTCAAGAAATATATCTAGGTCGTCCTGGAGAAATCATTAATAAAAGTAACAAAGTACTCGTATCCTCTGAGAGACTTTGTTGACATTGGTCCACATATATCTGAATGTACTAGATCAAGAACTCCCTTGGATCTTATGTCACTCCTTAGAAAAGCTACTTTCACAAACTTCCCCAACACACATCCCTTACATACATCATCATGCTCTGTGCTCACCTCTGGAACACCTGTCACTGTCTCACAAAGTAATTTAAGTGCTCCATGATGTATATGGCCCATCCTCCTATGCCATATTTCTCCTTGATCTCTAGGATTACTGCTGCTTAATAGTGCCGTAGGAGTATCAAACTGTAACTTATATAGTCAGTCGCTCCTAACTCCAATAGCTATGGGTGATTTCCAATCCTTATGCTTGATTAAAACATGTGCCCCTCTAAAGAGTACATTGTAGCCTTTATCCTGAAGGACAAATACATAAATTAGATTCATGTCCAAGCCTGGCACATACAACACATCATGAATGGAAATAGGCTTGCCATTCTCCCTCTGAAGTAGAATAGTCCCTCTCCCAATTGGATTGCACTTGGACTTGTTCCCTATCTGAATCTAGAATCTGATGTCCTCCTCCTTGTAGCTGGAGAAGTAATCCCTAACTCCTGTCATATGAAATGATGCCCCACTATCTATATACCAAACACCCTGTGAGGTTGAGCTAGTTAGGCAAGCTATGAGTGCAAACTCATCCTCCATTCTACTAGAAATCTCATATACACTTGTTGAATCTGTCATTTGCTTCTTGCCTTTCTTTTCATTTTTCTTCCTTTGTGGGCAATCACTGACATAGTGGCTGAACTTGTGACAACCATATCATTTGATCTTAGACAAGTCCTTCTTCTCACTTTTTGGATTTGAACCTTTGCCAGACCCCTTCTTCATTTTCCCTTTTCCTGCTAGGGCAACATTTTTCGGTTCCACCTCATTTTTCTGACTGTTACTATTGGTTCCACTGACAAGACTTAGTCTAAGCTCCTCCTGAGTGAAGTCACTCCATAGTCGATCCCAACTGGGTAAGGTGTCCTGTCCATTAATAACTTGAACAAAGGCATTCCACTACCTAGTAAACCCATTCAGGGCTAATCATACTAGCTCGTCATCATTTAGTTTGTCTCTAACAGCTGCCAACTTATCCTTGACAAGTCTAAGTCTGGTGAGATAACTTGTGACGTCTTCTCCCTTATTCATTTGGGTATTCCTCAACTTTTCTTTGAGAATCAACTTTCGGTTAGTGGTAGCATTCTGGTACAGATTCAAAATGGCCTCCCACATCATCTTCATTATATCTAACTCTGTAATATGTGGAATAATATGATCCTTAACATCGTCAAGAATCAGCCTCCTCACCTTGGCATCTTCCTTCTTATATGCTAAGAGCTATGTTGCATCTATAGGTATAGGTACAACAATGGTCACATATTCCTTGATACCATTCTCTTCCAAAAATAAAGAAATTTTGGCTTTCCAGACACCAAAATTTGAGGCTCCATTCAATCTGTCTTGATCTCTTAAACCTGCTAAGGCCACCTCAAAAGAAAATAATAATTTTGAAGAGGTCAATCTGGGTTTTATAAACCCTAGATTTTTATTTATTTATTATTTTTTTCTTTCTCCCTGTGCCTGTACTGAGCTTTTTTTTCTACCCTCAGATCTATTCTGATACCATGTGAAAATTTTATTGTAGCTACTGATTATTAATTTCCTATCTTATATAGATTATTTGACTATCAAAAATTAATTCACAGCAAATATTAAAAAATAACATAGCTTCAACTTCACAAATAATCACAGAGATCAAAAAACAAAATGAACGCAATATTTTTGGACAAATTGTCCTTGGAAAAACCCTAAAGGGAAAACCAGTCAGCAGATAAGAATTTTATTAAGTTGTAGAAAATTAAGAGATACAAAATTGCTTGCCTCTTACTGGTAGAGCTCTGACAATTTTCTTTCTGGTAATTTTCCTTCCCTCAATTGCTCCTACTGAAATTACTTCAGCAATATTTTATTATTCAGAAATATTTTCCTTCTCCGGAAATAATTTTCTTCTCCAGCAATTCCACTGGTGCTCTCCAATACTATCACTGTGCCCTTGCTCTCACTACAAATCAACTTGCTATCTGCAAATTTATTTATTTGCTATTGTTGCAAATATTTTTCAGATCTGTGTTCTCCAAATGCCCATTGATCCTCTTTTATAATCTTCTCATTGAAAACCAATGGCCATGATTTAATCTCAATCAATGGCTAGGATTAATTAGACTCTAACAAACCCTAATGTCTAGAAGTCTCTAGAGAAATCAATTTTCTAGGTATGGAGATAATTATTCCAGTTGTGTTTCTTCGTAATCACCACCTAAAACTAGAACACCTATCTGAGCTACATTAAAATTAACAGCACCAAGTGACAATTGGGACAATGATAATAGAAGGCAAGGAGAGCACGACGATGCACGTGATGTCTTAAATTTACTAAGTGAAATTTCCCATACCAAGTTTTTTGGAATAAATAAAAATTCTTGTAATTTCAATAATATCAATTGCAATCTCACAAAACTTATTCTGCCCACAATCTCACAAAACTCGCTGCACAAAGATTTCAAGGAAGAAAAATTGCATATAAGTTTGAACTTTGAAAGGTTTGCCATTACAGATTACACCATAACTTTTTATGATAGTAGTAAGCTTTTAAATCTAGTGATTAGTGAAACAACCCTTTCTGAGGTTTTTTTTTGTTGGAAATCTAAACTCCGCCTGTCCCCTTAGAGATCTTATGAGATCTCCTTCCTGTCGCACTTACCAAAACAGTTAATGTCATTTTGCTTGCCTGACAAAATAAATTGATTGCTGGTTAATTATTATTATTTTTTTAAAGAGAAAAGAGGGCAACCCTCAGACAGTATATATTAATATAAACTATGTACATAGAGTTTGAAACATCCAAAATGATCAATTCAGACCAGGCCACATAAACAAACACACCCAAAAAAGTTGGACAACACATGACATAGAAAGAAAATAGAGAGTGTGCAGGCTCTAACCAGAACTATCATAAAAAAAAAGCAAGACAAAAAACATTTCAACCACTTGAAATAGAAACCACCATTACCCACAAACACCATCAGTAGCTGCGTCTGGAACAATGCCACTCATAGCTATGGACGTAGTCTGATCTGGAACCGTCTCATCATCCTCTATTGCTGGTAGATAAGTTTGAATTTGTTTGAATGGATTTTTTTTAAGAACAAGAAAGAGAAGAAGAAGAAGAATGTTATTTGGTATGCAGTAGCAGAACAGAGTATTAGCAGTAGAGAGAAGATTTGTTGCAATAGGAAGAATATAGCAGAGAGTGCAGGGAAGTTGTGGATTGCAAGCAACTCTAGACATGCACAGTGAACATTTAGAGGAAAGAGTAGTGAACAGATCCAAATAGAAAGGGACAATAGTAATGTCCAGTAAGCTCTAGAGAGGACAGTATTTGTAGGGATAGAAGAAATAAAGTTGTAGCTCTGTAGTTTGTATTTTTGATGTAAAATAATTTTGCAAATTAATAGAAATTTTTGTATTTCATTTGTGTCATCTCTCTTTATCTTCTTCTCTCCAACCACGTGGTATAATAGTGAAGCACTTCCAATAATTTTGAAGAAATCAATTCTCATAGGTGTAATGGTTAATCAAACACTCCTTTGATATCAATGGAAAAACTTATCCTTACATCAAAATTTGAGTGTAAACCAGCTTCTTCACCTCAAGTGAGTAGTTTATTCAAAATTCCCATGGTAAGAGTTAACCCACAAGATTGATTCTTGAAGGTGTAACAGTCTAACAAAATTGGTGGAGAATATTTGAATGATGAAGAAAGGTTTAGACTTGTTCTGATTCTCCTAGTTTGATTTTCATCATTGCCTTCAATGGCAAACAATTTCCTTCACCTTCTTGTTGATGTGATTATTAATCTCATTAACACGAATAAAAGTTTACACAACAAACTTTTATCATCTTGAAAGATACGATAAATTTAGGATGAATTTATGATCCCAAGTCTCTATTGGTCAAGTCTTGACTTAATCATTTTGGGGCCTTACGTGCTTCATTAAATTCTGCAAAATTCTTCAATATTCCTTCAAATATTCCATCCTTTATGCTTTCTCAAGAAAATCTTCAATAATTCTATCAAATCTTATAATATTAAGTTAGGATTTAAGAAAATAGACATCAATTTGATCCTAACTTGAGTAATTCATTGGAATTTGTGTCTAATTTAGACTAATTTTGAATATACTTCAAGATTCAATTAGTTCTTCTGATATTATTCCTATCTAAACTAATATTTGCTTCTACACTTCAAATTTGCTCAAAGATTGTGCCTATAAGCATGTATTTCACTATAATTTGCCATTACTTGCATGATATTCACTATGATGTGCAGTTCTTACAATAATATGCTTTGGATATATGATTATTTGCACTACTTCAACATATTTTCAATGTATCTTCTTAAGATTCATCATTGTTTTGTAGTTATTAAAAATTTATTTATGAAACAGAAAATGAGAAAAATAGAGTTTAGAGATTGAGATTCCTAAAATTACTTAACTATGACCAATGATCCACATACTTGCTCTGATACTATAATGAAGAGAAGTAAACTAAATCATACTTCACCAGGATGTTCCACAAATCCGTATGATCCAGTGGAAATCTTCTAGGAAAGCTGACAACAATGTGCAATAAAATGAAACCACTTCTATTGAACGTATCATTTCACCATTACACACCCAGAAATCAACTAGAAGATTATGTAGGATTTACAATCAGGATGTGATCTGTAGCTTCATCTTCATCAGGTATGCAAAGAATAGGTACATTAATAGTGGTTTGAAGAAAGAATCTTGTGAGAGAATTTGCTGAGTTGTTTAACATCACAACTTGTGCTCAGAATTGAAACAATTCAACCTCCCTTAGTTTCAACAATTCAATCTCCATTAGTCTCAATAATCTGATCTCCTATCAGGTATATAATAATTTGACCTTTTTCTAGATATGTAATAATCAACTCCCCCTTACAAATGAGAAATCACGACCCTTTTATAGAACAAAGGCCAAAAGCAGTTACATTTGATCCAAAGGTCAAGATCCACTCATAATAATCAATGGCCCAGAATGGTAGCACATGATTGCCAATTGGCAATATAGTTGGAAACAACTAGTAAGAAATATTCCAACATCTTTGAATAAGTCAAACCTCTAGCTGGAAGATAGTATATTCGGTGGCATCTTCTAGTTCTAGTTCATGCCTTCAAGTTGTTTATCTGCAATTTCATCCATTTTAGCCTTCCTTTCCAGATCCAACTCCAATTTTGTTTATTGCATGCTTTGCGTAATATCTTCTCCAAGATTTAATAATCTCTAATTTCCTACAACAAACATAGAGAATTTAATCACCTGCATTAAAATCTTTTAAATTTCAACCCTTCCCTATATAAGGAAACACGTCTTTACAAATTACCTCAAACAACTTCATTCTTCCCTACAATGTTATCTCAAATATCATAATGTTTGGCATTTAACATATGCATTTATCTTTTAAAGTGAAAAAAAATGTCCATAGGAATATTCACTCTTTTCCACAAACTCGCTCTTTGTTGGCAAAAATATACTTTTTAAAACTGAGACTCAAAAGCCCTTTATTGGCAAAAGTTACTCTCCTCTTCTTGATAATGGATCATTGAGTATGATCCGAAACGTTGAAACAAAAACATACATAGTTGAATCTAAAAGCACTCTCAACACTATCATGTACTATAGAAAACTTATGCCTACTAAAAGTTATTTTATTGAACTATCGCTTCTATTAATGATTTCTAAATTTTCCATAAATCAGCCCTTCTATCGCTTTGTCTGTGATTTTGAGTTTTTCAGAACTATCCTCTTATGTCTCCCCTATTGGCAGAAGTTCCTATTGGCAGAAGTTCCCATTTATGAACTTTGCCACTTGATATCAGCAATTTTGCAATATTCCAAACTTTGCTTTACTTAGCAATCTATCAGCAAAAATTAGGTTTTAGGAACTACGTTTTATCTTATCGGCAAAAGTTCACCAGAACAAACTTTGCCATTTTAATTATTTATCGGCACATCAGCTCCAATTGGATCCTTGAAACTAGTTCAAAAAACTTAAGTTCTCCCAATCAAGATTTTTCCGATAAGGCTTTTACCTTAGCAAAATTCTATCATTTGATTGAACACTCTTTTATTGGCAAAACTATGAGAATCTGAAATAAACAGACCTAGCCCTATTATCAGGAAAAGTAAACAATCTTGAACCTTGGCTTACTTAGGTATGTCATCAAATGTTATGTTTTATGAACTTTCACCTTTTGGCCTTTAGTTCTAGGTGAAATGTGAGAATTATGAACTTGTTCTTGTTTTAGGCTTTATCGACAAAAGTGACAATATCCGAACTCAGCCTTGTTATCAGTAAAATAGTCAAAACATGAAGTTTAATCTTTCTCGTTATCACCAGTCGGCAAATTGGCCAAAAAATGAACTTTGGAACAACTTCAAAAAACTTAAGTTCCTCTAACAGGAGTTTTCCTGATAAGGCTTTTGCCTTAGCAAATTCCTAATGCTTTGTCTTTAAAACACCCATCAACAAAGTAGAGAATATTTTAACCAAAGGAAACTTAATTAAGCTTTCTCCCTTTTCACACTTGGTCAGGGAATTAGAGAATATCCAAATCTGCGAACTTATAAAAAACTAAGGTCTTTTCCCTTATCAGTAATGTGGAAAATATTAAAACAAAAGACTAAGTTTATTTCCCCTCTATCAGTTAGTCTAGAAATTAGTGAACTACTAAAGCTGCTAACCTACAAAATATGCTAAGTTCTTTTCCCGATAACACTAGATTTAACCATTTGACCAAGGCAAACACACAACTTTGACCAAACTTTGACCACGCACAACTTCTTTATTTCAAGGAATTTTAACATGGTTCAAAATGCAAAGTTGCATAGAATTTCGTTCTTTATCCATTGGTGACCTTCATTAGGGATTTTACTAAACTTGACCTATTACTGTGGATCAGGACTTGACATTTTTAACATACTGCCCAAAACGAGAACACACAAGCCAAGCAAAAAGAAAGTTGGGTCCTTGTTTTGCTAGGGAAAAATGGGGCATGTTGTGAGACCTCACAACAACTTGCTATCAAAGAAAACAACCAAATCTCAACTTAATTTAGGAAATAAAGACACATCTAAACATAAAATTTCAGCCTTCACTATTCATGGATATCTAGATTATTTCAAAAGAGATCATGTTCATCAATGAAACTAGATTATGAGAAGGAATGCAAGTGTGTGCTTTGATTCATTTCCTTCCTACTAGATAAGTTAAAAAGAGAAGTAATTAGCATTAATCTACATAATTTGATTTAACAATATAAGCCAAACCTAGATAGAGGTTTGTAGCCAGTCAGGCATCCATAGTTGCGGCAAGGTTATCACCTATAATTCCCCTAGATAGGGCCCCACCTGCCAGTCAGGTGTCCATAGCCCCAATAGGTTTATCTAGATGACCTTTAAGAGAATAAATTCTCTTTCTATTGATTTTAAACAAGTTTTATATAAGATATATATTTTCATCTCATTATTTGCACAGTAATGGGATCTGTTGCTAGGTTGTGAATTACAGTGGTAGCAAAGGCAAACCTTTAGATTTTTCACTTAATGAAGACACTAATTTTTTTAACTAGTCCTAGGAATTTGAAGATGTGTTCATTTGATGATTCCCCTAACAAACTTTGTTTAGATTGATAAAAATGATTTCATGGAATAGATCAAAATAACTAGAACTTGGAAGGTCACAACCTATGCAAAAATTTGGAGTTTTGTCCTAAATTTTAAAAAAATTGAAGCTTTCTAAAATAGAAAGGTGCCTAGCATCATGCCTAACCAAAATAAGGACTCAACAAACAAACAACTCAACCAGGAAAACACACAAAGAAAATAAAGCATTGTACAAGCAAACACCACATAAAAAGGAAACAAAACCAAACAAAGTAGGACAAAAAGACAAGAGAAAACCAAAAACAAAAGGAAAGAACTAGAAACAACAACTACTCTACCAAATTATATACAAGACACTACAAGGTAAATGAAACCTAGTATAATACCTAAAAACACCTATGTGCATTTCTTGTTCTGTTGGACATGCTTGTTCATTGCTAGCTAGTCCTCCATTCGACTTTGCATTTTTGTTGCTTGGCTCAATGTCTTGTCTCACTTCAATTTGAAGGATATATGACTCCTGATGAATTATTTCATCATCTTTGTGCAACTCCATTTCTTCATTCTACAATCTTATTTGATCCTTAAGCTTAGGAAACACCTCAATGTTTTCTTCAATTCTTTGCACATCAGCATTTAGGTGAGTATCATCATCAAAACTTGATATACATAAATCTATCATTTCTAAATCATTTAACTATGAAGGTTAATCAACATTTGATATATAGGAACACTTCCCTATTTCATTTTCAAAATGGCACTAAATTGACATCTAATCATGCATGGCAACAACAAAACTTTTTGCATCTTCTATTTTCATAAATTGCCCTTCAAATAATTCACTTCTACTATCCAGTAAAGTTTCTGGTTCCATTGTCCTGTAACAATCTTGGATTTGATCATTCAAGTTACAAAAATCAAATAATAAGTCAGTATTTATACTATTTCCTACAACTCCTCTAGTTGTTATAAAATCTTCTTTAACAGTAATGCATTTTAATTCCTTCACCACCTATTTACACTTCTTTGCCCAATTATCCTCATCAAAACTATTAAAATCAGATCCAGAGACATTTTATTGACAATAATTTTTTAATAATTCAATATATTTATTCAATGTATCAGGATAAATTTCACATTTCTTTTCTCTCTCATTAAATCTATTTTGTTGGTTGTCTGATGACTAAAAATAAGGTATGATTTCCTCTCTACAATTTTCAAAAGATTCATACCTACACTCTACTTCATTCATGTTTGCACTTTCCAAAAGAATTTGAGCACTCCTATTGTTGCCATAAAATGGTTCAAGGAAAGATATTTCAATATCCTTATCTCCCAAAATTGGTTCAACTATTGCATTTTCTAGTCAACTCATGATTTCTGGTACTTTATCTTCTTGTTGCTCTAGAATTCCTTCATTTTCCCACCAAACATCAGTCATGTACACATCTGGGAAATGAATTAGTCCTTTTAAAGATAAATCTAACCTTGTAAGGAAAGTTATACAATTAATTTCACCATGCTCTATAGAATCATGTATCCCGCATATTCTAGATAAACCAAAGTCAGACAAATTTTGAGGACAAAGTTGCCTATTTAAAGTTTTCCTGCATCAAAGGAATATTAACTTGGAAATTGTCTTCCAAAAATGATTCTTTAGACAAATCTCCAAAAAATGGAGGGATCCTAATGTTAGGATCTTCACATGGATCCATTGAAAGTGAGACTTTGTTTTCAATTTTTTTGGAATTTTGGAACTTAATGAGATCTAACATATCTCAGAATAAAAAAATTTGAAAGCTTAGAAAATCAGGTTGATCTTTGATGTTTTGAGCTGGATCTTTGCAAAGATACAGTCAAATCTTCTTAGACAAAAGATATTTGCAGTCATTAAACTCAAATGATGAAACATTTATGATAAATTTGTAGAAATATAAACCTTCCAGTCATAGGCCGTTCCTTTAATGTCAATCTATTGATTGTGTTAGAAGAGAGGTGTGGAATGGACTGTGATTTTAAAGCAACTCTTTGCAAATATCTAATCAATCATCCTTAAGGAAGGGATATTTGCAGTCAAACTTCTTAAATTGCAAAGTACTAACAAGATCTTTGTGGAAATAAAAAGATAGAAGATTTTTTCTAGCAGATTTTTATAGAAATTCTGAAGTGACATCTCAGGTCATCCTTCTAGAGCTAATTCTAATGAAGAGTAAATGCTTTATTCATTCGATGATGAAAAAGACACAAGACATAGTTAAATAGGTATAGTCTATCCATCAAATAGTTAAAATTGAAGACAGTTAAAACTGCTAGAAGAACCAGAACCAATCAAACAACTAAACAATGTAAAATGCTAACATTTCCCCCCTTATTACATTGTTCCTACAATAGTACCAAGTGACCCCCCCTTAATGCTAAAATACTCAACAAAGCTAATTACATAGTATGAATACATATTTTATAGAAGATCTTCTCCCAAAGAACAAATCCTGAACCAAGCGGGGCTCCATCATGCTGTCTCATCTACCCTTAGAAAGGTGTAGCTTCAACCTGTGTTCTTGAGCTCTTTAGTCCCAAGCTCTCAAATCACAGAGTCAAGAATTATTCAATAATGAACCCTAAGAGATACGATAGATCTTTGCCATTGTCTAGTGACCGCGAAAGGGTATAATTCTTGATCATATACTCTTTGAAGCTCACTGGACAACAGTCCATATTGAGTTCAACACCTAATCCCAAACCTATCTCCAAAACAAAATCTTCATAAAACATACATTCTTCAAATCTGTTAGCTCCGTCAGCATCAACAAAGAAAAATAAAACAACCAAAACAACCAAAACCAAAAATGCTTCTCATGCAAAGCATCATCTCAAAGCAAGAAGCTAACTTGAGATGATGGAAAATCCTCCATCCTCTGATGCCGCCTACCTCCAATTTGACCTTGTTACACTTTATCCATTCAATGTCGTATTAATCTCTTTGATAACACAAGCATGTGAGTCTTTGAAGGCCCCGTTATGTGTAACAAAGATGGCACGAAAAGTCCATGCATAAGTAAATATGATTAAAAAATCCATTTTAAGGTATTGATAATTAATCAAAGTGAAATAAGATGACAAGAGCCCAACCGTAATCATATTTTGAACTCATGACCTTTTGTAATCACCACTCAAAACTTTCACCAGTTTCACCAACTCGCCTATTTACCATACTTGATTTTCCCAAATGTTGAATGCCTTTATTAAGTTCCACTTTATAATTCCAATAACACCTTATTTCACAAAACACCTATCTACAATAGCTTTAGTTTCCATCTAATCAACAATAGTCCATGCCAATAGAGATGGCAAGTGAATATAGTTAGCATTGTCAATAAAGTACTCAAGTTTGATTTCCACAGTGGATGGTAGGAGCTTGGTACAAGAGACTAGATGCACTCTTAAAAAAAAATTATCTCATAAAAAATTGTAGGTGCCACGAGGGAACACACTTCATTCAATCAATGGAAACTTCAAGGATTCAAAAGCAATGCATACTATTGTAGATCAGATAACAAAAATCCATGTCTTACCAATAGTTGAAACTAGGACTAGTCTTCTTTCCTTAGCAAGTTTTTCCTTCGTACAAATAAGTCTTCCACACCGCAATCTACTCAATCTTTCATTGTTGTTTCTTCAAGCAAGTTTAGACACAAATATATGTTGCAACAATAATATCTCATGAGACGCTGTCTCATTCTTTCATATTGTCGAACACTTAGCAGGCTTCCATCAAACTCTTGTACTTGACATGCATGTAAATGAACTTATGTCTGATAATTTTATTTTAGCATATACACACCATGTTGAACGAATTTCTTGGTCAAGTCAAATGATGAACAAAATTGCCCTCGTGGATATTGTCGCAACTGAAAGAAAAGATTATAACTTCCCCAGAGCACTAAAATGCTCTTGCTTCACATGAATTTGAGATCAAAATACAAGAAATCTCATTGGATTTTATTTTCATTTGAGTCACTCCCAATGCGCCTATACAGAAATGTGCCTCCTCTACTCCTCAGGCCGGCAATACTTTTCAACGGCCTTTATCAGTCTTCTTCAAACACACTGGTAAACAACAGAGAATTCAAAAACAAACTTTCCTCTCATTCCTACGGCCATAGAAATAACACTTCACAGGCATTAACTGGCCATGGCTCACATTTTTCTCTCTCAATAATTCACGTGGTAGATTGGCGCCTTCCTCACATTGCAGAAGCTCTGATACCAAATAATGAAGAGTAAATGCTTTATTCATTTGATGATGATAAATATGCAAGACACAGTTAAATAGGTATAGCATATCCATCAAACAGTTAAAACTGAAGATAGCTAAAACTGCCAGAAGAATTAGAACCAACCGAACAACCGAACAATGTAAAACGCTAACAAATTCTAGATATATTATATTTAACAGAATAATCCTTAATGATCTGTAATTCTAGTTTACACAACAAACCTTTATCATCTTGAAAGATATGATAAATTCAAGATGAATTTATGATCCCAAGTCTCCATTGGTCAGGTCTTGACCTTTTGACAATCACTCAGGGTTGATGTTTGTTGCTGTTAATCATTTCATGGCCTTATGTGCTTCAATAATTTCTACAAAATTCTTCAATATTCCTTCAAATATTCCATCCTTTATGCCTACTCTGCACAAATCTTCAATAATTCTGTCAAATCCTATAATATTAAGTCACAATTTAGGCAAATAGACACCAATTTAATCCTAACTTTGAGTAATTCACTAGAATCAGTTTTTGATTTAGACTAATTTTGAATATACTTCCAAGTTCAATTAGTTCTTCTAATATTATCCCTATCTGAATTCATATTTGCTTCTGCACTTCAAACCTACTCAAAGATTTTGCCTATAAGCATGTATTTCACTATAATTTTCCATTACTTGCATGATATTCACTATGACATGCAATTCTTATTGTAATATGCTTTGGATATATGATTATGTGCACTACTTCAGCATATTTTTACTCTATCTTCTTATGATTCATCATTGTTTGCAGTTATTCAAAAGTTTTTATGAAACTAAAAATGAGAAAAATAGAGTTTAGAGATTGAGATTCCTAAAATTACTTAACTATGACCAATGATCCACATACATGCTTTGATACTGTAATGAAGAGAACCAAACTAAATCATACTTCACCAAAATGTTCCACAACTCCATATGATCCAGTGCAAATCTTCTAGGAAAGTTGACAACAATGTGTAATAAAATGAAAGCACTTCTATTGAACACAACATTTCAGCATTACACATCCAGAAATTAGCTGGAAGATTACGTAGGATTTACAATCAGGATGTAATCTGTAGCTTCATGTTCATCAGGTATGCAATGGATAGGTACATTTACAGTGGTATGAAGAAAGAATCTTGCGAGAGAATTCACCAAGTTGCAAAACATCACAACTTGTGCTCAAAGTTGAAATAATTTAGCCTCCCTTAGTTTCAACAATTTAATCTCCATTAGTCCTAGTAACCCAATCTATCAGGTATACAATAATTTGACCTCTTTCTAGATATGTAATAATCGACTCTCACTTACAACTGAGAAATCATAGCCCTTTTATAGAACAAAGGCAAAAAATAGTTACATTTGATCCAAAGGTCACAATCCACTCATAATAGTCAATGACATAGATTGGTAGCACGTGATTTCTAGTTGGCAATATAGTTGGAAACAACTGGTAAGAAATATTCTAGCATCTTTAATTTAGTCAACCCTCTAGCGAGAAGATAGTATATTCGGTGGTATCTTCTAGTTCTAGTTCACGCTTTCTTTGTTTATCTGCAATTTCATCTATTTTAGCCTTCCTTTCCAGATCTAGCTCCAATTTTGTTGACTGTATGCTCTGTGTAACATCTTCTCCAAGCTGTAATTAACTCCAATATCTTGCAAAAAACATAGAGAATTTAATCGCTTGGATTAAAATCTTTTAAATTTCAACCCTTACTTGTATAAGGAAACACGTCTTTACAAATTGCCTCAAACAACTTCATTCTTCCCTACAATGTTAGCTCAAATATTAGAATGTTCAACATTTAACAGATGCATTTATCTTTTGAAGTGCAAAAAAATGTCCACAGGAATATTCACTCTTTTCCACAAACTTGCCCTTTATCAGCAAAAATATACTTTTTAAAACTGAGGCTCAAAATCCCTTTATCAGCAAAAGTTACTTTATCAAACTATCACTTCTATCGATGATTTCCAATTTTTTTGTAACTCAGTGTTTCTATCGCTTTATCAACAATTTTGAATTTTTTTGAATTATCCCCTTATGTCTTCCCTATTGGCAAAAGTTTCCATTTATGAACTTTGCCACTTGATGTCAGTGATTTTGCAATATTCTGAACTTTGGTTTACTTACCAGTCTATCAGCAAAAATTAGGTTTTAGGAACTACGTTTTATCTTATCAGTAAAAGTTAACTAGAACGAACATTGCCATTTTAACTATTTATCAACAAATCAGCTCCAACTGGAACCTTGAATCTAGTTCGAAAAACTTAAGTTCTCTAGATCAATATTTTTTCGATAAGGCTTGTGCATTGGCTAAATTCTAACATTTGATTGAACAATCTTTTATCAGCAAAACTATGAGAATATGAACCAAACAAACCTAGCCCTTTTATCACCAAAACTAAACAATCTCGAACATTGGCTTACTTAGGTTTGTCAACAAATGTTATGTTTTATGAAATTTTTCCTTTTGGCCTTTGCTTGTCTGTGAAATGTGAGAATTATGAACTTGGTCTTGTTTCAAGCTTTATCAGCAAAAGTGAGAATATTTGAACTTAGCCTTGTTATCAGAAAAATAGTCAAAACATGAAGTTTGACCTTTCCTCCTTATCCCCAGCTAGGGAATCAGCTAAAAATTGAACTTTGAAACAACTTAAAAAAACTTAAGTTCCTCCGATGGGAGTTTTCCTGATAAGGATTTTTCTTTAGCAAATTCCTAACACTTTGTCTTTAAAACACCTATCGGCAAAGTGGAGAATATTTGAACCAAAGGAAACTTAATTAAGAACTCTCCCTTTTCACACTTATTTGGGGAATCAAAGAATATCCAAACCCGTGAACTTATAAAAAACTAAGGTCTTTTCCCTTATCGGTAATGTGGAGAATATTAAAACAAAAGACTAATTTTATTTCCCCTCTATCGATTAGTTGGGAAATCGGTGAACTGCAAAACCCACTAGCCTACAAAATATACTAAGTTCTTTTCCAAGAGATTTTCTCGATAACAATAGATTTAACCATTTTGACCAAGTCAAACACACAACTTTGACCAAACTATGACCAAGCACAACTTCTTTATTTCAAGGAATTTTAGCATGGTTCAAAAGGCAAAGTTGCACATAATTATGTTCTCTATCCACTGGTGACCTTCATTAGTGATTTTACTAAACTCAACCTTTTACTATGGATTAGGACCTAACATTTTACCATACCGCCCAAAGTGAGAACACACAAGCCAAGCAAAAAAAAGTTGGGTCCAGTTTTTCTAGGGCAAAATAGCACGTTTTGTGAGACCTCACAACAATTCCATGAATTGGTCAGAGCAACTAAAGGTATTCAAGACCAGTTTGGGCATCTATATGGCATATCAGTCTAAAATTACAAAGTAATTTCTTTTCAAATTCAAGAAATGCGTACGAGACATAATAAAGATAAAGATATTGGAGTGAACGTAAGCAAAGATTTTATCAAAGCATTTCTTGTTTTTGAGTGAAGGGAGGTTTCCATGGAAGGAAAGTGGCGATAAAAGGGTTGTCCAACTAGACTCTAGTCTCTTTTGGCATCAACATTAGAGGTAGATGTTGTCACTTAAGCCATGAAAATTTAACAAATGGTTCTATTAACACTGAGTTATTGTGTCTACCATTTTAGCTAATTTAAATTAAATATGGTAGTTCATTAAGGAGGTTCTTAAACAATGATAAAGTGAACTATAAAGTGTCAAAATTACTTTGTTACATATATATTCTTATAGATTCTTTTATAATTAATTCGATTTTAAATTTGAATATTAATTTTAATTTTATTTTATTGTAGTAACCATCTTGGTTACTATAATGTTATGTTTTTTTTTTACACATCAAGCATTAACTTAATTGATCAAGCATCTTCTATCTAATTTAGAAGTGCCAACTTTAAAGATTTACCAATTATAGTCATGGCAACAATTCTATGTCACAACCTATATTCTCGCACTAGAGTATAGTGAGCTCCTAAGATCAGGGTCATTCCTAGACCCAAACCTAAACCTCGAGGGTTCATTTGTAATGGCCATTCCTACATATCCCTTCATGGGAATCAAATTCTCCATAGTTCATGCATCAACAATAGAGAGGATTCATCCTCTCCTCTGATATGAGATCTCTGATCTCAATTTTAAATCACAACCATTAGTTGATCTTATGCTTCCAATTCAATCCATATACCATATTATGATAGAAAACATTCTAAACAAATGATAGCTCAATTCCAACATTAGTGTATGAACCCACATGAAACTACAGTGACTTGTTCATATAAACATCACTTGTTCCCACATAGAGATTGGATCAAGCATACATCTCATGTACACAATGTGACTAACTCTCGTATGCATCACACATACATAGTATGACTAGCTCAGGCATACAACCCATTTTCACAATATGAGTAACTCATGCATGTGTCACCTATCCACAATGTGTTTAAAGAAAATCAATGCAATCTCCAAGAACAATATAAAAAGGGAAAATTTGAATCAAATTGGCAAGGACCTTTTGTCATTACAGCTAACTATTGATCAGGAGCCTACTAGCTTGCAACACCAAAGGGCCATCCCCTTGAATAACCCATAAACATCATTCACCTCAAGCGGTTCTATACTTGACCCTCGAATATCCCAACTAGTCAATAAAAATGAAAAAAAAAAAAAAAAAGAGAGAAATAATTCATCCGATGATGAAAACTACTTCAGTGCCACATTGGGAAAGTACCATGGTGAAAACCTAGCAAATAGGCACCATGAGTAGAGGCTACTATCCACCATCTATTAGGTTCTCACCCATCCCATCCAATCCACCATATATTATATTTCTCATTTATCCACTTATCCCACTATCATAGATGGATAATTGATCGATATTGATCATATCTAACCCTCATTCATTTTTCATAACAAGTATCACCTATCCCATTCCATAATAAATACTCTTTTCCTAATTGGGGGCATTCTTGGTATATACCTTTTTCATCCTAAAGAAGGTTCATTCTCATTTTCACAATAAAAAATTGTCACCTCCCACAATCCATAATAAATTTCACTATCCATCACCCATAAGAAATGCACACCCATTAAACTTGATACCCAAGCAAAGAAAACTACACATCGAAAACATCTAGCTTTCATACAAAATCATAGGTAAGACCACCTTTTGAAACACCCTAATACCTAAGTACCCATTGCCTCAACATATCAAGATATCATCTAGATTCATGCCTACAACATGATAGCCCTTTCCTATATTCAACATCATCCCATATCCATAAAATTTTGGGGCTAGAAATTATGATGTCTAATCAGTTGTTTTGTCAGTTGGTCTTTTTTCTTTTTGATTTATCTTTTGTCTCTTTCTATTTCTTTTTCAAAGGCCACCTAGATCTTTCTACATCTTGGTGTGTTTAGATTGACATAGAATGGGGCATAGTCATTGATTTTCGTGTATCATGTTTGGTGGATGCTCTTATTACTCTAGCTAATATTCATACCTTGTATGTGTAGGAATAGTTTTTTGCATACTATGCTTTCCTTTTTCATCTAAGGCTAAGAAATAATTATTGTACACTAAGGACTCATGCTCTAATTTTTCTTCCTCACACATCCAGACAAGGTTGTATTATGTTGGGCATGCATAAGATTATCCTTTTGTTTGTAGCGTCAAGTCCATGCAAAGGATACAAAGTGACCTTGGTTCCTTATAACTTGGTACATAATATCCATTTTCTATATTAAATAAAGGATTGCTCTGCTTACGTTAGCATAACTACTCATAATAATTCCATTTCTTCTTGCATCCATCTTTTTATCTTCTCCATTTTTCTCTATTTTATTCTCCTTCTTCCACCAATGTTCCATCTTTTATCTAACCTTTTCTTCACATCCATTCATTTTGAGAGTACTTCTACCTGACTAGGCCATCATCATTTCTATTCCAATCATATTCTACTAAACCAAAATCTTCTTCTATCTAACACACCACTATGTTTTGAACTTCTTTGAAATGATGTTACTTTGCAACACCATCTCAAAGAGGGGTAAAATTTACACTTAAAATTAGCCGAGCACTTTCCAACTCAGTTATTCATCTACCATAATATCACATTAATTAAATAATTCTTACTTGTTTGATTAATTTCATCTATTATCACTCTACCTTATTCTT
Organism: Cunninghamia lanceolata; assembly: GCA_027924645.1. Taxonomy (NCBI): domain Eukaryota; kingdom Viridiplantae; phylum Streptophyta; class Pinopsida; order Cupressales; family Cupressaceae; genus Cunninghamia; species Cunninghamia lanceolata. Next base: position 557,467 of record BSBN01000111.1, read on the forward strand.
TTGCATTAATTAAATAATTTTACAATTATTTAATTAATCCTTCATTTCTTCTAATATTAATTAAATAAAATAAATTAATTTATGTTTTCTCCACCACAAATAAATAAAATTAATAGTTTATTTATTTTCCAATATTATCCATGTGCACCAAAAAAATTTAAAAATAATTAAATTATTTAATTTCCTCCATAATTTCCTCTCACCATAATTCACTTTTGTCTCACCATAATTCACTCTTGTCTCACCATAATTCACTTTTATCTCACTGTGATTCTCTCTCATCACTCCCTCAAATTACTCTCAATCATATTAGTTACCTAATCCATCAAATTAGTTAACTAATCAATCAATCTAGTTAACAAGTCAATCAATTCAGTTGACTAATCAATCATTTTAGTTAACAAGTCAATCAATTCAATCAACTCCCCTGATTCATGAGAGGACAAGGACACTTGCCACTCTCTCATCTATTTAATTCTTTCATTCAATTTCAACCATTGATCTCTCCAATCATTTTCCACCATTGATCTTCATTTCTGAAAATCTATAAATAAAATGTCTTCTCAACCTCTCATCCATCTCTCATTTTTATAAACTTATGTTGTTGCAATTGGCTCATTCACTTTGGGGGATCAAAGTTATGCTATTTTGATTAAGCAATACACATAGCCATGGCATATTAAAGGAGCACATATATTGGAGTTTAGGTGCATTCCAATATGCTCAATTGGTGAGGTTGAATTTGTGTGTGAAGGAAGCTAAAATTGTGTTTAATTTAATTTATTTCATTTATCTTCATATTGCAGATTTTATCACACATAACTCTAAGCCTATGTCATCTTTATGCCACTGGTGACTACCAACTACTCGTAAGGAGACAATGGTTAAAGGTCCTAGCTGTTGCAAAGTGTGTGCCCTTGGCCTTCTTGTGCTATGTAGTGTAGTAATTGGGTTTGTGACAAGACTTAATTGTCTCCTGTGGATTTATTAACCCAAGTGGTTGTATTAGGCATTAAAAGGTTGATCTTTTGGTGCAATGACAACCATCTTTCTAACAATTGGTATCAGAACCTGCGTCATGGGTTTGAACCCCTCTCTTGCATTAGGGGGGATTGTTGCAAGGTGTGCGCCCTTGGTCTCCTTGTGCTGTGCAATGTAGCACTTAGGTTTGTGGCAAGGCTTAACCACCTCTCGTGGATTCATTAACTTTGGTGGTTGTATCCAGCATTAAAAGGATGATCTTTTGGTGCAATGGAAATTGTCTTTCGAACACTAGCATCCATCACCAACATGGTACTAGTGACAATTGCTTAACAATTCTTGTATCATGCTATAGATAGCCTTTGAATTCTTCACCTCCATGCTACTGGTGATGGCTGACTAATCCTCAAGTATGTTAATTAGCTCCTGGCATCTATCACCTGCGTGGTACTAGTGATTTTGAGCTAAATAAACCTCTACTAGACTCAGTTCTAAAATGTGGTCATTGAACCACCAATTCATTGGGTAGGGACTCTAGGCTTCCTTCTACCTAGGTACAAGTCTTTATCTCTACCTTTCTTAAGGGTTATTATTTTTTATAATGGTGTACCTCTTAATAATTTTTCATACCACTAAGGCACTAATTGAAGGTATACTCTCATTTGAGTATTAACGATCAATATCATTAGAAGTCCTAAGTTCACTACATGCCTAGTTGTACACCTATAACAAATGAGAATAACCCATTTCTAACACGTGGTAGGTCTTATACACAAGAGAGGGAGAGATTGGGTATGGCCACCCTTCTAGTGAAATCTCCTACCCCCTTGTTCTAGATTAGCAACTCAAGTCCTATATACCTTTAGGAGCAGTTGAGTTAGTAAATTCCACCATAATACTACTATGATTAGCATGTTAGTATAATGCTAAGGATTAAGTTCCCATTAACTAGCATCGGTCTAATTATGGGTGCTAATTTACATTCCTCTTAACTCTATTTTCACTCTGTAATAATGATGGGTACATTTTATTTGTAATTTGTGAACAACCAAAGATCAAGTTCATTTAACAAATGTTAGAGATGTGTTGCAATACAAGCTATCACCATTATAGGACAAGATAACTAACCTAGTTGATAAGAGGACAACTAGAACTCTTCACCTTAGCTAAATTATTTTACAAATTTTCTAGTTGAGGGATGTACCTTCCTCTATATTTTCAAATAATGAGCCTAATTTGAATGTAAATCAGTATGGTAGCAAACTCACCTTCACTAGATAAATTAATAGATATTTACTCCATTTCATCTTAATAGAATTATGTCTAATTATTTTGAGGTTTTATACTCTGTATTACTATACTCACATTATTCTTTCCCAAATTTGACCACTATTACAATTACAATGAGGCACATACACTAAGTTTCCACTCTTGCACCATTCGTAACAAAAGAATCTTATCTAAGGACATTCACATATGTTTCTTCCCAATCATATCAGTACCATAGCATGTATAAGCTTAGACTCTTACAAAAATATGACAAGGTAATAAGGTCATACCTATCCTAGAAACATATAAGAATTAAGTAAGAGTAGTTAAACCATTCCTTTACATGCCCAATGGGGTATGGCTTGTCAACTAACATCATTTATCCAAAACAAAGGTAATGATATATAACTAACATGGTATAAAGATTGTGTAGGATAAATGATGGTATTTATTTAAAGACGGATTTTTATATAGCTCACATTCCCTTTCTATGTTTCTAGACTACCAACATGGTTTCTTCCCCAAATTATATGGTAAAAGAGAAGGGACATGTTTTCGTAATATTTATACTCATAACTTATTTCTTCCTTATTTTTATTTTTATTTTATCTATCATATAGTCCCAAAACCCAAAAATGTCAGGAAGATTCATACACTGGTTGTCAATTATACATATGGGTGGAACTAGAATTGATAGTTTTGAATCATCATGATGAAACACCAATTTAAAAAGATAAATAGTTTAAAGATGGAAGGAAAAGAAGAAAATAAACACTTCTCTTAGTGGTTTAACTAATGGAAGAAGATGATTTTTCTATGAAATATTTTCAAGGAGATTGTATTCAAGTTTATACCTCCAAAGCCCACAAGGGTGTGCCTCATTTTGCTATGCAAGAGTAGGGTTTTTAAACATAACCCAAAAAAATAAGTTAGTTAAGAATTCTACCATATAAGGTGTGATTTTACCTTTGGTGAGCTCCTGCAAAAGTGAAGAGGTTTATACTCTTCTGAATCTCCTTCCCACGCCCTAATTTTACCTCGCTTATGTCATTTTCTTTCACCCTAACCTCTACTCCTCAAGTTTTCTAAGTTGTCTCTCCTATTTTTTCCCTTTATTTCTCTCTACCCACACCCCAATGTGTCATGGTAGTGAGGTAATGGGGTAGGGAAGGGGAAGGTCATTCCTAAGTAATGATGTTTTCATTTCTCTACCTGTATGCACCATTAATCCTATCTCTTGCCATAAATTTTGCCCCTCTTCCATTTGCTTCATTCACAATTTGCCCTCCCTTCTCCACATTTATTTTTAAGGTTTTTATTTCTATTTTTTTTCCTGACTCTACTTACAATTTCTTTCTCCTTTTTGAGATGGGTCAATAGCCTTATATATTGGTTTTTGGTTTAAATTTATGAGGGTCTGCCCTAAAATCCCTTTATTTATATTTATTTTTATTTCTCCTAGTTGCAATGTTTATTTATTAATGTATTATTCTTGACATATAATTATTTGTTGTCTAATTTAGGGATTCATGGAAGCAAGATGGTCAGTTAGCTAGACCAAGGAAAAAGACATCCTACTCAATGGCCAAGCCACTTGATATGAGATTGACTCAACATAACTATTAAATGGGCACACTCAATTTACAAGATAAGATCTGATTCTCATGATGAGCACAATATTCTGTGGGATTCCTATGGTTTAACATAAACAAGATTTGACTCAATTCTAAGACACAAGGGTGAGTTTGGTTTGGAATCAATCTATCTCAAGATTGAACTATTGAGACCGCATTATTTGTACCTTGGTACCTACCAAACTCAATCAAATCCCTCATTCACATAACATATGAACATTAGTACATGCTTAGTATCAAAACTTAATCATCATTATAACTGCAACATGCAACCCTTTTGTAATTAGAAATATTTAAACTTTGATATCCTTAATTATATTAAAGGAATGACAATCATCCTAGATACCATTAATTAACAAGACTATTAAACATTATTATTTATAGTTTACTCATTACACATAGGAAAGTTATCTTAGTACATTTATAATCAAAACATTAAGGTTTTCACCTTTGTCTAAATTACATCAGGACCTTAGGCATTTAACAAAACATAGAATTTATAGGGATGTGACATCCTCCCAACAAATAAGTGGGGGTATTCTTACTTAATTAAATCTTCCTCTTCCTGGGTGGCTCCTCATTCACCATACTAGTCCCAAAGGACCTTAACATTCTATATGGTTCTATTGTGCAGTTGTATACTGCATCTCTTTATAATTGTGAGAAGATTTTGGTGCATTTCTCTAGTTTTTTCTATGTGCAGGGCTTTCAAATTAATTACATGTGTGGGATTACCCACGCAGTTTTTAAGTAATGAAACATGAAATGCATTATGTATGTGAGATTCAAGAGATGGTGGAAGAGGATGTTGATAAGCCACATGAATAATTTTCTCTATAATATCAAATGGACCAATAAATTGGGGGATAACTTGGAAGCCTTGCCAAAATTTATGGAACTCTTCTTAGGTTTGATTTGAAGGAACACCTTGTCCCCAATTACATATTCTCTTGGGGTCATATTTTCAACCATATAGATTTTATGTCAATCTACTTGCTCATTTTCAACCTTTCCATGATAATCTTTACCTATCAGTCATACTCATGAAGCAACTCAAGATCAATGTTGACTCAGTTATCTAACCCTCCCCAACCAATCAAAGACTTGCAGTTTCTATGATACAGAATGCTTCAAAAGGTGCCATCTAAATGGAGGATTGGTAGGAGTTGTATGAAAAATCCACCAATGGAAAATAATATTCCCACTTGGTTGGTTGGTCCATCAGATAAATTCAAAACATATCCTCCATATTTTGGTTAACTCTTTCTGTTTAGCCATCTATTTCTCAATGGTATGCAATGCTAAATTTAAGCTTAGTACCAAGTGTTGTCATGAGAGTAGTCTACAACCTAGAGGTAAATAATTTAGCCCTATCAAAGATGATTACCTTTGGCACCTTATACAATGTAACTACCTTCCTAATGAATTTTCTAGCTATATCTTGAACACCATCTTTAACATTACTAGGTATAAAATAATCTACCTTAGCTAATCTATCCATGACCACCAGGATGCTATTATGATTAATGTGGATCTTGGGCAAGACCACCACAAAATCCATTGAAACCACTAACCATTTATATCTAGGTATATCATGTGGGTATAACACCCCAACTGGATGACAATGCTCTACCTTGACTCGTTGGCACTCAAGCCATTTGGTTACAAAAGTAGCCACTTCCATCTTCATTCTTGGCTAAAAATAGAGGGATTTTAGGTCTAAATACATCTTGGTCACTTTTAGATGCACTTGATAGGGTGCATTATGGCTCTCATTCATGATTCTTTCCCACAAATTGCCCTCTTTAGGAACAAAAACTCATCCTTTGAATCAAAGGACTCCATCATTTCCTAGGTGGTATTTTGGCATACTCCTCCATTGCCTCAAAGTTAACTTCATTTATTAACAAAGGGGATTCACTTCATGCATTTGTTTAATGGTTTCTTGCAGGTTAAATCTTACTTGGATGACTGCCATTAAGCTTTCCCTATGGCTTAGAGCATTCGCAACTCTATTTTCCATCCCCTTTACATAAGAAATGTCAAACTTGTAGCTTCTCAAGAACTCTAACTATCTTCTTTGACAAGAACTTAGGTCAAGCTGGGAGAATAAATACTAAAGTCCCCTATGGTCAGTGAACAACTTGAATGATCGTCCCACAAGATAGTGCCTCTAAATTTTTAATGCATGCACGATTGCTGTGAGATCCAAATCATGAGTTGGGTAGTTCAGTTCATGGTCCTTTAGCTTATGTGACTCAAAGGGAATTACATGTCCCTCCTACATTATTATTCCTCCCAAGCCTTCCAAGGAGGCATCGATCCAAACTACAAATTCCTTCTAAGGGTCAAGTACCTGTAAAATAGAAGCCATGGTTAGAGATTCGTTTAATTATTGAAAATCCATTTCACACTTTTATGTCCAGTTGAACCTCTTTACTTTTCATCAGAGAGATGTTATGGGGTTGGTAATCTCAGAAAAATCTTTTACAAATATTTGGTAATGTCTAGCCAATCCCATAAAAGTTCTTACCATTGACATATTCTTAGGGGTATCCCACTCAACAATGGCTCAAATTTTTTATAGGTCCACAAATATCCATCTGTGGATAGAATGTGCCCTAGATAATGTATCTTGGGTTGGAAAAAAAAGAACTTGGTCAAATTCCCATAAAGTTTATGCTCCATTAGTATTTGTAGTACTATTTTTAGATGTTCTTCATGCTCTTGTAGGTTCTTGGAAAATATGAGAATATCATCCAAAAAACTAACACAAATTTATCTAAGAAGTCACATAAAACATTGTTCATGAGGCTCATAAAAGCAAAAGGTGCATTGGTTAACCCAAATGATACCGCTAGAATTTCATAATGGTTGTACTAACTCTTGAAAGTTGTTTTAGGAACATCCTCCTCCTTAATCCTTAACTGATGATACCTTGATCATAGACCTATTTTGGATAAGATGAAAGCTCAATTCATTTGATCAAATAAATCATCTATTGTAGGGAGATGATATTTGTTTCTAATGGTCACCTTATTTAGCATTCATTAGTCTTTGCACAACCGTAAGGTCCCATCTTTCTTTTTGATGAATAGAATCAAAGCTCTCCATGGTGAAACACTAGGTCCAATTAAACCTATTTCCATTAAATCTTGTAATTCCATTTTGAGTTCCTGTAATTCAACTATATTCATCAGGTATGGAGCATTTGAAATAGGTTTAGTTCCTAGAATCAAATCAATTGAAAAGTCAAACTGATGCTTAGGTGGTAAGCTTGGTAACTCTTTAGGAAAAACATCTTGAAATTATTACAAGATTAGATGATCTGATATATTAGGAATTGGATCCACACTTCCCTCTTCAATCTTAACTAACAAGAGTTTTCACTCATTTCTCATCACATGTCTAGCTTAAATGGAAATGAAATAATGGGTTAATATCAACGTTCGGATCCCCTAGAGCTCTATGGGTTTCCCTTGATGATTTAAACACTCAATTAATTTGTTGTAGAAATCTATGTTGGTTTGATGCTTGCGAAGCCAATCCATCCCTAGAATCATATCATAGGATCCTAGTTTGGTGACCAATAAGTTTACTTTGGTTTTAATGCTACCTAAGTCAATGTTCACTCTTTTCATACTATACTCTATCTTTTGTGTCTTACCAAACCCTAACTCCACTTCCATCTCTTCTTGACTTAGATTCTCAAGCTTCACATTGCATTTTCTTAACACATTAGGGGAAATAAAGCTACTAGTTGGTACTAATATACTAGTATAGAAATAGGTTGACCATGGAAAGTACATTGGAGCTCAATAAGTGAATACTAATAGTCTACTTCACGCTTATCCATTGTTGCATAAATTATAGCTAGTTGCTTGTTGTTTTGATCCACATTCTTCAAGCACTTGCTTCTGTAGTGATCACCCCAACATGTCCAACACCCTGCCATTGGCCCTATCCTTTTTATTTACTTACCCTTAGTAGGGATTACCTATGCTTCTAACCTAGAGTGTCTTTTCTATTTTCCTTCATTGTCTTTATGGGGTGCCACCCTAGAGTTCCTTTTGAAGTTATGGCTTTTCTTAAATTTTCTATGTGCTTTTACTACCCACAATTCATTCTTTGTCTCCTTATCGGTATAGAAAGAAAGAGGATTTTGTTTTTTTTCTTGTATGTTTATCCACTTCTCCTTAGTGATGGTGGTTGCTTCTACTGCCTCACTCAAACTCTTGGGTTGAGTAAGCTTGGTTTGATATGTAAGATCTTTGTTCAACTTGAGGACAAAATTATTCACCTGATCCTCTTCTTCTTTCAAATAATGTACATGATGTAGCAAGGTCATAAATTTGACTTTATACTCACTCATTGTCATCACTTCCTACTACAATGAATGAAATTCCATCATCTCTTAGTCACAATGACATGTGAACACAAATTCCTCATGAAATTATTTTTCAAAGTTTCCCATGTTATCTTCTACATACCATACCTCTTGATGGACTGCAAATGATCCACCATAGGGATGCTTCTCCTTGAAATCGATAGATGGATATTCGAACCTTAGTGCTACCATTAATTTTTGTCAATCCAAATACTTTCCCATTCCAATCAAACAAGGATCTATTGTATCACCTCAACCTATGCTATTGTATTTGGACAATTGTATTTTCTTAGTTCTCATATTAATAAATCCTTTTTCCCATCTCTTGGTCTACCCCTAGAAGAAGGACTGGGAAAAAGAATTGTAGAATGCTTTCTATGGTTAGAATGTGAGTACTTTTTCATACCCATATCTTATTCCTTAGTACCTAGCCCTGTATTGTGATTTTTCCCTGGATCCCTTTGCCTTATCATCTGTTCAATTTTCTATTCTTGAGGCACTATTTTTTCTTAGAGAGCATTCATTTTTGTGTGAAGCTCTTCTAGCACCCTGATGGGTGGGGGAGTTACATTCTTTCTTGCACAACTTGGATCTCCACTAAACTTGGACACATCCCTCTTCAATTTGATCTCCTCATGATTCCTAATATCTAATTCTTTGTATGAGAATTAAAACATTAGTTATTTAGGACATCTTAAAACACTTTATTGTTAATATTGCCTAAATTAATTACTTAAGAATTGTAGGAAAAATTTTAACACAACATTAAAATTGAATCATAACAATGATCTTAAAATTCAACCCATAGAAGCACAATTAATGCAAATGAAAAATTTGATACAACATTCATATATATTCTTGTTCCATTAGTTTTTACATGGTAGACAATGAGATGATGTTTATTTAGTACTATCATCATTAGGGTAACATAATTTCCTCTCTCTACCGATATATATTTCTACATCACAAGTCTCATTCTTCTTCTCCTTTGAGCTCTTCCTCCTTAAGGCTTCTCCAAATACACTCATGATCAGATGAACTTGGTCATACTCAACAATGACCTCCTTGGTTAGCATTGCAACATTACACCCACAACTTAGGGGAAAATCTCAAACTATGGATGGTTTTGTCTTGGTTATCGACTGAGGGTCCATTTTCACTAGCTTCTGAATGGTGGAGGAGCTTCCAACATCCTTTCTGCGTTCTAATTTCAATCATTTAAGAGCCATGACCAAGGGCTCTGAGTCAAATATGGTTTCAGTTTCCTCCTTAAGGTGGGTCTTTCCAAGTTCCCTAGGATTGTCCAAAGTCTTTGTTGTTGCCAGAGATTTTTTTGAAGACATTATTTTTCCTTTCTTTTCATGGCCCATGGCTACAAAAGAATGAGGAAATTTTAGTACATACAATTTAAATTGGTAGCACTTTGGTCTAGAGTTGGAAACTAGGGCTCTAATACCACTGTAATAACACTCCAAGTTCATAGAATATTTTTTATTATTCAAGATCACATGGTTTTATGATTGCTAAATCATCCGTACCAACACAAAGTTATTGTACTCACAAGATTGGACTATTGTACTCACAAGACTGTACTATTGTACAACTATCAATGAGCATAAATAGATGTTAAAATGCTTTGGTTTATTACTTAGTCAACTCTTATATAAAGAGGATGAAATTTGGGAAATAGATCATAATCAATTAATCAACAACTTATTTATTAAAACTTTGTAACAACATCAACAATCTTTTCATAATAGTAGGATAGCAAAAGTTTCCTTTCTATGATCTTATAATGAACTATCTTGTTAATCTCTTAGGTATCTCTCCATAAGCAATCTTTATCAACTATGATGTTTCCAAGGATATATATAGTCCACTTATGAAATAAACATAGCCATACCTTAATTATGAATAAGGTAACTGACTAGTATTGTTGTTGTTCCACATTCAGTCCTACTTTGTAAACATGCCTAAAATGTATATTTTTAATCATAAATCAACCATTATATGTTTTATGTAATCTTATCCCATGGTTTTGGATATTACATCATATAAGTACATCAAGCAAGAATTTTAATAATCAATCTAGATAAAGAGAATATTAATGAGAAGATAAGAGTACTTGGTAACACATAAGAAGTTGATGTGATTGATAGATGCAATAGGGCTATCAAGTTTCCACTATTAGTTCCCAAGTTAGGGTGCAAAACAACCCAACCACATGAATAAGATCCCCTATCCACCCAAACCAAGGGCTCTTATGTCCACCCAAGAGGATGTCTTGATGCCAAGGGATTCCAAGAAGCCCAAGTAATAAATGAGTACTAATGCCATGGTTATGCTTAAGTACTACACAATGAAATAAATGAGTATGGTGTATCCCATATTACATTGGGGTCCCTCCTTATCTAGATAACTACTAACTAGGATAGCTAAAAAGTATCCCATTATACCAGTCATCATCACTAGCTAGAGTTAAAGGTATATTCATAACAATATTGATAATGACATCTCCATAGTTCACTCAACCTTCCAAGTCAGTGGATCTAGACAACTGCCACCTCCATGCCATTGGTGACATCTAACCATATGGGTGTGGCTTAGCACCTCACCTTGGAACCTAAATGGAAATGGTGAAGGTTGGCTAAACCTTATCATATCATGGGTAGGTCTAGGCTTGTGTCACCTTTGTGCTAACTGGTGACTACCAGCTACTTCTAAGGATATGCCAATTAGTTCTTGCTATCCATCACCTACATGATACTTGTGACAACAAGGTAACAACTCCTATATCATGCTATTGATAGCTCTGGTATTCTTCACCTCCTTGCTATTGGTGAAGGTTGGGTAATCCTTAAGTATGGTGGTTAGCTCCTAGCATTCATCAGCTGCATGGTACTAGTGATTTCTAGATAAACATACCTATATTGGACTTGGTTCTAGGATGTGTTTGTCTAACCTCCAATTCATTGGGTAGGGACTCCAAGCTTCCTTCTACCTTGGTACAAGTCTTAAGCTTTTATTTTCTTGAGGGTTGTTATTTTTTGTAATGGTGTACCTCTTAATAATTTTTCCTTTCACTAAGGCACTAATCCAAGGTATACTCTCATCTGAGTATTAATGATCAACATCATTAGAAGGCTTCAATTTGCTACATGTCTAGTTGTACACCTAGAACAAGTGGGAGTAACCCATTTCTAATACATGGTAGGTCTTATACATAAGAGAGGGAGAGATTGGATAGGGCCACCCTTCCACTAAAATCCCACTATCCCCTTTTAAAAATTAGCAACTCAAGTCCTAAATACCTTTAGGAGCAACTGTTAGTAAATTCCACCACAATGCTACTATGAACATCATGTTAATTTAGTGATAATGATTAAGCTCCCATGAACTGGCACTAGTCTAATTATGGGTACTGAGTTACCTTCCTCTTAACTCTATTTTCACTTTGTATCAATGATAGATACATTATTTTATTTTTAATTTATGAATAGTCAAAGATTAGATTCATTTTAGGAGCTGTTACAGATCTATTGCAATACAAGTTGTCAGCATTATAGGCCAAGATGTATATCCTAGTCTATAAGAGGGAAACCACAACTCTTCACCTTACCTAAAATATTTTCAAAATTTCTACTAGAGGGTTGTCCATTCCTCCATATTTTTATATAATGAGCCTAATCTAAATGTATATTAGTATGGTAACATACTCATCCTCATTGAGTAAGTTAATAGATACTTAATTTCATCTTAATGGAATTATGTCTAATTATTTTAAGTCTTTATACTCTATATTATTGTACTCACATTATTCTTTCTAAAATTTGACCACTATTACAATTACAATCAAGCACATGTACACTAAGTTTCCACTCTTGTACCATTCATAACAAAAGAATTGTAGCTAAGGATATTCAAATCTAGTATTGCACAGTCATACCAATTTGTCAACTTGTATAAGCTCAGACGATTAAAGAAACATGACAAGGTAATAAGGTCATACCTATCCTAGAAACATTTAAGAATTAAGTAAGAGTAGTTAAACCATTGCTTTACATACCCATGGGGTATGGTTTGTCAACTAATGTCATTTACCCAACACAAAGGTAAGGATATATAACTAACACAACATAAAGATTGTGTAGGATAAATGATGGTATTTCTTTAAAGATATATTTTTATACAACTCAAATGCACTTTATATGTTATTGGACGCCCCATATGGTTTCTTCCCCAAATTATATGACAAAAGAGAAGGGACACATTTCCACCATATTTAGATCCATAACTGATTTCTTCCTTATTTTTATTTTTATTTTATCTCTCATATAATGTCCCAAGACCCCAAACTTGAGGAAGATTCGCACACCGGTTGACCTTTATGCATATGGGTGGAACTAGAATTAACAGTTTGGACTCAACATGAAGAAACAATATTTTAAAAAGATATATAGTTTAATGATGGAAGGAAAAGAAGAAAATAAAAACTACTCTTAGTGGTTTCACTAATGTAAAAAGAAGATAATTTTTCTATGAAATTTGTTAGGAAAGGTGTCTCAACCTTGAAACTACAAAAGGTTAATATTCTTCCCAATTTTGGTCTTTTTGAATACCCTTTATCTTGAAGAATGGTTGAGAAGTCTAAAAATTTTCAAAAGGGTTAAAAATGGTAGGGATTACTATTTTTAGTAACTCTATATTTGAGCTTCGATGGATCTAAAATTTTCCCAAAAGGTGCAGAACTATCAAATAAACATCTTGGGCGAGTTTCAACTCAAGATCATACCTAGATTGCAAGATATTAAAGTTTTCTTTTTTGAAACTCTCAAAAAAAGTTTCAAACTCATATTTGAGGCACTTAGAGGTCCCTAAACACCCCAACATTTTTTTTAACTATTGAAGTGGGTTATAGCCTGATATATCTCTTCACAAGCTTTTTGACGCATAAAACAATTCGTCAATCAAACACCTGGATCAAAAGTTATGACCTACAGAAGTTGAGCCTCCTTTTTTGGGAAATGTGAAAACATGTTGCACACTTAAAAGAGTTGTAAACGGGAGAGTTACATGTGTCACAAGGCATATTTGATTAGTGATAATTTGGGCATCACTTTTGGGTGGTTTTTGGCTCATGTTTTTGTAATTACTATTGATGGTTTATTGTATTGTATCTCTTATATATCAAGAGCTTGAGATGGAGGTTGTGTGTAAGAATCCTATGAAAGTTTGCTCTATTATACTCCTATGAAAGTTTGCTCTGCAGGTATATTGTAATCTTCTTGATTCTTGAATAATATATTGGGTGACTTTGGAGTGTGGGGTTTTTCTCCTGAAAGTGTTTCCCCATGTAATTATTGTGTTGCGGTATGAGTTATATTTGTCTTTATTTCTATAACTATTGTAAGTATCTCAAAAGTTCTACATATCCCTCCCCTCAAGATTAGTGTTGGAAGTTGTTTTGCTATCTTAGCTTCCTTACAAAATCTTTCCAAGGAGATTGTATTCAAGTTTATGCCATCAAAGCCCACAAGGGTGTGCCTCACTTTTCTATGTAGTAGGGTTTCTAAACATAACTTGAATAAATAACTTAGTATAGAATTTCTACCAAATAAGGGGTCATTTTACCTTTGGTGAGCTCCTACATGCAAGTGAAGAGGTTGCTACTCCTTTGAATCTCCTTACCATAACCTGATTTTGCCTCCCTTATGCCATTTTATTTCACTCTATCCATTAATCATCATGTTTTCTATGTGGTCTCTACTATTTTTTCCCTTTATCAGCCTCTAACAATGCCCCAATGTGTCTTGGCAGCGAGTTAATTGTAGAAGGGAAGGGGAACACAATTAATATGTAATAGAATCACCATTCTTCTTCCTATATGCACCATTAAACTTGTCTTCTACCATAAATTTAACCCCTCCTCCATTTAGCTCATCCATAGTTTTCCCTCCCTTCTCCATATTTATTTTTAAGGTTTTTATTTTTATTTATTTTTCTCAACTCTATTTGCAATCTATTTCTCCTTTTCTAGATGGATCAATAGCCTTAATTGAGTATATTAGTTTTTTGTTTAAATTTATGAGGGTCTTCCCTAACATCCCTTTATTTATATTTCTTTTCATTTCTCCTAGTTTCAATGTGTTGTTTCCCCAAACTATAGCCACTAATTCCTAAAAGGCAACCATCCTTTATGATTGAAACTTAGTGAAGCTTGGCCAATGAACAAGAGATAAAATCACATTTATTCTCCTCTACACTTTAGGTTCTAAAAGACCTAGGTGGGTCAAGCTTTATGACACTGAAACAATTTAACAACAAATATGAAACACAATGCCTAGTAGATGAAAGACATCATACATATTGACAAAGATGTGTATAGTTGAACACATGGATGACTTATTCCTTGTAATCCCTTAAGGCTCTGGTATGAATCTTGGAAATAGTTATGAATAATTTATGAGAATGGATTAAGATTTATAATTTTGAAATATATCTAGGGTAAGAAAATTTTGACTTAAGGACTGGTGCATAGTAAGAGATAACAAGTCAATACAGTAATATTTTCTTGAAATTGAAAAACAATTTACCATGCAAATTGATTCAATCTTCATACAATGACACTGACCATAATGATGGCAATGCCATTCATTCTTTTCTTATTTATCCATTCTATTTGTAAATAATCACATTATCACATATGAAAAACTTACTCTATTTCCTTGACATAGAATTAACATATAGTAATAACACATGATAGCAAATGTACCACAAGAGAGATAAGAAATCCTTGACTCAATGATTTCTTAAAATTAAGTACAAAGTAAAGCTGGAGATGAAAAACATGTATAACTTGCATTCTTTCATTATAGTTTAGTAACAAGGGAAACATTATCGTGACGACTGATTGGATTATGGCCTTTGTTTATCCCTACACAGATAACAAAGAGAAGCCTAAAACCACCCAAAATTTCCCAAAATTTCTTCCTAGAGAAAAATGAGTGCAACCCTTTTATAGATAAAGGGTGGCTCTTATAATGTTCTAGATGATTGACATGTAGTCCAATTTGATTAGTCCTTGAAATGTAGAGGGCATGGTTGACAGGAACAACCTATAACATGTTCAAGAAACTACAGCCACCTTCTTTTGTTATGATTGTTCAGCCTGGGTGGTTAGATAGTTTGAGGGTCACCACATGAATTAGATGCCAATCACCAAAATTGACAATGGTTGTTACAACCGCAGCTACAACAAGAAGGTTGAAAGGACCATCTGTTGTTCATTCAACTTCTATTAACAGAGTCAAAGAAGTTTGTCACTTTAACACTGCAACCTCCACCACCCTAGTCCACACAAATGCAGGTAGTTGTAAGGACTCCACATCAAGACCAAAGACACACTTGGTCTAGGTCACACGAGGTTGAGAGGGAAAAACAAAAAAAGCTACTGCATTAAGAAGTAGACCCTATCTGCCAAAAGAGTACAAGGTCCATCCTATCTGGCATGGATAGGACATAGAGAATGGATTTCTAAACCTACCCAAGCCTAATAAGGGTAACTATATTCCTTTTATCATAAAATTACATAGCTGGAGCTAAGATAACTATGGCATCCAATATACGTATAGCAATGTGTTTAGAATAATGACTAAGCACAACTATAGGAGTAGAACAAGATGGATGCTGCATCACAACATACCTGATCCTTAAATAGCCCAAAAGAGGAAACAAACATGCCATGCATAGGAAACCAAAAATCCTGTGCTTCCATAAATAAACCATTACTACCAAGCATGCCATCAGAATATTGGTGTTCATCCTCAGATATGCGGGTCACTCCCAAATCAGTTCAATTGATTTTGCTGACACCACAAGTGATGATAATAATAAATGCATTCGTTTGCCAAGATATCCCCATCCAACCACTTATTCCTCCAAATTATAACGATCCCCTATGAAAAAATTAGTATCCACTAATCCTTGATTTGTTCAATGAGAGAACTTGAGCCAAATTTAGGAGTGCCACCATTTCCCATGCAACATTCTACAAGAATAATTCAAATTTGATTTGATCATGCATACAAACTACACCATCAAATCTCAATTTCCCACTATTTGTCACCATTATGGTAAAGGCATTTTTTAAGGAATGCAAAAAAGATAGAACAACTCCCAGACATCATATCAAATCATTAACTACTAGTGAATATTTATGAGGACCTTGTGTGATGTTAAATAATCATGATATATGCATTAAAATATCAAACAAGAAAAATTTGTATGTCATCCACAATCAATCTCAACTTTGAATGAAGGCCATTGATCATGTTGGGAAATGATGTGATCAATGGCGGGTGCTTCATCATGAGGATCAATAAAATTTACTTACTAAAGACATGCCATGAAAAACCCTTGTGATTTCACCTGAAGTTGACACCTATATAACATGAATGAGTCGGCAAAGAGGGGCCCACTCAAATCTGAATCCTTTATACTAGAGGAGCTCCAATGTCACATCTCCATACCATGGGGACACATGGTGGCATGACACACCATCACATTCCCATCTCATTGTCACTTCCAAAAAATGTGATGGAGAAAAATATTGTGAGGCCAATAGAACATTGCCACAAAGAGGAAGCCGGCCCACCACACTAAATCAGGAGTATTGCCATCCTAATGAGGATACTTGGTGAAGAATTAGATCCCCACAAATTTGACAAATGGGAGTGCCTTTTGAATGTGATGAGAAAGAACCTCCGTGACACCAATAGGAAACTACCATGTCAGAAAAAGATCCATGGTGGATAAACATATCCACGCGTCAACAATGCACACACTCACAAATTATGAAAGATGATGCATACAAGAACACGATGCGGTGAGAAAATGCGTTAAAACCAAGACATGACATGTGGAACATGACAAGGATGGAGAATCATGACCATAAATATAGGGAACAAGAGGAATAAAGAATTCACTTAGAAACACAAACCATTCATGAACTCATCCAGTAAGGAAACAAAAGGGTCTGGTAAACCAAACGGACCTAGGGACATCAAGTTGTGACTTCAAATTTTGGGAACTAGTCAAAGAGGTTAACAATAAAATAGACATAAATCCTAAACCAGGTTTAAGGGTTAAATTAAGAAAATATTTTAGGATGTAAAATATTTGGTAAAAGTAGCACCTAAAAGCTTAAAATATAACAAGTTTTAATAGGGGATCTTTCTCAGGGATGCACGTCCTAGTGGATGGCAGCGAGAAACTAGAAAACCTCCAAGACACAGACCAAAAAAATACTTGGCATACAATGTCACAAGGTTCTAAATTATGAGGCTTCCTTTCAAACAAAACCATTTGGGGGCCTTAAGCCCCCAAAAATTGAGAACAAACAACTTCGTCTATCAAACACTTTGCTATCCAAGGATTGCTCCAGATTTACCCTAGACATACTATCCTGATTTGCTCATGCATAATCGCTACCATTGACATCCTTCAGAGAGCTTTTCAATATGCTTCTATTAAAGTAATTTGTATTTATTAGATATCTAAGATCAAGAATCATCTATAATATGCCTCCATATGGCATGAAAAGAACATATTGATTAGCCAGGCGTTGTTTCATATCACCAAGGTCATCAACCCATATCATGGATACCTTATTAGACTAAATTGTGAATTGAAAATATCATAATCCATTTGACAACTAGCATCATAAACATGAGCCTCATTATTCACTTTCACATCAAACATGAAGCACTCATAAGCATTATATTCAATGAACACCTTTGCAGATTCTTGTCCTAGCTGGTCAACATCATAATTAAGATTTGAGTTCAACGGGTTAAACTAAAAGGAATCATGTGATTGGGATCTATTGATTGAGTTATAACTTGAATTTTGCCCCATACACTTTAAATAACTTTCAACTGTGTCAAACTAGAAATACTCATACATAGGCATCTCTTTCCTCTTGGTTAAATCAATTTGACCTTCATTTCTACCTGAACACAACATTTCTGACATATTTTCATATGTTTCAATATTTAACACAGAAAAATCATCTATCATGGGAATATTCCTAGCAACACTCAAATCATGAGAGTTGCAAACATTTTGAACTTTTATCAACATCCCATATGTCAACAAATTTTTCCAATTCAGCCCCAAGATCCAAATCCTTTTGAGAATCATTATGCAATAAAATATAAAATTCTTCAAATGAAGGTGCATACATTTTAGAATGCAATCCTACATCAAATTTTTCAGAACCAAATATCATGACAGAATGATGACTGTAAGATAGTTCACAATAAACTCTGCCATTTGACTTCAAGTAACATAGGGGTTTAGACCTATTTAAAAATCAAAATCCTCTAAATTAACATGGCTGATTGGGCAACATATAGACAATCCTTCACATGTGCTATCAATAAACATCTTCGGTTGTTTAACATAGTCTAGATTTTGTTCATTTATAGGTGAACATGCATCTTCATTAAAGCTCATTACCACACACTTCTTATCTAAGACCAAGTTTCTTGAAGTATCTTCATAGGAGTAATCATAACCAACATGGAACTGATTATATTCGTAGTAACTAGGAATTATGGAATAAGGAAGTTCACCATCACTTTTATCATCAGATTTCTTAACATAGAAATCCAAATTCTCTCTAATATCATCATGGCTACTGATTTGCAATGGAATATTTGTAGCACTCATTTCATGACCACCATCACTAATCTTACAGGGTGGTTTGTTACACTAAATATTTGAACATATTTTTATTTTAAAGCAAACAAAGTTTCCATAAGGCACAACTTCATAGATGTCCTTTTCTTTGTCATACCTTGTATTTTGGATATTAGGATAACAACTCTCCCTTGTATATACTTCATTAATGGTCTAATTGCAAATCTTTTTTTCACCATTATGACATGCATCTTCCATTGCTTCTTTATTTACCTCATCCCTATAAGACATGTCAACACCTATTTAACACAAAGCAATTGGATCAATATTTTTTTTGGCCTTTGAATGCTTTTAATCGAAGCTATGAACTGATGAGGCCACAACATGGGAGACCTCATCCCCTAGTAGTAACACCTAGCATGAATGCTTGCATTAATGTTGGGGGTTCAAACCCAAGAGCTTGTTGGCCTAGTGAAGGAAAAAGCCTACGAGCTCTTTGGCCCAGTGGGGGCTTGAACCCTAGTGGCTGCCACTACAATCAAGTGACTTGACCACTGAACAATGCCCTTAACAACAATAATTGGATCAATATTATGGCTGATACATGACATGATATTTCTTGCATGGCTATGTTTCATCTTCTTAGGCAAGCTAATCTCTTTATGTATCTAGTTAACATTGAGAAATTTCATCCTTTCTAACAAGCTAATCTCTTTATGTCTCTAGTTAACATTGAGAAATTTCATCCTTTCTAACATAGTCTCAAATCCTGACTCATTAGCTTCATAAAGTAGATCAATACCTATAGAATCCTTAGATCTTGAATATATGGGCCTTGGTGTTGTACCACATAATACCTGACCAAGAGACCTATTATCAACATCCCAAATATACTTTTCATATTCTAATTTGAATCTCCCATAGTTTAAGGGATAGAAAGAAGAATTGATTGTCATCTTATAGTGGAAACACTATTACACTAGTAATTGCTTCTTTTTTCTACTTCATACTTTTGGCTGCACTAGGTATTCTATAATGATACATACTCATATGTCCCTTCATCATTGAAAATTTTGAGTTGTTCTCAATATTCATGGCCATAGTGAACACTTGTTGTAAAGTTGTAGGCTCTTTGTCTCTTAATAAGAAACTCATTTCTTCATCAAATGCACCGAGATAAAATACTAAGCATGTTGCATCATTGGGTCTGACATTCTCTGGAATGTCTCTTACTACTTTTGTAAACCTTAGATTGAAAGGTTGAACTAACTCCTCTTCGTCCCTTTGGATGTGAACTTAGTTATTAATTAAAGAATTCACATTAGTCCTTTCACCAAATTGATAAATGAAAGTGGCCTTAAACCCTTGCCATGACACCAAATTGATAAATGAAAGTGGCCTTAAACCCTTGCCATGAGGAAATATAGTGCTTGGGCAAGTCGACAAACCAATCCCTCACATCTCCTTTCAGAGATTGAACAAATAACTTCATAACCACATCCTCTGTATCTATCTCATAATCCCTTATTAGATCACTGAAAGTTTAGTGACTCAAACCCCTCCCCAACGAATTTAGGCTTTCAATAGAGAAAGATTTTCCTGGTGGGTGCATCTTATGTTGCTTTGTATTATGCATTGTAACACTTGAATGTAAATGGGGAAAGTTACGCTGATAAATCATTTTCTCATATATCCTTAATGAGGGCTAACACCCTTTGCAAACTTCACTTAAATTTTTCCTTTGACTAAATCTCTTGCAGATCTATGTAGTGCAATTACACAAACAAAAACAATTCTTTGGCAAAGTCACCATCTCTTCAAAGAGGACAAAATTTTCAAGCAACTAAGAGCTCCTTAAAGATAAAATACTTTTCTGAATCCATTCCACTAGCTTAGCACCATTATTTCACAAAATTTCTAGATGTGCTACAACAATTTCTTCAAAAACTAGATTTTGCAGTCTTCAAATTACTTGAATCCTCCCAAATAGATATGCATCTGACTAGTCCCTAGTAGAGTTGCCAGTAGAGTCTCCATTTCTATTGGTGGATCAACTAAGCAAGCCTTCTTGATAATGAGCTACTAGAGTTTAGGTACTAGTCATCATTTCTGTTGGTTCCCCAAACTATACCCACTAATTCATAAAAGGTTGTCATCCTTTATGATGAAACATAGTGAAGCTTGGCTAATGAATAGGAGATAAATTCACATTTATTCTCCTCTACACTTCAAGGTTTTGCAAGACCTAGGTGGCTCACCTTTTATAACACTAGAATTGAAACACAGTGTCTAGCAGATGAAAGACTTCATACATATTGACAAAGATGTGTATAGTTGAACACAAGGATGACTTATTCCTTGTAATCCCTCAAGGCTTTTGTATGAAGCTTGGAAATAATTATGAATAATTTGTGAGAATGGATTAAGATTTATCATTTTGAAATATATCCAGGGTAAGAAAATTATGACTTAAGGATTGGTGACTAGTAAGGGATAACAAAGTCAATACAATGCTCAAGCCTTCACAATAACATTTTCCACACTTTTATATGGTAGATTTAGGTTGTAGGCCTACTCCTCTATCTACATTCCCTCCTCCATTTTCTTAGGTCTCTATAGTTTTCTTAGAAAGGCTTGCTTCCTTCTCCCCCTACTTCTCTTCTATGTGAACAAGAGCATATTTTGCCAAGGCTTTTAAAGGCACACTTGATCACTCTTCCTCCTCTTACACACAAAAAGTTTCCATATTACATTCAACCAACACAAATGTCGTGCCTTGAAGGATAAAATACAACTTCTTGACATGGGTGCTCTCACTCTTCCCTTTGATGAAGCACCTATCTCTTAATTGCATGACAAGTGATATTGAGGTTCACCTCTGTTTTTCATTTTTCATAATAAATATTCTTCCTCTATTTTCTCATGAGACTATTATGTTGCTACCCTATATGTGGAACCATAGCTTTCTTTATTTTCTCTTGCCATTCATTGTGGTACAATTTCATGTGCAACCTTAATTCTTTTTTGGTAATAACACTATTATTTTTCATGGTTGTCCTCACATGTATTGTAGGGGGCATAGACAACTTGTTCTAGGGTTGTGAATTCTTTATAAAGATCTTCCCTCTTCTTTCTTCACTTTTTCTTTACTTTCAAATATTCATATATTATACATGCATGCAAATATTTTAATAGGGGGCATAACTTTGCTCACATGTACATCCATAATGCACCTTACTTTATTTGTTCCCCTTGAAGCATTGTTTATTTTTATGATTTCTAATCAAACACGAGGCCACCAATGCCTCTAGAAAGCTTTACATATGTATTTTTATTGATAAAGCTGACACATATTGGATAATCTTGGGCACCAGCCATTAAACGTCAAATTTCTATCTCCAATATCAATCAAACTATACAAAATTAAGGCCAAAATCCAATTTCTAAGGATGCACAGAGATACATAAACAGGGCTTTGTAGTTACAGCCAAAATCAGCTAGAAATTTCCTATATACAGGATAGTAGCATGGATCTCAGCAATATAATCGCCCTTCTTAATTTTGTTTACAATGACAATGTCCATATACTCGTCGACATACTCCATCAACAACTTCTTCTTCTTCTATCTCTACATCTGGCATGAAGACATCTATATCCTCCTCCATGTCCATATACTGCATTTCAATTTTTCTTCAATTGGCCCGTCCTTCATCACCACGTCGACATACTTCACAATTTCCTTTTCAATCACAATGTCTTTGCACCGGCTACGAGATGACAAGTGCACCAAAAGAATTTTAAACTGAAAGCACTTACTTTCTTTTAGAAAGTACATTAGAAAACCAAACGAAATCACATATAATTGAAGCCTGCTAGTTTAAAGATACCAAGCTGCCTATTTCAAATTAGAAAAAGCTCTCTCCGCTAATTTTTTTTTTTTCAAATGCCAAACACAGTCTAAAATAACGTAGCAGCTGATCAATCAGCCCTGCCACCACAGCAGTGGGTTTTTTTAGCAATAGCTCTTATGTTAGAAAGAGTAAAAAAAAATTCTAAACATGAAAGGGACTGGATAGACCTTCTGAAAGGGATGCTGGACTTTTCTATCTTTAATCAGATTCTCAAAGATAGACATGCCGATTTTCATAGAGGAAATTTAGAAAAAATATCTGATGCTTTTCATTTGATAGTTAGTTGAGCAATTTTATGCATTTCCAGTTTTTTACCATAAAATAGGGCGAATTTAAAGATTGAACAGTATGTTAATAAGTCGATTCGTTTTAGAAATCATTAAAAAGCATAATATTAAATTTTGATCATATTTTTTTTATATATGGAAAATCAATTTATAATTAAAAATGATATAAATATATATATTTTTCAGTTATTTTAAAATTGATTAATAGAAATTCCTTCTATTCTTTAATAAAACTTCTATTATTTTAAACATTTTTGTTAATGTTTAGATTTAAAAAAAAAAATCTAAATACTCTTTGAATGTTGTTTAGGCAATATATAAACAAGTGCCTCGAGGTTTCACTCAACACTTCAAACAATTGAATTCCTAATTCTAGTATTTTTATATATTGTTTAACCAAACTGCACAATATTTTATATTTCTTCTATCAATCTTGTTTACCAATAGCCCCTTGTTGGTGATTCGAATCTAGTATTATTCAGAGCTGTACGTTGAAGGCAGATGAACGAAGGAAAAAACATCTGAGAAAAACTTCAATAAATAGGAAAGAAATCAAGAGCTGTTAGGAAAGAACTATCAATAATCAATCATCTCTATGCTTCGGTAGAATTATTATAAAATGATGCCTCAAGAGATTTGAGTTCATTGGAATTTCATGAATTATGTATGCAATTGGCTTTCTATATCAATTGACAATGCCAGAATATATCGTATATTTAAATACACATTAAAAAATCCAAAACAATTATACGTAGATGTGTAGTGACAAACCTTAGGAATGTTACATGCACAATCACCGCCACTTCTAGTAGCAGCCATAGTATGCAATTTCTTTTTTGAGCATACTCTGTTCAAGTGTTCTGCAAGGTGTTTGCATACAAAACGCACGAGGAAAATTTGGAAGTATTTATTTTAATAGAGATATTCTGTATTATGAGTTGTTAATCTTCAATAAATACTAGTTGAACAAAAAATAGTTTGATTTATATTTTAAGGTGTAAATTTATTTGAATAATATTGAATTAACAAGCTATAGATAAATTGATTTCAGCTGCTGAAGCCAAGAACTCTCCAATGGAAGAAGCCCAACAGAGCAATACAGATCAGAAAATAAATGACATGGAGGCCAAAATCAAGACTCTGGAGGATACCTTTAATCTGCACCGCGACCTTTTGAAATGGCTTAGGAACGACAAAGAAAGAATAAAAGAAAGAATATCCACCCTCCACAAAGAGATCAACAGTGGACAACCTGTTGAAAAAACCAATTATAATAAAAAAATAGGTGATCACTAAGGGTAGACGCATGTAAGTATTTTATTAGCCTTTTATTATTCTGTCTCGTTTCTTTTTGTGTCTAAAACACCTATATTTGCTAAATATTGTTTTCTGCAGTGCAGCCCATGGTCTTCATAAATAATTGATGTGTAGTAGCTATGAAGATATAAGGAGATTTTATCCTCTTGGTAGAACTGTAAATAAAATATGATTAGAGGATTTCACAGAGTTGCATCTACAGTTAATTGTTTTATTTTTATCTGTACAACTGTGATGTTAAATGTTTCTGTTTTTCTAGTATATTGTAAGAGCTATACAATTTTCATTTTTTTCAGCAAAAAGATATATATGTATGTTACGAACTTAAAACTACTACTATTTTCTTGTTTCATGCAGAAAATAAGCTCTTCGAGAAAATATATGCTTATATCTATGAAACATCTGTGTTTTTTATTATATTGTATTGTTTTACAAGTTTGAAAGCAATCAACTAAACGAATAGGTTCCTACTGACCAATAAGATTAGTGAAAAATGTAGGTAATTAATTTCTTCTTAAAACCATTGTTTGTATTTTGTAATTAAATGAAAAAGAAAAAACACAAAAAAAAAGTTTAGAATGAAACTAGAAAGTTTCTAAATGAGTCTAGATAAGACAAGACAAGGACTTTAAACACTACATCATAAATTTGGTTGTTAGATGTCAGTTCTGAATTTGGCTGGCAATAATGGAGAAAATATTATCAAAGGCATGTGTCATGGTCAAGGGCACGTTACCTATGGGTAATGTATTGTGATGAATGCATTTTTGGGTCCCAAAGTCTGTAAACTTTTATGTCATGGGGAGGAAGGTGAATCAATATTCTACAAAACCACTTGTTCACTTGTTTGTTAATCCAGTTTCCAAATTCAATTATATGAAAGAAGAATAAACATAAGTACAGAAACCATATAACAAACCGACACCAAGATTTTTACTTGAAAAACCGACACCAAAATTTTTACTTGTTAACTCACAATATATTATGATAGAAATACTAAATCACATGAAGGCTCACTGTCCAAGAAGTGCTCACTGAAAAGAATAAGATTTGGCTCAGTGTAAGGCTCAATACACTAAATCAAATGTCTTCATAATGTATACTCTAGTTTTCTGATCTGCTCTACATATACCCTTACTATCTCTCTTAATCACAACTCTACTTTAGATCGTATGTACATTGAATTCGCACACACACCACACACTCTATATTTTCCAACACTAAAATCCATAGAATATATATATCTGCTACCAGATTTATTTCATCTTTAGATCAGCAAACCAAACATAAACCGTGTACACAAATATAGCATCTATAAGGATCTAACATGTCTGTCAGCTTGTTCCTTAAGAATAGACTTGATCAACTCATCTATCACACCATAATTCCTATTGCGGACCATAAAACCTGTTCAAATCCATATCAGAGGCTCTTTACTCATCTATATCATACCTCTAGAACTAACTGAGAAATACAAACCCTTTACTCTAGCATTGCACACTATTCCTATCTTTGCTCTATTAATCCAGACTTAGATATTCTACCATGTGACTTCCAGAGGAAGTCAAGACTTAAGCATTGGAACAAATCATCACCAAAATAGATGAAAACAACATACCTCATCCACATATACTTATCTTCTACTGCAGAGGGATACTATCCAGCAGAGGGATACTATCCAAAACACTGTCACTTACTCTGCATATAGTATACTGTGAATTCTTAGTCATTTTTGCTTCCAGAGTAAGGTCTCTTTGTCATTTCGGTGGAGTCTCTTTCCTTTGTTGCTATCA
Organism: Cunninghamia lanceolata; assembly: GCA_027924645.1. Taxonomy (NCBI): domain Eukaryota; kingdom Viridiplantae; phylum Streptophyta; class Pinopsida; order Cupressales; family Cupressaceae; genus Cunninghamia; species Cunninghamia lanceolata. The sequence goes on from BSBN01000111.1 coordinate 583,748, forward strand.
ATGACAACATTCAATCATCAGAACAGTGTCTCTTACCAACAATCTCCCCCTTTGGCATTGATGGCAACACTTCCTGAAAAATGCTTGTCTACTCCCCCTTTCTATATACATTCTATATTTCTTTTCCCCCTTAGATGTTTGCCCATTTTCCACTGACTTCTTCTCCCCCTTTGACATCAATGGTGAAGGTGTATGTACAAGAGTCAAAATTGGACCAAAATTGCAAAAAACTTCATACTCTGTTGCATATCTACACATACAATACTGCAATTCAATTAGTTGCCAATGAAAGAACATCCTTATACACAATGTTCAATTGTGTAATCTCTTCATCCCATCGAATCTTAGCTCTTTCCAAAATTTGAATGTGTTTGTTTATCAAAAAGATTGATTTTTCTACCTTTTGGACATTTGAGGGTGTGTCAATTTGTGAGGCTGCATTTGCTTCTGCTGTAAGATTTGTCATGATTTCAATTTTTGAGTTTAATACATTTTGTTTTTAATTTCTTCTTGTTTGTTGAGCAAACTGCTTATGTTGTTCTGAATGTTTTCAACTTGTGTTTCTATACAGCTGATTGAGTCTACTGTTGGATCAAAGGTCTCAGAAATATTTGTGAGTTAAAGCTCCATGCTTTTAACTTTCTCATCCATTTCTTTAGTAGTTTTAGGTCAGCCAAAATTTATATATTTCACAAGCTTCCTTGATTGCATTTATCATACTCTTCATACTACTTTCTAACAAAATTTTTTCACTGTCTAGCTTGTTTTTTGATACTGCTAGTCTTTTGTCTTCATATTCCTTTTTAACCTTAATATCAACAGACTTATCAAAGGATTCAAAATGAGTACTTACAGAATTTATAAGACTTTTAAGATGAGTAGTTGATGAAGCCGATATATCCTTCTAGTATATGGGGATTAACTTCTCTAGAATGCTTGATACTAGTTTGAATTTCTTCTTGAGCCTTAGCCTGCACTATTGATACTAGTTTGAATTTTTTGATAGGAGACATAGATGCTAGATTTATTGGTCCTTGTAGAGTCTTGGGTGATTCTAGAATCTGTACACTTTGTTGTTTTTCCGAAAGCTTCCTAGCATAATCAATTGAAATTTGTTCTGCAATAGTGTCTCTTGCTGCATATTCATCACTAAGTGTAACTTTCCTTTGTTTCTTTCCTTCCAATGGATTGTCTTTCTTTACTTCTATACTGGATGAGATGCATGTTCTTTTCTTGGAGTTGGATACATGTTCTTCATCTTCAACTTTCTTATCTTTTCTTTCCAGAGAGTTTGATTTCCATTTCACTGGAGCATTTAAGGGTCTTGACTCTTCAACCTTGGTTTTTGTCTTGCTTGTTTGTTCATCAGAAATTTTCTTTGAGTGCTCATATTCCATGGATAATTCATTGAAAGTTCCAAACCTATCTTGTTTGAGATCTTTTGGTTTCTTCAGTAGTTCAACAACTAGTTTAGTTAGGATATCTTCTGCAACTTCATATCCTAATGGGGGGACCCATGTGGTTCTTGGTTCCATAGCTTCTATGAAGCATTTGTCTTTGTTCACCATGAACACAATATCATTTTCATATTTCATCACTACCTTTTTAGATATCCAGACCCTAGATATCATTCTCTTTTGAAAGTTCATGAAGTATTCCCATAAAACTTCATTCTGTTTGTCTGCATTTCCCAAACTTTATAGGTGATTTCTTATTTGAGATGCTACTAGTGTATGATCAGGCCAGACAATGCTTCCCAAGCTGGGTAACTCTCTCAAGAAGTAGAAGAGTAAATAGATAATCAACATTCCATATTTGAAGGGATAATTTGTCTCTTTTATTCTTTTTAGGTTCTCCATTAATCTACTCTAGAGAAATTCACATAGATTATAATCTAGGCTCCCCAAGGATGTGTCCCCTACCTTTTTCTACCCGTACCTATCTCAGGGACATTCCAGGGATGTGGGGATGGCTAGGAAATGTCCCCTGACAGTCCCCATTTCCCCAGGGACATCCCCTTTTTTTTAGGGGACATCAGGGATGGCTAGCCATCCCCGATAGCCCAGCAAACAATTCACTCAAAAAAAAAAAACACTTAAAAAAAAGGGATGGGGGCCCCCACAAGGACCCCCACATCCCTCTTAAACAAACCTAAACCCAAAAGTCATCTTATATCATCCGAAAACAAAAAAATAAAACTCATTACTTCATTTTGACATTGTTGAACAACAGCTTGAAGAGGAGCAACAACAGACCCTCATGGTGGCAATGATTCAGACTTAGATTCCAATTTTGATGTAGTATTAGGAGAGGCTGATTAGGGATAGCCATATACTCTCTATGTTTTTGTCATTTTGTTGTTGTAACTTGAAACTTGTCACCTTTGAGCATTTTGATATAATTTTGATATAATACATATGCAAATTGTCACTAAAAACAATTAAATTTTGTTTATTTGTTTGTCAATTCTCCTATGACAAGTTGAAAACTAAGTTCAAGTGTAATGTTATGGTTAGGTATGCATATTTTAATGTTCTATAATGTCTATAATGAATGCCTTATCAATGTTTTCATCTAAATATTTGAAATTTCTTTATATTTTAAAAAATAACCTTTTTTAGTAGTCGTCCCCTAAAACATTGCCAAAAAAAAATGTCGTCCCCAAACCTTGGGGCAGCATAGATTATAATCCATATTAATTTTGACCATATCATAGGCTGAGTAAATAGCTGATGCAGACACATAATTTTCTAAGTGAGAAAAGTATATTTTGTATCTAATGATCATTGATGCAAATTTGACAACTGGATCCTTGATATCATTTATTGTGAGAGCTTGCTTATCAAATTTGGCTTCTGTTAGTTGCATTACTATATTGTTCTTTATCTTCTTTTCACCTGGGATCCTTCCAGAGGAACTCATACTGGTTATAGCTTTGATAGCTTCTTTGGTTATCATACATCGTTCATTGAGCCACAAAAACTCATCATGAATTTTGCTAAGAATGAACTTCACCCATGTATCATTTGGGATTATAGGAAAATCCAACTAAGTGTCCAAATTCTTGTCTCTTAGAACTTTATATTCATCCTTCAACTCAACATCAATAGTAGTCAGTTCATCTAGATATAATTTACCAAGATTCATGCAATTGTATTCCTCTAGGTTGGTGTGAATGTATACCCTAATATCCTCCATATGCATTATTTCATGAGGATTAATTGAGAATGCTTCCACAAAATCATTTTCTGGTGGTTTGAAGAAATGTTTCTTCAATTTGGGATGAGGTTTTTCCAAAATCTGTATTAATTGGGGAGTAAACATTTTTTGAAATATTTTAGACTTCACAAAAGGGTTTTCAAGTTGTAAATACCTTTTCTGCCAAATTAGGGTTTCCTTCGCCTAAGATTGAGTTAGCTTGAATTGCTTTGGAAATTTCTGAGTTGCTTGGAGTTATGCTTCAATTTGCTTGAGACACTTGATAGTTTGAATGCCAAGTGATTAATCTTTTACAAATCTAAGCCTTTTAATCTCTTGAAATCTTACTTAATCGTCATAAATGTTGTCTTTCAAAAAGTTGTCAAACACTTTTCTATCAATTACAGTCAATCCATATTGCTCCATAATGCTTTGCATTAGATCTCTCGCTACTAGAATTTATTTCAAAATCTTTGTCTTAGAGTTCTTTACAACATACCTTAGTGCCTAATTCTAGCACTAATATTTCTAGTTGGGGGCTTCAGATTTTCAACATAACTCCTCCTGAGCTAGAGCACCCAATTTACTTCCCGAAGGAAGTATCTACACCAAAAGCTAGTGCAGATCCATCTTTAACTTCAATCACTTCTTTCTTGATCGAGACCTTGTCCATTTCTTTCTTTATTTCTACTAGATCAACTTTTTCTTTTTCGTTATCATTTCTTTTCTCTATTTTCCTTTCTTCAGCATGGCAATTTCTTTTCACATTCTTTCTTCTAAAAAATCTTGCAATATGTCCATTCTTTTTGCAATTGTAGCACACAATGTTTCCATGTCCTTGATTCCTTTCTCTGAATGAATTCATCCTTAATCTACATTGATTAGCCATGTGTCCAAATCTATTGTATGAAAAACACTTGCCACTGAAAGATTGAGTATTCCTTGTATTTTTAAAACCATTCCTTACCAAATTTCTGCATTCATTTGTGTTATGACAAATTTTTTTACAATTGAAACATTGACCAAAGAATGATAGAAGTGATGGTGTTAGGTTGTCATTGATGTCAAAAGTGTTCAAGAGATGGTTAATGAGGTATTCATCATGATGTCTTCATATGTTTGAGGTAAATTTAGATGTGATCATTACTACTTCCTTGCATTTGATATGTCAAGTTTCTATCAGGAGATTTGCATCATAATGATATCTTTATATGTGATGGAGTGTTGTTGGATCATGTGAAATCAAATATAGGATAATCTCATATAAAGATGATCAGTGAAGTAACTAAAGTCAAGGACTTGTTTGATTAGTAGTACTTGCAGAGTATATTTCAGGATGTGATCATCTCATGGCATTTGTTGCAATATAGTTGTTCATTGCTTGGTCAGTGTGATCTATACAGATGCAGATATCAGTTTGAGTTAGTGTGCATCTTCATGATTATCAATTGTGTTGTTGTTGATACAGGTGATGGATTTTAATATCTTGCTAACATGTAGTTGGTACAAAGTTAGTTAGTACAATGTACAATGATTATGTTGTTGTAGTCCTCTTACTTCATATCATGATGTTTATACAATGTCTCTTGAATCAAGGATCTCACTATGCAGCTTTGTTAAGTTCTTCAAGATAGTATGTTTTGTTTATCATGATTCAACAAAGATTATTTGGTTCTCAAGATCATATGCTTCATGATAAAGGATGTTGGAGTTTGAACTTTATTTTGTTTAGGATGCTGGTGTTAAGGGTTCTGATGTTCAGATGGAGGTTTCTGATGATAAAGACAAAATATATCTTGTGATCTTCTTTTGTACCTTTGCAGATATTAATGGGCATGTGTCCTATTTTAAACTCTTTGTAAAAGTGCTTTAGATACATTGTTTTCTATCTCTAACCAGCCTGTCGTATAATAGTTTACTTTATGTTATAACTAGCAAGTGACTTGCTATCTTAGGTTATCCTCACTTAAGATAACCTGCTAGAGTATCGAGGGGTCATGGACAACCAGTCGTTCTCACCGTGTCTACCGTCCACACCGGTTCTTTCCTTATGAGTTTGAGCGGGTAACACACATCGACGGCTCTATTTGAAAATCCAGTGGGCGCGCATTGTATGATCGATGGACATATTTTAAACTTGAGTGAGCGCGCAAGGAAAGGCCAATGGTTTTGGTTTCTTTCGGTGTTCACACTTTGAAGTGTTTGTGCCTGTCAAAAGGCATATGACAGCACACAACAAGGAGAGTTCAAAGCTATTTTTAGCTTATTTCGAAGTGCAGATTACAATGTGCTCTTAGAATATTTTTTAAAGATCTTTTTCTAATTTTAAACCTCCTTCGAAGCATTAATTGTGGGATCTTATAAGAAAGGTTATGGAAGTTTTTTTTTTTGCCAAATTGAAGAGTTTTTTTTTGAGATTTTTTTTGTGGCAGTTAAAGACAAGAGTTTTTTCATCAAATAATATGGAGATGATAATATTTTTGGAGCTATTTTTTTTGTGATTTGATCTTGCAGATTGGGAAGAAGAAGAAGCTCAACAGTTTTGAATGGAAGTTTTTAAGGAGATTTATTTTTACAGATGTTTTGTTTGAGATGTGGAATATGGAAGGTTTGGAGATTTTGAAGGATCATGCAAAGATTAATGAAATGAAGATGTTTTTATAAAAGAAGAAAATTGTAGAAGATGAAGTATTGAAGTTACTGAGAGGAACAAATTAATTTTTCTCAAAGATTAATTGTTTTCTTGTAGATGAAAATATTTTGCAGATTGAAAAGTCAATTGAGAAAGATTTTATTTTTCTCACATGTCTTATACAGAGAAGATCAAGATGTTTTGAAAAAGAGGATAATGCAAATTTGTTTGAAGAAATTTGTAGGTAGAAAAGATAATTAGATTGAAAGTTTTTTTTTGTGATTTGGAGTATATGAAAGGTTATTGATTTTGCAGTATATGGAGAGGTTTCTCATATTTATTGGCTATATATTGACAGAGTTGTGTGGTTTAATAAGATAGATGATGAGATGATGAACTGATAGGGATCAAATACAGATACAGAGATTGACAAGGTGATTAGAAAGACAATATGCAATTGCAATGACAATCAGGTGCATGAATCATGAAATTGACTGATCAAGACATTGAAACTAGTAAGACAGAGATGAAACATACAGAATATGCAGTGTGGTTGAGGGGATCCAGAAAAAGGATTGATTTTGAATAGAATGGCCATTAGACAGACATATGTTTTGTATTGAATGAAACAGAGTGTCCCTCTGAACTTGTTTATTACTTCTAGTGAAGATTCAGTTTGCCAGTGAGGCCTTGTATTAGCCAGTGAGGCTTGTAGGTCAGTGAGACCTATTTGTTTACGAGTGACGTATATCAGTGTTGAAAGTGGGTGCTTCTGTTTGGTATTGGAGTTGGTGCTCCATAAGGAGTTGGTGCTCCTAGATACAATTTGTATTGCCAGTGAGGCATGTTTTTTCAGTTAAGCCAGTGAGGCAATTCTGGAGTGGTTTTTCTACCCATGGAGGGTTTTCCACTCATGCAATTCTTGTGTCTTAATCATCTCTCTATGATTGTATGTTTTACTCATGAGTTTTGCTTATGTGTTTGACAAAGTTATGCGCATATGTGTTTGACAATTCAATGATAACTTTCTCACCTTTATGCTCTGCAAGTTAAAGTTTGAAAAAGATTTGAAAATTCACACAACACTGATTCACCCCCCCTCTCAGTGTTTTCCTTGACTCCTACAATTGGTATCAGAGCAAGGTTCCCCTTTTGAAGCTTAATCAGCTTGGGTAAGTCCTGTGTGTGGAGTTCAATGGGTAAGTGCAGGAGAAATAAGAACATGAGAAATGGTAAGATTCTTTCTAGTCAGAAGACACAAAAGAAATCATTCATATCAAAGCCAAATGTTGATATAAAGATAGTTGATAAAAATGTTCTCCAAGTTGAATCTGATATTGTGTTAGAAGAAAATTTTTCAGATGTTCCTCAGTTTGATGGTTCAAATTTTTCAGTTTGGTATGTTAGAATGCAAGTGTATTTATCCTCCTTAGGATATGATGTTTTAATGTCAGTTGAAAATGGTATTTCTGCAAATAACAAAGAGGCTCTTAAATGGAATCATATAGCCAAGAAGGTTATTCTATCTAGTTTATCTAATGATATTTCTTGTAAGGTTGTGCAGTGTGAAACAGCTCAGGATATCTGGAAAGAACTAATAAGAATTTATCAAGATAATGATAAAGAAAAGGACACTCTGGTGTGTGAGGAAAGTGGCAATGAAGGGGTTGAAGTTTAAACTCAATCAGATTCAGAAGAAGCTAGCATCACAAGTGATGATGATCAGGATTATGAGATTGATATGGAAGGTGAGCTCATTTGTGCTCTTGGTGAGATCAAAGAACTCAGAATGGAGAATAAAAGGTTAAAGTTGCAACTTCAAGAGGAAAAGGAATCCAACATAAAAATTCTTTCAAATCTTCAGGATGTAGAAAAATAGATAATAGATTTGAAGACTCAAATTGCAGAAGTTAAGAAAATAAAAGAAGATGTCAATAATCAACTAAAGGCCAAAGAAGTTGATTGTGAAAAGTATGAATCTGAAATAATCTTTTTAAGAAAGGAGTTAGAAAAGGCTTCCTCTAAATTACACAAGAATCTGTTGTTTGAAAACAATATTGAAAAAGGGGAGTGTTCAAAAGCCAGGCAAACTCTCAGAAAGAAAATTGATCTTCATGCTAGTGCTCTTGAAGATAAAGAGAAGACAAAAACTGAAATAAATGTCAAAGATGAAAAACATAATCAAATAAGAAGAAAAAATGCTCCTATTAGACAAGCATACATGTACAGGTATAATTATTCTTTGAATGGTCACTGTTATACTTGTAATCATTTTGGGCATAAAGCAGTTGATTGCAAAAGGAATACTAACCTTGTATGTTACAAGTGCAATAATGTTGGACATATTCAAAGAAACTACAAAATGAACAGAGTGTATGATCCTTCATGGAAGCTTAATATGAGTGCTCAAAGGTATTATCAGTCAATTGATTTTGATTACAACATAATTTGTTATAATTGCAACTCTCTTGGTCATAAAGCACACAGTTGCAGGAAAGCTCCACCTAATTTGAAAGGTTGGGAAAAGAAAAAGATAGAAAAGGTTTGGAGGAAGAAAGTGCCTATTAAGATTTGGAAGCAGAAACATAGTCAAGAGAAGTCAAATAGTAAGCTTGTGCATCTTGCACAAGTCATTTCATCTGTTGCATAATAGATAGCATAATGTGAGGGGGAGCTGTTCTTGTTCTATTTTTCAGCCCCAAGAAGTTACAGGAGGAGATCAGTTAATCTTGTTTTGTTTGTCATGCTTGCCTGAAATGTTTGAAATGAAGTTTCTGATGTTTTTGAGTTTCAGTGTATGATAGGTGTTCATGATCAGCGACATGTTTAGTGGATCATATAAAGTGTTCAAAAGCTCTCTGCACAAAGAGTTTGATGATGTTGTGACATTGATCCTATTTGCATATTGTTTGATACTTACATAATTAAGTTGTCATGATGCTTCTGTTAAGATGTTGTCAAGGAACTCTCACCTGGATTTGGTTTTGCAAAGTGGTGATATAGGTGGTGAAGGTTGTGCAATCTTGATGGGCTGATTTGAATGATAAAGTCAAGAGGAAGGAGTTCATTCTTGTTGATTGCAGATGTGGTTATATCAGGTTTGACAATGTGTTGTAAAAGGTATCTTGTACAGAAGGATGATCTCTATTCTTGATTGCAGAATAAATGTTCATTTAGAAGTGATCATAGGTATATCAATTTGATATGTTCTTCTTCATTAATATGGTTCAGAAAGGTATGTGAAAATTGTGTGCCTCTTGTTTTGAAGTGGTAAGGTATGTATGACAAGTTGTGACATCTAGAGTTGCTTATGAAATTGATGGTGGTGCCTTCTTCTTCTTCAAGTTTATCAGTTAATCAGAGGCAAGTAAAGGTCTTGAATCTGCTAATAATGGTCATCATGTCATATGGTGTTGGGAACTGTGTGATGAGGAGTCTTCATGATTTTTGCCTGCAAATCTCTTTTATCAAAGAGTATTGGTATGATTATGATTTCTTTGCAAAAAGTGTTCAGAAGATTGATTGTCAGTAAATGGATGGTATACTTCAGGTTGATATGTTATCAGGAATGTGTCGGTCTTCATCTTAATAATGGTATTGTAATAAGAAGTGGTATTGTGCTTCAGATATAAGTTTCATGGTATCTTTTTGCTCTCAAGTTTGAAATGTTGTTCAGGATAAGGTTAGCAAAATTGCATTTAGTGCCTTTAATACGTTGAAAGATAAGTGGTTCTAATATTTGGTTGAAGGAAGTAAGATAATAGGTGTTTATGCTTTCAAAGTGCTAATAATGCAATATATTTGTGATGATCAAGCTTTAACATCTTTCAGTGGAGTTATTTCCTCAGGGGGAGATAATAGTCTTTGTCATCAAATGTCAAAAAGAGGGAGAAAGAAAAATTGCATCAGGTGGTTTTGCCATCAATGACAAAGGGGGAGATTGATGGTGTTAGGTTGTCGTTGATGTCAAAAGTGTTCAGGAGATGGTTAATGAGGTATTCATCATGATGTCTTCATATGTTTGAGGTAAATTTAGATGTGATCATTACTACTTCCTTGCATTTGATATGTCAAGTTTCTATCAGGAGATTTGCATCATAATGATATCTTTATATGTGATGGAGTGTTGTTGGATCATGTGAAATCAAATATAGGATAATCTCATATAAAGATGATCAGTGAAGTAACTAAAGTCAAGGACTTGTTTGATTAGTAGTACTTGCAGAGTATATTTCAGGATGTGATCATCTCATGGCATTTGTTGCAATATAGTTGTTCATTGCTTGGTCAGTGTGATCTATACAGATGTAGATATCAGTTTGAGTTAGTGTGCATCTTCATGATTATCAATTGTGTTGTTGTTGATACAGGTGATGGATTTTAATATCTTGCTAACATGTAGTTGGTACAAAGTTAGTTGGTACAATGTACAATGATTATGTTGTTGTAGTCCTCTTACTTCATATCATGATGTTTATACAATGTCTCTTGAATCAAGGATCTCACTATGCAGCTTTGTTAAGTTCTTCAAGATAGTATGTTTTGTTTATCATGATTCAACAAAGATTATTTGGTTCTCAAGATCATATGCTTCATGATAAAGGATGTTGGAGTTTGAACTTTATCTTGTTTAGGATGCTGGTGTTAAGGGTTCTGATGTTCAGATGGAGGTTTCTGATGATAAAGACAAAATATATCTTGTGATCTTCTTTTGTACCTTTGCAGATATTAATGGGCATATGTCCTATTTTAAACTCTTTGTAAAAGTGCTTTAGATACATTGTTTTCTATCTCTAACCAGCCTGTCGTATAATAGTTTACTTTATGTTATAACTAGCAAGTGACTTGCTATCTTAGGTTATCCTCACTTAAGATAACCTGCTAGAGTATCGAGGGGTCATGGACAACCAGTCGTTCTCACCGTGTCTACCGTCCACACCGGTTCTTTCCTTATGAGTTTGAGCGGGTAACACACATCGACGGCTCTATTTGAAAATCCAGTGGGCGCGCATTGTATGATCGATGGACATATTTTAAACTTGAGTGAGCGTGCAAGGAAAGGCCAATGGTTTTGGTTTCTTTCAGTGTTCACACTTTGAAGTGTTTGTGCCCGTCAAAAGGCATATGACAGCACACAACAAGGAGAGTTCAAAGCTATTTTTAGCTTATTTCAAAGTGCAGATTACAATGTGCTCTTAGAAGATTTTTTAAAGATCTTTTTCTAATTTTAAACCTCCTTCGAAGCATTAATTGTGGGATCTTATAAGAAAGGTTATGGAAGTTTTTTTTTTTGCCAAATTGAAGAGTTTTTTTTTGAGATTTTTTTTGTGGCAGTTAAAGACAAGAGTTTTTTCATCAAATAATATGGAGATGATAATATTTTTGGAGCTATTTTTTTTGTGATTTGATCTTGCAGATTGGGAAGAAGAAGAAGCTCAACAGTTTTGAATGAAAGTTTTTAAGGAGATTTATTTTTATAGATGTTTTGTTTGAGATGTGGAATATGGAAGGTTTGGAGATTTTGAAGGATCATGCAAAGATTAATGAAATGAAGATGTTTTCATAAAAGAAGAAAATTGTAGAAGATGAAGCATTGAAGTTATTGACAGGAACAAATTAATTTTTCTCAAAGATTAATTATTTTCTTGTAGATGAAAATATTTTGCAGATTGAAAAGTCAATTGAGAAAGATTTTATTTTTCTCACATGTCTTATACAGAGAAGATCAAGAGGTTTTGAAAAAGAGGATAATGCAAATTTGTTTGAAGAAATTTGTAGGCAGAAAAGATAATTAGATTGAAAGTTTTTTTTTGTGATTTGGAGTATATGAAAGGTTATTGATTTTGCAGTATATGGAGAGGTTTCTCATATTTATTGGCTATATATTGACAGAGTTGTGTGGTTTAATAAGATAGATGATGAGATGATGAACTGACAGGGATCAAATACAGATACAGAGATTGACAAGGTGATTAGAAAGACAATATGCAATTGCAATGACAATCAGGTGCATGAATCATGAAATTAATTGATCAAGACATTGAAACTAGTAAGACAGAGATGAAACATACAGAATATGCAGTGTGGTTAAGGGGATCCAGAAAAAGGATTGATTTTGAATAGAATGTCCATTAGACAGACATATGTTTTGTATTGAATGAAACAGAGTGTCCCTCTGAACTTGTTTATTACTTCTAGTGAAGATTCAGTTTGCCAGTGAGGCCTTGTATTAGCCAATGAGGCTTGTAGGTCAGTGAGACCTATTTGTTTACCGGTGAGGTATATCAGTGTTGAAAGTGGGTGCTTCTGTTTGGTATTGGAGTTGGTGCTCCATAAGGAGTTGGTGCTCCTAGATACAATTTGTATTGCCAGTGAGGCATGTTTTTTCAGTTAAGCCAGTGAGGCAATTCTGGAGTGGTTTTTCTACCCCTGGAGGGTTTTCCACTTGTGCAATTCTTGTGTCTTAATCATCTCTCTATGATTGTATGTTTTACTCATGAGTTTTGTTTATGTGTTTGACAAAGTTATGTGCATATGTGTTTGACAATTCAATGATAACTTTCTCACCTTTATGCTTTGCAAGTTAAAGTTTGAAAAAGATTTGAAAATTCACACAACAGTGATTCACCCCCCTCTCAGTGTTGTCCTTGACTCCTACAAGAAGATTCTAATTCATTCTACTCCTACATTGAGTAGCCCTATGACCAAACTTATTGCAATTGAAACAATTTCCATTAGAAGATGGACACCTTGAGCATTTGGCTATCTGACCGGAGGTCCTCTAGGTCTTCTTCTCTAATTCTATAATTGGTTGCCTTTGTTTTTTTTTGTCCCAGTGTTAGCTTGTCCTAATTTTGAACTGTCTCCTTTCTCAAATCCTAAGCCTTGCTTGTCATCTGAACTCTTTTGACTATTAATCAACTCTTCAAGCTTTGTAGAGCTTATTTTGAATTTTTCTTTGTAGCTATTTTCTAGTTCCATATCATATTTCAGAAGTAATACATCTTTTCCCAACTTTTCATATTCCTTAGGATTATCCTTCACAACTTGATTTAGATAATCTTTAGCATTCATTTTTTCTTTAGCTAGCATAGATAGATTATCTATGGATTCATTTTCTTTTTTCAATTGGTCACATAGCTCTTTCCTTTTGTTATGAGACTTCTTGACTTGCTCCTTTAGTTTTAAAATGCAATCATCAGATTCTCTGATATTTTCTACCAAATTTTTGATCTCTTCCTTAGATTGTCAAGAGTAGCTTGTAGTTGTTCATTAATGCTACCAGAATAACTTGCTTTAGCAGTAGTGATATATCTTTTTGTTGCCATGAGTTTAGCTTCCTAGCTCTTCCTCAAGTTGTTAAACTTTATCCAAGGAACCTTGCTTTGATACCAATTGTTGAATACAATGAATACTGAGAGGAGGGGAATTGAATTAGTATTCTACAAAACCACTTATTCACTTGTTTGTTAATCTAGTTTCCAAACTCAATTATATGAAAGCAGAATAAACATAAGTACAACAACCATATAACACATAGACACCAAGATTTTTTAAGTGGAAAACCCAAAAAGAGAAAAACCATGGTGAGTGTTAGCTCACAATATATTATGATAACACCAAATTACATGAAGGCTCCTTACCTTAGGGCTCACTGTCCAGGGCTTACTACCCAAGAAGTGCTCATTACAATAGGCTCACTGTCAAGGGAATAGAATAGAGAAAAGAAGAAGATTTGACTCATTGCTAGGAAATGACTACTATAGATGCATCTACAGATTGCTGAGGTGTAGTTCCAATTAAGGCTCAATACACTGACTCAAATGTCTTCATAATTATTGCTCTACTTTTCTGCTCTGCTCTACATATACTCTGCTCCTCTGCCTTTACTATCTCTCTTAATCACAACTCTACTTTAGATTGTATGTACATTGAATTTACACACACACCACACACTGTATACTTTTCAACACTAAAATCCATAGAATATATATATTTGCTACAAGATTTATTTCATTCCTAGGTCAGAAAACCAAACATAAACTGTGTACACAAATATAACATCTTGTCGGCTTGAACTTGTGTACAATCTTCAATATGGACTTAAACAAACACACAAAAGTCTTCATATAGGTAATCTCCAATCATACCACCACTTAGATTGATTGTCAAGACAATATTATCTTCTCCGCATAAGGATCTAACATGCATGTCAGCTTATTCCTTAAGAACAAACTTGATCAACTCATCTACACATCATAATTGCTATTGCGGACCATAAGACCTACTCAAATCTATATCAGAGGCTAGTCACTCATCATATATCATACCTCCAGAACCACAAGACAAATTATGCAAGTGTGGAGAAATGTGGACCCTTTACTCTAGCACTGTGCACTATTCTTGTCTTTTCTTTGTTAACTCAAACTTAGATATTCTTCCATGTGACTTTTAGAGGAAGTCAAGACTTGAGCATTGGAACAAATGATCACCAAAATAGCTAAGAACACCATACCTGATCCACATATACTTATCTTCTACTATGGAGGGATACTATCCAAAACACTGTCACTTACTCTGCATACAGTATACTGTTCATACTTAGTCATTTCTTCTTTAGGAGTAAAGTCTCTTTGTCATGCCAGTGTCATGCCCACAATTCCCATGCGGTCACAACACACATCGCACATGTCATGTCCACATCTATCATGTGGTCATGACACGAAATACCAAAAAAATTTATGTGCTTCCCAAGAAACTCCCTCGCACATATAATCATGCTCGGTGGCGTTACACAAAAGGCGTAAACATGACAGTTGAAGGTGGGGTAATGCATTCACTTTTGCATTCCTTTCTACGATGAAGGCCAACTAGGGGGTTGATGCGATGCGTCTAACGTCGCTAATAGGGTTAGGATCAAGGATCAAAACCCTAGGTTAGCCTAAGTGGATGATGGGATTTTGACACAAGTCAAAATCAAAAGCCAAATTCTAGTACAAGAAAAATATAATTAATTCCAAAACATAATGTCGATAACCAGCAAAAAATAATAATTTAATCCTAAGCAAGGTTAAAATTCACTAACCTAGCTAAACTCTAGATTCTAGAAAAATAAGACAGCATAATGCCTCACAGGCATGATTAGGGTTTATTATTATAATAAAACTAATTTTGATCGAAAGTTTACTGGGTTGGTTTTAAATTACCTATGTTAGACTAGTTAAATTGGTAGAAAAACTAATTAGATTAATTAAAAACCCCAAAACTCATTAATGAAATCTCTACAAGAATGCCGAGAACATTTTTCAACAAAGCTTAATCAATTTTGTTCTCCTTCACATTCTCTATCAATCAGAGCTATCACTGCATTCCTTATGTTATTCCTAATTTCTTAGTAGACCAGATCACGGAAGCATGTTATACTAACTTCATTTAGATACATAAAATGCCCTCTTAAAGTAAATAACACTTCTAGAGGATTTTAACTAAACTAAATAAATTCATTAACCCTTAACAATATATTTTTTTAAACTCCACATTAAAATACTAATACCCCAAGTGATAAAAATAAAAGGAGAGCGAATAAATAAAATAAGTTTTAAAAATTCTCTTGCCCTAAAAGGTTCACAATAAAATAATATTATCATTAAGGGATGTAAACAAACCCTAGCCTCCTCTTGCCCTATTCTCCTCTTCTCTCCATTTTTTTCTTCTTTCTCACAAAATTGTTTTGTTTGCAGGTTTGATGGAGAAGCCACTCATGGCCGCCACACCAGGAAGGATACACATTATGTATCCATGTTTTGTTTTTGTTATATATATATATATATGGAAAAGACAAATAGAATTAACTTGTAGGTGGCTGTGGTGTGGAGTTTGTTTCCCACAAAGGGCCTAAAGGGAGAGTGTCAGATGACATGGGAGGCAGCACTATTGGGGACAGCGAAAACGAGAGTGGTAGATGGGTCAGCAGAGGTATTGGGGAGTGTGGGAGTGGCGGAGGGGATGGTGTGGGTCACGGGCTGTGGGGGTTTGGGGAGTGTGAGAAGCGGCAGAGGGGATGGTGTGGGTCATGCGCTGGGGTGTTTGGAGAGTGTGGGGAGGAATCGAGCCCCACCGACACTCCACTACAATGGAGTGTGGATGGGGCTTGGCCCCTCCCCACACTCCAATGTAAATAGCCGACAGTGGGAGGGGTTCAAACCCCCCCCCCCCACCCAAACCATTTCTTAAATTTTTAAAACTATAACTTAAAAGAAGCACAGTCCGCTCAAACAATGTTCCATTCTTAGCTATTTTTGTATTTTTAATATATATATATATATATAGTGTATATATTCAGTTTGTATACAACTCTCTCAGCTTTTCTTCATTTCAATAACACAGTTAAAATATATATGATAGTAAATAAAATATAAAAAAAAGTATATATATATATTACCACTATTGTAAACATAATCCTCCCTCAAAGAATAAATATATATTTTTTCTTTGTAGTAACAGAAAAAGAATTACTAATTAACATATATATATATATATTCAAGTATGTGTCATTTAAATTCCACATAATTTTTTTTTTAATGCAATAGAGCAAAATAAATTTTTATCTCTAACATATTTATATTTGAGCAAAAGAGCACCCTTTTTTCTGTAAAAACATATATTTTAGTAAATATGGAATAAACATTTCTTCCACTAAAATTGTTGATATTGACACAATATAGCCCTCATAACACAACTCTTCAAAGGATTTATTTATTTATCTTCTAAATAGATGCATTTTGTTTAATCCTTCAAAATAACATCAAAAACTAAATTTCCTTCTCCTAAGAAAAATGTAAAATTTTATTTTGTCTCAGAACAATAAAACAACAACAATCCTATTTTTTCAAATTAAACATACAAGTGAAACCAATATAAACATGCTTTTCTTTTAGTGCTCTACTTTTCTTCAAATCATAAGTCATTTAAAATCAGCAAACTAAATCTTCCATTTTCAAATGTAAATAGTTTATTACAACACAAGTAACAATATAACTCATACAACTTTGAGAGAGAGAACAAGGGTCTCCTCTTTTGAAATCTAAAAGATGAAACACAAGGCCTCTCATGGCCATGCTCTCTCAAGAGCACAAAAATAACAACTCATAAGGACAATAATAATTTATTCAACACCACCTAGCTCCAGTAGAAAACCTACAAAAAACACATAGAATGGTAAAGAAACCACTCAAACTGCTCTCCTCCCTACCATTGACTCACTCATGAGTCACCCTTGAGCTAGGAGGTCATCCTCACACAAGGTAAGCACACACCACTTAACAACAAATTTATTCGACACAAAACAAGAATACTCCCATGGCTTCCACATGACAAAAAGTCACTCAAGATGAGTTTAATGGGGTAGGGGAGTGGACATCACTCAACTCAAGAGTGCCACTCCAAATACTTCCCAAAACATAAATTCCTCAAGGCCTCAAGCCCACACTTATAAACATGATTTCACAACTTTCTCTTGGCTCTCAATCCATATCACAATTTTCTCATATACACATATTGCCCAAATTCACAATTTGCCCTCAAGGTTAAAACTTCATGAAAACAAGGATGTCACTCCGAGGAGGTTCACTCCTCCCCCACCCCACACATGTTGAGAATTTTCTCCCAAGTAGGAGAGGCTCTCACAACTCCCATACCCCATTTTCCCACAACAACAAAGTAAAAGCAACAAAATGAACTCACACACACACAACATGCAAGTAAGGAAAATGTATAAGGAAAGGCATTTTCCTTGAATCCTACCTTATAAAGTCCAAATCAAAGATAGTTGAGAAGTGCTCCTCTAACTCCTCCAAGTTGAACCACCAATTTCCCCTCTAACTTTGTCCCCAAAATAATTAAAATTCAAAAATTAGAAAGGATTCAACAATCCACTCCCTCTCTTCAAGAAGTATTAAAATAGGCTCTTCTCATGAGCCTTGAGGAATGGGGAGGTGACACATGTCACCTCCTCACTCCACCCAACTACTAGCAAGACTCTTGGAATAGGGTGGTGACACTTGTCACCCACCCATTCCACCAACTCTTTCTCCCATCCACTTGCTCTCTCTTAAATATGTGTGAGAGAAAGGTGGAGCCAAAGAAGGAGTGGATGCCACATGTACCCCAACCTTTCCACCTAAGAAGGCCCACTTGACCCCAAGGTACCCTCACCAATTGTGGGAGAGGCTTAGAGTTGAGTCCTCCACAATTAAGGGGTCCTGAAGACTCCCCCAACCTAGGGAAGAGGAAAGGAAGAGGTTTTGTGTTTGACCCACTCTTCCTCTCCCTCCCAAACTTCTATTTTCGTCACTTTACTTCAGGGTGAAGTTAAAGTGACCAAATGAGAGTTTACCTAAGGTTATAGAAGCTCAAATGGTCCCTAGACCCTAGGGGTACAACCCAGGGTCAATTTTAACCCATTTTGAGCACCATAGGTTGAGTAAAAACACATAAAAGGGGTCTCAAAAATTAAAACTCAAAAATGAAATTCAAATGACATTACAACTTATAATGTACCAATTAGAAATCAAATAAAAGAAGGGTAGACCTAACACAACTAACACCATCCAACAACATTACAAAAATTCATCATGCAAACATAGTTGATCTTGGTTCGTCTTGGAACTAGATCAACTTCGCATGGGAGAACAACACTATGTGTGGAATGATCTCTGAGTATCTATGGCTTCATTAGAAACACCTATGCACTCAAATGAAATGTTAATCCACATGTATATAATAGCTAAAGAGAAGTGAAACATACACTCACATCACCACATGATCATATAAACATTAATAAATCACATCATAATTAAAATCTAAATTTTGCATTTCAACATCCATCACAAGATAAAGTCTCATAATAAATTTCTAACTAAAATCACATGAATAGTATTGTTGATGATTGTTTTGAGACAGTCATAACAATAGTTAAAATTCACACAAAAATGAACCAAAACTGACTTGAAAGATATGAAGGAATCAGTTAAGATTCGCTTAATCACAAGTTTAATATGGTTAGGTCTTGACCTGTCGAGAAAATTCATTTGGTCGATGTGAAGTTGTAATGTTCAAGGGGCCTTACGTGATTTAGGGTTTCTTGTTGGTTAACTGGACTTAAGCTATGCAAAAGATCATAAATATCAGTATGTTGTTCATTCCCTTTTTTTTTGCATAAAAGTGTTACTATCCTACAAATCTTTAAATGATTTATATTATTGCAATCTTTCTTCTCTTAAATATTTATGAAAACTATCTACTTTTAACTCATCTATGTATGCTTTTTTCAAATATGAGACAATTTCCTTTAAATTCCCGCATTTAAGCTAAGCATTTTTCGGATGGGTTGTGAAAAGTTAGAAAGATCTAAACTAAACTTCATTCAATCTACCAAAGGATCTAATTGTTCTGTTATGCACTTTATAAGTTATACAACAATTTGATCAAATCCACAAACTAAACCTTAAATGTAAGTTCAGAGCATTTTCACATACACTTAAAATTGCAAGCTCTAAGAGAAAATGTTTCAAACACAATGAAGAGCAACAAAACACTCAGAAGATAGATGCAGAATTCTAGATTCAATTGTATTAGAAATAGACAGTCATATAAGATTTACAATGTCTTAATGACTCTTAGCTTCATTGATCAGACTACAGAAAAACTTACAAAGCTTTATAGAAACAACAAGGAGGTAGGATGTTCCACATGCTCCTTGTTGCAGACATAGACGACCTCCTTCTACTCCTAAATGCTAAGCTAAACTACTAAAATCCCTGGGTAGCCCCTATGTAAAATATTACAATGTAAAAAGGCACAATATATAGACTTTGATTGTCCTCAATACAGCTCAAAACCCTAGTTAAGCAATGGTTTAAACCTCTGGTTATAGTAATAAATGCTAGAGAATAAGTCTCCCAAAATATCTTTGAGCATACATCAAATCTGGGTGAAATATGCCCTTCTGGAAACCCTAGCAGCTCAATAATAACTTATATTTGTCTGCTATAATAATGTTTCCATCTGCATTTGGTCTTCATTAGTGAAGTCCCTTTGGCTTCCTTGCCCTTCATCCTTATCTTTCTCCGCTCCTGGGATCAGATCTCCCTTCCATGACATCATCGCCATCAAGTTTCAACTCCTTCTTCAACTTCAAACCTGCAAAAATAGACTAGAAATAAGTATGATCATTTAATAAACCTGTAGGAAGATAAATGTTTACTAAATCCAGTCGTGACTATGTGATTGTAGAAATTGGGCCCTAAATCTATGGAAATCGCGCGTCCAAAATGCATATTCAATGCTAAACTAGTCGGGTCAACTATCATTGACCAGAAACATGCATTCGGGCCCTAAATCGGCCTCAAAATTTTATCGCTTTGTTCTCCTTCTCATTTCTTTGTTTAAATCTTTGTATTTTCTAATATACAAGTTGGGCGTGATACATTCATTTAATTGGATTTCAATCTTTTTTAGTTCCGCGACTTGTATGCATGCCATGCACATCGGTTTGTATATCACAATATACAAACACAAAAATATACAAGCACTTTACTCCAATTTATAACCTTTCAATTACGCTCAATGTATAAATGCATTGTATCTTTTGGATATTCAATTCAGATGTGATACAAGCATAAATCTAACTTCAAATTCATTTGGATTTTGGCACTTTAATGTCAACCTTGCATATCGGTTTGTATATGTAAATATACAAGTTGGAATTATACAACGATTTAACACTGTTTCAATAACTTTTAAGTTCACGTTGTCTATTGGGCCTTGTACATTCTGCTTGTATGTTCTGCTTGTATGTTGAAACATACAAGCACCGACTATACAACGACTTAACTGATTTTAATAAGTCCGTCGGGTCCACCCAATGTATATTTGCATTGTACGCTACTCGAGTCCGCAGATATACAACGAATTAACCCTAGTTTACAACTCTTTGGATTCTGCGCATGTATAAAGCCAAATGCATATTTTCCTTGTATGTTTAACTTTCCAAACATACAAAAGTGAGATATATGTGACGGATTTTAAAACATCTCTTTATTTCAACTCTAAACCATCTCGGGTCCATCTTGTATGTATACACAAATCTTTTATTTAAAATGCATACAAGGTAAAAGACATATAATCGACATTGTATATGAAAGTGATATACAAAAGAGATTGTATATGGACATGCAAGCGACCCAACATGTAAGCAACCCAATTGTAAATGCGACTAAGTAAAAAAAGACCTTTGCACATACAAAGGACTTTGTATATGCAAAGTGATATACAAAGGTCTTTGTATACAGGTGAACTCGCATACAAAGGGCTTTGTATATGCATCATGCATATACAAACATACTTGTATGTGCAAACAACAAACCCTTCCCTTGTACATTTTGCCAAAATGATTATAACTTGCAAAATATGGTGAATTTTAAGATGGTTCAAAAAGAAACCCTAACTCATTTTTCACAAGGAATCCAACCATATCATGCCTTTGTACTGAAAATGCATTTTTTCTCTATTTTTAATAAAGTTTACAATTTTAACCCTCTTTTTCCCTTTACCACCAAAACAAACCCACACACACAAAGCAAAAGAGCAAAGCAATCAGCAAGGGTCCTCATTTTGCTAAGGAATAAAATGTGGCATGTTGTGAACATCACAACAACTAGTAACCAAACAAAACAATTAAATTCAAAGAATCCAAGAAAAACTAAGTGAAATAAATCCATAACTTCCGACTATCTTTTCTGCAAATTGTTATCCAACTTGAGACCTAAGGTATTCAATAAGGGTGCATGAATTTTTATTTTTAGTTTAAGTATGTGCACGTGATTAATTATCCTCATCTTGAAGATCGGTTGAACAAAACATTGACTAATATTAGCCTACGTAGTTGAAAATATTCCCTCATAGCCAACCGGATAGAGCCTTGCTGCCAGTGAGCATCTATAGCCCCGACAAGGTTATCATTACAATTCTCCTAAGTAGAGCCCCACTACCAACGAGCGTCCATAGCCCCGATAGAGTTACTTAGATGGCTTAATCTAGATTTTTAGTATAATCCGCTTTATTATTTTTTTACATTTTTATACTTTATTGATTTTTATGCTTGATAGAAATTTCACAAGATATAACAATTTGTAAGTTTATGATGCAAGGAATGAGCACTTGCTAAAATTAAGTTGAGAATTGTAATTGTAACAAGGGTGACCTCGTATTTTTCACCTAATACCTACACTGGTAGGTTCAACAAACCCAAGGATTTTAGGTGTGTCATCATGAGAAAATTCCCTTGAAGTCTCAATCACTATTATTGAATACTAAATTTTAGAAGCTAAACAACTCTCTACATTCATGAAAGTCACAACAAGTTATGCATAAATTGCAAAAAAATTGACCTGAACATTCTAGATTTTATACTATTTTCAATGGTTTTTAGCTTGCTCCTTAATACTCTAAAGAAAAAACAAAGATCCCTGCTGAGGAGACAACAACAAACCAACAACAAACTGTACAAGAAAAAAAAAACAAAGCAAAAGAAGATTGTACAAACAACAAAAACAACAAAAACAACAAAAATTGTACAAACAACTACCCTACAAAAGAAACAACAAAAGAGAAATGGAAAAAAAGAAAGCTGCACACTTTTTACACTATATTACACAAAAAAAGGATTGCCCTTTACCTCAAGCCTGGAAGTAGTGTTTCAAATGTTGGCCATTAACTGGTAATGGCACATCTTCCCCTGTCAAGGTCTTAGGTCTAAATGTGTTGTCTCCTATTATTTCTGAGACTTGTAATGGACCTAACCATAGTTTGTCAAATTTCCCATGACTCCCCTTCTTTTCATGTGCTTTGTCCCAGCACATCACTAAGTCTGATATCCTAAATGTTTTTACTCTTGCCCTCTTATGAAACCACATCTTAACTACTGCTTGGTGTTTAGCAAATTTCTTAATGGCTTGACCTCTTTTCTCATCTAGTTGTAGCATTTGTACTATCCTGGCTTCCCCATGGTTATCAAAGCCTAAATACTCATTGGTAAACTTCCAGATTGGTATTTTTAGATTTACTGGAAGTATGGGATCAGTCCTATAAACTAAATGATAAGGTGTACTACCTAAGGCTGTTTTGAACTTGGTCCTATCTACCCACAATGCGTATTTCAACAAGGTATTCCACTCTCTAGGACTCTTTGCAATTAGCTTCTTGATTATGTCTAATAAAATTTTGTTCGTAGACTCAACTAATCCATTACCTTGAGGGTAATAATTTGAAGAAAACTTTAAAACAATCCCGTATTCAAACGCCCATTTAGAAAACTTTAAAGAAGAGAAAGTAGGGTTGTTGTCACATACCAATGAATAGGGAGTTCCAAACCTAGTTATGATGTTCTCTTTAAGGAACTTGATAACTACCTCAGTTGTGGAGAACTTGCAGCATGTAGCCTCAGTCCACCTTGTACAATAGTCCGTCACCGTTAGTATGAACTTGTGTCCTACAGAAGATGGAGGATTGATGACTCCAGTGAAATCCATGCCCCATTGTGCAAATGGTCTTGATTCAATCATAGGTTGTAGTGGATTGGCCTGATTTCTTCCCTTACCTGTTGCATTATGACAAGTGTGGCAACTCTTGATGTGACTCTTTGTATCTTTGAACATTGTGGGCTAGTAATAGCTCGCCCTCAATATTTTGTGTGTTGTAGCTAGATGGGAACCATGGCCTCTTCTGTACTTGTCATGTAGTTCTATTAACACCTTATCTGCCTCAGCTCTATTTAGACATCTTAAATAAATTCCATCATGGTTCTTCCTGAATAGAAGACCTCCTTATACCATATATTTTTGTGCTTTAATCTTCAAAGCTCTCCTCTAAGAAGCTTTCATCTTATTAGGGTACCTTCTAGATATTAGAAAGGTGTTTAAATTGCCATACCAGTCTAATGCGTACTGGGAATTCAGTACATACTGCTATTTTATCAAATCTGGGTCTGTGTTTGCTATTGTTTGCACCAACGCCTGCCCTCTGACTAGCTTCATGGGAATGATTTCCATGTCGAACTCTTGCAATGTGGTGATCCACTTGGCCCTCTTTTCCCCAGGTTCATTCTACATTAGCACCATCTTTACTGCTGCGTCTGGCATTATGGCCTTGACCTACCTGCGTAGAATATAATGCCTAAACTTCTTCATGGCCTTTATTAGTGCGAATGCTTGTCTTTTAGTGTCTGGATATCTCATTTGTTCATCCTTCAGAGGTGTACTCATAAATGCGATGGGTTTTTCCTCATTATCTTCACCCTTCTATGTCAGGGCAGCCACAACTGAATGGGAGTATGCAAAGGAGTAGATATAAAACATTTTAGCATAGTCCGGACTTGTTAGTTTAGGGGCATCAGAAATAGCCCACTTGATATCTTCAAATGCAGCCCTAGCCACAAGCATCCACTCCATCTACGTATCTTTCTTCAACATGGCATTTAACAGCTGCACGATTTCTGCAAAACCTGTGATAAACTTTTGAACAAAATTAATTTTACCAAAAAATGATTTCAACTCTTTCCTGTTGTTTAGTATTTGTAAATTTTTTATTGATTCTATTTGATCTGGGTGAATTGATATTCCATCTTCAGAAATGACATGCCCTAGTAATTTACCTTCAGTTACCCCAAATGAACATTTCTTAGGGTTAAGGGAAATTCTGTACCTCTCACATCGTTTAAGTATTTTCCTGAGATCTTTAGCGTGAGTGGATGCATCTTTGGAATACATAGTCAAATCGTCCATATACACAACAATGCAGTTACCTGATAATCCATGGAATGCAGTATCCGTGGCTCTCTAAAAAGTGGCACCTACATTGATTAGACCAAAAGGCATTCTCCTATATGCATAATTCCCCCATTTACAAGTAAAGGTGGTTTTTAACCTGTCATCTCTATCAATTAAAACTTGGTTATAACCTGAGAAACCATCTAAAAAAGACATCATCTTTTCCCTATTTACTGCTTGCAGCACCTCGTCTATTGGAGGTAGAGGATAATTATCCTTTTCGGATTCTTTATTCAAATTTCTAAAATCTACACACAACCTAATGTCTCCATTTTTCTTCCTTACTGGTACTAAGTTAGCTACCCAGACTGAATGTCTAAATGGGAAAATTATTCCAACAGACAACAATTTTTTAACTTCCTGAAAGATTAAAGGCTCCAAAATGGTGTTCGCAGGCCTTTGCTTTTGCCTAAATGGCTTAAATTCAGGTCTCAAAGGTATCACATGAGTTATGATGGACGTATCGTATGTTTTCAAGTCTTCATATGTCCATGCTATTATGTGTTTATAATATTTTAGAGCATCAATAATTTTTTTTTTTAATTTTCTCAGAGCAAGCCTTTCTGATTGGCACATTTTGTGGATTTTTCTCTTTCCCTAAGTTGTGTAAATCACACTTACCCCCTTCTATTTTGGGCAAGTCCTTCTATCTTATTACCCCATCAAAGTCAAAAATATGCTCTAATTCAATTACTCCTTTATGTAAGAAGTTGCTCTTCAAGTTGATTATATCCTCTTCATCCCATGTTATCTCAGGTCTTTCTTGTTCATTAATGATTTGAGCCTCAAATACCTCATTACAAGTCAGAAAATCAATAATTTGCTGATCCCCCCAAATACTTGAAAGTGTGTAACATTGTACAGGATACTGGGAATGTTAACTAATTCAACAACAAATCACCTCAATCCTAACAGTGTCAAGGGTTCTAATGTGCTAGCAGCAATTGCTAGCGCATCTGGCCTATGGTTCAACTCTTTAGGGATATGCTCTATATTGAAAGCATCAAATGAATCTATTAAACCCCATACTCTATGTTTGTAACTAATCATTTTCTTGTAGTTGCAAGCATATAGTTTCCTTATTTGCCTCACTATTAGTTCAGAGTCTGAAAATACCTTAATCATTTTCACCTTTTTCTTGATGGCCATGACGAGTCCCAAAATCAAGGCTTCATATTTAGCAATATTGTTAGTACATGAAAATTGCAGTCTATATGCTACTAGATATGATTTACCCTGAGGATCTATGAGTTCAACACCTGCACCCACACCCTGTTTTGATTTGGATCTGTCACATTTTTGTGTCCACATGCCATTTTTACTTTTCTAACCTTTTACCCTGGCACGCTTTGTCTCTCCTATCACTTGTGAGGTGCTGGTCTGTTTATTCATGGGTATTTCTATTTGGTCAACTTGCATATGTGTATTTTTAGCTTGCAAATCAGAAAGATAACTACCGTTGTCCTTTATTTCCTCTGAAATAAGAGCATCTACATTACTCTGAACGTATCTCTATGGTTGATCAAGGTTCACGTTTCCCTCTTGTAATCCTACCCTCCTCGTGCATTTTTTGTATTCATATTCAATGATGTCTTTGCATATTCCACAACTCTCCTCAGAATGTGGCCTATCGTGAACTCTACATCTTCTCTTATACAGTTTACATTGGACTGGTAGGTTTTGTTTAATGCACTCTTCCACCTCTTGTCTAATGGTATGACCAAATTTATCCATCACACTGTTTTCTTCATTCGAAGAATTTCCATCAGACTCAATGAATAATATTGTCTCCTTGCTGACATGTTTTTTTCTACAGTTTAACATCATGATCTCTTCAATTTGTACCCCATTGTTAGTAATCCTATAAACACCAAGTTTAACAACAGCATGTAATATTTCATTCGTTCGATTATACTCTGTTATCATGTGTTTCATCCTAGGTTCTGCCTCTATTCTAATCTGGTTTGGGACACCTCTCCAAGGTAGCCACATATGTGAAAAATTAGTGGCCATATATCCGTTTAATGTCTTGGACCTGTCCCTACTTAGCAACATTCCATAATTTATGGGTATGTCCACTATTTGAATGTCAATGAATTGGCTTACCCTAGGGTCTGAAGCTAACTGCATTTGAATGTTCATTAGTTCTCCTATCACACTAACCTTAGTTTTATCTAACTGTGTGACAACCTTGGCAGATTTGGTGGGAGTCATCCCCAGAGTTTTACATATCCCTAAGGGCATTACGTTGGCTGATGCACCAGCGTCCACCATGCAATTGTGTATGTTCTTTCCACACAATCTAACAGTTAACAAGAAAGGAGGAGCATCCTTCTTATCAACATACATTACTACATTTGTATTGGAAGGCTATTAAATTTTCTTACTTTTCTGTTTAGGTGGTGAATCTCTATTAGGAACAGCTATATCAGTAGCAACCTCATCTATCATGGATACATCCAGAGATTTTATAAAAGCATTTCTGATCCCTAAAGTTTTCAATAATTCATTCAGAGGTATACTGACCTTAATTTTCTTTATTTCCTCTGACAAGTAACTCATTTATCTTGTTGTCTCTATTATTTCAGTTTTACTTGTTTGGGCCTTTTGTGCTGTTGTTCCATTGTTTGCATGATAATTAGCTTTAAGTATGGTGGGAGTATTGCTAGCATTTTGATCTGGGGATGTATTGAAGTTGTTAGGAGGAATGGAAGTGGTGAAAGGTCCTCCTAGCCTAGTGTTGTTCCTTAAATTGTAGGTGTGGTTTTTATTTATCTGTTGAAAGGCCTGCACCTCTTCTGTTTCAGTCAATACATCATTTTTAGTTTCAAAAGGTAACTGAAAAGTATTTAACACAAAGGCTAATTCAAGATAAAGATTTTCACAAAAGTATGGTTCATCCTCTAACAATTCATCGTCTTTCTCTTCTGTAGTTGCAAAGGTAAAGGTTTCTAAAACTAAAGTTGTATCATACCCTGAGGGTACTACCTCATTACCTTTGGGAATGAGAAATTCAGAAGTAGGAGCTGCACATCTATATTAAAAATGCTGGCTGCTAAATGGAACTGTGGACAGTCAAGCTCAGCATGGGCATTGGTATTGTGAAATCTGCACTAGTTTTTTAGTGATGTATTGGCCATTTGGATGCCAGCTGTTTGTTTTGCATCATGATTATTTATATTCTCAAAAGGAGAAGCTCGAGTACCATTGTTTGGCCTAGTGTTCCATGTCTTAGGTGGCTTAGGCTGATTCTAACTTCTATTATTGTTAGCCTAGGCCCTATTGTCTATCACTAGTCCTCTATTTTGCATTAGTTGCCCTTGGTTATGACCTTGATGCTGATTATAGTTTTGGCTCTGATTTGAACATTAGCCTTGGCTGTTATTTTGGGTATGGCTCTGATTATAGTTCTGATTGTAATGCTGATTTTGATTTGAACTATAGTTTTGATTTTGGCCTTGGTTACAATTCTGATTTTGATTGTATCCTTGGTTGCCTCTTCCATAAAGATTCTTGTTCCTTAGTTGTGTCACTTCGGTGGTCAATCTTTTCAAATGTATAGTGATCTCTTTGATTTCTTCCCTTTCCTCCTGTGCTTTTGCCACAGTTGTATCTCTAGGAGGTCAGAAGAAAGGCTGGCCACTATTCTGACTATTATTAGCAGTGTTACCCGTGTAAGGAGCTATAGCTTGGATTGGGGTAGGACTATACACAGGTGTGTAAGTAGGAACCAGATTTAATGATGGAGTGTGATGCATAGGGACTCCATTCCAAGGTTGTACCTGATTTTGCATCCCAAAATTTCCTCCATTAACAAATGGACTATAGGTTGTATGCCTCATCTCTTGGTTTACTGAGGCCGCCTCTTTATAGGCTTTGGATATTGAATCTATGTCAGGTTTTCTTTTGACAAATATGGTAGTTAAAGGATCCAAGGTAGTATAGTACATAGCTAACGAGTTATCATCATCCACGGTGTAAGGGGCTACCAACCTAGAGTAGGCCTTTTGAAATCTGTCATTGACATTATCAATCAACTCTCCCTCACCTCTTTTTATGGTAGCCAATTTATGATACAAGATGCAAGGATCAATGGGTCCTCTAAATCTAGACAGAAATGCTTCTTCCATAAGTGAACAAGAAGAAATGTAGCCACTGGGTAGGTTTACATACCAGTTAGATGCTTGTTCATTAAAGGTGTAGGGAAACAATCTACACACAATGTCCTCATGTTCTAATCTAGCCCTAAAGCATGGTTCCTTGAATATTCTAATGTGGTCTTTTGGTTCTTGGTGCAACTGGTATTTGGGACATCTTTTCTAGATTTTTGGGCATCTCATTATAATCATTAAACTGTATGGGAGAATGGACATTGAAATAAGCCATTGCAAGTGCTTGTGCTTGACCTAGACCTCTGGGAATACTCGGATTCACTGGTGGAATAGGATCTTTAGGAGGACTAGGACCTCTAGGAGAACTGAACCAAGATTTAAAGATCTGAATGAAGAAATGTCAGGACTCACAATGTTATGAATAGTATAAGGTGATCCAGGGGCTGTGTTAGATGAGCTTTCTGGGTGTGTTATTTTAGGGTTCCAAATCAAAGGACTTCTACATCGCCTTATATCAGGTAATTGTACAAATATATCCCCTAAACTAGATCTAGACCTAGTCACTCTACCACTATTGTTAGCCAGTTTTTCTTGAAACTAACCCTAACTCAAGTCGACCCTCCTTTTAGTGCCAGAAAACTATTGATGAATTTTTTGAGACAGTCATAACAATAGTTAAAATTCACACAAAAATGAACCAAAACTGACTTGAAAGATATGAAGGAATTGGTTAAGATTCGCTTAATCCCAAGTTTAATATGGTCAGTTCTTGACCTGTCGAGCAAATTCAGTTGGTCGATGTGAAGCTGTAATGTTCAAGGGGCCTTATGTGATTTAGGGTTTCTTGTTGGTTAACTGGACTCAAGCTATGCAAAAGATCATAAATATCAGTATGTTGTTCATTCCCTTTTTTTTGCATAAAAGTGTTACTGTCCTACAAATCTTTAAATGATTTATATTATTGCAAGCTTTCACCTCTTAAATATTTATGAAAACTGTCTACTTTTAACTCAGCTATGTATGCTTTTTTCAAATATGAGACAATTTCCTTTAAATTCCTGTGTTTTAAGCTAAGTATTTTTTAGATGGGTTGGGAAAAGTTAGAAAGATCTAAACTAAACTTCATTCAATCTACTAAAGGATCTAATTGTTCTATTATGCACTTTATAAGTTATACAACAATTTGATCAAATCCATAGATAGTCATATAAGATTTACAATGTCTGAATGACTCTTAGCTTCATTGATCAGACTATAGAAAAACTTACGAAGCTTTACAGATACATCAAGGAGGTAGGATGTTCCACACACTCCTTGTTGCAGACACAGACGACCTCCTTCTTCTACTCCTAAATGCTAAGCTAAACTACTAAAATCCCCGGGTAGCTCCTGTGTAAAATATTACAATGTAGAGAGGCACAATATATAGACTTTGATTGTCCTCAATACAACTCAAAAACCCTTGTTAAGCAATGGTTCAAACCTTTGGTTACAACAATAAATGATGGAGAACATGTCTCCCAAAATATCTCTGAGCATACACCAAATCTGTGTAAAATATGCCCTTCTGGAAACCCTAGCAGCTTAATAATAACTTATGTTTGTCCATTGTAATAATGTTTCCATCTGCATTTGGTCTTCATTAATGAAGGCCCTTTGACTTTCGTGCCCTTCATCCTTATCTTTCTCTGCTCTTGAGATCGGATCTCCCTTCCATGACGTCATCGCCATCAAGTTTTAGCTCCTTCTTCAACTACAAACTTGCAAAAATAGACCAGTAATAAGTATGATCATATAATAAACCTGTAGGAAGATCAATGTTTACTGAATCTAGTTGTGACTATGTGATTGTAGAAATCGGGCCCTAAATCCATGAAAATTGAGCGTCCAAAATGGATATTCAACACTAAACTGGTTGGGTCAACCATCGTTGACCAGAAACATGCATTCGGGCCCTAAATTGGCCTCAAAATTTCATCACTTTATCCTCCCACTCATTTCTTTGTTTAAATCTTTGTATTTTCTAATATACAAGCCAGGTGTGATACATTTGTTTAATCGGATTTCAATCTTTTTCAGTTCTGCGACTTGTATGCATGCCATGCACATCAATTTGTATATCGCAATATACAAATGCAAAACTATACAAGCACTTTACTCCAATTCATAACCTTTCAATTCCGCTCAATGTATAAATGCATTGTATCTTATAGATATTCAATTTGGATGTGATACAAGCATAAATCTGACTTCAAATTCGTTTGGATTCCGGCACTTGTATGTTCAACCTTGCATATCGGTTTGTATATGTAAATATACAAGCCAAAATTATACAATGATTTAACACTGTTTCAATAACTTTTAAGTCCATGTTGTATATTGGGCCTTGTACATTCTGCTTGTATGTTCCGCTTGTATGTTGAAACATACAAGCACCGAATATATAACGACTTAACTCATTTTAATAAGTCTGTCGGGTCCGCCCAATGTATATTTGCATTGTACGCTACTCAAGTCTGCATATATACAATGAATTAACCTTGGTTTATAACTCTTTGGATTCCGTGCATGTATAAAGCCAAATGTATATTTGCCTTGTATGTTTAACCTGCCAAACATACAAAAGTGAGATATATGCGATGGATTTTAAAACATCTCTTTATTTCAACTCTAAACCATTCAGGTCCATCTTGTATGTATACATAAAGCTTTTATTTAAAATGCATACAAGGTAAAGGACATACAATCGACATTGTATATGAAAGCAATATACAAAAGGGATTGTATATGCACATGCAAGTGACCCAACATGTAAGCAACCCGATTGTAAATGTGACTAAGTAAAAAAAGACCTTTGCACATACAAAGGTCTTTGTATACAGGTGAACTCGCATACAAAGGGCCTTGTATATGTAACATGCATATACAAATAGACTTGTATGTGCAAACAACAAACCCTTCCCTTATACATTTTGCCAAAATGATCATAACTTGCAAAATATGGCAAATTTTAAGATGGTTCAAAAAGCAACCCTAGCTCATTTTTCACAAGGAATCCAACCATATCATGCCCTAGTACTAAAAATGCATTATTTCTCAATTTTTAATAAATTTTTCAATTTTAACTCTCTTTTTCCCTTTACCACCAAAACAGACCCACACACACAAAGCAAAAGAGCAAAGCAATCAGCAGGGGTCCTCATTTTGCTAAGGAGTAAAATGGGGCATGTTGTGAACATCATAACAAGTATCCCAATAGCATCATAATGTAAATCATATGTCTAACATCATCAGTGAATCCATATCAAGCTCTAACCACATTGTAAACATGCTAAACATAATAAATCCACATAAGGCATAAAGTCTAACAACCCTGCAAATCGGGATCAATAGTCCCATAAGTCTAATACATGTCATCAACAATAAAATAAAGTAGTCACATATAAGGGAATAAAAAGGCAAGCCTCACATCCTCCCCCCTAAGATTGTAGTTCCTCCTGGAAGTCATCAAAGAGGTGAGGATAAAGGGTGCTCAATCTCGTTGCATCCTCCCATGTTATCATGACCTCATCATACATGTGCCACTGGACCCTAACATGGTCTAGCTCTCAACCTTGAAGGCCCAACATCTGATGAGCCAATATGCGAATTGGCTCCAAAGCCAACTATTCGTCCGTGTCTACCTAAAGAGCACTCCAATCCAATACATGAGATAAATTAGATATGTAACGCCATAAAACATAAACATGAAAAACATCATGGATACGTGACAGGCTAGGTGGAAAGGCTAGATGATATGTAACACCATTAACAATGAGTGCTATCTACTCCAAGATCTCAAAAGGTCCAACAAAATGAGGTGCGAGCTTAGAGCCCTTTCTGTAACAGATTAGACTCATATGCGGTTGCACTCTCAAGAACACTCTGTCCCCAACTAAGAAGCTTTGATCTACCCTCTTAGCATCGACATACTTCATCTGTCAATCCCGTGCGTCCTGAAGTCTCTGTCTAATCAAAGTCACCTACTACTTCATATCCTAAACCAACTCTAGCCCTATCGCAACCCTGTCCTCAATACGGTCCCAAGTCAAAGGTGTCCTACAAGGTCTGTCGTACAAGGCCTAGAAAGGAGGCATGCTCAACGAGTTGTTATGCCCTTTGTTGTAGGCAAACTCAACTAGATACAAATACTCCTCCCATCTATTTTGGTGATCCATGACATACATACAGAGCATATCCTCAAGAACCTTATTAACTCTCTCTATTTGTCCATCGATCTCAGGATGATAAGTAGAACTGAAGTTGAGCTGTGTGCCCAACGCCTACTGCAAGGCTCTCCAAAAGGCTTAAGTGAACATTGAATCCCTATAAAAAATGATATGGTGAGGTAACCCATGTAATCTAATAATCTAATCCATGAATACTCTCACCACAGATGGTGCATTGTACATCGTGTGTATAGGTTAGAAATGCGCCACCTTGGTCAACTTGTCAACCGTCACCATGATGGCATCATGGCGATGTGATGACGTAGGAAGACTAACAATAAAGTCCATGGAAATGGTGTTCCATTTCCAATCAGGTATCTCATGGGGGTATAAAAGACCCACTAGATGCTGATGCTCGACCTTGACCCTCTGGCACTCAAGGCAATGAGTAACATACTCTGCAATATCCCATCTCATACCTGCCCAATGGTATAACTGTTTCAAGTCAGCATGCATCTTCTTCACCCCTGGGTGTGTTGCATAAGGTGCTCTATAAGCCTCTAAAAGAACCACTGCACAAAGATCACCTGCATGGGGTACATAGATGCTCTGTCGATGTCTAAGCAATCCAACTAACTCAAGGGAATATCCTATAAATTTGCCCTTAAGGGCCCTCTATGTCTGGATGTCCTACTATACCTCAAGAAACCACTCATCCTTAAGCAGATGCTGAATGATGTGCTCTCTCAAGTCCACACTCAAGTTCAAGGTTAGGATCTCGTGGCACCTCTGACTCAAAGCATCAGCAACCATGTTCTCCTTCCCTTTGATGTAGTGGACATCAAAGTCATACTCACATAGAACTCCATCCAATGCGACTAGTGGGCGTTTGAATTTAGCTGTGTGAAAATATACTACAAACTGTGGTGATCTGAATGAAGCTCAAAGCGACGACCCAAAAGAAAGTATCTCCAATGAACAAGACCATGAATCACTGCTACGAGCTCTATAATGTGAGTAGGGTAGTTTAGCTCATGTGTTTTGAGCTTAGGCAACTCATATGCAATCGCTCTACCATCCTAAATAAGTATAGCTCCTAAACCCTCAAGTGATGCATCTATACAAATGACAAAATCCTCTACAAGATCAGGAACCACTAAGATGGGAGCACTAACAAGATGCTCCTTGAGGACCCCAAAGGCCCTCTCGCACTACTCGGTCCAAGTGAAACTCTTCCCTTTCTGCTGAAGGGAAGTGATGGGGTGCGCTATCTTGGAAATGCCCTCTACGAATTTGTAGTAAAAATTGGCTAATCCCATGAAACTCCTAACTTTTGTCACACTAGTAGGTGCTGGCCAATCTCTGATAGCTTTGATCTTTAATGGATCTATGGAGATTCCATCTCTAGATAGGATGTGCCCCAAGTACTATACCTCTATCCTAAAAAAGACACATTTCGCCAAGTTGCCATAAAGTTGTTGCTCTGCTCTGGAGGGCTAGGAGGTAGTAATGGGGAACTAAATCCTCCTCTCTGTGGTGGTAGTGGTGGTCTGCGATAACTCTACTAGTGCTACTGCTACCCACGATCCTGAAATTGGGGGCGTGAACCCTGCCCTTGTCCCTATATCTCCTGAGCAATGTATGCCTTCTCAGCAGCATCACTCAATGTCTGGGGGTCTACCATGCATACAGGCCCTGCTATGCTATTGTTCAATCCTCTAATAAACTTATGAAGTAGGAGTTTTCTCATCGTGGAGGTACTCTACATATCGAGACAATTCAGTGAATCTAGCCTTGTACTGAGCAATAGTAAGCCCTCTCTACTGAAGGTCGTGAAACTCGTCTATGCGACGTCTCTAGTGATTTGATAAATACCACACATTGAAGCACTCAATGAAAGTCTCCCAAGTAAGTGTGTCCAATGAAAGATGGTACTTGTACTCCTCATTGTGCCACCACATAGCTACTGCATCTCGCAATAGGTGGACAGCCACACAAGCCTTTGTGTTTCCCTCATAAGGATACAATGCAAAGCATCTATCTAGACTAATGAGCCAAGCATTGGCTTCAGCTCCCTCTGTTGTCTCAGTGAAAGTAGGAGGATTCAACCTCAGCAAATCCCTGATGGGGTCTCCTCAATCTCTGTACCCTCTAATGGGCTCCTCTGCATAATAATCATATGGCCTATGAATGATCTACTCCACTCGCACTGTCTCCTCACGCCTATCATGATGTGGAGGGCTCCTGCTACATACCCTATAGGCTGATCCAACCTCCTCTACCATCGTATCTGGTATCTTGACAAACGGCTCCACACGTGGTGCCTCTCGCAACTTGATGCGGGGCTCCACACGTGGCTCCACACATGAATCTACTCGTGGTTCCACACGTGGCTCGACACATGAATCTACTCATGGTTCCACATGTGGCTCTATGTGTGGTGCATCCACGACCGGTGGTATCCTATCTAATACTACCTATAGTGCCTGAAGTATTTGTGGTCCAATGTCTAGTATAGGTAGGACCTGTGGTGCAGGCGGTGCCTGTCGTGCCTGTCCCTCGGCTAAAGAATCACTGTGCACCTTGACAGACATAGTGTGGCATGAACATGCTCGTCATACTTGTCGAGGAGGCATCCTTATAAAACAAGGTAATCACTAATTAATTGAAACTGTGGAATAAGTAACGTGTCCAAATAAGCCTAGTGTTTAAACTTAGTCTCTGATACCAAATGTCATGCCCACAATTCCCATACAGTCACGACACACATCACAAGTGTCATGTCCACATCTGTCCTATGGTCATGACATAAAATACCAAAAAAATTTCCACACTTCCCAAGAAACCCCCTCACATGCATAAGCGTGCTCGATCAATCAGAGCTATCACTACATTCCTTACATTATTCCTAATTTCTTGGTAGACCAGATCATGGAAGCATGTTATACTAACTTCATTTAGATACATAAAATGCCCTCTTAAAGTAAATAACACTTCTAGAGGATTTTAACTAAACTAAATAAATTCATTCACCCTTAACAATTTTCTTTAAAAAAAAAAACTCCACATTAAAATACTAATACCCCAAGTGATAAAAATCAAAGGAGAAGGAATAAATAAAACAAGTTTTAAAAATTCTCTTACCCTAAAAGGCTCACAATAAAATAATATTATCATTAAGGAATGTAAACAAACCCTAGCCTTCTCTTGCCCTGTTCTGCTCACAAAATTGTTTTGTTTGTAGGTTTGATGGAGAAGCCACTCATGGCCACCACACAAGAGAGGATACACATTAGGTATCCATGTTTTTTTTGTTTTATATATATATATATCTAAATGGCAATGATCAAAAGAAGTAACTTGCAGGTGGTTGTGGTGTAGAGTTTGATGTCCACAGAGGGGCCGAAGGGAGAGTGGCAGACGACATGGGAGGCAGCGCTATTAGGGACAGCGGCAGAGGGAGTCGAAGACAGGTCAGCAGAGGTATTTGGGAGTGTGGGAGCAGTGAAGGGGACAGTGTGGGTCATGGGCTGCAAGGGCTTGGGGAGTGTGGGGAGTGGCGAAGGGGATGGTGTGGTTCACAGGCTGCAAGGGTTTGGGGAGTGTGGGGATGGGCCAAGTGTTGGCAAGAGACACTATATGGATTCATGGTTGTTGTCATTGATGGCAACAAAGGTCATCCCACATATCCGCAAGACATGATATGTCTCTACCGGAAGTCAGAATAAAGAATGTTGTGATCCGGTGAAGAAGAACAGAGCATGTGGCAAGGTCCGACAGATTGGTCCGGACCTCTCAGAGGAAGTGTCTTGGTGCAGTGCGGATTTGGGGAAGTCAAGAGGACTACCTTGAGTGGTATATACCAAGGATTTAGCCTCCGGTGATGGACAAGGAAAAAGATATGAATGGTTGAGTACCGGATTCCTGAGAGACAGTGAAAACAGAGGAAGAACTGACTGGCAGAGTATCAGACTGCTTTCCGGATGTGTTACTGTTGATAACAGAGGTTGTGAAGGCATGAATCATGTTTGGCCGACATGATTAATGATATCTACAAGTATATGCTTGATCCGCATTGCTTGGTGAGGAAGGATTCAGCCGACAGAATGAGAGTTTGTAAGAAACTAGACTGTTCCGGATGCCGACTAGAAAGGTGATGAAATTACTTGTGCAGATATATATAGAGGATGGATTTAGTTGTGAAATGTGTGTTAGTGTGGAGATAAATGCGAATAAGTCCAGAGAAAGAGTAGAGATAGCAAAAAGGATCCGGTATGTGAAAGATAGCAGAATAAAGAACAGAGGAAAGATGAAGTGCAGCAGATCAGTGTACTGAGCCTAACCGGAACTGAACTCCAGCATATGCAGATGCTTCCAATCAGTTCAAGACTGTGATTCTCATCACTTTGTAGACAGTGTGTCTTTTTGTAGGTAGTGGGCCTCTTGTGAGCAGTGTGCTCGGGCAGTGAGCCCTAATTGGCAAGTGCCATTTTTGTAATTTCCTATTCTTCTAACAGAGAATAATTCTTGGGTTAATCACCCCGTGGTTTTCTCCCTTAACAGGGTTTCCACGTCAAAAATACTATGTCATGTGTTTCTTATTTCATGGTTAATGTTTTTGTGTTTGATTTTATGCTACATCAATTAAAAGAAAAGTTCAATAAGGGAAATAATTAGGATAACTGATTCACCCCCCCCTCTCAGTTATCAACAATTGGTATCAGAGCTAAGTTCCTCCTAATAGAGCCTAACAGCTTGAGGAAGATCTGGGATTTCAAATGGATGCATATGGTTTAAGGGAGCAACTCAAGACTGCCCTTGAGGATCTTGAACAGTCAAATTCTGAAGTCAGTGAATTAAAGGAAAGACTCAAACAGGCTGATGAATTCATGAGAGAATTAAAAGACAAATTAAGTCTCTCTATGAAAAAGAGAAAGGAGCTGCTTCAACAGTTGGCAAGACAAAGTGAAGAAAGCAATACAAATGAGGAATTGACTGAGCAAACCAAGTTATGTGAAAAGTTATCAAAAGAAGTCATTATGTTAAGACATGAAATGGAATCAGGAACTATAAAGTTTACTCAAGAGATTGAAGAAAAAAGAAAGGCTGAAGACAATCTAAGACAATCTCTTAAAGAAAAATCAGAAGAATGCCACCAGATGGACAGGATTATCAGACACCTTGAATCTGATCTTGAAGATGCCAAAGATAATGAAGGAAAACTTGAGGATCAAATTGCCTCTCTCAAAAGAGACCTTCAAACAGCAAATGAATATAAAGAGAAATTCAAGATAAGTTCTGCTCAACTTGAAGTTCTTCTTGGAAGTCAAAAGAGGACAGATGACAAGTATGGCTTGGGATATGAGAAAGGAGAAAGCTCCGGATCCGGTCAGAAGAATCTTGGATCAGAAAATCCAAGAAGCAGGCCTAGAAGACCTCCGGTAAGACAGCCAAATGCTCAAAGATATCCATCCTTCAATGGATACTGCCACAGCTGCAACCACTTTGGTCACAAAGCTAATCAGTGCAGAATGAGAATGAATCAGATTAATTCATCCTTCTCCGGACAATGCTTCAACTGCAAAAGGTATGGACACAAATCCCATGAATGCAGAAGTATGCAAGTAAACAAATCATTCAAAGGTAGATGCTTCACATGCAATAGAGTAGGTCATATGGCTAATCAATGCAGATCAAGAGGATATCAGTCAAATATGCAAAGAAATGTTATTTGCCAAATCTGCAATAGGTCCGGTCATAATGCTAAAGTTTGCAGAAACAAGAATCAGGACAAAAGAGGTCCGGTGTATAATCAGAATCAAGACAAGGGTAAACAAAAGATGAATGCGGATGAGGTTAGGAATCAGATGAGCAAGATTTGGGTGAAGAAAAGTTCAGAGAATGTAGAGGTTGGATCCGCACCAGACTCTGGTGCTGATATTTCTTCCGGAAATTAAAAAGTGAGCTCAGGCTCAGGGGGAGACTCAAAGAAAATCTTGTTCCCCCAGCCAAACAAGTGGTACCGGATGTGGCACAAGATGCGGATCAAAGGGTTTGTAGATATGAGTCTTGAGATACTTCAGTCAAGTTTTCAGAGGTCCGCATGGAGTTATGAAGAAGCTGTGATCGATCAAATAAGATCTGTTCAGGGAGATGCTCCGGTATGATAAAGAATTACAAAAAGGTCCGGAAAGATCCGGAAATGCACTATCTTGTTCTGTGGATTGGACAGAGTGTTTGAGATGATCTTGTAATATGCTACCTCGATTTATTCATGATTGAAAGATCCGGATGATATCCACAGATCAGGACTAATCCGGGATACTCCAAGCTATCCAGACAAGGCAAACCGGAATGATGTAGGTGAAGCATTTATTGCAGACAGGTATTAGGGTTCGCGGAGCAATTTAAGGGATTTCTCAAAGGTCATTTGCTCATTCTGCACTCGAGAAGAAGCGAAAAGTGGAGCTCTGCAACAAGGTTCTTCAAGCACACCAAGGATCTCCTACCGAAGCTATTGGATAAAGAAATCAATCCAACCACTCCGTGCAAACCGAAGGCGCATAAGGTATTCTCCGTTTTTCATTACCTCACTGCAAATCTTTGAAGAATGGCTACTCCAAACATAGTTAAGATCTCTGATAGACCTCGCCCCTCATTCAAGAAACATCCCTACAAATCATTGGAGGTAGACCCACTAGGAGCCTTCTCTAGTGTTCCTCACGGAGTTTTACACACCAAAGACATTAGGGTTTACATACATGCAAACATTGAGGAATTTGGGGAATTCAAATTAAGAGACCTCTATCACAAGCAGCTGATTGACAATGCTTTTGAGCTTAAACTAGAGTATAAGGATATTCAGAAGAAACAATTTGAGCAATTTATTCATTTCCCCTGCTTTGAAGAGGATGAATGGGTCCGGTATGTACTGAGCAGGATGCATGACAACTTTCTATGGCTAGATAGACCCTGCAAGATCACAAAAGAGGCAATTAGAGCAGTAACTGGCCTATACTCTTCCGGAGGAGTACCTATCCTCAAATCTGTCAAGAACAACATTGTAACTGAGGCCACCGGATCAAAATTTGACAAGAGGGCAATGACCATTGAAGATATTTCGGATCCGGATATCAAATATGCATCAATGATAATAGGATACAAGATCTATCACTCCAGCAGGGAGAATTCTGTATCCGGAACTGCAATATACACTGCTTATGAAATGTTAAGAAAGAATGCAGAATATGATCTCTGCGAACTACTACTAAGCCAATTAATGGAAAACATACAGAAAATCAAGAAGGATAAGAAGAATTCCTTTAAGTATGGTACTCTTATTGTATGTCTATTCTTCTATTTCATGAATGAGCTACCCGGAACAAGTGGATGGGTATGGCAGAATGACAAACCTATTGCAGTCCAGATAAGAGACTACTTGCATGGACTTGGGGATGCAAAAGCGAGAAATTCAGCTCTATGGGGATACTTCAAAAACTTTCAGAGCATGATGCAAGCAAGAGAGAGAATTCCCCAGTCTCTCATTGAGAAATACAAGGACTCAGTGTGCTTTATGGTTGACACTGATCAGTGCCTAATGGAGGTAGTAGAGCCAAGGACTGTCTGGATCATGCCCATGGGGTATGAAGTTGATGAACAGATAGTGGAGCTGCATGTTCAACACATGCTAAGTCAGCCCAAAGATCCTAAGGCAGAAAGGTTTGGAACCTTTGAGGAGCTGAGTGTAAAAATACATGTAGAACTCAGGGAACCTGAGATTAAAAGAAAGGTAAGAAAAGAAGTAGAGCACATTGCTCAAGGCCTAGGTATCTCAAAGGAGGCACTTGATGCCAGCCGGGAAAAGAGGAGGAAGGCCGAGGAAGAAGAGAAAAGCAAAGAAAGTGCTCCGGTTGGAGCTCCCACCCGGACCAGATCAACAAAGAGATCTGCACCTCCCTCAACCAAAAGTTCAAAACCGGAAGTCCAGGCATCCGGTAAGAGATCCAAGACAAAAGCCACAAGGGCTTATGGAAGCCAAAAGGATGAAGAGGAAACAGAATCAGATGAGGGAGTAAGAGAAGTAAAGAAACAGAAGAAGAAAGGATCCGGTAAGCCCTCCACAGGCCAAGACAAGGATGAAATGGCAGAGGTAACTATTGAAAAGCCCACTCTGTCACTAGAGAGCATAATCAAGTCGGTCACGGTGGATGGAAACCTTCAACCAATGACTGAATCCTATGATGACTTCAGTGAGGCAGACCAAAAGACTCTGCAGGAAGCCACAGTTAAATATCTGAACATATACAATAAGGCTTTCATTGAGATCATATCTCTCATTCCTAAAAGCCTAGAGAAGGAAATGGAAGTAAGAAAGAATAATGCTCATGCCAAAGATCTTGAGATCCGGGAGCAGATAGCTATTCAGCTATATCCTCAAATTGATCCCAAGACAATGAACATTATCTTCAAGGACTGCAAAGATGAGTTCAGAAGCAAAGCCAGGATGAATCAACTCATGCTTGGTGAGACTGACAAAGTGGCCCAAGAAACAGAAGAGATCCTCCGGAAGGCCTTCAAAAGGTTCAATCTTCCTGTTGTAGAGGACTTAGGTGCAGAAACAGCTGCTGATTTGGAACCTTCTGTTCCGGAAGAAGTGAGCCCTGAATAGACAAGTGAGGACTTGGGACCCTCTGCTCCAGAAGAAGTGGCCCATGAACAAGTTAGCATCTCTCCTCCAGTTTCCCCTACAGTCTCCGGATCCAAAGAAGAAGAGCAATTACAGGAGAAGGAAGCAGTGGTGAAAGACAAAGAGGTTGACAGTTCTAAGACTGCAGAAGAAAAGAAACATCTGTCTCCGGCAAGAGACACTGCACAAACTGTTCAACAATTTTTGAGTAAAGAAACTTTAGAGATTGATGAACCGGAGCTTCTAAAAGGCCCATTTGATTTTGACTCTCTCTCTCCGGTACAAACAATGAAGATAGCTTCATTTGCAAATGCCAAGGCAAATGAAAAGCTCCTGAAGTCTCATATGGAAGACTGTGAGTTGATAGAGGCTGCCTCCGGAGTACTTGTGAAGATCATGCCATCAATCCAAATAGATCCGACAGCCTCCACTTCCGGTAATCTAAAACCTTAGTCAGCAGTGTTGATACACATTTTGATTCTCTAGAAAAATCAGCTGAAGAAAAGGTCCGGAAGGAATTTTTGGATAAGAGATTTTCAGAGATATTAGAATTAATTTCTAAAGATAGGAAGATTGTAAGCATTGGAATAAAGAGCTTAGAGAATGCTCTTAAGGATGGCGGTGATATCTATAAATTTTGTATATCCTGGTCAAAGGCAACAGCAGCATTTGACA
Organism: Cunninghamia lanceolata; assembly: GCA_027924645.1. Taxonomy (NCBI): domain Eukaryota; kingdom Viridiplantae; phylum Streptophyta; class Pinopsida; order Cupressales; family Cupressaceae; genus Cunninghamia; species Cunninghamia lanceolata. Next base: position 626,143 of record BSBN01000111.1, read on the forward strand.
AGAAAATAAAAGAGGAACAGGATAAGCTACAAAGCTTATCTCAAAGTTTTGATCCTCTCTCTTCCTCTATAATAAATCAAGAATGTCAGACTATTGCAGTCTTGAATGAAATAAAGAATCTTGAGAAGGAAAGGAAGAACATCACCAACCGGATGGGAGAACTTAGAAGGATTATAATCCCTAAGTTGGAAACCATGCATGAGGCCATCAGTGATGCTAGGACCACCGCCCAAACAAAAGATCCGACAGATCTCAAGTGGGCAGAAGCGTTTGCATTTGTGTTAAGTGGTCACATTTCAATTTTGGACAGAATGAAGCAAAGTTGGGCTACCGAAATGATTCAATTACAGACATCCTTTGCAGACATTCTTCAATATATGTGAGTATGTAAATATGCGGCTAAGTATAAGAAATTTTTGAAAATTTTGATATGCAGACCCTACCCTTTGCCATTGATGTCAAAGGGGGAGTGAGGAGCAGTGAAAAATGAGGGATCCAACTAAGGAGGAGTTCCGGAAATTGTATATAAAGACAGAGCATCAGCAAAGGGGGAGCATAGTGAAAACACTTAGTCATTTTTCACTAAGTGTTGCCATCAATGCCAAAGGGGGAGATTGTTGGCAAGAGACACTATATGGATTCATGGTTGTTGTCATTGATGGCAACAAAGGTCATCCCACATATCCGCAAGACATGATATGTCTCTACCGGAAGTCAGAATAAAGAATGTTGTGATCCGGTGAAGAAGAACAGAGCATGTGGCAAGGTCCGACAGATTGGTCCGAACCTCTCAGAGGAAGTGTCTTGGTGCAGTGCGGATTTGGGGAAGTCAAGAGGACTACCTTGAGTGGTATATACCAAGGATTTAGCCTCCGGTGATGGACAAGGAAAAAGATATGAATGGTTGAGTACCGGATTCCTGAGAGACAGTGAAAACAGAGGAAGAACTGACTGGCAGAGTATCAGACTGCTTTCCAGATGTGTTACTGTTGATAACAGAGGTTGTGAAGGCATGAATCATGTTTGGCCGACATGATTAATGATATCTACAAGTATATGCTTGATCCGCATTGCTTGGTGAGGAAGGATTCAGCCGACAGAATGAGAGTTTGTAAGAAACTAGACTGTTCTGGATGCCGACTAGAAAGGTGATGAAATTACTTGTGCGGATATATATAGAGGATGGATTTAGTTGTGAAATGTGTGTTAGTGTGGAGATAAATGCGAATAAGTCTAGAGAAAGAGCAGAGATAGCAAAAAGGATCCGGTATGTGAAAGATAGCAGAATAAAGAACAGAGGAAAGATGAAGTGCAGCAGATCAGTGTACTGAGCCTAACCGGAACTGAACTCCAGCATATGCAGATGCTTCCAATCAGTTCAAGACTGTGATTCTCATCACTTTGTAGACAGTGTGTCTTTTTGTAGGCAGTGGGCCTCTTGTGAGCAGTGTGCTCGGGCAGTGAGCCCTAATTGGCAAGTGCCATTTTTGTAATTTCCTATTCTTCTAACAGAGAATAATTCTTGGGTTAATCACCCCGTGGTTTTCTCCCTTAACAGGGTTTCCACGTCAAAAATACTGTGTCATGTGTTTCTTATTTCATGGTTAATTTTTTTGTGTTTGATTTTATGCTACATCAATTAAAAGAAAAGTTCAATAAGGGAAATAATTAGGATAACTGATTCACCCCCCCCTCTCAGTTATCAACACCAAGCCCCACCCACACTCCACGTGGGTGGGGCTCAACCCCTCCCCACAGTCCAATGTGCATAGCCGACAGTGGGCAGGTTTCGAACCCCCCCAAACCATTTCTTAAATTTTTTAAACTATAACTTAAAAGAAGCATAGTCCGCTCAAACAACATTCCATTCTTTGCTATTTTACTATTTTCAATAAAATATCTATATATATAGTGTAAATATTTAGTTTGTATACAACTCTCTCAGCATTACTTCATTTCAATAACACAGTTAAAATATATATGACAACAAATAAATAATAAAAGAAAGTATATATATATTACCACTATTGTAAACACAGTCCTCCCTCAAAGAATAAATATATATTTTTTCTTTACAGTAACAGAAGAAGAATTGCTAATTAACATATTTATAAATATATATATTTAAATTCCATAGAAATATTTTTGAATGCAATAAAGCAAAAGAAATTTTTATCTCTAACATATTTATATTTGAGCAAAAGAGCACCCTTTTTTAAAAAAAAACATATATTTTAGTAAATATGGAATGAACATTTCTTCCACTAAAATTGCTGATATTGACACAATACAACCCTCATAAAACAACTCTTCAAAGGATTTATTTGTTTATCTTCAAAATAGATGCATTTAGTTTAATCCTTCAAAATAACATCAAGAACTAAATTTCCTTCTCCTAAGGAAAATGTAAAATTTCATTTTGTCTCACAACAATAAAACAACTATCCTATTTTTAAAAATTAAACATATAAGTGAAACCAATATAAACATGCTTTTCTTTTAGTGCTCTACTTTTCTTCAAATCATAAGGCATTTAGAATCAGCAAACTAAATCTTCTATTTTCAAATGTAAATAGTTTATTACAACACAAGTAACAATATAACTCATACAACTTTGAGAGAGAGAACAAGGGTCTTCTCTTTTGAAATCTAAAAGATGATACACAAGGCCTCTCATGGACATGCTCTCTCAAGAGCATAAAAATAACAACTAATAAGGACAATAATACTTTCTTCAACGCCACCTAGCTCCAAAACAAAACCTGCATAAAACACATAGAAGGGAAAATAAGCCACTCAAACTTCTCTCCTCCCTACCATTGACTCACTCAGGAATTAGCCCCGAGATAGGAGGCCATCCTCACACAAGGTAAGCACATACCACTTAACAACCAATTCATTCGACACAAAACAAGAATACTTCAATGGCTTCCACATCACAAAAACTCACTCAAGATGAGTTTAATGGGGTAGGGAAGTGGGCATAACTCAACTCAAGAGTGCCACTCCAAATACTTCCCAAAACATAAATCCCTCAAGGCCTCAATCCCACACTAATAAACATTATTTCACAACTTTCTTTTGGCTCTCAAGCCATATCACAATTTTCTCATATACACCTATTGCTCAAATTCACAATTTGCCCTCAAGGCTAAAACTTCATGAAAACAAGGATGTGACCCTGAGGAGGTTCACTCCTCCCCCACCCCACACATCTTGAGCATTTTCTCCCAAGTAGGAGAGGCTCTCACAACTCCCATACGCCATTTGCCCACAAGAACAAAGTAAAAACAACTAAATGAACTCACACACACACAACATGCAAGTAAAGAAAATGCATAAGGAAAGGCATTTGCCTTGAATGCTACCTTATAAAGTCCAAATGGAAGATAGTTGAAAAGATCTCCTCTAACTCATCCAAGTTGAGCCACCAATTTCCCCTCTAACTTTGTCCCCAAAACAATTAAAATTTAAAATTTGGAAAGGATTCAACAACCCCCTCCCTCTCTTCAAGAAGAATTAAAATAGGCTCTTCTCATGAGCCTTGATGAATGGGGAGGGCACACATGTCACCTCCTCACTCTTCCACCCAGCTACTAGCAAGACTCTGTTGGCAAAAGACACTATATGGATTCATGGTTTTTGTCATTGATGGCAACAAAGGTCATCCCACATATCCGCAAGTCATGGTGTGTCTCTACCGGAAGTCAGAATGAAGATTGTTGTGGTCCGGTGAACAAGAACAGACCATGTGGCAAGGTCCGACAGATTGGTCCGGATCTCTCAGAGGAAGTGTCTTGGTGTAGTATAGATTTGGGGAAGTCAAGAGGACTACCTTGAGTGGTATATTCCAAGGATTTAGCCTCCGGTGATGGACAAGGAAAAAGGTATGAATAGTTGAGTACCGGATTCCTGAGTGACAGTGAGAACAGAGGAAGAACTAACTGACAGAACATTAGACTATTTTCCAGATGTGTTACTATTGATGGTAAAGGTTGTGAAGGCATGAATCATGTTTGGCTGACATGATTAATGATATCTACAAGTATATGCTTGATCCGCATTACTTGATGTGCAAGGATTCAGCTGACAGAATAGAGTTTGTGAGAAAATAGACTGTTCTGGATGCCGACTAGAAAGGTGATGAAATTACTTGTGCGGATATATATGCACGATGGATTTAGCTATGCGAAGTGGAGTTATGTGATGGTGTATGCGAATAAGTGCAGAGCAGAGCAGAAGTAGTAAGAAAGATCCGATATGTGAAAGGAAAGCAAAATAAAGAGCAGAGGAAAGATGAAGTGTAGCAGATCAGTGTACAGAGCCTAACCAGAACTGAACTCTAGCATATGTGGATGCTTCCAATTAGTTCAAGTATTGTATAACATTCTTTTGTAGACAGTGTGTCTCCTTGTAGGCAGTGTGCCTCTATGTGAGCAGTGTGCTCAGGCAGTGAGCCCTAATTGGCAAGTGCCATTTTGTAATTCCTTATTCTTCTAACAGAGAATAATCTTTGGGTTAATCACCCCGTGGTTTTCTCCCTTAACAGGGTTTCCACATCAAAAATACTGTGTCATGTCTTTTTCATTTCATGGTAATGTTTGTTTGATTCAATGTTGCATTGATTAAAAAGAAAGTTCAAAAGAAGAAATAATTAGGATAACTGATTCACCCCCCCTCTCAGTTATCAACAATTGGTATCAGAGCAAAGTTCCTCCTAATAGAGCCTAACAGCTTGAGGAAGATCTAGGAGTTCAAATGGATGCATATGGTTTAAGGGAGCAACTCAAGACTGCCCTTGAGGATCTTGAACAGTCAAACTCTGAAGTCAATGAATTAAAGGAAAGACTCAAATAGGCTGATGAATTCATGAGAGAACTAAAGGATAAATTAAGTCTCTCTATGAAAGAGAGAAAGGAGCTGCTCCAACAATTGGCAAGACAAAGTGAAGAAAGTAATACAAATGAAGAATTGACTGAGAAAACCAAGTTATGTGAAAAGTTATCAAAAGAAGTCATTATGGTAAGACATGAAATGGAATCAGGAGTTATAAAGTATACTCAAGAGATTGAAGAGAAAAGAAAAGCTGAAGACAATCTAAGACAATCTCTTAAAGAGAAATCAGAAGAATACCACCAGATGGACAGGATTATCAGACATCTTGAATCTGATCTTGAAGATGCCAAAGATAATGAAGAAAAACTTGAGGATCAAATTGTCTCTCTCAAAAAAGATCTTCAAACAACAAATGAATATAAAGAAAAATTCAAGATAAGTTCTGCTCAACTTGAAGTTCTTCTTGGAAGTCAAAAAAGGGCAGATGACAAGTATGGTTTGGGATATGAGAAAGGAGAAAGCTCCGGATCTGGTTAAAAGAATTTTGGATCAGAAAATCCAAGGAATAGGCCTAGAAGACCTCCGGTAAGACAGCCCAATGCTCAAAGATATCCATCCTTCAATGGATACTACCACAGCTGCAATCACTTTGGTCACAAAGCTAATCAGTGCAGAAAGAGAATGAATCAGACTAATTCATCCTTCTCTGGACAGTGCTTTAACTGCAAAAGGTATGGACACAAGTCTCATGAATGCAGAAATATGCAAATAAACAAATCATTCAATGGTAGATGCTTTGCATGCAATAGAGTAGGTCATATGGCTAATCAATGTAGAACAAGAGGTTATCAGTCAAATATGCAAGGAAATGTTATTTGCCAAATCTGTAATAGGTCCGGTCATAATGCAAAAGTCTGCAGAAGCAAGAATCAGGACAAAAGAGGTCCGGTGTATAATCAGAATCAAGACAAGGGTAAACAAAAGATGAATGCGGATGAAGTTAGGAATCAGATGAACAAGATTTGGGTGAAGAAAAATTTAGAGAATGTAGAGGTTGGATCCGCACCAGACTCTAGTGCTGATATTCCTTCTGGAAATTAAAAGGTGAGCTCTGGCTCAGGGGGAGACTCAAAGAAAATCCTGTTCCCCTAGCCAATCAAGTGGTGCCAGATGTGGCACAAGATGCGGAGTAAAAGGTTTGAAGATATAAGTCTTGAGATGATCGAGATAAGATTTTAGAGGTCCGCATGGAGATGTGAAGAAGTTGTGATCGATCAAGTAAGACCTGTTCCGGGAGATGCTCCGGAATGACAGAAGATTACAAAAAGGTCCAGAGAGATCTGGAAGTGCATTGTCTTATTCTGCGGATTGGATAGAGTGTTTGGGATGTCCTTGTGATGTGTCATCTTGATTTGTTCATGGTTGGAAGATCCGCATGATGTTCATAAATCAGGACTGATCCAGTTCTTCAAGTTATCCAAATAAGGCAAACCGGAATAATGTAGGTCGAGCATTTATTGCAAACAGATATTAGGGTTTGCGAAACAATATAAGGGATTTCTCAATAATCACTTATTCATTCCACACCCAAGAAGAAGCGAAAAGCGGAGCTCTGCAACAAAATTCATCAAGTTCACCGAAGATCACTTGCAGAAGTTATTACACACAGAAATCAATTCAACCACTCCGTATAACCAAAGGTGCATAAGGTATTTTTCATTTTCAATATCTCACTGCAAATCTTTGAAAAATGGCCACTCTAAATATAGTTAAGATCTCTGATAGACCTCGCCCCACATTCAAGAAACATCCATACAAATCTTTAGAGGTAGATCCCCTAGGAGCCTTCTCTAGTGTTCCGCATGGTGTATTGCATACGAAGGACATTAGGGTTTACATACATGCAAATTTTGAAGACTTTGCGGATTAAAATTGATGGATATCTATCACAAACAGTTGATAGACGACTCCTTTGAGATTAAACCTTAGTACAAAGCCATCCAGGATAAGCACTTTGCACAGTGCATCCATTTCCCCTATTTTGAAGAAGATGAATGGGTCTGGTATGTACTAAGTAGAGTGCATGACAATTTTCTATGGTTGAACAAGCCTTTCAAGATCACCAAAGATGCAATTAGGGCTGTAATCGGTCTGCACTCATCCGGTGGATTACCTATTCTCAAGTCTGTCAAAAATCAGACAGTTAGTGATGCAACCAAATCTAAGTTTGACAAGAGATCTATGACAGTTGAAGACATCACTGAACCGGATGTCAAATTTGCATCTATGATAATTGGTTACAAGATCTATCACTCCAGTAGGGAAAATTTAGTACCGGGAACTGCAATTTACACAGCTTATCAAATGCTAAAGGAGAATGCAGACTATGACTTGTGTGAGCTTCTTGTAAACCAACTTTTGGAAAATCTGTAGAAGATCAAGAAGGACAAGAAAAACTCCTTCAAGTATGGCAATTTGATCCTTTGTCTCTTCTTTTATTACATGAATCCCAGATCCAGTGGATGGATATGGCAAAATGACAGACCAGTTGCCATCCAAATCAGAGATTAATTGCATGGACTTGGGGATGCTAAAGTAAGAAAAACAGCCCTGTGGGGATATTTCAAGAACTTCCAGAGCATGATGCATGCAAGAGAAAGAATACCCTAGTCTCTTGTTGAAAAGTACAAAGACATAGTATGCTTTATGGTAGAAATAGATCAGTGCCTAATGGAGGCAGTAGAACCAAGAACTGTGTGGATCATGCCCATGGGGTATGAAGTGGATGAACAGATTGTGGAGCTGCATGTTCAACACATGCTAAGTTAGCCTAAAGATCCAAAGGCAGAAAGGTTCAGAACATTTGAGGAACTGAGTATAAAAATTCATGTTGAACTCAGAGAACTGGAGATCAAGAGAAAGGTTAGAAAAGAAGTAGAACACATAGCACAAGGCCTTGGGATCTCCATGGAGGCACTTGATGCTCACCGAAAGAAGAAGGAAGGGGATGAGAAAGAGAAGAAGAGGGCATAAAAGAAAAGTGAAGAAAGTGTTCTGGTTGAAACTTCCACCCAGACCAGATCATCAAAAAGATCTGCGCCTCCCACAACCAAAAGCTCAAAACTGGAAGTCCAGGCATCTAGTAAAAGATCCAAGATGAAAGCCACAAGGGCTTATGGGAGTCAAAGAGATGAAGAGGAAACTGAATTAGATGAGGGAGTAAAAGAAATAAAGAAGCAGAAGAAGAAAGGATCCGGTAAACCCTCCACAGGCCAAGACAAGGAAGAAATGACAGAGAAATTTGTTGAAAAGCCCACCCTGTCTCTAGACAGTGTAATCAAATAAGTCACTATGGATGGGAACCTTCAACCAATGGCTGAATTCTATGATGACTACAATGAGGCTGACCAAAAGATCCTGCAGGAAGCTACTATCAGGTATCTTAACATTTACAATAAAGCTTTTATTGAGATTATCTCCGAAATCCCTAAGAGTCTAGAGAAGGAATTAGAAATAAGAAAGAACAATACCCAGACAAAAGATCTTGAGATTCGGGAGCAGATAGCTATTCAGCTATATCCTCAAATTGATCCCAAGACAATGAACATAATATTCAAAGACTGCAAAGATGAGTTCAGAAGTAAAGCAAGGATGAATAAACTCATGCTTGGTGAGACTGACAAGGTAGCCATGGATACAGAAGAGATCCTCCGAAAGGCCTTCAAAAGGTTTAATCTTCCTATTGTAGAGGACTTAGGTGTAGAAACAACTGTGGACTTGGAATCCTCTACTCCGGGAGAAGTGGCCCTTGAACAGACTAGCATCTCTCCTCCAGTTTCCCCTACAGTCTCCAGATCCCAAGAAGAAGAGAAATTACAGGAGAAAGAAGCAGCGGTAAAAGAAAAGGAGGTTGACAGCACCAAGGGTGCAGAGGAAGAGAAGACTCCAATAGAGAAAACCACGACTGATAGTGGTAAGAATGTGGAAATTCCAAAGGACAGTTCCAAGACTGCAAAAGAGAAGAAACATCTGTCTCCGGCAAGAGACACTGCACAAACTGTTCAAAAATTTCTGAGCCAAGAAACAATAGAGATTGATGAACCAGAGCTTCAAAAAGGTCCATTCAACTTTGATTCCCTCTCTCCGGTACAGACAATGAAGATAGCTTCATTTGCAAATGCTAAGGCAAATGAAAAACTCCTAAAGTCTCATATGGAAGACTGTGAGTTGATAGAGGCTGCTTCTGGAGTGCTTGAAAAGATTATGTCATCGGTCAAGATAGATCTGACAGCCTCCTTTTCTGATAATCTCAAAACCTTAGTCAGCAGTGTTGGTACACATTTTGATTCTCTAGAAAAATCAGCTGAAGAAAAGGTCTGAAAGGAGTTTTTGGATAAGAGATTTTCTGAAGTACTAGGATTAATCTCTAATGATAGGAGAAATATGAGTATTGGAATAAAGAGCTTAGAAAATGCTCTTAAGGATGGCAGTGACATTTACAAATTTTGTATCTCCTGGTCAAAGGCAACAGTAGAAATTGATAAGAAAATAAAAGAGGAACAGGACAAACTACTTAGTTTGTCTCAAAGTTTTGATCCTCTCTCTTCCTCCATAGTAAATCAAGAATGTCAAACTATTGCAATTATAAATGCAATCAAGAATTTTGAAAAGGAAAGGAAGAATATAATTAACCGGATGGGAGAACTTAGAAGGATTATAATCCCTAAGTTAGAAACTATGCATGAGGCCATAAATGATGCCAAGACTACTGCCCAAACCAATGATCTGACAGATCTTAAGAGGGCAGAAGCTTTTGCATTTTTTTTGAGTGGTCATATTTCAATTTTGGACAGAATGAAGCAAAGTTGGGCTACAGAACTCATCCAATTGAAGACATCCTTTGCAGACATTCTTCAGTTTTTGTGAATAAGTACTATACAGCCAAGTCTAGTAAAATTTTTGAAAATTTTGGTGTGCGGACCCTACCCTTTGCCATTGATGTCAAAGGGGGAGTGAGGAGTAGTGAAAAATGAGGAATCCAACTAAGGGGGAGTTCTGAAAATTGTATATAAAGATAGAGTATTAGCCAAGGGGGAGCATAGTGTAAACACTTAGTCATTTTTCGCTAAGTGTTGCCATCAATGCCAAAGGGGGAGATTGTTGGAAAGAGACACTATATGGATTCATGGTTGTTGTCATTGATGGCAACAAAGGTCATCCCACATATCTGCAAGTCATGGTGTGTCTCTACCGAAAGTCAGAATGAAGATTGTTGTGGTCTGGTGAACAAGAACAGAGCATGTGGCAAGGTCCAACAGATTGGTCTGGATCTCTTAGAGGAAGTGTCTTGGTGCAGTACAGATTTGGGGAAGTCAAGAGGACTACCTTGAGTGGTATATTCCAAGGATTTAGCCTCCGGTGATGGACAAGGAAAAAGATATGAATAGTTGAGTACCAGATTCCTGAGTGATAGTGAGAACAGAGGAAGAACTGACTGACAGAACATCAGACTATTTTCTGGATGTGTTACTGTTGATTGTAAAGGTTGTGAAGGAATGAATCATGTTTGGCCGACATGATTAATGATATCTACAAGTATATGCTTGATCCGCATTACTTGTTGTGCAAGGATTCAGCCGACAGAACAGAGTTTGTGAGAAAATAGACTGTTCCGTATGCTGACTAGAAAGGTGATGAAATTACTTGTGCGGATATATATGCATGATGGATTTAGCTATGAGAAGTGGAGTTATGTGATGGTGTATGCGAATAAGTGCAGAGCAGAGCAGAAGTAGTAAGAAAGATCTGGTATGTGAAAGGAAAGCAGAATAAAGAGCAGAGGAAAGATGAAGTGCAGCAGATCAGTGTACTGAGCCTAACCGGAACTGAACTCCAGCATATGTGGATGCTTCCAATCAGTTCAAGTATTGTATAACATTCTTTTGTAGACAGTGTGTCTCCTTGTAGGCAGTGTGCCTCTTTGTGAGTAGTGTGCTCAGGCAGTGAGCCCTAATTGGCAAGTGCCATTTTGTAATTCCTTATTCTTCTAACAGAGAATAATCTTTGGGTTAATCACCCCGTGGTTTTCTCCCTTAACAAGGTTTCCACGTCAAAAATACTGTGTCATGTGTTTTTCATTTCATGGTAATGTTTGTTTGATTCAATGCTACATTGATTAATAAGAAAGTTCAAAAGAAGAAATAATTAGGATAACTGAATCACCCCCCCCTCTCAGTTATCAACAGACTCTTGGAATGAGGTGGTGACATTTGTCACCCACCTATTCCACCAAGTCTTTCTCCCATCCACTTTCTCTCTCTTAAATATGTGGGAGAGAAAAGTGGAGCCAAAGGAGTGGGTGCCACATGTGCCCCAACCTTTCCTCCTAAGAAGGCCCACTCAACCCCAAGCTACCCTCACCAATTGTGGGAGAGGCTTGGAGTTGAGTCCTCCACAATTAAGGGGTCTTGAAGACTCCTCCAACCTAGGGAAGAGGAAAAGAAGAGGTTGAGTGTTTGACTCACTCTTCCTCTCCCTCCCAAACTTCCATTTTCGTCACTTTATTTTAGGGTGAAGTTAAAGTGACCAAACGAGAGTTTACCTAAGGTTATACAAGCTCAAATGGCCCCTAGACCCTAGGGGTACAACCTAGGGTGAATTTTAACCCATTTTGAGCACCATAGGTTGAGTAAAAACACATAAAAGGGGTCTCAAAAATTAAAATTCAAAAATAAAATTCAAATGACATTACAACTTACAACACCAATTAGAAATCAAATGAAAGAAGAGTAGACCTAACCCAACTAACACCATGCAACAACATTACAAAAATTCATCATGCAAACATAGTTGATCTTGGTTCCTCTTGGAACTAGATCAGCTTCACATGGGAAAACACCATAGTGTGTGGGATGTTCTCCGAATATCTGTGGCTTCATTAGAAACACCTACACATTCAAATGAAATGTTAATCCACATGTATATAGTAGCCGAAGCAAAGTGAAACGTACACTCACATCACCACATGATCATATAAACATCAAGAAATCATGTCATAATTAAAATCTAAAATTTGCATTTCAACATCCATCACAAGATAAAGTCTCATAATAAATTTCTAACTAAAATCACATGAATAGTATCCCAATAGCATCATAATTTAAATAATATGTCTAACATCATCAGTGAATCCATATCAAGGTCTAACCACATCGCAAACATGCTAAACATAATAAATCCACATAAAGCATAAAGTCTAACAACCTTGCAAATTGGAATCAACAGTCCCATAAGTCTAATATGTGTCATCAAGAATAAAATAAAGTAGTCAAATATAAGGGAATGAAAAGGTAGGCCTCACAGCCGGTGGAGTCTATTTCCTTTGTTTCCATCAATGACAACATTCAATCATTAGAATAGTGTCTCTTGCCAACATTGCTTTCATGCAAGCACATCTAGTTTTTGATAAATTAAAAAACAAAAGAAATCCCATTTTGTGGAATTCCATGATTGAAGGATACATTTTGTAGGATTTTTGTGAAGAGGGTGTTGCATTGTATGATGAAATGTAGAAGATAAAGGTGGGGCACTCCCATGAGGGGGTGTGGACAATTGCTGAAACAACAATAGTTTTTAGGTGGTGGTTGAGGCAATAGCTTTTTGGGTATGCATAGAATTAATAGGGTGAGGAGTATGATTTTGTCTTTCATTCCACTATGCATTGATAAATGGTGAATAGGGGAATTTTTAGTTGTACATTGGCACTAAAGAATAAAGGATTATTTTATTTATTAACAAAGAAGAGTTGATATTGAGGATTAGAATTTGTAGGTTTAATAGAAATTGTGAATCTGTTTGATCTGTTAGGTAATGATGATAATGGTGACCCGAGGGTAGTTTTGAATGCACTAACCATTTCAAAAGGAAAATAGGGAGCAAATAATAGGAGAGGTAATGTGCCTAGATGATGGTGGTGGTGTCTTCAAAATTACCGTCAAATCCTCTTCCCCCAGCTTAGGCCGGTATGCAATCTCAAATCCTTTTATTTTCTATAAAAAATGCCATTTTGACAAAAAAAATGTTTAGTTGGCCTTTTTAGGGTTTTGGATTGTTTCATCTACAATTGTTTTCGATGTTGTGTTAGTGCATGGGATTTTTTTATCACTTATGAGAAAAATGCATTTAGTGTTTTAAATTTTCCCATGGGATGTTTTTCTATTGCTTGGTTTATTTCTTTTTATTTATGTTTAATTTTTTTGTCATTGGCTGGGAAATATTTAGTCAACTTTAATATGAACACCTTGATATATAATAGACCTTATATTTCCATAGTCTATAATAATGCTTCAAAGTGCTTCTGGATGTAAATTTGTAGAGATGATTGTCAAAAATCTCTACATAGTTACATCTAGAAGATATATGTATACTCAAAAACATTAATCGATTGAATCATCAGGCATATTGGGATTGGAGTGTGGTTCTCGTAAATTTATTAGGGATTTGAATTATGTTATCACTGATGCTCACAATTCTTGTTCTCAACCTAACAACCCTTCTTGTTTGGCATCACTATGTACTTCTTTCAGTAGATTAGCCCCAATCTGAGGATCAATTTACTTGGGCAGATTACAGATAAGAGAGGTCTAAAACTCAGAAAAAGATTTGTTGTTCGAACAGCACCTGATGTAGAGAGATTGACAAGGCGTAATCCATTAGATTTTTCCCACTGTAAGTTGACAATTTTATAATCTTTTAATTTTTTTAGGGGTGAATTTTATTTGGTCATGTTGATGCCAGTTAATTATGTTTATGTCTAAAATAGGTTTAAGGATATGGGTTATTTTCATAATAAATTTTGTGTTTATATGATACCCAGTTAATATATATTGAACGTTTTGTCCATTTCTGTAATGGGTTTGGGGATATGCCATGCTTTTATTAAATTAGTTACATACTAGTCACATTGTTTCTGTATGGGGTTTGGGGAAATGGTTGTATTCATTAAATTAATTTGTGTTGGCCGTGTTAAAATTTTATCTACAAATTAGGTGAAATTCATGTAATCTTAACTGCATAAATCTTGCAAGGACTTTTGAAGATATGGTCCGTTCTCATTATAATATTTTTTAAAGCTAGATACCTAGTCAATACTCATTTAAATCCTAGTTAAAGATTAACTGCATCACTCCTTACTCCTTTAACTGGTTACAACATATGTCAATACAATTTTATTATAATATCTGGTTAAAATTTATCTAGTACATAGGTAAGATTTATTGTTGCACGATTCCTTTTAACTTTGAAGAAATGCTCTCTTAATTCTGCTCCCCCGCCTCCCCCTTTTACCATTACTTTTTTTGTATTTACCTAATACACATTAAAAGTTTATCCAAAGCCCAGGTAAAGTTACCTAAAACATAATTAAGTTTAGCCACAGTTTTTCTAATGGTTTTGTGTCCTATTTTCATTACATTTTTTATATATTTATCTTGAACCTAGTTAAATTTTTGCTATAAACTAGTTAAAATTTAGATAATGATAAAACCCAATTAAAATAGATACGTAATGATGCAGAGTGCACAGAGGAAGTGCACAACTGATCAAACTTATGACCGGTGAGAGAGTGACTTATGTCTTGGTGATCTATGTAACGCCCGCCTTGAACGCCTTAAAGAATACACACTTTTGCAATATGAAACAGGAAATTTTTTTTTTAAATGATTAAGCAACGTTAACACAACTACTTACAACATATTCTCTAAGGGTCCAAGGCTGCATCACTTAACAAACCGACTAACACAAATTAACATACATCAACAACTGATCTAAATCCAATGCATAATTGAACAACTGATTCATATTCATTGCAATCATCAAATAACGGAATCTGCATGATTAAATACATAACTGAAATGCTTTCATATAAGTACATCAAGACATCATTACATTGCCACTTTTAGTCTACATCAAAAGTTACATACATAAGAATGTTCTGTTACACAAATCCGGTACAAGGTTATACACATACATCTTCATCAACTGGTACAAGCACAACTGAAACAAATCCTTTTCTGCATAAGATCCTGACAAGAGAACCAATGGATAAAATAGCTCTTCCACCCGACCATGTGGAACCCAAAGGTCCACCCCCCGAGCTAGGAGTTAACATGAGGTCCCATACACTGACAGTCAGGTAGACGAAGGACAAACAAGAACAAAGGACGACCAAACGCCAATACAACACATGGCAATATCAATACAACACAACATAACTTAACTTAACTTTCACTTTCACTTTCACTTCACTTCCAGAGGCGACACAAAACAAACGAGGAGAGACCAAACAAGGAATGCTAGGTTGTAGTAGGGAGAGTGTCATCGCATGGTCCTAACATGGGTTATCCTGACAGCCTCTCACTAGGCGTCGGCCCCCATCTATGGTTATCCTGACAGCCTCTCACTAGGCGCCGGCCCCATAGGGTGACACATGCGGAATCGACCTTCCTTTCATGAGGACAAGGAAGTCAATCATGCCGACCAGGCCTTCTCTACCCATCCTTAGTCTAAACAAGCACTACAGGCCATGGGAGAGGAATCCATCAATCTTATTAGTGTGAAATCTACCCTTAACCCCCTAATTAATTTTTAGGTTATCACTTGATTAATCTACTTCCAACGGGTTATCCTGACTGCCCCTCTGGCGCCGGCCCCACGTTGAAAGCCACTCTCCTTCCTAACACCTAGTAATCCTCAAAACATCATGCAAGACTTATAACAATACACGTAAATGAACACTGCAAGGCATAAACCCTCTTGCATCAAAATAGAATCATAACATCAATTGTTATCCAACACTTTTAACATTGCAAGACTTTATTCTTTTACAGATTTCAGATCTCTCCTTACGACAAAACAATGCAATAAGATCACATGAGGTTTGATATCTCATCCTGAGATTATTACTTTACAAGACACAACATTCAACCTTGACAGAACCTCATTGTACTTCATACTTTATTTGATACACATAAACGCTATTACATCGTAATTACAACATCAACAATACACAAGCTGCAAATACTCAACAATGACGACTTAGCCTCTGGAATTCGGGTTTGAACAACCTTAAATCGACTCATTACCACACTCAATCAATTCAATTCAAAATTCAGGAGATAAAATACTATCATTCATTCTCAGTTCAATGCAAACAGCTTCTGAAATAAAATCAACATTATATTACAACAATTAAATTAATACCTTGCAACAAATCTCTAACTAATCTTTATTTTGTTTCAAAAGATAAATAAATTGATTAACTAAAACATTACAATAATAATAAAGAACCACTTAATTTCTGTTTACCATTCGACACTTTCATAACGATACGATCTTTATATACTTTCCTTCAATCTTGTCCAATTAACTTTATTCTATAAAGGATAATAACGCTAGGAGAGATATCTTACGGCTGAACGATAACTACACGAGGAGAGTTCAATCACGAAATGTTTGTTATCCTTCACACGGTCTTGCAGACATTCTAACGAGCTCAACCAAATAGATTCCTTTATGATGATCTGAAACTGATCTTACCCATAGTGATTTAATTCCTTAGGGAGAATGGTCGTAAAAGTGCCCTATGCGAATAGTTTGAGATACTTTACTACTGAGATGTAAAATTGCTATTGACTGTTTTTCCAGAGAAGTGGATAGCATCAGACCTTAACCAGTCATTTCGGACAGACATTGACATCTCAATCATTTTGTAGGATTCGACAGTTGATTTCTGTATGTACTCAGTTGAATTCCCTCAATATGACCATGTATGGCACTTCAAGATAGAAGATCGACATAAGGGTTCATAAAACAAAAGGAATACGACAGAGAGAATGCTAAAACCGTGGCTTGAAAGGCTGGTAACAGCGATCTAGCAAATACATAACATAATGCATTTCAGGCAATACTCCTCCAGATTCGCTGTGAAAGCAGTAGTAATCGATGCAAGACAAAATAGACAACACTTAGCCAATGAATTCGTTCAAGGCAAGGGCGATCTTTCCCGGATGATCATAATCGCTCTATCTGATGGTTATCAACTGTTTGGAGGCCAGCATGATTTCGATCACCCTAACTATGGAGTGGACTGGTCAGATATAACACTAACTTTAGATTTTCATGTTTTGCAATGCAGGAATCCTAATTTATTAATACAAGCAAATTATAAGGACGGCAGTTCGATAAGTTCTCAAATGGAATTGTTAAAACAGATTATAATACGGCTGGAACCAATTATTAGATAACAGTTACGGGTGAGAGCAAACTTTGACAACTTTTACAGCAGGTTGGTTGAGTGACGCAGATTTAATGATCTTAGTGGTGGTGGTAATTGTATATCTGATGACACATCTTAAGTAGATATCCATTTCGCTCTCCGATCTTTGCGAAATTCAATTCTACAAATGCAAGTGTGTAAATGCTATGAAGCATTGATTCTAATTAAGTGACAGCTGTTCAGAGGTGGAGAAGAATCCATTTAGGTGTCAAGAAGCTGTACGTTATACGTTACTAACAATTTTCTGAATGAATCTCTGCATTGAATATGTTTACATGGAACGTCTAGTGTCCACATAATCACATGGCACCCATTGTGTTTTTAATACCATTTTCCTGTGGTGCTTGTTTACATTGGCCTTCCTAGTTGATGCATAACTTTATCCATCGAGTAAGATGTATTCTGGAGAATGGCGTTATGGAAGCATTATCACTATTAGTAATAGTTGATAGAATACAGTATCATGGATCAGAAGGGTGGACTTAGAGATAGCACTAGAGGACAACCATTCTAAAACCACCGAATATCTTATTATTGATGTTTCACTTTATTTATATGGATCATTGTCTGTGCGCTAAGAACAGAGTTCAGCACATCTCCAAAAGCCGTCAGCTAGATACAGCATGACCAAATAATTAAATTATTGTGATAAGCCCACGATGCTCAAAACGACCTGCAAAGTTTCTGCGCTAAAACAGAATCTTAGATAATCATTCTACCCAAGCAAATATAGTTTGACATTGGCAAATCATATTAACAGAGCAACGTCATTATATTTCTATCATCAGTATTGAGGCTAAACCCCTCTAACCTACTCACCGGGCAGGTTCCAGAGCAATGGACGAAAACAGGTGCAAGCTTTCAGCCTTCTTAATGGCGAACCTTTATTATAAGGCTATAGTTTTGAAAACAGAACATCTAGAATCCGTTGCATATTCTTGGCACGAGTTATCATTGACATGGTCCTTTTGTCTTGTAATAACAGTCTACAGATGTATAACCGTCACCAAGAGTGCTGTTCAAAATGGGGAATCATCGTATTGATCTTATGTAGGAAAGGTGAATGGAACACCACCGATTGCTTCTTACAAGACATTTGTCAGGGAAGCTAGCGGCCACAGGATTTGGTGGACGATTCAAGGGCAGCATTGTCTGGAGGAATAGGCGAATGAAAAGGATTCAATACTTTCATTTAACGCAATGATAATAAGGCAGCGAAACTAACTAAGAGCATTACCTCCCTATTACGCCCTAGAAATTGCCACCTACAGTGATAATTCAGTAATCGAATGGAATCCTTTAAAAATGCTTTACTCTCAAGCAAATGAGATTGATCTAAATTAACTTATCTGTAGAATACTCAAAAGTATTTCTCACTCTGCAATTCATGCCTGAAATTCTACTTAATTTAGTTTTTACATAAATCCCTATCGTAACTTCTGTTAATATTAAAACTAGGAACAAAAGGGCGATTTGAATATTTTTCCGTTAAAATTAATGAATCTTGACCTAATTTAGCCAGCTGAAAACTACGGACAACAAGAAGATTTAAATTTCTTTCCCTCAGAATTAATGGGTTTTGACCTCATTTAACCACATGTATTAACACTTGAAAAGATCACTTACCCCAGTTACATCAAGTCTTTCACCTGGGGTACAAATTTCAAGGCACTGTGTTGTAATGGTAATAGGGGGCGCTTACAGAAGTGCACAACAGATTCAAATCATAATACGGACGGACAAGTGCTAAGATTGTGGACAGCGAAAATGGGGCACATCCAAGATCATCGCTCAGCTTATTTAGAGGCCTGTAACTCGTGGTATCCAACATATATGCGAGTGATTGACGGAGGCATGCTTGAAAAGACTTCTGGAACTTTAATGAGGCGAAACACAGTAGTAGCCGCGAACTCTCCAACTCGCCCAGGCGTTACCTCTTGCAGCGTCTTCCAACATTAACGATCCACTGCTAAACATTATCAAACGCTACAAGGCATAACGAATAGAGCCCCGACCAGATCGCTAAACTAGGTTTAATCAGCAACGAACAGCCTGTCAAAATATGCATTCAACCTCTCTGGAAAGAATCTGCACTTTACACGCTTGGAAATTCGCGCAAGTCTAGGCATTTCTATAAATTTTGATTTGCACCAGGTGTATAAGATCGAACTGGCTGTTGGAACGCATTGTCCTTGAAAGACTCCTCTTATACTTTCATGGAGATCCATGACAAGATGACAATGACGCGTGCGCAGAATTAGTGTCTAAACGGAAGAAAACTCCAGCTATGGAGTACGCTAGAAAACGGTACATAGTATAATACTTTCATTCAAAATGAGAGATAACAAGGCAGCGGCTACCTAACATTATCGGTCCTCCAAAAGAATAAAACCTAACACATCACAACCCTAGATGAAAGACGAAATATCAAAGCTTCAGAGGTTTTTCACCAAATCGAATAACAATAAGACCATGGCGGCGAACTACCAATCACGCCTTAGCATTGCCAACTCGCGGCACTTTCCAATATTATTGAGTCACTGGTAAATCTTACTAAGGATTCAAAAGAATAAATTAAATCTCAAGTAACCATCGCTACGCAGGTTGCTGAGCAGATAGAATTTTCATATACAGATGTGGGGAAAGCAGATTTAAAAGGCACGCAGCCCATGAGGATCAATGGATACAAAGGACATTCAGCGAGTTTCCAGACAGTTTCCAGCTAAACACAGAGACAGAAACATTAATAACATTAATCTGATCTTACAGAGATGACTAGCTGTAGCCAACAGCGATCTACGGCGACCCTATCGAGGTGTCCGTTACATCTACAAACCCTAGCAAGGTTTCGCCAGTCTGAGAGTGCATACGGAATGATTCGGCAAACAGTGGAAGGAAGGCAATCGACTAATGGAGTCCTTGAGCAGAAAGGAACGATTTGAAACCCTAAGAGAGGATGCTGTTCGCACACAGAAAGGACAGACTGCCGAACTATGCGGGATCAAACAAACTATAAAAACATTTGCAGATTGAAAGGAAGTTCAGAGATAAGGCATTCGACGGAACCTGATTTCGCAATCACCGCGACGAACCTGCTCCAATTGTTGCAGTTCTCCGCTGCTTCTTTCCTTACCCCTGTCATGTCCTCCTTGTTGCACCGGCAATTCTTTTATAACTCAGTCTCTTTCTCTTCTCCTAGGGCTTGGCACGCGATCCCGTGCAAAACTCCTTTAAAGAATATGTACTTTTATTTAATTTAAAGATCCCAATTATTATATACTTTATTTTATTATTATTTTATTAATATATCTTTTTATAGCCGACCCAATTTATTGTTATAAATAGAATAGTACTATATCGATAATATATAATTTTGTACTATCCTATAATTTATTTTATTAATCCAGTTGTGCAACACAATTTACAAGCATGATTACATCTATTTATTTATTTAAATATATATTATAATTAATATTATATTGAATAATACAAACTTCTTACAACTTTATTTATCAACAGCACTTCTATTAAAATAGTAATTTATTTATAGCTAAAATCGACAACTAACGGCATTATGCCCATTTAACAACACTTATACTCTTCCGTAGAATAATTCTAATTAAAGCACAACATTGCCACACATACTTAAACACCTGCAGAACTCATTAGACTCCAAGATACGGCATTACCTGACCGTAAGACATGGGCGAATAACCACCACTAACCACAAGGGTAAACTGACGACCAAGGAACACTG
The DNA here is from genome assembly GCA_027924645.1 of Cunninghamia lanceolata. Lineage (NCBI taxonomy): Eukaryota > Viridiplantae > Streptophyta > Pinopsida > Cupressales > Cupressaceae > Cunninghamia > Cunninghamia lanceolata. The sequence goes on from BSBN01000111.1 coordinate 647,070, forward strand.
ACTAGGGACCTCACGTTAACTCCAACAACTAATCCATTGTCGAAGGCACGCTCAGACCTGTAATCAGGTGGAGTCGATGCCTAGTACCTGCATCCTGCAGCAACGCATAGTTAACCGTAACAAGATAGACATATACATCACATGCAGTCCTATCGTGAATGGAAATCGCAGTGAGGTAGGGTACTCGAAAATGAGTAATACAACACTGTTCCATTCACGCTTATAAATAACAATCAACTATATTGAACAGAGTATCAGATTACTAATCTACGACATAAAATGATCAACTAACTTCCAATCCATATAATGAATAATATCAAAGCATCTAAAACATCAGTTCATTTATCAAATTGTAAAGCATAAAATGACATAATCCAACATCAACATCTGTTATCATAATAATTAAGTTCACAATGAAGTAACAAGATAACAAGAGATTCATCATCTACGGTCTAGGACACTATAAAGTTTAAGCAAACATCAATCTGATGGACGATGAGACGAGGGGCACTACATCCTCCCCCCCTAGGATCAGGCTTACTCCTGGAAGCCTGCGAACAAACATGGGTGAAATGTATTGAGTTTGGGCAGTTTTCATAACACTATGCAAACATGGAAGCACACACTGTGCATAAGATCTATTAACAGAAAAGTCTTGATATACTGACTTTACACCTTTAGCCGCATGATACCAAAATTTATCATTTTATAAGCACTATATACATGATTTAACACACCTACACGAATTCAAATTACCACGAATCACATCTCAAGGCTGCACAAGGATCCCTCTGGGCACTGGTAACTGACCTACTAAGGCATAACACAAAAATCTATGAGCCAAAAGCCAACATCTATCCCACACAATCCATACCACACACTCTGAGACTTGATGGTGCTAGGGCACACACACATGATTAGCCCATCCAAACAAGACAACAATGACCTAACTCCTACAGCAAAATTTAATTAGCCTCCAAGAAATAGTCCTAGCCTCGGATATCCCCATCCTCAAGGTTCCCTGTATCTACTTCCTCGTATACGCTCACCAAGTCTGCCTCATACATCCTTGGAGAGAAATCACAATACGACACACGGCCGACGTCGAAAACAATAAGGAAAAACTAGTTTAGCCACCAAAGTCAGATACAAACATAAAATAAAGATTAGATTTCATCAACAAAACAAGAAATGCGCTCAATTCAACACTAAACCAAATGTAACCACAAGGGTTACGCACAAATGAAGTTCACAAGGTGTGGCTAAACCATCGCAATCAAATATAAACAAAATGTCGGCCTTTTCAATTAATAGAAAATCATCAATAATTATAAGGAAAATACAAAATCTTTGAAATTGCACTATACAACACTGCGTGACTAGATACTAGCCACCAAACGAGGAAGGAGGGAACAACGTCAGGTTATCCTCAACTTTTTATTCCACACAATAAGGGCTCTACATAAGCACTAAGAACATCCCAGAATGCACACTTCACATGAGGAGGTACAAGCATCTAGTCCTCTACCTGACAACTCCTCTAACCAACCAAAGCTCCGTAAGGATAGGATGATCGTCGAGAGACACCTCTCGACTCTCCCCTAATTCCAAATTGTTCACCATCATGGCAAACAACTGTCAACCTTGACTCATGCATTTCTTTGACCGTATGGCAGATATCATATGCAGGGGAATGGATTTCTACATGCCAACTACCTCTACCTTAACCTCTAGGCATCTACCTATGTATACACTGCCAAGGGACACCCTCACGCTGTTAGGCAAGGATGACAAAGGAAGAAGAAAATCTACAGAGTTTAAGCAACTAGGATACCATAATGGGACTATGCACACCCAGAGTACCCAGTGTTTAAACTTGGCTCTGATACCAGATGTAACGCCCGCCTTGAACGCCTTAAAGAATACACACTTTTGCAATATGAAACAGGAAATTTTTTTTTTAAATGATTAAGCAACGTTAACACAACTACTTACAACATATTCTCTAAGGGTCCAAGGCTGCATCACTTAACAAACCGACTAACACAAATTAACATACATCAACAACTGATCTAAATCCAATGCATAATTGAACAACTGATTCATATTCATTGCAATCATCAAATAACGGAATCTGCATGATTAAATACATAACTGAAATGCTTTCATATAAGTACATCAAGACATCATTACATTGCCACTTTTAGTCTACATCAAAAGTTACATACATAAGAATGTTCTGTTACACAAATCCGGTACAAGGTTATACACATACATCTTCATCAACTGGTACAAGCACAACTGAAACAAATCCTTTTCTGCATAAGATCCTGACAAGAGAACCAATGGATAAAATAGCTCTTCCACCCGACCATGTGGAACCCAAAGGTCCACCCCCCAAGCTAGGAGTTAACATGAGGTCCCATACACTGACAGTCAGGTAGACGAAGGACAAACAAGAACAAAGGACGACCAAACGCCAATACAACACATGGCAATATCAATACAACACAACATAACTTAACTTAACTTTCACTTTCACTTTCACTTCACTTCCAGAGGCGACACAAAACAAATGAGGAGAGACCAAACAAGGAATGCTAGGTTGTAGTAGGGAGAGTGTCATCGCATGGTCCTAACATGGGTTATCCTGACAGCCTCTCACTAGGCGCCGGCCCCCATCTATGGTTATCCTGACAGCCTCTCACTAGGCGCCGGCCCCATAGGGTGACACATGCGGAATCGACCTTCCTTTCATGAGGACAAGGAAGTCAATCATGCCGACCAGGCCTTCTCTACCCATCCTTAGTCTAAACAAGCACTACAGGCCATGGGAGAGGAATCCATCAATCTTATTAGTGTGAAATCTACCCTTAACCCCCTAATTAATTTTTAGGTTATCACTTGATTAATCTACTTCCAACGGGTTATCCTGACTGCCCCTCTGGCGCCGGCCCCACGTTGAAAGCCACTCTCCTTCCTAACACCTAGTAATCCTCAAAACATCATGCAAGACTTATAACAATACACGTAAATGAACACTGCAAGGCATAAACCCTCTTGCATCAAAATAGAATCATAACATCAATTGTTATCCAACACTTTTAACATTGCAAGACTTTATTCTTTTACAGATTTCAGATCTCTCCTTACAACAAAACAATGCAATAAGATCACATGAGGTTTGATATCTCATCCTGAGATTATTACTTTACAAGACACAACATTCAACCTTGACAGAACCTCATTGTACTTCATACTTTATTTGATACACATAAACGCTATTACATCGTAATTACAACATCAACAATACACAAGCTGTAAATACTCAACAATGACGACTTAGCCTCTGGAATTCGGGTTTGAACAACCTTAAATCGACTCATTACCACACTCAATCAATTCAATTCAAAATTCAGGAGATAAAATACTATCATTCATTCTCAGTTCAATGCAAACAGCTTCTGAAATAAAATCAACATTATATTACAACAATTAAATTAATACCTTGCAACAAATCTCTAACTAATCTTTATTTTGTTTCAAAAGATAAATAAATTGATTAACTAAAACATTACAATAATAATAAAGAACCACTTAATTTCTGTTTACCATTCGACACTTTCATAACGATACGATCTTTATATACTTTCCTTCAATCTTGTCCAATTAACTTTATTCTATAAAGGATAATAACGCTAGGAGAGATATCTTACGGCTGAACGATAACTACACGAGGAGAGTTCAATCACGAAATGTTTGTTATCCTTCACACGGTCTTGCAGACATTCTAACGAGCTCAACCAAATAGATTCCTTTATGATGATCTGAAACTGATCTTACCCATAGTGATTTAATTCCTTAGGGAGAATGGTCGTAAAAGTGCCCTATGCGAATAGTTTGAGATACTTTACTACTGAGATGTAAAATTGCTATTGACTGTTTTTCCAGAGAAGTGGATAGCATCAGACCTTAACCAGTCATTTCGGACAGACATTGACATCTCAATCATTTTGTAGGATTCGACAGTTGATTTCTGTATGTACTCAGTTGAATTCCCTCAATATGACCATGTATGGCACTTCAAGATAGAAGATCGACATAAGGGTTCATAAAACAAAAGGAATACGACAGAGAGAATGCTAAAACCGTGGCTTGAAAGGCTGGTAACAGCGATCTAGCAAATACATAACATAATGCATTTCAGGCAATACTCCTCCAGATTCGCTGTGAAAGCAGTAGTAATCGATGCAAGACAAAATAGACAACACTTAGCCAATGAATTCGTTCAAGGCAAGGGCGATCTTTCCCGGATGATCATAATCGCTCTATCTGATGGTTATCAACTGTTTGGAGGCCAGCATGATTTCGATCACCCTAACTATGGAGTGGACTGGTCAGATATAACACTAACTTTAGATTTTCATGTTTTGCAATGCAGGAATCCTAATTTATTAATACAAGCAAATTATAAGGACGGCAGTTCGATAAGTTCTCAAATGGAATTGTTAAAACAGATTATAATATGGCTGGAACCAATTATTAGATAACAGTTACGGGTGAGAGCAAACTTTGACAACTTTTACAGCAGGTTGGTTGAGTGACGCAGATTTAATGATCTTAGTGGTGGTGGTAATTGTATATCTGATGACACATCTTAAGTAGATATCCATTTCGCTCTCCGATCTTTGCGAAATTCAATTCTACAAATGCAAGTGTGTAAATGCTATGAAGCATTGATTCTAATTAAGTGACAGCTGTTCAGAGGTGGAGAAGAATCCATTTAGGTGTCAAGAAGCTGTACGTTATACGTTACTAACAATTTTCTGAATGAATCTCTGCATTGAATATGTTTACATGGAACGTCTAGTGTCCACATAATCACATGGCACCCATTGTGTTTTTAATACCATTTTCCTATGGTGCTTGTTTACATTGGCCTTCCTAGTTGATGCATAACTTTATCCATCGAGTAAGATGTATTCTGGAGAATGGCGTTATGGAAGAATTATCACTATTAGTAATAGTTGATAGAATACAGTATCATGGATCAGAAGGGTGGACTTAGAGATAGCACTAGAGGACAACCATTCTAAAACCACCGAATATCTTATTATTGATGTTTCACTTTATTTATATGGATCATTGTCTGTGCGCTAAGAACAGAGTTCAGCACATCTCCAAAAGCCGTCAGCTAGATACAGCATGACCAAATAATTAAATTATTGTGATAAGCCCACGATGCTCAAAACGACCTGCAAAGTTTCTGCGCTAAAACAGAATCTTAGATAATCATTCTACCCAAGCAAATATAGTTTGACATTGGCAAATCATATTAACAGAGCAACGTCATTATATTTCTATCATCAGTATTGAGGCTAAACCCCTCTAACCTACTCACCGGGCAGGTTCCAGAGCAATGGACGAAAACAGGTGCAAGCTTTCAGCCTTCTTAATGGCGAACCTTTATTATAAGGCTATAGTTTTGAAAACAGAACATCTAGAATCCGTTGCATATTCTTGGCACGAGTTATCATTGACATGGTCCTTTTGTCTTGTAATAACAGTCTACAGATGTATAACCGTCACCAAGAGTGCTGTTCAAAATGGGGAATCATCGTATTGATCTTATGTAGGAAAGGTGAATGGAACACCACTGATTGCTTCTTACAAGACATTTGTCAGGGAAGCTAGCGGCCACAGGATTTGGTGGACGATTCAAGGGCAGCATTGTCTGGAGGAATAGGCGAATGAAAAGGATTCAATACTTTCATTTAACGCAATGATAATAAGGCAGCGAAACTAACTAAGAGCATTACCTCCCTATTACGCCCTAGAAATTGCCACCTACAGTGATAATTCAGTAATCGAATGGAATCCTTTAAAAATGCTTTACTCTCAAGCAAATGAGATTGATCTAAATTAACTTATCTGTAGAATACTCAAAAGTATTTCTCACTCTGCAATTCATGCCTGAAATTCTACTTAATTTAGTTTTTACATAAATCCCTATCGTAACTTCTGTTAATATTAAAACTAGGAACAAAAGGGCGATTTGAATATTTTTCCGTTAAAATTAATGAATCTTGACCTAATTTAGCCAGCTGAAAACTACGGACAACAAGAAGATTTAAATTTCTTTCCCTCAGAATTAATGGGTTTTGACCTCATTTAACCACATGTATTAACACTTGAAAAGATCACTTACCCCAGTTACATCAAGTCTTTCACCTGGGGTACAAATTTCAAGGCACTGTGTTGTAATGGTAATAGGGGGCGCTTACAGAAGTGCACAACAGATTCAAATCATAATACGGACGGACAAGTGCTAAGATTGTGGACAGCGAAAATGGGGCACATCCAAGATCATCGCTCAGCTTATTTAGAGGCCTGTAACTCGTGGTATCCAACATATATGCGAGTGATTGACGGAGGCATGCTTGAAAAGACTTCCGGAACTTTAATGAGGCGAAACACAGCAGTAGCCGCGAACTCTCCAACTCGCCCAGGCGTTACCTCTTGCAGCGTCTTCCAACATTAACGATCCACTGCTAAACATTATCAAACGCTACAAGGCATAACGAATAGAGCCCCGACCAGATCGCTAAACTAGGTTTAATCAGCAACGAACAGCCTGTCAAAATATGCATTCAACCTCTCTGGAAAGAATCTGCACTTTACACGCTTGGAAATTCGCGCAAGTCTAGGCATTTCTATAAATTTTGATTTGCACCAGGTGTATAAGATCGAACTGGCTGTTGGAACGCATTGTCCTTGAAAGACTCCTCTTATACTTTCATGGAGATCCATGACAAGATGACAATGACGCGTGCGCAGAATTAGTGTCTAAACGGAAGAAAACTCCAGCTATGGAGTACGCTAGAAAACGGTACATAGTATAATACTTTCATTCAAAATGAGAGATAACAAGGCAGCGGCTACCTAACATTATCGGTCCTCCAAAAGAATAAAACCTAACACATCACAACCCTAGATGAAAGACGAAATATCAAAGCTTCAGAGGTTTTTCACCAAATCGAATAACAATAAGACCATGGCGGCGAACTACCAATCACGCCTTAGCATTGCCAACTCGCGGCACTTTCCAATATTATTGAGTCACTGGTAAATCTTACTAAGGATTCAAAAGAATAAATTAAATCTCAAGTAACCATCGCTACGCAGGTTGCTGAGCAGATAGAATTTTCATATACAGATGTGGGGAAAGCAGATTTAAAAGGCACGCAGCCCATGAGGATCAATGGATACAAAGGACATTCAGCGAGTTTCCAGACAGTTTCCAGCTAAACACAGAGACAGAAACATTAATAACATTAATCTGATCTTACAGAGATGACTAGCTGTAGCCAACAGCGATCTACGGCGACCCTATCGAGGTGTCCGTTACATCTACAAACCCTAGCAAGGTTTCGCCGGTCTGAGAGTGCATACGGAATGATTCGGCAAACAGTGGAAGGAAGGCAATCGACTAATGGAGTCCTTGAGCAGAAAGGAACGATTTGAAACCCTAAGAGAGGATGCTGTTCGCACACAGAAAGGACAGACTGCCGAACTATGCGGGATCAAACAAACTATAAAAACATTTGCAGATTGAAAGGAAGTTCAGAGATAAGGCATTCGACGGAACCTGATTTCGCAATCACCGCGACGAACCTGCTCCAATTGTTGCAGTTCTCCGCTGCTTCTTTCCTTACCCCTGTCATGTCCTCCTTGTTGCACCGGCAATTCTTTTATAACTCAGTCTCTTTCTCTTCTCCTAGGGCTTGGCACGCGATCCCGTGCAAAACTCCTTTAAAGAATATGTACTTTTATTTAATTTAAAGATCCCAATTATTATATACTTTATTTTATTATTATTTTATTAATATATCTTTTTATAGCCGACCCAATTTATTGTTATAAATAGAATAGTACTATATCGATAATATATAATTTTGTACTATCCTATAATTTATTTTATTAATCCAGTTGTGCAACACAATTTACAAGCATGATTACATCTATTTATTTATTTAAATATATATTATAATTAATATTATATTGAATAATACAAACTTCTTACAACTTTATTTATCAACAGCACTTCTATTAAAATAGTAATTTATTTATAGCTAAAATCGACAACTAACGGCATTATGCCCATTTAACAACACTTATACTCTTCCGTAGAATAATTCTAATTAAAGCACAACATTGCCACACATACTTAAACACCTGCAGAACTCATTAGACTCCAAGATACGGCATTACCTGACCGTAAGACATGGGCGAATAACCACCACTAACCACAAGGGTAAACTGACGACCAAGGAACACTGACTAGGGACCTCACGTTAACTCCAACAACTAATCCATTGTCGAAGGCACGCTCAGACCTGTAATCAGGTGGAGTCGATGCCTAGTACCTGCATCCTGCAGCAACGCATAGTTAACCGTAACAAGATAGACATATACATCACATGCAGTCCTATCGTGAATGGAAATCGCAGTGAGGTAGGGTACTCGAAAACGAGTAATACAACACTGTTCCATTCACGCTTATAAATAACAATCAACTATATTGAACAGAGTATCAGATTACTAATCTACGACATAAAATGATCAACTAACTTCCAATCCATATAATGAATAATATCAAAGCATCTAAAACATCAGTTCATTTATCAAATTGTAAAGCATAAAATGACATAATCCAACATCAACATCTGTTATCATAATAATTAAGTTCACAATGAAGTAACAAGATAACAAGAGATTCATCATCTACGGTCTAGGACACTATAAAGTTTAAGCAAACATCAATCTGATGGACGATGAGACGAGGGGCACTACAATCTATTTTTATCAACCAAACATACCCTGTCGGCCACCTTGCAACTTCTTTGTCCAATCTCTTAACTCTGCCCGACAACCCAACTCCACTTTGTCTTTGGAGAGACTTTTTCTATCGGTGGCGTCTTCTTACCTTCTATTGATTCCCTGATGGTAGTTAAGTTCCCACTCACCTTAACCATGGCGGTTAGTCGTGACCTTTTTAGCAAGTCTTCAATCATCGGTGACCACTTGTGAACATTGGCCAATGTGCCAATACACTTGACATTGCTCAACTATCCCCTGACACTTCGGTGAGACTTCCTTCATCGGCAAGCTCCTTGTTTGTTCTCCCGATATGCCGATATATGATATCTTCCATGAGACTAAAGTTGTTCTTCACCAATTAACCTCCTATCGGTCCAACACTATTTATTGATATAACTTTGAAAAGCTTCACTGAGGAGCTGTGTTACACCGATGGCAACTTTTGTTTCTCTGCAACTACATAGACACCAAACTAGTATACATAAACAAAAATCAACAGACTGGAAGGGGGTCTATAATCCTCTGCAAACACTTGATCACCCATCAATTAGGTCACTCCACTGACTATTCGCACATAACAACACTTTTCCTAATGTTTCAATGACTAGTCAAATAAAGATGCCTAGTCAAACTCAAGCCAGACTCCTTGGATCCTTGGGTGTTTAACCCAAAACCATAGAAAACACAAAATTTACACTGTATTCCTCAATCACACTGAAATGAGAATCTTGCTTTCAGTGGACAAATAGTTTTTAGGTTTCCTGACTAGTCTTTGCAAACAGAACAATATCTCACAAACTACAACAATTCAAGACACCAAACTACTTCCAAATGAAAGCTACCTCAGTGCCTAAACATCTCCAATAAGTTGTAGATGGTCAACTATCGGTACAGGCTATACAGAATGATTGTTAAAATGAATTACTCAGAAAAAATAGTGTTTCAACACACCTAAGAACTCCAAATCTTCATTATTCGTCACTGTAATTACATCCAACTTCGCCTATAGAAGGATTTGATAGATCAGTTAACATCCCTCCCAATGATAGAAACTAATTTTGAAATTCAGTTAGCCATTGGGTTTCTCCTATCAAAAGAAAACTACATGTTTTCATTGTGTTATTACATCAAACTTGACCAAAACATGGTCTACATAGGCCTAGTGAGCAAATTGACATAAAATCCTTATTACAAACATAATGTGGCTTAAAAAGCCTTATTGAAAACATAAACAAAACATGACATGCATAGAATTCAAATGATCCAAGATTGGATCCACCATAGAGAAGGTGCTCCTACACCACATAATTTTAGTAATTTCAAAATTTCCTAGAGATATGGAGCTGTGGGTACTATTTTGGAGATGCCATTTCATATCAGGGTATGGGATAATGAGGGTACAACTTTATTATAGAAAAATGTAGTCACTGTATAGATACATGGGTTCCTTGTCTATATGATGCTGATAGGTATTTGTAATGAGTGTAATTCTTAATTAAATGGAAAATCACAAAGAAATCTAAATACTAATTATTCTTACCATAGTTTAATAGATTTTTCTCCTAAATTTACTAAGGATTTGAATTATGTTATCACTGAGAAGTGAGGTTTGTAGGGGTTGTGAGCATGCTAAGCCAATTGGAGGTAGCTGAAGTCGATGCCCGATTTGATATAGAGGACCAAAAAACAACCACTTTTGAAGGACAAAAAAATCAACAAAACCATCATTGATTGTGTATGAGAGCAAGGGTGAGCACTTGTTCCATGCGACCACATTTGTGAAATTGTTTTCATTTATGCCTCCATTATTGTCTTTTTTACAATGTATTGTTGCCTCCAAAAATTTTCAAAACCCTATTATTGAACTCTAATTCATAAGTTCCCATTTTGGGACAGGTACATAGCATGTTGGCAAAAATTGTGGGATTTGGTTTTACATATGCTAATTGCATTTGTTAGGATCAATGCATTCGTATTTTTACAATTAGTATCAATGCTTTTGTAGTTGTAGTGTTGGGGAGAAGGAGCCTTGAAGCAAACGTTTTAGGATTTCATAGTGTTTTCTTTCAGCCTTTCACATACAGTTTTGTTACTTTATTAATGTTAGGATTATGTAGCCTTGGAGGGTAAAATAATTCATTCAGAGCATAATTAGAACCCCATTAGATGAGATTGAAGCTCCTCTCTCAATATTTTCTTGGGGCTATCATGATAGGGCAATTTCTAGTTTTTGTTACTATCTATGCGAATTACTTGATGTTAGATTCTTGTTTTGTTTGTTTCTAATATTGATTTTTTGTACAATACAGAAACTTCCATCATTGGAAATAATTTCTTATACATTTCAACTCAATTTTAGGTAAATATGTCAGTTCCAAAAATCATCTATAGTTATCTGACAATATTTTGGATGAACAAATCCCCTTTCCAAAAGGCACAAATGTACAAATTCAGAGCGTGCTCACAATAATATTTGAAAATTGTCTAGATAAGGGTTCTTTTAGTGGTTTAAAGGTAATGGATATGTGAATTTTAAGTTCTTTGGTTGCATTGTACATGGAGTTTTATCCTGTTATGACTATTTGTCAACACAATAGTTTGGAATTTGTGCTTGTAAAATGAAAATTGTATCTTTTAACTTGGTGTATTTTGTAGTATTTTTCATATTTTCTTTAATCAAATGTGATGTAGAAGCATCCTAGTTCAAGAGAAATCTTACATCACCCAAAAAAACATTTTCTTTTCAATTTGTTTGCATTCTAGTTTCTAGTTCAGTTCAGTCAGAAGTAGTTTCAATATTTTGGTCCACATTCTGCTGCAGTTTCATTTAAGACTTTGCAAAGATGGATTTAGCATCTAGATCCATTCACCTACATTATATCTAAGTTTTAGAGCATTTGGATCAGTTATTGGAAAGATATCGCTATCAGAAGATCAACTATTTTCTGAGAACAGAGCATCCTGACAGTCTCAAATAATCAACTAAAGGAGAAGACTTGCAGAGCATTTCATGACTTGTGGAATGTAATGACACATCATTCAATGTTGTTTGGTTCATGGCCAAACTTCCTTGAGACCCACACATTGTTTCATTCATTTGCTAAGGAGTTCTATTCATTTAGGTTTGACCTATCCATGTAGACACGTTACAACTCTTTATTGGAGTTTGTGACCTTCCTTGGCCATCATGATGGAATATTTAATTCCAAAGATGATATGTATTGATGTAATAGATGCCTAAGAAAGTATTCAAGTTATGATATCATTGATAGATAGATATATCATGAGCTTGGATTCTTGTGAAGGAGCTTCAAAGCTTTCTCTTGCACATATTCTGTAATTAGGCATGTAAGCCCTAATTGTAAGCCCGCATGTTGCCAACCAATTGTATTTGAATTCTATGATATACTAAATAATAGAATATATATTTGTTTCATTTCTTTGAGTTTTTTCCATTGTGTTTACTCTTTCTGTTTAGTTTGTATTGTTCTCTTTAAGGACACTCCTAAACATGACTGTACCAAGTGGTATCAGAGTGAAAGTTTCAATCGTTGGGAGCAAATTGAGTGAAGTTGGTGAAGAAATTCCAAAAGATCTTGTTGTGAGTAGATCACCAAATTTGAGGTAGGTTACTTGTGTTGCAACCAATCATTGATTGTGAGGCAATTGTCACTTGGTAGACTGATCACCAAATTAAGGTAGTTTGCACATGATCCTAGGAAGATGTTGAAGACGAGAGTTGTTGCTATTGGTACAATAGCTAGAAGGATGGGCAAAATGATGGAGATGATGAAAATAATGCGAATTAGACTGGATGTTGTTGAAGAAGATAGAATAAAAGGACTAAGCCCTAGAATTGGTATCGAGAGTGATGATGATGAAGAATTTCAATCTGCAAATCAAAATGAAGAAACCCTAGGAGGTGAGGAAGATGAAGAATCATATCAGATTAGATCAAATAAAGATGTTGTGAGCTATTTTAAATATTCAAAAGAGACCTAGAGTTGATGTACCAAATTATACTGGTAATTTGAATCCTGAAGAGTTCATTGATTGGATAAATGACATAGAAGAGTACTTTGAATATGAAGAAGTTGAAGATCCAGAGAAGGTTAAATTAGTAAAGACAAAGTTGAAAGGACATGTTTCTGTCTGGTGGAAAGAAGTTCAATTGGATAGAAATACAAGAGGAAAAGAAAAGATTACAAAATGGGACAGAATGATGACAAAGTTGAAGAATCGGTTTATACCTGCTAACTATGAGTTGGAGTTGTTGAAAATATTGCAGAACTTGAGACAAAAAGGAGAAATCTTTGAAGGAGTATATTGAAGAATTTCATAAGATTATTAACAGAGTAGAACACAGTGGAGAAAGCAAAGAGAAAGTGGCTAGATACATAAATGGACTAAGAATGAACATTCAAGAAGAACTAAGTTTGGTGAGGATGACAACATTGAAAGAAGCATATCAGTTTGCCCTAAAAGTTGAAGAAAATTTGAACAAGAAGCATGATCAGAGACAAAGAGGCATAGGAAGTAAATTCCAGAGAGGTAGAACATTTTTTGAAGGAGATAGATCTTATGTGGAGAAGAATAGACAAGAGAATGTATTTAAGAAGGATGACAAAGATAACAATGAATATCAGAGAGATGACAGAAATTTCTAATAGACAGGAAACCCTAATGCATACTGGAATGAAGGATACAGAAGAGAAGGAAGATGACCTGATAGGATAACGTTCAAAGGAAGCTACTTTAAGTGTGGAGGTGAAGGACATAGAGCATTTGAGTGTAATCAGGGTAGTAAAAGAAAAAGAATAGAGAATAGTGGAAGAGCAACCTATGTTGAAGAAGAACCTGTTAGATCACCTAGTTTAGTTGGAAAACCTAAGAAAGAAAGAATCACTTGTGATAAGGGGAGCACTATTTCAAGCAGAGACAAATGAAGAATCATCGCAGAGGAAGAGTTTGTTTAGAACAAGATGCAAATTAGGAGGTAAATGTTGTACAGTTGTAATTGACAGTGGTAGTTTAGATAAACTAGTTTTAGAGGAGATGATGATTAAGCTGAAGTTGGAAAGATTGAAACACCCTAAGGCATATCAAATAGCTTGGATTTAGGATTATCATAAGATACCGGTAAGTGAACAATGTTTGGTGAAATTTCATATTGGATCTTATCATGATGAGATATTGTGTGATGTTATGCATATGGATTCTTGTCATATCTTGTTGGGTAGACCTTGGTAGTATGATAGAAAAGCTATACATGATGGGGGAAAGAATACATATACTATAACCTAAAATGGAAAGCGAATTACTTTTATTCCTTTGGAAGATGACCCTAAGGGTGAAGTATGTGGGAATGCTAGAATCTATTGGTAGATGGAAGAAAATTTCTGGATGGTTTGAGATATGAGAATATGTATTATGCCTTGATTCCTAAGAAGCCTGAAACATTGAAGAAGGAGATTGAAGAACCACAACTGGAGGAGATAACTAAGTTCCTGACAGAATATGAAGACATCATATAAGATAATGTGCCTAAAGGATTGCCACCAATTAGGAGTATTATTCATCACATGGACCTTATACCTGGAGCTAGTTTTCCTATTAAACCAACACACATAATGACACTGGCAGAGAATGAAGAATTGAATAGACAGATACAAGACTTGTTGAGGAAAGGTTTAATCAGATAAAGTTTGAGTCCTTGTGTAGTACTTGCACTGATAGTACCAAAGAAAGATAGAGAATGGAGAATGTGTATAGACTCTAGAGCAATAAACAAGATCACAGTGAAGTATAGATTTCCTTTACCTAGGATGAATGATATTATGGACTATTTGAGTGGAGCAAAATATTTCACAAAGATAGATTTGAAGAGTGGATACCATCAGATCATAATCAGAGAAGGAGATGAATGGAAGACCTTTTTTAAGACAAATGAAGGATTGTATGAGTGGTTAGTGATGCCTTCTGGATTGACAAATGCACCTAGTACTTTCATGAGATTGATGAATGATGTCTTGAAGAAATTCTTGGGTAAGTTTGTTATTGTCTATTTGGATGATATTCTAATTTTCAGTAAGACAAAGGAAGAACATTTGTAGCACCCTAGACAAGTATTGTAGAGATTGAGAGAAGAGAAATTGCTAATATACATCAAGAAATGTAGTTTTATGAAGGAAGAATTGGTATACTTGGGATTTGTGATTTCTGTGGAAGGATTGAAGATGGACCCTAAGAAGGTAAGAGCAATTGTTGAATGGCCTACACTAGAGAGCATAAGAGAAGTCAGACCATTTCATGGATTCTCTAGCTTCTATCAAAAGTTCATTAGAAATTTTAGTTAAGTTTGTAACCCTATGATAGAAACAATGAGAGGTGATAGAAAAAATTTGAAGTACACATCAGGAGTAGATAAAAGTTTTGAGTTGTTGAAGCAAAAAGTGACAGAGCAACCTATTTTAGAATTACCAGACTTCGATAAGGCATTTCAAGTGGATTGTGATGCTAGTGGGAATGCAATAGGAGCAGTATTAAATCAAGAAGGTAGACCTGTAGCATATTTCAGTGAGAAGTTGAATGATGCAAGGAGAAGATATTTAGCTTATGATCAGGAGTTCTATGCCATAATTCAAGTCTTGAAAAAGTGGAGACATTACTTGTTGCTTAAGGAGTTTTTTTTGTATACAGATCATCAATCTCTTTGCAATATTTCAATAGTCAAGGTAAGTTGAATGAAAGACATATGAGGTGGGTAGAGTTCATGCAGAGTTATACTTTTGTGTTGAAACATAGGAGTGGTAAATCAAACAAAGATGCTGATGCGTTGAGTAGGAGATGGAACTTGAAGCATATGTATGAGGGAGACACTGATTTTGCAGAACCTTGGAAAGCATGTAAGGAACCTGTTGTGACAGATAGGAGTAAGTGGTTAAATTATTTCATTTAGGAAGATATGTTGTTCAAAGGAAGTCAATTATGGATACCTAGGAGTTCAATGAGAGCCAATTTGATCAAGGAGAAACATAGTGGTGGATTGGCAGGACATTTTGGCATTGACAAGATAGTGGCTTTGGTGAGTGAAAATTACTTTTGGCCTTAGATACATAAGGATGTTAGGAAATTTGTACAGAGTTGTAGAGTTTGTCAAGTTGCAAAAGGAAGTAGTCAGAATACTGGATTCTATAAACATTTAATAGTATTGTACAGACCTTGGGAAGACATAAGTATGGATTTTGTAATGGGATTGCCTAAGACATAGAGAGGACATGATTCAATATTTGTAGTGGTAGACAAATTTTCAAAGATGGCACATTTCATACCTTGTAAGAAGACAACCGATGTTGTGCATGTAGCAGACCTATTTTTCAAAGAGATTGTGAGATTGCATGGAGTACCTACAAGCATAATTTCATATAGAGTTATAAAATTTGTTGAATACTTTTGGAAGACACTTTGGAAGAAGATGAAGACATATTTGAAGTTTAGTTCATCATTTCATCCATAGACTGATGGACAGATAGAAGTTATGAATAGGAGTTTGGGAAACTTGTTGAGATGTTTCGCTGGTGAGAAGGTAGGAAGTTGGGATTTGATTCTTTTACAAGTAGAGTTTGCATAAAATATGTTGGTCCTCAAATAAGAAGATAGTAAACCCTAAATGTTTAGAAATTATTATGATCACGTTTACTGTAGGACTTGGTCAACAAAGATGGGAGATTGTTTGCACTTGTCTTCCATTCACTTCAAGTTCTACCGCACCTAGGGGGTTATCCCTCATTCATAGCCAAAAAATTCATCCTTGACTACCTCAGACATAATGCTCTCATGTATGGAACAAGATTTGTAAGATAAACCCTAGAATAGAAATATTCTTGGACTATCCCACTGGTCAAATCTGAGAACATGCAACTAAAACCCTACTCCTAAAATTCCTAAGGTTTACTAATGATGTCTTGATTTTGTTTTATGATTGGATGAAAGACTTGGGTTTTGATTTATAAAATCAATACAAAATCAGATCAACGCTTATCTTAGGGCAATGGAGTCAAACTAACATTGTAGACACCCAAAAATGTCCATGTCTTGCAACACCTTGTCATTAGCATGTTTTTCCCTAGGTACCCATATCATTCACTTAATTTTATCCCCTTTCAATCCCATAATATTATCTTCTATAATTAAATAAATTTTTATTTATTTAATTATTCATGGCCATTAATACTCTCTAGTTAAATAATTATTTTTAATTGTTTAATTAGTCACTTATCTATTTTCCTATAGTTAAATAAATTTGTATTTATTTAATTATCTTTCCACATCATCTCCCATCACAATCCAAATTAATTAAAAAATAAATATTTATTTAATTAATAAAATTTTAAAAAATAAAATCATCTTGCTTTCTTTCTAAAATTGTAGCTCGTGTATCTAATTAATTTATTTAATTAGATATTTCATCTATTTATTCCTCTCATCTTATTAGAATTTATTTCATTTAAAGGAAAAAATCAATATCTTTCCATCTTGTTTTATTTCCTCTTTTATTAAAAAAAAATCAAATCAAATCTTATCTTATCAAATCTTCTTCCCTCCACATCAAAAATCAACTCTTTGTCTATAAATATGGCCTCTTAGAAGCCATTTTGGTATGTATTGAGTTTGATATCCTTACTTTGCTGAAATATTCTTCTAATCCTATAATCTTCTATTTATCTTCTTTCATCAAATCTTCATCCTATTGTTATGCTATAGAACTAAGCAATCAACATCAATCAATCATTCATGCATCAATCTTTCAAGGCATCTGATGTATTCAAAAGGTTTTGGGTAAATAGGTAATTGTATGTTTGTTTTATCTTTTATTTTGTCTAAATTTTTTGCTTACATTCTGGCATGCCCAGTGGGAATCACTTTGTTTGATCATTTTTTGCAAATTTTTGTTATAAAAATTTGTGTTTCTATAACCCCCATTGTCATGTTTTGCAAGTGATTGTTACAGGTGACCTCCTAGACTAAAAAAACATCATGGTTACATCCAGAAGGGCCAAGAGGTGAAGAAAAACATATAATTTGACCCTTTTTGGTACAGGTGAAATTTGAGCCAATGTTTGTAGGGTGATGAACAGTGTTTCTGGTGGTGAACAATGTTTCTAGCGATGAATAGTGTTTCCAGTGATGAATAGTGTTCCTGGCAATGAACAGTGTTTCTGGTGATGAACGATGTTTTCAGAAATGAATAGTGTTTCCAGAAGTGAACAATACTTCAGGCAGTGAATAGGGTTCTGAGGCCATGAATGGTGTTTTCAGGCTATGAATAGTATTTTTTCTTTAAAGGTTAAAATAGTTTTGTTTTTAAAACTACCATAAGTTTTGTAAATCATGTCAAATTTTTAGGTTTTTATAGTCATTGGAAAGCTAAGTCACCCAACTTCGTAGTGGAGTAGGTTTTATCAAGTAATTTTATCATTTTATCAGCTCTTTTTATAGTCAAAGTTTAGCTACTTTCTAAACTTCAATCTATGTTTTTTCTTGGAAACTAATGTTTATCTACAAAACTTGTCAAAACATGTTTGTTGAAGAATTGGAGAAAACAAACATACTAACATATCTTTTGCAGCCTCGATCAGTCCAAGACATAAACAATTTTCTTACTAAAGTAGGCACATTTAGCTTTGGTGCTTTAAAATGAACAATCTGTTTGCAATGTGTCTACTCTTCAGTTATTAGGCTTGCTTGGTTTGATTGTATGTAACCTGATTTAGAAATAGAGGTATCCTCTCCCCCTACCTATCCACTAGATCTAGGATGCAAGAGAAACTATTTCTAACTCTAGAGAGCCTACCTTCCCATTGTGAGAAGGGGTATGACCCAAGTGGAAACAGATTAGATCCAAGCCCTTCCAAGCCGCTATATAAATAATGTGTTTGTGTCAAAAGTCAGAAACAATGGGTGTTGTTGTGCTATACTAACGAATGTTTCCCCCAAAACACTGCAGAGCATAACCTCTGTCGGATGGGAAGCCTCCATTAACAGAGTGAATCACAACATGTATAGCCACCTAAATGGAAGCCCTTATTATAAACTGTGTTTAGAAGATAAAAACCCTATATCTAATGGCACAAGAAATCAAACCTTTGAATCCATCCCACACTTTCGTAGTTCTTAGCAGAGATAGCAAAGTACCTTGAGATCTATGCGTCTTAAGGACTTGGAACTTGGTGTGCCTGAGAAGTGAGTGCACTATAAGGGGGAGCTTTTGCCCCAAGTTTCTGGAGCTATCCACTTTGAATAGGCATGGCTGGAGAAATCCAAGTGGGAACCCAACAAGTATCATCTCAACCAGCCTAGGTGGCAAATTTTTGTGGATGGCTTGTGCATGAGTGTTTGCTATATTGTCTTCTTGCCATAAAATTGCCAAAAAGATGTAAAAAAACAAACTCTCTATCATGATACAATCACTTCCCAATCAACTTCATCCTTTCATATCCAACAATACCTTGAGACTAGTCCAAGTATAATCCATAGTCCACTCCAAATCAAAAATTCCAACCCCTAACCCTTAGTCAAGAAGAAATCCTTTTACAAATCAAACTTTGGTTAAGGAATTATTCCCCTTCATCCTCCATCAATATTTCATTCAAAATCCCAATCAAAATCCCCCAACATCATAATCAAATTCCAAATCCAAATCAACCTAATAAAAAATCAGGACCTTAGTTGATCACATCAACCTTTATCCAAACTCACTTGATATCATTAGTCTATCCCAAGTAAGTCATCCAATCAACTCTATTACTTAAGTGTCATTAATTTACCTTAAGTATAGAAAATCATCCATTCTTTGAAGCAAAACAAATCATCCTAAGGTATTGGAATTTGATCTCCAACATCATAACCCCTCCACATCCTCATATCCTACTCTACCACTTGTAAACATGGACATGGCATTTCTAAACAAGACCTATGAGAATGATCCTTATGGCACCAAAAGAATGATTGATCAACTTAAGTGGTTATATAGAAAGGAAGAAGACCCTGTGCCACCACAACATCAACAATTCTAATATCAAACCCAATCACCGCATCTACAACCTCCATATCAATCATATGTGTCACCTATATCATTATATGAACCTAATCGATCCACATGTCATGCTACCCCTTCATTGACCTATCACATCCCTTATCCATATCAACCCACATCACAACAACCATTATCCTATGCAACCTCCCCATCATCATCACAACAACAAATCACCCAACAACAACAACCAAACACATCACAACAACAAGCCCAATCCTATATCTCACCTTCACCATTATCCCAACCTACTTCATCCACCTATCATGTCTATGCTACATCAACTCAAGAACATCCATCTAAATATTATCCAACTCATTTTAATGTTCCAACACATCATCAAACCTATCCCCAAGACCAGCAAGTGTCCTTACAAGAATTACATGCAAGCTCAAGTTGTCCTTTGTATATAGACCACATGTCCTCACAAGAAGCACAGGCAAGTCCAAGTGGCCCTTTATACATATGTCAAGTGTCTTCAAGTCCACCTTTGTATAACTTAGCATCCTCTGACAAGGGAGAAACCAATATAGTAAAAGCATCTTATGAGTCCTCTTCACCATCCAATCATATGCCAACATATGAGTCAATTACTCCTATCCCAACACCATGTGATCCCAATCCTAGTCCATTGGTCCATCAACCTTCATCACCTTCATCCCCATGTTCCACTAACCTTCCATTAAAGGATTCCATGAAGATACTTTTGGAAAAATTGGTTCAAGCAAATTTGGTTGAGCTACCCCCACTAAGATCATATTCTCCATCTCTTTTTAAACCTAGTTGGTCTAAATATGATGAATATTGTACATACCATTGGTATAAGGGTCATGCCATATCTACTTGCATAAAGTTTAAAAGATTAGTCAATAACCTAGAAGATTGTGGTAAGATTGTGTTAGATCAAACCAATCTATCTAATCCCATTATCCTTCCATCTAGCCCAAGTCCAAATCCATCCAATCCTAAGCCTACAACACCATCTACCCTAATTATCCATCCCCTATATTGTCCTATCACACATACCCTTGCAAAGGATGAGATCCATTGGTTACTAGCTAGGAACAAATCATCCCCATGTCCAACACCTATCCTCGTGCCTATCCAGGAGCCGTCTATTAACATGCCTAGCCCTTCAGTGCCATCATGTGACCCACAATCCATCAACCATATTCAAAAGCCTCTTATCATGAGCCCAAGTCAAAGTTCATCATACTCTCTCATGGATGAATACCAAGAACCCATCAAACTTATCCAAGAGGCTCCTACATACCCTTCCATTCAAGCAACCCAAGAGCTATGTCAAAACATAATCCAATGCATGTCAAAATTTCAAGCCCCCATCCTAATCAAGATCAAATTACTTCCATGCACCCCATTCATAACATATATCTCTTCCATGATCAAGATGAAACCCATGATAAAGAAGCTATTCCTAAGCAACTTGATCCTATACCTATCCATGAGCAACCAATCCAAATCTCACCCATCCATAATCTATACCTTCTCTATGATCAAGCTGAAACCCATGATGAAAAACCTATCTATGAACACCTTGATCCTATCCTTCCTCCCATACCCATCCATGAGCAAGATATCCAAATTGCTACTATCTATCCTCCATCTAGCCTCATCCATGATCTACGAACATCCACTCCACTTGATGAGACAAAGGCCTCCCAAGAAAGCATAGAAGATTAAACCAATAATGACCCTTCCACATCCACCATCAACCCTATTCCAAATCCACCATCATATCCTATTGGTCTTACCACATTCATCCATGAGTGTTCATCCTTAGAACACCAACAAATATTATCCTCTATCTCACCTTCTTCATCCAATAAGGAACTTCTATCTAGTGTTCCACCTACACCTAGTGACATTGTCCATCGTATTCTCCAAAACATGAACTATCAGGGTAAAGGCTTAGGCCTTCTTGAACATGGTATTTTAGAGCCAATCCATGTCAAAGTCCCTCAACACTCATATGGCCTTAGATACACACCCCAAGGAAAATAATCTAAAGATGTTGATAATTCCTCCATGCACCCTAAATCCACCACTTTCCATCACCAATCCCATCACACACCCAAAACATATGTTGCCATTGCACCTCCAATATCTTACAAATGTCAAAAGCATGTGACCATACAACTTCCACCATCCACTTTGCCTCTATTACTTCCAACTCCTAACATCCCTCCATCAAATCCACCTCCACTACTTCCAACACCTAATATCCCCAATATCCTATCCCCTTATCCATTTGTCCATAAATCCTCTAAAAATCCTAATCATTGCCAATAAATGCACACATCATGTTGAAATTAGGGCAGACAACTAGGAGGGGGGTGAATCGGTTGTCACAAAATCTTTACCTTTTGCTACATTTAATCTTCTTTATCACTTATTAATAGATTAATGATAGAATCATGAGAGCATGAATCAACAACACATGAGCAGAAACATAATCAACACACATAACACTAAGATTTTTACGTGGAAACCTAGTTAAGGGAAAAAACATGGTGGGGGTTAACCTACAAGATTTATTCTCAGTTAAAAGAATAGAAAAATGGGAAGGGACCTACCTTTGGGTGCACTGCCCAGAGCTCAGTAGTCAAAGGAGGGTCACTACCTACAAAATCATTCACATGATCAACACTGGAAGGTTGAACTGAGAACCAACATCTTCTCCATGCCAAGGTTCAGTTCCATTGAATTTCATTTGAAACCTCTACTCTTCCCCCAAACACTTCCTCGCTACATCCACATCTTCACACAGATTCATCAAATTTTTAGGACTTCATTACACTTATTTATACATGGCATCGACTTTGGAATGAACATCAAAGTCGGCCTTACAATCATCTATCTGGAACATTCTCCAAGATAGGCATTACAAGCAATTACAATCACAAAACTTAAAATTCTACATGTGAACCATTACGCTATCAGCGAAACATAGCTGGGACTCAAATCTTTCTCAAACAACATGCCACGTTCTATAGAACTTCTTTTAGATTATCCGCAACATGCACTAAGCATCCTATCAACCAAGACTAGAAAGAATAGCAACACCTAAGGATAAATCTTCAACCATGAGCTCAATCCTCAATGTGGACCACCAACACAATAAGCAAATAATCCAGAGACCTCCACAAGCACAATGAAATCAACAAGAACAACTGCACAACCTCAAATCACCATAAACACTTGCATCTTCATCCAGGAACTTAAGAACACTAACTAACATGACTATCAGACTAGAAAGATTGCTTGCAGACCTCCAAACTAGGAACCACTTGATTAGAGGCTACACATCAACATCCCAAACATACCTCTAGAACTGCAAACCATGATATTCCAATGCCGATCAATCTGGACCACATTCCTGTCACTCAGTTACCTCTGAACAACTACAAAACCCAGTTCTTCTCAGAAGGCCACAGCTTCACCAATCCTTCATGTGGACCTCTCAAATCTTATCTAGAGCAACTTCAAACAATCCTCTACACAACCCTTAAGTTCACAGACTCTGATCTTCATCTCACTGGGAATGCGGAGCAATTCTACTTTATTGAATTGCACTATTTCCACTATCTCTGACAAAGAGATACGTTGACATCAATGACAACACATCATAGGCACATATTTGTAATAATCCCCCCCTTTGCAATTGATGGCAACATATGATGTGAAAAACTAATTCAACCATCAAGACAAGGACTTCTCCCCCTTTCTCTTATCACACTTGCAACCACTTTCTTCACTGCTCCCCCTTTCAGCAGCAACTACTTATGAGTTTTTACATGACTTCTCTCCCCTTTTGACATCAATGAAAAAGGGCACATTTTTGCAATCATCTCTACCCCTTTTTGTTTCCAAACTAAACTCTAGAATTAATATAATAACTACTCCCCCTAAGTAGCATCTACTTAACACCAATCTAGATCACAAGATATGGTTATGAGTTCCACCGAACTGGTGCATGATGAAGTGTTATGTCCTTGATCTTCTTAGTATTTTGATCTTGAGGGGTGAAGCCTCCACTGGAGTTGTACTTGATCTCTCTTTCTTACGTTCAAGAGGATTTTTATTTTTCTTGTGTGATATTGCTACAAAGGATGTTGCCACTAAATGTGCTATGCAAATCTTCTCTTTTTGACCTTGAGTTGGGTTCATGAGAGGGTTTGAGATAGTATTTGTTGCTTGGACTAAAAGATGGGCTAGAAGGGCATATTTCCACCATGTTGTTTGGTTAACTGATCATAGAATCTTCTATAATGGAAGGGGAATCCTTCATGGTCCAAAAATTCTAATATTTATTTCATTATAATTCTTCTATCAATAAATAAATTTATTTATTTGATTCATATTCCTCTAAGTTAATTAAATATCAAAATATTTAATTGCCTCTTCTAAAGTCAAAATTAAATAAAATCTTTTATTGAACTAAATTCTTCCAAACAATTAAATAATTCTTAATTATTAATTAAATCAAATCATTCTTCCAAATTTGAATAAATCAATCAAATTTATTTAAATTCTCAGAATCTCTAAAAATAAAATATAATCAAATATTTTATTTATTCTTAGAAATCATGCACAACAATTAAAAAAAATTATTTATTTGATTTGCTTTCTTATCTTCTAATTCTTTAAATATCTTCCAATTTTTTTAAAAATAAGTCTTCTTCTTCATGCACACAAAATTGAATAAATTATTATTTAATTTCTCTCAAATCATGCAAAAGCAAATCTCAAGTTGACTTAACTGACTCAATCAACCTTATTTTTATCAATATCTCTTAAATTAGAAAAAACTTTCTAATTTATGAAAAGCATGTCTTATCTTTAGAAAAGAAAGTAGTTAACTCAGATAAAACAACTTTTATGTGACACTTGTCTTCTTCTTATTCATGTATGTTCCTCAACCGTTGATCTTCTCATTCTTTCTATACCATTGATCTCTTTTCTCTCAAGTCTATAAATTGAACCTTGTTCTTCCATTTCATTCATCCAAGCTTTAAGTATCATTACTTTGTAGGAATTACAGCACACATTTGGCACCAATTCCTTCATTTCTTGTGATCACACTCATTACCATACTACTATAATTGTTGTGAAGCTCATCCTCATGAAGAAACTATCATAGCCATTCTCCATTGACAATCTTGGAATCATAGCAAGGAAGTGCACTCTCTAAGGGCCTTATTCATACATGCAAGATCGATTGAGATAGGCAACCAATGGAAGCCATGAAGCTTTGAGGTTTGCAAAGGTTTTTGAAGTTCTTTGTTTGATTGATCTCTTTGTTTCTATATTTCATTGAGTTTTGGGTATTTTGATATTGGTTATATTGATTATTCATGTTTAATCCAATTTTCCCTTAACATTATTTATTAATTAAAGACTAATGTTTTATAAAAAAGTTTGGTAATTTTCTTGTTATTTACTTTCTATTTTATATTATAGGTAATTTAGAATAGTGTATGAGAGATGTTTCCATCTGGAGCTATTATTTGAAAAAGGAAGATGGTATTGTGGAAATTTGGGTTCTGTTAAGTCTATATTTATAAAAATGAGTTCTAGATTTTCTCATTATGCTTGTACGGTTTTCTATCTTTATAATCATTCAAACCATAGACATCATCATGAGATCCTTAAAACTTTCCTTTCACAAAATCAAAAGTCCTAAATGAAATTAATAATGAAAGGTTGGTTAATTATATTAAAAGTCCTAAATAACCAGATGTTGATCAATATTTTATTTCATGCTCTAAAATTCCATAGTCATAAATATATCTTAACTATTTTTTCTTTAGTGATATGATGTGATTATGTATTGGCTATCTTGGAAGCATTTTCCTTCACCATCAGTAAAAATGGTGATGTCTCTGGAATAGATTTTTGAGAAAGTGTCTTATAGATAAGGCAACCCCTAGGTTGACGAAGATAAAATTATGCTTTCTAGCAAGTAAGGGGTGGAATTGAGTGATTATGAGAAGGAGAGCTTAGATTATGAAGGCATTAACTTAGTTATGGAGATAAGTGAGGATAGCTCTAATCCTAAGCCTCCCAAGGCTTCCCTTATTGTCCACAATAGAGAGGAAAAAATCCAAAACAATAAGGTCAAGCTTCTATCCTACAAGGAGAAAAAGATGAATAAGAATAAAGTCCATAGGGATGAATTTGTTTTTACTAAGAACACCCCAAATTCTAAACCTTGGGAAGATAAGAATAAGGGGGTAGTGAGTGCTAAGAGAAAATACAGGGACCCCTACAACATATGCTACATCAATGAAAAGAGTATTGTTAAATTATACAAGAGGGCCTACTCAATTTGTAGAGGAAGTATTGTAAAACAGAAGACACTATTTGTGGTATGATCAAATTTAGGATGGAGAGTCTCAACTATGCTACTTCTAGCCCCAAGCTTCTTTAGAAAGAGAAAGATAAATGAAGTACCAAAATAATGTAACAGTACTACCAAGGACTCTAGTGTTACATTTGGTTCTTTGTCTATGAAGCCATGCCTTATTTCTAAAGAGATGGATTCTATGTCTAGCCTCTAGAGTTTGGGTCACTCTTCTAAGGCCTAGCTAGTGTTTGTTGTTGTCTTCTAGTGATTTATTCTTGTTCATGGATGTTATGTTTGCTTCATTTTTATTAAGTTGTTTGTCTCTGTAGACACCTAAAATTGAACACTCACCTATCCACTTACAATTAGGACATCACTAAACCATTTCTACTATATTAATTGAATATTTTTTTATTTATTCAATTAAATATCTAATCCCCTTCTGATGGTGACTAAATAATATTTTATCATTAAATCACTAGTCATGCACTATTCATTTGTACCATCTCCTAGCATTAATTGAATAAATTTAATCATTTATTCAATTAATAAATCTTTTCCCATATCCCAACATTAGATAAATATTTATTTATCTAATATCCTTATCGCCATCCCATGAATTAAGTAAATAACCTATTTATTAATTCCTTGTTTTGTGCACTTTGAATAAAGTTGACTAATCCACTTTTATAAATTTCATCACATGCTTGCACATTTCAAATCCATATACAACCCATTTAGACCCTTCACATCTTCCAACATGTAGAAAGGCATGGGATTTTGTACATGATTACATGGGTCTCTTACAAAGGTACAAGCAAGTCCTTTGCCCATCCCTCTAAAAAGGGTCTTTTGTCCCTTTTCGTCCTCTCCATCCACTTTATCCAAGACCATCCTCCACCCATGATCTCTCCTAGGTCCAAGGAATATCTTTATCCTCCAATCAAATCATGCCACTTAGTGGCCTCTCATCAATCCAATCCTCTCAACCAACCTCAACCATTAATCTTGTAAAACAATCCTATCCATCCAATCCTCATCCCAAAAATCTATAAATAACCATCAAACCAATCCATTTGCAAATCTCCATGTTATGTAAGGTTATTCTATCAATTTGAGGAGTAATCAACATACATCCAACATCATGGAGCAAATCCAAAATAATCAAGGTTTACATTTGGGCTTAATTAGATAGCTTCATTATGTATATGGATGCATTCCTTTAGCTCAATCATGAGGTTGAATTTAATCATGAATGAAATAGGTTAACATTATTTTAGCTTTTTTCTTATAGTTTATTTTCTTGTGTACACATTTAGCACACCTAGTAGGACATTTGGACCTTATCTAATCATTTTTTTGTGTTTTTAGCCTCTTTCAAGGTTGGAAGTCCTCAACAATCATTCACATTGTAGATGAGTTCCTTACTCACTTGTTTGGGAACCTCTTTACATACTAGGGCATTGTTGTTCTATTTTGCTTCCAAGCTAAATAGTCCAAATCCATAAAGTCTCTAAGTGTTTTTCCCTTTAAATATGCAAGGAAAGACATCCAAAATCAGCTAAGTCCCAAAAACTATGAGTTTTCCTTGTGTTTTTTATCTTTTCAGAGTTTTGGAGTTCGGGGTTCTACCCTTCATCCTTCCATCTTACACCATCTCCAAACTCCGCTCTTTCCTTTGTGAAATACTCTAAGTATTTTAACCTTTTTAGGGATTCAGGTTTTGGACTTTTCCTCTTCCCTCTTCCTTTCCTTTTGGAAGGCATAAGGTTGAATGACCGAAGCCCAACCCCTGCTAGGTGTTCAACTTTCTAAGGCATTCTTCCATTCCATGGAGAATATTTTAATAGAACAAAAGGTGCTAGTGGAACCACAGAATGTTGCCATGTTGACAAAGGGAAAGCATAAGGCAAAACAATCAGGACCCAAGCTCTGACTCTTTCTTTGAGAAATAATGCTAAGTGTTTCAAACTTTGAAGACCAGACCTTTCTTCTTCTTCCTTCTCACTCAAGGCAAAAGCTGGAAGGCTCGAGCTCCAAACTCCATCAAAACTTTCAGAAGATTAGGTATGTCTTTGACTTTCAGGGCTTAGACTTTCCTTTTTCCTCCTTTGTGAATGTGAAAGATGAAAGGCCCAAGGCTTGAAGTCAACTGATAATGTAATTGTCCTTTGTAAGGAAAAGTTTAGGGGGTAGACTTTCCTCCTTTCTTCTTCTCTTTTGTAAGGAAGAACGTCGAAGGCCGAGGCCCGAAGCCTAATTTTTGCAATCTTCAGAAACAAAGGAAATAAAGCTAAATCAAGGGCCCACCATGATCAATCTTGTTCAGATCTTTCTTCCAAGGTGGGAATCCAGTTTAGATGAAAGTCAAACATCCACTTCCAGTTAGAATATTTGTGGTTGAGCATTTATTGTTGTAGGTGGAATTTCAAGCACCCGTTTTCAATGTAGATATTTGAAGATATTTGTTCAACCACTTCTTGGAGATATTTTATCTGCATTTATGTCAAGATAATCATATTTTCTTCTGATATTCATTTGTAAAATATCTTTGACAGACCCATGCTGGTGAATTTATTGATGAAATGACTGAGGTTAATGTAATGAAGTGCTATATATGAATAGAAAAATATGTAAATGTTGGTTGGAAAATAGTTTGATATTATTCATGCTTCCATATTCCAAACATAACCCTCCTCTTCTATAACTGTGCCTTTTGATTAATACATACTATGTTTTACTTCTTCATGCTTTTCTTTTAACTCTGTGTAGTCGTAGAATTGGATATTGTTTGTGAATGTCTAATTCCTTGCAATCCATTCTTTACCTCTATTAAAATATTCATTATTTATGTAAGTTTATTAGTTGTATTCATTTATTTATGCATCTTAGCTCTATGAGTGTTCTATATTCAAACCTGGTGTATCACCCCCTGATGTAGAAGCATCTCAAGTGAATTGACAATCAACATCACCCAAAAAGATTTCATTTGTTTATTTTAGTTTGGATTATTTATGTTTTTGTTTTGGCATCTCTTAGCCTTGGAGTGCAGGTGGAATACTCAAATTTGATCAAATTTAGTTTTCACCATATGCTCTATTTTGGCACACAATGATGGTTTTCACAAAAATGACTGTTTGGGTGCATTGGTGATGTTTGATGACAAATCCTATTACGAGAATATTTTTGACTCCATCTTGGATTTGATGCCAAATATTTTAGGGTCATTTTCTTTATGGTTTTGGAGATATAATTGTTTCGCGACTTGCGTTGGTAGTTTGGCGAAACATTAAAATTTCAAGTTCTGTGAAGTTTTATGCAGAATTGTTTGGTGGAGGTCTTTGGAGTGATGAATTACACACCTCTACAAGTTTTTGAAAGGATTCGAGCTCTTGACTCCATTGTACATTGTGCTACTTATCTCATGGACCTCGTGAAAGTTGAAATCTAATCTTAATTATGTTAAATGTGTACACCCTTGCCGAATGTGCTAGTGCAAATTGGTATGCCTATATGGCAGATGAAAAGAGTCAATGAAGCATTTGTCTTACTCATTATTTATACTAGAATTTTAAAAGCAAACAAGGGAGACATCTCATGTGTTGCAGACACAAAGGTTAAAATTGGTGGTTTTATTTTCACTGCCAAATGGAGTATTATTTGGGTGGTGACTTGGAAGGCCTTGTCAAGGAAAATACAACATCAATACCTTACTTTGGAGGTGGCATCTCAATTCTTGGTAGCAAATGTATGACTCTTCATTGACTGCATTGGAATTGTAAAGGAGGGGGCATAGCTATGGAAGCATACACTATAGTTGCTTGTTTTATTCTCATTTGGGTGACTTGAAGCTATGGCATTAGACATCTATTAACATCTTAATAAACAACCTTCCAAAGTATATGAAAGGCCTTTTGATTTCATAGAATATGATTATTTGATTGCGTGGAATGGTGTGGGTACCAAGATAAAAGTTAATCAAAAGGTTGACCAAGAGTCGATGCTTCAATGCCTATTTTTTTCAAAGAAATTTAAAATCAAATTTCAAACAAAAGAAGGGAGACGAAAGGAGAGAACGTGGGTAGCTAAGAGAAAGCATTTTCTATGGCCACAGAGACTATATTGAAGAATGGAATACTAGAGGTTCTTGGACAGATAAAGAAGACCTTTCAGCTTGCATTCACAAACTTTTTTAAAAAAAGGAAAAGGATAAATAGATATGGTTGGCTAATAGAGTGAAGTTGTAACTAGAAGGTAGAAATGTGAGAAAGAATAGAGAGATAGAAGCTGCCAAGTGAAGGCAAGATTGAGAGAGGCCATTGTAGGCCTAATTGTAAATTTTTTTTGCAGAATATTGTAGTTTTTGTATATGAAATCAAACATCAATAAATTAAGTAGACAATTGTTGCAATCTATCTTTTGAATGTGTATTATGTTGAGAGGAAGAGGTTGAGTATTGTGAGTTTGTGTGAATTTGTGGTAAGAGAGGTTTTCTTCTGCATCAAATGGTATTAGAGTGAGGTGATCCTGAGAGTGTAGAGTATGCACTAGCACCGAGGTGGGCTATTCTCCAATGAAGACTAAAGTTGGGTAGAAGGTGTTGAGTTCTGCCACTAAAAGAGAGAGAGTGGGTGAGGAAGCATCTTTGAGAAGTCTTCTTGGGTAGAGTGTAGTAGGAAAAGTGTTTAACAAATTGTCAAAGAGGAAAAGTATGAGGTTGTTCTTGAGAACACGTTTAGGAATTTCATTCCTTGTGAGGAGAGACAGAATATTGATGGCAGTGTTGGATAATCAACTACATGATTTGCGACAAGAGACATGGTGTGTTCTGAGAGAAAGTATAGTAGAGATGATGATGGAAAAGAAAATGGGTGAGGATGAGTCCCATGTTTCTTCAAATGATGTTTTGTATGCAGGTGGATTTGTGTGTGCAGGAAATGAGGAAAGAGATGAAGAAAAAGATGGAGAAAAGAAAAAGATTGTAGTAGAAAGCGGTTGAAGATGAAGTGGTGGGCAATGAGGATAAAGAGATTGAAGGTGCAATGATAGAACATTCAGTACAAGAGATTACAACAAATGGTGAAAAGAAAGATAATTTGTTGCCACAACTTTTGGCAATAGAAGGTGAATGGCTAGAGAAGATTGC
This sequence comes from Cunninghamia lanceolata, assembly GCA_027924645.1. NCBI lineage: Eukaryota > Viridiplantae > Streptophyta > Pinopsida > Cupressales > Cupressaceae > Cunninghamia > Cunninghamia lanceolata. The sequence goes on from BSBN01000111.1 coordinate 678,555, forward strand.
AACAGTTAGAGGTGAGAGATATGTTATAGCCAATGCGTGTGAGAAGATGAACATTGCATCAGAGGATGGTGAAGAGGTAAGTTTTAATTTTTCTACAATTTTTGATGACAAAGTTGGGGATTTGCTGATTGTTGAGGTGAATAAGTTCAGTTAATGCATATAGAAACAAAAGCAGAGTATGTAGTTGCAGATTGGTGTGTGGATAGTAGATATTTGCTTGTAGAAATTGTGGAGGATGCTACAGGTGGATTTTGGTGGAGGTGGTCAGTTTGTGGTGGGTTGGATCCCACAAAGGAGAGGAGAGTGGAGAACACTTGGTGGAGGAGGATAGTAAATGGTGGATGTAAATCCATGAGAGGAGAGAAGGATGGTGAAAGGAGTTAAGTGAGGAGGATGACGCTTGTACAAGCAAAGTGTTGGAAAAAGAGAAAGAAGAATTGATTGTGTGCACCTTTCATAGTGATGGAGTTTGATGTAGGTTGGTGATGAACTGAAAGGGTAGTTTGACTAATCAACTCTGGTTTGTGGGCCATGCTCACAAACTTTCTACTCAACGTGTCTGATGCAGGAGCACCCCGAGTGAATCGGCAATCAACATCACCCAAAAAGATTTCATTTGTTTATTTTAGTTTTAGTTTTCTTATGTTTTTCTTTTGGCATCTCTCAGCCTTGGAGTGCAGGTGGAATAATCAGATTTGATCAAATTCAATTTTCACCATATGGTCAATTTTGACACACATTGACAGTTTTCACAAAAATAGTTGTTTGGGTGGATTGGCGATGTTTGATGATGAATCCTCTTATGAGAAGATTTTTGACACCATCTTGGATTTGATGCTGAAGATTTAAGGGTCATCCTCTTTATGGTTTTGGAGGTACAACAGTTTCATAACTTGTGCTAGTAGTTTGGTGAAATATTAAAATTTCAAGTTTTGTGAAGTTTTATGCAGAATAGTTTGGTGGAGGTCTTTAGAGTGATGAATTAAACAACTCTGCAAGTTTTTGAAAGGATCTAAGCTCCTAACTCCATTGTACATTGTGCTACTTATCTCATGGACTAGGTGGAAGTTGAAATCTAATATTTATTGTATTAAATGTGTACACCCTTGCAAAATGTGTTTGTACAAGTTGGAATGCCTATATGGAAAATAAAAAGTGCCAATAAAGCATTTGTCCTATTCATTATTTATACTAGAATTTAAAAGCAAAAAGGGAGACGTCTCATGTGTTGCAGACAAAGTTTAAAATTGGTGGTTTAATTTTCAACGCCAAATGGAGTATTTGGGCGGTCACTTGGAATGCCTTGTGAAGGAAAATAAAACATCAATACCTTACTTTGGAGGTGGCATCTTAGTTCCTGGTAGTGAATGTATGACTCTTCATTGACTGCATTGGAATTGTAAAGGAGGGGGTGCAGCTATGGAAGCATATGTTGTAGTTGCTCATTTTATGCTCATTTGGGCTACATGGAGCTGTGGCATTACACATCTATTAAAATCTTAATAAAAAACCTTCCAAAGTATATGAAAGGCCTTTTGATTTCATAGACTATGATTATTTTATTGTGTGGAACCACATGGGCACCAAGATAAAAGTTAATCAAAATGTTGACCAAGAGTTGACGCTTCAATGCCTGTTGTTTTTCAAAGCAATTTAAAATCAAATTTCAAACAAAAGAAAGGAGGAAAAGGGAGAGGACATGGGCAGCTGGGAGAAAGCATTTTCTATGGCCACATAGACTACATTAAAGAATGGGATACTAGAGGTTCTTGCACCGATAAAGAAGACCTTTCAGCTTCCTTTCAAAAACATAAAAAGAAAAATAGGAAAAAAATAAATAGATAGGGTGGGTTGATAGAGGGAAGTGGCTGCCAGAATGTAGAAACATGAGAAAGAATAGAGAGATAGAAGCTACCAAGTGAAGGAAAGATTGAGAGAGGCCATGGTAGGCCTGATTGTAAAATTTTGTCATAGAATATTGTAGTTTTTTAATAAGAAATCAAACATCAATAAATTAAGTAGACAATTGTTGCAATTTGTCTTTCGAATGTGTATTGTGTTGAGAGGAAGAGGTTGAGTATTGTGAGTTTGTGTAAATTTGTAGTAAGAGAGGTTTTGTTCTATGTCACCCCTGTTTCATTTTTAATCCATCCTTCTTCCCCTTTTCCTTAACAATGCATAGATTAGGTTTAGTCTTAGGAATAGATGAATCTCTCATTCAGTGAAGGAACCAGGCTCTCTTTGGAGATTTTGCCTCTCGGCAGGGTCTCACACCTAGAGTTCATCTCAATGTTTCACTAAATTATTAGAGCCCCAAAAGAATTCAACACATGGTGTGAATCCAAGTGAATAGTTTCTGGCATGCCTGGTGGGACGCACTTGATGATCCTTATCATCCATTGAAGAGTTTTGTTGTGCTCTTTATTGCATCTTGTCATTCAAGGTAGTCTCCCTAAGACCATGGCAACTCTACTGATCATATCTTCTAGTGAAGCATCCCCAAGCACCTAAAGAGCTTCAAGAATTAGGATTTCAATGGTATTCTTGGTTTAACGTTCTTTTAGAAGCATTTTAATCACCTAGGAACTCTTCTTGGTATGTATCCAGTTTTCTCTAGGTGCAGACTTGTTTTTCTCTGCTTAGATGTTTCCTATGATTATCTGGAATTTTGATGCTTCAAAATGTTAAGATTTTATGGGAGATATGGATACTTCCCTCCACCTAGCCAGAATCCAAATTTTATGCCTCCATACCAACAATTTCAGGGCCAAGATACCTCTAGTTTTGTGTCGTATGGCTCTTCTCTAGTAGAATATTAGCATCCTTACAATGCTTATCTCCCTCCCACCCCTACTATGTCTTCTTGGTAGCCTAATGATGTTTATTCTCAACCCCAAGAAGACTTTTTTGATCCTAGCCAATGCAACTACCCTTTTAATTAGTTTTAAGATGTTGACTATGTGAATGCTAAGGCATTCAATGAGCTCATGGGTATGTTCCTAGAGCTTGATAGATGTCTGGATGATGAAAAAAGAGCAGGAGAATATAACCAGCCCCAACATGACTATGAATCTAACATCACAAACATTGGTGATCTGAAGGAAGCATTGATGGACTTGCTGAGGGAGTATGAGGAATATGAAGAAATGAAGGAGCATGATTGGCAATAGAAGGCACAATAAAGGGCTTTTGGAGAAATCCTTGCTTTGCGGATTGCAGCTCATGAAGCTTAGATGAAGCAAGTTCTCCAATTAGTTCCATCCATTCCTGGCTTCAGGGAACCCCTCCCTTCTACACATTTTCAGCCTATAGCAAAGTAGCCCCAACTTCACAAATTCCTAGGTTTCAAAAGCTCTCCCCCTCCACAAGACCCTCTTCCTGTGCAAACTTAGATTATCACTTCCCAAGAACAAATTGACAAAGACCCCTCTCCACCCCAAGAAATTCAAGAAGATATTCAAGTATCTTTCCCTGATACTATTTCAATTTTCAAAGCTGGACCTATTGTCTACCAAGCTAATTTGAAAGATGAGCAAAGGAGGGAGATATCTGCAACTAGGAAAGAGCCACCTATTAATGATGGACCCTTATACACCATTAAAACTAATAATTCAGACCTATTGCAAGATGACGTTAACCCCAGTCTGATGGAGTAGTAGTGCATGAAGTTTTTTTAGTGATCACTCAGGGAAATGTTGACAATGCCCCTCTATTTCATGAACTGCCTAGTCATATGAAAGGTAAAAATGGCGTGCAAATGCCAACCTTAGTTGTAGTTCTAGAACAACATGAAGATTTTGAGAGTGGTGGCAAGTTGTTGCAGGTTGAGACCAAGGATGACAAAGAGATCTCATCTCATGGGGAAGAACATATGTGTTGATCCATATTGCAAAGTGTAGAAGACTTAGAGGAGGCTCCCCTCTAGGATGAGCTTGATGTTTTTTGCTCAAACCTAGATAATAAATTAGTTCCTCGAGATGAGGCAGATCCTGAGGAGTTTGAGTAGATTGAGGAGGTAGTCATTCCTCAATTTTTTTTACAAGAGCCAGAGTTTTTAGACCAGCAAGGTGAGAAAGAAATAGAGTAGAGGCATGAGATAAACTCTATTGATATTCATGCCATTTTAGTGGGATGCCCTATTAGGCATCTAGGCCAACTAGAGACTATGACAAGGGGTCCCTACCTATCATGCTTACTTCAAAGCACAAGGTTGAGTATCAAAGAGGGCTAGATCAGCGCACTTATTCACTTCTAGGCAACTACATTTCTAATCAATACAGGTGGATAGGTGAGTTTCTCTTTGTCCTTGGCGAAGTATTTCATTACCTTGTTGTATACCCATCCCTTCCTCATATGATTTTAATTGCCCACATCCATGAGAAACATTGTAAATTGTTAAGAAAGAGCAGTTATATTTAGGAACCTATTAATGGCTTTGTTTGAAGCCATTTCCTTATTGTTAGCTTAGGATTAGAGTAGGTTTTGTTTTAGTTTTAGGTTTACTTTCCCTAAGTGCTCCTGCACAAGCTTCATTGTCATTAGGAGAATGTAGGCCTTGTTTCCTTTTGTGGTGTTGTTTTGAGGCCAGTTTTAGTTGTTCTGGAATGTTTCCGTCCCTTTGACTCTATACTCAATTCATACTTAAGGCCATTGGTTTCATTTTGTTTAGTAGGCAAACACTCTTGATAAGTTGCCAAAACATTGTCCTATTTTGCTTCCCAGCTAAATAGTCCAAATCCATAAAGTCTCTAAGTGTTTTCCCCTTTAGAGATACAAGGAGAAACATCCAAAATTAGGTAAGTCCCAAAAACTTTGAGTCTTCCTTGTATTTTCTATCTTTTCAAAGTTTTAGAGTTCAGGGTTCTACCCTTCATCCTTTCATCTTACACCATTTCCAAACTCCACTCTTTCCTTTGTGAAATACTCTAAGTACTTTAACCTTTTTAAACTTTTAGGTTTCAGACTTTTCCTCTTCCCTCTTCCTTTCCTTTTGGAAGGCATAAGGTAGAATGACTGAAGCCCAACCCCCATCGAGTGTTAAACTTTCTAAGGCATTTTGTCATTCCACAAAGAATATTTTAATAGAACAAAAGGTGCTGGTAGAACTGCAAAATGCTACCATGTGGACAAAGGGAAAGCATAAGGCAAAATGATCGAGGCTTGAGCTCTAACACTTTCTTTGAGAAATAATGCTAAGTGTTTAAGACTTTAGAGATCGAACCTTTCTTCTTCTTCCTTCTCACTAAAAGCAAAAAATAGAAGGCCCGAGCTCTGAACTCCACTGAAAATTTCAAAAGATCAGCTAAGCCTTTGAATCTCGGGGCTCAAACTTTCCTTCTTCCTCCTTCTCTATGAAGCTAAAAGACAGAATGCCGATGGCCCAAAGTCCACTGATAATATAATTGTCCTTTTTTAGGTGGAGTTCGGGGGGCAGATTTTCCTTCTTTCTTCTTCTCTTTTGTAAGGCATAACGTTGAAGGCCCGAGGCCTGAGGCTTGATTTTTGTGATCTTCAAAAATAAAGGCAAGAAAGATAAACCAAGGGCCTGCCCTAATCAATCTTGTTTAGATCTTGTTTCCAAGGTGAGAATCCAATTTAGATGAAAGTCAAAAATACAACTTCAGCTAGAAAATTTGTGGTTGAGCAATTATTGTTGCAAGTGGAGTTTCGAGCACCTGTTTTCAACGCAGATATTTGAAGATATTTGTTCAACCACTTTTTAGAGATATTTTATATACATTTATGTCAAGACAATTAGATTTTCTTCTGATATTCATTTATAAAATATCTTTGACAAACCAATGGGGGTGAATTTATTGATGAAATGACTGAGGTCGATGCAATGAAGTGCTATATATGCATAGAAAAAGATGTAATGTTGGTTGGAAAATAGTTGGATATTCTTCATGCTTCTGTATTCTAAACAAAACCCTCCTCTACTGTAACTATGCCTTTTGATTAATACATACTATGTTTTACTTCCACATGCTTTTCTTACAACTTTGTGTAGTCCTAGAATTGGATATTGTTTGTGAATGTCTAATTCATTGCAATCCATTATTTACCTATGTTAAAATCTTCATGATTTGTGTATGTTTATCAGCTTTATTCATTTATTTGTGCATGTTAGCCTTGTGAGTGTTCTAAATTCAAACCTAGTTTATCACCCCCCTTTCATTTTTAGTTCATCCTCCTTCCCCTTTCCTCAATGGTGCATAGATTAGGTTTAGTCTTAGGAATAGCTGAATCTCTCATTCAGCGAAGGAACCAGCTTCTCTCTAGAGATTTGGCCTTCTTACAGGGTCCCACACCTGGAGGTCATCTCAATGTTTCACTAGATTGTTGGAGCTTCAAAAGCCTTAAACACGGGGTGCGAATCCAAGAGACAATAGACAGTTTTGTAAAACTCAATCACTTCTATAGGCTACTTGAGCACCTCTATATTGAGCCTAGGACGCAACATCCTAAATCTTCAATCTCTCATTTTAGGCTTTAAAAATCACTTTTGGGGGGTTTAATTATTAGGCTTTGTAGGAGTTTTTCATTCTGACATGTTATATATGATCCTAACCCCTCGTTTTGACCCCTAACAATCACTTTTACAGCCAAAAATCTCATTTTTCTTACCCTGAATAGTGATGAGTGTTTCTTTAAAAATGAAGAATTTCTATATCTAGATGACTACCTCCATATTTGGGAGCTATAAATCTCATTTTTAGAAAATTTGGGAAATCTAACTCTTGGTTTTTTATAGGGGTGAGTTTTCAAGGGGATATTATGTCAAATTTTCTAAAAATCAAGTTCTAACCCTATTTTTTCATCAGTTTTCATCAAAAATCACATGTTTTGTGCTTGTGTTTTTTAATTGCAAATCTATTACCAATCCAAAAAAGGAGTCAGGTACATATTCGAGTGGCTAAGTATGCCACATCCATAATACCATTACATCACATCTTTTCAGTTATGTATTACCACTATATCATACAAAATACAACAGTTTCAAGATAAAATACAACAGTTTATAGGATTTTCTGTTAATTACAACATTTTATCTACTTTTCAATATATCAAACTATTTAGATTTATGAGTCTTTCTTTCAAATTCATGTCCTTGACTTATCAACTCTTCTTATTTCTTCTTTTGATCCTGCCTGGCCTGTATCAACCACCTCTAGCCCCAGATGGAAAGAAGGATATCCTCACTTCCTCTATTCTTGCTAAGATTGAAGGAATCCAGTTCATCCTTGTTTTCAACCATCTAGTCATTACTGACCACATTGAAGCTCTACCCAATAAATCCACAATTAGTTACATCTTCCTCCCACATCTTCGTATCTTATTTCTATTTGCTATATTATTTATGAAATTCACAGTACTCCTTATGAACCTTAGGATGAATTTCCTTAAGGTAACAAGGTATGAACTCTTCCATTTTTACCTCTTTTCTATAGACCATTGCACATCCATCATCTATGATTTTCTTGAATTTCTCAACATTGACCTCCAATGTGATAGTTACGTTCTCAAGAATATCACACACATTGAGTCTACTAGTAGACCCAATAAGTTCCCTCATCTTACCTTGGTATCATTCTTCATTTCTATTTTTCCAAATGAACCACATAATTTCAGTAGAAACGGTTAGCCATAATAGGTTAGTCATGACATCCAAACCACCAACAAAAGCACATAAAATATCTTTTAAAGTCAAATAGTCCATACTAGATTGATGCAAGAGCATCTAGGTGAATTGACAATTTGGCATCAACCAAAAATAGATTAAGGTTTGGTTTTCAATTTAGGCATGTTTTGGTTTTATTTTTGGCATCTCATGGCTATTGGAGTATGTGGCATGTTAGAATTTGCAAGTTTTAGTTTTATCATATTTTGGGTGTCAATGCACAACATGCAGCTTTCATGAAAACAATTGTTCAGATGGATCAACAAAGTTTTTGGATAAACCCTCTTACGAGAAGATTGTTGACTCCATCCTAGGTTTGGTGCCAAATATTTCATAGTCATACATCATATGTTTTTCTAGATATATTTGTTTTGCAACCTGTTGGAACTAAAAATTTCACATTTTTCATCTGCTAGAGAATTCACTAATGTCCCTCATTTCCAAGCCAACCACCAAAATTTGTGTGAGAAGATCCATATCAGAGTCTGCACATAAAAGATCTCATGAACATACCTAGCTCTGTGACCATAGCTCAATTCTGATACTAGTTCATCCATATCAGTAAGACCTTAAGTAACTCACCCCGAATGGCAAAATACATTTTGGAAGTATAATATGACAATCGGTGAGAGATGATCGATGTCTAAACAATCACAATTGCATATGTTAAAAAATTTGGGGAGACATTTTGTATGTATCACCGATGCATACTCATCGGCATGAGTAGAACAATCAGATTGAAATCCTAAGGTCACACCAAGCCTTTAAGTCACACCGAACAATTACTTATCGGTAGGAAGGCAAGTAACCTCTCCCCGATGCATAATGTTAAGACTATCGGCATGACATATACAATTAAAATGAAATCTTTAAGCTTCCCCGATCATAAAAGTCACCCCAACATAAGGAACAAAGGGCTTTTCGGTGAGACTCTTGCGGATATGTTCTAGTAAAAAATGAGTGATGGAGATGAGATCATTGGGAAGACATGACCCGTTGAGAGACTATTATATTCTCTTAACGATGAGGATTGTCATGCTGATAAAGATAAAGTAATCCCACTCTATTGGAGAAACACTCACCGATGCCAAGGTGAATGTTCACCAAACCTAATCAAATGTCATCAGGATGAAAATTATAATATCTTCTTGAAATGATGATAAAAAGTTCATAACTCTATGAAAGTTCAAAAGACTATTTTGGGGAGACACCAATGTACCCTTGGCAACCAATTAGAGACATATGAAAGAAAATGGCACTAAGACAATATGAAGATCGGCAAAAAAATGGAATGGTCTCACCAATATGATAAAAAGAGCATTGCCCTAACATTTTGAAATTTGTTAACTCTCGACATTCAATTTAGGTGGCAACCAGTAATGGTTGATTGAACATAAAATGTATAACCCAGATTGAACCCAATTAAAATCAATACAAGGGTTGCAAATGGAGAAGGAGTTCATCGAGAGCTAGGAAAAATTGTCCAGAGTGCATACAGGTAAGTCCTTGAACTCTCTCTAGTATAGTCAAGTTCTGATAATCACTAAAAATGGAAGGTTCCTCTGAAAAAAAGAAGAAAAGGCAACACATTGAGAAGAGCCAAACCATAGGCAAGAAATAGAAAATTGACACAAAGAAGGGAGAGAGAACACCAGAAAGGAAACTAAACCAAGACCATGTGGACCAATTGCTTGGTTCTAGGCCCAAGGCCAAAAGAACTACACAATTAAGGGAAAATGTGGAAAAACTTGAAGACAAATACAAATACGTAGGAAATATATGGATTCCTATCTAAGGGTATGAATTATTCATGTTCCACTATCACAGAGACATAGGATGGAACCCGTCTACAACCCCTAGCAACTTAATTTGGGGAAATTGATAGTCATAGATGTTTTTGTCAATATTGATCTTTTCAAATTACTAGCATACCATTATGACCCTAACCAAAAGGCCATATGCGATCTACAAGGAAAGCCCTTGTTTCATGTATCTAAAAATGCAATATGCGAAGTGTTTGACTTAAATGACACATACAACACCCCAATTGTGCATGAAACCCTAGAAAAAGAATATTTCAAATTGGATACCACATATAAGGGCTAGAGACTGCCATTACATAGGCCACAGAATGAAGGGAGTTTGGTGCCATTTGAAGAAGGGGATGAACCACCATTTCATGTAGAATTGTTCAAACCTTACCTGAGATACACATATTACTCAGTGGGGCAGGTGTTGGGGTACGTGTTGGGAACTGAAGTTCTAGAATTTATGTCCATAGTGCCCATGGTTATCTCTATAGATATTCAATGCCATCACACTAGGACATTTGATTATGCTACTTTCATTTTTAAGGAAATAGACTCAAGTCTGAAAGCCCTAAAAAATAGTTCCCCCATAGTCAGTTTCAGACACTATTCTATTCTCATGCATATGGTTTTGTATTTTGGACAAGAATTGAATCTATGGCCAAAGAAGTTGAAGATTTCACAAATTGATAAAAAATAGCCAACCGCTGCCCCCACAACTATGGACCTCAATATGGGACAGCAGGTTTGTGAATTCTAGTTATGTTCACTTTGAAGAATCTATTGTAAAAACCCTATAGAAATGTTATGGCTACCCATGCAGTTACACTTTGTCAGAAGAAATTAAAATAATTTTGAGACCCAAGGATTTTGATGGGCCACCTACGGTAAAACACAATTGGGGGGATTGGTGTTGTTTTCATGATTCCATAATGATTAGAGTATACGGGTTTGAAGATACCCCTTTTCTGTTGCCAAAAACTGTACCAGATAGGGTAGCATACTTGGAAATAGTCAAACAACTTGACTATTCGAATGTGATGAATCTTAGTGCATATGATAAATAGTCTTTTATGCCAAGCACCTTATGCTTTGGTGACTTTACTATGTTAGCTAGAGAAGGTTATGATCTCATTCTTGATAAGTTATCTCATTTTAATCTTAAGAGAGTGATACAGGGCTTTATTGATTATGCTAAGAAGAAAAAATTGAGTGGATATACTCATATACCTTTCCCTCATGATGATGTAATTAGAAATTTAGAAGAAGCAAATGTTGAAATAGCCATTGATGAGTATAACCAAAAAATAAGGGAAAAAAGAAGGGAAACACAAGAAATTGAATTGTTGTCCTCCGACAGTGAAGGGTCTGTGGCCTCTAAACCCCATAACCTTTCTGATACAATTTCAAGATGTAAGATTGAACCATACCAGTGCCCAGAAATAGGATTGGAAATTGAAGAAATAGGGGATAATGATGCTAGACAAGTTGCATATAAATCTTTTCTTTCAGGTAATCAATTTATTCATACTCCTGAGTTCAGATCCTTTTTGTACAAACACAAGGGAAAGGCTATTAGGGAATCAATCCTAGATGTTACACCAGATAACCAAACATAGTTGATGAGTGCTTTAAAAGTAGAAGTTGAAAAGGAGATGGAAGATATGACTCCTGAGAAAGGAAGAGAGTTTCTCAGAGAATCCGGTGTAATGATCTTCCCAGGGCTTGATTTGAATTCAACACTTTTTTTTGACAATTTTTTCCACAGTAATGATACAAAACACAAGCTTAGTTCTGAAGGGGTTGCTGAAGTATATACTGGAACAAAATACAATCCAGATGAGAAGTCCCTCATGACATGGGCTCTATACCCACAAAACAAAAATCTTGCAATCATTGACACTGAAAAATCTTTCAGCCATGTTATGACATTGAGAGCCAGAGAAACTAATCCATTTGTCACAACAGAACTTGGAGTAAATGTAGAAAAGCTAAATAAATCTTAGATTCAGCTATTGATAAAGGAGAGGGATACCTACAAAATGAGCTGGGAAAGGTTGAAAAAAGAAAATGACTTTTAAAGGATTCAGTCCCTCTTAAAATGATTACATAGGCAAAAAGCTCACAACAAGTCCAATCACCTTCAAAAGATCAGATAGCACATGTCAAAATAGATACACTTACTACAGTCCTGTAGAAAAGGCATGCTCATTTGATGAAATGGATGTGTAAATTATGGGATATTTTCTCTGAGAATCAAAAGTTCATTCAAGAACATGAGAGTCTAAATAATAGAATAAGAGATAAGTTACATGAGATACAGGGTAAAAAGGTCTCTGATAGTGCAAGCACATCTGATGCTGACAATCTTGTTAAGAAGCACAAGAAGTATCATGACAGGCTCCAAGATGAAGTAAAATAATGCATGGAGACTTCACAGATAGGTGTACCTATGTTACTCAAGAATGACAATGATTTAAAGAGAAAGGATGAATGGGTCAAGGAGTGACATGGAATATTGGAGGAAGCCCTAGAAATTGTAAAACATAAGGATTCAGCATCCAAGGGAGCTTGCTCACATCTGGAGAAAATGGTTTCAATGGAGGTGGATGTTAGGGATGCCATTGAATATGCTAAGACACATCTGAGCTAGAAATATTTGGATCCTCTTGCTCAAATCTACTTGTGGATTAGCAGGGCTTAGTAGTAATTGTATTTGTTTATTTTCATAATATTGTTAATTCTCAAAAGACACTATGAAAAGGCATGATCTCTTCATTAATATTGATATAAAGGTCAAAACATATGGTGGTCCTAAGATCATCGGTTAGAAGTATCTCTCTCTGATTAGAAGAAGAGTGCATATGTTATATATAGGAAGAAGATATGTTATCAGTTCTGATTTAATTGAAGAACCTATGTTACACGTGTTTATTTACTGAAAAGATAATGGAGAAGAATATTTACATATGGTGATTTATTTTGGTGTTCAATAGTTGTGTTAGTTTTCATGATTATATGTTATTGTGCTATCTCCAGAGTGGTTCTGTTGAATTATTCAGATTTACATTTGTCTGGGCACATTTGCTGTCACTATGTGAAGTTCTTTGATTAGTTTCTGGTTGATTTGAATTAAAAATCCTTTATGATAATTGACTTTAATTGGTTCTTGTCAAAGATTAAATCCTTTTGACGTTATTGTGATTAGTTTCCATCAACTCAAGAATTAAATTCTTTCATAATTTCATAGTAATTCAAGGGAATATCATTGGGATTATATAAGAAGAGCATTGTCACATACAAACCTGCACATTTACACAAGCTATCAATATCCAAAGTACCCAACTATTAGAGTTAAGCTAGGAGATAAGCTCACCAATCACATACATCTATTTCCATTCACTAACTCAAATAGCCCAATAGGTTTAGGCACTGATCTTACTCATATTCATTAGTTTTGCCTTGATATTGCTTATACAATTTATACCAAATTAGGATCACACCATTTTCAATCACTGTTCAGACATTAGAAGTAGAAGTAAGCAACAAGCAATCATCTATTCTGCACCATTTACCACTGTGCGTAAATCCATCACTCAGCCAAGATCACACATCCATTTAATCTACTTCATTAGTAAGGTGCACCTGCTTAGGTTTAGGAAAACCTAAAGTGCAGGGAGTCATCAACCCTATAGGTTAACTTTGTTTTGTTAGTTCAAAAACATTGCAAATCTAAGCATAGAGCCTGGGATCCTCTTAGGATTTGTAACCGACATTTTTGAGACCTAACACAACTTGTGCTGGAGATTGGTGAAACTTTAAAATTTCACATTTTGTGAAGTTTGAGGAAGAATGGCTTAGTGTAGAGCTTAAGGTTGTCGGCATCTTCATCTATAGAAGTTTTCAAATTGTTTTGAGCTTTTGGTGAAAGGTTACGGCCAAAGTCAATTTTTAGCCTTGGCACTTGTCATAGTGGCATTCTTTGTTAGAAATGAAGACAATAACAACTCAATGGAAATCTAATTCAAATATGTTTAATGATTTTCTAATAGTGTATTGTTTAATGAAGATTGCAATAGAATATAAATAATTCAACACAGAAGCAACAAATCTGAAAACTAATCACACAAGGGCACAATGTTTATGTGGAGAAAACCTTTTCAGGTAAAAACTCCACCAAGAAAGAGCCACAAGTTTGTATTAATCTACAAAATTGATACAATATATCAACTACACAACTATCTCCTTCAAACTTCAATCCAACATCATTCCTACATCACCTGAGTACCTGCAAATCTATTTTGCTACAATAGTTATATGGAAATGGATATATAGAAGTGTTCTCACACCAAACTAGGCATCCACTTTCTCTCTTGAGAATATCCAACATGCAAATATTAAATGTCTCCTTACAAGCTCCTACCACTTGTCCAAAATCAGCCATACAAAATTGGGCATCCAAGGATAAATAAGGTCTCTTATAACATCTTATGATGTGTCATAACTATCATAGATTCCATCAAAGATTATCTTCCCAAGATGGGTACCAAGGGCTAAACATAGCAACTTACACATAACAAATATATGTCATGTCATCATAGTGTCATAGAATCTTATAACAACATGCGGCTATCATAGATTCTCTTACATGCACTCACCAAACATTATGACATGTGTCATACATGCTAGAATAGAAGATTCTCCCAAGGTGGCACCTACCCTCATTTACTCATAATTTTTACAATTGCCAACTGTAAATGTCACTTCATAATTATCTTTGATGAATCTGGAATTACCGTTGCTGGTGAAACTACCTCATTTCCTTACGAGTAATTACAAATTACAATAAATAAAATGGAATACATAAAATATTAGGATTTACAAGGTTAATGGAACCTTATCCCAACATTCTCCCACTTAACATTATACATTGTAAATCAACCTATAGGAAATCAAATGAAAATAATCAAGCACTAGAAACAATGCCCATGGCCTCTCTACACCACACACATTTCTATGTGCTCATAGGTTTGTTCAATGAATCTGCAACATTCTCATGTGTATCTTCTTTAGCTCAATCTATCCAGTTGCAAAAAATGCTTGAACAAAGTGATACTGAACATCAACATGCTTAGTCTGAGCATGATACAAGGATTCTTGGCCAAATAGATGGCACTCTAGCTATCACAACCAATCTGAATCACCCTACAATCAAAACCAATACCTGTATAGAGTCTTCTCAACCAAACTACCTCCTTAGAGACATGAGTAGCAACCATATACACTAGTTCAGTGGTGGACAAAGCAATTGTGGGCTGCCTCTTATTCATCCAACTCACAGCTCCTCCAAATAGAGTAAACACATAGCCACTGGTGGACCTTCGACTATACAAGTCACTTGCCTAATCTACATCAACAAATCCCTGTATGTCTTAAGTTTTATCAGTACTATCAATACTAGAATAAACCAAACAATAATTAGGAGTACCTACAAGATATTTAAGCACCCTTTTTGCATAATTCCAATGCTATCTACCAAAGTTAGACATAAATCTACTCAAGATTCCCACTGCTTGGGCAATATTTGGCCTAGTACAAATCATTGCATACATAAAACTCCCTACAACACTAGGATATGGAACATTATGTAAGGAAATGAGGACATCTCAGAACGTATTTCTAAGAAAAGTGGTGTCTTCGACAAATTTAAATTCTTTCCAAATGCTTCAAAAACACGCACAACTATGCCTTTAAAGCGGAAACAGACATAGAACATTTCCTATATTGACCCTTAGAGGAAAGCACAAGCGAACAATATCTAGTTTCAACAGCAGAGACATTAAACATGAAAGACAGAACAAGAACACAGATTTACGTGGGGAAAACCCTTACGGGTAAAAAACCCCACACTCCAAAAGCCCAGATCACCATTGTATTATTTAGCAACAGAAAAATAGTTACAATACAAAACTGGCAATAAGCCTTTCATGAAGATTTACATCTTGTTCCTTCAGAAGAATAACTGACAGTAACCCTGCACAAAGTTCTCCAGCACTTGGTTGGTTCTTCATACTGTGATCATGCCACAAATAGCACACAGTACAGAACTACATCTTCTCAGCCAGAACAATTTCATTTGAACTCTGTTTTCATCCTCTTCTCAGTCCCTTCACATGCTGTTCACATGCTGCATACAGCATACAGCATAAGACTTCACAGAAGAAGAAAAACCAGAGCTCCATCAGATTGAACTCACCGTCTCATCGATTCTCTCACACCTCTGACTCGATTACACAATTGCTTTTAGCAATCTAATCGATTCTCATGCAAACGACCGTTCATTCCAACTGCCCAGTATCGCTGACATCCAACTGTCCAAACCATTCGCATAACTATCTAACCGTTCACATTCTCATAGGAAACTTTAGTCCCACATGCACAAGTTCTAGTTGGACATCTGGGTTTAAATGCCCGAACACACGTAAGATAATTGTCGGCGCTTTTGCCGCCGACGACTCCAGACTAAGTCTCATCGGAGTAACCAACATCATCGGTGAACACTTCAACACTCACTCCGACAGTTCCTTGTCTTACCGACACCAACACAACGCCAACTCTTCATCGGAGTGACTTCTGCCATCAGAGTGACAATTCAAGGCTGAGCCGATAGAAGTTCTCACGCCGATGCCAAACACCAACTTCCATCGGGGTGACCAATGCCCATCAGAGAAACTTCCAAATGTCAGCCCTACAAGGATTGTCATGCTGATGACCGTTCCATCGGAGAGACGCCAACAATCATCAAGACTAAACCAAACATCGCTGAAGACCAATGTCTCACTGATGCCAAAGCCAATGTCATCCATCGGAGTAACGAGGTCCATCGGAGAGAGGACTCAAGGCTTGGCCAACAGTGATTCTCACGCCAACACCAACCCTTCATCGGTATAACATGAAGTAACAGGGAGACTTCTTCCAGCTACGCCGATAACACTACTCACTCCGATGATCTTTCATCAGAGTGACTCATGCCGACAAGATCGCTAACCCTTCATCCATCATCGGTGTGACCCAACACTATCGGAGCTCCTACCACCAGCTTTACTGACAGTCAACCTCATGCCGATGTCCCACTACCATCGGTAAGACCTTGGAGATCGGCATAAGACACTGAACTCCTGCCGATAGTAAACCTCATGCCGATAGCTAGCCCTCCATTGGTGTAACCTAGCAGATCGGCCAAAGACCTCTTACTCCCACCGATACAAGGAGTCAAGCCGATAACAAAGGAAAACCAAGGAACCAATGAACCTGTAATTTGAGTCACTAGTACTCAACATTCTCCCACTTGACAAAGAATTACAGGAAACCATCAATGCTCCATATCACAAAACCAAAGTTGATACTGCCACCACTCCACTATGCTCACATGCTCCACAGAAGTTTTAACAAAAATAACTTCAAAGCTTCCAGAACACAGCCATGAGAAACATCCTCCAGAAACAAGATAAACCATCAGCTAGAACAACAATCAGTAAGCTGACTGTACCCATCCAACTGAACATAAAACCCACATGACTGAAAATAGCACACATAGCCAGTGCTAAAAACATCCAATCACTCATACCTTAAAGGTATGAATATCAGTAGACTCATGCCACCTACATATACACCCATCAACTACAAATACAAGCTCCATATGTCAACTAGTCAACAAAGACCAGACACATCAAGAACTCCCACTGCATGGATAATGCAGATCTGAAAAAGATCATGGCATACAAAATCCACCAATAGCATTACATAGAAAGTGTAAATATCATGTAGTACTAAGGAAACATCCACCATGATATGCAAATCAATAATCTGCAAGAACTACCCCTCACCACCAGTCCAAAGTTCCCCAATTTCTCCACATCCAACAAAAGAAAGAGATAACAGAACTTCCTTGTCATCACCCAAAAGTATAAGTGAAGACACATGACCACAAACTAGTGATCACTTCAGCTCCAATCAAATCTCAAAACAATGTAATGTGAAACACACCATCAGAGAAACTAATTGAGACCAAGAGAAACACTGCACATCATATACTTGTAGACAATCCTTTTACATACACCTCTGAATGCCAACTGTGTCAAGTATGATCTCCTTCAAAACACCCCAGAGTGAACCAGCATAACAACATCTAAACAAACATTCAATCTCCAAGATCAAACGCAACTAACATGGATGTAAGCCTCACAAACCAAAGAAGATCAAACTAATTCATTTCCCATTTCAGGAAATCAGCCCATTAACCATATCCTAACAGTCCTCATCAATGAATGATATCTCTAAACTCAAATGCATAAGGAGATAATCATGCTATTAATCTCTCACAATGAATCCACTAGAGCCATCAATGAGCAGTTCAAGATCCATATCTATGAAAGAAAACATAAAACACCTGAGAGAAACAATGGGCAATACCTCTCAAGTTATAACCTTGCCGAGAAGACCAAGAGTGGGGATGAGAATGCTCCTCCAGGGAAATCAAGTCTGTATGACTTCTCCAAGAGCAATCTCCTCTAGATCTTTTGTTGAATTCACATTCAACCAAGGTAAAGACTCCTCAACTTTCCTGCTGCAAACTCTGAATAAGCACAACAAATACAGTCTCACCTTATTCTCCATGTATCCATGAGTACCTTTGAACAATCACTTCATGTTGAACTCCAACTGCATCACTACAACACTATGAAGTAATCAAGCAAATGATAAATGTACCCAAACATAGAGAAGTAACCAGACCACTGTCAAAACTCCAATCATCTGAATCAGGAACTTATCATGACATCATGATCTTACCATCTCCATTAGGAGATTCCATGCTCTAGGTGAACATAACCATGGTCTCTAGATCAATGTATCATACCAAAATTCAAAAGCAGAAATCATGATATGAAACAAACCAAAATTCTAAACCAACATCACCTGTCAAGCACCACCAACACCTCAGCCAAGAATTTCATGAATCCTCCATGACTCCAAGATGTTACTCATCCTCAAATAGTGCCCCTGCAAATGCGAAAGAACCCTTCTGCAGCAACAGGATCAAAGAGCTCCTCCTAGTAACATCTGCAACACTAAAGAAGATCATTCACCACTAAGTGATGAAACACACAGTCAATGCTAAAGCTCCCACTGAACTGTAACAACAGAGCTTTCCAAGCATCCTGACCAAACATCTCCTAATCTGAAAATCTTCCAGGTCCACAAATTAATATGTCCATGTGACTATAAAACCAAGTGACACCAAGATCTCCAAAACAAGGTAATAAACTATCACTGTCAATAGCTTACACAAACCTGTGTATTCAAGCTATACATGACATCATGATACACTTACTACAAGTCTCCATAACCAACTATTCAGATACTCTACAACATCCATCCTCTCATCCCAAAACAGTCACACCAATGCACAAGTGACCACAGACAAGGCCAGCTAACAAATCTACATAAACACTGAAACAACCTTGTGGATAAAGACAGTCCAAATCTGAGTCATCTCACTGTAGCTTAATAGGTGATCAACCCACAAAACTACATAACTCGTAGATCCAACCAATTATCATGCAAACTCACTATCACACTGGAAACTGCAAAACTAAGATTTCAAGGAATAAATAACAATGTAGACAACAAGACTCAAGCATCAGAAAACTTACTTTTCATTGATTCGCCCAACATGTCCACAACCAGAGCACCATAGTCAAGAAACTAGAAGCATTACCATAGAAATGCTGAGTGACAAATCACATACCAGCACTCCCATGCAGAGCAAGCATTTCACCTCCTCACACCATGCACAGAGCATGCATGCAAAACTGCAACTATATCATCCAGTAACATCCCAAAAGCCAGGGTCTAGAAATAGCTTAACTGCAGCTTCACAAAACCACAAGTTTTTCTTTTGACCATGTAAAACCTGCAAAACCACTGTGTTTGAAACACACCCATGCACATCCATATCCACTTCACATCTGGAAAACCCAAAAGTTTGCAGCACAAACTCCATAACAGTTAAACCAAAATAATGTATCATCATGAATATGCATAACCATAGATTTTAAGGAAAAACTATAAAACCCCTCAAATCCAATAATCATGAATCTGAGTCATGCAAGTACAAAATATCCATTTAAGGAAACAATAGTTCAAGAGCTTCAGGCCCACTTGTAGACCAATCTCTCAAACCACCAACATGTACATACATCCGAGAGAATCAGGCTATTACAGAAGCTCTCAGATCATCCAATGATCAACTCCAAAGCCTGCATGCAATCAGGGTAACAAAAAATTATGCCTTCCAATACCAGGAACAAAACACCCAGCATAAGCACAATACTCCATGGCTGAGCAGTAACACAAACTCCTTCATATCATCAGAGAGCCTCTCACACAGACACCCAATATGAAAGTTACTGTAGCAACACAACCACAGAACAAACCCCATGCAACAAGATTAAATACTATCAATTAAGAGCCTCGGGCCACATCAAGACTAGCTCCAGTCTCTTCACCATCCTTCAAGCACTGCTGAAACAGAAACACAAGATCAACTGCCAGACTTTCACTCAAACAAGGATCAAACAAACAGCCATTTCCTTCAGATTTCCTCAAGCCTGCCACACTAAGAAATCACCACAGAAGGAATACCTAGACCTTATACACCAGGAACTCTTACATGCAAACACATGCAGCACACAAATGTACATATGTGAGCAACAAAGCATATCCCAGAAGAAGGCTTTGATACCACATGTAAGGAAATGAGGACATCTCAGAACGTATTTCTAAGAAAAGTGGTGTCTTCGACAAATTTAAATTCTTTCCAAATGCTTCAAAAACACGCACAACTATGCCTTTAAAGCGGAAACAGACATAGAACATTTCCTATATTGACCCTTAGAGGAAAGCACAAGTGAACAATATCTAGTTTCAACAGCAGAGACATTAAACATGAAAGACAGAACAAGAACACAGATTTACGTGGGGAAAACCCTTACGGGTAAAAAACCCCACACTCCAAAAGCCCAGATCACCATTGTATTATTCAGCAACAGAAAAATAGTTACAATACAAAACTGGCAATAAGCCTTTCATGAAGATTTACATCTTGTTCCTTCAGAAGAATAACTGACAGTAACCCTGCACAAAGTTCTCCAGCACTTGGTTGGTTCTTCATACTGTGATCATGCCACAAACAGCACACAGTATAGAACTACATCTTCTCAGCCAGAACAATTTCATTTGAACTCTGTTTTCATCCTCTTCTCAGTCCCTTCACATGCTGTTCACATGCTGCATACAGCATACAACATAAGACTTCACAGAAGAAGAAAAACCAGAGCTCCATCAGATTGAACTCACCGTCTCATCGATTCTCTCACACCTCTAACTCGATTACACAATTGCTTTTAGCAATCTAATCGATTCTCATGCAAACGACCGTTCATTCCAACTGCCCAATATCACTGACATCCAACTGTCCAAACTGTTCGCATAACTATCTAACCGTTCACATTCTCATAGGAAACTTTAGTCCCACATGCACAAGTTCTAGTTGGACATCCGGGTTTAAATGCCCGAACACACGTAAGATAATTGTCGGCACTTTTGCCGCCGACGACTCCAGACTAAGTCTCATCGGAGTAACCAACATCATCGGTGAACACTTCAACACTCACTCCGACAGTTCCTTGTCTTACCGACGCCAACACAATGCCAACTCTTCATCGGAGTGACTTTTGCCATCGGAGTGACAATTCAAGGCTGAGCTGATAGAAGTTCTCACGCCGATGCCAAACACCAACTTCCATCGGGGTGACCAATGCCCATCGGAGAAACTTCCAAATGTTAGCCCTACAAGGATTGTCATGCTGATGACCGTTCCATCGGAGAGACGCCAACAATCATCAAGACTAAACCAAACTTCGCTGAAGACCAATGTCTCACTGATGCCAAAGCCAATGTCATCCATCGGAGTAACGAGGTCCATCAGAGAGAGGACTCAAGGCTTGGCCGACAGTGATTCTCACGCCAACGCCAACCCTTCATCGGTATAACATGAAGTAACAGGGAGACTTCTTCCAGCTACACCGATAACACTACTCACTCTGATGATCTTTCATCGGAGTGACTCACGCCGACAAGATCGCTAACCCTTCATCCATCGTCGGTGTGACCCAACACTATCGGAGCTCCTACCACCAGCTTTACCGACGGTCAACCTCATGCCGATGTCCCACTACCATCGGTAAGACCTTGGAGATCGGCATAAGACACTAAACTCCTGCCGATAGTAAACCTCATGCCGATAGCTAGCCCTCCATCGGTGTAACCTAGCAGATCGGCCAAAGACCTCTTACTCCCACCGATACAAGGAGTCAAGCCGATAACAAAGGAAAACCAAGGAACCAATGAACCTGTAATTTGAGTCACTAGTACTCAACACATTAGACATATCCTCAAAATGATTCTCATTCTTTGGACACATCTCTAATGAAAGATCAGTACCAATGGGTAAAGGAACTCTAACTAGGTTACAGTCCTGTATACTAAATATGTGCAAAATGTTATTCACATACTTACTCTAAGACAACTAAAGCTTTGTATTAGCTTTGTCCATCCTAAGATCCATACCTATAATATACCTTGCAGCACCAAGATCCTTCATATCGATTGCACTTGAAAGTTGGACTTTTAACTCACTAATCGTACCCTTAGTATTACTGAAAAATAACATGTCATCAACATACAATGCAATGATCAATATAAAATCATAAATACAATGAATGTACACACAATGATCCTCCTCACTTCTAATAAACCCAATTTCAACACAAATGAGTGAAACTTTTGATACCATATTCTTGGGGACTATTTCAAACCATAAAGAGACCTCTTTAACCTGGAAACCCAATATTCTTTTCCTTTTACCTCAAAACCTATAAGATGTTGCATATAAATTTCATCCTCAAGATATCCATGCAAGAACGTAATCTTAATGTCCATTTTCTCTATTTACCAATCAAAACCTATAGCAATGGATAAAAGAAATCAAATACAAGTTAACTTAGCAACAGGGGAGAAAATTTCACCAAAATCAACTCCCTCTCTCTGGGAGTAGCCCTTGGCTGCAAGTCTAGGCTTGTACTTCCCTAATGAACTGTCTTCTCTAAACTTCTTCTCGAGGACCCACTTATAACCTATGGCCATTCTTCCTTTGGGAAAACAAACAAGATCTTAGGTGTTACAAGATTCTAAATCTATCATCTCCTCTTGCATGGCTAACTACCAAGACTTATTATCATTTGCATAGGTAGCTTCCCTGTAGGTTCTAGGTTCATCACCAGTATTCAATAAACTAAATACACAATAGAAATCTAGTGGGCTATACCTATCAACTGGGTTTCATTGTCTTATGGACCTCTTCAAGGGTGATGTAGGAGACTCAACTTGTTCTTCTGCATGACCATCTGCACAAACTTCTTCTATTAGAATAGATTATTCCTCATTAGAACTACTTGAATCTTCTTCTTCTTCTTCGCCCTCCAATCCATCATTGTGTTCTTCCTGAGGTGCATCTTCCTGCTCTAAGTCAAAGTGCAGTCTCTTCATCTTTTCTTTTTCTTTTGTCTGCTCAAGTTCAGAAACAACTTTAAGTTCCCTGAAAATAGCATCTTTAGAATAGATAATGTTTCAGGTTAGCAGAATCCAAAGCTTATAAGCTTTTACATTATCACCATATCCAATGAAACTACACTTTTTAGCTTTTTGATCCAACTTATATCACTTTTCCTAAGGCACATGAGCAAAAGCCTCATAGCCAAAAACTCTTAAATATGAAACAAAAGATTTCTTACCTATCCACACTTCATAAGGTGTTGAAGCAAGAGCCTTACAAGGAGATCTATTAATCAAGTAGCAAGTAGTACACACAACCTCTGCCTAAAAGTATTTATCCAACTATGAATCACTCAACATACTTTTGGCTCTTTCAATGATTGTCTAGTTCATCCTTTATGCAAGACCATTCTATTATGGTGTATACGGAGTTGTCTTTTGTCTTATTATACCTACATGCTTACAAAATTCATCAAATTCCATAGAGCAATATTCCCCTCCATTGTTAGTTCTTAATATTTTTAGTTTTAATCCTGATTAGTTTTCAACTAAGAGTTTAAAATCCTTAAACTTAGTGAAAACTTCAGATTTGTGTTTCATAAAATAAATCCATGTAAATCTGGATACATCATCAATTAAGGTAACAAATAACAAGATTTTTTGATAAAGTCATTATCCATAGGTCCAATCACATCTGTATGAATAATCTCTAACTTCTCTTTTTCTTTATTGCTTCCTAAAGGAAATTATTTTTTGTTTTATTTACCAAACACACAATGCTCATAGAAATCAAAGTGCTCATCAGAATAGGAGAAGCCATCCAACAAATTTTTATTCTTAATTGTATTACTAGTGTGGCCTAATCTATGGTGCCAAAACATACAAGTGTTTTTAGAAGCCTTAGGAACATAAGAGGAGCTACAAACTATAGTGGCATCTAGCCTAAATAAGGTTCCCAATGTCTTCCCCTTTGCTACCACCAAGTTTCCTCTCACCAATTTGCAACCATGCTTGTCAAATGTTACATGCATTCTCAAATAATTCAACTTTGAAATTAAAATCATTTTTCTAGCTAATCTAGGAACATGCAAAACATCAGGGAGGGTTTTAATCCTCCCATAATTGAAACACAACAATACCTTGCCTTTCCCAACTATCAGATATGTAGAGTTTTCCCCAAGGTACACTTCACCTCCATCATACTCTTCGTATGTGGAAAATCTTTCCTTATGGGAGGTCATATGATACAAGCATCTTGAGTCAACCAACCAGTGATCATTAGAAACAACACTTCATGTAGAAAGTAAAACATCTTCATCTACATTAGAGGACTTCTCAGAAGTGGTCTCCCACTATTTCTTTGGTTTTTTGGACTCCTTCTTCACATATACCCTTTTATCATAGTTCCAACACTTAACTCTATTTTTCTTTCTAGGAGTCTTAGAACGACCCTTTAACTTATCTTTGGACCCCTTCTAATCTCCTTTCAGTCTTCTATCTTTAGACCTTCTCCTAACACTAAGAGCATCCCCTAAACTATTTGAACTCTTCTTCCTCAATTCTCGTGCCAACAAAACTGTGACAAGAGCATCTAACTTCATATCCACAAGGTTAGCAATGATAGGAAGGATAAAATTCTCTGAATACTAGAGTAAAGAACAAAGAAGTAATACACATTTATCTTCCTTAGTAACATCAACATCTACAGATGCTTCATGACTCAACAACAAATTAAATGAATTTAAATTTGATTTACAACCTATTCACCTTCTTTCATTTTCATAGAAAATAGTTTACGATTTAAGTAAAGTTTATTTTCCATACTCTTGGCTTGGTAGATCTCACCCAAACACTTCCACAAGCTTTGTGTTGTCTCTTCATTTGCGACATTAAACAAGATAGAATCTGCAAGACACAATTTGATTGTACCTTGTGCCTTTTTATCCAATCTATCCCACTCATCTTGAGAGACATCATCAAGTTTCTTCTCTTTTATAATAACAAACCACTGGTTTCTTTCTTCCAACAAATCCTCCATTTTCAAATTCCATAGCTCATACCTCATACCATTGAACTTCTCAATGTCCAGATGAGAGGTTGAAGCAATAGTGGATGCAACCATAATAACAACTAAAGATCTACAAAACAAATACAACCAAATCTCCCACTGCAGCTATACAAAATTCACACTACAACCAAAGAGTCCAAGGTGCCTAGGCTCTGATACTAAATGTTAGAAATGAAGACAAGTACTCAATGGAAATTTGATTCAAATATGTTAATGATCTGCCAACAGTGTATTGTTTAATGAAGATTGCAACAAAATATAAATAATGCAACATAGGAGAAACAAATCTGAAAACTGGTCACATGATGACATAGTGTTTATGTGGAGAAAACCCTTTTAGGTAAAAAAAATCCACCAATAAAGAGGCACAAGTTTGTATTAATCTACAAAAGTGATACAATACATCAACTACACAACTCTCTCCTTTAGTCTTCAAACTGACAACATTCATGTAGCACCTGAGTACCTATAAATATGTTATTCTACAACAATTACATGGAAATGGATATATAGAAGTGTACTCGCACCAAACTAGGCATCCACTTTCTCTCTCCTAAGAATCTCCAACATGCAAATATTAAATGCCTCCTTACAAGTTCCTGCCACTTGTTCATTATCAACCATGCAAAATTGGGCACCCCAAGCTAAATATGGTCTCATACAACATCTTATGATGTATCATAACTATCATAGATTCCACCAAAGAGTTTACTCCCAACATGGGCACCTAGGGATAAACATACCAACTTACACATAATAAATATGTCATATGTCATCATAGTGTCATAGAATCTTATGACAACTTGCAACTATCGTAGATTCTCTTACATGCACTCACCAAACATTATGACATGTGTCATACATGCTAAAAATAGAAGATTCTCCCCAGGTGGCACCTACCCTCATTTACTCATGATTTTACAATTGCCATTTGTAAATCTGTCACTCCATAATTACCTCTAATGAATCTAGAATTATTGTTGCCAGCGAAACTACCTCATTCCTTTATGGGTAATTACAAACTACAATAAATAAAATGGAATAAATACAATACTAGAATTTACAAGGTTAATGGCAGCTTATCCCAACATTCTCTTGACCACTTGGCATAAATTGGAATTATAATAAATAAACAAAAAAATGTTAACTAAAGATAAAAATTATAATAAATAAACAAAGAAACGATAACCACTAGTCTTCTCTTGACCACTTGGCATTGTTTAAATTCACATCTCTCATATCATGTATAAACATAGTACATGAGATATATCTTCATTTAAATAAGTTCTTTTAATGAATACTATCATTATCGTAAGTACTCCTGACTAAGTTCAATGTTTCAACCTAATTCAATTTGAGTCTAAAATAATATTTTTGACCACTTGGTCTTTTATGTCCACCAAATTTTGATAGAGTATAGGTTAACATCCTTAGAATATCATGATAATGATTATCATTGTTTGTCTAATGCATATGTGATATCATATCACTAGACATAGGTGTTCTTAATGAAATCAATATCATTTATATATTCAATATAAGTGAATATTTAACACCAAAACTCATACACATAAATCATTAAGAAATGTGAATCTATTTTTGTCTAAACTTTATTTAATCTAACTCATTTTGACTCCTATGACTACATCTGGGTTCTCAAAAAGCTATGTCTCTATCTAATATATCTAAAACTAGTTGTTTGCTAATGGGTTATATTCCTACATATTTTGGCCTTACAACAACCTTTTTGCAAAGATATCATCTCATACATCAACTTGGCCCACATATAGATAAATCATTGATTTACTACATAAAAAAAACATAAAGATATAGGCCTTCAATAGTTTAAGCTACACTTACATTTTTGGCCTTCTTATAGTTTACAAACTATATTAAACTATCGACCTTATATAGTTTAAAACTATACTATATTGTCGCCCTTCTAGAGGCATATAGAATATAGTTTCAATATCACTGATTAGAAATAGGCTATACAATGGTATTGCAGGTTTCTATAAATAAGAAAGATGTGACTTATATCAAGTACTAAGAGGATTCACTGAATGCAAAGATAAAAGGACTATTTGGTCTCAAGCCAACATAGAACGTCACTAAGCTTATCGGCCTCATATAAACTTAATACATAACCAATTGAATAATAAGAATATCAATCTACTATTTTACTATGCTAGTGTCTTACTACTACAAGTATCCCTATTGAAAACTGAACCATTCTATGGTTTATCTACCACAGTTCAAATTGCTAAGCAAGGATATTATATTGTCTCTAACATAGCATTGATTTGTAGGAAAAGAAAAATCTTATATGCAAATGGAGAGAAATCATAACATATATAATGGATTTGACCAAAGAAGAGGATATAAAAATACTAGTCCATTCCCAAATGCTTACATATAAATACAAATATGGTCTGCTCGTATATGTTGTCTAATAAGACATAATTTAAAAGAAATAATATGATACGATCAAGTGACCAATATATACGTACCTATATACTCTCCTATAATCTATTTGAACTTCACACCCACCACTTCTCTTCTAGAGCAATATAGCCTCCACACTATGCGTTCTTAGGAAAAGAATAAAGAGGCTTTCATGTGAAAGCTTAGGCAAGCATAAAACTAGAATCTCTTATCCTTTGCCCCTGACTATTGCTAGATATGGGCATGATAACATGGCACATATATTTGCCAATTGAGGAGTTCCGTCCAAATTGTCTCCACAACTCCAAAGTATAACTCTCCATTACAATCTTCCTTTACTACAGTTATTTCTCGTGCATATCTACTTATTCGTACTCTCTATGGCGGCATGCAAATAATAAAGAAATTACTAGTCAATAAAGACCATTATACAATAGTTTGAAATACTCCTAACCTCCATAAATGACATGTAGTAATGGAGTTGAGTGACTACAAGAATATGCAATGGTTTGCATTAAATTGCATCTATACTACCTCCCTTAAGAATCTTAAAGACAACAAAACATTAGGTTTAAACTAATAATTCTTATTATATTTGTATATGTTGCTATAACACTATTTAGGAACCAAGGACATTCAAAAATTGGACAAATGCACGAGTCCAAACAATATATATATATATGGGCCCAACTCTAGCTATAGAAGGTCCACAAAGGCTTGATGGAAGCAAGGCCATATCCAATTTACAGGGTGGGCCCTTGGGGTGAGATCTAGTATGATCCTCTTGAGTTCCCCCTCCCCCTCGGCATTTAATAGGTAGTCAACAGAGACAATCTTTGAAATTGGTGTATACAACGTATACTTACATTGTTTCTAACACTCAACAAAATATGAGAATGGGGTCGAGGTATTCTCCCCCTCTCAAAATTGCATAAACACCAAAATAGACAAATAACACAATAGAATTCCAATCAAGAATTACTGATAATAAAATAGTCTAACTACTAATGACCAATTCCTTGTTGATATACAAATACTATCCTGACTTAGTTTTCGACAAAACCTAAGCTTAATGGATCTAGTTCACAATCAACAACTTGTCAAATCAACACCAAACTCCAATTGGTCAAACACAACTTACCAAACTCGATGATGGTTCACTAAACTGTGAAAGTATGAGATTTTGATGTCAACAATGTGTTCTTATCCATATATCTATTCTCTTCTCTCCGATGATGCTCTCTCTCTCTTTCTCAGAGGGTAGAAAACCTATTTCATAGTTACAACTTGCAATCACCAAACTAGGATTAGTGCATTGTTAGTCAATTCATAAACCTTATGATAAATAATCATGACATCTTATAATCACATGTCTAAATTCTAATCATATAAATGTAAACTCATGATATCATTGATTTATCCTGACATTTTCACATAACCTGAAATCACTAATTCATGCATAACTAACTACTAATTACATGCAAGTACAAAAGTAAAACATCTAGTCAAAATTTGGGGTGTGACATTAAGATCCACAAGTGGTTGTCACAACATTGGAATCCCTTGGAAAAAGGAGGATTTCTCATTTGTTCATTTGCCAAGGGTTTGTTGTTGGTGGTCTATGAATCTACATTTGATCAGAAAATAGTAATCAAGGGAGGCCCTTGGTTTTGGGGAAAATATTATTTGGTGTGAAACCCTAGGTTCTTAATTTTAATCCCATCTCTAAACCCTTTTCTAATTCTCTAATCTAGGTGAGGCTCCCAAAATTAATTTTATTTTTTGTTCTATGCAGTGTGTGTCATTGGTTGGCAATACTCTGGGTAAGATAATTTATGTTCTATTACTTGAGAAGATGTATACACATTTTACTTATGCGACAATCCTTATTGTGTTTTATTTGTCAAAGAAATTTCTAGAAAAGATATAGTTAAAAGTTAAAGGTAGGATGTGGAACTAAAAAGTTAATTATGAAAGAATTTTTGTCTGTTAGTGTTGACAAGGATGTTTTATCTGAGGCCTCTAAAGATAGATCCAGTTGTAAATTTTAAGATTCCTTTATGGATAATGCTAGTAGTGACTTCCAAATCTACTAATTATCTTGTGTCTTTTTTAGTTCCTTCTCTTTAGACTAGCACCCACTCGTTAAATGGCTAGGCTAAACTATTGGATTCTTCAGCAAAATTAAAAAAAAAAACTTGAAGCTTTCTCTGATGTTGTCAATTATTCTCTCTTCTCTAGCAATCTCAACTCATAAAGCCCATAACATAAAATTTAATGAGCAGACTATGGTAGAGAAAAAGAGGAGGAAGGCTCCTTGGATAAAAATGAAAACAATGGAAGTAAGATGATTATGTGATCCAATGTTCAATCAAGGTCATAGGGTTTTAAAGGGGTGTAATCAATTCAAATTTAGAAGATGCTTATGTGATTTAGATGATAAAATAGGGATGGATTTTGAGGTCTATAATTAGTTTTTGGAAGAATATAATTTTTGATTGGGTAATTTATAATTTAGTTGTATTTGGTGAATGCATTATTACCAATTTCCCAATGCTCTATTTTTTGTAGCTCTTAGATGCCTAACCTAAATTTACTAGGAAGTATAAAGGTAAGCACTAAGTTTCATCTAGCCCTTATATAGAATATTATACTTATTTAATTTTTGTGTCCATTTTTATAGAGTAAAAACTGGGACTTCCCTGAGGTCACTACTCCTGCCCAAGCATGCTTAACTATGAAGTTCTGATGGGATCCGGTGCACTCTGGTATGATCACACCTATTTTTGTGTCCTTGAGTCATATTGAACATTAATATACATTTTAAAGCATAAATGGACCCCTCTTAAAAACTCAACACTTTTTTAAAATACTATTATAAATACTATTATAAAAGTAGAAGCATACTAATGAAATTTCAGATTTCAAATTATATAATCTCAAATTTATCTTCTAAAACTTTAAAGACATAAACTCACTCTTATTTCTAGGAAAAAAATATAACCATTAAAGATATATTTGAAAAATATTTTTAAAAAATAAATCTAATTACTAAGATATATATATATATATATATATATATATATATATATATATATATATATATATATATATATATATATATATATATATATATATATATATATATATATATATATATATATATATATATATATATATATATATAATATTAAAGTTTTTATCTACATTTAATTAAAGACATGATATTTCCACAGTCCATGATAAGTTAGAATGTGTGCTTCTGGATTAGACTGTGTATACACAGTTTAATCCAAAAGCACACATACATTTAATTAGTTCAAGGTATTTTACAATGGCAACAAACATAAATCATTATTTTTTAAATGACATAATAAAACACAAAAATAAAACATATTAATGATACTTATCCGTGTTATATAATAGTTTGAATATAATTGGTTGAGACTATATCTCTCAATAGATATTGTTTATATGCAACTTACTATTTTATTTATAATGCGAATAAAAACTATTTACTTATATTATATATTAAATTATATTTAAGATATTTAATATTTTACATGCTATTATAATTAATAATTTTTAGAAACTCCAAAACTTCAATATTTTTTTTAACAAAATCCATTACACTTTTTTTTATGTTAGTTTTGTTTTAGCAAAGGAAACTTTTTTTTAATGTAATTTTTTTAAAAAAATTTAAATTAAATAATCGAGAGAACAAAAAAGGTACAGTATCAAAAGAGGGGGAGGAGACGAGCCTCAACCAGCAAGTTCAAAGTCCAACTATCAGTGAAAATCAGCCAACTAACACATTAAGTAGCAGTTCTAACGAGATTACAAAAAGAGGAGACAAATAAGCTATTCCAGAACATCATCATGATCATCGAACCAACCTGTCCATCCTAGCTCTCCTTCCATCCACACAACTTTCTTCTGCTCGAGAAGTTGAGCAAGGAAGTCAAGTCTATCAGAAAAGGGGCCTCTGTTCTCACATATTTCCTTGAGCAGCTCCTTAAGAGCTTTTCCAAAAGTAGTCTGGTTATCAATAATGCTGGCCAATTCCAGCCCATGCTTTATCTCATAAATGAACATCGTAGTGAGCCCATCATGGAGGAGTCTTTTCAGCTTGTCCATCTCGAGCTTCATAATGCAGCAAATCTGCGAGACAATCTTAAAACGTATGAGTTTCAAATGAAACAAAGTAAGGGATCTACCAACATCTTGAAATTTATCCTCATTTCAACATTTCCAAATAAACCAAAGTATATGAGAGGAGAGAATGTTCCAGAAAAAATTAGCATCCTTTTTAAGACCAGATATGTTGCCAAGAATGGTATCTAAAACAAGAACATGATCAGCTATAGAGATTCCAAAAAACTTCCATATAATCCTAGCAAATTGACAAGTAAAAAATATATGCCTTCAATTTTCAGGAACCCTGCAAATAGTACAAAATTTAGTATCACCAACATGATTTTTAACAGGAAATCTATCAAGAAGAAGCTACCATTTAAAATGTAAGATTTTGGGGGGAATATGCAATTTCTAAAATCTGTCAAGAATTTTTTGCCATTCAAGAGAGTTCAAGTTCATATACCAAGTGGTATTAAGGTGAGAAATAACAAAGTTGTCTTTATTAAGCACCTTATATATATATATGTATATATATATATATATATATATATATATATATATATATCTTTAGCTTTAATTTTATGTAGGAGAGATCCATCATCCCAACGGAAATTCAGAAACCTATGAGAGTCCACATCACACCTGCAAGGAAGATTAAGATTGCGGCAGGCATTAGCAACCGTATTATACGTATGTTTATGGGAGATAGGAAGATCGAACTTGATTCTAATATCCTGCCAACTAGCAAGGTTATCATTCTCCAAAATGTCAATAAAGCTCTTGATACCAAGGCTGTTCCAAAATTTCGCAGAACAACCTTGAGTCATGGCAAGAGGCTTACCATTATGTTGCAGATTCCACCATATAGAACGCTCAACGTGAATAGACTTATTGCTAGCAAAGTTGGAATTATAGATAAAACCCCTCACAAGCTCCCAGGATTTCCAAATAGACTTGAAAACCAGGGAACCTTGGACAGAGACAGGGAAGGACCCAGCAACCAGATCAGCAAAAGGAAGATTTTTCCAATGTTTGGCCTGCTTAGGATAATTGGACTGAATGTTGTTTCTAAGAAGAATCTTCCAAGGTTCCTGACCATCAAGAGCCTAAAAAATCCACTTAGCAGTAAGGGAAATTCCTTGGATCCTAAGGTCTTTTAGGCCTAAGCCACCAGAGTTCTTGGCAACGTGACACCAACTCCATTTAATAGCATGTTTCTTCCTGTGACCTTTGCCATTAGACCATAAGAATCTCCTAATGGCTTTCTGAATCTCAAACACTTGGTAGTTACTGAACATCCAGACAGAGGAGTAGTATATACTATAGGATGACAAGATTTTCTGACACACCTGCACTCTACCAGCAAGCGACAGCACCCTGTTATCCCACTTGTAGAGCTTCTTAACAATTTTATCCTTAATCCAAATCCACATCTTTGAGAGATGGGGAGATGGAAAAGGGGACCCCCAAATATTTGACAATCTTATTAGGTCCACCCCATGAGTATCCAAACTGGAGAAACCAATCAGGAGGCTCCTCTTTCCAACCAAGCATAACAGATTTGGATTTGGATATGCGAGCTTCAGAAATGGTCTCAAATAGATCAAGTTTAAGATTAAGATGCTGAATATTAATACAAGATAGTTCAAGGAAAAGTGAAGTATCATCCGCAAATTGGATATTAAGAAGCTCAGAATTATCAGGGAGAGAAATCCCATTAACTTTGGGAGAAATAGTGTTATCTCTGAGGATATAGTACAAGGCATCAGAAGCGATGACAAAGAGAGCAGGAGCAAGGGGACATCCCTGTCAAATGGATTGGGACAGAGGTATAGGGTTAGATAGAAAACCATTGATTTCAATTCTAGTAGATGAATCCTTAAGCAAGACTTGAATATACCTAACAAATTCATCAGGGAATCCAAATGCCTGAAGAATAGAAAAGATGAATTCCCATTCAATGCGGTCATAGGCTTTCTCAAAATCTAAAAGAAACATAGCAGAGTTCTAATTCGAAGTCTTAGCCCAATCCATTGACTCCCAACTGGTGACAAGGTTCTCTAAACTATACCGACCCTTAATAAATCCTGTTTGAGTGGGACATATGAACTTACGAAGAACATTAACAAGCCGAGAAGCCAAGGCTTTGGCCAGAATTTTATATGAAACATTAAGCAAAGTAATTGGCCGCCAATTCTTGATAAGGGACTTATCTCCATCCTTAGGGATAAGTTTGATAATCCCCATATTGATAGAATTGCCAAGCGTGCCACGATCATAGGCTTCTGAATATAGGTCAAATAAGTCCTTGGCAATCCAATCAATATTGGATTTGTAAAATTCAGCAGGGAGACCATCAGGCCCATGTGCTTTATCCTTTTTGAGAGCAGATACAGCATCAGAGATCTCTTGAACCAAGATCCTAGCCCTAAGGATGGAGACAGCATCCTCAATAATTTTCTTGGGAATAAGCTTCTAACATCTACTTCTGAGCTCTTTGGCATTGTTGCTGTCCTCTGAATTGAATAAGGCTTTGTAAAACTTCTCGAAGGCAGCAGCAATGTCATTAATATCACTGAGCTCCTAGTTATCAACCACAATTCTATCAATTTTCTCCTTACTCTACTTTTGTTTAAGGTAATTAAAGAAGAATTTAGAACCCTTATCCTCATATTTCAACCATTGCTAACGGCTTCTAACAGAGGCTCCAATGGTTTTAATATGTTGATGTTTCCTTAGCGTATCTCTGGTAGCCGAGACACGTTCAACATGAGAATGGAAGTGGGATTAGCTTACAGATCTATTTCAGCAAGATGAAGGCATTCATTTAATACATTTTCCACTCTTCTATAGTTTTTAGCCTTCCTTTGGCCTAGTGTTTGGAAAATTTTCCTCCATGAGGAGACATTTCTATTCCACCTCTCAACTTGAGAGGAGAAATTATTAGCAAGATTAAACAACCTAACCATCTTAACAGCAACACACGAGTCCTGGTCATTAAGCAATGAAGTATTAAGGATAAATTTTTCATTATGATGAATGCTAGGAGCAAGAGCATTTCTAATGTTAATGAGAGCACTTATAGGGAGATGATCCGAAAGAGTAGAGGAAGAGGCAAAAATAGGGGAATGTTGTTGGTTAGGAGAGAATGAAAAAAAATCAGAGTTCACATAGAATCTATCAAGCCTAGAGTAAATCCTCTTAGACCCCTGTTGAAAATTACACCATGTGTACCAGAGGCCAGAGGTATCCCTTTTACGCCCTTCCATAGGATCAAACAAATTAAATTTATGTTTAAAGCGATCCCAATGTAACTTCTCTTGATGTTTCCAGACAAAAGGAAGACCACCAAACTTATCATCTTGATCCTCAACCATGTTAAAGTCTCCAGCCAGGATCCAGGGAATGTCAGGAAGATTATACAACCAATTCCATAGAATGATCCTATCCTTAACCTCATTAGGAGCGTAGATAGAACAGACGCCAAAGGATGAACCTTTAAAATCAATAACAACCCAAGCTACTCGGTTACAAGGGGAGCAACCAGATGAGTTAATATATTTTTCCCAGTAAGGATTGATGAGTAAAGCAACACCACCTTTCCCTTTAGGATGATTGGTGAAAATTTTAATAGCATCCCTCCAGATAAAATCCAGAGAGGAACTAAGAAGAAAGTTAACAGCTTTAAGCTCTTGCATCATAAAAAAAAATTCTATATTTTTATGCCCCAATAAAAATCTCTTAATGATAGATTTCCTATCAGGAGACTCAAGGCCTCTTATATTCCAAGATATGCACTTCATGATGAAAATTGGAATGAAGGGCCAGTAAGAGGAGCCGATATCTCCCCATTCTTCTTTTTATTTTTAGAGCCTAAGGGCCTGCCTTTTTTCTTAGAGCCATTAGATCCCATGAAGAAATCATCCTCTTTCTCACCATTAAACGGCTGGGTAAAATATATAATCATTTTTATATTTTTTATTTTTTAAAATTAATTTAGAAACTTCTAATTTAAATTGAATATATAACTAATTTAATTTAAAAAAATTGTAAATTTAAATATTTTTCAATTATAATTAATACATTGATATAATTTTTATAATACTAGTATATTTATATTAAATTTTTTTTTTAATTGTTTTTTTTTTTATTTTCTCACTTTTTTTTTGTTTGCAAATTTTTTTTGTTTTTTATTTTTTAAGTTTTGCAATTTCTTTTTTGGTTTGATAATTTTTGTGATTTTCTCCAATTTTTTCTCCTTCCAACAACTCTTTTTAGTTTTTTAGTTTTTTATTTTTTCTAATTTCTTTTTTAGTTTTTATTTTTTATTTTTTCCGATTTCTTTTTTGGTTCCATAGTTTTTGTGATTTAACTTTTTCTCGTTAATGTTTTTAATTTCTTTTTTGATTTTATGGTTTTTTTCTTTAATTTTCTGAAGTTTTATTTTTTATTTCCATGTGCCCCACCCTATGAGTGTACTAGTATATTTATATTTAAAAAAATATATCTAAAAGCTAGTATATTTATATTTAAAAAAATATATCTAAAAGTACACCGAGGATATCCTTTTTCCATAGTTTCTTTTATTTTTTTACTTTATTTGTTTGCAATTTCTTTTTTGGTTTTTATTTTATAATTTTTCTAATTTCTGTTTTGGTTCCATAGTTTTCCACCTTTTTCTCCTTCCAACAGTTTCCAATTTCTTTTTGGTTTTTATTTTTTATTTTTTATTTTTTCCAATTTTTTTGTTTTTTATTTTTTCTACCATAGTTTTTGTGATTTACCTTTTTCTCATTCAATGTTTTTTATTTTATTTTTTATTTTTTTCTTTGATTTTCTTAAGTTTTATTATTTTTTTCCTTTTTGATATTTAATTTTTTTTAATAAATTTAGGCAGAAAAAAATGAGTGCTCTCATCCCCACCCGATGTGATTGTATAATGCCTTCAATGTAATAACACCTCTTGGCCTAACTATTATATTTATATTTTAAAAATATATTTAAAGTACGCTGAGAAATATCTTTTGACTACGTATCTTTTCATGATTTTCACCGCTTTTTTTCCTTCAACCTTTTCCACTTTCTTTTATTTTTATTTTTATTTTTCATTTTCCAATATTTTTTGTTTTTTATTTTTTCAATTTCTTTTTTTGCTGATTTTCTCCATGTTTTTTTCATAGAAAATTTTTGGTTTTTATTTTTTATTTTCTTCAATTTCTTTTTTTGTTTTTATTTTTATTTTTTTTCTATTTTTTGTTTTCTTTTTTTTTTTTCTATAAATTTAGGTAGAAACTTTATATTTTAAAAATATATATCTAAAATATGTCGAGGTATATCTTTTTTCCAATTTCTTTTTTAGTTTTTTTTTAAAAATTTTTTTACAATTTATTTTATGGTTCCATAGTTTTTGTGATTTAACTTTTTCTCCTTCAATAGTTTTTAATTTCTTTTTAAATTTTTTTTCTTTAGTTTTCTTAAGTTTTTTTTTAATTTCTGTTTTGGTATTTTTATTTTTTTCTTATAAATTTAGGTAGAAAAAATGAGTGCTCTGTCAATCAGGGTAATAAATAAAATTAATATGCCTAAATTGTATATAATATATATAACTCTATTTATCTTATAGCACATTTAACCCTATGTCTCATGGAAATTTACAATTATGGGAAAGGATAATATAGAATCTTTAACTTCCCTACTGCAAAGAGAAATAAGCTAACAACAGCATGGGGACATGCCCTAGGTACAATAGCCCACAAGAAGATATTATTTTAAATATAAATATACTAGATATATATTTAAATGTAATGTTTATCTTATATCTAAATAATAAATATTAGTTCTATGTAATTTTTGTATAAACCACAAGAAGATATTTTTTCTCTTAACATTTTTATATAAATATATTTAAAATATTCATATTATTATTAATAATTTCTTAAAATTCTACACTAAATTCTATAGTGTATAGAAACGTTCAAATAAATTTAATAATTACAATTTTAAATGGACTAAAAAATACAATCTTGAAGACCATTGTACTTGTTTTTGATATAATAAGGTGGCAAAAACTAGGGGCCGAACCCTTTTACAAAACTAAGCCCAGGGGGCAAGAAAACAACGTACTGACAGTACTCAGCCAGCACAGAGAAAAGACCAGCAACACAAGCACAACAACCTTGTTGTAAAACAAAAAATAGCAAAGCCCAACAAACTAAGCAACAAAGTTGCAAGGAGAACAACCTAAACAATAGCAGAACCAGACCTATCAGGTTGAACACCCTTGGCACGAGTGTGGTTCAATGAAATATGATTGGGAAGACCTTGCTTCCTCCTTTGGACAATAGTCAAAAAAATATCATCTCCATCCACGAAAATAGGAGAAGAAGGAGAAACTCTCTCCAAATCCTTGGAAGGGGGCAGAGCCTAGGGTACAACAATATCAGCCCCAACAACAACCTATGTACCTATAGTAATAGTCTGAGACATATCAGTAGCTGAGATCTCTGCAGTACACCTAGTAGAAGCAACAACAGCAGGGAAGGTCCCTGTAGCAATTCTAGAAACAACAGTAGACCCAACAACACCAGCAACAGGGGAGGACCCTGACAATACAGCAATCTCGGCAATAGTCCCAGTAGGAGAACCACCAGCAGAAGTATCCATAGCTATAAAATCAAGAACCCCCTCAATATCAGGAGTAGACCCATCATCATCAGAGGAAGATTCAACTACCTCTGACCCTGAAATATCCTCAATAGCACTAACTGTAAGATGTTCATGCAAAGCATTCTTCCACCAAGAGGAAGAATAAGGGATCTTTAAGCGAGGACACCCAGAAGCCAGATGACCCATAGAAAAACATCTATGACACCGGAAGGGAATATCTTCATAGTCCAAAATATGCCTCCAAAAATTATCAGTAACCTTTAGCATAATTTCAACCAGGAGAGGCATAGAGAAATCGAGATCCATAAGAACACGAGCATATGTGGTATGAGAAAACAAGGTAGTCGCTTGATCTACCATAATAAAAGAACCCATATAATTACCAATACCCTCATAACAAGATTTGCATGAAAGATATAGCGAAAGATTCGGGAGATGAATCCAAACAGGCATTCTATTGAAAGACTCAGTCAACGAGTTAAAGGAGGGAACCCAAGGCTTGAGAAGGAGAGCATGATTGTCCCAAAAGCAGGCCTGAGTATGAAGAATAGCATTCCGATCAGAAACTAAAGCAAAAAAAACTATAAAGAAACTCTTAGCACAAGGGTAAATTTCTATTTTCCCCTCCATGATAGGCACCAATGCTTTGAAATCCAGAGGTTCAAATTGCTCAACCGAGGCCACCAATGGTCAAATCTACAAGTCAAACCCTGCTCAGAGAAATAGTCTATATTTTTTAAAACCTCGTCCCCTAGGACCACTACAGGGGGAGGCATGTCTGACTGAGAAATAGATATCCTAGAAACCAGAGTAGTAGCAGCATTAGTAGACTCCTCACATCGTTGAGGAGAACCACTACTAACAATCTTTGCATAAGATCTAGCAGCAATAGTAGCAGCCCCATAAATGAATGGCGTACCAACAGCCACAGAGCAGATGGAACCCCTATAAAAAAGCAATAGATGAGCCTTGAAAAGCAGCAATCATAGTCACGGCACTCCAATAGCAACTCCAGCAGTTGAGCGCATGAACGGCGCATCAACAGCCATAGCCACACCATCAGCAGAAGAAAACACACTAGCTGCAGGCACCCCAGTGGCAGACAGAATCCTAGCCATAAGTACAGACAACACATCAACAGCCACACCAGCCGTTGAGCCCACAGACGGCACACGAATAGCCGCAGCCACACCATCAACAGAAGAAAACCCAATAGCAACATATTAAACCCCTACATGTAAAGTAGTAGATGAAACCTGTAAGGCAGTAGCTGTAGACACAGACAACGCTCCAACAGTAAAAGCAACTGAGCCCACAGACGGCACACTAATAGCTGCAACCACACCAGTAGCAGAAGAAAACCCTGCAATTTGTCCAACAATAGACGAATCCTATGAAGCAGGGACATGGGCGAGAAGAGACCCAAGTTTGCAGAAAGATTAAATATTGAAAGTAAGGGCAAAATATGTTTGATACTATTTAAAGACGTGGCAATGGATTACCCTTATTTGTCAACAAAGCCAATGGAATTGCAAAATTAAACATACAATACTTTCCTGTACTCATTATTGCTACTGCTAGCCAAGAGCCAAATTTAGAAGAAATATCTAATAAAGCATTTTAATTTATATATAATGGTATCAAATATTTGCAAGGTTTTTTTCCCAAAATTTTAATCTTTTATTTTAAGAAAGAAAAAGTTATAAATGTACAAAAATGTACAAAACATTAAATAAATATTATATAAAATATATGAAACAATATCACGACAGTTAAAAGGAGCCAACGAGGGTCCAATAAAATAAAAAAGTGAAACCGTAGCATACCACAAACAACTGTTAAAATCTGGAAAAAACAAAAAAATAAATAAGTGATCTTAAATAAAATAAATGACATGGAGGCCAAAATCAATAGAAATCAGAAAATAAATGATATAGAGGCTAAAATCTCTATTGCTCTGTTCGGCTTCCTCCATGTCATTTATTTTCTGATCTCTATTATTCTATTTGGGAGATCCAGAGGACAACACCTCGTGAGCAGGTTACCTGCAGCATTGTAGAAATCAGTAACAATTATTTTGGAGCTGTTTGTGAATCTCCTTGAGAGATGTAGACCAGATTCTGCTGTCTTCTTTATTGTAAAAATAGTAATATTTATTATTATCCAAAGATTACGTTCAAAAGTGATTGCAACCTTTGAACCGGAGTAATTAACAATTAACAATAATTTAGTTTAATTTTGATCAACCCATCTGTCATGACCACGTCTACATACTCTACAATTTCAATTGTGGACATTGTTTTTGCACCGGCTATGCATTGGGTGTTTTCTTTTTAGTCACCGGTCGCGTGTTTTCTAGCTCTCCTATCTTACTGAGGACAAGTTTATTGGGTATGGACTAGAATCCCGTATAAACATCTGTAGCAAGAACACAAGTTGTTGCGTTAGATGTAGTCAAAAAACTGGGAAATGCTCACTGGGCTGCAGTTGGGTTTTTAGCAATAGCTCTATGTTACAAAGAATCTAAAAAAATTTTAAAATGAAGGGAATGCAGGGATGCTGGACTTTTTCATTTCATGGGCGATTTTATGCCTTCCTTTATCAGATTAAGATGCAACTGAAGACATTGGTGAAGCTTAAATTTGATGGCTGTGTATCTTTATTTAAAGATTTTTAAATAAAATAGGTGCATATAAAGGTTTGAGTGTAGAAAATTATTAAAAAATTAATATTAAAATTTGACCATACTTTTTATATATTTTTAATAGAGAAAATCAATGTTATAATTAAAAATCATATAAATACATATATTTTTCCAATTTATTTCTAAATTGATTAATAGAAATTTCTTGTAATCTTTAATAAAATTTCTGTTATTTAAAAAAAAAATTCCTAAATCTTTAGATTTTTAATAAAATTTCTATTATTTAAAAAAAAAAATTCTTAATTTTTAGATTTTTAAAAAACTCTAAATACTTTTGAGTTTTTTCTATTATTTTAAGTATTTTCCTGATTTTTAAAACATTCTAAATAATCTTTGATTTTTTTTATATAAACAAGTGTCTTCCAAGGTTCTCCACATTTCAAACAATTGAATTTCTGCTTGTAGTGTCTTCATATATTCTTTAACTGAACTGTAAAATGTTTTGTATTTCTTCTATTAATCTTGTTTACCAATAGCCCCTTGTTGGTGATTCGAACCTTATCGAGAGCTGTAGGTTGCGAGCAGAGGAACAAACGAAAAAAAAAGTATGAGAAAGAAAGGGATTCCTAAGAAAAGGCCTGATCAATCGTCTTCTTTTGAGAGTGAGTTTTGTTAGTTATGCCTCTCTATGCTAAGGGAGTGAGTAGGCTAGTGATTTTGTTGAGATTATATTCAATCACTTAATTTTTTTTGTTGAGATTACATTCAATCTCTTAATTTTTATTTTCATTGATATTGTGTAATTTATTTTTATGTATATGGATGTGTTTTTATTGAAATCATACTCAAAATCATTTGAATTTTTAGAAGAAAAAATGATGCCTCAAGAGATTTGACTAGATTGCAAATTCATGAATTATGTATCCCTACAAGTGGCATTCTATATGAATTGACTTTGCTGGAATATACACATTAAAAAATCCAAAACAATTATAGGTAAATGTATAGTGGCAAACCTTGAGGAACGTCAGATGCAATCACTGACACTTATGGTAAAAGCCATAGTATGCAATTTCTTTTTTGAGGATACTATGTTTGTAGTGTTCTGCAAGGTATTTGCCAAGAAAATTTTCAAAATATTCATTTTAATAGAGATATTCTTTATTATAAGGTGTTAAAAAAAAGTAGTTTGATTTATATTTTAAGGTATAAATTTATTTGAATAATATTAAATTTACAAAGTGTAGCTAAATTGATTTCCAGCCGATTCGGAAGCGGAAGAGATGGATAAAGATCAGTTAATAAAGGACAAGGAGGCCAAAATTAAGATTTTGGAGGCCAAAATCAAAAATTTGGAGGATAACATACAGAAAATAAATGACATGGAGGCCAAAATCAAGACTTTGGAGGATAACTTTCAGTTGCACGAGAATCTTTTGAGATGGTTGAAGAAAGAAAATGAAATATTAAAGGAAAGAATATCCATCTTACAAAAACAGATCAAAGGTGAGGAACCTGAAGTTGACAACATCAAATTCACAGAGAAGGAATGGTATATGATTAAGAATTCCAGCCTCATGCTTGCTGACATCAGAGACCTCAAAATGAGAATGGAGCAGGCGGAGAACAAGCACGGTGAGCTGTTAATGAGAATGGAGCAGGCGGAGAACAAGCAGGGTGAGCTGTTATACTCTTTAGAAAATGTTGAGGATAGTGAGGGTCCAAGTAAAAGAACCTGCTCCAAAACCAATCAGAATGAAAAAGGGGTGGTCAATGTGGATGATGAGGGTCCCAGTAAGAGAAAAAATCAGGAGGATGGTGAGGGTCCAAGTA
This sequence comes from Cunninghamia lanceolata, assembly GCA_027924645.1. NCBI lineage: Eukaryota > Viridiplantae > Streptophyta > Pinopsida > Cupressales > Cupressaceae > Cunninghamia > Cunninghamia lanceolata. Next base: position 721,511 of record BSBN01000111.1, read on the forward strand.
AAAGAACCAGCTCCAAAACTAATGAGAATGAAAAAGGGGTGGTCAATGTGGATGATGAGGGTCATAGTAAGAGAAAAAATGAGGAAGATGGTGAGGGTCCAAGTAAAAGAACTCGTTCCAAAACCAATGAGAATGAAAAAGGGGTGGTCAATGTGGATGATGAGGGTCCTAGCAAGAGAAAAAATCGGGAAGATGGTGAGGGTCCAAGTAAAAGAACCCACTCCAAAACCAATGAGAATGAAAAAGGGGTGGTCAATGTGGATGATGAGGGTCCTAGCAAGAGAAAAAATCGGGAAGATGGTGAGGGTCCAAGTAAAAGAACCCACTCCAAAACCAATGAGAATGAAAAAGGGGTGGTCAATGTGGATGATGAGGGTCCCAGTAAGAGAACCCGCTCCAAAACCAAACAGATTGAAAAGGAGGTGACCAATTTGCAGGGTGAGAGTACGAGTGGAAGAACCCGCTCCAAGAAGAAAAAAAACCAATTACAATAAAAAAATAGATGATCAACAGCATGGCGAGGGTAAAAGGATGTAAGTATTTTAATGGCCTTTTACTATTGTTTTCTGCAGTGCAACTCATGCTCGTAACAAATAATTGATGCCTGGTGCTGCAACAGCTGCGTAGATGTAAGGAGATTTTATGTTTTTGTTAGAAACTATAAATAAAATATGATTACAGGATTTTACAGAGTTGCTTGTTAAATGTTTATGTTTTCGCAGTATAATGTACTTGAGCTATTCAGTTTTCATTTTTTACAGCAACAAAATATCTATGTAAAAGGATTTGGGTCCTTTCAAAAACCCATCAGTCCCATAAATAGTGTACCCATAAATCAAAGACAAAATATCATATGTATGAAACATGTCTTTTTTATTATATTGTGTATCTCTTTTTGTTATATTGTGTATTTGAGAAGCCATCTGAATGAACAGGTTGATTAGTGAAGAACTTGTCTTTTTACTTGGAAAAGTCGACAGAATGAAATCCGATATAGATGTTCATATGAATTAGATAATCGCATGCTCTGTTACCTTTACCTTTCATGCATCAAGTGAAGATTAGAATAGTGATAACTGATGCACGTGATGTCTTAGAGTTAGTGAATTTTCTCATACCAAGTTTGCTGGAATAAATAAAAATTCATGTAATTTCGATAATATCAATTGCAATATAGGCTATATATGCAACTTATTCTGCCCACAATCTCACAAAACTTGAGGATGCAAAATTCCGTATAAGTTTGAACTTTGAAAGGTTTGTCATTACAGATTACACTAAAACTTTTAAGCAGCAGTAAGCTTTTAAATCTGGCGATTAGTCCAACAACCCTTTCTGAGGTAATTTTGGGGAAATCAAAAAATTTGTCATTAGATCAGAATCTGAGTGTAATCTGTAAGTATTAATAAACCTCCAAACCCAACTTCTTCACCTCAACTGAGCAGTTTATTCCAAATTACCACAGTAAAAGTTAATCCACAAGATTGATTCTTGAAGGTGTGACACTCTAACAAACTTGCTTGAGAATATTTGAATGATGAAGAAAGGTTTAGACCAGGACCGATTCAAGAAATTCAAATTCAAGAAATGCGTACGAAAGATAATACAGATAATATCTGTTAAAGATATTGGAGTGAATGTAAGCAAAGATCTTATCAAAGCATTTCTTGTTTTTGAGTGAAGGGAAGTGGCGATAAAAGGGCTGTCCAACGAGACTCCACTCTCTTTTGGCATCAACATTAGAGGTAGATGTTGTCACTTAAGCCACGGGAAATTAACGAATGGTTTTGTTAACATCGAATTAGGAACCGGTCCCATGGAGAGGGGCTTTCTAAACTATCTCAGTAGTGTTGTTGAAAATGTTTTGGAGCATTTTAAAACAAGCAGTCCCATGGATTTTGTAGTTGCAGGTAGGTTTAAAATTTTAAGCTCCAAAATTTCTGGAAGCTGGTGGTCTCATGAGTTTTTAGTTTAATGCTGATTGATTTAGTTAGGACTCATCAAATAAAAACATTTCCCTCCAAAATATTTCCTAAATTAAATGAAAGAAATCTAAAAATTGGTAGAAAAATCCCTAAGCTTGTGGAGGAAAGATTCAGCCCCACCTTAAATGCACACCCTCAAAAGCAACCACCTAAAATAACTGCTATTTTGGAGGAATAAATTCTAATTTATACTACAGCAATTTTTTTGGGTTTCATGAGACCCTTCCTTATGGTCTCCTCCATTTAGTTAATTTAAATATAAATATTACAGTTCATTACTAAAATAGGAGGTTCTTAAACAATGGTAAAGTGAAGTATAAAGTGTGAAAATTAATTTGTCACATACATATTTTTATATATTCTTTTATTAGTACTTGCCTTTGGCTGGTACTATTGCAATGAGTTCACACTTATCTAGTTATTAATCTATTGATTGCAAACCAATCAAAAGATAGGATTATTTTTCTTGTCGAGCAAATTTGATTTAAATTTGTACTTTTCCTACGTCAACATGATAAATTTTTAACAAAAAATTATTGAAAAATGATTTATCTGTATTGTCATTGGTTGAAAAAAAATGACCTCTTCTCTGTGGATTGTCGGATTGTTGGAGAGTGCAACAAAAAAAACTATAAATACGGAGAGAATTTTGGTTTGAGGGGAGGATGTGGCAAGTAAACAAATTATGAACACAAATTTTGTTTCCCACTAGTTAAGTCATGCCTAACTGGATGACGATAATTATGAGAGGGAAGCATCATCAGTTTTTATGAATTTAATTTTTTGATTCATTAGCTAAATGTAAAAATTACTTTTTGTCAAAGGACAAAGTTATAATATTAATAATATTAAAAATATAGGGTTATACACATTTTAGTTTATGAAATTAGATTATTTTTGGGATTTCAATTTTATTTACTCAAGAGTTAAAAATTTAGTATTTCAATTTTATTTAATAAAAAGTTAAAAAATCTACATTATCATGAAAAATATTTATTACATTTTTTATTTTATTCTTCAAACATACAATATTTTAATGCATTTTAAATTATCATAGTATTAATATTATTACATTATAATATCTTAAGTAGACATTTCAAATCTCCACATAATACAAATATGCAAGCTTTGTAAAGTTTAGTTTTATAGTTAAGGAAATATTTGTGTTATTTAATAGGCTTTGTAAAGTTTAGTTTATATCTAAGTAAATATTTTAGTGTTATTTTATTTTTACCAAATTAAATTATTTATTATTTTTGATATTTCAATTTTATTTATTCAGACATTTCAAAACAAGTTCACATAAATTTTTCCTTATAAATTTAGTTATGTCATAGTATTAATATTATTACATTGTAATATCTTAAGTAGACATTTCAAATCTCCACATAATACAAATATGCAGGCTTTGCAAAGTTTAGTTTTATAGTTAAGGAAATATTTGTGTTATTTAATAGGCTTTATAAAGTTTAGTTTTATAGCTAAGTAAATATTTTAGTGTTATTTTAATTTTACCAAATTAAATTATTTTTGAGATTTCAATTTTATTTACCCAAGACATTTCAAAATGAGTTCACATAAATTTTTCCTTATAAATTTAGTTTTGGAAATACAATAGTTACAAATTTGAAATTATAAACAATTTTTTATTTTAAAAAAAAATTACTAAACCATAATATTAGATTAATTAAAATAATTAAAATCATGTTGTCTAAAAGTACTTACTATTATTACTTAAACAAAAAACTAAGTGGCTAAGTGTAGTGATCTAAATATGAATATGTTATTGTTATTATATTGTGTAATTATTTTTCAAACTTACAATATTTTAATACATTTTAAATTATAATAGTATTCAATATTATTACATTTTAAATATATTATCTAAAAGTACTTATTATTATTACTTAAACAAAAAAACTAAGTGATTAACTGTAGTGATCTAAATATAATATGTTATTCTTATTATATTGTGTAATTATTCTTCAAACTTACAATATTTTAATACATTTTAAATTGTAATAGTATTCAATATTATTACATTTTAATATGTTAGGTAGACATTTCAAATCTCTTCACACCCAACTAGGGTTAGGGTTCTACACATTTTATTTTATGAAATTAGATTATTTTTGAGGATTTCAATTTTATTTACTCATGAGTTAAAAATTTACGATTTTACTTTTATTTAGTCAAAAGTTCTTTAAAAGTACTTACTAGTATTACTTAAACAAAAAATTAAGTGACTAAGTGTAGTGATCTAAATATGAATATTTAGGATTTCAATTTTATTTAGTCAAAAGTTATCTAAAAGTACTTACTATTATTACTTAAACAAAAAATTAAGTGACTAAGTGTAGTGATCTAAATATAAATATTTAGGATTTCAATTTTATTTATCAAAAGTTCTCTAAAAGTACTTACTATTATTAATTAAACAAAAAATTAAGTAACTAAGTGTAGTAATCTAAATATGGATATTGTTATTGTTGTTATATTGTGTAATTATTCTTCAAACTTACAATATTTTAATGAATTTTAAATTGTAATAGTATTCAATATTATTACATTTTAATGTGTTAGGCAGACATTTCAAATCTCTCCACACCCAACTAGGGTTAGGCTTCTACACATTTTATTTTATGAAATTAGATTATTTCGGGGATTTCAATTTTATTTACTCAACAGTTAAAAATCTAGGATTTCAATTTTATTTAATCAAAAGTTTAAAATCTAGTATCACTAAAAATATGTATTATTACATTTTAAAAGAAATATTTGTGTTATTTAATAGGCTTTGTAAAGTTTAGTTTTATAGTTAAGGAAATATTTTAGTCCTAGATTATTTTTGAGATTTCAATTTTATTTACCCAAGATATTTCAACACTCTTCAAAAATTAATTTTTTAATTATTGGAATGCAATTTGTCTATACAACCAATACCTAATCAACAAAAAAATTACAACTAAACAAAATCAACAAAAAAAAATTACAACTAAACAAATACTATAATAACAACACTACAAGGCAGGTACTAGCCACTACGTGGCACTTGTTATTAATTTGATTTCAAAATTTGAATATTAATTTTAAGTGTTTAATTTTTTTATTTTATAGTAATAACTATTTTGGTTGTGAATTAATTTGTCACATACATATTCTTATATATTCTTTTATTATTAATTTGATTTCAAATTTCAATATTAATTTTAATTGTTTAATTCTTTTTATTTTATTTTAATAACTATTTTGGTTAGTATTATTTTTTAAAAAAATTTACACATCAAACACTAATTTAATTGATTAAGCATCTTCTATCTAATTTAGAAGTGCCAACTTTAGAGACTTACCAACTATATTCATGGTAACAATTCTATGCCACAACTCATATTCTCGCACTAGAGTATGATATGCTCCTAAGGTTAGGATCATCCCTAGACCCAGACCTAAACCTCAAGGGTTCATTTGTAATAGTCTTTCCTACATATCCCTTCATGGGAATCAAAAGCTCCGTAGTTCATACATCAACAATAGAGAGGCTTCATCCTCTCCTTTGATATGAGATCTTTGATATTACTTTTAAATCATTATCACAACCATTAGTTCATCTTATGCTTCCAATTCAATCCATACACCATATTATGATAGAAAAACATTCTAATCAAATGATAGTTCAATGCCAACATCAATGTATGAACCCACATAAAACCATAGGGACCCACTCATATAAACATCCCTTGTTCCCACATAGCGATTGGCTCAAGCATGCATCTCATGTACACAATGTGGCTAACTCTCACATGCATTACACATACATAGTGTGACTAGCTCAGGCATACAACCTATTTTAACAACGTGAATAACTCATGCATGTGTCACCTATACACAATGTGATTAGTGCAATAACACTCAAAGTGCATAAATTTTCTTTTTTATTGTTCAAGGTCACATGGTTTTATGATTGCTAGATCATCCATACTAACACAAAGTTATTGTACTCATAAGATTGTACTATTGTACAACTATCAATGAACATAAATAGAAGATAAAATCCTATTAGTTTATTATTCAGTTAACTCTTATCTAAAGAGGTCAACATTTGGGCAATAGATCATAATACACTAATCAGTAGTATTAGTAAATGTTTGTAGCAACAACAACAGTCATTCCACTTAGGAAATAAACATAGCCATACCTTAATTCTTAATAAGGTTGACTAGTACTGCTGATGTTCCACATTAAGTCCTACTTTGTAAACATACTTGAAATGTTATATTTTTAATCATAAATCAACCATCATATGTTTTATGTAACCTCAGCCCATGGGTTCAGAGATTAGCTCACATAAGTACTCAAGAAATCATTTTAATGATCAATCTACATAAATAAAATATTAATGAGGAGATAAGACTACCTAGTCACACATAAGAATTTGATGCTAATGGTAGATGCAATAGGGTTGTCTGGTATCCACTATTAGTTCCCAAGGTAGGGTGCAAAATAACCCAACTACGTGAATAAGATGCCCTATTTACCCCAACCAAGGGCTCGTATGTCCACCCAAGAGGATGTCTTGATTCCAAGGGATTCCAAGAAGCCTAGGGAATAATAATTAGTACTGATATCCATGGTTACCCTTAAGTACAACATAATGCAATAAAGGAGTACAATGTATCCCATACTACACTGAGGTCCCTCTTTATCTGGATAACTACTAGCTAACATGAATCCCATAATACCGGTCATAATCACTAGCTAGAGTTAAAGGTACATTCATAACACTACTGATAGTGACATCTCCACAGTTCATTGAACCTTTTGACTCAATGGATATAGATAACCCTCACCTCCATGCCACTATTTTTTAAGTAATTTAAGTTATCACCAATTGAGTTGGTTAGTTAAGTTCATGGTCCTTTAGCTTATGTAACTCAAAAGAAATTGCATATCCCTCTTGCATTAGTATTCTCCCCAAACCTTCCAAGGAGGCATTGGTCCAAATGACAAATTTCTATTCAAGGTTAGGTACCTATAAAATAGGAGCAATGGTGAGAGCTTCCTTTAATTATTGAAAAGCCATTTTACACTTTTATTTTCATTTGAACCTCTTTCCTTTTCATTGGAGAGATGCTATGGGTTGGAAACCTTGGAAAAATATTTTACAAATCTTCAGGAATATCCAACCAATCCAATAAAACTTCTTACCTTTGATACATTCTTAGGTGCAGCCCACTCAACAATGGAACAAAATTTTTTGCAGGTCCACAAAAATTTCATCTGTTGAGAGAATGTGCCCTAGATAATGTATCTTGGGTTGGAAGAAAGAGCACTTGGTCAACTTTCCATAAATTTTATGCTCCCTTAGTCGATAAGATATCTCTCAACATACTATAGATATATATTTTTAAATATAAATATACTAGTAGTACTATCCTTAGATGTTCTTCATGCTCTTGTAGATTCTTCTAATATATAGAAATATTATCCATAAATACTAACACAAATTTATCTAAGAAGTCATGAAAAATATTATTCATGAGGCTCATATAAGTAGGAGCATTGGTTAACCCAAATGGTACCACTAGAAATTCATAATGGCTATACTAAGTCCTAAAGGCTATTTTAGGAACATCCTCCTTAATCCTTAATTGATGATACCCTGAATGTAGATCTATTTTAGATAAGATGGAGGCCTCGTCTTTTGATTGAATAAATCATCTATTCTAGGGAGAGCATATCTATTTCTAATGGTCACCTTAGTCAACATTTGGTAGTCTATGTGCAATTGTAGGGTCCCATCCTTCTTTTTTATGAATAGCACAAGAGCTCCCCATGGTGACACACTAGGTCTAATCAAACCTTTTTCTATTAAATATTGTAGATGCATTTTGAGTCCCAAAATTCAACTATATTAATCCAGTATGGAGCCTTCGAAGTAGGTTTAGCTCCTCAAATCAAATCAATTGAAAAGTCAAACTAATGCTTAGGTGGTAATCCTGGTAACTCTTCAAGAAAAATATCTTGAAATTCTTCCAAGATTGGATGATATGATATGCTAGTCCAATTGGATCCTAACTTCCCTCTTCAATATTAATCAACAAGAGTTTACACCCTTTTCTCATTACTTGTTTATCTTGCATGGAAGTCACAAAATGGCTTAATATCGACCTTTGGATCCCCTAGAGCACTATGGGTTTCGCTTGATCATCTACGTTGGTTCCTCCAACTCATATGTTAGAGTCCTCTAAAGATTCAGCCAATTTCTTATGATTAAGGGCTCTAGATCAATGGCCAACAAACATGATTACAATGAGAGAGTTGAAAAATCCTCTGCACTTTTGGTTCTACAAGACCAAGTTGGGTGTACCTTTTACAACACCTAAAATTATCTCAATGACTTATCCATGGTGTTGTATCTAAAAACAAGGTTCTTAATAACAATTTACCAAGGAAATGATCAATTCCATTAGATTGGCTTAACCTTTTGGCAACATAGTTCATACCCTGATTGAGAACAAATATTTATTCAAAACTTCTCTTGAAAGAATAATAGGAATGAAAATAGCTTTAATTATTTTAGGGTTAATATAAATAAAAAAGATTAGCCCAGTGAGAGACCGATGCTTAATCCAATGGGTCACAGAGTCAAATTGGGCAAAACCTATGTAGCCTTCAAGCCACATTACCTCATTACTTATAGACTAATGGCATTAATACCTTATATTAATACTTCTTTGACATGGGAATACATAAATATCATTTCAAGCTGTAATGCAGACAATAGTTAACTGAATGTCTTCCAAGCATTTATTTCTCTCCTTGAGAGAAAGAAAGAAAAAACATACAAAGTGCTATAAATCACAATGGTGAAATAAAATATCCTTGATACTTAGAAATCACATTAACTCCATCAAATGCAATATAGAAGAGGATTCCATAACCAATAATCTTTGTATTAATTCTGAGAATAATGTTGCTCTATAGATTTGAACATAAAGTAGGAGACAATTTTTCTCTATATTACATCAGATCAAAACACAAAGTATAATACTTCCTAAAACTAAGATTCAGACCCCTCAACATTAGCCTTGAATTCCCATTTATAGAAACATGGGAGAAAACAAGCTTCAGGCCACTAACAAGTGTCATATTTTCATTTGAAAAAATTTTCTTCATCTTGTCCCAACAGAATATACCAAAGGCATCTTTAAAGCACAACAAGAGAAAAACACATTCCACTCTACACAGTTGTTCAAAGAAACTTGATGGTTACATCAGAAAGCTAAATTAATTCCCAGAGAAGGAATGCCAACTACTTTGTCGCTTACTAGCCCCAATCCTGTTTATGGAAAATAGGGCATTATAACAGGATGGACATCCACTTGCGTGGCTGGCCATATGTATGCTGAGCTCAACTACCCTTAACAAGAGCATGCTTGCAAAGGACAAAATCTTCAGCAACCTCCAAATGGTAGCATCCCCACGCATCACCATGCTCCAAGCATAGGGAAGTAACTCCCTATCTTTCGATGGGAAGTCCCCTCCCACATCAATCCTTAGGTTGTATGTGGAAATCACACACAACAAACTCTAGTGGTGAAGAACTCCCAACCAAATAGGATGCAACAATAGTCATAACCAACCCCTTCACACTTGTCTGCTTTACCCACGAGGACAATACTCCTTCCATTGTTGCTTAAGCATTGTTGGAACACCTAGTCCTAAGGGATGGGAAGAGAATGAAATGTTACCTCTCTACCTCTCCCCACTGTCAAGCAACTCTTAGTAGCATTAATCCACTATAATTGCCAGACAGGAGACCAAACTCCCCATCTGGTTAAAAACAAAGCATAGCATGGGAATGAACAGACTGTAATGCTTGCTAGAGAACCCTATGAATCTTCCCTCAACCACCCATACCTTAAGAAGATACATCTCGTTCCTTGAATATGTATGCACATAGTACTAATGAGGAAAAGAGAGATACAACTCCACAGATGTGGGATGGCAAACACATAATGATAGGGCAAGAAATAAATTGCATATCTTCTAAACAAGACAAGATGAGGCCAAAAATTAAAGGGAATTGTCTATTTATAGAAAAAAGGATGACATTTGTGCCTCCTTCATTTCTTGCCATATCCAAGCCATTTCAATTCTTCCAGCAGTACCATATTCTTGCAATTAATTGGAAATTCTGGGAATTCCACAATAGCCAACCAATAAGGAAATAGAGGCACTGACACATATTTGCTTTTATTACCTCTGTGATTCGTAAGTACAAAATTTAATCATAATACCTGCTTCAATAGTGAGAGAGGGCCAAAGTTGGCTTTTTGATCTCTATACACCCTCTCACCACTAAGTGATCCACACATACCTCATTCAATTCTGGTGTAGAATGGTGATCCTTATAGATCCCTATGAAAATGACTTCCCGCCCAAGAAGAAAGATTACTTTGTACAATGGAGGCACAAAGGGTACCAAGACCTTCTAATCAATACCAGAACACACCAAATCTCTGGACTCACATGCTTCAAACTATCAGTCTAATTTCATTGTTTATCAGACTGCTCCATCCCATTAGCCCATTCAGCCTCAACCATCAAATCCTCCTCATGAATCTAATCAACAGTCACCACAAAAAGTCTGTACGCCTAGAGGAAGGCATCTATTAGTTTTTAACCCTAGCCATGGATTAATACCACTCAACAGTCTTCAAAGAGATTTGAAATTCCTCCAAAGAAGACTAGCTACCATGAAACTACAGTGATCCCATCTACCATGGTGGCACTTAGCATCCACATGCCGAGTCCCCTGGGCCTATGGCTGAAACCCCATCTCCAGGGAAATGCATTCACTTGATATCTCCTCAGGAAAAAAAAGTGTTCCAAGGACCACATCATGTCCTCCATGGTCTCGTTGGGGTCCCAAATATTTTTTATGAAAGCATAAACCTCGGTGAGGAGCCAAGTCATCAATCAAAATCCTTCATGTCAACACAGAACACCCACACGGGGCCTCACCAAGTTGGAAGATAGTCTAAGTCTTCGCGATCCCACGGGAACCTTAGAGTAGTCTTGGCAGGGATGCTTCCTTCCGTAAAACACCTACGCAGATGCCACATAACTGCCACATCAGATCTCATGGCACTGCCAAAGCCCAGGACAAAGCTTAGTGAGGGTGATAACCTCAACAAAAAAGAAACATCTCGCAGACGTGGTTGTGACTTAAGGCCCAAATTCAACACATGCATAAAAGCTTGTTTTTAAAAGAGGGGCTGTGCTAGGTTGAATGCTTAAGGGGGACATAAGAAACTCTTACCATCTAATGTGAGTGTAAAACATTATTTCAAAGCATTAGATATACAATATGCCTCAAGTCCATGGAGTAAAAGATAATCCTAGTCATAGGGGTTGATAATCCGATGGTAAAGGGGTACCTAAAGGACAACTTCAAAGACCAAGAATGGGACATAAGAAGTCAATAGGGTATTAAAACAAGAGGTTAATGGGGAAAAAACAACAAGACACTAGGCTTTAGGGTTTTATAAAGGTTTTAGCAAGCCTATGAGGAAAGTGTTGATAAGCGTTGGACAACTGAGAGGGGGGGTGAATCAGTTGTCACAAAAACTTAAACACTTTTTGAAATTTAAACATTCATCACTTATCCACAATTATTATAATTTAACAATGAGAGCATCAAATCATAAACTTAACCACAGATACAACATCAAACACAAGAGACACCAGATTTACATGGAAAACACCAAGGTGGGGAAAAACCACGGAGAGGATTAACTCTCAATATATATTGCAATCTTGAAATAGTGATGTTATTGGCTTACTTCCATGAAGAACAACTAGGTCTAGCAGACTCAATGCCTCAACCCTAAACCTAACAAGATTACAATAAGGGTTATTAAACCCTAAGGGCTGTTAAACCCTACTAGTGGCTTATTGCCAAATTCACTATCATGATCAACACCTTTCTTTAGTTTGAATAAACAAATCCTTAGCTCAACTCTTCCTCTGCTTTGCTCTTCCTCTTCTTTCCTCTGCCTCTTCTCTACTCTACCTTTGGACCTTTCTTAATATATTCTCATTTTCGCTCAAGGAAACCTTTTCCACAACTCAATTATAAGTATTTATACACTACATCAACCTTGGAATGATAATCAAGGTCGGCATCAACCATTGGAACAATCTCCAAGGTCAGTATTACAAACATTTACAAAATAGGTCGTGACCTATTACAACATTATGCAAAGGGAATGAAATGCGGATCATGCCATGCCTTAGCTAGGACTCAAACATGATCTTCCACACCACAACATGCTTCCTCAGTCTTTCAAAGATCTCTGCAATCACTGGGATCAACCAGGTCAGCCAAGACTAGTTACATGCTATGTTAACTGGGAACAATATTCTCACACCATCTCAATTTCTTAATGTGGACTAGATAGGAACATGATTAGGAGATATCCAGAAGCATGCTATAATAATCAAGAGCAACCGCATGAAACTTAACCACTTTATTCATAGGAATCTTCTCACCAGAACACATGAGCTTCATTATCTTCAATTGTCATAAAAGAAAGATGGCCTGCAGAAGACCAAACCACAAACCATTTCAACTGTAGGCACTTATCATCATGCCAGACTTCCCTCTAGAACCGTAGAGCAAAATAATTTATTGCAGAGGAATGCGGAGCCAAATACTATCTTCCTGTCTCAATTGAACTTATAGAAAAAGTAGGCTTCCCTCTGGTGAACACAACTCACTCAAATCTTAATGTGGATGGCTCAGACTTGAAATGTAGCATCCTGAGACATACCTCTAACTTACTTCCAATCCGCAAACCATGATCTTCAAGAAAGAACAAATGCAGAGTAGATAACTAGAGTGTTCCTCAGCATACAACTGGCTGTCTGTAGTGCACTTCTTTGTAACTCACTTATTTCTTCTAGAAAGGCTAATTTTCTCAATACAAGTCTTCTAAACAAGTAATAGAATAAGATATAGTTGACACCAATGACAAAAAGAATATGTTGACATCAATGACAACACCGATTAGGCACATACTTGCAACAATCTCCCCATTTTTCATTGATGGCAACATATGATGTGAAAAACTACAACAACCATCAAGACACGATTCTCCCTCTTTCTCTTTACAAACCTACACTCTTTCTTTCTCCAAAATTCTCCCCCTTTCTCTTACACATCTGCACTCTATGTTTTTCACATGAATTATCTCCCCCTTTGACATCAATGGCAAAGGGTGTTGATAACTAAGAGGGGGGGTGAATCAGTTATCTTAATTAATTTAACTTTCTATTCTTCTTTAACAACTAGTGTAGCATCAAAGCAAATATGCATCCATAATCATGAAAGAAGAAACAAAGTCAAAACACATCACACAATGATTTTGATGTGGAAAACCATGTTAAGGGAAAAACCACGGGATGACTAACCCAAGAATGTATTCTCTGTTAGAAGAATAAAAATACAAAATGGCACTTACCAGTTAGGGCTCACTACCCGAGCACACTGCTCACAAGAGCCTCACTGCCTACAAGAGACTTACTGTCTACAAGTAATAAAGAGAGTAAAAAGATAATTGAACTGATGAGAAGCATCCACATATGCTTGAGTTTAGTTCTGGTTAGGCTCAGTATACTGATCTATTGCACTTCATTCTTCCTCTTCTTTGGTGCTGTTGTCCTGTCACATACCGGACCTGCCTTACTACTTCCACATTTCACTTCTACTTTTCTTCACACACCACAACACACAACACCTCTTCATACCGAAATCAATCTAGTATATATATCCACACCAAGGTTTTCATCCACTTTCTAGTCGGCATCTAGAATACTTACTATTTTCCCAAACTCTTGGTCTGTCAGCTGAATCCTTGCTTATCAAGTGATGCGAATCAAAGAGATGCTCATAGAATTCATCAATCATGTTAGTCAATCATGAATGATACCTTAGTAAGCTTGATCACCATCAATATGTCATTCAGATTACAGTCTGCTGCTCTGCTGGTTAGTTCTTCCTCAGTTTACTCTGCTAAATAGGAACCCAATACTTAGGTGCTCATATCTCTTTACTCTTTCATTACCAGAGGCTCAATCCCTGGAATTTATCAATCAAGGTACTCCTCTTGACTTCCCCAAGTCTGCACTTTACATAGATACTCCCTCTGAGAGATCCAGACCTAATTGTCTGACCTTACTGCATACTCTGTTCTTGGTCATCAGATCATAACACTCTTCAATCTGACTTCCGGTATAAGCACACCATGTCCTGTGGATGGGTGGGATGAGCTTTTTTGCCATCAATGACAACACTCATGAAGCTATAATGTGTCTCTTGCCAACAATCTCCCCCTTTGGCATTGATGGCAACACTTAGTGAAAAATGACTAAGTGTCACACTACACTCCCCCTTAGTTGATGCTCTGTTCTAATGTACACTTTACCGAAGCTCCCCCTTAGTTGAATTCCACATTTTTCACTGCTCCTCACTCCCCCTTTGACATCAATGGCAAAGGGTAGGGTTCGCATACTAAAATTTTCAAGGAAAACAATCTATACATATCTGCATAAGTGTATATACAAGTTATACTTACATGTACTTAAGTATGTCTGCAAAAGTATTTTTTAACTATATAACTTCTGTAGCCCAACTCTACTTCATCCTATCCAAAATTGAGATGTGACCACTCAACAAGAATGTAAATGCTTCTGCCTTCTTAAGATCTGTCGGATCATTGGTCCAAGCTATGGTCTGAGCATCAGTTAGGGCCTCATGCATGGCCTCTAACTTAGGGATAATGATCCCTCTAAGTTCACTCAACCTATTTATTCTATTTTTCTTCTCCTTCTCAAGATTCTTTATTTCATCTATAACTGCAATAGTCTTACACTCTTGATTTACTATGGAGGACGAGAGAGGATCAAAACTTTGAGATAAACTTAACAGTTTATCCTCTTGCTCTTTTACTTTCTTCTCAATATCCTTGGTCATTTTAGGCTAGGATAAATTTTTTTTATAGATATTATTGCCATCTTTAAGAGCATTTTCCAAGCTCTTTATTCCAACATCCATAACTCTCCTATCATTTGTTATTAGACCCTACACTTCAGAGAATCTTTTTCCCAAAAACTCCTTCCATACCTTTTCTTGTACTGACTTCTCTAAGGAATCAAAATGCGTATGAATAGAATTTACAAGAGACTTTAGATTACTAGATGTGGAGGCTGAAGAATCCTTTTGGAAGGATGGCATGATCTTCTCCAATACACTGGATGCAGCTTCTATGAGCTCATAGTCTTCTATGTGAGATTTTAGGAGTTTTTCTTTTGCCTTTGCTTGAGTAAAGGATGCTAGCTTCATGGTTTGAACTAGGGAGAGGGAGAAAAAAAAGAATGGACCTTGAAGCAGTTCCTGTTCATCAAATTCCATCATCTCTTTGGTTAAGAAATCTTTAACTACTTCTGTTGTGTCTCTTGCCAGGCACAGAGTTTTCTCTTCTTCTGTAGCCTTAGCACTGTCATCTGTGGTCTTTTCTGTTTGACCTTGTTTGCTTCCCTTTACTTGTTCTTCTTGACTGATGCTCTCTTCTTTTCTTTCTTCTCTTTCAATTCCAAAGTATGCAGGAGGATCTGAAAGAGAAGTGTCTTCTTCTTCATGAACTTCCTCTTTCAAAGCAGAGGAATCTAAATTTTTAGCTTTCTCTTCACCTGTCTCCTTTGCCTCTTCGACCATTGTCTCAGTAGATTCTTCTTTGTCATCCATGGCAGAGGGATCATCACCTAAGTCCTCTATAATAGGAATATTGAATCTTTTGTATGCATTCCAGAGGATGTCTTTTATTTCTTTTGCCACCTTATCAGTTTCTCCAAGCATAAGCTGATTCATCCTAGCTTTGCTCTAGAACTCATCCTTGCAATGTTTGAAGATCATATTCTTTTGCTTAGGAGTGATGGAAGGATAGAGCTGAATGGCTATCTATTCACGGATCTCCATATCCTTTTCTTTAGAATTATTCTTTCTGATTTCAAGTTCCTTCTCAAGGCTTTTAGGAATTAGAGATATGATTTCGATGAAAGCTTTGTTGTAGATATTCAGATACCTGACTGTGACATCTTGCAAGATCTTCTGGTCAGCTTCACTACATTCATCATAGAATTGTGTTAATGTTTTCAGGTTTCCATCCACAGTAATTGCCTTGATGATATAGTCAAGAGTAGGCTTCTCAACACTTTTATCTGTCTTTTCTTCTTCCTTGTCTAGACCGGTAGAGGATTCTCTGGATACTTTCTTCTTCTTCTTCATCTTCTTGATCTCTTCATTAGATTCTGTCTCTTCATCATCTTTGAGGCTTATGTATGATCTTGTAGCCTTTGTCTTAGTTCTCTTTTCTCCTTTACCGGATGATTTTGCTTCCGATTTTGATGCCTTTGAGCTCTTAGCAGTGGTAGGTGCAGAGCTCTTAGAGGATTTGGTTCGGGAGGGGGCTTCTACCAGAGTACTCTTATTTTCTGCTTCTTCCTTTTCTTTCTTTGTCCTTTCCATCTTTTCTCTGTTTGCATCAAGTGCCTCTTTTGATATGCCATACCTTTTGGCAACATTCTCTACTTCTTTTCTCAGTTTTCTCTTCATCTCCAGTTGTCTAAGCTCCACATGGATCTTCACACTTAGCTCTTCATAGGTTCCAAACCTTTCTGCCTTAGGATCCTTGGGTTAACTAAGCATGTGTTGAACATGTAGCTCTACAATTTTCTCATCTACTTCATACCCCATTGGCATGATCCAGACTATCCTTGGCTCTACTACCTCCATTAGAAATTGATCAATTTCTACCATAAAGCATACTGTATCCTTATACTTTTCAACTAGAGATTGGGGAATTCTCTCTCTTGCTTGCATCATACTCTAAAATTTCTTGAAATAGTCCTAAAGTGTGGTATTTTGTGCCTTGGCATCACCAGGCCCATGTATATAATCTCTGATTTGAATGGCTACAGGTCTATCATTCTGCCATACCCAACCACTAGATCTAAGAAGCTCATTCATGAAGTAGAAGAATAAACATAATATTAGCCCACCATACTTGAATGAATTCTTCTTGTCCTTTTTGATCTTTTGTACGTTCTCCAACAGTTGGCATCTGATAAGCTATATAAATTACAGTTTTAGGTACTGAATTTTCCCTGCTGGAGTGATATATCTTGTAACCAATTATCATGGATGCAAATTTGATATCTGGATCAGTGATATCTTCAATTGTCATTGCTCTCTTGTCAAATTTTGATACGGTTACCTCACTCACTATCTGATTCTTGATAGATTTGAGAGCAGGTATCCCACCGGATGAGTGCAATCTGGTAACTACCCTAATGGCATCCTTGGTTATCTTGAATGGCCTTGTCAACCATATAAAGTTATCATGCATTCTACTTAGAACATACCGGACCCATTCATCTTCTATAAAATAGGGGAAATGAATGCATTGTGCAAAATGTTTGTCCCGGATAGCCTTATATTGTGGTTTGAGCTCAAATGAGTCATCTATTAACTGATTGTGATAGATATCTATCAGCTTCGATTCCCCAAAATCTTCAATGTTCACATGAATATATGCCCTAATGTCTTCAACATGCAAAACCCCATGCGGAATGCTAGAAATGCCCCTAAGGGATCCACTTCTAGAGATTTGTAGGGATGTTTCTTAAATTTGGGGTGAGGCCTATCAAAAATCTTTACAACATTCGGAGTAGCCATCTTAAATATTAAGAGACAGAGTTTGATCAAGAGCGAAGAATACCTTTTTATGCTTATAGGTTTCATTGAATGAGCTGGATCAGATTGCTGGAAGAATTGTCTTCTATGGTTGATCTTTGAGAGGCTTGAGATAATTTGTTTGCAGAGCTCTTTTTCTCTTCTTCTCGAGTGAAAATGTACAAGTGACGAGAAAATAAACCCTTTTACCTCTGAGAAAACCCTAATTCCATATTGCATTAAATGCGCAACTTAAGTTATTCCAGTTGCCTTGTTCTCCTTGTTCTGAGAAGGATCTTTTCCTGATCATTGAGATACATTTAGAGTTATTCTCAGTGATTGATGACAATCTATCTTCCTTTCTCCAAACATTTGATCTATCCGTAGATCAAGATACCTCAAATTTGAATCATACCAGATCTAACTGTGAAAAACCTGTTCTTACCAGATGAATGTTAAACTGGATTAATCTTAGATGATTATCCTCTTCAAATTCATTGCGGATCTTCCATATCTTCCCAAAGGGTTATTTAGATGTTTCTCTGAGAGCCCTTTTAGTTTGAAACCTTTCATGTGCCACTTTCAGGCACCTATTGACTGGCTGGGGGAAAATGTTTTTCTTTTGTTACTCCCCCTGAGCCAGAGCTCATCTATTTAGTTTCTGGAAGGAATATCAACACCAGATTCTAGTGCGGATCCATCCCCATCATTTTCTGTACTTCATTTTACCCATATCTTGTTCATCTCTCTTTGAATTTTATCCGCATTCACTTTTCCTTTTCCTTTGTCTTGGTTTTGATTATGATGCACCGGACCCTTTTTGTCCTAATTCTTACTTCTGCAGAATTTGGCAATATGAATGGATCTATTGCAATTCTAACAAACAAAATTTCTTTGCATATTTGACTGATATCCTCTTGATCTACATTGATTAGCCATATGTCCCATTCTATTGCATGCAAAACATCTACCATTGAATGAATTGTTCATTTGCATATTTCTGCATTCATGAGTTTTGTGACCATACCTTTTGCAATTAAAGCACTATCTGAAGAAGGATGAATTAGTCTGATTCATTCTTCTTCTACACTAATTTGCTTTATGACCAAAGTTATTACAATTGTGGCAGTATCCATTGAAGGAAGGATATCTTTGAGCATTTGGTTGCCTTACCGGAGGTTTTCTAGGCCTTTTTTCTTGGATTTTCTGATTTGGAGTTCTTCTTATTGGATCTGAAGCTACCCTCTTTTGGCTTTGAAGAAGAACTTCAAGTTGAGCAGAGCTTATCTTGAATTTCTCTTTGTATTCATTTGTTGTTTGAAGATCCCTTTTAAGAGTGTTAATCTAATTCTCAAGTTGTTCTTCATTATCTCTAGCTTCTTCAAGATCAGATTCTAGATGCTTGATTATTCTATCCATTTTGTGGTAGTCTTCTGATTTCTCCTTGAGAGATTGTCTTAGATCATCTTCATTTTTTCTTTTCTCTTCAATTTCTTGGGTAAATTTCATAACTCCTGATTCCATTTCATGTCTTACCATAATGACCTCTTTTGATAACTTTTCACATAACTTGGCTTTCTCCTTCAGAGCTTCATTTATATCATTGGCTTCGCCTTGACTTGCCAATTGCTGAAGTAGATCCTTTATCTTTTTCATAGAGATAATTAGTTTCCCTTTTAGTTCATTTATGAAATCATCAACCTATTTGAGTCTTTCCTTCAATTCATTGACTTCAGAGCTAGATTGCTCACGATCATCTAGGGCAGACTAAAGTTGTTCCCTCATAAAATACACATCCATTTGAATTCCTAGATCTTCCTCAAGCTGTTAGGCTCTATTTGGAGGAACTTAGCTCTAATACCAATTGTTGATAGTTGAGAGGGGGGTGAATTAGTTATCTTAATTAATTTAATTTTCTGTTCTTCTTTAACAACTAGTGTAGCATCAAAGCAAATAAGCATCCATAATCATAAAAGCATAAACAAAGTCAAAACACATAACACAATGATTTTGACATAGAAAACCCTGTTAAGGGAAAAACCACGGGGTGACTAACCCAAGAATGTATTCTCTATTAGAAGAATAGAAATACAAAATGGCACTTGCCAGTTAGGGCTCACTGCTTACAAGAGACTTACTATCTACAAGTAATAAAGAGAGTAACAAGATACTTGAACTGATGAGAAGCATCCACATATGCTGGATTTTAGTTCTAGTTAGGCTCAGTATACTGATCTACTACACTTCATTCTTCCTCTTCTTTGGTGTTGTTGTCTTGTCACATACCGGACCTACCTTACTGCTTCCACACTGCATTTCTACTTTTCTTCGCACACCACAACACACAACACCTCTTCATACCAAAATCAATCTGGTATATATATCCGCACCAAGGATTTCATCCACTTTCTAGTCAGCATCCAGAATACTTACTATTTTCCCAAACTGTTGGTCTGTTGGCTGAATCCTTGCTTATCAAGTGATGCGAATCAAAGAGATGCTCATAGAAGTCATCAATCATTCAGTCAATCATGAATGATACCTTAGTAAGCTTGGTCACCATCAATATCTTATCCGGATTAAGGTCTGATGCTCTGTCGGTTAGTTCTTCCTCAGTTTACTCTGCTAAATAGGAACCCAATACTTAGGTGCTCATATCTCTTTACTCTTTCATTATCAGAGGCTCAATCCCTGGGATCTATCAGTCAAGGTACTCCTCTTGACTTCCCCAAGTCCATACTTTACATAGATACTCCCTCTGAGAGATCCGGACCTGATTGTCAGACCTTGCTACAGACTTTGTTCTTGGTCACCGGATCATAACACTCTTTAATCTGACTTCCAGTATAAGTGCACCATGTCCTGTGGATGGGTGGGATCATCTTTGTTGCCATAAATGACAACACTTATGAAGCTACAATGTGTCTCTTGCCAACAAAGGGCACATACTTGCACTCTTCTACTCTGATCTAATCTTTTCCTCTGAACTCTCTGACTACTCCCCCTGAGAAGTAGCCCTAAAAAGCATCAATCTGGACCTTTGAACACTTCTGAACTAATGTACCATTGTGCATCTTAGTTTAGAGAAGGAGGGGTGATGACCCCTAACTTTTCTCTAAGATACTCAAAAGTATCCTTAGGCAAAGGCTTGGTAAAGATGTCTGTAATCTAATCCTTGGTAGAAACATACTCCAACTTGACTTCATTCTCTATCACTTTTTCTCTTAGGAAATGATACCTAATGGATATGTGCTTAGTCCTTGAATGCATCACTGGGTTCTTTGATATGTTTATGGAACTTGTGTTGTCACAAAAGATTTCAATAGGTTTGTCATACACAAGTTTGATGTTCTTCAAAGTCTGCTTCATCCATAACACTTGAGTACAACTGTATGCTGTTGCAATGTATTCTGCCTCTATAGTAGACAGGGATATTGAATCTTGTTTCTTTCTCAACCAAGATACTAATCTTTTTCCCAAGAAGAATGCACCTCCACTTGTACTTTTTATGTCATCCACATCTTTGGCCCAATCTGCATTAGTATATGCACTAAGAACAAAGTTACTATCCATGGGGTACCACAAACCATAATCTATTGTACGTTTTAAATATCTCAAAATTCTCTTGACTACCATCACATGTGATTCCTTGTGTTCTTCCTAAAATCTTAGCACAAGACTAACTGCATGCATTATGTCAGGTCTAGTTTGAGTCAGATAAAGTAATCCTCCAATCATAGACCTATACTTTTTCTAGTCTACCAAGGGTGAGTTATCATCTTTGCTCAACTTACAACTAGTTATCATAGGTGTGCATACTAGTTTAGATTCTTCCATCCCAAATTTCTTTAACAACTCTTTAACATACTTAGACTGAGAAATGAAGATACCCTTATCTGATTGACTTATTTGTAGACCTAAAAAGAAGGTCATCTCTCCAAACATAGACATTTCAAATTCACTTTGCATTTCTCTAGAAAAAACTAAGAACATACATTCATTGCCTCCAATAATAATATCATCAACAAAAACTGCAACAATCAGAGTTTATTCATCATTGACCTTGAAGTAGAGGTTACTATCTATCATACCTTTACTCAACCCTATCTGTATCAGGTACCTATCCAACCATGCATATCGTGCCCTCGGAGCTTATTTTAATCCATACAATGGTTTCTTCAATCTGCATACCATGTCCCCTTGTTCTAATGATTGAAATCCTTCCGGTTGTTCAATATAGACTTCCTCTTCCAACTCTCCATTTAAGAAGGCAGACTTCACATCCATTTGATAAACCTTGAAATCTTTGTATGCTGCAAAAGCCAGAAACATCCTTATTGCTTCAATCCTTGCTACTAGAGAAGAAGTTTCTTCAAAGTCTATTTCTTCAACCTGATCATATCCTTTGCATACCAATCTTTCTTTGTTTCTTACCACTTCACCATTCTCATTCATTTTGTTTCTGAAAACCCACTTTGTACCAATTACATTCTTGTCTATTGGTATGGGAACAAGATCCCAAGTCTGATTCTTCTCTATCTTTATCAATTCTTCTTCCATGGACTTTATCCAATTCTCATCTTTGCAAGGCTCATCCACAGTTTTAGGTTCAATCTTAGAGATCAGATAGAAATTTACTTGTTCTTCTGCAATTTTTCTTCTGGTTAAGATTCCTTTGCTCTTATCTCCTATGATTTGATGTTTAGAATGACTGATTCTTACATATCTTAGAGATTTGGTAGCACTTACCGGAGCTTGTTCTTCTTCATCTATGTTGTCTTTAGGCTGCACTACTTTTGAAACATCTAGATCATCTAGCTCATATCCACTTGATCCTGAAGACCTTTCCTTACATTCATCAACTTTAACATTTGTACTTTCAATTTTTTTATTCAGCCTCTTATTATAGCACCAGTAGGCCTTGCTCTTGGTGGAGTAACCAAGGAGGATTCCTTCATCACATCTAGCATCAAAATTGCCTAAATCTTCTTCTCTTTTGATATAACATTTGCTACCAAAAACTTTAAAATATTTCATAATAGGAACTCTACCATGCCACAATTCATAGGGAGTTTTTGAACTGTTACCTTTTACTTGAACTCTGTTTATGATATATACTGTGGTGTGAATTGCTTCTCTCCAATATGCTTCTGGAAGATGAGTTTCCTTCATCATGGTTCTAGTAGCTTCTTGAATAGTTCTATTTCTCCCTTCAACAACTCTATTTTGTTGTGGAGTTCTAGGTGCAGATAGTTGTCTCTTTATTCCATGTTCTTCACAAAAGAAATTGAATTCATTTGATGTGAACTCTCCTCCTCTATCAGATCTCAAACATTTGTTTTTCATATCCATCTCATTTTCAACCATTGCCTTAAATGCCTTGAATTTATCTAGGGCTTTAGCTTTCTCTTTCAAAAAGGTGACCCAAGTCATTCTAGAATAATCATAATTGAGCAACATGAAATACATGTCTCCTTGCAAACTTCTTACTTTGGTAGGTCCACACAAATATGTATGCACTAGCTCAAGTAGTCCTCCATTTGATTGATCCTTGCTTTTGAAACTTGTTCTTGTCTATTTCCCAAATTGACACTCCTTGTAAACTAGTTTAGCAAGCTTCACAAGCTTAGGCAAATCTCTAACAATCTGTGCAATACTTATCTTCATAATAGTATCAAAATTTATGTGACACAACCTTCTATTCCATAACCAACTCTCATCAATCTGAGTCAACAAGCAATAGTTCTCAGTTCCCTTCAAGTGATAGATATTACCTCTGGTCTTCTTACTGGTTGCAATGATTGTTATGGAGATTTCCCTAATCTTGCATCCATTGTCCTTGAATCTTAAGTCGTAGCCCTTGTCACACATTTGACCCACACTCAAAAGATTGTGCTTTAATCATTTCACATACAAGACATCTTCAGTATTATGCTTGCCATAAAAATAAATAGATCCTTTTCCACAAATCCTACTAGTTGTATCATCTTCAAACCTAACCAGTCCATAATCATATCTTTCCAAGCTTACAAACTTACTTTTGTCACCATTCATGTGGTGAGAACAACCACTATCAATAACCCATTCATCTTTGTCGTTAATGACATGAGCAACCAAAGCACTTTCCACTAGTTTTTCTTCCTTCATATAGCTAGAAGAATTAGTAGACACAAGATCTTCCTTAATAGCAATGAACAAGAATTCATTTACAGAGGGATTACCATTATCTGGTTCACCATTATCTCATACTCCTTCATCATCATCAAAATCTTCAACATAATAACACTTCTTTTGGGTCCTAGGCATGTTCTCATATCTTCTTCTATTTCTTTCAATCCTTTCACAACATCTGGAAGCAAAATGACCTAATTTACCACAAGAAAAATATTTGAAAGGTATTTTTCCTTTATACTTTCTGGATCCTCTTTGCAGCCTGTCCACAAAGTTGGCTTCAACTTCATCTATCTCATCATCGGATTCTACCTTATACTTTTCTGATCTGGAAGTACTTCTAGGAGTACTGGCTTTGAAGGCAGTCTCTACTTTTGGCAGAGTATCATCTAATTCCCTCATTTCAATAGTAGTAAGCTTACCAAGCAACTGATCCATGTTAACTATTTTTACTTGCATGAATTCTTCAATCACGGCAACCTTGTGATAGTAGGACTTGGGCAGAGATCTGAGTATTTTTGTGACAATTTCCTTTTCTTTGAGAGTTGCACCAATGGCTTTTATCCCTGTAACAAGTTCAACTCTTTGCATAAATACTGATATGTTTTCATCATTGTTCATCTTCAAGATTTCATATTTCACTTTCAGACTTTGTAACTTGGCTTCCTTCACAGAGTCATCTCCTTCATATAGATTTTTCAGCTTTCCCCATGCCTTATTTGTAGTTTCAAGATCCACCACTTTCATCAGTATTAAGTTAGTTAATGAGCTCAACAGAGTATCCCTTGCCTTGCTATCTATCTCATATTCTTTGATTTTGTCTTCGGTCGTCAGACCATTTTGAGGTATGGTGTATTCTATTTCTAAAGCTTTCCAAACATTGATACCAAGAAAAAGAAGATGGCTTTTCTTACGAGACTTCCAAAGAACATAATTGGTTCCATCAAAATGTGGCGCCTCCTTCTTGTAAGACAATTTGGATCTTCCCCAAGCTATTAAACATTCTTCAAAGGAACTTGGCTCTCATACCAATTAATGATATGTGACAGACAACTGAGAGGGGGGGGTTGAACCAGTTGCCACAAAAACTTACACATTTTCCACAATTTAAACATTCATCACTTATCCTCAATTATTATGATTTAACAATGAGAGAATGAAATAAAAAAACTTAACCACAAATACAACATCAAACATAAGAGACACCAAATTTACATGGAAAACCCTAAGGTGGGGAAAAACCACGGAGAAGATTAACTTTCAATATATATTGCAATCTTGAAATAGTGATATTTAGGCTTGGTCACCCCACAGGCCTAAACATACTGGGTTACTGCCATGAAGAACAATAAGGTCTAGCAGACTCACTGCCTCAACCCTAAACTAGGCAAGATTACAATAAGGGTTGTTAAACCCTGAGGGCTATTAAACCCTACTAGTGGCTTACTGCCAGACTCACTATCATGATCAACACCTTTCTTTATTGTGAATAAACAAATCCTAAACTCTGCTCTTCCTCTGCCCTGCTCTTCCTCTACTATGCTCTTCTTCTTCTTTCCTCTGCCTCTTCTCTGCTTTGCATTTGGACCTTTCTTAATATATTCTCATTTTCGCTCAAGGACACCTTTTCCATAACTCAATTACAAGTATTTGTACACTACATCAACCTTGGAATGATCATCAAGGTCGGCATCAACCATTTGAACAATCTCCAAGGTCGGTATTACAAACATTTACAAAATAGGTCTTGACCTATTGCAACATCATGCAAAGGGAATGAAATGTGTATCATACCATGCCTTAGCTAGGACTCAAACATGTTCTTACACACCACAACATGCTTCCTCAATCTTTCAAAGATCTCCGCAATCACTGGGATCAACCAGGTCAGCCAAGACTAGTTACACACTACGTTAACTGGGAACAATCTTCTCACACCATCTCAATTTCTTAATGTGGACCAAAGTCTAGATAGGAACATGATTAGGAGATATCCACAAGCACACTATAATCATTAGGAGTAACCACACGAAGCTTAACCACTTTATCCATAGGAATCTTCTCACTAGAACACATGAGCTTCACTGTCTTCAACTATCATAAAATAAAGATAGTTTGTGAAACACCAAACCACAAATCTTTGCAACTATAGGTACTTATCATCATCCTAGACTTCCCTCTATAACTGCAGAGAAAAATACTTTATTGTAGAGGAATACAGAGCTAAATATTGTCTTCCTGTCTCAACTGAACTTATAGAAAAAGAAGGCTTCACTCTGGTGAACACAACTCACTCAGATCTTCATGCAGATGGATTAGACCTAAAATGTAGCATCCTTAGACATAACTCTAACTTACTTCAAATCCACAGATCATGATCTTCAAGGAATAACAAATGTGGAGCAGTTTACCAGACTGTTCTTCAGCATACAACTCACTGTCTGTACTGCACTTCTCTGTAACTCACTTGTTTCTTCCAGAGAGGCTAATTTTCTCAATACAAGTCTTCTAAACAAGTAATAGAATAAGATACAGTTGATACCAATAAAAACAAGAATATGTTGACATCAATGACAACACTAATTAGGCACATACTTGCAACAGAAAGTATCAAAGGTCAAAGCATGCATCAAAAATTGTAGGTCCAAACAGTGGTTCTAGTTGGGGATAGATGACCACAAGGTCATCATGAGGATCTAGATCTCAAGTATCACACACTAGATGCCTTATCCATTGGGTAGGAGGGGCCTAAAAATTTCCTCAACATACAACTTGTAAAGCACCAACACACAATTTCTTAAAAAATACTTGGAGGCCCAAAGGCCCGAAAAAGGATGAACCAAAGCCTTCCTTCATCAAATACCCTATCCTGAGATGACAATTTCAAGAAACAACTTGATATGCTTACCCAAAATGCATGTTCATTCAGACTATTGAATGTGTCATCTCCAAACTATCCTATACCTAAATCTAATTTGCACACTTAAATCCTAATTGAAATGCATCTTCATAAAACATGAGAATAGCACACTGGTCCAATATATCATGCCAGTCAACATAATAATTTGCACGGTCAGTTTCCTAGACACTTAAAATTTTGTCAAATTGAGTAGAGAAGTTAAAATACTCATAGTCCATTAGGTGAATAACATTAGTAACATTGTCTTCACCTGTCACATTTATATCAATCCTACAACATTCATAAGTAACAAATTCTTGGAGTACCTCAACATGTTGTTGCTCTAGCTTATTAGAGTCATACTCTAGCTCCAAGTATGATGGATCACACTGGTGAAAGGTAAAAGATTGATGTACATCAGCAGAGTGATCATCTAAATTATGTCCTTCATATGGTAGAAAATGCACATCCATAAGTAACCCTTCAACCTAAATTGACAAGGAGTTGTGTTCCTTCAAATTAGGTGGCTCACCAATTCTATCATGCATCTTGATGTCCTACAGAGGAAGCTCATCTTCAAATGTAACAAGACTCTTTTCAAAGCTCAAATCATCATCTTCATAGAGCTAAACAGCTTCAACATTTCTTCTACATACATCAAACCTTTGGGATTGCTTTATCTCACATTCCTTATACTCAAGGTCATCCACAAAGATAGGATTACCCTTGCACCAATAAGGATTATCATTTCTCATCTTTGGTGGACCACACATTCATCATAAAGAGGGTTATACCTCATGTTCATCTAGGTCAAAGATACTTCTACCTCAATGTTAAAACTAGGTTCAGGTTCTTCAAACTGATTGTATAAACTCTTGCCTTCAACAACATCATCAATAGATTGCATAAGATTATTTACAACATTGTTTTAATCAACCTGATAGATAAAAAACTCATAGAAATTCTTCTCATCCTTTTATGTGCAGCTGTCTATAGGAAATTGACTAATGCTACTGAATTCCTCAAAAGGATTAGAACCTAGGATGACACCACATAAGTTCTCAATTTCTGGATCTCTAGATTAGTCATCTACACACACTACATCATCATTCCCACTGACTTGGGCTGATTCACCATATTGAAACTCTGAGGATGAACCTACTATCTGATTCATAAAACTATCATGAAGCAAATCCTGGCATATTCCAACTTCCTCACTATAATAGGCATCTTTATTTTCTCTCTGATGTGTTCCACTCACATATACTACATCATTATTTGAATCACATCTAACAATAGGACTAATGTGATCCACAATGCGAAGCTCACCATTTTTATCATCATGAATCTAAGCATTCTCTACCATGTCTATCCAATCAGCCATCTAAGTAAGACTACTTGGCCTCATCCTTTGAGGTAATGAACTCAGGCCTAACCCATACACCTCACAAAATAGATCAATGTACACATACTTTTGAGGCTTGGAACCGAAAGGGATTTTTATATAGGTGTCTAAGATTCTAGAAAATAAAGAGTATCGTAACTCTCCCTCCTATCTCCTCATCTCAAAGAGATCTTGAACAAAGACCTTAGGATCATTAATGCATACAACTTGTTGACAATTTGTTTGGGGTTCTACATGATCAACATTATAGATTGATGTATAATTTGGGATAGTAGGGAAGCAGTTGCTTTGACAGTCACTACTATTTTTTGATCTACACCTTTCATCTATAATGGGATAGTAGGGATGCAGTTGCAAACACTTGTAGATAAATTATAACTCTTATGCACTCCATACCTCCAATTGTTTTCAATGTCCATGTCTATCTCATAAGCCTGATGCAAATTTGTAGGACCCTTACTTCTCAGTCAATAACTCATCTTCTTGTCAAAAGCTCCCAAGTAAACAACTAAACTCATTGAATCATTTGGTCTCATAGCTTTAGGAATATCCCTTAATGTCTTTGCAAATCTCAAGTTGAAAGCTAGGACAAGCTCATCCTCTTCTTTCTCAATTCTCATAAACTTGTTCATCATTGAACTTGAATTGATTCTCTCACCAAACTACTCCATGAAAATTGCTTTGAACTCATCCCAAGAATATATAGAGCATGGTGTTAAATAAGAGAACCAATCTCTTGCTTCATCCTTTAAAGACTGAACAAACAATTTCATGACAACATCTTCAAAATCAAGCTCATAGTCTCCCATTACATCAATAAACTCTTGCAGATGTTTACTTGCTATTTTAGATTTATCACCACTAAACTTTAGTAGATGCTCTCTAATCCCATTAGGAATATAATTTGGATAGTTTTGGATACCACTAAAAAATAGTGCTCTGTATCTTTTAATAGAGAAGACCCTTCTCTAAGGGTATGATTGTTGTTGCGATGCACAATGCATTTTGACATTTGAATCCATAATCTTAAGCCTTTGATAGTGTAAATTTCTATCACAGCTTGCCTAAGACCCTCTAAGTGAGTTTTTTCACAAATATGCATTCTTCATCTCAAAATACAGGTTGCAATCAAGTAACTCAGAAGAATGCAAACCTTTGACTAAACTTTCCTTTCTCTTAGTGCTTTAACATTCATTTAATATGGAACCAAATTATTTCCAGTGCCTTTCACAAGATACCTCCAAACATAGCACAATCTTTCATAGAGAAAAGAATATGTAAAATACCTAGAGGTGTAATAACTGCTATAGATTCATCTTCATATTGGAATTTATGAGTTCTGGAATCCTTTTCACACTTTGATCAGGTTCTTTCTTCATAGAGTTGCCACCTCTTTTCACAGAGGATTGATCTTCAAGCAACACAAAACTCCTTAAATCCTACTTTCAATTTGGGTTCACCACTAGCAGAGCCACACAAGATGTGTTGTCATACATAGTATGTTCCTTCTTTAATCAATTGGTAAGGAGAAAATATTAGAATCACCACCCTTACTAGGGAATAATAATAATGATAATGCACTATGAATGTGAAAACTCTAAACACCAATGACGGACCATTGGACTAAACTCAAACATTATGAACAAAGCCCCCTAGTCAAGTCGCTAATCTATTAGTGGCTCAACTAGGCAAAAACCTTTTAACAGTGAGCCTCAAGAGTGTTGATATTTGTAAACAGGGAGATATAGTAATTGAGCTATGACTTAGGGTAATACACAATTCTTAGTTCATCCCCAACAAAGTCACAAATCTGTTGGTTCCTCCAATTGATATGTTAAAGTCCTCTAAAGATTCAGTCAATTTCTTATTATTAAGGGCTCTGGGTCAGTGGCCAATGAATAGGATTACAACAAGAGAGTTGAAAAATCCTCTGCACTTTTGGTTCTGGAAGACCAAGGCAGGTGTAACTTTTACAACACCTAAAATTATCTCAAAGACTTACCCATGGTGCTGTATCTTAACAAAAGGTTGTTAATAACAATTTACCAAGGAAATGACTGATTCCATTAGATTGGCTTGACCCTTTGGCAACACAGTTCATACCCTAATTGAGAACATATATTTATCCAAAACTACTCTCGAAAGAATAATAGAAATAGAAATAGCTTTAATTATTTTGGGGTGGACCTAAATCAAATAGATTAGCCCACTGAGAGACTGATGCTTAATCTAATGGGTCACAAAGTCAAATTGGGAAAAACCTATGTATCCTTCAAGCCACATTACCTCATTACTGACAGACTAATGGCATTAATACCTTATATTAATACCTCTTTGACATGGGAATACAGAAATATCCTTTCAAATTGTAATACAAATAGTAGTTAACAGAATGTTTTCTAAGCATTTATTTCTCTTTTTGAGAGAAAGCAAGAAAAAACATACATAGTGCTATAAATCGCAAAGCTGAAATAAAATATCCTTGATACTTAGAAATCACATTAACTCCATCAAATGCAATATAGAAAAGGATTCGATAACCAATAATCTTTGTATTAATTCTGAGAATAATGCTGCTCTACATATTTTAGCATAAGTTAGGAGACAATTTTTCTATATATTACATGAGATCAAAACACAAAGTACAATACTGCCTAAAACTAAGATTTAGACCCCTCAACATTGGCCCTAAATTCCTATTTATAAAAACATGGGAGCAAACAAGCTTCAGACCACTAACATGTGTAAAGTTTTCATTTGACAAACTTTTCTTCATCTTACTGCAACAGAATATACTAAAGGCATCTTTAAAACACAACAAGACAAAAACACATTCCACTCTGCACAGTTTTCTAAAGAAACCTAATGGTTACATCAGAAGACTAAATTATTTCCCAGAGAAGGAATGCCAACTGCTTTGTCACTTACTAGCCCCACTCTTGTTTATGGAAAATAGGTTCTTATAATAGGATGTACATCCACATGTATCGTTGGACATATGTATATCAAGCTCATCTACCCTTAACAAGAGAACACTTGTAAAAGGCAAAATCCTCAACAGCCTCCAAACGTCAACATCCCCCACGCATCACCATGCTCCAAGCACAGGGAAGTAACTCCCCATCTTTTGATAGGAAGTCACCTCTCGTATCAATCCTCATGCTGTATGTGGAAATCATACACAACAGACTCTGGTGGTGATGAACTCCCAACCAAATAAGATGCACCAATAGTCATAACCCACCCCTTCACACTCATCTACTTTACCCAAGAGGACAACACTCCTTCCATTATCGCTTAAGCATTGTTGGAACACTTAGTACTAAGGGAGGGGAAGGGAGAGAAATGGTGCCTCTCTACCTCTCCACCTTGTCAAGCAACTCTTAGTAGCATTGATCCACTATAATTGTCAGATAGGAGACCGAACTCCCCATTTGGGTAAAAATGAAGGATAGCATGGGAATAAAGAGACCATTACACCTACTAGCCAACCCCGCAAATCTTCCCTGAACCACCCATACCCTAAGAAGATGCACTTCATTCCTTGACTCTATATGGATAGAGTACTAACTAGGAAAAGAGAGATACAACTCTGCAAATATGGGATGGTAGACACATCATGATAGGGCAAGACATAAATCATACAACTTCTAAATAAGACAAGATGTGGCCAAAAACAAAGGGGAATTGTCTATTTATAACAAAAAGGCTGACATTTGTTCCTCCTTCATTTATTTCCATATCCAAGCCATTTTAGTTTTGCCACCAGTACACTATCCTTGCACTTAATTGGAAATTCTAGGAATTCCACAACAACCACCCATACACTATCCTTGCACTTAATTGGAAATGCTAGGAATTCCACAACAACCACCCGATAAGGAAATGGAGGCACTGACACACATTTTCTTTTATTACCTCTGGGCTTCGTAAGTACAAAATTTAATCATAATACCTACTTCAATTAGTGAGAGAGGGCCAAAATTGGTTTTTTGATCTCTACACCCTCTCACCACTTAGTGATCCACACATACCTCATTCAATTCTGGTGTAGAATGGAAATCCTAATAGATCCCTACAAAAATGACTTCCCATCCAAGAAGAAAGAGTACCTTGTACAACGGTGGCACATATGGTACCAAGACCCTCCAATCAATACCAGAACATGCCAAATCTCTGGCCTCACATGCTTCAAACTATCAGTCTGATTTCATCATTTATCAGACTCCTCCAACCCATTGACCCATTCAACCTCAACCATCAGATCCTCCTCATGAATCCAATCGACGGTCACCAGGAAAAGTCCACATGCCTAGAGAAAGGCATCTATTAGTTTTGAATCCTAGCAATGGATTAATACCAATCAATAGTCTTCATAGAGATTTGAAATTCCTCCAACGAAGACTAGCTGCATGAAAATGCAATGATCTCATTTTCCATGGTGGCACTTTGCATCCTCATGTTGAGTCCCATAGGACTATCGTGGAAACCCCATATTTAGAAAAACACATTTGCTTGATATCTCCTCAGGAAAAAAAAAGTGCGCCAAGGACCAGATCATGTCCTTCGCAGTCTCAGCGGGGCTCCCAAATATTTTTTACGAAAGCATAAAGCTCAGAAAAAAGACAAGTCATCAGTCAAAATCCTGTGTCAACACACAACACCCACATGGGGCCTCACCAAGTTGGAAGATAGTTTGAGTCTTCGCGATCCCGCAGGAACCTTAGAGCAGTCCCGGTGAGGATGCATCCTTCCTTGAAACATCTACGCAGATGCCACATAACTACCACATCACATTTCATGGCACTGTCAAAGCCTAGAACAAAGCTTAGTAAGGGTGATAGCCTCATGAAAAAAGAAAGATCTCATAGACATGGCCGTGACTTAAGGCCCAAATTCAACACATGTGTAAAAGTGTGTTCTTAAAAAAGGGGATGCACTAGGTTGAATTCTTAAGGGGGGCATAAGAAATTCTTACCATCCAATGTGAGGGTAAAAAATTATTTCAAAGCATTGGATATACAATATGCCTCAAGGCCATGGAGTAAATGATAATTGTAGGCATAGGTGTCGGTAATCCAACGGCAAAGGGGGACTTGAAGGACAACTTGATAGACTAGGAATGAGACATAGGCTATCAATAGGGAATTAAAACTAGAGGTGCATGGGGAAAATGTAGCAAGACATTAGGCTTCAAGGTTTTACAAAGGTTTTAGCAAGCCTAGAAGGAAAGTACCAAAGGTCAAATCATTCATAAAAAATTGTAGGTCCAAACAGTGGCTCTAGTTGGGCATAGGTGACCACAAGGTCATCATGAGGATCCAAATATCAGGTTTCACGGACCAGGTGCCTTATCCATTGGGTAGGAGGGGCCTGAAAATTTCCTCAACCTGCAACTTGTAAATCACCAACACACAATTTCTTAAAAAGTACTTGAAGGCCCCAAGCCCCAAAAAAGGATGAACCAAAGCCTACCTCTATCAAATACCCTATCTTGAGATGACAATTTCAAGGAAAAACTTGAAATGCTTACCTAGAAAGCTTGTTCATTCAAACTGTTGAATGTGTAATATCTAAATTGTCATGTGCCTTTCTAATTTGTACACTTAAATCCTAATTGAGATGTATCTTCATAAAACATGAGAATAACATAGTGGTCCAAAACATCATGCCAGTTAACATAATAATTTGTATGACCAATTTCCTGGACACTCAATTTTTTTTCAAATTGAGTAGAGAAGTGAAAATATTCATATTCCACTAGGCAAACAACATTAGTAACATTGTCTTCACCTGCCACATTTTATATCAAACCTGCAACATTCAAAGTAACACATTCTTGGAGTACCTCAACATGATGTTACTCTGTCTTATTACAATTATACTCTAGCTCCAAGTCTGATGGATCACACTGGTGAAATGTAAAAGAATGATGTACATCAGTAGAGTGATCATCTAAATTATTTCCTTCATATGATAGAAAATGCACATCCACAAGTAACCCTTCAACCTGAATTGACAAGGATCTGTGTTCCTTCAAATCAGGTGGCTAACCAATTCTATCATGCATCTTGATCCCTTGCAGAGGAAGGTCATCTTCAAATGTAAAAAGACTCTTTTCAAATCTCAAATCATCATCTTCATAGGGCTGAACAACTTCAACATTTTGTGTGCATACATCAAACCTTTGGGATTTCTCTATCGCACATTCTTCATACTTAGGGTCCTCCATAAAGATACGATTGCCCCTGCACTAATAAGGATTATCATTTCTCATCTCTGGTGGAGCCAAAGGTTCATCATAAAGAGGGTTATACCTTATGTTCATCTAGGTCATAAATACTTCTGTCTCAATGTTAAAACTAGGTTTAGGTTCTTCAAATTGATTGCATAAACTCTTGCCTTCAACAACATCATCAATAGATTGGACAAGAGTATTTACAACATTGTTTTAATCAACCTAATAGATAAAATAATCATAGAAACTCATCTCATCCTTTTGTGAACAGCTCTATAGCAAATTGACTAATGCTACTAAATTCCTCAAAAGGATTAGAACGTGGGATGACACCACATAAGTTCTCAAATTTTGGCTCTCTAGATCGGTCATCTGCACACACTACATCATCATTCCCACTGACTTGGACTGATTCACCATATTGAAATTCTGAGGATGAACCTAGTGTCTGATTCATAAAACCATCATGAAGCAAGTCCTTGCATATTCCATCTTCCTCACTATAATAGGCATCTTCATTTTCTCTCTGATGTGTTCCACTCACATATACTGCATCACTATTTTATTCAAATCTAACAATAGGACTAATGTGATTAGCAATGTGAAGTTCACCATTTTTATCATCATGAATCTGAGCATTCTCTACCATGTCTATCCAATCAACCATCTAAGCAAGACTACTTGGTCTCATCCTTTGATGTAATGAACTCAGGCCTGACCCATACACCTAACAAAATAGATCAATGCACACAGAATTTTGAGGCCTGAAACTACCATGGATTTTTATATAGGTGTCTAAGATTCTAGAAAATAAAGAGTATCCTAAATCTCCCTCCTATCTTCTCATGTTAAAGAGATCTTGAACAAAGACCTCAGGATCATTAATGCATACTGTTGGTTATTTTCCCAACTAATAGTTCCTAACTTTCCCTACAAGGTAGCCGTCACTTATCAACAAGATTATTAGGTCAGGGGCCAACAATACAGGAGACATACTTTAAATGTTTCCTCTCCTTCTTCAGGGTCTAGAAAACCTAGGAGAGTTTTCCCTATTCAATACCAATGGGATAAATTCTTGAGCTTATCGAAGTATTGACATAAAGCAGATGAATCCTCTCTCAAACAGGACAAAACTATAAAATAACCATAGAAAGGGGCTAGCTTTGGACTTTGTTCCAGGTGTAGACAAGAGGATTTGAACCTAAACTACTCCTACAATCATAAATCTTGAGATTTTGAAATAATTTTGTTTTAGAATTGGATGGAAGATAAGGGTTTTGATTCATAAACTCAACACAAACTCTGATCGATACTTATCTCAGGGCATTGAGTCAAACTGACATTTGTATGTGAACGATTCTCATAAATTCAACTGACCTTCAGATTTTCAAGGGGTTAGATTGGTAGTGCATTTATTATAACCAACACTGAAGTATTGTCTCTACCATTGTAGTTAATTAAAATATAAATCTGATAGTTCAGTATACACTAGACTTAGTTAAAATAGGAGTTTCTCAAACAATGATAACATGAAATATAAAGTTTCAAAATTACATTGCGCATACACATTCTTATAGAAGTAGACTTCATATTACAGATTCTTTTATAATTAATTTGATTTTAAATTTGAATATTAATTTGAATTATTTAATTTCTTTTAAATTTTATTTACTAATCTTTTAGCAATCTGTTATAAACTATTATTATAAATTTATGTTTCTTTCTATAGTCCATTGTTTTTATAAATATGTATAGACATTACTTATAATTGTAATTTTAATTTTAATTTCAAAATTTCACTTACTTTTTAGTAAATGACATAGTCCATGTTTCATTATTTTATTTATTTTATTAATGTGATTGTAGAAATTTTGTAACACAGAAAGTATCAAATGGTAGACACATCAAAGGGTCAATCACTTAAGTGGAGGACTGGGATGAAGATTATATTGGGAGTACTAAATGTAGTAGTATATCTTCACAACCTCCAAGATGTATCTATTGTGCATGGAGATATTAATCCAAGTAACATTCAAATAGAGATTATAACAAATATAGTTCACATTGATTCAACCAATACAGGATAGAAATATATAGGTTTGGGGAAGCTCAACAAAGTCTTAGTAAAGATTATCTACACTTAATACCTAATTAGAACTAATTAACAACAAACTAATTACTTTTGATGTTTCTACAACAACTATTGCTAGCACTAAAACTAATTGCCAACATTGACCAACACATGCTTAATTCGGTTATTCATTATTGAACACACCCCTACAATGAATAACTAAATTTTCTTGGACACCTAGCATATCCCTACTTTTTCCAATTTATGTTTCCCAAAGGCTTAGTAAATACATCAGCCATATTGCCATTTGTGTTACAATACATCAAATCTATCTCTTGTGATTGAATCTTACAAAATGTGCTAAGTTTCAATGTTTTTTGATCTAGCTTGAAAAATGGGTTGTTTACAGATTTCATTGAAATTTGATTATCACATTTGATAGGTGGTGCTCCATCTTTCCTTTCTCCCATGTCTTAAAAAATTCACCTTAGCTAAATAGCTTCATTGGTAGTATTGCACCATGGTTTATACTCCACTTTAGTAGAGGAAAAGGAAACAGTTGGTTGCTTCTTGTTCCTCCAAGAAACAATGAATGATCCTATACTAAATGCATATCCAGTGGCAAATTTTCTATCATCTAGATCACCTACAAATTAGAATTTGTATAAACTATCAAATCAACATTCAAATGATTAGTGTATTCAATCCAAAAGTTAATAGTTCCTTGTAGGTATCAAATAACTCTCATGGCTCCTTTCTAATGGGTCTCGGGTTGCTTATCCATGAATTCACTAAGTGTGTTAACTAAGTATGTAATATTAGGTCTTGTTGTGGCTAAGTATTTCTAACTACCCACCAACTACCTATACAAAGTTCCATTTACTTCTTTTGTAACATCAACAATGGAAAGATTAACATTATGTTCTAATCGAGTAGCGATTAGTTCACATTCATGCATACTAAACCTTTTAACTAGTTTCTTTGGGTACTTACATTGATTAATCAACATTTTACCATCTTTCCTCCATACTTAAACTCCTAACAAATAATGCATCTTCCCAACATCCTTCATTTTAAAATTGTATGATAAATCTCTTTTGATTTTGTTAATCAAGCTTAGAGCACTTCCTATTATGATTAAATCATCAACATATAATAAAATCAAAGCAACCTTCCCATGTTCATCTTTCTTTCTGTACAAATTTAGATCACCCTTACTATTAACAAAACCTTGTTTAAAGAAGAAGCTATCAATTTTCACATACCATGATCTTGGACTCAATTTAAGACAATATGATGCTTTCTTTAACCTACATATAATATATTCATGTCCCTACTTTGCAATAACTTCTAGTTGAACAAGATAGGTTTCTTCTTTTAAACCATCATTTGAAAATGTTGACTTAACATCAATTTGAAGTAAATCCTAATTATACTTAGTAGCAAGTGCAATAATAAATCTATAGGTGTCCATTTTAGCTATAGGAGAAAATGTGTTTTCATAATTTATTCCTTCTTTTTGTGAACAACCTTTTTGTAGTGAATCTTTCTTGAAATTTATCTATACTACCATCAACATTGAACTTAGAATTAAACAATTATTTTGAGTCGATAGGAATTTTATTTGTAGGTAATGAAATTAGTTTTGGGGTGCTATTTTTCATGATAGAATCATATTCTTCTTTAATAGTAGTCATTTGTTCTTTATTTTCTTTACCTTCTTCAAAATTTAGAGAATCATCTACACTCATTACTTGAGATATTAAGGCATAGTCCTTATACTCAATTAGTGTCCTAATTTTTTTACATTGATCTTTTTAGTGTTTCAATATTTGTTCGGATAGCTCCATTATTTCATGGTTTACTTATGTTGGTTTTAACTTTAGTAACAATTTTAATTTCAAAATCATCTTGTTGATCTTAAATTTCTTTACTATCAATGTCTTCTTCAAGAAGTTTCTAAGAAGTTGTTCTATCTTCTTCTTCAATATAATTTCCATATTCATGAAATAACATCCCTACTTGCAAATAATTTATGAGTAATAGGATTATATATTTTGTAAGTCTTATAATAAACTCAATAACAAATGAAAATAAATTTGATTATCTTTTCATGAGGTTCCCTTCTATTCTCTTTTGGAATGTGGAAAAATGCTTTACTTCCAAAAGCTCTCAAATGATTAAGAATTGGTTTATGACCAACAAAATAAATTCATAAGGAGTTTTATCAGGTAAGAAATTTGTTGGACTTCTATTATTCAAATAGATAACTATACATATAGCTTCAACCTATAAACTATTCAGGATGCTCTTACCTTTGAGCATACTTATAACACACTCCACTATAGTTTTGTTCTTCCTCTCAACTAGTACATTTTACTAAGGATTACGGAGAACTATGTATTGTTTACATCAAGCTCCCTTCTATTCTCTTTTAGAATGTGAAAAATTATTTACTTTCAAAAACTCTCAAATAACTAACAATTTATTTATGATGAATAAAATGTTCATAAGGAGTTTTATTCTCTAAGAACTTTGTTGAAATTCTATTAAATTGAAATGGACAACTATAGTTATAGCTTCAACCCATTAACTATTAGAGAGATTCTTACCTTTGAGAAAACTTTTATCACACTCAAATTTAGCTTTGCTCTTCCTCTCATCTAGTAAATTTCACTGAGGACTATGGTAAGCTATGTATTATTTAATAATTCTATCTTCTTTACAATACTTAAAAAAAAAACTAATGTGCATTCCTCCCTTTTTTCAATCTATGAATCTTAATATTGTGATTTGTTTTATTTTTATAACATAGTTTTGAACTCCTGAAAAAATTCAAGCATATCACTTTTATTTGTTAATAAATATAACCATGTGAACCTATTTCTATCATCAACAAATATTAAAATGCATGGATCTCCCCAAGTGGTTTATTTTTTATTGGCCCACACACATTAGTATGCACTAGTTCAAAAAATATCTTTATTGGAAACTTATTCCTCTATTTTTCTCCCAATGTCAAACCATGACATGTAACATGTTCATTCTTTGGAATTGGAAGATCTTGCATCATGTCTTTTCTTTGTAGTGAAATAGGATCTCCAAGATTTAAATGGCCATACATTAAGTGTCATAATCTTCTTTGGAAACACATATTCATGGAATCGCGTTACGAATTTCAACAATTACATCAACCTTGTATAAGGCTCTTGTCTTGATTGCTTCTTCTATTACTTTATAGCAATTTTACATGTCCTTCACATTATAACATGACCTAAAAAAACAAATTTTAAACCTTGATCTATAATTCTTGAAACTAAGATTATATTTTTCTTAATTATTGGACTATACATCTCATTTTTGAGTTGTTTGACATGTCCATTTGGCAACTTTACACATATATCACCATAACCTTTTATTTCATGAGATATATCATCTCCTAAATAGATTTTACTACCATTAGTTTTCTCATGAAAAATTTTAAATCAAAGTTTGTGAGATGTCATATGAATGGATGCTCCCGAATCAATAAACCATGCATTACAATAATTTGTTTCAATAGATAGGAATTATAAATCAACTATTTCATGAAAGGAAGCTAGGTGTGCAAAAATCGCTTCCTACACTAATCTAATGAGGGAAGAGCTATGCAAATTCAAATTTATCCTAATTATTACAGCAACATTAAACCATTAACATGAGATATTGTAGCAATACACATAGAACCAGAAAGAAGACAGAAGAAGAGAGACAAGATATACGGTGGGCAAAACCCTTATCGGGTGAAAAACCCCACACTCAAAAACCTGCACAATGTATTATCAAAACTGAATATGGTTTACAATACACTTGCAATGCAAGCTTCAATAGTCTTTGACACTCATGTCTAGAGTCAATCCGGCAGCATAACAGTACCTGTAAAACCTATAATACATCTCCTCCTTCATGCACTTGTTTATATAGAATACACAAGGCAAAATTGGCTCAATCTTGGGATGGGCGTCCAACATGGCCTCATGGCCCAAAAACCATGCCTAGGGACACTTGGTCAACATTGTAGAATGTATCTAACACTTGTCCATAGCTCCCATCCCAAAGAGGTTTCCTATTTCCAAAATGGGCTATGACAAATGCTCTTACGACTCTTACAACTATCATAGAATCTGTCATAGCAGTTACAACTTAAAGCTATAAGAGAATCTATCATACACATGCTATAAATAGAATATTCTCTTAGAACATGTCATAGTCCACCTTGGGGCACCCAAAGATGCCTTTTTCAAAGATACTTCATGACACATGTCTTCACCTGCCTTACAAGCTTCTATTTCTGACTCTTACATGTCATAACTTTGTCATAGGAATCCATCATAACTGTTTCAGTCAAACATTCTCTTACACAACATCTGAGATGCCGACACATGTCAAAATACTCCTACCACAAAGTAGGATGCCTATCTCCTCATGTGAGGACAAAATTACAAGTTGTCATCTTCCATGTAGGATGACACATCACCGTGTCACATCCCACAAAATGACAATATGGAATTTACAATTAATTTACAACATATGCAATGAATAAATAAATACAATCATAAATAATAAAAGGAATTACCAAGGTTGATACACCTTAATTTCCAACATTCTCCCGCTTGTCAAACACCTTGTAAGAGCCAGTAGAATAACAGGGTTTAACTGCTATAGGCAGAGAGGCCGATAGACTCTGAACACCATCTGAACTTCTTTGTGCCCACTGGCTTCATCAATGCATCTACAACATTCTTCAAAGTATCTACCTTCTCCAAATTTACCTTCCTGTCCTCTACCATGTCTCACACAAAGTGAAATTGAACATCAATATGCTTTGTTCTAGCATGTAAAGTTAGATTCTTCACAAGGCAAATCACACTCTAACTATCACAACTGATCGTAATCTGGCCTGCATCAACACCAATATATGAACACAATATCTTAAGCCAAATGGCTTCCTTACAAGCATGAGTTGCTACCATATACTCAGCTTCTATCATGGACAAAGCAACCACAAGTTGTTGCTTACTCATCCAACTAATAGCACCACCAAATAGTGTAAACACATAAGCACTGGTGGATCTCTTGCTATCAATGTCACCTACCCAATCTAAATCCACAAATCTACGAATATCAATAGAATGCGGAGGTCCTATAACATTACCATGATAGCATATGGAATACTCAGAAGTACCCCTCAAATATCTAAACACTTGCTTAACTGCATCCCAATGTACCCATCCAGGATTAGCCATAAATCGACTAAGGACTCCCACTACTTGGGCAATGTTTGGTCTTGTGCGGACCATAGCATACATCAAACTGCCAACAACACTAGCATAAGGTACTCTACTCATGTCCTCCACCTCACTAGTAGATTTTGGACAATCCTCAACAGACAACTTTGTTCCCAAAGAAATAGGAACACACAATGGTCTACAATTTGCCATGCTAAACCTATCCAACACTGTCTTCACATACTTACTCTGGCATAACCAAAGTTTTCTGTTAGTTTTGTCTCTTTTGATTTTCATTCCTAGAATGTACCTGGCTGCCCCTAAATCTTTCATTTCAAACTATGCTAACAACTGAGATTTAAAATCAGAAATCATATTTTTACCCTTCCCAATGAGCAACATATCATCAACATATAATGTAACAATGAGATTACAATCACCATCAAACTTATAATACACACAATGATCTGATTTTGATCTCACATGAGACAACATGAATTGAATGGATGTCATCTTTGCAATGAGAGAGAAGATCTCACCATAATCTATACCCTCCACTTGTGAATACCCCTTCGCAACCAATTTGGTTTTATACTTCTCAACACTGTCATCTGTACCAAAATTCTTCTTGAACACCCATTTACATTCAACAGGTTTCCATCCAGGAGACAAAGGCACCAAGTCCCAAGTTTAATTCTTTTCCAAAGAAGCCATTTCATCCTCCATGGCCTCCTTCCAAGAACCTACATCTTTCATGTCCATAGCCTCTGATACAGTTCTAGGTTCATCACTATTAGTAAGAAAAGTAAAAGCAAAACTAGAGTCAAGCAATGTATAACCAAACCTTTCATGTTGCTTTCTTATTCGTGTAGACCTTCTCAAGAGCTGAGGTTGAGGTTCAGCTTCTTCATCTGAGATTTTAGAGCTGCTAGAGCTCTCCTCATCATTAGGTCCAACATTGTCTTTCTATCCAGTCTTCTTAGGGGTAGCAGGAAACTGAACAACATTCTCTTTCTTTTCTTTTTCTTTTGGCTGTAAAATAGTAGAAGAAGGTGTAAGCTCTTTGAAGATGACACTTCTTCTATAGAACACTTTTCCAGCCATAGGGTCCCAAAGCTTGTATGATCCTTTCACACCGACACCATAGCCAATGAAGATACACTTAATAGCCTTGTTCTCCAATTTTGACCGCTTCTCCCTAGGCACATGTGCATATGCCTCACAACCAAAAACATGAAGATGCCTTAATGAAGGCTTTCTACTAGACCACACCTCCATGGGTGTCTTACCAATAAGAGCTGATGTAAGAGATCTATTTACCAGCTAGCAAGTAGTGGCAACAGCTTCAGCCCAAAACTTTTGTTCTAGGCTAGCTCCACTAAGCATACTCCTAGCCTTCTACATCAGTGTCCTATTCATCCTCTCTGCAACACCGTTTTGTTGCGGGGTGTAGGAAGTTGTCTTATGTCTTTCAATCCCAAGTTCCTTGCAATATTTATTGAATTCTATAGAATAGAACTCACCACCATTGTCAATTCTCAAACATTTAATCTTTTTACCAATCTGATTTTCAGCAAAGGCTTTAAACTCCTTAAACTTACTATAGACTTCATATTTTCTTCTGAGAAAATAAATCCATGCCCTTCTACTGTACTCATCTACAAAATATATAAAGTATACAGATTTTGATAATGAAGGAACATTAACATGACCAAATACATCAGAATGAACAAGGTCCAACACACCAAAAGACTTATGAGAATCTCTATCAGGGAATCAGATAGAGACTCTTCCATTACCAACAATCTTTAGATGAGAGTCGTCACCTAGGTACACCTTTCCACCATCAAACTCCTCATACTTAGTAAACCAGTCTCAATGTGAGGTCATGTGGAATGATGCACCAGAATCAATCAGCCACACATG
Source organism: Cunninghamia lanceolata (assembly GCA_027924645.1). NCBI lineage: Eukaryota > Viridiplantae > Streptophyta > Pinopsida > Cupressales > Cupressaceae > Cunninghamia > Cunninghamia lanceolata. Next base: position 765,269 of record BSBN01000111.1, read on the forward strand.
GGTTGCCAGGACTGTGACGAAGGCATCACCATCATCTTGTGACTTGTCAGAATCTGAATCTAGGTTCTTCTTCTCTTTTTCTTTTCCTCTTTCCATTCCTTTCATAAATGCCTAGATTTACCACAGTTCCAATAGAGAGCCTTGGATTTCCAAGAGATTTAGATCTCCCATGGGATTTGGATCTACTCTTCTCAACTTTCTTGTCCTTCTTTTTCCTTTTCTCCTTGGGTCTTCCACGGACTACAAGAGCCTCTTTGGCTGCCTCAAAAGATTTTCTCCGCATCTCTTTAGACAAAAGTGAAGAAACCACTTCATCCAGTTTGAATGTGGATGTGGTGCTTCCAATAGCCATGACAAGATGATCCCATGAGTCTAACAAAGAACAAAGCAAGATCATACAATGATCCTCCTCCTCCATCTTCACACCAACAAATGTCAACTATACAACCAACATGTTAAAAGCATTCATATGTTCTGTAACAGATCCTCCCTCCTCCATTCGAAGAGAATACAACTTATTTCTTAGAAAACATTTATTAACTAGGGATTTGGCTTGATACACATCTCCCAACTTCTTCCAAAGCAAGTTTATAGTAGCCTCCTCATGGACATTTAATAGGATAGAATCAATAAGACTAAGTCTTATGAGACCCTTAGCCTTCTAATCTTTGAGATACCAGTCATCTTGTGACATTATAGTTGGTTTTCTTCCACTGATAGTTTCCCATATGTCTCGGTCTACAAGCATGTCTTCCATCTTGAGCTTCCATAGCTCAAAATTCGTGCCATTGAATTTCTCAACCTCTATCCATCTGGATGTGCTTGCCATCTCCTTGCTGCAATAAGATTCAAAATACTCTACACAGACTCCCACTCAACTTAAGATCAGCTCAAAAAACTCCTACCCAACAACTAGGACCAAAGGTGATCAAGCTCTGATACCAACTGAAAGGAACCTAGGTGTGCAGAAATCGCTTCCTACACTAATCTAATGGGGGAAGAGCTATGCAAATTCAAATTTATCCTAACTATTACAGAAACATTAAACCATTAACATGAGATATTGTAGCAATACACATAGAACTGGAAAGAAGATAGAAGAAGAGAGACAAGATGTACGGTGGGGAAAACCCTTATCGTGTTAAAAACTCCACACTCAAAAACCTGCACAATGTATTATCAAAACTGAATATAGTTTACAATACACTTACAATGCAAGCTTCAATAGTCTTCGACACTTATGTTTGGAGTCAATCTGGTAGCATTACAGTACCTATAAAACCTGTAATACATCTCCTCCTCTAAGGACCTGTTTATATACAATATACAAGGCAAGATTGGTTCTATCTTGGGATGGGAGTCCAACTTGGCCTCATGGCCCAAAACCTATGCCTAGGAACACTTGGTCAACATTGTAGAATGTATCTGACACTTGTCCACAACTCCCATCCCAAAGAGGTTGCCTATTTCCAAAATGGGCTATGACAGATGCTCTTACAACTCTTATGACTATCATAGAATCTGTCATAGCAATTACAACTTACAGCTATAAGAGAATGTATCATACATAGGCTATAAATAGCACATTCTCTTACAACATGTCATAGTCCACCTCGAGGTGCCCAAAGATGCCTTTTTCAAAGATGCTTCATGACACATGTCTTCACCTGTCTTACAAGCTTCTATTTCTTACTCTTACATGTCATAACTTTGTCATAGTAATCTGTCATAACCATTTCGGTCAAACATTCCCTTACACAACATCTGAGATGCCGACACATGGAAAAATACTCCTACCACAAAGTAGGATGCCTATCTCCTCATCTGAGGAAAAAATTACAAGTTGTCATCTTCCATGTAGGATGACACATCACCATGCCACATCCCAAAAAATGACAATATGGAATTTACAATTAATTTACAACATAGGTAATGAATAAATAAATACAATCATAAATAATGCAAGGAATTACCAAGGTTGAGACACCTTAATTCCCAACATTTCATGCATTACATATGAAATAAATAACCTTAGATTATTAAGATCACCACTTGTCTCTTCTTCTTTATGAACAATGTACCTTGTGGTCTACTATTTTTAGACTCATTAAAATTCTTTTCCCTATAGTCATAAGAATAGTGTTGAAATATACAACAATAATTATAATTACCATTTTTCTTCACAATGGTATTTGACTTATACGATGCCCTATCTTGATACTTCTTTTCATTAGTTTCTCTCCTTTGTTCTTTTCCTATGGCTTTCCTTTGCATGCATTCTTATTTTTCTCCATCAAAACTGAATCTAAAGTATGTTGTCTATTATCTACATGCTTCCTCCTTGCCTCTTATGGTAGAATTATTCCTACTAGGTCATCAAAAGAATATGAATTTTCCCTTGTAGGCAAACTAATAATAAGCACTTGATATTAACTAGATCACTAATTGATACTTTTTCACCAATATCACAAAGTTTATCTCTTAATTCTTTTAGTGTAGATAAAGAATCATGAATTCTTTCATTTTGGTTGAAAAAAGCTTTTTTAAGAAATAAAATTCTATTTGTATTTATCATTTCAAGAAAACCTTTTAATGGTGTTGATGTATTAGTAGATGTATTTGTTGGAAGTATGGCCCTAAATGGTATTGTCATTGATGTCAACATACTCCTATTGCATTGATGTCAAGAATTGGATGAGTTGTGTCTTGAGTATATTGAGAAAATTAGCCCTATCAGAAATAGAGAAGAATAGTGAAGACAGTGAAGTTCTATGAAGTAAAGATCCCAGCTAGTTGAATATCAGAGTATGCACATCAAAGGGTTTTTAGATGTGTCTGAAGGTGCACCAGTCAAGATTTCAAAGGTTCGCATGGAGATTTGGAGAAGTTATGGCCATGTGAGTAAAACCAGTTCTAGCTGTTGCTCAGAGGTGACAGAGTGGCACAAATTGGTCCAATGAGATCCAAAAATGCAATATCATGTTCTACAAATCTGGTGGCATGTTTCGGGGATTAATAGACATTAACAAGTCGATTGGTTCATGGTTTGGAGGTCCACAAGCAATTCTTCTAATGTGACAGAGATGACCAGTTGTGTTCTTGAAGTTCCAGAGGAAGATGTGAATGATTATAGTAAGCAGAAGTGGTGCGAATGTTCTTGGTGATTCAAACAAGCTTGTGGGCATCTCTAGATTGTATCCAATTTGTGTTGGCAGTCCGTACTAAAGATTGAGCTCTTAATTGAAGATTTACTCTTGGGTGATGGTGTTCTTCTTAGTTTTGGATGACTAGATGATTTGAGCATGTTGCTGATGATCTTGAAGATATTTTATGAAGCATGGCATGTTCCTCAAAGAATATTGAAGTCCCAACTATGTTTGGCCGATAGTGTAGTGATGCGCATGAAGTTTTTGTAATAAGTCAAGCTATATTTTTGTAATTGCTCTATAATAAAATAAGTGTGTGTTATGCCGACTCTAATGATCATTCCAAAGTTGATGTCATGTATAAATAAGAGCTGCAAAGTTATTCAAAGGTATCCATGTGATCATGATGGGAAGGTGGTAAAGGAGACGAGCAAAAAGCAAAGCAAAGGTGTTGAGCTTTAATGGAACTAACTCAAGCATAGTGAAGATGCTAACTTCCAGTTCAAGTTTGTAATACTTATTTTCTTCTATAGATAGTGTGTCTCCTGTAGGCAGTGGGCCTCTTGTGAGTAGTGTGCTTGGGCAGTGAGCCCTAATTGGCAAGTGCCATTTTATTTTTCATAGTCTCTTAACAAAGAATATAATCTTGGGTTAGTCACCCCATGGTTTTTCCCTTAACTAAGTTTTCCATGTTAAAATCTTGGTGTTATTTGTTTTGAGTTTGTTTTTGCTCTTGAGTTATTGCATTATGCTTCCATGATTGAATCATTGATATGCTTTAAGTGAATAAGGAAAAAAAAATTTGTGACAACTGATTCACCCCCCCTCTTAGTTGTCTGACCATAAATTAACAATTGCTATTAGAGCCAAGATCCTCTAGAAGAAGCTTAACCTCTTGAGGAGATCCAGGATGTCATCCTACAAGAAGGATAGTCCAAGGTTTGATGGAACAAACTACACTCTTTGGAAAAGTTGCATGGAATGTCACTTGCAATGCATGGGATAGCAGAATTGGAATATGACTACAATTGAGTATATTCCCCCAAAGAATTGTCTGACAACTCTAGATGAAATTAGAAATGCTGAAAATAATCTTCGAGCTAAAGAAGCCCTACTAAGTGCCTTATCTGATACAGAGCTAACAAATGTTATGGGATTGAAAATTTCTTATGAAATTTGGACAAAGCTGGAGATTCTACATGAAGGAGACAAATATCTTAAATGTGCAAAGTTACAAAGTCTAAAAGGAAAGTTTGAAAGCCTGAGGATGAGTGAAGAGGAAAATATCACTACATTTATGCCAAGGGTAAATGAGCTTGTCTGTGGCATTAGATGTGCTGGTGGAACATTGGATGAAGATGAGATTGTTGCCAAAGTTCTCATATCCTTACCTCCTGCTTACAAACACAAGGTTGTTGCTATTGAGGAATTCAGATCATTGTCAAATATTACAAGGGATCAATTGGTTGGAAAGTTAGCTGCATTTGAGTTAGCTGAGTTTGGAGATGCACTCCCCAAGACTGAATCTACATTCAAAGCTAGTGTCACTGCAAAATGCAAACAAAGATATGATCTGGGAGGAAATTCCTCAAAGAAATCAACATGGTATGATAGAGCAAGAAAACATCTAGAAGAAGATGATTCAAAAGATGTACAACTTGAAGCCCTTATTGTAAAAAGACTGCCAAGAGGGTCTGGTAAGTATGAAGAAAAATTGCCTTTCAAATGTTTCAATTGCAACAAGATTGGTCACTTTGTCTCAAGGTGTCCGGAAAGATTTTCAAGGCCCAATGCTAATAGATCAAGATTTGAAAAGAAGTGTTACTATGTTCAAGTAGAAGATGATGAAGGAATAATAGATGATGAATTTGAGATAGGAAACAAATTTGGAAGTGACTGGATGTTTATTGCCATCAAGGAAGAAGACCCAATGCCTATTGACTTTGCCAATCATAAGATAGAAAAGACTTTGGTTGCTTAGGTTCGAGAAAAGGATGAATGGGTCATTAACAATGGATGTTCTCACCACATGACTGGCGATAAGAATAAGTTCATAAACCTGGAAAGATATGAAGGTGGAGTTGTAAAGTTTGGAGATAATTCTACTGGTAGAATTAAGGGCAGAGGAACCATTTCTTTTGATGGTAAGAACAAAACCAATGATGTTCTGTATGTTGAAGGTTTAAAGCATAATCTTCTCAGTGTTGGGCAGTTGGTAGACAAACGATATGACCTCTATTTCAAAAATAGAAAATGCAAGATCTTTGAAACCTCTGGAACTGAGATTGCATCCAGTACTCAGATAAAAGGTAACATCTTTCACTTGGTTGGTACTGGAAAAAGTTTCTTATTTGTTCAAATTGATCAGAGTTGGTTGTGGCATAGGAGAGTGTGTCATGTGAATTTTGATAATATCATTAAGATAAGCAACACTCATGTTGTAAGAGACCTTCCAAGACTAGTAAAACCTGCTAATAGTTTATGCAAGGAATGTTAGTTAGGTAAGCAGAATAGAGTCTCATTCAAAAATAAGGAACATTCTTCAACCGGATTGTTGGACTTGGTGCATAGTGATCTCTGTAGTCTGGCAAGAATTAGGAGTCTGCAAGGTGATAGATATTTCATGTTGTTGATTGATGATCACTCCCGGATGATGTGGGTGACTTCTTGAAAGAGAAATCTGAGGCACTTGAGAAGTTCAAAATATTCAAGGCTATGGTAGAAAATGAAATAGGCATAAACATAAAATATCTCAGGTCTAATAGAGGTGGAGAATTCACATCTGGAGAGTTCATAGAATTTTGTGAGAAACATGGGATAAAAAGATAGTTATCTGCTCCAAGGACTCCTCAAATGTATTGGAGAGAAGCTGTAAGTACTGTTGTTTATACTCTTAATCAGGTACAAATCAGAGGCAAGACTGGTAAGACTCCTTATGAACTATGGTTTAGCATCACTCCCACTATGAAGTATTTCAAAGTCTTTGGTAGCAAATGCTATATCAAAAGAGATGAAGACCTTGGTAGGTTTGATGCTAGGAGTGATGAAGGAATATTCTTGGGTTATTCTACACAAAGCAAAGCTTATCGATGTTATAACAAGAGACTAAGAAAGATTGTGGAAAGCACAAATGTGAAGGTTGATGAAGGCATGGAAAACCCCTCAAGGTACTATGAGTATGAAGCTGATGATCAAAATGATATCTCTGACCAAGAAGAACAAATTCAAACTCCAGTTCAAATTCAGTCTGATGTGGAGAATCTAGAAACACAAGAAGAAGAGACTGGCTTGAATGAACCTATCCAAGAATTAGAAGTGCAAGAGATTCCCAAAACTCCCAGGTATGTAAGACTGAATCATTCTAAAAACTAGATCATATGAGATAGAATCAAAGGTGTTCAAACAAGAAGAAATATTTCTCAAGACTTAGTCAAAAGTTGAACCAAAAACAGTAAGTGAAGCATGCAATGATGAAAGTTGTGTTAAAGCAATGAAGGAGGAATTGATGCAGATTGAAAAGAATCACACTTGGGATCTTGTTCCCAGACCTAAGGATAAAAATGTGATTGGGACTAAGTGGGTCTTCTCGAACAAACTAAATGAAGATGGTGAGGTAATAAGAAACAAAGCCAGACTGGTTTGTAAGGGTTATTCTCAAATAGAAGGAGTTGACTTTGAAGAGACTTTTTCTCTGGTGGCAAGGATTTACCTATTAGATTATTTCTTGCCTTTGGTACCTTCAAAGATTTCAAGGTATATCCGATGAATGTCAAGCCTGCCTTACTAAATGGTGATTTGGAAGAAGTATATATTGACCAACCGGATCGATTTCAATTGTCTGATAATAGAGATATGGTTTGCAAACTGAAGAAGGCATTGTATGGACTCAAACAAACCCCAAGAGCCTGGTCTGAAAGATTGGACAAACATCTTCTAAAAATTGGTTTCAACAAAGGTACTACTGATAGTAATCTATATTTTAGGATTGATCATGAAAATATTTTGATTGTTGAAGTATTTGTTGATGATATTATTTTTGGAGGGAAGGATAGTATGTGCAAAACTTTTGCAAATCAATTGAAAAGTGAATTTTAGATTTCTATGTTTGGGGAAATGAATTTCGTCTTCGGTCTGTAAATCACTCAATCAAAGAAAGGAATCTTCATATCACAGAACAAATTTGTGAAAGAATTGTTGAAGAAATTTGGGATGCAAGATTCAAAGGCAATGAATACTCCCATGGCAACTAGGTGTAAGTTGAGTAAAGATGATGAATCTCCTAAACTTGATCAAAAAACATACAGGTCTATGATTGGAGGATTGCTCTACATCACTCAAACTAGACCTGACATTATGAATACTGTTGGTCTTGTTACCAAATTTCAAGCTAATCCTAGAGAATCTCATGTCATGGCAATTAAGAGAATTCTCAAGTATTTAAAGGGCCCAGTTGAGTATGGATTATGGTATCCTAAAACTCATGATTTCTCCCTTCATGTATATACTGATGCTGATTGGGCAGGAGATGTGGATGACCGAAAGAGTACCAGTAGTGGTGCATTCTTTCTAGGGAAAATATTGGTTTCCTGGCTAAGCAAGAAACAAGAGGCAATATCTTTGTCCATTGCAGAAGTAGAGTCTATTGTAGAAGCAAGTAGTTGCACTCAAGCATTGTGGATGAAGCAAATGTTAAGAGACATCAGAGTGGAGTATGAAGAACCTATCACAATCTTCTGTGATAACTCAAGTGCAATAAACATATCAAAAAATTTAGTGTCACATTCAAATACAAAACATATATCCATCAAGTTCCACTTTTTGAGAGAGCAAGTGAACAAGAATGAAGTCAGACTAGAGGATGTACCCTAAAAGGATTAGATTGTAGATATTTTTACCAAACCTCTACCTATGGACACTTTTGAATATCTCAAGGATAAGTTAGGGTTATTACCCCTCCAGTTCTAAATTAAAGTGCACTGATGTGCATTAGTTCAGTGGTTCCCATAGTTATATCTTGTAATGCAGATTGATGTTAGAAGGTTGTTACTTAGGGGGAGCAGTTAGTATGATTCTGAAGTATGACAAGTGGTTGCAAGTATGTGCCCTTTGCCATTGATGTCAAAGGGGGAGAGAAGACATGTGAAAAAAAAAAGTGAATGCTAATCAAAGGGGGAGTAGTAAAGGAAGAGAAGACATGTGAATGGTTTCTAGTGATAGGGGGAGCTATGTCAGTTAGTGTGGAGTTCTTGTCTTGATGGTCAAAACAATTTTTCACATCATATGTTGCCATCAATGACAAAGGGGGAGATTGTTCCAAGTATGGCCCTAAATGGTATTGTCATTGATGTCAATATACTCCTGTTGCATTGATGTCAAGAATTGGATGAGTTGCATGCTGAGGATATTGAGAAAATTAGCCCTATCAAAAACAAAGAAGAATAGTGAAGACAATGAAGTTCTATGAAGTAAAGATCCCAGCTAGTTGAATATCAGAGTATGCACATCAAAGGGTTTGTAGATGTGTCTAAAGGTGCTCTAGTCAAGATTTCAGAGGTCCATATAAATATTTGGAGAAGTTATGGCCATGTGAGTAAAACTAGTTTTGGCTACTGCTCAGAGGTTGCAGAGTGGCACAAATAGGTCTGGTGAGATCCAGAAATGCAATATCATGTTCTACAGATCTGGTGGCATGTTTGGGGGATTAACAGACATTGAAAACTTGATTAGTTCATGGTTTGGAGGGCCGCAAGCAATTCTTCTAATGTGATAAAGATGATTAGCTATGTTCTTGAAGTTCTGGATGAAGATGTGAATGATTATAGTAAGAAAAAGTGGTGCAGATGTTCTTGGTCATTCAAGTAAGCTTGTGGGGGTCTCTATTTTGTATCCAATTCATGTTGGCAGTCTACACTAAAGATTGAGCTCGTAATTGAAGATTTACTCTTTGGTGATGGTGTTCTTCTTAGTTTTGGCTGACTGGATGATTTGTGCATGTTGCAAATGATATTGAAGATATTTTGCAAAGCATGGCATGTTCCTCGAAGAATATTGAAGTCCCAGTTATGTGTGTCTAACAGTATAGTGATACACATGAAGTTTTTGTAATAAGTCAAGTTGTATTCTTGTAATTGCTCTGTAATAAAATAAGTGTGTTGTGCCAACTTTGATGATAATTCCAAAGTCGATGTCATGTATAAATAAGAGGTGCAAAGTTGTTCAAAGGTATCCATGTGGTCATGATGAGAAGGTGGTAAAGGAGAGGAGCGAAAAGCAGAGCAGAGGTGTTGAGCTTTAATGGAACTGACTCAAGCATAGTGAAGATGCTAACTTCTAGTTCAAATTTGTAATACTTATTTTCTTCTTTAGACAGTGTGTCTCCTATAGGCAGTGGGCCTCTTGTGAGTAGTGTGCTTAGGTAGTGAGCCCTAATTGGCAAGTGCCATTTTATTATTCATATTATTTTAATAGAGAATATAATCTTGGCTAAGTCACCCCATGGTTTTCCCCTTAATCGGGTTTTCCACGTTAAAATCTTGGTGTTATTTGTGTTGAGTTTGTTTCTTCTCTTGAGTTATTGCATTATGCTTTGATGATTGAATCATTGATATGATTTAAGTGAATAAGGAATAGAATTTTGGTGACAACTAATTCACCCCTCCTCTCAGTTGTCTGTCCTTAAATTAACAGTATTGATGTTCGTTATGTGAGGTATGATGGAATCCTTAAATCACATGTGCAATAAAGTCTTTGCGTTGAACTCTCTTTTCTCCCAATCCTGAATATAGGCTAGAGGTGTAGGTTTGTTTAGCCGAGAAATATCACTCACAAATGAATAGACATTATATCCTTCCATTAATGTCTACCTATCATATTTCTATTTCACATAGTTTTCACCATCTAATTTATTTGATTTCGTGAGATATGAATCCATCAAATTAGATATGGCAATGAAAACAAAAATAAATTAAGTTTACCACTCCATTTTGGCTTATACTCATAGCTTCACTACTACACAATTCTCAAACAAGTCTTGACAATGTGGTAGGTTCACAACTTCAACACACTCCAAGAAGTGGCTCCTATCTCTGATTTTGCCTCCTTCAAATAAAAGCAATGCCACTTTTTTCTGGTTCTATAACACCTTTACTTTTATTTGTAGAAGTTAAGAAAAATGAATTGTGGACTTTGATTTTGAGACTCTTCTCTTAACACAACAATAGTAGTCATATTTACACTTTTTATGTGGAGGCTCCCTTAGACAATGCTCCCCTTAGAAGTTTTTAGAATTCCTCCAACCAATCATTGCTCCCTTTAGAATTGTTTAGTTTGTATTTATAGTATAAATTTGGTTACATTCACCCTCATAATGGGAGTAGATTTATTTTATCATAATAGAGAATAATAAGATTAACATTAGCAACAACTACACCAATCACTTTTTTCTTCCATTAGATTTCTCCTAACTAGTGCAATATATAAAAGATACACTAAAGCACTATGCACTAGCATACGATGATGGCTTTTCCTATCACCTTGCTCAAATACTAAAATAATGATTATAATCATTGTAATTCAAATTGATTTAACAAATAGAGATTACAAATATTTAGTTTCAGGGATGCTCAACAAAGTCCTACAAAAGTGTATCTACACTTGACACCTAGCTAGAATTGATTGATACAATTTCTAAATAATTTTGATACATCTAGAACTCCTTTTGCTAGAATTAAAATTAGTTGTTAGAATTATTCGCATATGCTTAATTTGGCAATTTTTTATTCTAACATATTCTTCTCAATAAGAACTTTAACACAAAACTTTCAAGTGTTCCAATTACAAAAATACTAAATAGTGGATATTCAACTAGACATGAAGACATTAAAGGAAATTATTTTGATATTGAAAAATATTTAACATTAGAATGGACATATATAATTTATATATATTTTAATTTTGCAATTTTCTTTTGAATAATAACATTCTCAATAGAGCTTAAATAATGCATTTTTTGTCAACTATTGGTTGTGTTAACCATAATGTTTGAACTTTTTATAAACAATTGGAATATTCCATATAACCCACCATCTTAGGGATTCTTGTCCCAATCTCATTTTACTCATAGATTAGTTACATAGACCTTGATTATTTTCTTGTTTAAAAATTGAATCAATATTTTTATCTATGGGATGTTTTTATTGAATATGATTGTTAGAACACATTGATATACTAAGAGGGAGGGGTGAATCAATATATACCAAAATTTAATCCAAATTAACTTTATCAACCAAATCTATTTATTGCATTAAATGGATGATGAAGCAAATAAAGCAATTCAAAGAACAACACATAAGCACACATCCATAACACCAGATTTACGTGGAAAACCCTAGAAGGGAAAAAACAAAGTGAGTAAGCTGCTTGGATGTACTATCCAAATCCAAGCTCACAAAAAATAAAAATAGGTTTACAACAAGTTCTATCGGCTACAACCCAACGGAAGCTACAACTCGCTGAATCACAATGCAACAACACTTACAGAAAGAGGCTACAACCTCTATATAGAACACTTGACAAATTCCACTGATTAATCACCTCTACATAAACAACAACCTTCACACTTCAACTTCTCTACTCAACAAACTCTACTACCTTCAACACACTTCCACACACACACACAGTCACATCCACACTCGCACATACATCTTCACACACTCTCACACACTTATCTCTTTCACACAAAACAAGATCTTTCATTTATATTTGTTGTAATCTTCAAAATCTTTCTCCTTCATTGGTCGAGATGAAACGTGTAGCATGTAACATGCAGCAGCCACAACAAGTTGGTACCCAAAATCAGGTAGAAATCCAATGTAGTTCAAACCAAGTGATAACCATAGTCTATTCTTTCTTATCACATTCTTCAATGCTAGCACACACTTCCAAACATCAAGTACAATCACCAAAACATATCATGTCAGCCCAGTGAACATTTATTCTTCCACATATTAACTCCAAACCTAAAACGGTATTGAAGAGATCCATTAACATCATGCATATCACTTAAAATACATTATATGACTTGTAAGAACATTTTCACATATTCCTTTCTCTGAAAAATAAATCTTCTTTTTGGTGCAAACAAACAAACATTGATTATAGTACCTCTTGCCAACTTTGAACACATAGTCATGAGATAAAACATTGAAAAATAGACTTGCAGTAAACTTCAATGGCTAAACCTTGGAATGAACAAACATACAGGTCCTCTAAACTCAATCTCCAAATAACAAAGACAAATAATGTAATGTAGTGAAATGCATTGGATTTCACTTTCTCCTCTTGACAATTCTGATTAGCAACATGATATGTCTTTGTTCTGCTGACTTCAAAGAACCTTTGTCATACATCATGTCACATGAAACTTGAACATGTCATACCTCTAACCTTCATCTAACTATCCTTCAAGATATAAGGTTGCATCTTCAACTACATAGAGATGCGGAGTATTTCTCTAACTGTTTCTGACTGTAACAATATTGAATGATTGTCTTCACTCTCTAAGCTCTGGAAACTTTTGCAGTAACTTTTATGCTCTAAAATTAGGATCATACTGTTGGTCACTTGGCAAACATCATTAATAGAGACAATACTGGTATGATGAAGCATGATTGTGCATGATATTTGAAGATATTTTCATTGATGGAAACAAGAAAAGGAACAATGTTGGAACAAAGATTTTGGTCTAGTGAAGAAGACTTAGTCATTTTGGCTAAGTGTTGGCAGTATACAGAGACAGTGACAAAGAGACAGTGTTTGGATTAACATTGGTCCATAGTTGCAGATCTAGTCCTACGATTCTGGTATGATGTTTCCAACTCTTAGATGATCTTATATCCATAGTTTTAGACTTTGATCAGTTCTGAAAGTATATCTTCAAAAGATTAAGTCTGACAAAGCAGAATATAGTGCTAACTAGAGGAAAACACTCATTTTTTTTATCTGGATTCCTACGATGTTGCATATTTTGTTATGTGGTTTTGAGGTGTTGTAAACACTTGTATGAAGTGTCTAAATCTAGAGTTGTAGATTTTGAAGTTCACTAGAAAGATAGTTATGAGTTGCTGAGTATTGCTACATGGCTTGACATTGTTTAACTGTGATAGGGTCTAAGTTCTAATGGTCCACATTTTTCCATAGGTTTATATTATGTTTTGTGGTTCTAAAGGTAAGCTTGAGGATGTGTGAAGAATCTTTGATATGATTTTGAAAGTTTCTTGTGGTCCATAGTGAGAGTTGTAGTCTGACTAATGAACTGAACCAGTGGCAGTCTATGTTTGAGGCCGACATGATAGTTTAATTTGCATGCGGTAAGTTCTATTGATTAGAACTTTATCCTCTATGGTGTTATAGTTGGAGCTAACATGTGAGAAGGTGTTTTAGATGTTATTTGGGTCTGCTATGTATTTTGGTGAGAGGATTTTGTTGATAAGCTAGAAGATTATTAACTATACTCTTTATCTAAGTATGTCAGCCAAATGAGTAGATTCTAGGTGTTGTGGATCTATATATGAGATCAAGTTCCATGTTTGAGGAATGAGGTGTATGAATATGAATGTGTGTGTGTGTGGCATACAAGGCATGGTGATTTTGTAAGGATGACAAGTGCAGAAGAAGAAAGATCTTGTTTTCATATAAAAGTAGGGCAATGAAACAGAGTACTCAAAGATGACTAGTTTTGAGACATTATTTTTGTGCTTCATTGGAGTTGTAACCATGCATGTGTAGATGTAATTAGAGCATTTCAACTTGATAGTGAGCCACCCTTCTTCCTTTTTCTTTATTTCTAGGTAGTGAACATTTCTTTAGACAATGAGTCTATTGGTGCCTACACCTAAGGTTAGGGTTTCGAGCTTGAAAATCCATAAGCATTTTTCATTCAAACCCATAAAAATTTTAAGTCTATCGGCCTTCACTCTTTCATGCATGTATCTTTGTATATGCATTGCTACTTGTATGTGTCTTTGTATGTACAAGTGTACATGTACATTGGCGGGCCCAAAATAAGTTCAATCGGCTTCAAAAAACTGCAAAAAATGGTTGTATACATCGTTGTATGCATATCGGGTTGGATGTGCATCGAATATTCCAGCGCAGATTCTGTTCTTGTATGTAAGAAGAAATTGCATGTATGTTGTCATTGTATATTCACATATACAATAGGTATATACAAGTGGCGGATCTCAAATATGTTCAAATCAGGTTAAGGAGTGGTGGGGTCCACACATACAAAGGCATTATACAATGGCGATATGCAAAGGAAACATACATTGCCAAGATACAAGGATAAAGCATACAAGGAAAATATGCAAAGGCAATGTACAAAGCGCACATACAAAGGAAAAGATGCAAGGGTCTTATACATTCACCACATGCAAGGAAAATATGCAAATGGATCATCGGCGAAACAATATGCATCGGCAGCTCAACTAATTGTCTTTCTGATGGCCGATGATGCAAAAAGGCAATGTGCCAAGTTTAAACACAAGCAAGAGATACAAAGCCTCAAGCCCACCAGTTGTATGTTCGTGTTGTATGTTTGCACATACAAGGGTCATATAAAAAAGTAACATACAAAGGTCAGACGCATGTTTGCAATGTACAAGTGTGGTTGTATATAGTTTTTCTTGTATGTTCGCAATGTACATGCGAAGATACAAAACTAATATGCAAAGAGAAAACATACAACCTAGATGCGAAAGGGAAATGTGTTTTGGCAGATTCCAAGGTTGGGGTCCATAGTTGGTTGTATATGGTGCATTGTATATGTGCAATGTACAAGGCCAACATACAAGAAGGAAGATGCAACGCCTGGACCTAGTGGTGCTTTCAAATTTGTTTCATGGTGATTTGGGTTCCGCGGTATGTATTTTTGCATTTGTATATGCGATATACAAAGAGATATGCAAAGAGAAAATATACAACCCAAACATGAAAGGAAAATATGTTTTGGCGGATAAGTAGCTAGGATCCGTGGGTTGTATGTTGCGCATTGTATATGTGATATACTACGGGAGATACATTGAGGTAGATACAACCTAGATTTTAGAGGTTTTTCCAATCTGATTGATAAATGAGATAAAATCTGCATTGGTTGTATATTGCATTTGTACAATGCAATATACAAGGCGATATACAAGAGAAAGGAGATGCAAGCTGGACCTGATTGCAATTTCAATTTGTTTCGTAATAATTTGTGGTCCGCGCCTTGTATGTTGGTGATTGTATGTATATACAATCTTGTATATGCAAAGATTTGAATGTGCAAGCAGTTGTATGCATTTGCATTTGCATATACAAAGGGAAAATGGGAGAAAAGTCAAAAAGGAAAAGCCACCTGCGTGGCACGTTTCTATTGGCCAATGGACTTTTCAAAGTTATTTGGAGCCACAGATCTTGGCGATGAAAGGGAAATCGATGACCCTATTTTGAGTGCTCGAGGAAGGAGGATTTTTGTGTTCGTTGCATCATTTTGAGCGGGAAGAGTTCCAGAGCTTGCAACTATTGTATCCCGTGGGTAGGTCGCATTAATGGAAAAATTACAGAGGTATGGTCGATTGATTGACATGCTAGCTACCATTTTAATGAAAAATCTCCATATGGCAGCACATCTCCCAATTTCACTTGCTCTTTCCTCTTCTTCTCTCAACTGCATTAAATGTTTTGGGCACCATTCTGATGGTGCATTGTATCTGGCAGTAGTTGGAGATGACCATTGTACTTGATTGATGAGTACACATTCTGATATATATCAGAACTATGTTACTCATTTTTTGGATGTTGAAGACTTGGGCATTTTTTTGGAGAAAATAATGAAGAACAGAGCATTTTCTTGGCTATTCTATCTCATTTTGGAGTTTATGAGTTGCATTTGAGTGCACCTTGCACATATGTTTAGTTTCATTGTTGTTTTATATGAAAAATGCATTGTTGCATGTGTTTAGTTATTTATCTCCATGGCTGTATGCATCGCTTCTTCTGAATCTAGTTGCTAAGGGTTTCTAAGATTCTAGGATACAGATTTGATGTATTGCATGCTTGATCTCTAACTTCCATTTAAGGAGTGGATTAAACTATTTTAGGTTAAGTATGAAGAAGAATGTATGTCAGCTGGGATATGTGTAAGTAGAGGCAGCTAAATACACAGCGTTGGGTGGTGTTTGTAAGGAAAATACCAGTTCTAACCCGTTGAAACTTGAATACTAGTGCAAATCATTCTCTTGTATATGTCTAGTTGACTCCTTGCCCTGAGATAGGTACCAGTCTACTTCTTGTGTAGTAGTTATGACCCAAAACCCCTTGTCTTGCATCCAAAATATAAAAATAAATCATTTCATTATTCCCAACCTGTTAGTTTGTAGGAGTAGAAATAGGACCCCTGCATACTCTCATTCCTTAACCAATTAGATATGTCCAAGAATAGTGCCAACCTTGTGATCTATCACACAAATCTTGGTCCAAACATGAGAGTATTATGCCTGTTGTTGTAAAGCTAAATCTTTTTGTCATTGGGCAAGTCAAGATCAAATCTTTAGCTATAGGGATACCCCCCTTGGTGTGGCAAAACCAGAAGTGAAGGGGAAGTAGCTCACGCAACCTCTTGTATTTGTTGGTCGAATCTGCCTGTGCATAGGAACTTGCAAACCCTCTGCTGATCTGGAATTTTGACAAAGTGGCGACTCCACTGGGTATTTGAAGTAAAAGAGTGAATTCTTGCCCATCCGAGTCACCAACAAAGTGGTGACTCCACTGGGGATGTGATTTGAAAGTCTTATCTTTTTGCCCATCCGAGTCACCAACAAAGTGGTGACTCTGTTGGGGATTATAATGTTATATCCATAAATGTATGAGTCTAAAAGATTGAAGAATCAAACCTAGAAGTGCCTTATTGCAGCAAACTTGAAAATTATATGTGTGGCTCTGCTGTTGGAGGACCCAGAAAGGAAAGAAAGAAATTTTTAGCTTCAGCCTATTTGAAGCTCATTCCTCTGCCAAGGAGGTGGTGACTCTGCATACAAAGAACCTAAAAGAGAATACAAAGATGTGTTAGATTTTCATACTTTTAGTCAGGGAAAGGAATTTGCAGTAGCTGCAACATATCTAGGTATTTTTATAAGTTTTAAAGGATTCCCTATTTGGTGAAGTAGCACTGGTTAAAAGGGAAATATTGGTGAGAGATTGCATGCTTTTGTATTTGCTGAGAATGTAGTTTCTATTTTCAAATGAGGTATGCAATATTGTTGAAAGGACTCATTTAGAGGACTTTAGGCAAGCTGAAATAGCAGTTTGTATTTTAAAAGCCTAAGGTCATTGATTGAAAATCTGAGTTGAGAAGAGGGTTGCAAAAAAACACATAAAGATGTATTATCAGCCCATGCACCCTTGTGAGGTGTCAAATGCAATGATGTATAATAACCAATCCCAACCATGTAATAGAAGGGGTTTCAACATTGATAGATATAAGCCCATAAATTTTAGTGGCATTTGTGGTTATCCAAATGCTTTTCCATCTAAAATCAGAAAATATTTGCCCAAATTCAGTGGTGTAAAGGATGAATCAGCTAAGAGAGACTTACAACAGTTTAGAAATGTTATAGATGACTTTGAGGTTGACCATGAAGATGTAGTTATGAGATTATTTGTTCAATCTCTAGATGAAGATGCAAGGGACTGGTTCACTTACCTTCTAGCCTACTTTGTCAGCTCTTGGCAAGAATTTAAATCTACATTTCTAGAACAATATGGTGAAAGAATATCTGAATATACAGTTATCAGTGATTTCATGTATATCCATATAGAAAAAGATGAGTTAATTCCATCCTTTAACCTCAAGTTTATGAAGGCATTGAAAAAAATTCCATAATGCATGAGACCTAATGATACATTATACCTAGTGGTCTATCTGGGAGCATTTGATAAGAAAATGAGTTATAGATTGAGAGATAAGGAGCCCACCACATTGCATCAGGCACATCAATTTGTAATAGACATTGAAAACAACTAGAGGTATGGAATTCAAAAGGGTTATTTCTTTGCAAATTTCTGCACCCCTGCTATCCCTATTTATGCATCATTCCAAGTTAATGATGATTTCCATAAAGGAGGATGCCCTAATTTGCCCAGCAAATGAAGCTGATTGTAATGATTTTTCAAGTAATATTTACATGTCAGTCCTCAGCAAAGAGCGTTCATGTTTAAATGATCCAGTTGTGCATTGTTGTGATCATATGGATCAAGAGTCAATTCTAGTTTCATCAAGAAGCATTAGAGGGCCGAAAAGTGATATGGATAGTACAGCTTCAGAATGCATTAAAGTAGCATAAATATTGTATATGGGGAAGTCAGATGATGAAGAAGAGATGGATTGTCATGAAGAAGGAGCAGAGACCTTTGCAATGAGATTGAATCCCCTATATGGTGAGCCTTTAGATGCATTGAACATTATGAGTTATGACCTTCATTGGTGCAGAATTAACCCTCTTTTTGAAAATGATGATGAATATGAGGAGATAGTTGTGCTAGATGTATGCATCAATGGGTGTGTGGATCAGAATTTGATATCATAGAGTGATATAAATGACATTGAACATCTCATATATTTGAATGTTTTCAGTTTCTAAATCAGCTAGATGAGTGCCTGGTGATGTACAACAGCTAGGTAGACAGTGAAGAATGCCAAGTGCAATATGATATACTGTCTGAAGAATATAACATACATATGTTGCCAAATGCTGAGAGATATTCTAGTATGTATGGTTATGTGTATGATTTTGAAATGCAGAGTGATAGAGGCAATGCTGACAGTGGCAAGTTTTCAAAAATGGTGGAGTATGTAATTGACTAGATCAGCATGTTGGCAAGTTATGTTGATGTTTTCAGTTGTGGTTGGGGTCATTCAGATTAGAATTGGGCACCTGACAGGAGAAGATTGTGGTTTTTCATCTTCAGCTATTCTGGGCCGCCAAAATAGTGTTTAAAAATGTGATTTGTGATGCAAGTTGGTGCAGTGTTTGACTCTGTTTCCCAATGGATAGGGACTGGTCTGCATCTGAGAGATCTATGGTTCTCACCATGCCTACAAGAGGCATGCATTCCCAGACAGAACCAATGTTGGTGCCTACACCTAAGGTTAGGGTTTTAAGCTTGAAAGTCTATAGGCATTTTTCATTCAAACCCATAAAAATTCTAAGTCTGTCAGCCTTCACTCTTTCATGCATGTATCTTTGTATATGCATTGCTACTTGTATGTGTCTTTGTATGTACAAGTGTAGATGTACATTGGCGGGCCCAAAAGAAGTTCAATCGGCTTCAAAAAATTGTAAAAAATGGTTGTATGCATATTGGGTTGTATGTGCATCGAATATTCCATCGTAGATTCCGTGCTTGTATCTAAGAAGAAATTGCATGTATGTTGTCATTGTATATTCACATATACAACAGGTATATACAAGTGGTGGATCTCACATATGTTCAAATCAGGTTAAGCAGTGGTGGGGTCCGCACATACAAAGGCATTATACAATGGCGATATGAAAAGGAAACATACATCGCCAAGATAAAAGGATAAAGCATACAAGGCAAATATGCAAAGGTGATGTACAAAGCCCACATACAAAGGAAAAGATGCAAGGGTCTTATACATTTGCCACATGCAAGGAAAATATGCAAAAGGATCATCGGTGAAACAATATGCATCAGTAGCTCAACCAATTGTCTTTCTGATGGCTGATGATGCAAAAAGGAAATGTGCAAAGTTTATACACAAGTAGGAGATATAGAGCCTCAGGCCCACCAGTTGTATGTCCGCGTTGTATGTTTGCACATACAAGGCTCATATACAAAAGTAACATACAAAGGTCAGACACATGTTTGCAATGTACAAGTGTGATTGTATATAGTTTTGCTTGTATGTTCGCAATGTACATGCGAAGATACAAAGCTAATATGTAAAGAGAAAACATACAACCCAGATGCGAAAGGAAAATGTGTTTTGGCAAATTTCAAGGTTGGGGTCTGCAGTTGGTTATATATGGTGCATTGTATATGTGCAATGTACAAGGCTAACATATAAGAAGGAAGATGCAACGCCTGGACCTGGTGGTGCTTTCAAATTTGTTTCATGGTGATTTGGGGTCTGTAGTATGTATTTTCGCATTTGTATATACGATATACAAAGAGATATGCAAAGAGAAAATATACAACCTAGACGCGAAAGGAAAATGTGTTTTGGCAGATAAGCGGCTAGGGTCTGCAGGTTGTATGTTGCGCATTGTATATGCAATATACAATGGGAGATACATTGAGGTACATACAAGCCAGAGTTCAGAGGTTTTTCCAATCTGATTGATAAGTGAGCTAGAATCTGCATTGGTTGTATATTGCATTTATACAATGCAATATACAAGGTGATATACAAAAGAAAGGAGATACAAGCCAGACCTGATTGCAATTTCAATTTGTTTCATAATAATTTGGGGTCCACACCTTGTATGTTGGTGATTGTATGTATATACAATCTCGTATATGCAAAGATTTGAATGTGCAAGCAGTTGTATGCATTTGCATTTGCATATATAAAGGGAAAATGGGAGAAAAGGCAAAATGTATGTCGCGATGAGAAAAGTCAAAAAGGAAAAGCTGCCTGAGTGGCATGTTTCTATTGGTCGATGGACTTTTCAAAGCGATTTGGAGCCACAGATCTTGGCGATGAAAGGGAAATCGATGGCTCTATTTTGAGTGTTCGAGGAAGGAGGATTTTTGTGTTCACTGCATCATTTTGAGTAGGAAGAGTTCCAGAGCATGCAACTGCTGTATCCCATGGGTAGGTTGGCGTTAATGGAAAAATTACAGAGGTATGGTCAATTGTTTGACATGCCAGCTACCATTTTAATAAAAAATCTCCAGACGGCGGCACATCTCCCAATTTTACCTGCTCTTTCCTCTTCTTCTGTCAACTACATTGAATGTTTTGGGTGCCATTCTGATGGTGCATTGTATCTGGTAGTAGCTGGAGATGACCATTGTACTTGATTGCTGAGTACATGTTCTGGTATATATCAAAACTGTGTTACTCATTTTTCGGTTGTTGAAGACTTGGGCATTTTTTTAGAGAAAATAATGAAGAATGGAGCATTTTCTTGGCTATTCTGTCTCATTTTGGAGTTTATGAGTTGCATTTGAGTGCGCCTTACACATATGTTCAGTTTCATTGTTGTTTTATATGAAAAATGCATTGTTGCATGTGTTTAGTTGTTTGTATCCATGGCTGTATGCATCTCTTCTTCTGAATCTAGTTGCTAAGGGTTTCTAAGATTATAAGATACATATTTGTTATATTGCATGCTTGATCTCTAACTTCCATTCAAGGAGTGGATTAAACTATTTTAGGTTAAGTATGAAGAAGAATGTATGTCAGCTGGGATATGTGTAAGTAGAGGTAGCTAAATACTCAGCCTTGGGTGGTGTTTGTAAGGAAAATACCAGTTCTAACCGCTTGAAACTCGAATACCAGTGCAAATCATTCTCTTGTATACATCTAGTTGACTCCTTGCCCTAAGATAGGCACCAGTCTGCTTCTTGTGTAGTAGTTATGACCCAAAACCCCTTGTCTTGCAATTAAAATATAAAAACAAATCATTTCATATTCCCAACTTGTTAGTTTGTAGGAGTAGAAATAGGACCCCTGCATACTCTCATTCCTTAACTAGTTAGATATGTCCAAGAACACTGCCAACCTTGTGATCTATCACACAAATCTTGGTCCAAACATGAGAGTATTCTACCTGTTATTGTAAAGCTAAATCCTTTTGTCATTGGGCGAGTCAAGATTAAATCTTTAGCTATAGGGATACCCCCCTTGGTGCGGAAAAACCAGAAGTGAAGGGGAGGCAGCTCACACAACCTCCTATATTTGTTGGCTGAATCTATCTATGCATAGGAACTGGCAAACCCTCTGCCGATCCAGAATTCCAACAGAGTCCCTTGTAGGGTAGTGAGCCCTAAGGCAATGAGCCTCCTTGTAATTCGGTATTGCTATTACATAATTATTGTGAGCTAATACTCATCGTGGTTTTTCCCTATTTAGGTTTTTCCATGTAAAACTCTTGGTGTTCATGTGTTATGGTTTGTGGTTCCTTCTTCTGGGTAAGTACAAAAAGATGGGGGGCCAAAAAGTGGCCAAATGGTTTTAAAAAAAAATAATACATAACGCAAGCACGTTATGAACTACTATAAATTAAAAAAAAAGGTTGTGATCTCATTTTATTTCTTTTTTCTCCACAATTCCCGTGGTCTGCAAACCTTAGGAAGCGCGCTCGCGTTTTGGATTCCTCAATTCAACACAAAAACCTTATCGATTCATCACCAAAATGCCGCCACGACGTCGAGCATGCCAAAGGAATGAGTTTATTTGTCTTTTTGTTTGAATTTACCTCTAAATAGCTAGGTTTGAGTTGTTTTTTGATGTATATTTCAATAATTGTCAGGATATGTTAATGCACCTCCTCCTCCTCCTCCTCCTCAAAATCCACAAAATCTTGCGGAACAACAGCCTCCACCATCCATTCCTTGACATGCCCCTGGAACACAAGAAAATATAATGGGGCAAATTGAAAACAAAAAAAAAGAAATTGAAGATATAATTGCAAAGTTGAAAGATCCTTCCACTTCAACCTTGCATAGGTCCATGCTTGTTGAATCTCTTGAATCTATGTTATCAAATGTAGATTCAATTAGCAAGCAAATAACTAGTTGGACGGATAAGAGGAGAGAGTTTAGAGATTATTATGCAGACAAGCTGTCATACCAAGATGTGAAAAAATTACAAATCACAAAATTAGACTTGTGTTCGATTTTCACAAACTCACAAACAAATCAACCTCCACCCATTACATGCAAGAGGTTCCCTATCCATTGGTGCAACAACGAAGTGATAAGGGACAATTTTGGGTAGAGGTGGTGGATGGTTTTTGACCATCCTCCATGCAATAATAATGAGGTCCCGTAATACTTTTTGAGGAAACTCTACTGCGAGTTTTTCCTCAATAAAGTGCCAAACTATTTTGATATGCGAGACTTCCAGGGTAGAGGTGGGGGGTCAGCACAAGATAGACCAGGGGCACGTCTTGACCCATAGCGGGTAGTGAGATGAGTAATCAGCATACCAGCCCATGAGCATGTTTCTATCCCTTCCATTGTGAAGGAGAGTGTTGAGGTCAATACACTTCAATCCATTAGTGCCTTGACTTGCAAGATAGTGCGAGATAGTGCGAGAGTGGGTTGGGAGATAGTGCAAGGAGTAGGGTCCCACCCCATACTTGTCAGACTTGCGGGTCAGCCTATGGTTATGACCCCATGGATAGTCAGGACGTAGGTACATAGGCTACATCCGCAGCTGAGTAGATGGTGATGACAGATACCCTCCTGAGTGAGACTTTCGGCCTTGAGACTCAGGTAAATATTAGCAAGTTTATTGAATTTAATTTATTAATTTTTATTTTTGAAATGCAAGATTAACTAATTTAAATTGATTATTTTAATGAAATTTCAGGGTCATAGCGTCGATGTAGTTTTCAGTGGTTCGCCATCTGCATTTTACACTAGATCATCTACTGTCAGGGTATGTAACTAGTAAACAATTATAAATATTACATGTGAATAGCATCGTTATATGAATGGTATTCTAATATCTGATTTTGGATGTTGAATAGGTTAATATTGTAGATTTCATGGCAACACCTACCAGCGGTGGTGGAGTTCAAAGCTTTATGGATGTAATAAAATAAATAGTTTAATGAATGAATTGTACTTACTAGATTTTTGTATGTGACTTGTGTGCTTTATTGTGTGTACTTCCATGTTTAGATGAACGTGTGTGTATGTTAGGAGCCATGATTTCCATCACTATTATAGTTTTCATAATTAAATAATATTGTTTTATTTCTAGATGATGTAGGCTGTGGAGACACCTCCCCATGTTCAGAGGGCAATGGAGCATGGTGTGGCCTCTGCGATTCATAGCTCCATGGCATTGATAGGGGTATGAGGCAGATTAGTAAATTTCAATTTACATTCATTGTTATAGTTGTCAATTTTTGAAAAATCAAAAGATTATTGATTTGAAGTTTAATTTCTATCTGAATGGTTTCTATAGGACATGACATTACTAGGGCCTATTCCTGCTACTGAGGCAAGTGAGGAGATAGATTATATGTTAGTGGTAAGTGATTATTTTGTTAAATGTTCTATTTTTTATAACATGTAATTTCTATATATTAATGTCTATACTTTTTATTGTAACAGGTAAAGATGCAAGAAGAACTAAATAGGAGGAGTAGCCCTTGGGTTTGTAGTAGACCACCCACATGCATGTCTCCATCCCCTAGAAAATCAAAGGCTGCCTGTGATCTATTCTCTTCACCATCCAGAGGGGAATGACTTTTTATTGTGTTCCTTTGTTGTATGCCTATATGGCATTTGTGGACATATATTTTGTATTGTATATAGTTGACATTATATGCCTATATGGCATTCTTGTAAGTCTATATGGCTATTTTGTATATATGTTATACTTATATCAACAGATATTGATGTATGCCTATATGGATTTTTGGTTAATACAAATCTTTTTTATTGATGGCGTCCATACTTGCATTATAAATCCACGTTTGAATGGATATTTGTAGATGGCTACTTCAAATATTTAAAGTCCAATTGTATTACATAGAATGTTTGTTGATCCAATAAGCTAGCTATTGTTATTCAAGTATCACCTAAATCTCATTTTGGAACTAAAAGATAAAAGTTGTATTTAAAAAAAAATGAATCATCATGTTGAACAAAAAATATTAATATTCTTTATGAGTAGCATAGAATGTCAACTATATGCAATACAAAAAAATGAATTAACATGTTATTCTTTTTGTTTGAGATCCTGAAAAATGACTAAGTCTGGTAGCATGATATCCTAAAACACTAGGATGAATATCCAAGTCATTAGGATGATTGCGCCTTGAGAAACAGTCATTAAGATGAGCACCTAAAGGAGACTTTCTTAAACATTCAAACATTGAGCAACAAGCATGAAGGGTTAAGGCACAATTTGCAACTCATAAAGCCTCAAAAGGGCGTCCAAGTTAGAGAGAGCATTCATTTAAGACAAGGTGCCCATTGACACTTGTTCCATAATAAAAGTGTGGCTAAGGTGGAAGGAGAACAAGCCTCTAGTAAGTGAAGCACACCTATTGTCTAAACCACTTCATTATGGTACCCTAGCATGAGGAGGAGTATATAAGTCAATAGGAAATGGCACCTAGAATGCAAATGAAGGACTAAGTGGCATTTTCAATAAGCATCAATTCACCTTGAGCTTTCAATAAATACATCAAATTGAGCCCCATAAGCCTAGGTACCCTTTGCCTTCAAAAGAACCTTGTACTGACGTCAAGAGTTGGTTGTATCAGCATATCGGCAAACCTTGGTTAGGCTTCACTGATAGTGGTCTGTCTTAGCAACGAGTGTGGTTCAAAGTCGAAGACATCAATGTATCAGAAGATAGTCCCATTGGCGCATCGGAAGAGCAGTTGAGAGCTTCGCCGATGAAGGGGGTCACACTGACAGTCGAAATCCATTGGTGTATCAACCCAACGAGATTAGAGTTCACTGATGTTTGGAGTCTCACCGATGGGTGTGGTTTGAAGGTTGTCATTGGTGAGATCGGTGTGTCGGCAGAAGAGTTTTTGAGTGTACCGATGGTATTAAGTCCTACTGATAGGTGAGGGACTTAGAGTCTCATATCGGAGTGACAAAGACATCGGTGTGAAAGGATATAAAGTCATCAATAGTGGTCTGTCTGACTGATAAGAATCAATGATGGGATGTTTGTTAGAAGTGAAATCAAATAGAGTCATGGTGGCATCGGCCTATCGGTGATGAAAGTGCGTTAAGAATTGGTCAAGCCACAATTAGTAGTGGGTAAAGTGTTTACAGAATAAATGGATGGTTGATGACTTCCCAAGCTAGAGACAATAGTGAAAATAATCCTTCCACCATTAGGATATTGAAAAATAATCATAATGTAATGATATATGGGATAACTAACATACCCCTTGTAAAAAGTGATGATTATAACAAGAATGTTCACCTCAACTTAATGCCCAATAATTTTAATACTATCAAGCATCCACATAATAGTAGATAATCTTATCAAAAGTCATAGAGAAATTTCTAAGGACCATAGTGTTATCCCTATGACTTGACACATACTGCTTGTTTCATAAAGCAAAGGGACATGATATAAATATTGTTGTTATATGGAGCCTAATCAGACTCAGAGGTTAAATTTACCCAAATTTTATCAGCATGGTTTCCCCCCAAATATTTTCCTACTAGTTTTGGCGTGTTGAAGTCTAAGTGCATGAAAATCATTCTGAGTTGGCAACCTAATCCAATGACTTGACATGGATCCCAAAACCACCTATTGGACCAATAGGATCCTAGGTGCTCACTTCATGTATTATGATTTCTAGGCACTAGTTTGATGCTCCATCACAAGGAAAGTGCACCCACACTTGCAAGTGTTTTTCTTCAGGATCTAGGTGCCAGTTGAAGGTTGTAGTTGCCAAGAAGAGCGCCTAGCAAGAGGAAGTATTTTGGAGTCTCCAAAACACATCAAACACTTGACTAACAACAAGATAAGTTTTTCCCAAGTTAGGCGCTCCAAGAGGGAAGTTAAAACATGAATAAGCACTAACTTGTCTAGGCACAAACTCAATCTTTTTGAGGATGCACATGGCGCCCAACATTCCTTGGTGATTTCATGAACTTCAAACATTCAGAACTGTTCAAGGAATGCCCAATGCCCCTTCTTGATGATAGGTACCAAAGTGAGGGTGGAATTGTGCCTTGATGGCATTAGGCACTATCTAGAGTATGCTACTCCATGGAAATGTGCCTTCTTGCTTAGAGTAATTCAAACACTCCAAGGTCTTCAGTGATCAATTCCCCAACTTATGAAATGTCCTCCTTCATTTTAAAACACATTGTGATGCTCCAGAGAGATGACTATACCTAGGTGTCAATTTGGGTTAGAAATGCCTCCAAAGTGTGCCTTGTCTTTCAGAATGCAAAACAAGGTCCAAAGGTGCTAATAAATTGAAGCGCTTCTTTGGAAAAGTCCCAGAGGTTAAGATCCGCCTTGTCTTAATGAGGTGCAACTCTTGGGTAAGAAAGCTTGTAAAGTGCGCCTAACTTAGTGAAGAGGTTGATAACTTCTAAACCCTTCCTGGAACTTAGATTGCTTCAACTGAAGATCATCTTGCACCAATACATCACCAAACTTTCAATCACAAGATCTATTCAAACTTAGGCGCTCATTAAGAGTCTTTCCAATGTTGGCGCATCTGAGAGGTTGAATTGGTAAGAGATGGCACCTAGCTTCCTATACCTTGTTTCAATATGTTTGAGTTCCAAAGTTGACTCAATGGTATCAAGATAGCGCCATAGAGTCTTTGGACTAGTTCCTTAGAGTTTCAAAAACATTCTGGCTCCTTGAAAATTTCTCCTACATGCTTGGGCGCCATTTCAAGGTCCTGGAACCATGATGTAGAGCCTTATTGCTCTAGGTACCCATTCATGATTGTGTAACTTGAGATTGGCACCTTATTGCTCTTAAGATCTTGTAATTCCAAACCTTGATTGAAGACTCCACATCCTTGGGTGCTCATTTGGACATCACCTACTTGAGTGCCTAGGAGGTATAAAGCTTAACGTTGACATGAGGACAAGCGCTTAGTAAAGGAGAGTTTCTCAAACATTTAAACATGTGAATGAAGTCATAGAAATGCAATAAGTCATATAGGTGCCATTTTCCCCTTGTGTACCCTTACATTTGCACCTAAGAAGAAGTTTCAACTTTACACTGCCTCCGGACGATTTTTGGGGCAGCAGAAAACTTTTCACCATGGGCAAATGTCTTAGAGATATAAAAAACTGACAGAGGTTATTCTAGAGGCGCTCTACATGATCACATTGCCTCAGATAGAATGTTTCTAAGTGACACAGTTTTCAAGTAACAACCATTCAAAGATTGCTGCCTTTTTGCACTTTGGACTCTTCAGGGATATCGTCGGTACAATGTAGCTCGGACTGTTTCAACATGTTTGGGTGAAAAAAAGGACCATGCCTAGCATAAATGTACCCATTCAGATGTGTTGGAATAGTCAGTTTGGTCACATCAAGAGCAGGATGAAAGTTACACCCCTTTGCAACTTTACACTGCCTCCTTCTGATGATTTTTGGGGCAGCAAAAAACCTTTCACCACGGGCAAATGCCTCAGAGATATAAAAATTTGAGAGAGGTTATTGTAGAGGCACTCTACATGATCACGTTGCCTTAGATGGAATGTTTCTAAGTGACACAATTTTTAGTTAACATCTTGTCAAAGATTACTGCTTTTTTACACTTTGGACTCTTCAGGGATTTTGTCGGTACAATGTAGCTCAGACTATTTTGACATGTTTAGGTGAAAAATAGGACCATGACTAGTGTAAATGTACCCATCTGGATGCGTTGGAATAGTCAGTTTGGTCACATTAAGAGTAGGATGAAAGTTACACCCCTTTACAACTTTACACTACCTCCTTCTGACAATTTTTGGGGTAGTAGAAAACCTTTCACCATGGGCAAATGCCTAGAGATATAAAAAACTAAGAGAGGTTATTGTAGAGGCACTCTACATGATCACATTGCCTTAGACATAATGTTTCTAAGTGACATAGTTTTTGAGTAACATCTCATCAAAGATTACTATTTTTTTACACTTTGGACTCTTGAGGGATATCGTCGGTACAATGTAGCTTAGACTATTTCGACATGTTTGGGTGAAAAACAGGACCATGCCTAGCGTAAATGTACCCATCCGGATGTGTTGAAATAGTTAGTTTGGTTAGATCAAGAGCAGGACAAAAGTTACACCCCTTTGCAACTTTTCACTACCTCCTTCTGACAATTTTTGGGGTAGCAAAAAACCTTTCACCATGGGCAAATGCCTCAGAGATATAAAAAACTGAGAGAGGTTATTGTAGAGGCAGTATATGTGATCATGTTACTTTAGATGAAATGTTTCTAAGTGACACAATTTTTGAGTAACAACCATTCAAAGATTGCTTCCTTTTTGCACTTTGGACTCTTCAGGGATATTGTCAGTACAATGTAGCTCAGACTATTTCGACATGTTTGGGTGAAAAATAGGACCATGCCTAGCGTAAATGTACCCATCCAGACATGTTGGAATAGTTAGTTTGGTCACATCAAGAGCAGGATGAAAGTTACACCCCTTTGCAACTTTACACTACCTCCTGACATTTTTTTGGGCAGCAGAAAACCTTTCACCATAGGTAAATGCTTCAGAGCTATAAAAAACTGAGAGAGGTTATTGTAGAGGTAATCTACATGATCACATTGCCTTAGACAGAATGTTTCTAAGTGACATAGTTTTTGAGTAACATCTCGTCAAAGATTGCTGCCATTTTGCACTTTGGACTCTTCAGGGATATTGTTGGTACAATGTAGATCAGACTATTTCAAAATGTTTGGGTGAAAAACAAGACCATGCCTAGCGTAAATGTACCCATACGGATGCGTTGGAATAGTTAGTTTGGTTGCATCAGGAGCAGGACACCAAAAATGCATAACATGATGATGTAAAAATGTGTATATGTTGATAAATGCAGCAGAAAATTAAAAAAAGACAAACCTTACAAATTAATGTGCATACTTACAACTCAATGTAACATGACTTTACAAAATCAATGCAAATACTTACAAATTAATCCAATGAACAATCCAGGTCTGCTCTACTCTTTATTGTGTCAAGTATTGCTTCATGGTCAGACTCACGCACCTTCCACAAGATTTTGTTCAAAGGTCTACCCTGATACTTTATCAAATGAACATTGGATGCCATGACAAGGTTTGATTAATAAAAAATCTTTCGATGCATGTCAAAGTCCTAAAATAGCCAAACATTAACACTCTTATGTGGGTACCTTCTAAGCCATGTTCCAGTAATAAACACTAAGCTTGTAGGGTATTCGATGTTTTCTCCATCTGTAATAGGGGCCTCCAATTCATTTTGGCCTCAACACAATGACATAAGTAATAATCTATTCCCTCTTCATTACCTTCATCTACAATAATTGCATATAGATGCCCTACATTGATATGTGTAGCAAATTAGATGAAATTAGTCAACATTACAAAAACACTACAAAGTAAGATGACATTACTTGGTTGAACTAGATGAAATTAGATGCATATACGTGCCCTATATTACCTAGTTGAACTAAATCTGATATGTGGTCAAATTTAATTGATGATTCCATCTGTGTTAGTTCCAGTGCCGTCAGGGGTTGATATGTGTCAAGTGGGCTAAGATAACTTAACTGCCATTCGTCAACCCACTCCTTTGACTTGCACTCATCCTAGACTTGAATTGTATAGGAAGAACAAAAGCATGACATCTTTCACGTATGGATACTCCATGAACCTACAATTGAGCTTCTGAAAGAGTGCATCTCATTTGATCCTGTCAATGTACAATAGTCCTCATATGGTGCAATGTTAGTATCATCTATCAACCAAAAAAATCTACGAACTGAAGACTTACCTTCATTACCTGGACCCATGGAAGCATTACACCACTCGACAATTGATGTTACATCTATCAACTTTGCATTGTCTTTATACTTTAACTTTTTTCGTGCTATGACTCTTTTGATACATGCTCCTGCACCATCATGCTCCCCCTTTCCATGCCCAGCCTCACAAAAGTTCCACATATGCTGAATACCTGTAAAATTATGCCTCCTACTCAGCCAATAGAAATTCTGTGAGTTCTTGAATTGTGATGCACAGTTATCCAACCATATGATATGCTGACTGAACGATATGCCCCTTCTAGCCAAATCATTGTAGAATACCTAAAAGCAACCTTGCATGAACTCTGTACAATGCGTGCGATTATCACTAATATAGAAATTATACTCCCTTATGATCTTTCGGTCATCCTCTATACTATCATTCACATGAATGAATGCAATGTGCACAAATATAGAAACCTGTGTGGAGTTGTAATATTGTGATTGCACCTCATGTTGTGGCTGTAGACTGTAGTTCTCTACAAAGTCGACAACTAAAACAATGCTACCAACTAGAAATGTGTCCTTGCATAACTTGAATTGCAAGTCCAACCATTGAACTCTATGGGCATGTCTTGCATACTCATACACTATGCTGTCACGAAATATAGGCATAGACTGATACACTGGAATCTTTTCAATAACCAATTCACACCTCTTTGCTTCTTTACCATCTTTTGTATTGTAAGCCACTATTTTATACTTGTCAAACTCTACCAGTTCATTTCCAACCGCATGTGTTCTTTCCATATGTTATCGAAGCATAATTTCTTATAGAATATTTGACCTTATTCTCTTTCACATAAAATTCTTGATATGAAGTCTCTTGAAGATGTTGGTGGGGCACATATGGCACAACCCTGCAAAACATTGTTGGTATGCATATCTAAACATATAGACCTATAAGCATCAAAATGGTTAGAAAATTCAATATGTAATCTACAACAACAAGTAGTGCGTGTGTGATTTGTCTTGACATAGAAAGGTTTTAGCATTTCAAAATATCTTTGATAAATTTTCATTTGAGGATACTTCTCTAGAAATTTACCATAAAACTATGTTTGAGTCTCATCCAAAAAATGCTTTAGATGTGGCTCACAGTTTTGACTACTGATTCTCCTTCTTACCACATCCCTTTGATTAAGAGATACCCTTGTGCAATTCTTCCAAAAGTCTTCAATTAGTGATCTCATTGCTTCAACAATTGGTTTATCTTTTCGTGGTAGTCTCCCCGAGAATGCCCATAATTCATTGGCATGAGTGTCCACAATTATTTGGTGTCTTCCAATGGCTCTTGACAAAGTTTTCCTATTAATTCTCAATTCTTGACTCGTCTTTCTAATGAGACGAGCTTTCCTTGTTTGACTACTTACTATAGTTGATGTAATCACACGCTGTGTTGCATTACTATCTTTTGTGCGTGAGCTGTTACCCACACTCTCATACGCACTCATTAGATTCTTGACAATAGATTTTTCACTTGAAGCCTCTGATGTTCTCAACCCAAGAATCTTCATGATGGACCTATACCTTATACTTTGCATCATTTCAATGAATAGTTGACATCTTGCAGTCTCATTTAACTTTTCAAAGGACAATCTCCAAATCTTATGAGCATATCTTCTACAAGTGCGTTTTGGAATCTTACCTTCCATTGGCTGCAAAATATTCTCATCAATTTCAATCAAATACTTTGGCTTTCTATGCAAAGTTCTAGGTGGTGTTAAGTTAGGTAAATTCATCTCAACATTAAGAATTTCATCAATATTTAAATGAGATGGGCTAGATGGCATACCTTC
The DNA here is from genome assembly GCA_027924645.1 of Cunninghamia lanceolata. Taxonomy (NCBI): domain Eukaryota; kingdom Viridiplantae; phylum Streptophyta; class Pinopsida; order Cupressales; family Cupressaceae; genus Cunninghamia; species Cunninghamia lanceolata. The sequence goes on from BSBN01000111.1 coordinate 797,967, forward strand.
GATCGAAGATGGAATAGATGACATACCTTGAGGTTGAGGTGGGAACGATTACGTACCTCTTTCATCACATGTGAGTGATGATGTCTTCTCAACTTGAGATGTGGTAGATGGTGTCCCTACATGTTGACTTGCGGTAGAGGATGTGTCTCCAACTATGGTATTCAAATCTCTCATAGCACAAAGTTTTTGCATTCATTCTCTTTGTGCCACCAATACCATAGCTCTTTGTGATGGTTGTGGTTCCTCTTCAATTGGTATGTCTTCATTTATCGTGTCCAATTTCCTTTTCTCATGAAGTTCCCTCATAGCCACTACTTTCTTTGCACTCTTAGCTTCTATCTCTTCCTGTGTTGGTTTAATTCTTGATCATTTCCTCGGCATGACAGAGAATTTGTCTATAGCATGATAAAGAGACCAATATTACTTCCTAAGAAATGAATACAAGATAATAGTGGGATTGTATTTTTATTATATTGTAAGGATTTATTCTTGTATAGTTTGACATCATGGTATGTTAAGGTCTATTTATTACACATAATTATTAAAGAGCCCAAGTGTAGAAAACATACATGGCATCATGTGAAATTGTAGACTACTTTCTTGATTGGGAATGTGTCTATTTTAAACATGTATGATAAAGCATGATAAAGTAATTCAATCCAAATTAAGGAAAATGTAAAGAACATGCATGTAAAGACTTGACATACCTAAAAAATGAATATTCGAATGGAGAGAGTAGCCAATTATGTAGTGTTTTTTTCTTCTTGCATCAAACTCCTCAACAATTTGAGCTTTTCACCACTTGCTTCCTTTTCAATGTTAAATTGAATAACACTCAAATATAATTACTAACAATAATACTATTAACCAATCTATAATGTTAAATTCCTAAAATTGAATTACAATTAACATTGCAACACTACAAAAATTCAAACTTGAATAGATATATATCAAACTTGGTGTGAAAACTATGTTATTTCCTCCTTCTCAAGTTGGCAAAGTAGAAAAGGTGGTGGAAAGATCATGCAAAGGTGGTACAATGTGTCAAATGTGCATGTGAACTTCTCAATAGCATGAAAGCACTTTTTTTTTGTCAAAGCACATGCAGAATCAATACAAAAATAGAGCATGTCAGCCTGGATCATGGGGGTCAACACTTTTTTACCGTTTCTATAGCAAGACAAAATGTGAGCGTGTTGCTATAGATTGATCACATCTTGTGTCAGACTTGAATGACCACAAGGTTTTTGAGGGAGAACTTTTCTTGTTTCCTGCAAGAGCTTACCAGATGCTCCACCATATGATACACATAACAATGAAGGGGCAAGCCCTCATAATCAAGTTCTTGATAGAAAATGTCCATCGAGAAAGAAGGATAGATCTTCTTTGGAAGCAAAAGTTCTAGATTGTGACAAATCATTATCCAAGCATAAATAGTAGGGGTTCTGTCAAGTGATTACCAATCCACTTCCACAAAGTCTCCTGAAGACTTACTGATTGATTCCAAAACATCCACACCCCAAAACTAGATAGGCAATCAATATAATCAAACCCATAAATCTACATTTGATGACAGAAACCCTCAAAACTATACCTTAAACCCTAATCCCTAAACCCTCCAACCCTATCCCTAATCTTTATACCCTCCACACTCTACTTTAACCCTAATCCCTCGACCCTCAACCCTATCCCTAAATCCTCGATCCTTGAACCTTAACCCTTAACCCTCAACGTCAAACCCTAATCCCTCAACCCTGAACTCTGATCCCTCGACCCTCAGCCCTATCCCTAAACCCTAAAGCCTAAAGCCTCAACCCTCAATGTCAAATCCTAATCCCTCAACCCTTCACTATAATCCCTCAACCCTAAACCCTATCCCTAAACCCTCAACACTATTACTTAAACCCTAATCCCTCAACCCTTCACTCTAATCCCTCAACCCTAAACCCTATCCCTAAACCCTCAACACTATACCTTAAACCCTAATCCCTCAACCCTTAACCCTTAATCTTATCCCTAAACCTTAATCCCTCAACCGTCAACCATAATCCATCATCCCTCAACTCTAATCCCTCATCCCTAAACCCTAAATGCTATCCCTATTCCTAAACCCGCAACCGATTTGATACTATACCTTAAACCCTAATCCCTGATCCCTAAACCCTCCAACCCTATCCCTAATCCTTATACCTTGCACACTCTACTTTAACCCTAATCTCTCGACCTTCAACCCTATCCCTAAACCCTTAACCCTTGAACCTCAACCCTCAACCCTCAACGTCAAACCCTAATCCCTCAACCCTTAACTTTGATCCCTTGACCCTCAACCCTATCCCTAAACCCTAAAGCCTCAACCCTCAACCCTCAATATCAAATCCTAATCCCTCAACCCTTCACTCTAATCCCTCAACCCTAAACCCTCAACACTATACCTTAAACCCTAATCCCTCAACCCTTCACTCTAAACCCTCAACCCTAAACCATATCCCTAAACCCTCAACACTATACCTTAAACCCTAATCCCTGAACCCTCAACCCTAAACCTTATCCCTAAACGCTCAACCCTCAACCCTAATCCGTCATCCCTCAACTCTAATCCCTCATCCCTAAACCCTAAATGCTATCCCTATTCCTAAACCCTCAACCGACTCGATACTATACCTTAAACCCTAATCCCTTATCCCTAAACCCTCTAACCCTATCCCTAATCCTTATACCCTCCACACTCTACTTTAACCCTAATCCCTTGACCCTCAACCTTATCCCTAAACCCTTGACCCTCGAACCTCAACCCTCAACCCTCAACATCAAACCCTAATCCCTCAACCCTTAACTCTGATCCCTTGACCCTCAACCCTATCCCTAAAGCCTAAACCCTAAAGCCTCAAGCCTCAACCCTCAACGTTAAATCCTAATCCCTCAACCCTAAACCCTATCCCTAAACCATCAACACTATACCTTAAACCCTAATCCCTCAACCCTAAACCTTATCCCTAAACCCTCATCCCTCAACCCTTAACCCTAATCTGTCATCCCTCAAATAGAATCCCTCATCCCTAAACCCTAAATGCTATCCCTATTCCTAAACCCTCAACCGACTTGATACTATACCTTAAACCCTAATCCCTTATCCCTAAACCCTCCAACCCTATTCCTAATCCTTATACCCTCCACACTCTACTTTAACCCTAATCCCTTTACCCTCAACCCTATCCCTAAACCCTTGACCCTCGAACCTCAACCCTCAACCCTCAACATCAAACCCTAATCCCTCAACCCTTAACTCTGATCCGTCGACCCTCAACACTATCCCTAAACCCTAAACCCTAAAGCCTCAAGCCTCAACCCTCAATGTCAAATCCTAATCCCTCAACCCTTCACTCTAATCCCTCAACCCTAAACCCTATCCCTAAACCCCAAACACTATACCTTAAACCCTAATCCCTCAACCCTCAACCCTAAACCTTATCCCTAAATGCTAATCCCTCAACCCTCAACCCTAATCTGTCATCCCTCAAATCTAATCCCTCATCCCTAAACCCTAATGGCTATCCCTATTCCTAAACCCTCAACTGACTCGATACTATACCTTAAACCCTAATCCCTTATCCCTAAACCCACCAACCCTATCCCTAAACCTTATACCTTCCACACTCTACTTTAACCCTAATCCCTTGACCCTCAACCCTACCCCTAAACCCTTGACCCTTGAACCTCAACCCTCAACCCTCAACGTCAAACCCTAATCCATCAACCCTTAACTCTTATCCCTCGATCCTCAACCCTATCCCTAAAACCTAAACCCTAAAGCCTCAAGCCTCAACCCTTAATGTCAAATCCTAATCCCTCAACCCTTCACTCTTATCCCTGAACCCTAAACCCTATCCCTAAACCCTCAACACTATACCTTAAACCCTAATCCCTTAACCCTCAACCCTAAACCTTATCCCTAAACCCTAATCCCTCAACACTCAACCCTAATCTGTCATCCCTCATCTCTAATACCTCATCCCTAAACCCTAAATGCTATCCCTATTCCTAATCCCTCAACCGACTCAATACTATACCTTAAACCCTGATCCCTTATCCCTAAACCCTCCAACCCTATCCGTATTCCTTATACCCTCCACACTCTACTTTAACCCTAATCCCTCGACCCTCAACCCTATCCCTAAACCCTTGACCCTCAAACCTCAACTGTTAACCCTCAACGTCAAACCCTAATCCCTTAACCCTTAACTCTGATTCCTCGATCGTCAACCCTATCCCTAAACCCTAAACCCTAAAGCCTCAACCCTCAATGTCAAATCATAATCCCTCAACCCTTCACTCTAATCTCTCAACCCTAAACCCTATCCCTAAACCCTCAACACTATACCTTAAACCCTAATCCCTCAACCCTTCACTCTAATCCCTCAACCCTAAACCCTATCCCTAAACCCTCAACACTATACCTTAAACCCTAATCCCTCAACCCTAAACCTTATCCCTAAACCCTCATCCCTCAACCCTTAACACTAATCTATCATCCCTCAACTCTAATCCCTCATCCCTAAACCCTAAATGCTATCCCTATTCCTAAACCCTCAACCGACTTGATACTATACCTTAAACCCTAATCCCTTATCCCTAAACCCTCCAATCCTATCCCTAATCCTTATACCCTCCACACTCTACTTTAACCCTAATCCCTTGACCCTCAATGCTATCCCTAAACCCTTGACCCTCAAACCTCAACCCTCAACCCTCAACGTCAAACCCTAATCCCTCAACCCTTAACTCTGACCCCTTGACCCTCAACCCTATCCCTAAAGCCTCAAGCCTCAACCCTCAACGTCAAATCCAAATCCCTCAACCCTAAACCCTCAACACTATACCTTCAACCCTAATCCCTCAACCCTCAACCCTAAACCTTATCCCTAAACCCTTATCCCTCAACCCTCAACCCTAATCCGTCATCCCTCAACTCTAATCCCTCATCCCTAAACCCTAAATGCTATCCCTATTCCTAAACCCTAAATGCTACCCCTATTCCTAGACCCTCAATGGGCTTGATACTATACCTTAAACCCTAATCCCTTATCCCTAAACCCTCCAACCCTATCCCTTAACCTTAATCCCTCGATCCTCAACCCTATCCCGCAACCCTTAACCCTCGAACCTTAATGTACTCAACCCTCAACGTCAAACCCTAATCCCTCAACCCTTTACTCTGATCCCTCGACCCTTAACCCTTAAAACTTGAACCCTAAAACCTATCCCTACATGCTCGACACTCGACACTATATCTAAAACCCTAATCCCTTAACCCTCATCCCTAAAGTCTCAACCCTAAATCATTAAACCTTCAACCCTAAACCCTATCCCTAATCCCTCTACCCTCGACACTCTTATTTAGCCCTAATCCCTTGACCATTAACCCTATCCCTCAACCTCAACCCTAAACCCTCAACCCTCAACCGTCAACCGTCAACTCTCAACATTAAACCCTAATTCATCAACCCTAAACCCTAATCCCTCAAACCTAAACCCTATCCCTAAACCATCAAACTTGAACACTATACCTTAAACCCTAATCCCTATCCCTCAACCCTTAACCCTTAAAACTTAAACCCTATCCCTACACCCTCAACACTTGACACTATATCTTAAGCCTTAAACCCTCAACCCTCAATCCTTAAACCTTCAACCCTAAACCCTATACCTAATCCCTCTACCCTCGACACTCTAACCCTAACCTTGACATTAAATGCTAATCCGTCAACCCTAAACCCTATCCCTAAACCGTCAACCCTCAACACTATATGTTAAACCCTAATCCTGACCCTAAAACTTAATACCTCAACCCTCAACCCTAAACACTATCAATAAACCCTCAACCCTCGACACTATACCTTAAACCCTATGAGAAAAGCTTTGCATATGGTACATCCACAATGAGTAATTAATAGTTGAAATCAGAAGGATGATCATTATGAGAAAATATTTGCATTGGGGTACATCTATGTTTCTTGCTATCCACCCCGCATTTAGGGAAGGTATATTGTTATGAAATAGGCAAATAATCTCCCATTGTTTACTGGCTCTATCCACAGGAACTACTAAACTATACCTTAAACCCTAATCCCTCAACCCTAAACTTTCAACCCTAAACCCTATCCCTAATCCCTCTACCCTCAACACTCTATCTTAAACCTAATCCCTCGACCCTTAACCCTAAACGCTATCCCTAAAGCCTCAACCCTAAACCCTAATCCCTCAAGGTCCTAAACTCTAATTGCTTATCCCTAAACTCTAAATCCTATCCCTAAACGCTCAACCCTCAACCTTAAACCTTAATCACTCAATCCTTATCCACCCCTCTCCTCCCCTATCTGGCTCACTCCCATCTCTACCCTCCTTTGCCCTCAACACTATACATACATAAATATAGGCATACATAGATACATACATACATATAGGCATACATAGATACATACATACATGATAAATAGACTTGAATAGAAAAAAATTTAAGGGGAACATAACGCGAGCGCGTTATAACACACTTGCGTTATGTCAAACATGACAAACAACAGACTTGTGGAAAAGGAAAAATGCAAAGCAAAACATAACATGAGCGCGTTATAACACGCTCACATTATGTCTTGCTTTGGGAATCTCAAGCCCTGGGTTTGGGATTTGCTTTGGATTTCCAACCCAAAGGCTTGGACTGCCTTTTAAACAATCAGAGACGTGTTTTTCCATATTCTTCAAGATTTCACATAATTTCGTTCGTGCTAACCCTAAGATTTGCACGTGTTTCAAGGTCAAACAAATCAAACACCTAGGTAATGTTAGGCTTTCTCTTAGCTATTTGATGATGTGATTTTTTTCACATTTTAACAATGTTAAGCCTTTCATCTTTAATTTCTTTTATTTGTGTGTCCGTTTTTGGGCAAAAACCACTGTTTGGTCTTTTTTTCATTGTAAATTAACTATTCATTGAAATTTCAAAAAAATTACATATTTAGAAACTAGACTCCATTCTACAAATATTAAAAAAATAAAAAAATGATTTTCAATTAGTTTTCAAAATTTATAGGGGTAGCACGGCCAAAATTTTATTTTTTAGGATGTGTCCACTTTGAAAATTAGTAAAAAATTAAATATTCATCAAAAAATTATCAGAAAAATCAGGCGTAAACTACATGCTATTAGCTAATTTCTCACTAAAGTAATTTTAAAAATACCAAAAAAAAGTTGACTTTTTGAGGGAGCCACAAAACATGCTATGTTATGTTATTTGATAGAAACAACATCAATTTATGTGGCTCCCTCTTTTGAACCCCTTAATCTATGCCATTTTCGAAAAAAAATAGTAGTTTAGAAAGTAGACTCGGAGCACTATGAACATTGTTTTGGTTGCATCTCCAAATTTTGAGTGTAACTATGCTCAATTTCTCATCCAAGGCCAGTATTTCTTGATTTCAAAAAAAAATTGGCCACTTAAGACCCCTTTTTGGCCCCCCATCTTCTTGCACTTACCCTTCTATGTTGAATTTGATTTATTGTTATCAAATGTGGTAAATGTATTAATGGTTTAACAAGTGTATGCTTTAATAGAACATTGATTCATGGCCCCCACCCCTAAGTATTATGGGTATTCAATAATTAGTATTAGAGCCTGGTTCCTTTGAAGAAGTCTATTAGCTTGAGGAATCTTGGAGATTGAACACATGGCAAGTAAAAGGTATTCTACTCCTCCTAAATAAATTGATTCAATTGATACTATAGAAGAAGAATGCATGTTTGTCAGTGAAGAAGAACTCAAGGCTGTCCTTGAAGATCATGAGAAGACTAAAATAGAAAACAAGGATTTGAAAGAAAATGTCAAGGAAGCAGATGAGTGCATCAAAAAATTGAGGAAGTCAAGAGGTTCAAAGAAAAGTATAAGGAGGTTAGTGAACAATTGAAATTAGAAAATGAAACCTTGACTGATATGAAAGTGGAAGTTGTAGAAAGAGCAAAAGCAAAAGATGACCTAAATTAGTTGGTGAAAAACAAATATGAAGAATGTACAAATCTTGAAGAAGAAGTTGTGACTCTGAAGATAGACTTGAATAAGAAAAAAGTTATGAAGAAAAGTTTAAGATAATCTCTACAAAACTTGATGAGATTATTGCAAGTCAAAATAGTCCTGATGAAAAAGAAGGATTGGGATTCAAGAAAGGAGAAAGTTCTAAGACTGGTCAAGAAAAGAATACTAAGATTTTACTTAGTGATTTATCCTTCTGGAGTAAAATCTCTTTGTCATGCCGGTGGAATCTCTTTCTTTTGTTGCCATCAATGTAAACATTCAATAATTCATCAGAGTAGTGTCTCTTGCCAATAGGGATTAGGTGTGTCATAAACCTTGCAAATCCTAGTATTTAAAATATTTATTTATTGATATTTATTATGAATACACATACCTTGTTCTTCCAACTTGGAGTGGTACTATGTGTCACTTGTATGAATTTTGAGAATTTTATATTTATCACTTAGTGTCATGGAAGTCATTAAATGCAACTATGACATTTTGTAATGTGTGTGAGATTTGCTAGAATGGAAAGATCTTGTATAAATGAAGTTACCATTGGAAACTTGACAAGCATGATTTTAGGAGTAAAAAATGGAATGCCATGTTTAGACAGTTAGTTATGATTTAACAAGTACTAAAACTCATAAATTGAGTGGTTGAGGAGTCATTTATGTGATGAGAGTTTGTAAGTACACAAATGCTATGAGAATGCTGTCATAAATACTCTATATTTGAAAGTTGGTGTATTACTTGACAATACATTGTGTAGGTTTTAAATTGTGAGGTTTTCTCTCAAAAGGGTTTTCCCCACCTAAGTTGACTGTGTTATGTTTTGATTGATTTTATTTATTCTATTTCATATGAGTTTCTAGAAATCTCTATAATAGTTGAATTGAAATTTGTATAACCCTTCCTTCAAGATTAACCTTCAGGGATGCAATCGTTGCCACTTCTAACATAAACCATAGTATGCAATTTAGTTTTTTGAGGATACTCTATTTTGTAGTGTAATATTTTGTACTATGACATGTTTATTGGAAAATGAAAGGGTTTGCTTGTTGAATTCAAATCTTAGCTCTCATAAAAATTTGAGATGAAGGACATTGGTGCAACCAAACACATTCTTGGGATGGATATTACAAGAGATAGATAGAACAAAAAGTTTTGGTTAGGCCAAAGTAAGTACAATTGGTAGTTTGAGAAGATTGAATATGCAAGATTCTATACCACTATGTGTTATTGTACCTTATGAGAGAGGGAAGATGAGTCATGTACCTTATGAGAGTACAATAGGCAACTTAATGTATGTTATAGCCTATACAAGACTAGACATTACCCAAGCTGTGAGAGTTCCTTCTAGGTATATGTATAATCAAAGTAGAGCACATTGGGATGTGATAAAAGAGTCTTTAGATACTTGTAGGGTACCTCAGAGTACACTATATTTTTATGGTATAGGAGATAGGCATTTCCTAGATATCTGAGTATATGTGGATTTTGACTAGGCTAGTGATGTTGATAGTAAAAAGTCCATCTATGCTTATGTGTTTAAATTATTTGGTGGTGCAATTAGTTAGATGAGTAAGTAATAGGTTGTGTTCAATTTGTCCACTACATAGACAAAGTATATGGCAGATACTAATTTTTGTAAGGAAACCATTTGGGTTAAGAGTTTATGTTTAGACATTGGATTAAAACCATGGTGTAGTGACAATTTATTGTGATAGTCAGAGTGCACACTACCCAGTAAAGAACCTAAAATTAAATGCTAGCACCAAGCATATCAATGTTCACTATCATTTTGTGAGAGATATGTTAAAGGATGGTAGATGAGGCTGGGGAAGATAGAAACTTTAACAAATATAGTAGATGTATTAACTAAGCCAGTGAGCATAGAGAAGTTCAAATATTGTTTAGAGAATATGGGTCTCTTAGCCCCCAAAAATTAATTTCTATGGTAGTATGTTTCCTTTGGCTCTTGTAAGGTATACAATAAATGGGAGAATGTTGGGATTAGGTGTGTCATAAACCATGAAAATCCTAATATTTAAAATATTTATTTATTGATATTTATTATGTACACACATACCTTGTTCTTCCCACTTGGAGTGGCACACTGTGTCACTTGTATGAATTTTCAGAATTTTGTATTTATCACTTAGTGTCATGGAAGTTCTTAAATGCAATTATGACAACTTGTAAGGTGTGTAAGAGTTGCTAGAATGGAAAGATCTTGTATAAAGGAAGTTAACATTGGAAAATTGACAAGCATAATTTTAGGAGATTTTGGAACATGATTTTAGAAGTAAAAAATGGAATGCCATGTTTGGAGAGTTAGTTATGATCTAACAAGTATTAAATAATATAAACTAAGTGGTTGAGGAGTCATTTGTGTGATGAGAGTTTGTAAGTACATACACAAATGCTATGAGAATGCTGCCAGAATTACTCTATATTTGAATGTTGGTGTATTACTTGACAATACATTGTGTAGTTTTTGAAGTGTGAGGTTTTCTCTCGAAAGGGTTTTCCCACATAAGTTTGATTGATTTTATTTATTCTCTTTTATATGTGTTTTTTGAAATCTATATAATAGTTGAATTGAAATTTGCATAACCCTTCCTTGAAGACTAACCTTTAAGGATACAATCACTACCATTTCTAGTAGCAACCATAGTATACAATTTAGTTTTTTGCAGATGCTCTATTATGCAATATAATATTTTGTATTATGACATGTTGTCTATTGGAAAAGGAAAGTATTTTATTTTTGAATTAAAATCTCAGCCCTAATCAAAATTTGAGATGAAGGACCTTGGTGCAACAAAACACATTCTTGGGATGGCAATTATAGAGATAGATAGAACAAAAGATTTTGGTTAGGCCAAAGCAAGTATAATTAGTATTTTGAGAAGATTCAATATGCAAGATTCTAGACCACTTTGTGTTCTTGTTATGATGGGAACCAAGCTATCTATCTGACATTGTCCTACATGTCTATTAGAGATGGAAGAAAAGAAAAGTACCTTACCAAAGTACAATTGGCAACTTAATGTATGTTATAGTCTATACAAGATGAGACATTACCCAAGCTGTGTGAGAGTTCTTTCTGGGTATATGTATAATCAAAGTAGAGCACAATAGGATCCAGTAAAAAGAGTCTTCAAATACCTGTGGGGTACCTCAGAGTACACTATATTTTTATGGTATTGGAGATAGGCATTTCCTAGATATTTGAGGATATGTGGATTTTGACTAGTCCAGCGATGTTGAAAGTAAAAAATCCATCTATGCTTATGTGTTTATATTATTTGGTGGTGCAATTAGTTAGATGAGTAAGCAATAGGTTGTGGTTAGTTTTTCTACTACATAGACAATGCATATGGTAGTTACTCATATCTATAAGGAAACCATTTGGCTTAAGAGATTATCTTCAGACATTGGATAAAACAAGGGTGTAGTCATAGTTTATTGTGATAGTCAGAGTGCAATCTACCTAGTAAAGAACCTGATATTTCATGCTAGGACTAAGCATATCAATGTTCACTATCATTTTGTGAGAGATATGGTCAAGGATGCTAGTTGAAGATGGGGAAGATAGAAACTCAAATGACAAATATCATAGATGTATTAGCTAATCTCATGAGCATAGAGAGCTCAGATAGAGTTTGAAGACTATGGGCCTCTCAGCCCCCAAAAGTTAATTTATATGGTAGTATGTATCCTTTGACTCTTGCAAGATATATAAGAAATGGGAGAATGTTGGGATTAGGTGTGTCATAAACCTTGCAAATCCTAATATTTGAAATATTTATTTATTGATATTTATTATGTACACACATACCTTGTTCTTCCCACTTGGAGTGGCACTATGTATCACTTGTATGAATTTTTACAATTTTGTATTTATCACTTGGTGTCATGGAAGTTGCTAAATGCATCTATGACAAATTGTAAGGTGTGCAAGAGTTACTAGAATGGAAAGAGCTTGTATAAGGGAAGTTACCATTGGAAACTTGACAAGCATGATTTTAGGAGATTTTGGAAGCATAGTTTTAGGAGTAAAAAGTGGAATGCCATGTTTGGAGAGTTAGTTATGATTTAACACCTTTTAAAACTTCTAGAAATTGAGTGGTTGAGAGTTTGTAAGTACACAAATGCTGCTAGAATGCTACGGGAATTACTTTGAATTTGAATGCTTGTGTATTACTCCTATATAAGACTTGCATTGCAAGTGTATTGTAATCCTATATTGATTTGACAAAACATTGTGTAGGTTTTGAAGTGTGGGTAAGACTTGCATTGCAAGTGTATTGCAATCCTCTATTGATTTGACAAAACATTGTGTAGGTTTTGAAGTGTGGGGTTTTAGCTTGAAAGAGTTTCCCCAGGTAAGTTCACTGTGTTATGGGTTGATTATTTTGTTTATTCTGTTTCATATGTGTTTCTTAAATCTCTATAATAGTTGAATTGAAATTTGCATAACCCTTCTTCAAGATTAACCTTCAAGGATGCAATCACTGCCACTTCTATCAGCAACCATAGTATGCAATTTAATTTTTTGAGGATACTCTGTTCTGGGGTATATTTGTTTACTTTTAATAGAGATATTTTGTATTACAATGAGTTAATTTTGTGAAAAGTAGTTTGATTTTTATTTTAATGTGTAAATTTATTTGAATAATATTAAATTATAACGTGTAGAGAAATTGATTTCTAGCTTCTGAAGCCAAGAACTCTCTGATGGAGGCAGCCCAACAGAGCAATAGAGATCAGAAAATAAATGTCATGGAGGCCAAAATCAAGACTCTAGAGGATAACTTTCATCTGCAGCACAGCCTTTTGAAATGTCTTATGAATGAAAATGAAAGTTTAAATGAAGGAATAACTACCCTCCACAAACAGATCAAAGGTGAGGAACCTGAAGTTGACATGAAAGTCAAATTTTTGGAGGAGGAATGGTATAACATTAAGAATTCTAGCCTCATGCTTACTGGCATCACGGACCTCAAATTAAGAATGGAGCAGGTGGAAGAGAAGCAGCATAAGCTGTTATCCTCTTTGAAGAATGTTGGAACCACCATCAAAAACACTTCTGCTAGCATCACCATGCCGCATCATAGCAAGCTTAACAGGAAAAAACAGGTGGATGGTGAGGGTCCGAGTAAAAGAACCCGCTCCAAATCAAATCAGAATGAAAAAGAGGTGAACAACATGGATGGTAAGGCTCCGAGTAAAAAAACTCGCTCCAAAACCATTTAGAATTAAAAAGGGGTGATCAACGAGGATGGTGAGCGTAAAAACATGTAGGTATTTTATTAGACTTTTATTATTCTTTCCAGGTTTTTTGGTATAAAACACCTGTATTTACTAAATAATGTTTGCTGCAGTGCAGCCCGCGCTTGTGACAAATAACTGATGCCTGGTGCAGCAACAAGTGCATAGATATAAGGAGATTTTATGCTTTTGGTAGAAACTATAGATAAAATATGATTAGAGGATTTTACAGACTCGCATATTACTGTGCTGTTAAATGTTTGTGTTTTTCCAGTATAGTGTAAGAGCTATTCAGTTTTCAGTTTTTTCAGCAACAAAATATCAATGTACGTGACGAACTTAAAATTACTACCATTTTCCTTTTTCACAAATGCAGAAAATAAGTTCTTTAAGAAAATCTATGTCCATGTGTATGAAACATCTCTCTTTTTGGTTATATGGTATTATTTTAGAAACTTGAAAGTAATTAACTGAATGAACAGGTTCCTCCTGACCAAGATTAGTGGAGAACTTGTCTTTTTACTTGGAAAAGGCAAATCCGATATAGATATTCACATGAATTAGATAATCACATGCTCTATTACCTTTAGCTTTCATGCATCAATTGAAAAGCAGAGCAGTGATAACGGAAGGCAACGGGAGCACGACAGGCATGATAATGGTGATGTCTTATATTTACTCAGGCAATTTTCACATATGAAATTTGTTGAAATAAATAAAAATTCATGCAATTTCAATAATAGTAATTGGAATGTAGGCTACATATGTCAACATATTCTGTCCACAATCTCACAAAACTTGCAGGATGCCAATTTCCTGATAATACACTTTTGGGTATAAGTTTGAACTTTGAAAGGTTTGTCATTACTTTAAAACCTTCTGGTACTAGTAAACTTTTGAATTTGGCCATTAGTACAACATCGTCTTTCTGAGATAACTTGGGGAAATCAAGATTAATTCTCATAAGTGTGATTTTTAGTCCAACAGTCTTTTTTGGATGCAATTCAGAGGAATTGAACTTAACCTGGCTTTTGATATTAAAAAGTTTGAGATCACACCAAAATCTGTAGAAGTATTAGTAAACCTCCAAATCCAGTCTCTTCACCTCAAGTGAGCAGTTTATTCCAAATTCTCACGTTAAGAGCAAATCCATAGGATTGATTCTTCAAAGTGTGACAGTGTAACAACTTGCTGGGGAATGATTTAAATAATGAATAAAGGTTTGGACCCGGACCAATTCTCCCAGTTTTCTTTTCAACGTGATCTTCAATGGCGATCAATTAGCTTCACCTTCCATGAACTTGTCAGAGCAACTCAAGGTTCTGAACTGCAGTTTGGGCATGGGCCGCATAGCGTATCAGAAGTAATTACTTTTCAAATTCAAGAAATGTGTACGAAAGATAATAATTGTTAAGATATTGGGGTGAATGTAGGCAAAGATCTTCTCAAAGCATTTCTTGTTTTTGAGTGAAGGTGCCATGGAAGGAAAGTGGTGATAAAAGGGCTGTCGAACGAGGCTCCACTCTCTTTTGGTATCAACATTAAAGGTAGGAGTTGTCACTTAAGCAAGGGAAAATAACTGAGTGGTTCTGTTAACACTGAAGTATTGTCTCTACCATTTTAGTTAATTAAAGTATAAATCTGATAGTTCATTGTACACTAGACTTAGTTAAAATAGGAGGTTCTCAAACAATGATAACATGAAATATAAAGTGTCAAAATTACATTGCCCATACACATTCTTATAGAAGTGGACTTCATATTACAGATTCTTTTATAATTAATTTGATTTTAAATTTGAATATTAATTTTAATTGTTTTTTTTTTTAATTTTATTTACGAATGTTTTAGCAATCTGTTATAAACTATTATTATAAATTTTATGTTTCTTTCTATAGTCCATTGTTTTTATAAATATGTACAGACATTAATTATAATTGCAATTTTAATGGGTCTCGGGTTGCTTATGGACATGAATTCACTAAGTGTGTTAACTAAGTATGTAATATTAGGTCTTGTTGTGGCTAAGTATTTTAAACTGCCCCCAACTACCTATACAAAGTTCCATTTACTTCTTTTGTAACATCATTAATAGAAAGCTTAACATTATGTTCTAATGGAGTAGCAATTAGTTCACATTCATGCATATTAAACCTTTTAACCAATTTCTTTGTGTACTTCATCTTTCCAACATCCTTCATTTTAAAATCGTATGATAAATCTCTTTTGATTTTGTCAATCAAGCTTAGAGCACTTCCTATTATGATTAAATCATCAACATACAATAAAATCAAAGCAACATTCCCATGTTCATCTTTCTTTCTCTAAAAATTTAGATCACTCTTACTATTAACAAAACCTTGTTTAAAGAAGAAACTATCAATTTTCACATACCATGATCTTGGAGTCAATTTAAGACAGTACGATGCTTTCTTTAACCTACATTTAATATATTCTTGTCCCTAATTTGCAAAAACTTCTAGTTGAACATGATAGGTTTCTTCTTTTAAATCATCATTCAAAAATGTAGACTTACCATCAATTTGAAGTAAATCCCAATTATACTTAGTAGCAAGTGCAATAATAAATCTATAGGTGTCCATTTTAGCTATAGGGGAAAATGTGTCTTCATAATTTATTCCTTCCGTTTGTGAACAACCTTTTGTAGAGAATCTTTCTTGAAATTTATCTATACTACCATCAACATTGAACTTAGAATTAAACTATTATTTTGAATCCATAGGAATTTTATTTTTAGGTAATGAAATTAGTTTTGCAGTGCTATTTTTCATGATAGAATCATATTCTTCTTTCATAGTAGTCATTTGTTCCTTATTTTCCTTACCTTCTTCAAAATTTAGAGAATCATCTACACTCATTACTTGAGATATTAAGGCATAGTCCTTATACTCGATTACTCTCGTGATTTTTTTCCATTGATCTTCTTCGTACTTCACTATTACAGTCATTACTTGAGATATTAAGGCATAGTCCTTATACTCGATTACTCTCATGATTTTTTTCCATTGATCTTCTTAGTACTTCACTATTTGTTGGGATAGCTCCATTATTTCATGCTTTACTCATGTTGGTTTTAGCTTTAGTCACAATTTTAATTTCAAAATCATCTTGTTGATGTTAAATTTCTTTACTATCAATGTCTTCTTCAAGAAGTTTCTAAGAAGTTGTGTTATCTTCCTCTTCAATATCATTTCCATATTCATGAAATAACATCCAGACTTGCAAATAATTTATGAGTAATAGGATTATATATTTTGTGAGTCTTATAATCAACTCAATAACAAATGAAAATAAATTTGATAATTATCTTTTTATGAGGTTCCCTTCTATTCTCCTTCTATTCTCTTTTGGAATGTGAAAAAATGCTTTACTTCCAAAAAAATCTCAAATGATTAAGAATTGGTTAATGAGTTTTATCAGTTAAGAACTTTGTTGGACTTCTATTATACAAATGGATAACTATACTTATAGCCTCAACCCATAAAATATTCAGGATATTCTTACCTTTGAGCATACTTATAACACACTCCACTATAGTTTTGTTCTTCCTCTAAACTAGTACATTTTACTAAGGATTATGGAGAACTATGTATTGATTGCATCAAGCTCCCTTCTATTCTCTTTTAGAATGTGAAAAATTCTTTACTTCTAAAAACTCTCAAATAACTAACAATTGGTTTATGATGAATAAAAGGTTCATAAGGAGTTTATTCTCTAAAAACTTGGTTGAAATTCTATTAAATTGAAATGGACAACTATAGTTGTAGCTTCAACCCATAAACTATTAGAGAGCTTCTTACCTTTGAGCATACTTTTATCACACTCAAATATAGCTTTGCTCTTCCTCTCATCTAGTAAATTTCACTGAGGACTATGGGAAACTATGTATTATTTAATAATTCTATTTTCTTTACAATACTTTAAAAAAATCTAATCTGCATTCCTCCCTTTTTTCAATCTATGAATCTTAATATTGTGATTAGTTTATTTTTTTAACATAGTTTTGAACTCCTGAAAGATTTCAAACATATCACTTTTATTTGTTAATAAATATAACCATGTGAACCTATTTCTATCATCAACAAATATCAAAGTGCATGGATCTCCCCCAAGTGGTTTATTTTGGATTGGCCCACGTACATTAGTATGCAATAGTTCAAAAAATATCTTTGTTGGAAACTTATTCCTATGTTTTTTTCCCCAATGTCAAACCATGACATGTAACATGTTCATTCTTTGGAATTGGAAGACCTCGCATCATGTCTTTTCTTTGTAGTGAAATAGGATCTCTAAGATTCAAATGGCCATATATTATTTGTCATAACCTTTTATGGAAACACATATTGATGGAATCGCCTTATGAATTTCAACAATTACATCAACCTTGTATAAGGCTCCTGTCTTGATTGCTTCTTCTATCACTTTATAGAAATTTGACATGTCTTTCACATTGTAACTTGACCTAAAAAAATTCAAATTTTAAACCTTGATCTCTAATTCTTGAAACTAAGATTATATTTTTCTTAATTCTTGGAATGTACATCTGATTTTTAAGTTGTTTGGCACGTCAATTAGGCAACTTTACACATATATCACCATAACCTTTTATTTCATGAGATATATCATCTCCTAAATAGATTTTACTACCATTAATTTTCTCATGAAAATTTTTAAATCAAAGTTTGTTAGATGTCATATGAATGGATGCTCCGGAATCAATAAACCATAGATTACAATAATTTCTTTCAATAGATAGGAAGTATAAATCAACTATTTCATGCATTACATATGAAATAAATAACCTTAGATTATTAAGATCACCACTTGTCTCTTCTTCTTTATCAACAAAGTTACCTTGTGGTCTACTATTTTTAGACTCATTAAAATTATTTTCCCTATAGTCATAAGAATAGTGTTGAAATATACAACAATAATTATAATTACCATTTTTCTTCACAATGGTATTTGATTTATATGATGCCCCACCTTGATACATCTTTTCATTAGTTTTTTCTCCTTTGTACTTTTCCTATTGCTTTCCTTTGCATGGATTCTTATTTTTGTCCATTAAAACTGAATCTAAAGTATGTTGTCTACTATCTACATGCATCCTCCTTGCCTCTTATGGTAGAAGTATTCCTACTAGGTCATAAAAAGAATATGAATTTTCCCTTGTAGGCAAACTAATAATAAGCACTTGATATTAGCTCGATCACTAATTGATACGTTTTCACCAACATCACTGAGTTAATGTTGTTCATGTATTAGTAGATGTATTTATAGTAGGCATGAGTTTTGCATAGTCCATGAATTAAGAGAGAGTGCTTCTGGATTAAACTGTGTATGTTTTTGCTTAATGTTTTGGATCATGCTCAATGATCCATCATCAGGAAGATGTATTTCTTTTCTACCAATCCTAAATATAGGTTAGAGGTGTAGCTTTGTTTAGTGGTGCAGGAGCACCTTGGCAAATCAAAGTTGTCCTAGACAAATTTTTGATTTTGATTAAATTGTCATGCTTCAACATTGTATAAGGTTAAACAAGTCATTGTTATGTCATTAGGAGTGTTAAATGTTCAAATGTTATCTCCATTTGCAAAATAGGCAAAGTTGTTTTTCCTAAAGTTGCAAAATGAGGAAGGTGAAGGGTCACCTTGTTCCAATTTGTTGGAAGGAAGTGGTAACTGAAAAGACAAGTTGTTATGTCTTTAAAAAAGGCCTTGTAACCTTTAGAAACTCAGAGGTGATTGGAGATTTGTGAATGGAATGTCAAAAGACACTATTTTCTGTGTTTTCCTACAGAAAATCACTATACTCTTACATGGTATGGCCCAGTACGGGTAGGAGGATACTTATTTTTGATTTCAAATGAAAGTGCATTCAATCACCTTCTAGTTGCCATTGGTCTCATGCATTTTGGTTTTATTTTGAGAAAGATATTGCATTTTTGGTTAAAACTGTGTAAACCCTCTGTTAGGGTAAACAGTGAATGGGAAATTGTGTTTTCTTCCTTGTTAACCTTTGCATGTTGCTAATCCTTGGTGGAGAATGTCTGTAGTAGCATTTAATTTCATATTCTAGAGGTCTCTAAGAAAATGATTGAGTTTTAAGGAGTGTGAGGTTCAAGTTTGGATTGATTTTCTGTTAACAGTCTATCAAAAAAATAGAGTTGAAGGACAGTTAAGAGGTATGGGTGTAGTTTGGTTAAAAATATTGATGGGAATGGAATTTTTATGGATGTTTAAGCTTTAATAGACATATTTGGATGTATTCCAAGTGTTGTTTGGGAGAGTTTGAAGTCAGAGGTAGAAGAACCAATAAACCCTTGTGTGCATGCAAGCCTATTAGGCCTATTTAGCACAGCAACAGTCCTATTTTGGATAGTTCCTTCCAAAGTAACCTATATTGATTTCTAGATATGTTTTAAAATGCCTTAATGGGTACTCAAAACAGGTTTCAGATGTTGGAAATGAGGTCGGGTTTGAAAGTTATGGTCAAAAAATAGTAAATTTCTGATTTTTAAGTTTTTGTGCAAAACGTATCAGTCCATTTTTGGATAGTCTCTTCCAAAGTAAGCTATAGTGATTTCTTGATATGTTTGAGAACATCTTAATGGGTATCCAAATATGCTCTCACAATTTTGTTTGATGAACTACCTCAAAACATATGAGTGAGTGTTCCTCAGTGAAGGGCTACAAGGTGTTATGATAGTCATGAAGGAGACAGTTGCATGCATGAAGAAACAGTTTGGTAAATGATTATTTGGAATTGAGTTAAAGTCCTTAAGGGATGAGAAGGCCTTTGATAACCTTGTTTGGGTCAGAAGAGTTAGAAACCCCTAATGGTGCCTTTGTGAGATCCTTGTCTAATGAAGTTTTTGTGAAAGTTGATGTATCTAGTGATTGGGACACATTGTTTGCAATATGCTAGTATGAAGTTGAGTTAAGTTGTTCTTTTCTTCTACATCAAATTGGTATCAGAGCTTAAAAGATTCTGAGCATGTAGATAGAGCGCCGAAGGAGGCAATCTACACTAGGATTTTGGGGTAAGCATTAGATTTTGCTACCTGATTCTTGTTGTGAAGTTTTATGGTTGTAGGTGCAAGTTCACTCACTGCAGTAGGTAGACAGGAAGGTCTGTCAAGAGGGCCAGAGGAGATGGTCCATTGGTTGTTGCCAAAAGTCTTGGGGAGAGAGGCAAGAGAGGACTCCCAGGTGAGGGACTGGAGTGTTGTTGTAGCAGGAAGGAGTGGACTTCTGATGATAGAGATGCACCTTGGAGGCAGCAGTCAAAATCCACTAATAAGAGTCACAGTTGGAAAGTAAAGAGGAAGCAGAGGAGGCATCAAGTTGGGGTTGAAGACATAAAGAGGCAAAAGTCATTTGAAGCAGACCACACAACTCTTGGGACAAGAGTTTTCTTCATGCTGAGGAGTATGGTGCAGGAGCACCTTGGCAAATCAAAGTTGTCCTAGACAAATTTTTGATTTTGATTAAATTGTAATGCTTCAACATTGTATAAGGCTAAACAAGTCATTGTTATGTAATTAGGAGTGTTAAATGTTCAAATGTTATCTCCATTTGCACAATAGGCAAAGTTGTCTTTCCTAAAGTTGTAAAATGAGGAAGGTGAAGGGTCACCTTGTTCCAATTTGTTGGAAGGAAGTGGTATCTGAAAAGACAAGTTGTTATGCCTTTAAAAAAGGCCTTGTAACCTTTAGAAACTCAGAGGTGATTGGAGATTTGTGAATGGAATGTCAAAAGACACTGTTTTCTGTATTGTCTTATAGAAAATCACTGTATTCTTGCATGGTACGGCCCAGTATGGGCAGAAGCATACTTATTTTTGATTTCAAATGAAAGTGCATTCAATCACCTTCTAGTTGCTGTTGGTCTCATGCATTTTGGTTTTATTTTGAGAAAGATATTGCATGTTTGGTTAAAACTGTCTAAACCCTCTGTTAGGGTAAACAGTGAATGAGAAATTGTGTTTTCTTCCTTGTTAACCTTTGCATGTTACTGATCCTTGGTGGAGAATGTCTTTAGTAGCATTTACTTTCATATTCTAGAGGTCTCTAAGCAAATTATTAAGTTTTAAGGAGTGCGAGGTACAAGTTTGGACTAATTTTCTGTTAACAGTCTGTAAAAAAAACAAAGTTGAAGGACAGTTAAGAGGTATGGGTGTAGTGTGGTTAAAAATATTGATGGGAATGGAATTTTTATGGATGGTTAAGCTTTAATAGACCTATTTGGATGTATTCAAAGTGTTGTTTGGGAGAGTTTGAAGTCAGAGGTAGAAGAACCAATAAACCCTTGTGTGCATGCAAGCCTATTAGGCCTATTTAGCACAGCAACAGTCGTACTTTAGATAGTTCCTTCCAAAGTAAACTACATTGATTTCTAGATATGTTTTAAAATACCTTAATGGGTACTCAAAACAGGTTTCAGATGTTGGAAATGAGGTCGGGTTTGAAAGTTATGGTAAAAAAAATAGTAAATTTCTGATTTTTAAGTTTTTGTGCAAAATGTATCAGTCCATTTTTGGATAGTCTCTTCCAAAGTAAGCTATAGTGATTTCTTGATATGTTTGAGAACATCTTAATGGGTATCCAAATATGCTCTCACAATTTTTTTTGATGAAATACCTCAAAACATATGAGTGACTGTTCCTCAGTGAAGGGCTACAAGGTGTTATGATAGTCATGAAGGAGACAGTTGCATGCATGAAGAAACAGTTTGGTAAATGATTATTTGGGATTGAGTTAAAGTCCTTAAGGGATGAGAAGGCCTTTGATAACCTTGTTTGGGATAGAAGAGTTAGAAACCCCTAATGGTGCCTTTGTGAGATCCTTGTCAAATGAAGTTTTTGTGAAACTTGATGTATCTAGTGATTGGGACACATTGTTTGCAATATGCTAGTATGAAGTTGAGTTAAGTTGTTCTTTTCTTCTACATCAAATTGGTATCAGAGCTCAAAAGATTCTGAGCATGTAGATAGAGCGCCGAAGGAGGCAATCTACACCAGGATTTTGGGGTAAGCATTGGATTTTGCTACCTGATTCTTGTTGTGAAGTTTTATGGTTGCAGGTGCAAGTTCACTCACTGCAGTAGATAGACAGGAAGGTCTGTCAAGAGGGCTAGAGGAGATGGTCCATTGGTTGTCACCAAAAGTCTTGGGGAGAGAGGCAAGAGAGGACTCCCAGGTGAGGGACAGGAGTGTTGTTGTAGCAGGAAGGAGTGGACTTCTGATGATAGAGATGCACCTTGGAGGTAGCCAGTCAAACTCCATTAATAAGAGGCACAGTTGGAAAGTAAAGAGGAAGTAGAGGAGGCATCAAGTCAGGGTTGAAGACATAAAGAGGCAAAATTCGTTTGAAGCAGACCACACAACTCTTGGGACAAGAGTTCTCTTCATGCTGAGGAGTATGGTGCAGGAGCACCTTGGCAAATCAAAGTTGTCCCAGGCAAATTTTTGATTTTGATTAAATTGTAATGCTTCTACATTGTATAAGGTTAAACAAGTCATTGTTATGTAATTAGGAGTGTTAATTGTTCAAATGTTATCTCCATTTGCAAAATAGGCAAAGTTGTCTTTCCTAAATTTGTAAAATGAGGAAGGTGAAGGGTCACCTTGTTCCAATTTGTTGGAAGGAAGTGGTAACTGAAAAGACAAGTTGTTATGCCTTTAAAAAAGGCCTTGTAACCTTTAGAAACTCAGAGGTGATTGGAGATTTGTGAATGGAATGTCAAAAGACACTATTTTCTGTGTTTTCCTACAGAAAATCATTGTATTCATGCATGGTACGGCCCAGTACAAGCAGGAGGATACTTATTTTCAATTTCAAATGAAAGTACATTCAATCACCTTCCAGTTGCCATTGGTCTCATGTATTTTGGTTTTATTTTGAGAAAGATATTGCATTTTTGGTTAAAACTGTCTAAACCCTCTGTTAGGGTAAATAGTGAATGAGAAATTGTGTTTTCTTCCTTGTTAACCTTTGCATGTTGCTAATCCTTGGTGGAGAATGTCTGTAGTAGCATTTAATTTCGTATTCTGGAGGTCTCTAAGCAAATGATTGAGTTTTAAGGAGTGTGAGGTTCAAGTTTGGACTAATTTTTTGTTAACAGTCTGTCAAAAAAATAGAGTTGAAGGACAGTTAAGAGGTATGGGTGTAGTGTGGTTAAAAATACTAAATGGAATGGGATTTTTATGGATGTTTAAGCTTTAATAGACCTATTTGGATGTATTCCAAGTGTTGTTTGGGAGAGTTTGAAGTTGGAGGTAGAAGAACCAATAAACCCTTGTGTGCATGCAAGCCTATTAGGCCTATTTAGCACAGCGACGGTCCTATTTTGGTTAGTTCCTTCTAAAGTAACCTACATTGATTTCTAGATATGTTTTAAAATGCCTTAATGGGTACTCAAAACAGGTTTCAGATGTTGGAAATGAGTCGGGTTTGAAAGTTATGGTCAAAAAATAGTAAATTTCTGATTTTTAAGTTTTTTGTACAAAACATATCAGTCCATTTTTGCATAGTCCCTTCCAAAGTAAGCTATAGTGATTTCCCGATATGTTTGAGAATATCTTAATGGGTATCCAAATATGCTCTCACAGTTTTGTTTGATGAACTACCTCAAACGATATGAGTGACTGTTCCTCAGTGAAGGGCTACAAGGTGTTATGACAGTCATGAAGGAGACAGTTGCATGCATGAAGAAATAGTTTGGTAAATGATTATTTGGGATTGAGTTAAAGTCCTTAAGGGATGAGAAGGCCTTTGATAACCTTGTTTGGGTTAGAAGAGTTAGAAGCCCCTACTGGTGCCTTTGTGAGATCCTTGTCTAATGAAGTTTTGTGAAACTTGATGTATCTAGTGATTGGGACACATTGTTTGCAATATGCTAGTATGAAGTTGAGTTAAGTTGTTCTTTTCCTCTACATCATTTAGCCGAGCAATATCATTCACAATTGAATAGACATTATATCCTTCCATTAATGTCTACCTATTATATTTCTATTTCACATAGTTTTCACCATCGAATTTATTTGATTTGGTGAGATAGGAATCCATCAAATTAGACATGGCAATGAAACAAAAAGAAATTAAGTTTACTAGTCCATTTTGGCTTATACTCATAGCTTCACTACTACAAAATCCTCAAACAAGTCTTGACAATGTGGTAGGTTCACAACTTCAACACATTCCAAGAAGTGGCTCCTATCTTTGATTTTGCCTCCTTCAAATAGAAGCAATGTCACTTTTTTATGGTTCTATAACACCTTTACTTTTATTTGTAGAAGTTAATAAAAATGAATTGTGGACTTTGATTTTGAGACTCTTTTCTTAACATAACAATAGTAGTCAGATTTACACTTTCTATGTGGAGGCTCCCTTAGTGTGAGGCCTACTTTTTCATTCCCTTATATTTGACTATTTATTTTACTGTTGGTGATACATTTAGACTTGTGGGACTGTTGATCCCAAATCTCCAAACTATTAGACTTTATGTTGTATGTGGATTTGTTATGTTTATGCTGTGTTTAGACCTAGATATTGATTCACTGATGATATTAGACATATGGTTTATATTATGATGTTATTGGGAAACTATTCATGAGATGTTAGTTAGAAATTTGTTTTGTGATTCAATCTTGGGAATGGATGTTTGAAATGCAGAATTTAGAATCTAATTGTAATGTGACCTCCTTGATGATTATATGGATATGTGATGTTGTATGCGAGTGTATGTTTCAATTTGCTTTGGCTATTATATACATGTATAATTAACATTTTATTGAGTGTGCAGGTATTTCTAACAAAGCCATAGAAATTCAGAGATCATCCCACACATAGTGTTGTTTTCCCTTGTGAAGCCGATCTAGTTCCAAGAGGAACCAAGATCAACTATGTGCATGATGACTTTTTGTAATGTTGTTGCACGCTGTTAGGCGGGCTAAGTCTAACCCTCTTTTATTTTGAATTCTAATTGGTGTTGTAAGAATAGTGTCTTTTGAATTTCATTTTTTTTAAGTTATAAATTTTTGAGACCCCTTTTCATGTGCTTTAACTCAACCCTTGGTGCTCAAAATAGGCTAAACTTGACCCTGGGTTGTACCCCTTGGGTCTAGGGACCTTTTTCGCTTATGTAACCCTAGGTAAACCTCCATTTGGTCACTTTAACTTCACCCTGAAGTAAAGTGACGAAAATGGAGGCATGGGAGGGAGAAGACGAGTGAGTCAAACACTCAACCTCTTCCTTTCCTCTTCCCTAGGTTGGGGAAGTCTCCAAGACCCCTCAATTGTGGAGGACTTTACTCCAAGTCTCTCTCATAATTGGTGAGGGTACCTTAGGGTTGTGTGGTCCCTCTTAGGAGGAAAGGATTAGGGCACATGTGGCACCCATTCCCTCTTAAGCTCCACTTATCCCTCCCACATATTTTGGAGAGGACAAGTGGAAGGGAGAGAGATTTGGTGGATGGGTGAGTGACATGTGTCACCACCCATTCCAAGGGTCTTTCTTGTAGTTGGGAGGAGGAGTGAGGAGGTGACATGTGTCACCTCCCCCATTCCTCAAGGCTCTTGGAAAAGAGCCTATTTTAATCCCACTTGGAGAAGGGTATGGGGTTGTTGAATTTTTGGCAAATTTTATTGATTTTAATTTACTTTGGGGAAAAGTTGGAGAGAGTTTTGTGGCTTATTTTGGAGGAGTTGGAGGATCTCTACTCAACCATCTACCTATTGGGCTTTTTAAGGTAGGTTTCAAGGCTAAGGCCTTCCCTTATGTATTTTTATTTACTTTTATGATGCTATGTGTGAGTTCTATTTTTGAGTTTTTACTTGTTGTGGGAAAAAATTGTATGGGTGTTGTGAGAGCCTCTCCCACTTGGGGGAAGATGCTCAACATGTTTGGGGTGGGGGAGGAGTGAACCTCCTCGGGGTCATTTCCTTGATTTTGTGGAGTTGTAGCCTTGAGGGCAATATGTGAATATGTGCAATACGTGAAATAGCTTGAGAGCCAAATGGAAGCTTTGTGAAACTATGTTTAAAAGTGTTGGCTTGAGGCCTTGAGAGGGATTTGTATTGGGCTGTTTTAGGAGTGGCACTCTTGAGTTGAGTGTTGTCCACTCCCCTACCCCATTGAACTCATCCTAAGTGAGTTCTTGTGTTGTATTAGCCATAGGAGTAATTTGTGTGTTTAATTGTTGAATGCATTGTTGTCATGTGGTTTGAGTTTCCTAGTGTGTGGATGACCTCCCTAGCTCGGGGCTGACCCACTTGCGAGTCTATGGTAGGGAGGAGAGCAAGTTGTTGTGGCTTCTTTCTCCTTCTTGTGATATTGCAGGTTCATTGGAGCTAAGTTTATGAAGTTGAAGAAAACATCATTGTTCTTGGAGTTGTTATCATATTTCTTTTTAGCTCTTGAGAGAAGAGCATGGCCACGTTAGGATTTTGTATCAATTGTTAGTTTTCAAAGAGGAGAACATTGCTCTCTCTCTTGATGTAAAACTATAATTTTACTTGTGTGATTAAGCTATTGCATTTGAAATAGAAATTTTAATCTTGCTGATTTCTATGCTTGTGAATCAACAAAAAAACATAGAGTAATGAAATGATGATATAGTTTTATTGCCATTTTGTTGTATGTATATTTTTTTTAAAATAAACAAATAGGAAAGTTATTGTTTATTGTTAAGAGACAAAAAAAATGAGAATTGTACATTGTTCTTATAAAGAGAAATTTTAGTGGTTGATATATATAGGAAGGATTTCAATTAAATGTATTTGAAAAAAAAAAAGTTATACAATGAATATATATTTTTTAAAAGAAATGTTCATTTGCTTATATAAATTTGATAAAAAGAAAATTTGTAAGGGTTGAAGGAAAATTATATATATATATATATATATATATATATATATATATATATATATATATATATATATATATATGCCATCATATGCATTTCATGTATGGCCTCCATTAAACTTGCAAACACAACCAAAGACAAAATGAGATAAGAAAAAATAAAGAAGAGGATGAAAACAAAAAGGAGAAAAGAAAATGAGAAATGAAAAAAATAGGGTTAGGGCTTTTGCCCATAAGGAAATTAGTTTTTTATTTGAGGGCCTTTTAGGGCTATGTAATTTAAAAATTGGCCTTATTTTCTTTTCCCACCCTTTTATTATTTATTTTTCATGTTAAACTTTATTTTTAGAATGGAATTATCTTGGTAAATATAAAATGGGTAAACCTTATTTCCTTTTGGAATGTTATTTTTATTTGTTAGTGGTATGGTAACAAATAGTTTAGACCATGATTAAAGGGATTTTATATTTTATAGATTTTTAATTTGATTTTTTTTTTTAAAAGGATTTATTTGTTTTATTTGAATTTTACACAATTTAATTATTTGAGATATAATTATTTTACCAATTGGGTTAATCCTTTAATCATAAAACTTAATTCGATGAGGTTAATTTTAAGCTGGATTGATATTAATTTAATATTCCCTTTTAATTATATTTAGAGAGATTTTATTAATTTAATAAAGATGTCATTCAAACCAACTTGGAAACCTAGTAAACTTTTTAAACGAAGTTAGTGTAAGTGTATCTGTGATCTAATCTATCAAGAAATTAGGAATAATGCAAAGGATGCAATGATAACTTTGACTGATAGAAAATGTGAAGAAGAACAAATTGATCGAGCTTTGTTGAAAAATATTTTTTAAATTATAGAGAACGTGAAGAAGAACAAATTGATCAAGCTTTGTTTAAAAATGTACAATTAATCTATTTTAATTGATCTACCAGTTTAACTGACATTATGTAGGTAGTTTAACACCAAACCAGTAAACTTTCGATCAAAATTAGTTTTAGTATAATAAACCCTAACCATGCCCGTGAGGCATTATGCTGCCGAGTTTTTCTAGAATTTAAGGTTTTAGCTAGGTTAGTAAAATTTAACCTTGTTTAGGATTATATTATTGTTTTTTGCCGAGTATCAAAATTAGACTTTTGTATTAAATTATATTCTCTCATGCACTTGATTTTGGCTATTGATTTTTACTTACATCAAAATCCCTTCATTCACATAGATTAACTTAGGGTTTTGATTGTTAATCCTAACCCTACTGGGGACGTTAACTACATCGCATCAACCCCCTAATTAGCCTTCTTTGTGAATGGTATGCACAAGTGAACACATCACCCCACATTCAACTGTCATGTTTACACCTTATGCGTAACGCCACCGAGCATGCTTACATGTGCGAGGGGGTTTCTAGGGAAGTGTGGGAAATTTTTTGATATTTCGTGTCATGACCACTTGATAAATGTGGACATGACACGTGTGATGCGTGTCGTGACCACATGGGAAATGTGGGCATGACACTTAGTCAATGCTTCCCTTAGAAGTTTTTAGAACTCCTTCAACCAATCACTATTCCCTTTAGAATTGTTTAGTTTGTTTTTATAGTATAAATTTGGTTACATTCACCCTCACAATGGGAGTAGCTTTATTTTATAATAATAGAGAATAATAAGATTAACATTATTGACAACTACACCAATCACCTTTTTCTTCCATTAGATTTCTCCTAACTAGTGCACTATATAAAAGATACAACAAAGCACTATGCACTAGCATACGATGATGGCTTTTCCTATCACCTTGCTCTAATACCAAAATAATGATTATAATCATTGTACTTCAAATTGATTCAATGAATAGAGGTTACAAATATTTAGTTTGAGGGAAGCTCAACAAAGTCCTACAAAACTGGAACTACACTTGACACCTAGCTAGAATTGATTGATAGAATTTCTAAATAATTTTGATACATCTAGAACTCCTTTTCCCAGAACTAAAATTAGTTGTTAGGATTATTCACATATGCTTAATTTGGTAAATTATTATTCTAACATATTCTTCTCAATAATAACTTTAATACAAAACTTTCAAGTGTTCCAATTACAAAAATACTAAACAGTGGATATTCAACTAGACATGAAGACATTAAAGGAAATTATTTTGATATAGAAAAATATTTAATGTTAGAATAGACATATACAAGATATATATATATATATATATATATATATATATATATATATATATATATATATATATATATATATATATATATATATATATATATATATATATATATATATATATATTTTACTTTTACAATTTTCTTTTGAATAATAACATTCTCAATAGAGCTTAAATAATGCATTTTTGTTAGCTATAGGTTGTGTTAACCATAATGTTTGAACTTTTTATAGACAATTGTCCAATATTCTATATAACCCACCATCTTAGGGATTCTTTTCCCAATCTCATTTTACTCATGGAGTGGTTACATAGACCTTGATTATTTTCTTGTTTAAAAATTGAATCAAATGTTTTTATCTATGGGATGTTTTTATTGAATATGATTGTTAGAACACACTGATATACTAAGAGGGTGGGGTGAATCAATATATGCCAAAAGTTAATCCAAATTAGCTTTATCAACCAAATCTTTTTACTACATTAAACATATGATGAAGCAAATTAATCAATTCAAATCACAACACATAAGCACACATCCATAACACTAGATTTATGTGGAAAACCCTAGAAGGGAAAAACCACAATGAGTAAGCTACTTGGATGTACTATCCAAATTGAAGCTCACAAATAATAAAAATAGGTTTACAACAATTTTTATTGGCTACAACCCAATAGAAGATACAACTCACTGAATCACAATGCAACAACACTTACAGAAAGAGGCTACAACCTCTATATAGAACACTTGACAAATTCCACTGATCAATCACCTCCACATAAACAACACCCTTCACACTTCAACTTTTCTACTCAACAAACTCTACTACCTTCAACACACGTCCACACACACACAAAGTCACATCCACACTTGCACATACATCCTCACACACTCTCACACACTCATCTCTTTCACACCAAACAAGATCTTTCATTTATATCCTCTGTAATCTTCAAAATCTTTCTCCTTCATTGGTTGAGATGAAAAGTGTAGAATGTAACATGCAAGGGCCACAATAAGTCAAAACCCAAAATCATGTAGAAATCCAATGTAGTTCAAACCAAGTGATAACCATGGCCTATTCTTCCTATCACATTCTTCCACGCTGGCGCACACTTCCAAACATCAAGTGCAATCACCAAAACATATCATGTCAGCCTAGTGAACATTTATTCTTCCACATATTAACTCCAAACCTAAAATGGTACTGAAGAGACCCATTAACATCATGTAGATCACTTAAAATACATTATATGACTTGTAAGAACATTTTCATCGACTTGTAGTAAACTTCAATTCCCGAACCTTGGAATGAACAAACATACAGGTCATCTGAACTCAATCTCCAAACAACAAAGCCAAATAATGTAATGTAGTGAAATGCATTGATTTCACTTTCTCCTCCTACCAATTTTGATCAGAAACATGATATGTCTTTGTTCTGCTGACTTCGAAGAACCTTTATTGTACATCATGTCACATGAAACTTGAATATGTCATACC
This sequence comes from Cunninghamia lanceolata, assembly GCA_027924645.1. Lineage (NCBI taxonomy): Eukaryota > Viridiplantae > Streptophyta > Pinopsida > Cupressales > Cupressaceae > Cunninghamia > Cunninghamia lanceolata. The sequence goes on from BSBN01000111.1 coordinate 828,889, forward strand.
TCTAACCTTTATCTAACTATCCTTAAAGCCGCAAGGTCACATCTTCAACTACATAGAGATGCAGAGTATTTCTCTGACTCTTTCTGACTGTAACAATATTGAATTATTGTCTTCACTCTGTAAGCTCTAGAAAATTTTACAGTAACTTTATGCTTTGAAATAAGGATTATACTATTGGTAACTTGGCAAACATCATTAATAGAGACACTACTAGTATGATGAAGTATGATTATGCATGATATTTGAAGGTGTTTTCATTGATGGCAACAAGAAAATGAACAAGGTTGGAACAAAGATTTTGGTCTAGTGAAGAAGACTTAGTCATTTTGGCTAAGTGTTGGTTGTATACATAGACAGGGACAAAGAGATAGTGTTTGGATTGACATTGGTCCACAGTTGCAAGTCTAGTCTTGGGGTTCTAGTATGATGTTTCTAAATCTAGATGATCTTATATCCATAGTTTTAGACTTTGATCAGTTCTAAAAGTATATATTCAAAAAGATTAAGTCCAATAGAGCAGAATACAGTGCTAGCTAGAGCAGAACACTAATTTCTTTTGATCTGCATTCCTCTGATGTTGTATATTTTGTTATGCAGTTTTGAAGTGTTGTAAACACTTGTATGAAGTGTCTAAATATAGAATTGTAGAGTCTGAAGTCTAATAGAAAGATAATTATGAGTTACTAAGTATTGCTACATTGCTTGACATTGTTTAAATGTGATAGGATCTAAGTTCTAATGGTATTTTTTCATAGGTTTATTATTATGTTTTGTCATTTTGAAGGTAAGCTTGAGGATGTGTGAAGAGCCTTTGATATGATTTTGAAAGTTTCTTGTAGTCCGCAGTGAAATTGTAGTCTGACAGAGGAACTGAACCAGTGGCAGTCTATGTTTCAGGCTGACATGATAGTTTAATTTGCATGTCATAAGTTCTATTGATTATATCTTTATCCTAAGTACTGTTATAGTTGGACCTTACATACGAGAAGGTGTTTCAGATGTTATTTGGGTCTGCTATGTATTTTGGTGAGAGGATTTGGCCGATAAGCTACAAGCTTATTAACTATACTCTTTATCTAAGTATGCCAACCTAATGTGTAGATTTTAGGTGTTGTGGATATATATAAGATCAAGTTCCATGTTTGAGGAATGAGGTATATGAATATGAATGTGTGTGTGTGAGTGGCATGTGAAGTATGGTGATTTTGTAAGGGAGACAAGTGCAGAAGAAGAGAGATCTTATTTTCATATAAAAGTAGGGAAATGAAACAGAGTAGTTAGAGATAAAGAGTTTTGAGACAGTATTTTTGTGCTCCATTGGAGTTGTAACCATGCATGTGTAGATGCAATCAGAGTAGTTCAACTTGGTAGTGAGCCACCCTTCTTCTTTTTTCTTTATTTCTAGGTAGTGAGCACTTCTTTGGACAATGAGTCCCTTGTAGGGCAGTGAGCTTCCTTGTAATTCAGTATTGTTATTACATAATTATTGTGACCTAACACTCACCGTGGTTTTTTCCTATTTAGGGGTTTCCACGTAAAAGTCCTACTGTTCATGTGTTATTGTTTGTGGTTGCTTCTTGTATGTTTAATTTGATTTATTGTTATCAAATGTGGTAAATGGATTAATGGTTTAACAAGTATATGTTTTAATAGAATATTGATTCACCCCGCCACCCCTCAATATTCTGGGTATTCAACAATTGGTATTAGAGCTTGGTTCCTTTGAAGAAGTCTAACAACTTGAGGAAGATCTTGGAGATTGAATACATGGGAGTTAAAAGGTACTCTACTCCTTCTAAAGAAATTGATTCAATTGAATCTATAGAAGAAGAATGCATGTTTGTCGGTGAAGAAAAACTCAAGGATGCCCTTAAATATCTTGAAAAGATTGAAATAGAAAATAAGGATCTAAAAGAAAATGTCAAGGAAGCAGATGAGTGCATAAAAAATTTGAGGGAGCAATTCAAGAGGTTCAAAGAAAAGTATAAGGAGGTTAGTGAATAATTGAAATTAGCAAATGAAACTATTGTCACATGAAATTGCACCCTACTTGAATGGGACTCCAAGCATTCCAATGACACAATGGGATTGGTCTCTAAGTGTGGGACTTTGCTAAATGAGATCAAACCTCTAGAGAAGGCCGGCTTCCTTGTCTAGTTATCACCTAAAACTATTGTATTTTGGGGGTGAAAAAGGGAAGAAATCTACTAAAATGGAAGATAAAGCAACAATACTGAAAAACATGAAAGGGTGATGCACCAGACAGATTTAAAGAACCCTTCACAATACTGAAAGAAATACACAATATAATCAGATACAACAAGCAAACATACATAGATCAGATGATCATAGCAGAGGTAAGGTGCAATAGGGTTGAAAGGAATTGGTAGTTCACAGACAACCTCATGCAAATTTACACAGGGACTGAGAATCAGCATAGGAGGTAAAATAATTTGCATATATCTAATGAAAGGCAAGGTTACAGCATGTGAAAATTCTATTTGGAAACAGGGAGAACAAGATGCTCCAAAAAGTTTTCTAACAACCTTTCTTACATCATAAGCCTCAGCTTATATGGCATTTCAAAAATAACCTAGGTCGGTTACAAAATCTGCTCAGGGAGCTATAATTAGAAATATCCTTGAAAGGACATCCAGCTGCATTAGTTATGGCATTGAAATCTAGAACTGGGGCAGATGGAAGATATTTCTAAGTCTTCAATGCAAGCAGCTGCATCATCGATCTGATCCTCAGAAGTGGTAGAGGATAACCTAGCATTAAATGTGAGCAGCTGTCTTTGATAGTTCTCGACAATCAGGTGGCAGAGGAAAGACTGGAGATGAAGCGGTGGCGGGATATTTTGGGCCATCAATGCGAGTTGTGCCCTCCTGTGCAGCAATGAATGCAAAAAATATCTTCACCAACTCAAGAAAGTCACTACCGAAAAAGTCCACCCGATTGACATGAAGATCTAGATCAAAAATGGAAGTGGGAACCATCCTGAAGAATTCCCGCCAAAAGGTTGTCATCCTGATATTTTCAAATTTTTGTAGGAAATAATCATCCCACATGCACCTAGAGAAGACACCTCCATCACTTTATAAGCTAGGTCATGAGCATATATAATGTCAGTGCTTTTGCTCTCGACGGCATCATCATAAGTCTTAACATCATCCTCCTTCTCATCATGTTCCGTCAGCAAGACTCCCTGATATTGGCGGGCCGATTGCATGTTAGCCCGATATAGAATGTCAGACTGATATTTGAAATTAGCCCTGAGCCTCATCATCATCTTCAAGACCCGTCAGCAAGACTATCTATACCGGCAAACCATTGGTATGTCACCCCAATAGAGAATGTCATACCGATGCGAAATATCCTCCTGATGCGAAATATCCTCCTGACGGAAGTAACATGATATAAAATATCACCCCAATGTTTGAAAATCAGGATGACATCAGCAGGATGTTAGGGAGGAAAGATCCTCCTGATCATGTTCATACAACATACCTCTTCATATTCAGGTGACATCATCAGCACATTAGAGTAGGGTGATATTCGGAAGCAAGAGCGATAATTGTAAGGTACCTAATATTTAGAAATATCACCTTCATCTGGAAAAACCTAATGACGTCAGTAGCATGTTGGGCGATCCAGCAATCATGAAGTGAAAACATAACATCAAGATGATCTTCAACTAAGATCACCTGATATTCAAATGTGATGACCCCTCAGAAGATCAAGTCATACTTAGAAACTTCGTAGCACCAACATTAGGATGATCTTCAACTAAGATCACCCGATGTTAAAATATCACTCCGATACGAAAGATCGGGTTGGCATAAATATGATGACCTTCGTAAGAAAGATGATCCTCCCTCAGAATGGATCTGGTTGATGTCAATGGCATATGACTTGGTTTATCACTGCAGTTACCATGATGTCATCGTCATGTTATCGGATGGGGGGATAGTTGGAAGATAGGGTGATATTTGTAACATCAGGTGATATTGGGAAGATCAGGTGATGTTCCAATTATCACCTGATGTTTGAAATATGACCCGATATTTGAAATATCACCCTTCTTCCAAATATCAGGTTTGACCAGGCTTATGACCCTGCATAACTTCCTCACTTTGGTGAATTTCAGGGTGATGTTTTAAGCAAACCTGCCTATCTTTTCAAGCTCTTTCACATGGTAAGCCTCTTCAAGCAAGCTTCAGATTTTGAAATTGGTTTAAGACCTCAGGATCACAAATATGGCTTTCATGGGGATATGCATACTGACTGATCCTACTTGACTTATTTTGACTCCTACTAGAGGAAAAATAGGTCAACAGAAACCTTGAATGATATGAAAGTGGAGGTTGTAGAAAGAGCAAAAGTAGAAGATGACCTAAATTAGTTGGTGAAAAGCAAATCTAAAGAATGTACAAATCTTGAACAAAAAGTTGTGACTCTGAAGATAGACTTGAATAACGCAAAAAGTTATGAAGAAAAGTTCAAGATAAGCTCTGTAAAACTTGATGAGATTATTGCAAGTCAAAAGAGTCTTGAGACAAAAAAGGCTTGGGATTCAAGAAAGGAGAAAGTTCTAAGACTGGTCAAGAAAAGAATATTGAGATTTTACTTAGTGATTTATCCTTCCAGAGTAAAATCTCTTTGTCATGCCAGTGAAATCTCTTTCCTTTACTACCATCAATGACAACATTCAATCATTCATCAAAGAATTGTCTCTTGCCAACAAGAATTAGGTGTGTCATAAACCTTGCAAATCCTAGTATTGAAAATATTTATTTATTGATATTTATTATGTACACACATACCTTGTTCTTCCCACTTGGAGTGGTACTATGTGTCACTTGTATGAATTTTGAGAATTCTATATTTATCACTTAGTGTCATGGAAGTCATTAAATGCAACTATGACATTTTATAAGGTGTGTGAGATTCGCTAGAATGGAAAGATCTTGTCTAAATGAAGTTACCATTGGAAATTTGACAAGCATGATTTTAGGAGATTTTTGAAGCATGATTTTAGGAGTAAAAAATGGAATGCCATGTTTGGACAGTTAGTTATGATTTAACAAGTAAATAAACTCATATAAATTGACTAGTTGAGGAGTCATTTATGTGATGAGAGTTTGAAAGTACACAAATGCTTCAAGAATGCTATCATAAATACTCTATATTTGAATGTTGGTGTATTACTTGAGAATACATTGTGTAGGTTTTGAAGTGTGAGGTTTTCTCTCAAAAGGGTTTTCCCCACCTAAGTTGACTGTGTTATGGTTTGATCGATTTTATTTATTCTAGTTCATATGAGTTTCTTGAAATCTTTGTAATAGTTGAATTGAAATATGCATAACCCTTCCTTCACGATTAAGCTTCAAGGATGCAATCACTGCCACTTCTAACATAAACCATAGTATGCAATTTAGTTTTTTGAGGATACTTTGTTCTGTAGTATAATATTTTGTACTACGACATGTTGTTTAATGGAAAATGAAAGGGTTTGGTTGTTGAATTCAAATCTTATCTCTCATAAAAATTTGAGATGGAGGACCTTGGTGCAGCAAAACACATTCTTGGGATGGAGATTACAAGAGATAGAACAAAAAGTTTTGGGTAGGCCAAAGTAAGTACAATTAGTAGTTTGACAAGATTGAATATGTAAGATTCTATACCACTATGTGTTCTATGTGTTCTTTTTATGATGGGAACTAATCTTTCTATCTCCCATTGTCGTACATCTCTATTTGAGATGGAAGATGAACCAAGTACCTTACTAGAGTCAAATGGGCAACTTAATGTATGTTATAGCCTATACAAGAATAGACATTACCTAAGCTGTGAGATTTCCTTCTAGGTATATATATAATCAAAGTAGAGCACATTCGGCTATGGTAAATAGTGTCTTTAGATACTTGCAAGGTACCTCAGAGTACACTATATTTTTATGGTACAGGAGATAGACATTTCCTAGATATTTGAGTATATGTGGGTTTTCACTAAGCTAGTGATGTGGATAGTAAAAAGTCCATCTATGCTTATGTGTTTAAATTATTTGGTGGTGCAATTAGTTAGATGAGTAAGCAATAGGTTGTGGTCAATTTGGCCACTACATAGACAAAGTATATGGTAGATAATAATGTTTAAAAGGAAACCATTTGGGTTAAGAGTTTATGTTCAGACATTGGATTAAAACCATGGTGTACTGATAGTTTATTGTGATAGTTAGAGTGCAAACTACCTAGTAAAGAACCTAAAATTTAATGCTAGGACCAAGTATATCAATGTTCACTATCATTTTGTGAGAGATATGTTAAAGGATGGTAGATGAGACTGGAGAAAATAGAAACTTTGACAAATATAGTAGATGTATTAACTAAGCCAGTGAGCATAGAGAAGTTTAGATATTGTTCAGAGACTATGGGCCTCTTAGCCCCCAAAAATTAATTTCTATGGCAGTATGTTTCCTTTGGCTCTTGCAAGGTATAAAAGAAATGGGAGAATGTTGGGATTAGGTGTGTCATTAACCATGCAAATCCTAATAATTAAATATATTTATTTATTGATATTTATTATGTACACACATACCTTGTTCTTCCCACTTGGAGTGGCACTATGTGTCACTTGTATGAATTTTTAGAATTTTGTATTTATCAATTAGTGTCATGGAATTTGTTAAATGCAATTATAACAACTTGTAAGGTGTGTAAGAGTTGCTAGAATGGAAAGATCTTGTATAAAGGAAGTTAACATTGGAAAATTGACAAGGATAATTTTAGGAGATTTTGGAAGCATGATTTTAGAAGTAAAAAATGGAATGCCATGTTTAGAGAGCTAGTTATGATTTAACAAGTATTAAATAATATAAATTGAGTGGTTGAGGAGTCATTTTTGTGATGAGAGTTTGTAAGTACACAACTGCTGTGAGAATGCTTCTGAAATTACTTTGTATTTGAATGTTGGTGTATTACTTGACAATACATTGTGTAGGTTTTGAAGTGTGAGGGTTTCTCTCAAAAGGGTTTTCCCACATAAATTTGATTGATTTTATTTATTCTATTTCATATGTGTTTCACGAAATCTCTATAATAGTTGAATTAAAATTTGCATAACCCTTCCTTGAAGACTAACCTTTAAGGATGCAATCACTACCATTTCTAGTAGCAACCATAGTATGCAATTTAGTTTTTTTTGGATACTCTATTCTGCAATATAATATTCTATATTATGACATTTTGTGTATTGAAAAAGGAAATTTTTTTAGTTTTAAATTAAAATCTTAGCCCTCATCAAAATTTGAAATGAAGGACCTTGGTGTAACAAAACACCTTCTTGGGATGGCAATTATAAGAGACAAATAGAACAAAAGATTTTAGTTAGGCCAAAGAAAGTATAATTAGTATTTTGAGAAGGTTCAATATGCAAGATTCTAGACCACTTTATGTTCTTGTTATGATGGGAACCAAGCTATCTACCTGATATTGTCCTACATCTCTATTAGAGATGGAAGGAAAGAAAAGTACCTTACCAAAGTACAATTGGAAACTTAATGTATGTTATAGTCTGTAAAAGACCAGACATTACCCAAGATGTGAGATTTCTTTCTGGATATATGTATAATCAAAGTAGAGCACACTAGGATGCAGTAAAAAGAGTCTTTAGATACCTATGGGGTACCTCAAGGTACACTATATTTTTATGGTATAGGAGATAGGAATTTCCTAGATATCTAAGGATATGTGGATTTTGACTAGTCCGGCAATGTTGATAGTAAAAAATCCATCTATGCTTATGTGTTTATATTATTGGCGGTGCAATTAGTTAGATGAGTAAGCAATAGGATGTGGTTAGGTTTTCTGCTACATAGACAAAGTATATGGTAGTTACTCCTATCTATAAGGAAACCATTTGGCTTAAGAGATTATTTTCAGACATTGGATAAAATAAGGGTGTAGTGATAGTTTATTGTGATAGTCAGAGTGCAATGTACCGAGTAAAGAACCTGACATGTTTCATGGTAGGACTAAACATATGAATGTTCACTATCATTTTGTGAGAGATATGGTCAAGGATGGTAGTTGAAGCTGGGGAAGATACAAACTCAAATGACAAATATCATAGCTATATTAACTAATTTCGTGAGCATAGAGAAGTTTTGATAGTGTTCGGAGACTATGGGCCTCTCAACCTACAATAGTTAATTTCTATGGTAGTATACATTTCCTTTGACTCTTGCAAGATTTACAAGAAATTAGAGAATGTTGGGATTAGGTGTGTCATAAACCTTGCAAATCCTAATATTTAAAATATTTCTTTATTGATATTTATTATGTACACACATACCTTGTTCTTCCCACTTGGAGTGGCACTATGTGTCACTTGTATGAATTTTTACAAATTTGTATTTATCACTTGGTGACATGGAAGTTGCTAAATGCATATATGACAAATTGTAAGGTGTGTAAGAGTTGCTAGAATGGAAAGAGCTTGTATAAGGGAAGTTACCATTGGAAACTTGGCAAGCATGATTTTAGGAGTAAAGAATGGAATGCCATGTTTGGAGAGTTAGTTATGATTTAACACATTTTAAAACTCCTATAAATTGAGTGCTTGAGGAGTCATTTGTGTGATGAGAGTTTGTAAGTAGACAAATGCTACTAGAATGCTACGGGAATTACTTTGTATTTGAATGCTTGTGTATTACTCCTATATAAGACTTTCATTGCAAGTGTATTGTAATCCTCTATTGATTTGACAAAACATTGTGTAGGTTTCAAAGTGTGGGTTTTTCACTTGAAACGGTTTCCCCACGTAAGTTCATTGTGTTATGGGTTGATTATTTTGTTTATTCTATTTCATATGTGTTTCTTAAATCTCTATAATAGTTGAATTGAAATTTGCATAACCCTTCTTCAGGATTAACCTTCAAGGATGCAATCACTGCCACTTCTATCAGTAACCATAATATGTAATTTAGTTTTTTGAGGATACTCTGTTCTAGGGTATATTTGTTTATTTTTAATAGAGATATTTTGTATTACAATCAGTTAATTTTGTAAAAAGTAGTTTGATTTTTATTTTAAGGTGTAAATTTATTTAGATAATATTAAATTTATAATATGTAGAGAAACTGATTTCTAGCTTCTAAAGCCAAGAACTCTCTAATGGAGGCAGCCCAACAAAGCAATAGAGATCAGAAAATAAATGTCATGGAGGCCAAAATCAAGAATCTATTCGCAAGAGACACTGCTAGGCATGATAAGTGTTGTCATTGATGTCAACTAAGTTACTACTACACATCTGCATTACATAATTTGCCCATACCAGAAATCAGATTGAAGATTTGTCTAAGTCTAAAAAGTCAAGAACAGAGTGTGTGACAGAGTTTGGTATCTTGGTCGGGATCTCCTCGGGGTAGATCAAAATTTGCTATGGATCTAAAGGAGTCATAAGCATTGTGAAAATAATCTAAATCCAAAGTTTTGGCCTCTGGTGATAAAGGATTCCATAGTTATAAGCATCTATGTATCAGGTTAACAGTTTGATAGAATAGACAGAAGAAGAACATGCCAATGTTGTAATTGATCTTGGTTCCAGATGTATGGAAGTTGTTGGTTGGACAAGTTGTGTTGATTAGTGATAGTAGCCAACCTAATTGATGATTTGTTAGTGTGAGTTTTGGTCTGTATCTCAAATTATGCATGGATTTAGCCAACAGAGTAGAAATTTCAATAAAGTTCTAAGTGTTCTTGAGGCTGACTAAAAAGTGGTTGAAGATCTAGATGCGGATATATATCCCTAATGGATTTGAATGATTAAGTGTGTGTGTGATATGACAATGGAATAAGTGCAGAAAGAGCAGAGATCTAAGGTTCAAATGTTAGCAGAATAGTAAACAGGGCAGAGTAAGGATGAAGTGTATCAAGTCATTCTTTTGTGCTTAACCAGAACTGAATCCTTGCATTCATAGATGTTAATTATCAGTTTAAATTCATTATAATCTTTTCTTGTAGGTAGTTAGCCTGCTATAGGTAGTGAGCCTTCTTTTGAGTAGTGAGCTCTGGGCAGTGAGCTTGAATGCATGTGCATTCCACATTTTAATACTTTTAATAGAGTATAATCTTTGTGGGTTAGCCCCCACCATGGTTTTTCCCTTAACTGGGTTTCCATGTCAAAAATCTTGGTGTCAATTGTGTTATTTATGCTTATGCTCATGTGTTATTGATTCATGCTTTAATGTTTATTTGATTATAAGTTGTAAAAGAAGATTAAAAGTAGAAAAGTTTAAATTGTGTGAAAATTGATTCACCACTCCCCCTCTCACTTGTCTAGACTAATTCCAAAAATTGGTATCAGAGCAAGGTTCCTTTGAGAAGACTAACAGTTTAAGGAAAGATCTTGGAAGGAGTTTTAATGGGTTCACTAAAAGATCAACTCTAGTTGGCCCTAGAAGATCTTGTTCAATCTAAAGTAGAAATTAGTAATGTGAGAGGTGAACTTAAAGATGTTGATGATACCATAGAAATGTTAAAAGATAAATTAAAGAAATCTATGAGAAGGAAAAAGGAGCTACTTCTGCAGTTATCTAGTTTAACTGAAGAAAATGGCATGAATGAAGCTTTGGAAGAAAAGACAAAGGAATGTGAGCTATCAAAAGAAGTTGCTATTCTAAAAATTGAGATGGAATCTGGGGTGATGAGGCAAACCAAATAAATTAAAGATATGAAGAAGACTTGAATCAAAAATTAATAGAAAGAACTGAAGAATGCTACAAATTAGATAGAATAGCTGGCCATCTAGAATATGATCTACAAGAATGCAGAGACACTGAAAGAGAACTTGAAAGGCAAAATGTCATTCTCAGACATGACCTAGAAGTTGCAAATGAATAAAAGGAAAAGTTCAAAATAAGATCATCCAAACTTGAAGCACTGATTGAAGGACAGAAAAAGGCTTATGACAAGCATGGCCTTGGATATGAAAAAGGTGAATGCTCCAAATCCAGACAAAGAAATTTTCAACCAAGGAATGGGAGAAATAGACCTAGAAGACCTCTGGTAAGACAACCAAATGCTCAAAAATATCAATCCTTCAATGGAAATTGTTTCAACTGCAAAAAAATTTGGCTATAAATCTACTCAGTGCAGAAGTAGAGTAAATCAAAATAATCCATCCTTCTCTGGTCAGTGCTCCAAGTGCAAGAGGTATGGTCATAGATCCACTAAATGTAGAAGTATGATAATGAATAACACTAATGGTAATTATTTCAATGGCTACTATTTTTCTTGCAATGGATTTGAACACATAGCTAATCAGTGAAGATCAAGAGGAAATCAAGTATATAAGCAAGGAAATGTTGTGTGCTTTAATTGCAATAAATCTGGTCATACTGTAAGATTCTACAGAAGTAGGAATAATGGAAAATAAACAGAAAACCAGATGAGCAAAGACAAGACAAGGGAAAAAGAAAAATTAATGTGAATGAGTTTTAGAGTGAAATGAACAAGACTTGGGTAAAGAAAGATACAATGAAAAATGGTGATGGGTCCGCACCAGAATCTGGTGCTGACAATTCCTCCAGGAATTAAATCAGGAGCTCTAACTCAGGGGGAATTACATTGAACATCAAATTCCCCCAGTCAGTAAGTGGGTGCTTAGATATGGCACATTGAGAAAAGATATTTTAAAGTGTTTCAAAACTTTTGGAAGGATTTTTAGAAGGAAAAATGTTGATATGGAAATTTGCGGAGTAATTCATGAAGAAACAGAGTAACCGGATGAAGTTAGGGTAGCGCATTTATTACAATGTGAAATTAGGTTTTATAGAGGATAAAAGGACACTTGGTCATGCATTTGAATCACTTTTCACTTGAAGGTAACAAGAAGAAGTGCATTTGAGTTGTAAATCTAGAAACTGAAGCACGAAGAGTGAATTTAACCGTTAATTGATCAACTCTAACCCTATAGAAGAAAAAGGTACTTCTCTGTAAAATCTTGAATCTAAAATCTATTGAGATGGCTACACCTCTAGTTGTTGATGTAACTGAAAGGCCCTGACCAATATTTAAGAAGCATCCATACAAATCAGTTGAAGCTAAACCGTTAGGTGAATTTTCTTGAGTTCCATATGGTGTACTGCATGTTGAGGATATTAGGGCATACATCCACTATAACATGGATGAATTTGGAAACCTAAAACTCTTGGATTTGTTTAACTACTTAAGGGATGATAGCCATAAATTGAAACCGGAGTACAAAGCCCTAGAAAGCAAACATTTTCTACAAGTCATTGGGTTTATGACATTTGATGAGAATGAATGGGTTTAATATATCTTGAGCCGAATACATGATGAGTTCATATGGCTATTGAAACCATTTAAGATTACAAAGGATGTTATCAATATTGTAACTGGGTTAAATTCATCTGGTGGATTACCCATGCTGAAAGCCGTGAAAAACCAAATAGTGATTGATACTACCAGTACCAAGTTTGACAAAAGGGCAATGACCATCAATGATATCATAGAACCGGATGTTAAATTTGCCTCCATGGTGATTGGGTACAAGATTTACCAATCCAATAGGGAAAATTCTGTCTCTGAAACTGCAATATACGCAGCCCATCAAATGTTAAAGGAGAATGATGATTATGATCTTTGTGAACTACTACAAAATCAGTTAATTGAGAATCTAAGAAAAATAAAGAAAGATAAGAAAAATAACTTCAAGTATGGTTCCTTGATTAAATGTTCTTCTATTTTATGAATGAAGTGCCTGGAGTTCAAGGTGTGTACTGGACAAATGACAGGCTAGTTGCATGGCAAATAGCATGGCAAATAAGAGATCATATGCTCAGCCTTGCTGATTCCCAAACTTAGAAGACAATCATTTGGGGTTACTTCAAAAAATTTCAAAGTATGATGCATGCAAGAGAGAGAATCCCTACGTCAGTTGTGGAGAAATATGAGAATGAAATATGCTTTATGGTTGACATTGATCAATCCCTGATGGAGGCTGTGGAACCCAAAATCGTATGGATTATGCCAATGGGATATGAGGTTGATGAGAAAGTTTTGGAAATGTATGCTCAACATCTCCTGAACAAATCAAAAGACACATCTGTGGAAAGGTTTGGAACATGCAAGGAGCTAAGTCTAAAATTACATGTGGAGCTCATACAGCTAGAGACCAAAAGAAAAGTATAGAGGCAAATTGAAAGGTATGATGAGAGCATTAGCCTAACCCAGGAGGCAGTAAAGCAAAACAGAGAAAGAATTAAAAAAGATAGAAAAGAAAAATAAGACAAGAAACAAGAAGATTCTTTAGTGGAACCATCCTCCACTTCAAGGACTACTAGAAGCTCTGTTACTACTTCTATTCCCCCTAAACCTACAAAACCAGAAGACAGACCATCTGGTGAAGTAAGAGAAAGAAAACAAAGGCCACAAGAATGTATGTGGGTACAAAAGATGATGAAGAGACAAAGACAGATGAAGAAGTTAAAGAGATAAGATTCAAGAAGGCCAAGACCTCAAAGATCTCTAAGAACCAACCCTCCGAAAACAAAAAGGGAAGTAAAAGGCAAGAGACTGGTAAGGTTTCTATGATTGTTGATCAAATTGTAAAAGAAATTACTGTTCATGGGAATCTAAAGCCTATCAGAATATACTATGATAGTTTTGATGAGGCATATAAGAAAATTTTGGTGGATTCCACCATCCTGTACTTGAATAAATTTAATAGAGCTCTATTGGAAATTTTGCAAGAAATTCCCAAAAGTTTAAGGAAAATATTAGAAATGAGGAAGGAAGCCACCAAGGACAAAGACATAGAACTCAGAGAATATGTTCTTTCCACCTTGTGTCCAGTAATGACCAGAAGAGAAGATAATAAAATCCTCAAGGAAGTTAAGGAGAAATTCAAAAGCAAGATCCAGATGAACAAGTTAATGATTGGTGAAACTAAGGAAGTTGTAAAAGAAACTGAAGAAAATTTGAGAAAATCCCTTTACAAAAATAAATACTATATTATTTTAGAGGAAAAATAAGCTCCAAAAGAAGAGATTGAAAAAGGAAGTGATGACCAAGGTAATAATCTAGATCCTCTAGAGCAAACCTATGAGGAGACAAATGATGGAATTGATTCTTCAATTCTAGTTGTTAGAGAAGTGAACATCAATGAGCAAAAAATAGAGATTGATGACTCCTCTATTCTGGGAGAGGAGTAAATAAATAAAGTAGATATAGAGATGGTGGACCAAATTGATGATGCAGGTGATACTCTAACTCCTCCTAACCAATCATAAAAGGAAGATAATGTTGAGAATACTACTACCACACTAGATCCTCTAGAACAAATTTTAGATGGTGAGGACAAAGGAGAGAATACCGCTGCAGATGATATAGAGAAAGGTGAAGTAGAGAAAGAGAAAGAAGAGAGTAAGGATGAGAAAATAGAAGAAGATGGTGCAAATGTTGAAGCACCCAAGAAGAGGAAAGTGTTCCAGAAATTGTTGCAAGAGATAATGCAAATGCAATGAAAAGTCTTCTAGATAAAGAGATGTTTGACTTTGATGAGCTTAAGCTACTCCAAGAACCAATTAATCTAGACGCTCTCTCTCTGTTACAAGTGATGAAGATTGCATCCTTCACTCAAGCCAAGGCCAGGGAGAAGATGTTAAAATCTCACATAGAGGACAGTGAACTATTAGGGCTTGCAACCATAGTCTTGGAGAAGTTATTGCCAACCTGCCAGAAGAGTTTATTAGATTCTCCCTCCAGTCACCTAAAGAATCTTGTAAATGTTGTAAGTATACATTTTGAGTCTTTTGAAAAATCTGTTGAGGCGAAAGTCGAGAAGGAATTTTTGGATAAGAAATTTAGTGAAGTTAAGAGTCTAATAGGAAATGATAGGATGATACTCGGCATTAGCATAAAGAGTATTCAAAATTCTCTAAATGATAAAATTGATATGTAAACACTTTGTCTATCCTGGCCCAAAGTTAGTGAGGATATTGAGAAGAAGATAAAAGAGCAAGAATAGAAATTGTCAAATCTTTCTCAAAATTTTGATCCTCTAACAATTTCACCTATAAGTTAGGAATGTCAAGTAATTATATTGATAGATGAGATAAGGATTCTTATTAAATAAAAAGGTAACATTATGAAGAGAATGTGTGAGCTCCACGGATTGATTGCCCCCAAGTTAGAAGCCATGTTTAATGCCTTATCAGAAGCTTAGACTGCACTTCAGACAAGTAATCCTCCGGATCTGGCAAAGGCAAAAGCATATGCATTTTTGCTAAGTGGACACATCTTAATTTTGGATGGGATGAAGGGAACTTGGGCCTCTGACCTTTTGCAATTGAAAAATAGTTTTGCAGACATTCTCAAGTTCATGTGAATAGAACTTAATGATTAGTTGTACATATGTGGCATTATACATAGAATTTTTGGAGAATTTTTGGCTTGCAGACCCCACCCTTTTCCATTGATGTCAAAGGGGGAGTGAAGAGCAGTGAAAAATGAGGAATCTAGCAAAGGGGGAGCTTTAGAAATAGTGGAAAGCACAAATGTACAAAGTAAGGGGGAGCTACATTTGACACTTAGTCATTTTTCACTAAGTGTTGCCATCAATCCCAAAAAGGGAGATTGTTGGCAAGAGACACTGCTAGGCATGATAAGTGTTATCATTGATGGCAACTAAGTCTCTAATACACATCCACATTACATAATTTTCCCATACCAAAAATTAGATTGAAGATTTGTCTAAGTCCATAAAGTCAAGAACAGAGTGTGTGACAGAGTCTGGTATCTTAGTCTGGATCTCCTCGGGAGTAGATCAGAATGTGTTACAAATCTGATGGAGTCATAACCATTGTTAGGATAATCTAAATCCAAATTTTTGGCCTCCGGTGATGAAGGATTCAATAGTTATTAGCATTTAAGTATCGGGTTAATAGTTTGATAGAACAGACAGAAGAAGAACAGGCTGACCTTGTAATTGATCTTGGTTCTGGATCTATGGAAGCTATTGGTTGGACAAGTTGTGTTGATTAGTGATAGTAGCCGACCTGATTGATGATTTTTCAGTGTGAGTTTTGGTCTGCATCTCAAATTATGCATGGATTTAGCCGACAAAGCAAAACTTTCAATAAAGTTCTAAGTTTTCTTGAAGCTAACTGAAAAGTGGTTGAAGATTTGGATGCGGATATATATAGCCGATGGATTCGAATGATTAAGTGTGTGTGTGTGATATGGCAATGGAATAAATGCAAAAATTGTAGAGATCTAAGGTTCAAACGTTCGCAGAATAGTAAACAAGGCAGAGTAAGGATGAAGTGTATCAAGTCAATCTTCTATGCTTAATCAGAACTAAATCCTTGCATTGATAGATGCTAATTATCAATTCAAATTCATTATAATCTTTTCTTGTAGACAGTGAGCCTGATGTAGGTAGTGAGCCCAAATGCATGTGCATTCCCCATTGTAATACTTTTAACAAAGTATAATCTTTGTGGGTTAACCCCCACTGTGGTTTTTCCCTTAACTGAGTTTCCACATCAAAAATCTTGGTGTCAAGTGTGTTATTGATTCGCCCCCCTCAGTTGTCTAGACTAATTGCAACAAAGTCTAGAGGATAACTTTCAAAAAATACTCCTCCATACATCCAATGGTAGAAAACATGTATGAAGCTTGATCCTAAAAGTACCATGCCATGCTTAGTAATAAATTTGACAACATAGAATTGACACCTTATTTCCTTACCACATTTCCATGATAAGCATCTCATTGTGCCTATCTCCATTTGACCATTACCCGAAATCCTTTATTCAAGTGTGGTACTTGGATTGCACAAGTGATCCATGAAATGTGAACATTGATCCTTCATAATGTGGTTAGAAAGCACAACAAACACTATATGAATCCTCATAAACTTCCTTTCATTACAAATCAAAGAGATGGAGAACTCAATAGTGCCTCTAACTACTTTAATCCTCAAAAGATTACTTGGATCTCATATGAAAACACAATTTTGGACTTGACTCAAATAGTCCTCATGCCATATACTGCAAGTTGTATCCCTCACTCTATCACCCTTTTAAACATGCTTTTCATAATGAAAAGAATTTTGTAGTGACATAGAAGGAGACAAATCTAAAATATTTTCACACTCTAGGTTGCAATCAAAATGGTCATCCCCTTTGTTAAAAGAGGAATTATTGAGATATCCTCAACACCTCCACCCAAGTGGGTCAAATTTTTTGTGCTAGGGCTAACCACAATGTTCTCCCCAAGTGTATATCCATCTACAATGATATTATAAAAATCAATCCTTGCCTCATTCTTAAAATTAGCATGCTCTTCTACTAAAGCCTCTAACAAGATAGTCTAAAATACTTCTTGTTTTCTTCCTCTACTTCAGTAACTTCTGAATCTTCTTCTAACATTTTCACTTCTTCTTCCTTATATTCCACTTCAATTGGATGGATGCAGTCCTTTTGTTCTTCCTCCTTGTTTGACTCAAAGCTCTTAATATCATATTTCATTTATTCTTCTTGATTTTTGGTATTTGTATCATTTTCCATCTTAACTCTTTCCTTTCTTCTTCTCATGAAATAATCTTCAAATGGTACTTCAAAATTTCTCTCTAAAAGGTGCTCCTCAAAAGTTTTGAAAACCAATCCTTCTATAAGTAAATCTTTCCCAATGAGTTTTGCATATTCATAAAAAGTGAGGGCTTCCTTTGAAATTATACATTTCATAAAATATTCATCAAACCATACTGATATTTTGGAAACTAAAACATCATTTTCCAAACTCCTCAAAAGGGATTTGAGGAACCCTCCCATGATCAATTAATTAGTACCCTACAGGTTGGAAAGATCTAGGCTCTAATACCACTGTAATGTTCCAAACTGAGATTTTATAATTTAAATCATATCTAAATATGATTTTAATAAACTCCACCAAAAATACATCAAATTCACTAAGACTAGCCATCTAGTCATACACAGAAACAACACAAATTAAGTTGTAAACTCCACAAATATATTTATTGAGTTTTCTGATATAAATAACATATAATTAGGTTAGATACATTAATAATAACAGCAGAAAACTTCTGTAACACAAATTACCAAAATCCACTGCAAACTACACAAACTATGAAAAACTACATTGCTGAAAATACTGAAAAACACAAAATCAAACCTCAACTGATAAAAACATATCCTAGATGCTTGGAATGGATTCCAAATGACAATGGAATAGAAAAACACAACACAACACAATAGATACACTTCACAGCACACTAGAATCACCAAAAACTGCAAACTGCCAAAATTGCACAATCCTTTAAAGCCCAATGCAATCCCTGGATGGAATTACTCTCTATAACCAAATGGTTTTCATTGTTTGATCACTTGATACTGATGTTTTTTCATCTACAAGCCTCCAACTCCAATGAGTTTTTGTCCACTAAAGAAAATCCAAGCACAAGTGCTCAAACAAGAAAATTAAGTTGTAAAATGATCAAAAAGTCCTCCTGAAAGAGAATACTTGCATATTTATAATATCTCTAAATCCAAACACCCCTCTCTTCTAAACTAAATTAAAATAATTTAATTTCCAACAAATTCCATCCAAATATTCTCAATAAAATAGCCCATGCAAGATTCTTGTCTAAAAATAGAAAATAACTCCAACTCTGACAACCTGTCATAGATGTTGTCATAGAATCTTGTCATAACTGTCATAAAATGTTCTAAATTCACTCTTGGGAGTTATAATTACACCTCATTAAACTTTATTTCCCCACTTGTACAATTAAATAAAAATATTTAATATTTAATTGATCCCAAAAATAATAAAGCATTAATTTACGGGATTACAATTAAAATATTAACTAAAATATTTTCCCTTTTGATTTACATTAGCCCATGGGAAAATAGGAATGGGCTAATAATCTCACCAAGGTAAATAATTAGAAATGGGGCATGACAAAGTCTTCCTAGGATGATAGATAAATGTTTGACACTGCCTTGGCAACACATGCATCTGAGGATGTATGGCTAATTGAATTTGGTGCATCTTTTCACATGACCTCTCATCAGGGTTGGTTTTCAAAGTATGAAGAATATAATGGTGGGAAGGTGTACTTGGGTGATGATTCTCACCTGAAGATTGTTTTCCATGGAAGAGTCTTGATTCAATTCCCTGATGGACAAGTGAAGGGGATTAATGGTGTTCTACATATCCCTAGTTTGGAACGGAGCCTATTATCTATAAGTAAGTTGAATGATGTGGGTGTGCATGTTGTTTTATCAAATGAAGGATGCAAGAAGACTAGAGGTGCTATGGTGCTAGTTAAGGGTGTTTGTATTGGCACTATATTTAATCTTGATGCATGAGTGGTTAAGTGCAATAGTGCCTATGTTTCAAAGAAGAGAACTTCATAGTCTTCATTCTCACCATTGGAACCAGCAGTGAAGAGGACTATTCTTTCTGGCTACCTAAGAGTGCTCATTCTATGGAGATGAAAAGTCTCGCTATGAAGACAATGTTATGGCACCAAAGGCTTGGTCACATTGGTGAAAAGGGTTTGAAGACCCTGAAAAATGAAAACCTCATTAAGGGTATGAATGATTCTAATCTTGAGTTGGATTTTTGCAAACATTGTATCTATGATAAGCAAAACCATGTTCAATTTTATTCTAGCTCTCACAAATCTTCTGAGGTGTTAGACTTGATTCATTCTAATGTGTTTGGTCCAGTTAATGTTCCTTTGATTTTAAAATATGTTTACTTTGTTTCATTCATTGATGATTACAGTAGAAGGACATGGGAGTATTTCCTTAGAAGAAAATTTGAAGTCTTAAGTGGATTTAAAGAGTTCAAAGTTCTTGTGGAGAATCAGAAGGATAGAAAGATTAAGTGTTTGAGGAATGATAACAGTGGGAAATTTTGTTCAACAAATTTCAATAAGTTTTATTAAGAACATGGGATTGAGAGGCATAAGACAACTCCATATACCCCTCAGCAAAATGGAGTTGCAAAGAGGATGAATAGAATGTTGATGGAGAGGGCAAGGAGTATGCTAACTAGAGATGTCCTTGAAAAAATGTTTTGGGCTGAAGTTGTTGCTACCGCTTGTTATATGGTTAACAGGTCTCCTACATTAGAGCTTGTTGATAATACACATGTGGAGGTGTGGTCTGGTAAAAATCCTTCATTGAGACACATTCAATTAATTAGATGTGAGGCATATGCACATGTGCCTAAGGAAAAGAGGTCTAAGTTGGAGAACAAGGCTGTGAAATGTATCTTCACCAATTATGGCATTGGTGTGAAAGGCTACAAGCTTTGGGATCTAATGACAGAGAGAGTCCTATATAGCAGAAGTGTGATCTTCAGATAGATTAGTCCTTCTTCTATTGTTCTAAACCTAGAGAAAGAAGAAGAGAGTGAGGATGTGGTTCATCTTCCTTCCACCCCTACAAAAGTTGAACCAAATACATCTGTTGGACCTAATGATGAGGATAACTCTGGTAACTTTGAATGTTCAAAAGAAGATGAAGAACATCAACCTCAACCTTTGAGGAGTTCCATATTGATAAGGCAACAACCTGATAGGTTTGGTTATTCATTACATGATTCTAGTTGTATTTATTCTTTGATTTCTAACATTGATGATCCTCAGACCGTAAGTGAGGCTATGGGTATAAGTGATGTAGAATCTTGCAAAGAGGCCATGGAAGAAAATATGGCTTCTTTGGAGAAAAAGAATGTGGGGATCTAATGTTATTGCTTGATGGACAAAAACCTGTTGGATGCTATTATGGAGTAAAAAGTGTCCACATGTCTTTTTATCTCCTTGTTTAGTTCATAGGTCCCCGTAATTACATTATTCACTATAAATGTTCATTCCGATGCAAAATTTCTAACACCAATGTAAATTAGGAATAAGTGGCCCATATTTTATCTTTTCCCAGATCCATAAGGAGCCTAAAGACTTGAGTAACCACCCAAGTCCTTCTTGATTGGTCAGGGCAAAATTAAGTATTGGTCAGTCTGGGACCTTTCAAAAGGTTTCTCCTTGGGTCTTTTGGTTTAATTTTAGGATTGTTAGTGGGAAAGCATATATAAGTGTGTTTTTGAGTTCATTTGTAACCTAGATTGAAAAGAGCTAACTTGAGATGTTGAAGGAAAGCAAGAAAGAGCATTCATTATGATTCTAGAGTAGATTTATGTATTGTTATTGTATGTTTGTTGTAGGCATGAATCTATCATCTATCCACCTTAGGAGTTGAAGGATCTTCATCATTCTAATGGATCGTCACATAGGTGATATCATTGTTTTTATCATCATTTGATTCATTAATTTTATATTTGTTTTCAATCTCTTCCTTCATGAGGGCACACACTCTCTATCAAACAACGGTGTTGGGAAGCTTGAATGCTATCCTAGGATTTGATTGAGGCAAGTCCCTAAACACCATAACCACAAAACCCTTTCTTGTGATCATGTGCACAAGTTATAGGAGCGAGATCTGGATAATGTGAAGATATAGGAAGACTGAGTGAAGATCAATGTTTCAAGATCTGACAATAGTTATGGAATATTCCTCTATCCAAGACTTGGGTGGTGGTACTCAAATCAGCTAGTTCTTGAAAATTTGTCCCAAATTAGAGGATAACTAGAGGAACTAGAGAACTTATCCTGAAGTTGAATTTCTGTAATATGATGAAATAGTTTGAATAATAGAGCCAAAAAAGGTGGAAAAAGAAGATCGGCTTGAATGCAAAGCTCCACTTCATCCATGAGCAAAAGGTATCTACACTAAGGTTTCTCCTCTGTTATCTCTTCAAGGATCGGGAGATAACCAAAATCACAAGATATGCAAAAGGAATAGACTACATGCAATCACAATAAGAAAGAGAAAGATATAATAATGAAAAGTAGCCCATTTCATCTTGAAAAGCTCATTCATCAAGTAAAGTAAAATAAGAAAGCAAAAGAAATAAAAAGAGCAAGGCATGAGTCATCAAAATCTGCTGAAAAAAGTAATGATTGTCCTCCTAGAAGGCATCAAAAGATTTCCAACATACAAATATTTGTGTATCAAGCATTGTGTGAATGTTTTAAAATTCAAACCAGTATGAATCTCTCATATATTCTACCACACTTGATAAAGCACCTCTCTAAGATGCTCATAAGCTTGGCCTCCTCTAAGATAAATATATTTATATTTATGTATATGTGTTGTGTTGTGTTTCTCCGTGTAGTGGTAAATGTTTGTTTAGGTCTTCTTGGATGACCCTTAATACTCTTGTAATGTTAAGGATATGAGGAGACCACCTCTATTGTGACATTCCCTCTATTTGTTTCTCTATTCTTCTACTCTCCTCTCTTGTGGCAATTGTTGTGTGTGGTGCCTTTGGGGCATAATGTTGTAGAGTTTTTTTTTGGGGTCATCTTCCCATGTTGTGATCCTAAGTCACTTTTGTCTCCTCTATCATTTTTTGTGATTTCATTCTTCCGTTGTACTTATGGCTCTACTAGTCAATGGACGATGACAACAAAATCGTACTTCTAATAAGGACCGTGCATCCCTAACAAGAAAACAAAAATAGACCTAGTCCATAGATGAAGATGGTAGTAATTTGTTACTGATGATTGACTAGTAGAATCTCTTTGTGTTGTGATGTGATCATGTATCGTATTGTGAAATTGTTTTACCAAGCCTTTGTAATACTCTAAGTTTGCTTCTATGCACTTTGAATTGCTTTTATCTCACCTTGTAGCTACACTCAGTTCTGAGATACCTGAAGTATAACCTTACGGCTATACTTAGTTCTGAACCCATAAGTATAGCCTTGGTTTGTTCCAATGATATGTTTCAAAATATGATTTGGTTATTATCTTTGAATAGATTTTCTAACCAAAGCCTATTATTGATCAATAATTGTTAGCAAATGATATTGATCTGTTTCTATCGTGATTGTTGGGAACAATTCAATGATTGTAAGCACATGTCACTTTGGGGCATGGGCTTTGTGAAACCTCTTATTCCCTCACAAGTTTTCAACCTTACCTTAAATGTTATTGCTACTAGAAAGTGAGAGAAACCACTTTAAGATAGGGGAATATATTGTTTTAAATGCTTGGATATCTTAGACATTTTGATAAATATTATTTGCATATACTTTCTTTTCACCGTAAGGCATCTCCACGACACAAGTGGGATTGTATACTTTGTTTGTATGTTTGAGTATACTTCCTTTTCATCGTAAGGCATCTCTGCGACATAGGTGTAGTCGTATACTTTGTGTGCATGCTTCCTCTTCACCATAAGGCATCTCCATGACATAGTTGGGGTGGCATGCTTTTGAAAGCCCTTCTACAAAAGGCATGATTATGTATACCCTTGAGTAGGTTATACATCATTTTTTGAAAAGGTCATCTACTTAGGCAGGGTTGGATCTTGAGTTATTCACCATTAATTGTATTTTTGTTGGTTGTGGTAGTATAGCTCAACCGTCTAGTGTATTTGGCATGTCTTAGATGGCGAAGCATAGTGATGAGCTCCTCCATGTCGCTTGTGTTTTCTTTGTATAAGATGTATAGTGGGTTGATGACACACTCTATGATGCTCATGTATTCCATGTCCTTTTCATGTGTTTTGCATGTTTTGTGGAGGTGCATATTGATGAGCTCCCCCATGTCGTGTGTCTTGCGTGTTTTATGGAGGTACATAGTGATGAGCTCCCACGTTGTGTGTTTTGTGTGCTTTGATGGTGGCATGTAGTGATGAGCTTCCTCCATCACCTAGTTAGGGTTGTATAATTGTTTAATCATGTCTTCTCTCCATGTATACCTTGTGTATTGTGTAAATGCAGCCATGTCTTCTCTGTGTATTGCATGCTTTTTTACTATCTTCTCTATGTTTTGCATGATTGTCAAGTGTTTTCTTATGTTTGCCTAATCTTGTGGGCTGGAAATGGTCTTCTAAACTTAGGGTGTGTCTTCGCTCTAGTGTTTGATGTGATTTGACCATACTTTAATGCATGTACTGATCATAAGATTCTACACACATTTAAGTGGGGGCTAAATGTTATGGAGTAAAAAGTGTCCACATGTCTTTTTACCTCCTTGTTTAGCTCTTAGGTCCCCGTAATTACATTATTCACTCTAAATGTTCATCCCAATGCAAAATTTCCTGACACCAATGTAAATTGGGTTCATATTTTATCTTATCCTGGAACCAAAAGGAGCCCAAAGACTTGAGTGCTAGTACCCAACTCTCTCCTAATTGGTTAGGGCAAAATTAAGTATTGGTCAGCTTGGGACATTTCAAAAAGTTTCTCCTTATCAGCTCTTTTGGTTTAATTTCATGATTTCTAGCAGGATTGCATATATAAGTGTGCTTTTGCATTCATTTGTAACCTAGATTGAAAAGAGATAGCTTGAGATGTTGAAGGAAAGAAAGAAAGAGCCTTCAATGTGATTCTAGAGCAAATTTGTGTATTGTTATTGCATGTTCATTGCAGGAATTATTCTATCATCTATCCACCTTAGGATTTGAAGGATCTTCATCATTCTAAGGGATCATGACATAGGTGATATCATTGTTGTTTATCATCATTTGATTCATCATTGGTATCTTTGTTTTTAGCCTCTACCACCACGAGGGCACACACTCTCTATCAAACAAAGGTGTTGGGAAGCTTGATTTCTATCCTAGGATTTGATTGAGCTAAGTTCTTAAACACCATAACCCACAAACCCTCTCTTTTTATCATGTGTGTAGTTTATAGGAGCGAGATCTAGAGAATTTGAAGAGACATGAAGACTGAGTGAAGATCAAGGTTTTAGGATCTGTCAATAGTTATGGAATATTCCTCAATCCAAGACTTTGGTGGTGGTGCCTTAGTCTTTCTATCATTTTTTACTTTAAATCTAGCATTAAGGTAGCTTCTGTAACATCTTTCTAGTTTACAGTTTTCGTAGATTCCTTCAGCTAGGACTTGGGTGGTCTTGACTCAGTCCTCCAACACCTCTACTTTTGGGAGACATGTTTTATATCTTCCTGATCATCCCTATACAATTGGTTTCTGGATTACTATTGTCCTTATTTTGTTATAAGTTGATCATTGTAGAACTAGGGTTTTATACATTGTTAACCTACGATTTGATAGAAAGCTTGAATTAAATACGATTCCTCTATAGCATACCTGAGTATAAGATATATAGCTAAGTCCACCTTCATTTGGTAGTGATTTGGTTCGGTCTTATCCTTGAATGTTATATGGAAAAGGGTTTGATCTACTATGCATCCTAGTTGTCATCATTCACCTTTTTCATACCAAACAAAGGCAAATGGGTGTTCTAGAAGAAATTTGGTCCAAATGGTAGTGTTGAGATGCTTAAGGCAAGGTTGGTCATGAAAGGTTATTCCTAGGTTTTTTTTTAGACTACAAGAATCAAGTAGCCCCCCTATAAACTATAGTGCACCTGGTAAACTTTTTTCACGTGGCTAGTAACACTAACATGACACGCCCTCTAGTACCACAGGGATGGGTGAAGACTAGACCTCGTGACCCCGTGCCTACCACAAGAAGCTCTTGCCAATTGAGCTAGGTTGCTTGACCCAAAGGTTATTCCTAGGTTGAGGGAATAGATTATGGTGAGATTTTCTCTCTTGTTGTAAAGTTGACATCTATAATATTCTTGTTATCACTTGTTGTAGCATATGATTTAGAAGTTGAATAGATGGATGTGAAGACAACTTTCCTTCATGGTGACTTGGAGGAAGAAATCTATATGTCGCAACCAAAGCATTGCATGGTAAAAGGTAAAGAAAATATGGTTTGTAAGTTGAAGAAGTCTTTGTATGGTTTGAAGAAATCTTTTAGGATGTGGTACCAGAAATTTGATGGCTTTGTGTTGAATTCAGGATTTCTGAGATCAAAATCATATAATTGTGTTTACTTTAAGATGGATATTGATCATATTCTTGTTAAATTGCATTATATGTTGATGATATGTTGTTCATTGGGAATGGTAAGAATTTGATTTTTGATTTGAAGTCTCAGTTGTCAATATAGTTTGAGATGAAAGATTTAGGGGCAGCCAGATACATCTTGGTAATGGAAATCAAAAGAGATAGACATAACAAAAAACTATGGTTAGGAAGAGTAAGTATGTGAACACTATGTTTGAAAGATTCATAATGGCAGCTTGTAGACCACTGGCTATTCCTATTTTGATGGGGACAAAGTTATCTATTATAGATTCTCTGAAGTCTCCTTCTAAGATGGATGATGTGAGAAGAGTTCCTTATGCTAGTGCAGTTGGCAGCTTGATGTATTCTATGGTCTATACAAGACTAGACATTACCCAAGTAGTTGAAGTCCTTAGTTGATTTATGGCTAATCTTGGACTGTTACATTGGGATGCAGTGAAGAGAGTGTTTAGATACTTGTAGATTACTCTTCAGTATTCCTTATGTTATCATGGTTATCCTACAAGGGATTGGCATTCACTTTGTATTTGAGGATTTGTGGATTCAGATTGGGCAGGTGATATTGATAGTAAGAGATCCACTAGTGCTTGTGTGTTCACTATGTCCAATGGTGCTATTAGTTGGATGAGTAAGTAGCAACCTATGGTCACTTTGTCGACAATTGAAGCAAAGTACATGGTAGCAACTCATGGTTGTGAAGAAGCTATTTGGCTTAAAAAGATTGTGTTCTGATGTTGGGTTTGATGCAAGGAAGATTACAATTTTTTGTGATAGTCAAAGTGCCATATGTTTGGTGAATAATCCTACTTTCCACGCGAGGAAAAAGCATATTGATGTCCAATACCATTTTGCTCATGACATGGTAGAGGATGGGAAGGTGAATTTGGAGAAAGTTGACACTTTGACGAATGTTGCAGATGCCTTGACAAAACTTGTGAGCATAGAGAAGTTTAGATGGTGTTAAGAGTCTATGGGCCTCTTGAACCCTAGCAGTTAAGTCTTGTCATTCTATTGGCTCTTGAAAGGTGTTCGACAAGTGGCAGAATGTTAGTAATTAAGGTGTCTCAACCTTTACAAGTTCTTAATGTTGTATTTATTTACTCAACACTATGTTGTAGGATCCCATGTTGACTTGGCATGGTTTTGCCATATGTCGACACCTTGTGTACATGTAGAAAGGTAAATACTGGTGACTTTTTCAGCTACAATTTCCCCCCCAAAATAATTAACAAGGGAGTACATGGGGCATAGAAGTTAGTTAGTTATTGGCCAACATGGATAAACTGACATTGGATAACTGCCAAAAGAGGCTTGGTAAATAAGTGACTAGAGAATGTGAAAGGTCATGGGATACGAATGAGAATTGACATTTTGTTTACTCATATGAGAGATTGCATTGCAAGTGTGTTGTAATCATCTTTTCATTTGATAATACATTGTACATATTTTGGAGTGTGGGTTTTTTACTTGAAAGCATTTTCCCCATATATATCTTATGTTGTGAGCATTGTACTTGTTTTTAATGTGTTATTACATTTCTATTAATGTGCATCTAATAACATGTAACTAGTTAAGATTGAAATTTGCATAACTTTCCTCATTAGATCAGTGTAGGGAATTGTTTCCACACACCTTTCTTCCTTTCAGTATCTTCATCTATGAGCTTTGTTGGGGGTGCAAGAGGCTTCATCTTCTAGGGGACTTCTTAGTCCTCTCACTCAGAGTCCTGATTCTCTACACTGGGGGGTCTTCTCTCTCTCTATTCAGGGGGGCTTTTTCTCTCTTTTTTTTAGGGGGGGTAGTGGAACTTGTGAAAAATCATGTGGTCTAGGGTATGATTCCCCTTCCTGAGGCCTTTGTTTCATCTTCGTTGGTAGGGATTCCTATGAAGTAGTGTATAGGGTTTATCAAAACTTGTAAGCCATCAAAAAACCCTAGTATTTGGTCATTGGGTCTAGGTGTTCTTTTCCTTTGTTGACTGGATGTGTTGTTTTCCAGTGAGTCTAGTTGTAACTTATGCCTTTAGATTCATGTTTTGATCAGCCCTCTTTGCCTAGTGTCACCACTTGTAGCCCATGCTCAGAGAAATTTATCAAATGACTGGCCCTGTGAAATAAATTAAGTTGTATCCTAAGTCTGATTTAGGGTTATGTTTAAAGGTCTTATCCCCTTGTCATGGTGCCTAGCCCGCCCCCCCTTTTCAAGAAAATATTTCCAGCATTTGTGCATATGTTGTAACATAAGTTCCCTATTGTGTGAGTCCTTTGCATCACATTTGTGATTCCAACACTTCATAACAAAAATGTGATGTGTGATGCACTTTCTCTATATTTGTCTGCTTTATGTTGCATCACATGGGTTGCTCACATTGCAATTTTATATGCTCTCGAGGGTGGAAGCAAAAATCTATGTGTGTTGATTGATTCAGATCTTTGCCATGTGTCGTCATCCTAGATCATCGCATGAAGTCCTTGTGACACAAGTTGCTTGAAGGAGTACTATTTAATGAAATGTGATATGCAATGGCTTTGGTGTTAGGTTGGCGGTAGAAGGTACTATCAAGAGGGATATACATTGTGATTTTCTTTCTTATCGCTAGGTCCTTCCATATTGTGGTTAGTGCAGTGGAGTTTCAAAGTGAAAGGGTATTGTGTGTACATGTTGTGATAGTCATCTATCATGTCCTAAGTTATTTTCATCTACAGCTATTATTTAAACTTGAAACAGCTATCTTCCAGACTCTCCCATCTCACTTGCGTGATCCATCACTCTGCCATTAATGGTGTTGTAATGTATTCAAAGCCATATAATTGAAATTTTGCTTGTTCCCTCATCATTTTGTATGCACATCATTCAAGTGCTCGAACCTATGGAAATCAAAGTAGGGAGATTTGAAGCCGATACAGTCTAAGTTGGGTAAGTAGGATTTTAGCCCCTCTTCTGTGAACTATCTGAGTTTGAAAATTGAAAAAAGATTCATATGCCTACAATAAATTTGCAAACCCTTGTTTGAAAGAAGGAATATTTTGTCAAGTTTACGTGATCAAAATCTGCCAAGGTCAAATTTTCCCTGGTAGGATTTTACTAACTGTGAAAGGGTAGTCTGGTGTTTGAATTTGATTTCAAGAACCCTAATTTCATTTCAGATTAACAAAATGAGTCATGTCAGTGAAGAGTCAACAAGCAAACCTAGGGCCAAAAGGAAAAAACCACAAATTGATGAGGTAAAGCCTGAAATTGAAGATGTAAAGCCAAAAACCTAAGGGATAAAATAGGATTTTACTAGGTTTATGGAAGATGCTCTTATGATATTATTTTCTGGGGCCAAAACCTTCATAAAGAGAGCCACTGGTGAGGGTGTTCAATTTAACCACCTTTAGGACTTTGCCCAGGGAATTGGAGACATTGGTGTACCACAGACTAGATGGGATTTGTTTTAGTATGCCTACATAAGCTCCGATTTCCCTAAAACTATTAGAAATCTATGGAGAACTGATCTAGGAAAACTTATCATGCCTATTGTATTTGTGGATGTTGGCCTAATAAAATAAATTGCCAAGTGCTATGACCTGAAGGATAAATTCATAAGGAGTGTAGACAGAATCAACAGAATGGAAATAAGTAGAACCCATGTTGTAAAAAATTTCAAGCTAGACCACTCTGCTACAGTTGTCATTCATTTTAGTACTTTAAAGCAAGAATATGAAAAGAACAAACATGCATATAAGACTCACAAGCTCCCCAAGCATAGAAGAAGAGATTTGGACAAGAAGGGGCAGAAATTTGTTGCACAGGAGTTAGAGCCTTTTAGCTATAATAAGTTTGAGAATTATTTCAAGAATATATATTATTCATTGTGTTAGGTTTTGGGTAGGAAGTTTGATTTGAATATGCCCATTCTTTTGATGGTTATGGTTGTTGGCATACAGGATAGAGAATTACACAAGGGTTTTGACTTTGCTTCATATATTGCTGATAGAATTCATGATGAATTGACTGAGGTGAAAGATCCTAATATTCCTCTAGTTTTCAAGCATTATTCTTTATTTATGCATATGTTGCTATGGAGTGGAATGAGATCTTGGTCCAAATTTTTAGACCTCACTACAAAGGATAGTGACAATAGTCATTTACCAGTATAATCATGGACACACATTTGGGATCAACAATACCATTGGCCAAATTATCTTACTTTTAGCAACAAATTAGTATTTGTTGTCTTAGAAAACTTGGGAGTGACACTTATGGAGAGGATTTCTAAGACTCTGATGGGAATCCTAAGGCTAGGGACTTTAGTCCTGATACTCTAATTGAGTACAATTGAGGAGACTGGTACTTCTTCAATATATGCATTGTCTTTAGAGTGTATGGTGTCATGGTTTGACCTCACTGACTTCCTATCTATGTGTCTAATAGACTTACCTATGGAGATCATGTGGTAGTTGGATTCTATGGACAAGGAACATTTCAAAAATGCTAAGAAAGGATCATTCATCCTGAGATAGCTTGCATTTTCTCACTTAAGGATTACCTCTAAGGAAGGTATTAATAATTTTACATGAATGCTACAAGCCTATAAGATGGACATGGAAAAGGTAAGAAGGTGTGATCCTAAAGGATCATTGCTGATGCAAGGAGACATGTGGGCAGATCTAGTTTCTCCCATTAGTTTCTTTATTCAGAAGATATAATTAGAAATTTTAAATCATGTGAAGAAATTGGGAATAAGAAAAACTCTTGGTGCTATGTGAATGAAATTGAAGGGAGTATAATTAAGAGAAATCAAAGATATGTTAGTCCCTATGCCCATATTCCTAGTCTTTTTCAGAGGGCTATGAAGATGTTGGAGGATCATGAACATGGTATATTCATGGAAGAAGTCAATAAGGCTACAAAGGTGGTAGGGATGAAGAGGAGTGAGCATTCGGTTGCAGCTAGAACCAGATGTACAAGGTATTATTCACATGACCCTTCTAGTCACCCAATGTATGTTGGAGAAGAGGAAGTTGCTCAACCTCTTGTAGATTACTCTATTGATACTGAGGTTGGAGTTACTATGGAGGAATAGTCTGTTGAGAACATTCCAGATGATGAGGGCATGCAACAAAATTTCCCTTCTCCTCATATAAATGATGCTATTGATTCTTTTATTCCCCCTAATAGGATTGTTGATACCACTTATGATGAAGAAGCCATTGAGGCCCATGATGATGTTAGGATAATGGGTTGTAGAGAGTTCATAAGTGATGAATCCTTTGTACAAGCAAAGGAGTTCAGGGGGTTTGTTGTCCAAGTCAAATGTAAGTAAATATATGATAGACTTGAAAAGGTGAAGGAGGGAGTGGACCCCTTAATGCATGATGAGATCATGAGGCAAGAAGAGGAAAAGATTCATAATGAAATTGCATTGATTTCACCTACAAAGGAAAGACAATTGGTTAAGTAGAGTGATATTCTTTTGTTACCCAGTTGGGATCTTTCATCTGCCATTGCTTTTGATGTAGTGAAACATGATAAGGAAGCTTTTGTTTCTGAGGAATAGATTGATAACAGAGTGTTTGGCTTAGCTTACAACACAAGTTTGCGTGCAATGGTTATTTTATCAATGGCTCCTAACACAAGAAAGCTAAGGGTGGTCAAGTTAGTGGGGGACATCAATGGAGATTTTATTATAAGAAGACCATTAGAGGTCACCCCTACACATGCTGTACATTGCAATGTGCATGTGGTGATTCTTAGTGTTGATACTGTAGAAGTAATGCATAAGAAATATGAATAATTGCTAGACAAATTCAACTTGTAGGGTGAAAATCTTAAATTAATGTCTTATATCTCTCAAGAGAAGACTTTGTTACTTGCAATACAAGCCCTTCCATCCACTCCTTCCATGCATGAATTGTCTACTCAAGATAGAGACACTTTGTCTCTAAGGATTAAGGGACTAAAGGAAGAGTTGAAAGTAGCCAAAAGTAATGGACAAAGAGCATGAGGTGAGGTGAAGAAGGTGGCAACAGATATTATTGATGATATACTAGGCTATAGGATATATTGCATTCTTCATAGGTTAGACAATGCCTGGAAGGTTTCCAGGGACATCCACAAGGCATATAAAAAACATCTCAACATTCAGGATAGTTTTTAGAATATATGGAGTAAATGGAGTGTGAAAGTTGGAGATCTCATAGAAATACAAAAGAGCATGGAGAGTGATTCTGAGGAATTGAGTAATATGTCTTTGATGATTAAGTCTATTAGTTTGCTAAGTAATATTTTTTCTTTCCTGAGTAAGTTATATTTGCAATTCAATAGCAAGATGAAGATGTTTAGAGACATGGAAAAGGATGGAGTGCCTAGAATTTTAGATAAGGCACATGGAATTAAAGATTTCATTAGTTGGAAAACTAAGTTTGGAAGTATTGTCCCCAGGGTATTTGCTTTTATCTTTAAATATGGAAACCCAGAGTTGGTAGATTTGAATAGCTCTATTGATAAATTATTCAAGATGGAGGTAACTATGGACATGTTTGTAAAAGAGGCCAGGGCTATTATGGATGCCCATTTCAAACTACATAATTCAAAAGTTTAGAAATTGTTTGAAGTTAGGTGGCCTTCTAAAGAGGGATATAATGCTTGGCTGGTGAAATATACTGATTAAAACTTGTATACATTATGGTCTACATCCGTCTTCTCCACTCCGAGGGTTACTCGTCCCTCTTGACATAGTAAGATGTGTTTGTCCTTTCCTTGTTTATGCTTCTAGGTCCTAGGTTATTGGAGCATAGATGTCGTATCAGATGAAATATTTGTTCATTAGGCAACATTTCCTTTTGGCCACATGCTTTTTTGAAAGGTAGGAGCATTTTCCCATCATGTGGTAGTTGTTTTGTCTCACGTGGTGTGCCTAGCCTAAGAGTTAGTGTGCTCATTTCAAGTGTAACAGTTTTTTGAATATCATTATAGAATAGGGCATGCGTAAGTGGCTTGAAGCTTGTTTCTCCTTTGTGATATAAAAAAGAATTCAGGGCCACTTACAGTGTGGTTGATCTTGTGGGAATTTCATGAAAATATAGAGAGAGTAGAGTTTTGTCTTTTCTTAGGTTTTCTAATTTTGAATAACATGTTTCTGTAGGGTTGTTTGATAGTACTAGCATCTATTGAACATAGTG
Source organism: Cunninghamia lanceolata (assembly GCA_027924645.1). NCBI lineage: Eukaryota > Viridiplantae > Streptophyta > Pinopsida > Cupressales > Cupressaceae > Cunninghamia > Cunninghamia lanceolata. The sequence goes on from BSBN01000111.1 coordinate 862,093, forward strand.
TTGATAAATTCCAAAGCATGTTGTCAATTGATGTATGGTTTATACAAATTATGAACTCAATGCTGCAAGTATGTGCTTACCGATGTTGTCATTGATGTCAACATATCTATATTGTCATTGGTGTCAACTATGCTCTTGTTTTGATGCTTACTTGTGTTGAGTTAGTTGCTTCATATTATTTTATCTAAGGATTGAAGATAATGAGAAAGTATTCCTATTATTGAGTTTCCAAGTGCTTTTGAGAAAAAATGCTCTCCTAGTGGAAATAGTGTGCTGCAGAATATCTTGGCTTGCAAAAGAATAGTGCAATGTTTTGCTCCACGTATACTGTATATTGAATATCTTTCTTTGTGGTTTGGAAGTTATGTTAAGGGATGTCTGTAGTTGCTATGTTTCAAGTTTGAGCCTTCGGTGTGAAGATTTGAGTAAGTTCTATTCATTAGAGTAAAAACTATTTTTCTGAGTATTCTATGGTGACAGGGAGAATGTATTCTACTCCGCATCTCTCCGCATTTAAGTTTTATTGTTTGTAGTTCTAGAGTTAAGTCTGGGATGATGTTATGTGTCTTTAATTCAAATGGTTCATGATTTGGTACTCTGCAAGAAACCTTTTCCTTATGACAATCGCTGACAGTAATGTATAAGTGGTCCAGTTTGAAGAATCTTTTGGATAAAATGTTTGGATGTTGTACGGAAGTTCTTGATGATTGTAACATGCTTTTGGATGTCTATAGATCATGTTCCTACCTTTTGATTGGTCTGAAACATATATTTTGGATCATGGTTGAAGCGTGTTCCTAAAGGTTTTAGTGTTAACTCTAGTTTTGGCCGACATGGTTGTTCTCACTACTTGCGGTTATGCTTTGGATATTGTGGAAGTGTGTTGTTGTGTGGAAGATTGCATTTGAGTCCTAGCTAAGGCATGCTGTGGTCCGCATTCATTATTTTCCTTCACAAATCTATTTAGGTCTAGACCTATTCTAATGTATGTTTGTAATGTTGACCTTGGAAATTGTTCCAATGGTTGATGATTGTAATGCCAACCTTGATGTACATTCCAAGGTTGATGAATTGTATAAATACATGTGACGAAGTTGTAAATAATGTATATATGTGCAAAGATGCAAAGATAACTATGTCTATGTCAAGATGGGCAAAAAGAAGAAGAATTGGTGTGCTTCAATGGAAATGAACCTTGGCATGGTGTAAATGCTACTGCCTTAGTTCACCAACTTATGGCAATGAGCCCAATTTGGCAGTGAGCCTCTTCTCTTGGTAGTGAGCCCTTTCTTTTGTAGTGATCATTCTGGGCAGTGATCCCTAAGGCAATGAGCCTCTGATTTTTAGTATTGTTCCTACATATTATATTGTGAGCTAACACTCACCGTGGTTTTTCCCTTATTAGGTTTTCCACATAAAAATCTTGGTGTCTCATGTGTTGAATGTGTGATTGTACTTAAGTTTCTAATTTCATGCTTTCATGGTTAAATCATAATAACAATGATTAAGTGATTGATGTATTGATGTTTATAAAAAGTTAAGTTTTGGTGACAACTAATTCCCCCCCTCTCAGTTGTCTTATGCATTTCAACACTAAATATATCAAATATGGTTCAGTTTGTCTCCATAAATTTTTTTATGGATGTATCTTTCTGATTTAGGCTCTTGTTCAAAATAATAAGTTCAATTTTTCCTTGATGAGATGATAAACTTGTATGAATTGATACGAGGTTATGGTAAGCACAATTCTTTAGGAGTTTTGAGTGTAATGTTGTAATGCAATATTATAAAGGTTATTTGATGCTCAGATTGAATGATGTAACCATTTTTTAGTTATATATTATTTCAACTACATGCCCATATGCTAAGGCACCTATCTTTTGATTATGTTTATTCTCTTTAACTCCATGAATTAGACCAATAAAAATACTTTTAAACTTCAAAATTAGTTGTAAGTGTTTGTTAAGCTAATGTCTTGCTTTGTTCTATGGTTTGAGGGATATTAGAAGCTTGAATGATTTAACCCAGATTCTCATATTTTACATAATCCTCAAGCAAATTTGCATAGAACTCATTTTCTATATCAGTATTTTAATAAATTGACATAGGAGATTATTAACTATTGTAAAGGGATCACCCACCCAGGTTTTACAGAGACTAAAGTGTAGAGGGAATGTTTTTTTCTAAACTTTCACCTATGTGTTGGCCAACCCCTCATAGTAGCTGAACATTGATAGTGGCTAAGTCATAGGCTATTTTATGAGATAAGGTTGGGATTTAAAAACAACCAATAGGGGGCTTCTTCTCTTTGGGGGGTATTTTATGTACATGGGTACCTCATCAGGATTCATTTTTTGGGACCCATCTTTTCACCCACCTAAGATGCGCTTAAGCGGGTGTTATTTTAGATTTTTATTTTCTTAGTTGGGCTATTTATTTTTCTATATTCCAAGGTTTTTCCTACACATGTTATTAATCTTTCTTAGGGTTAATTAAGTGATTATTAGTGTGATTGGGTGCAAGGTGTTCGCATCTTCCATGGGAGTTGCACTTGCCCATTTTAGGTTATTGTGGTGGACTCTTCCAATTGGTCATATCTGCCACCTCTCCTATCTCTTCTAGTCTATTTATACTTACCTCCTATCTTGTATTTTATATCTTTTGATTTTGCATCCTCTTAATGCTATTTTGCTTCTAGGCCATTTACATCACTCTCATGGAGACTAACTTTATGCTGCTATTTTGATTTCGTATCATTCGCATTCATAGTTTAATATCTATTCATTTGCACTAGTTTTCTAGGTTAATCATCTTTTCAGATTCTAATACCAATCCAACCTAAAATTGATTTATTCAAAAGTTCTTTTAGAAAATTCTACACATCCCTTCATTTGAATATCCTTTTCTATTAGTTTGAAGGTCGTATTTTCTAAACATTTATCTAAAGTATCCTTATCAAAATCTGAGGTACCATTAAGTTCATCTTCCATTTTCTTCCTCAAAGCCTCCTTATGACTCCTATGGTATACAACCTGCACTTGTCTTCCAAAAATATTCTAGGCTAATAACATCTTTTACAAATTATTTAAAATTTCTAGTATCTTGATTCATATCCTTTTGAAGATTTAATATCCTAGGTTTATACTCAATCATTATATCTATCTTAAAGTTCAATATATTAATATATTTGACAACAAAACCTAGTTCTTCATCTTGAGGGATGTATATTTTATTTATCTCTACTAGAATTATCCTATTCAAATCCTTAAGTTTCATGTGGTCTTGTTCAAGGATATATTCTTTTGTCCAAAATTTATTCATGAAAGAATCCATTTGACTTTCGAATTGATATGCTTGTTCATAATATGTGAAACCTTAGTCTAAGACCTTATTAGCTTCCTCCAAAAAATGTGATATTCATTGGTCAATGGAATTTGACATTTTTTTTATTAATTGCAAAGAATCAATATCTTGTTTGGTCATCAAAATTGGTATATTTGAAGACATTAATTATTGTTGGGAGATAGTTTTGGTAAGAGACACTGCAAGGCATGTCATGTGTTGTCATTTATGGCAACTAAGCCCATTCCACACATCTATAGTGCGGTATTAGATCATACCAGAAGTCAGTTCCAAGATTTGTCTAGTTCAGATAGACAAGAACATGGTATATGGTGGGGTTTAGTATTTTGGTCAGTGGATCTCTCCAGTTAATCATTGTGTGTTGTGAATCTAAGGGATTGTATAGGAATGTCAGGACAATCTAAATCCAATATTTTAGCCTCTGATGACAAAGGGATTAAAAGTTACGAGCATCTGAGTACCGTGTCCTAATATGACAAAACAGTTCAATAAAGAACATGCCGACTTGTGTTAGATCCTTGTACGGATCTAGTAGAAGTGTTTTGGTGAGTTGTGTATGGAATATAATGTTAGTGGCTGACATGTACAGTGACCTATAAGTATTATTTCTGGTATGCATCAATATTTGTGTATGGATACAGCCAACAGAACAAAGTACTTGTATTATTTGTTAAGTTCTTCATAAGGCCGACAGAAAGGTGATTGAATTTCTTGAGGAAAATATATAAAGCTGATGGATTCAAGTGTTTTGTGTGTGAAAGAGTATGTGATGATGAAGTAAGTGTGAAAAAGGTAGATGTAAGTATGAAAGAGAAAAGATCTAAGATCCAGATTATGGAAGGACAACAAACATAACAGAGTGAAGATGAAGTGTGTAAGATCAGTATTTTGTGCTTAATCAGAACTAAATTCTTGCATTGGTAGATGCTACTCATCAGTTGAAACAATATGTAATCCTTTTGTAATCACTATTGTAGGCAGTGAGCCTCTCTTGAGCAGTGACCTCTGGGTAGTGAGCCCAAAGGCATGTGCTTTCTAATTTTGTAATACTTTTAACAGAGTATAATTTTTGTGGGTTAACCCCCATCATGTTTTTTCCCTTAACCAGGTTTCCACATTAAAAATCTTGGTGTCAAGTGTGTTATTTGTGTTTCTGATCATGTGTTATTGATTCATGCTTATATCATTAATCTGTTAAGAAGTCGTAAAGAAGAATTAACTGTAGCAAGTATTAAAATTTTAAGACAACTGATTCACCCCCCCTCTCAGTTGTTAGCCCTAATTCCAACAATTGGTATCAGAGCCAAGTTCCTTGAAAGAAGCCTAACAGCTTGAGGAAGATATGGGACGGAGTTTTAATGGGTTCACTCAGAGAACAACTTCAATTGGCTTTGGAAGATCTTGACCAATCCAAAGTAGAAGTAGATGACTTGAAAGCAAACCTTAAGGATGCTGATAATTGCATTGACTTGCTAAAAGATAAATTAAAGAAATCAATAGAAAAAAGGAAGGAACTACTTCATCAGATAGCTAATCTTACTGAAGAAAATGGCATGAATGAGGCTTTGAAAGAAAAGACAAAGGAATGTGAGAAGTTGACAAAAGAAGTTTCTGTTCTAAAACATGAGATGGAATCTAGGGTAATGAGGCTAACCAAAGAAATTGAGCAAAGGAAGAAGACTAAAGAAGACCTGAATCAAACTCTAAAATAAAGAACTGATGAATGTTGCAGATTGAACAGAGTAGCTGGCCATCTAGAGTCTGATCTACAAGAAAGCAAAGACAATGAGAGAGAACTTGAAAGGCAAATTATCATTCTCAGACATGACCTATAAGTTACAAATGAATACAAGGAGAAGTTCAAGAAGATCAGTTAAACTTGAAGTGATGCTTGACTGTTAGAAGAAGGTTGATGATAAGCATGGTCTTGGGTATGAGAAAAGTGAAATCTCCAGATCTGGACAAAGAAATTCTCAATCAAGAAATGGGAGAGATAGACCTAGAAGACCTCTAGTAAGATAGCCTAATGCTCAAAGGTATCCATCTTTTAATGTAAATTGCTTCAACTGCAGTAAATTTGGTCATAAAGCTACTCAATGCAAAAGCAGAGTAAAGCAAAGTGGTCCATCCTTCTTTGGTCAATGCTTCAAGTGTAAGAAGTATGGTCATAGATCCAATGAATGTAGAAGTATGATAATGAATAACTCTAACAATATAGGAAATGGCAATTCTTTCAATGGCTACTCTTTTTCTTGCAATGGATTTGGACACATGGCTAATCTGTGCAGATCAAGATAGAATCAAGTAAATAAGCAAAGAAATGTTGTGTACTTTAATTCCAATAAATCTGGTCATATTGCAAGATTCTGTAGAAGTAGGAATAATGAAAGAAGAGGTTCAGTAAAGAGATGGCCGGATGAGTAGAGACAAGACAAAGGCAAGGGCAAAGTTGATATGAATAAAATCCAAAATGAAATGAACATGACATGGGTCAAAAAGGATGAAATGAATAATGGTAATGGGTCTGTGCCAGAATCCAGTGTTGGTAATCCCTCTAGAAATTGAATTAGGAGCTCTGGCTCAAGGGGAGCTGCTTAGAAAAACAAATCCCCCAGCCAGTAAGTGGGTGCCTAAATATAGCATGATGATTAAAGTTAGAAAAGCCTATTATAGACCATTTGGAAGGATTTCTAGAAGAAAGAAGTGGATATGGCAATTTGCGGAGCACTTCATGAGAATCTATATCAAGAAATAGAGTAACCAGATGAAGTTAGGGCAACACATTTATTACAATAACAAATTAGGTTTTGTGGAGGATAAAAGGTCACTCGCTCAAGCATTTGAATCACTTTGCATTTGAAGAGAACAAGAAGAAGAGCATCTGAACTAAAAATCAAGAGATTGAAGCATGAAGAATGAATTCAACCAGAAATTGATCAACCCTAACTCCATAGAAGAAAAATGTACTTTTCTATGAATCTTTGAATCTGTAATCTGTTGAGATGGCTACTCCTCTTATTGCTGATATTACTGAAAGGCCTTATCCAAAATTTAAGAAGAATCCTGACAAGTCAGTTGAAGTTGAACCGTTAGGTGCTTTTTCTAGTGCCCCATACGGAGTACTGCATGTAGAAGATATTAGGGCATACATCCATTGTAACGTAGATGAATTCAAAAATCTAAGATTGTTGGAATTATTTGAGAACCATCTAATGCATGATAACTATGATCTGAAACCAAAATTTAAAACCCTAGAGAGCAAACATTTTCTACAAGTCATTAAATATATGACATTTGATGAGAGTGAGTGGGTTCATTACATCTTGAGCCGAATGCATGATGAGTTCATATGGTTGTTGAAACCTTTCAAGATTACAAAGGATGTTATCAGAATTGTGATTGGGTTAAATTCAATTGGTGGATTACCCATGTTGAAATCTATGAAAAACCAAACTGTTACTGATGCAAGCGGTGCCAAGTTTGACAAAAGAGTAATGACCATTAATGATATTATTGAACCGGATGTTAAGTTTGCCTCTATGGTTATTGGTTACAAGATTTATCACTCCAACAAGGAGAACTTTGTCTCTAGAACTACCATATATGCAGCATATCAAATGTTGAAAGAAAATGTAGATTATGACCTATGTGAGCTATTACAGAACCAACTGATTGAGAACTTGAGAAAAATTAAGGATAGGAAAAACACCTTCAGATATGGTTCTTTGGTTATATGTTTATTCTTCTACTTCATGAATGAAGTACCTAGAGTAAAAGGTGTGCAATGGACTAGTGACAGACCAGTTGCAATACAAATAAGAGATCATCTACATAGCATTGGAGATTCTAAGACACAAAAAATTGCAATCTGGGGGTACTTTAAAAAATTTTAGAATATGATGCACTCTAGGGAAAGAATCCCTAAATCAATATTTGAGAAGTACAAAAATCAAATCTATTTTATGGTGGACACTGATCAGTGCCTAATGGAAGCTATAGAACCTAGAACTATTTGGATTATGCCTATGGGTTATGAGGTTGATGAGAAGATTTTTTAAATGTATGCTCAACATCTCTTGAACAAACCCAAGGATGACTCTATTGAGAGATTAGGGACTTATAAAGAGCTTGATGAAAAGATGCATGTTGAACTTTGAAAGCCAGAGTTTAAGAGAAAAGCTCAGAAGCAAGTAGAAATGTATGCTGAAAGCATTGGGATAACAAAGGAAGTTGTGAGGCAGAACTAAGAAAGAATAGAAAAAGTTGAGAAGGTGAAGCAGGATAAGAAATAAGGAAGTACTCTAGTAGAATCCTCCTCCACTCTAAGGAGTACTAGGAGCTCTTCTACTACCCCTATTCCCCCAAAATCTACCAATCTTGAGAAATTGGAAGACATATCATCCAGTGAAGGAAGAAAGAGAAAGAAAACAAAGGCCACAAGAATGTATATGAGCATAAAAGATGATGAGGAGATAGAGACAGATGAAGAAGTTAAAGAAATAAGATCTAAGAGAGCCAATACATCAAAGGCTTCTGAGGACCAGCCTTCCAGAAGCAAAAAGGCAAGTAAAAAGTAAGAAACTAGTAAGGTTGCTATGAAAGTTGATGAAATTGTAAAAACAATTACTATTCATGGAAATCTAAGGCCTATCAGAGAATATTATGATAACTTTGATAAAGCAAATAAGAAAATTCTGGCATCTACTTGAATAAATGCAATAGAGCTCTACTATAAATTTTGCAAGAAATTCCTAAAAGTTTAAGGAATATACTAGAGATGAGGAAGGAAGCCACCAAGGCTAAAGACCTAGAACTCAGAGAACATGTCCTCTCCACCTTGTGTCTAGTAATGACCAGAAGGAAAGCAAATAAAATCCTCAAGGAAGTAAAGGAGGAATTCAGAAGCAAGATCCGGATGAACAAACTAATGCTTGGTAAAACTAAGGAAGTTGTAAAGAAAATAGAGGAAATTTTGAGGAAGGCCCTAGATAAAGATAAATATTATGTTATTTCAGAGGAACAAGTTGAGGAAGGAAATCCTTCAGTTCTAGAACAAGAAACTTCAGAAGAAGAGACTAGAAAGGGAAATGATCCTCTGGAGCAAACCTATATGGAGACATTAAGTCCTACTCAAGATGACTCTGAGAAGAACAAGGATCAAAAATTAGAAGAGGCTGAAGGCAAAAAGGATACTTAGGATCAAACAGATGGAGTTAACATAGAAGTAAACATGGAAATAGAAATTCCCACTGAAGTTGGCTCACAACAAAAGGAAGAAGAAGAAGTCAAGGGTAAGGAAGATAAAGAAGAAGAAGATGGTGCAAATATTGATGCACCCAAACAAAATAGTCCTGATATTGAAACTAAGAAAACTCAAGGAAAGGAAAATGGTCCAAAAATTGTGGCAAGAGACACTACAGATGTAGTGAAGAGTTTCCTGAGTAAAGGGATGCTAGAGTTTGATGAACCAAAACTGATTCAAGGACCAATCAACCTGGATACTCTCTCCTTGGTCCAAATGATGAAGATAGCATCTTTCACATGAGCTAAGGCAAGTGAAAAGATATTGAAATCCCACATAGAGGACAATGAGTTGTTAGGCCTTGCATCCGATATATTGGAGAAGATAATGCCAACTTTCTTGAAGAATCCATCTAATTCTCCCTTTGGAAATATGAAGAGCCTTGTAAATTTTGTAAATAGACACTTTGAGTCCTTTGAGAAATCTATAGAGATTAAAGTCTGGAATGAATTTTTGGATAAGAGATTTAGTGAGCTAAAGGGGCTAATAGGGAATGATAGAAAGGTACTTGATATCAGCATAAAGAGTATTCAAAATTCTCTTAATGATGGAGGTGATGTATACAATTTTTTTCTATCTTGGCCCAAATTTATTGAGGATATTGAGAAGAAGATAATGGAGCAAGAACAAAAATTGTTGAATCTATCTCAAAATTTTGATCCTCTAATAGTTTCTCCAGTAAGTCAGGAATGTCAAGCAATTAGCTTGACTGATGAAATAAAGAAACTTGTTAAAGAAAAGAACAATATTGTGGAGAGAATGTGTGAGCTCTGGGGATTGATTTCCCCCAAGTTAGAAACAATGTTTACTGCTTTATTAGAAGCTCAAGTTGCAGCCTAGACAAGTGATCCTTCAAATTTGAAGAAAGCAAAAACACAGGCATTCCTACTAAGTGGACACATCTCAATTTTGGATGGCATGAAAAGGAGTTGGGCCTCTGAATTTGTGCAATTCAAAAATAGTTTTGCAGATATTCTCAAGTTTATGTAAATATAATACATGGATTATTTATACATATGCGGCCTTGTATACAGATTTCTTGTGTAAATTTTGGTTTACGGATCCCACCCTTTTCCATTTATGTCAAAGGGGGAGTGAGAGACTATGAAAAATGAAAGAAAATGAAGAATCCATCAAAGGGGGAGTAGTGGAAGAATATATGAGTGTACATAGTAGGGAGAGTCAGTCATGACACTTAGTCATTTTTCACTAAGTGTTGCCATCAATGCCAAAGGGGGAGATTGTTTGCAAGAGACACTGCAAGGCATGTCATGTGTTGTCATTGATGGCAACTAAGTCCATTCCACACATCCCCAGTGTAGTATCAGATCATTCTGGAAGTCAGTTCCAAGATTTGTCCAATCCGAATAGACGAGAACAGGGTATATGGCGGAGTTCAATATTTTGGTTAGCGGATCTCTCTAGTTAATCATTGTGTGTTGTGAATTTGAGGGAGTCTAGAGGAATGTTAGGAAAATCTAAATCCAAGATTTTAGTCTCTGATGAAAAAGGGATTAAAATTTATGAGCATCTAAGTATCGGGTCCTAATATGACAAAACAGTTCAGTAAAGAGTAGGTCGACTTCTATTAGATCCTTGTGTGGATCTAGTAGAAGCATTTTGGCAAGTTACGTATAGAATATAATGTTAGTGGCCAACATGTATAGTGACTTGCAAGTATTATTTTTGGTATGCATCAATATTTGTGTATGGATACAACTGATAGAATTGAGTACTTGTATTGTTTGTTAAGTTCTTCATAAGGCCGACAGAAAGGTGATTGAATTTCTTGAGGTGGATATATAAAGCTGATGGATTTGAGTGTTTTGTGTGTGAAAGAGAATATGATGATGAAGAAAGTGTGAAAAAGGTAGATGTAAGTGCGAAATAGAAAAGATCTAAGATCCAGATTATGGAAGGACAGTAAACAGGGTAGAGTGAAGATGAAGTGTGTAAGATCGGTATTATGTGCTTAACTGGAACTGAATTCTTGCATTGGCAAATGCTACTCATCAGTTCAAACAATATGTAATCCTTTTGTAATCACTCTTGTAGGTAGTGAGCCTCTCTTGAGTAGTGAGCTCTAGGCAGGGAGCCCGAAGGAATGTGCCTTCCCCTTGTAATACTTTTAACGGAGTATAATCTATGTGGGTTAACCCCCATTGTGGTTTTTCCCTTAATTGGGTTTCCAAGTTAAAAATCTTAATGTCAAGTGTGTTATTTGTATTTCTGCTCATGTGTTTTTTTTTTTTAAACAAAAATGGTGGACCACTATAATTATATTAAATAGAAAAATAATTACATATCCTGGTTCAAAGAGCATACTGGCAAGAGAGAACCAGGGGAAGAAAACCTCCAGTTATAGCTTGAAAATACAAAATACTCCAAACATATACAATGGTAGGAGCAAGATTTTACATATATAATTTTGACAAAAAATTACATTTTGATCATCGTACTGAGGGAGTCACAACCCAAAAAGCTACGAATTAACCCAAATTTTCTTCAGCATTCAAATCCTGCACAATGTAATTCGACTCTCCCACAACTTGATCTTCAATAGGCGAACCCGGAGGGGGAGGAAGAAGAGGATGAAATTGCACTAAAAATAGTAAAGCTTGAAATTTTTCATCCACTCTGATGGACAAACTCTCACCAATCTCATTACCATGAGCATGTAAAGAAAGATGAAGAAAATCTTCATCCTCGTTCAACAGGGACTGATGAACTGAATTAAAAACACAATTATGTGCAGGAGAATGAAGAACTTGGCATTTAGTAAACAGGCCACCAATGAGAGCTTCTGAGCTAAATAAATCATAATTCTGAAAGGCTGCAACAACAATTTCATCAGTAAAAAGGAAACGATGAACATATTTCTCAATAAGCTGGCGAACTATGCCAATATCCTAAGATAAATCCATAGCATTAGAAATAAAAACCATAAAGATCTGAGAAGGATAAAGAACTTGGACACAGCCTTCAAGTATATCCCTGCCCACAACCTCTCTAATGGCTTCCTCCACCTTCGGGCTGTCTATAGCGAAGATAGATCTTAAGCCATCCGAAGACACAGAACCGATGAACGCAGTCTCCCACTTTGAAATAGGAAAGAATAATCTTCGGTTAAGCTAAATTTCCATTACATCACAGAGAACAAGCAACAGTAAAAGAGGATGGTGAACCATATTGATAAGTAGCAATATATAATCCAAAGGATCAATAAATCATAATTAGTAGGTGTCATCGCCCATGAGAGAAATAAATAAAACTTGTTGTGAGCTGGCGCTGTAAGGAAGGAAGGACAAAAAACTTACGCCGAATAAGAATCAATGATTAGTGAATATCACAACACAGATGAGCAACTCATGTGGTGATAATGGCAACTCCAAGAAAGAACAACTAAATGCCACATCCATTTAACCGCACAAGTGAGAATTAATTCGCACCACTTAAGCAATTGGATTGTACTATATCCACCAAATGTGGATATTTGCTAACTAAGTCCTTACCAAAATAAGTAAGCAAGGATTCTAAATCAAAACCCAAGTTAGCAATAGCATCAGCTAGTTTATTTCCCTCTCTAAGGGTATGCGAAATAATGAAATTATCAAATGAATCCAAAAGATGCCATGCCTCTTGAAGAACGTAATCTAATTGCCAATTAAAAATATGATGCTTTTTTAAGGCATTAATAATTATTAAAGAATCCCCTTCAATATGAAGTCTAGAAACCTTTAAACTAATAGCCAACCTAAGACCCTCAATAAGAGCAAGGGTCTCAGCCTGGTTATTAGTTCCATCAGGAATTTTACCAGCAAAGGCATTAAGAATCTCACCTTTCATATTTCAGAAAACCCCACCAATAGAAGAAGGGCCCGCATTACCACGAGAAGCCCCATCAAAATTGAACTTAATGAAATCACTAGAGGGGGGCACCCACTTAACTAACCTTCTATCCTGCTGAATGACTGCAAGAGAATTTGTAAAAGAAAACGAGCCTAAAGAGGGCCAATTTTCCAAAATGGAATTATCCCAAGAAGAGAAATGAAGAGTAGAAGACTTCCTAGATTTAAGATAATTCACCACTACTTCTGAAATAGATTTTTCCATAATAAGGGATATAGACTGAAAATCCTTACTTTCATTTCTAAAAATCCTTCGATTCCTTTCCAGCCAAATATTCCAAATGACAATTGAAGGAGCAACAATCCAAATAGTAGCAAAAGTAGAACCTTTAAATAAAATAGGCCAACTTTTAAAGAGTTCCAACAAAGTATTTGGAAGAGGAGAATACCAACTTAATTTGGAAAAAAGCCATGTCCAACAGGAAAAAGCAAAAGAACAAGAAATAAACAGATGATCTACCTCTTCTTTACATAAGCCACAAAACACACAGCTGAAGGAATCCATAATTCCCAACCTGGCCAATCTCTGACCCATTAAAATTTTATTTTTCAAAGCTAACCATGCAAAAGCTCCAATTTTTTGGAGACAAGCAACATTCCAACACAATAACTGAGGCCAATCTGGATTAGAAGGACAATCCAGTGAAGAAAGATATCTATAACCATCTTTAACAGAATAAGAACCAGTATTAGAAAAGGACCAAAATAACACATCTTCTTTAGGTAAGAAACAAACCCTTCTTTTACTTAATATTTGGCTTAGAAAGATCTTCTGATTCTCAAGAATGGGACAAGTTGAAAAATCTCTCCAACTAGAACTATAGAAAGAACCTTCTTTAGTAATTGAAAGATAGTCACTTACTCTATCTCCCCAGGAAGAAGAAAGATAAGATTTAGCTTGAACCAATTCCTTAATAGAGGAGAGAGGAGAAAAACCATTCCAAGAGTCATCCCAAAAAGAAGCTTTAGAACCATTAAAAATTTTCCAAGATAGATGAGGTAAAAGAACTCTCCTGCAAGAGACTAAAAAATTCCAAATTGAAGACCCCTTAGGAGGATTAGAAACTGTAAAAATCCTGTCAGGGGAAAGGGAGTCTAAATATTTATATTGAAGGAATTTACACCATTTAAGTTCTGGATTAGAAAATAATTTCCAGGCCAACTTAGCACCCAAGGCTTTATTATGCATAGAGATATTATGAATACCTAAACCACCAGATAATTTAGGAACACAAACCTTATTCCAAGCAACTAAGGGAACTTTGTGGCCTTCATCATCAGAGCCTTTCCATAAAAAAGAATTCAAGGATTTCTGAATCTCCTTGATTACACCTCTGGAAATATTTAACACAGAAAGCATATAGATAGGAACAGTAGTTAGAACATATTTTAAAAGAGTGATTCTACCAGATAAAGTTAACCATCTAGCCTTCCAAAGAGCAATTCTATTATGAATAGAATGAGATACCTTTGCCCAGAAAGACTTCTTTTGTGGACCAAAAAATAAAGGGATTCCCAAATAAAGACTAGGTAAATTCTCCAATTTGACCTTAAGGATAGAAACAATCCTACTTTGCAAGGAAGGTTTAGTATTAAAGAAATAAACTTTTGATTTATCCAAATTGACTGCTTGATTTGATGCAGAACTATATTTGGAAATAACCTTTTGAATACACTTAGCCTCTTTGATAGAAGGAAGACCAAACAAAAGAGTGTCATTTGCAAACAAGGTATGAGTTATCAAAAAAGGAATGCTTGGAATCTGAACCCCTTTCCAATTAGATAAACTATTTTGAGATAAGATTTCTCTACTAAAAGATTCAGCCATTAAAATAAAGAGAAAAGGGGATAAGGGATCCCCTTGACGAATACCTTGAGAAACTTGGAAAAAAGCAGAGGGACTACCATTAATAATAATCACTGAACGAACACCTGAGATACAAGAATAAATCCATTTACACCATTTTTTATCAAAATCGAATTTGAGGAGAACTTTTAATAAAAAATTCCAAGAAACCCTATCGTAAGCTTTGATCATATCTAGTTTGAGCATCATAGCCGGAAGTTTAAGATCCTTAATAGAATGCAAAACTTCATGAGCCAAAATTGTGCCATCCGCCATTTCCTTACCAGGAACAAAACCACCTTGTTCAGAAGAAATAATTCTAGGAATAAACATGGCTAGCGTCATAGAAATAGCTTTTGTGAAAATTTTATAAATAGTGTTACATAAAGAAATCGGTCTAAACTGGGAAAAAGGAGCAGAGGTTTTAGGAATTAAGACAATAAAAGTTGCATTCATTTCTTTTAAGATATTAATATGTTTCCTTGATTCTTCCAAGGCCAACCAGATATCCTTCCCCATGAAATCCCAGCATTTCTAAAAAAATAGAGGAGTAAATCCATCCGGACCAGGAGCCTTATCAGGATCCAAAGAGAAAACTACTCCCTTAACCTCTTCCAAAGAAAATTCCTTCATTAATAAAACATTATCATCATCATTCATAAGCTTAGGAATATTGTCTAACAAAGAATTACACAGCTCTTCAGAGGGTTCATTCGGATTTCTAGTTAACAAATTCGAGAAAAAGGAAATGGCCTCCTTTTGTAAAAGGATAGGGTCTGAAATTGGGGACCCATTAGAAACAGAAATATGATGAATTTTATTAACCTGTCTATTCATTCTAACAGAAGAATGAAAGAATTTAGTATTTCTATCCCCTGCTTGCAACCAGGTTTCTCTTGATTTTTGTCTCCAATATTCTTCTTCTCTAGCCAAGATCTCCTCCAATTCTGACTGGAGCTGTTTTTGTTGCGCAAAGGTTGAACTATCTAGACCACAATTGATAATTTGAGAGTTTACCGAGAGAAATCTTTGTTCAATAATCTCTTTCTCTTTAAAGATATTTTTAAAATGGGTGATATTCCAGGATCTTATAAGCCTTTTTATTAAATGCAGTTTTCTAACAAGCTGAAACATTCTAGACCCCTCCACAAAGGGCATAGTTTCCCACCAGGATTTTAATAATGGAAGAAAAGAAGGATCTCTGAACCACATTGATTCAAATTTAAAAGGCCTTTTTAAACTTGGTTGAGAGCCCAACACATCAATTTCTAGAAGAATAGGAAAATGATCAGACCCTGAGAAAGAAAGAATCAAGGAAGAAAAAGAACACTAAAAAGATAACCAAGGAGATGACAATAAGAACCTATCAAGCCTTTCTGCTATACTAAGAAAGTCTTTTCTTTTATTAATCCAGGTAAATTTCCCATTTGAAGGCAGACAATCAATCAAACCATTATCACAAACAAATTCTAAAAAATCAATCATGACATTTGAAGGGGGAATAATACCACCTTGCTTTTCATTCAAATTTAAAATAGCATTAAAATCCCCACCTAAAATAAGTTTCTCTTCAAGAATGGATTGAACAATATCAGATAAGGAATCCCACAAACGTTTTTTATCTACTGATGAGGTAGGGCCATAAACATTAATTAGACCGAATTTCAAATGATTTTCAAAATTGATTTCTACAAAAAGCCAATTAGTGGTTTTAAAAATAAGAGTAACTTCCACAAACCTCTTATCCCATAAGATAACTAGACCCCCTAAAGTACCAATAGAAGAGGAGGTTAAAAAATTCCACTTCTTCCATGTTTTAAAAACTTTGTCTGCTGATTGGTCAGATAACTTAGATTCTTGAAGTAAAACTAAATGAGCACCTGATAAATCAATCTGATGTTTTATCAGGTGTTTTTTGTTAGGGGTATTAATGCCCCTAACATTCCAAGAAATAATCTTCATTGCACCTGAGGAGAGCTCTTGGCTCTCCTCATCGCTAATCTTGTTAACATTTTCTCAAGTGTTTTTTGTACTCCTGCTTCAATTTCTTCCTGAGTAACTCTAACTTTCAATTTTCTTCCTCCAGCCTTAGGAGGGGGGGAAAAAACCATAGGTGTTTCCAAAGGAGTTTGGGAAATACCTAAAACTAAGTCATTGGGAACATCAACCTCATTTAAGACATCATCAGCAATCTTTTCAATAAGTTCTTCCCCAACCTTAGCAACCACTTCTTCAATAAAATTTTCTGCCTCTTGTAAAGAAAAGGGAAAAACCTTTTCAACCTCTATGTCGGTTTCAGAGACATTACTAAAACCTTCCTTTTGAACAAAAACCTTAGAGGGCAGAGGTGAATTAGAAGGCAAATCATCATTAGGAGAAGGATTCAAATTAACTTCACCATCAATACTAGAAACAGGATTCAAAAGAATTTCAGGAGGTTGAGGCAAAGGTTCCTCGGGAAATACCTCAGAAACATGGTTATCTGGCGAAAAACTCTCAAAAGATACACTATTAATATCTGTAACGTTAGAAGTTTGGACATTAACCAAGTAATCCAAAGAAGGTTCAGGAGAAACATTCGAAATATCTACTAAAACCTCATTAGCATGAGCGCTGTTAATACAATCTGTTCCACGAATCGGGCCTTCATGGAGTACATTTACAGAGATAGGAACACAATCATCCAACAAATCAGAATCAGATCTATCTCCTGATACTCCCCCCTTATTAATCTGAGGTAAATCAAAATCTTTACCCTGAGGGCTAATCAAAGAATCCCCATGAGTAATATGAGAAGGAGAGTCAAAACACGATTTTCCCTTATCCACCCGTTCCTTTGAAAGAATCAAGTTATCAAATTTTAAAATGGTTTCCAGATCTTCAAAGATGATCTTTTGGGTCCACGAGGATTTAGAGGTTTTCAAAATGACATTCTCTGGGAAAGCATAAGAAGTATTCATAATCAAGCACATTCTAACTGGGAGCTTAGGGTTTTTAAATGTTAAGAGATCATGATTAATAAAAAACCCTAATCTCTGAGCGATGAATTTTAAAACACTCAAGTCTCTATATTCCAACGGTAAATTAGGAAAGTTTACCCAAAAGGGGAAGAAATTATCGTTACTCGTAGATGGATTAAAATTTGGAAACCATGGTTGTAAATGAATACCCTCCCATGAAAAAACTAGGATTTAGTGTCCAAAATTAGATTTCGAGCTTCCATAGATGAGAAGATTGTGACAAAAAACCCTAAAGACTCATCCAGCATAAAAAAATTTGTCACTCCTTCCCAATTATCATTAACCCAAGACTCCAAATTCACAGAAACCAAAGAGCAATTCTAGATCTTACCTATTAATGCTTTCTGAGTAAGATCCCGTACATGTGGGTCAATGAGATCATCTGGTAATTGAACCTCTAAATCAATACCTGATTTCAAGTCAACATTTTTCTGAACCACCTTAGGAATCCAAACTTGCTTGACTAGAGGATTTTGCTGATTAAATCAATGAATAACATTCCCAAACCTAGAAACCCTAGATCGGAAACCCTCATGACCAAAATTTACTTGTCTATTAAATCTGTGACCCAAAGAGAGGACATCATGGAAACCCTTCGAATCCTTAAGGAAATCTGCAAATAAAGATTCTTGTGATTGTAGTGGTCTCTGAGGTCTACCCACAAAATGTTGCTGCCCTCGCTGGCACCGCTCCATTATTCATTAAAAAAAAAGATGTTTAATATTCAACTTTTTATTTCTACTCATGTGTTATCGATTCTTTCTTATATCATTAATCTGTTAAGAAGTGGTAAAGAAGAATTAACTACAGCAAGTATTAAAATTTTAAGACAACTGATTCACCCCCCCTCTCAGTAGTCATCCATAATTCCAACAAATAGAAGTGAGGATCTCTTTTATGAATTTATTCATCTATTCCAACTACAACTTCAAATCCTCTTTAGTTTGTTTATCCATGTACATCTTGGAGACAATTGAATCTACTATAGATCACATAGAAGCAATCTCCTCAGCCCTTGTTTTCTTTCCCAAATTTACCCTAAATATTTGGTAATCGAAGAGAGATCTCTATCATCTTTATCCACTAGAGATGTGGCAATTTCAACAATTCCCTCCCCAAGTTTATTGGCTCTAATGGTAGAGAGGGTTCTTTATTTCCTTAGTAATTCTACCTGTTGTGTCTCACACACATGCCCCATTTCGCGAAATGAGGACCCCTTTTTTTTAAATTTTGGTCTAGAATATCAGTTCAGTTTTTGCTTCCTAGGACGTCAAAAGGTGGTCAAATTGCATTTTTTCCATGCAAGAAAGATTGGTGTCATTAAATCATCCAAAAATCAACTAAGTCTGAGTGTTTTCCTTCATTGAAATCAAGTCTGAGTGCCATTTGCACTAGAAACCTTTGCAACTGCCTTTTGCATTAAATTTCCTTTCATCTGACTTAGTGTTGTTTTCATCACTAACCGATCTTCACGCTAGATCCCCATCCAATTGACCTTTGCATGAATTTTCTATCGATCTGACTTTAGCGGTGAAATCCTTTTCAACTGACCAAGTGCTAAAACTCTAGCTATCCGACTTAGTGCTACAAAGTTGATCATCTGACTAAGTCAGACCATACCCAAATCCATGCTTAGTCTGACAATGCTAAAACCAACACAAAGTGCTAAAAAGTACAATGTCTGACTCAGCACTGAAATCAATTGCATCTAATTAAGTCGGTAATCTTCAAAAGTTGCGTAGAGTCAGTTATCTCAACTTTTCACACAAACTTCAACATAACTCTATAGTATGCCCGACTGTTGCACTATACTTCTACATTTAGGGTTGTTGAATAAGGAGAGATAAAAGTGCTTTGCCCTCATTTTTGAGCTCATTTTGCATTTTGAAGTCGACTGGAGAGCTCTTTCAATGAATTTGGAACCAGTCTACTAGAAGAAATTGCCCACGGAATCAACCAAAAAGCATTATCACATGTGCAACTTCATCACATTTCATTTCTACAAATTAGGTAAGTGCTCCATTCCTAGGCCGGTTTCACTTACAAGCTAGGGTTGCAATTGGTAAAACAAGGGTTTTTTGTGCTGAATCAAATTTCAAATTTCTTCAAATGGATTTATAGACACATTTAACAATGAATGATTAGTGTTGTAAAGACAAAATTAGGGTTTCTCTCTAATTTGTGCAATTATCTTTATAAAACCCTAGTTTAAGACTAAGCTGTGAGGTTAACTGTCAAATGCAACTTTATTCAAAAACTTCCATTTTGCATCAAACTCAAACAAAGTCTAGAAAATCATGTTGAAAAGCTCATTAGATTCATCACACTAAACCTTCGATCAAATGCGAAATCTATTGTAGGCAATTCACACAGTTAGAAATTGGTCTTTTTTTGGTTTAGTGCTAAAATGTATTTGACCAACCTCCAAACTTTGTAACCAATTTAAGTTAGTCAGCCACTTCGAAAATATCTGCCAAAATCCTAAACATAGTCAGCGCTAAAAATGTTATCATCTGACCTAGTGCTAATTCCTGCCCTAACCGACTTTGGTTAGATGACACTTAAAACCCTATAAAGCCTCAAAGATCACATTACACTTTAAAGATTGTTATCTAACTTGGTGCTAAATTTCACCTTCTTCGACTTAGGTCAGGTGTTCCCCAAAATCCCGCTAAGTCAGACAAAGCCAAAACTAACATTTCAGCATAAAGTAGGTCTGAGACCCCTAAATCCACGCAAAATGATCTCAAAATTATTTTTCTTGGAATCTTCTAAGGTAAATGGGTCTATTTAATCATAATGAACATGGTATGAGTGAAATTAACATTTATTGCATGAATTAAATAGGATTTCAAAGTATTTTTTTCATTCTTCTCTTTGTCTAATTTATGCAATGCAAATCCCAGACTTACATATTCTAAGAGGACTTTGTACATGCTTCATGAAGCAAACTGGATAATGTAGAACATAGTGGATGTGCCAAGGAGATCACTGGATCCAAGAACCTGACATGCTAACCACCAAACACGAGTTGAAGCCTCCCGAGACTTTGAACCTAACAAGTATATGGTGTCAAGAAGATTGAACTGCTACAAAGACATTGCTCCAATCAATTCCAACCCTTCTCCTCCTAACACCCATCAATAGAACTAGTGCTAGAAGGAGGGTTGACCAAAGGCATTGTTGAACCAAGAACATACTTCATTCTAAGTTCAACTTCAACCTTTTTTGCACCTATTCTAGTTAGTAAATCGATATAGCAAGTATCCAATTGGACATGCCTTCATAAAAATGTGCCACATACTCCTTTTGATCCAGTCAGCATTTGGAATCATGTGAATCCACATCAGCTCAAGTTTTCAAGTGTCATGTGACTCTATTTTGGCTTTATTAGGCCTTGAAAATTGACTTTTCATCATGTACAACCAAATGGGTATTCAATTTGCCCAGATTCAATGTATTTGCAAGCTGTATTTTCTCTTTTTCCTAAAGGACAAATGCAAATTTGAAAATGTAACAAACAACTGTAGTTCATTAAATGCTATGTAATCTAGACCATTGGTGTTGAGTTAATCTCCATCATCCATTCAAAACTTTGATATGGTGTCGTGCCTATAAAAGGGCCATCCTTTTCTCTCATTTGTAAGTAGGATTTGATAATGAATTGTTAAGACTCTACCAAAATACAGTCAATACAAAGCAAGTTTTGCAGGTTGCTAGGAATTTGTTATTTGTATTGTCTCATTTTGGATTTCATGGTTCATGTCAATCTAAAATTAGTTGATATTCAATTGCATTTGTGATTATCATTCAGATATTTGATGTATTTCCTGTCCATACCATTAATGGCTTGCTGATTGTATGTCATTGTGCATGGTTAGTCTGGGCATAGTTTATGATATTCATTCAATTGTGTGATTTTATTGAGCTGGTCCAGGGATTGGGTGTTTGATGAAACCTCTACAATTTGAAAACCCTTACATTTCCTTAGAAGACTGCACATTCTCTATGGCATTGTGGGTTGCCTGGTTATACAGGGATTTGTTGATTATTGGGAATCTGTCCATTTAGGTGTTGATCATTTCTATAATTATCTATAGGGTTTACCTTATCCCTTCTCTTTCTCCCTTTCCTTTTGCATTTTCTTTACATAAAATTTGGTAGATTTAGTGTTTGAGCAGCATTTCATTACCCATCTGCTGAAATTTTAGACTTCAAGTCTGAAAGGCCTAGGGTTTCTACATATACTTTGCTGTCATATTTCATAAACCCTGCATTTCATGTAAGACCCCTTGTTGGCACAACTAGACATACCACTAAGTCATTCCAAGCAAGCTAAGACCTAGCTGTATTATCCTTGGGGTAGTCCTATCTTGGATAGGATACCTTTTTGAAGAGAGGTGTGATCTTAGCAATCATACCTACATTGTTGTGTGCTAAAACCATCATCAATAGAATTGGCACTAGAAGGAGGTCTGAACGAAGGTTATAATGCAAGGTTTTAGTTTTGGTGTTCATTGCACATGTTGAAATGAAATGATTGTACATAAAATTCTGATCGAATGGATACACATAAGGGTTTTAGTCATGAAATCCCTTCATTCTTTAGAGGACCATCTTAGCAGTCATATCATGAAGATAACTTCTAAGTGAACATCCCACTTTTCAAAGAAGTGTTATATAGGCAGATCATAGTGAAGTATCCTCCGCTGACATTGCTTGACTTTAGTTCACCTTAGGTCTGCACTATACATCCTAGAGAGCCGCATGAAAAGATTGATTGTTTAACTTTTCTCCAAAGATTGGACCTACATTTAAAGGGATTGCTTCCTATTTTTGAAGTTTACAAGCCTGAAGCAGGTTGTGGGTATGACAAACATATTCAGAGTAAGACCTCACAAGGAGTTGCGAAATAGGTGAATGCATATGCATGTGATCATGTCTCAATTGAGAACATCCAAAGAGCTGAGGCTACAGAGGCTATAAATCTACCATTCATAATTGATCACAGTCAAAAGGGCAATCTGTATATGGAAAAAATTCAAGTTGTTCATCAAAATACATATCTAGATGAGGATGGTAGGGAATGCATGTGGTATGTGAGTCACCCAACTAATGAGTATGAGATCCATGACTGGATAAAATCTCTTTCTCAGTTAGACAAGTCAATCATAGGATATGCTGTCCCAGCTTGGTTAAAAATTAGTTTTCAGTCATAGGACAATGAATAGAGCAATAAACAGAGTTATATTTCTGCTATTGAAGATGTGGGCAAGGTAGATGATAAATCAAATTTGATAAACAGTCATGTTGAGGATGCAGATCAACAACCAGATACTTCACAAATACCAAGTTCCAAGCCTAAATTTGTTGTTGCAGAGATGCAGAACAGTAGTTCACTTCAGTTGGTTGAGAATTCTGAGTTAGAATAGTAGGTTGTTTAGATCAGAAATATACAACAGAAAGAAATTAGTCCTCCAGTTGAAGAACATCCTTGGACATCAATGCAGAAAATCATTTCAGTTGACATATTTGAGCTACAATCAAATTATTCAGAGAAAAGTGATCGGACTCTTGACTACATCAGCCCAATATATCATCATAATCAACCATATCAAGTTGATGCAATTATTGTAGAAGAATCTCAAGATGATCCAAATGAAGAAGAAGATGATGATACATCACTTCAGGGCAGCATTGACATCATAAATCTAGCTATGCAAGAAGAAAGAGACCTTGTTGCTACTACAGATAGTGAATTTCTAACCCAATGCCAACCCTTAATTGAAATAGGAAAGTTGCTGATTGATATAGAGGAAGTTTCCTCAAAACATATGATTGATCTAGATGAAGTAGATTTAGGTATATCATGTACGTATCAGGCTGATCTAGTTCATACATACATGAAAGAAGAGCTCCACATGGTTGATGTTGACCTAGTAATGATAAGAAATGAAAGTAGACATTTGTAATCCAAGAATAAAAATCAAACTATGATGCAAAGTGATGGCTTGGAAGTTTTTTCATGTCAATCACTTGATCACGTAATTGAGTTGGTATCAACAATGAGAAAACATATGCTATTGCATGGAAATTCACCACATATGTCAGATTTTGATTTAGCCAATTCATGCAGAGTTCATCCAAATGATCTACATTTTGAAGACAATTGTCTAGACTTCCTATATTCTTAGGAGATTGCTGCAACATTCAATGCTCTAGAGGTATTTGATGAACAGGATATGGCCAAACACAAGCTAAAATCCCCTAAAAATGAGAAGGTATTTGGTACAATGCGATAAGGTGATGAACTTGCATCTATGACTGATGGTATTGCAAATCAGGTTGTATCTTCCCTCTTCTCACTTGGTTTTCAAAGTTACCAGTTTGATTATGGTGATTTAGGTGAGATAACTTGCATTTGGATTGACCATGGCCCTAATGAGCTGCCCCAATTGTTGATCCTACATGACTAGTACCCTGAACATGAACCTGCCATGCCTCTACCTCACATTTCAGAGTACAAAGATGGATTTTCTAGACTTAGGACATTGACTTGCATGCTGTTACTCCTGCATGTCCTAAGAAATATGTCACGAGGGAGTTTAATTACTTACTTCCCAAAAATTTTGTACATAGTCTTGTCTGTTTCTAGTTAGGTTTTAGTTAGTTTCTTGCTGTCCTAGTTTAATCTTTGCTTTCTATTGCTACTTTTCCTTAGTTGTTAGCCTTTGGTAGTTGTTAGTTGTTTCTTCCTGCCTATTTTGCTTTGGTTAGAGTAGTTTGCTTTGTTTGGGTTAGTTGCTTTTTGATTTCTTTTCTTTTTCTTCCTGCATTTGTTTTCCTAGGGTTCTCCATTTCTTGAACATGGTGGCAGTTGTGCAGACTTGCAAATGCTTCCTTGTTGGTTAAATAATCTGGAATATCTCTTTGAGAAACCAAGGTTTATGCTTAGGTCTTGCTGTGGGTTTCGCTATTACACCTGGAGTATGATGTCTGTTCATTGGAAAGTAGTCATTAGTTGATGTACCTAAAGTATTTTCTAACCATATATCTCTCACACTCTTAAGTAGTCCTAAAGTATCTAAGTAAGTCTCAGAGATCTTACATTAAGTGAAAAATCTAAAGGTCCACCTTTGTTGCCATCAGGAGTCCACACCCACCTAGTTGAGTTATCAATGTAACTAGTGTTGTCAAAAGCATGTGTTGCAAGGGCAATAGTATTGCATTGTACTCTACCAAATCTAAGCTTAATGAAATATCAATCAAATGGAAGAAAAGAAATACAAAGAAAATCATGCTCACAAACACCATAACTTAGTTAGATGGACAATCAAGTAAACTCTACCATGGCTATGGACTCCTAACTGGCAGTGGGGCTCTTCTTGAGTGGAATTTTGAAACAAACTCGTCGGGGCTATAGATGCTCGCTAGTAGTGGGGTAATGTCTAGGTAGTTCAGAAGGTGTGTACTAATCATGTAGCTCAATGTAAAGCATATTAGATGAGATTAGTTGCTAAAGGGTGGAAATTAATGTAGCTGCACACACTCAATTTTTTAGGATATGGATGGCTGCATTGGTTATTGGGCCTTACTTCTTTGATAAGATATTATGTTTTCTTGTTTAGCATGTGGGAAACACAAAAGTTTTGGGTTCAAACTGAAAGTTTATCTTTCAAATGCTCTGGAGCATTTCCTAGTAGAGTCACCATTTGTTGTGCCTCACACACATGCCCCATTCATGAAATGAGGACCCCCTTTTTTGAAATTTTGGACTAGGGTATCAGTTCAGTTTTTGCTTCCTATGATGTCAAAAGGTAGTCAAATTGAATTTTTTCCATGCTAGAAAGATTGATGTCATTAAGTCATCCAAAAATCAATTAAGTCTGAGTGTTTTCCTTCATTGAAATCAAGTCTGAGTGCCATTTGTGCTAGAAACCTTTGTAACTACCTTTTGCACTGAATTTCCTTTCATTTGACTTAGCATTGTTTTCATCACTAACTGATCTTCACACTGGATACCCATCCAACTGACCTTTGCACCAAATTCCTATCTGTCTAAGTTTAGTGCTAAAATCCTTATCAACTGGATAAGTGCTAAAACTCTAGTTATCTGACTTAGCGCTCCAAAGTTGATCATCTGACTAAGTTGGACCATACCAAAATCTGTGCTTAGTCTAACAACTCTAAAACCAACATAAAGTGCTAAAAAGACCAATGTCTGACTCGGTGCTGAAATCAATTGCATCTGACTAAGTCAGTAATCTTCAAAAGTCATGTAGAGTCATTTATATCAACTTTTCATGCAAACTTTGAAATAACTCTACAGTATGCCCGATTGTCACACCGTACTCTTGTATTTATGGTTATTGAATAAGGAGAGATAAAAGTGCTTTTCCCTCATTTTTGACCTTATTTTGCATTTTGAAGTCAACCAAAGAGCTCTTCGAATGGATTTGGAACCAGTCTACTAGAAGAAATTACCTACAGATTCAACTGAAAAGCATTATCACCTGTGCAACTTCATCACATTTCATTTCTACAAACTGGGTAAGTGCTCCATGTCTGGGCCTAGGGTTTCCCTTAGAAGCTAGGGTTTGCAATTGGTAAAACAAGGGTTTTTTGTGTCAAATCAAATTTCAAATTTATTCAAATGGATTTGTAGACACATTTAACAATGAATGATTAGTGTTGTAAAGAAAAAAATAGGGTTTCTCTCTTATTTGTGCAATTATCTTTATAAAACCCTAGTTAAAGATTGAGTTGGGAGGTTAACTATCAAATGTAATTTTATTCAAAAACTTCCATTTTGCATAGAAATTGAAACAAAGTCCATAAAATCATGTTGAAAAGCTCATTAGATTCATCACACTAAGCCTTTGATCAAATGCGAAATCTATTGTAGGCAATTCACACAGTTAGAAATCGGTCATTTTCTGGTTTAGCACTAAAATGTATCTGACCGACCTCCAAACTTTGTAACCAATTTATGTTGGTTGGCCACTTTGAAAAACTCTGCCAATATCCTAAACACAGTCGGTGCTAAAAATGTTGTCATCTAACCTTGCGCTAATTCCTGCCCTAATCAACTTTGGTCGGATGACACTTAAAACCCTGCAAAGCCTCAAAGCTTACATTACACTTTAAACATTGTCATCTAACTTGGCACTAAATTTCACATTCTCTGACTTAGGTCAGATGATCCCCAAAAGCCCGCTAAGTCAGACAGAGCCAAAACTAGTGCTTTGGCATAAAATAGGTCTGAGACCCCCTGAATCCGCACAAAATGATCTCAAAATGGTTTTTCTTGGAATCTTCTAAGGTAAATGGGTCTGTTTAATCATAATGAACATGGTATGAGTGAAATTAACATTTATTGCATGAATTAAATAGGATTTCAAAGTACTTTTTTAATTCTTCTCTTTGTCTAATTTATGCAATAAATGATATAGGATAGTATGCAAATCCCAGACTTATGTATTCTAAGAGGACTTTGTAGGTGCTTCATGAAGCAAACTAGATAATGTAGGACATAGTGGATGTGCCAAGGAGATCACTAGATCTAGGAAGCTGACATGCCAACCATCAAACATGAGTTGAGTCCTCCTGAGACTTTGAACCTAACAAGTATATGGTGTCAAGAAGATCGAACTGCTGCAAAAATATTACTCCAATCAGTTCCATCCCTTCTCCTCCCAATGCCCATCAATAGAATAGGTGTTGGAAGGAGGGTTAACCAAAGGCATTGCTGAACCAAGAACATACTCCATTCCGAGTTCAACTTCAACCTTGTTTACACCTGTTCCAATTAGCAAATCAATCCAACAAGTATCCAATTGGACATGCCTTCATAAAAATGTGCCATGTACTTCTTTTGATCTAGTCAGCACTTGGAATCCCATCAATCCACATCAGCTCAAGTTTTCAAGTGTCATGTGACTCTATTTTTGCTTTATTAGGCCTTGAAAATTGACTGTTCATCATGTACAACCAAATGGGTATTCAATTTGCATAGATTCAATGTATTTGCAAGCTATATTTTGTCTTTTTCCTAAAGGACAAATGTAAATCCGAAAATATAACAAACTGTTGTACTTCATTGAATGTTATGTAATCTGGACCATTGGTGTTGAGTTAATCTCCACCGTCCATTCAAAACTTTAGTATGATGTCTTGTCTATAAAAGGGCCATCCTTTTCTCTCATTTGTAAGTAGGATTTGATAATGAATTGCTGAGACTGTGCCAAAATATAGTCAATACAAAGCAAGTTTTGTAGGTTGCTGGGAATTTGTGTTTTTGTGTTGTCTCATTTTAGATTTCATGGTTCATGTCAATCTGAAATTAATTGATACTTAGTTGCATTCATGATTATCATTCAGATATTTGATGGATTACCTGTCCATACCATTAATGGCTTGCTGATTATATGTCACTGTACATGGTTAGTCTGGGAATAGTTTATGAGATTCATTCGATTGTGTGATTTCATTGAACTACGCTTGGGATTGGGTGTTTGATGAAACCTCTACAATTTGAATACCCTTACATTTCCTTAGAAGGTTACACAGTCTTTGTGGCATTGTGGGTTGCCTAGTTAAACATGGATTTGTTGATTATTGGGAATCTATCTATCTATGTGTTGATCATTTTTGCAATTGTCTATAGGATTTCCATTATCCCTTCTCTCTCTCTTTCTTTTTGCATTTTCTTTACATAAAATTTGGTAGATTTAGGGTTTAAGAAGCATTTCCTTGCCCATCTACTAAAATTTCAAACTTCACAGTCTGAACCGCATAGGGTTTCTACATATACTTTTCTATCATATTTCATAAAGCCTACATTTCATGTAAGATCCCTTGTTGGCATAGCTAGACATACCACTGAGTCATTCAAAGCAAGCTAAGACCTAGCTGTATTATCCTTGAGGCAGTCCTATCTTGGATAGGATACCTTTCTCAAGAGAGGTGTGATATTAGCAATCATACCTGCATTGTTGTGTGCTAAAACCGCCATCAACACTACCTTCTCCACCTTAATTGTCATGGCTTGAAGAATCAGTGGGTTCACCACTACGTTTTTTCTTTTCTCTAAGTCTATTTTCAACCATGATGGGACAATAGGGTTTTCTTGTGAAGCTTGATCATCATATTGTTCAAATCCTTTCTCTTTGTCTTGATCTTATTGATTAAAAACTTCTTTGTCGAAGGTTTTCCTCTACTAAATTTTATTTTCCTTGATGAGGAATTTCCTTGATAACTTCCTCTTCTTTATGCAGGTTTTCCTCCTATGTGGAAACATTTCATGAAGATATATCAATGAATCATGTTCCTTTTTCAATACCATCTATCAATTCTTCCTCTTCACTTGGATTTGGAACCTCTTTTTCCCTTTCCTCTATAACTATTTACTCTTCTTGGTGTGGTTGTTCCTCAAAAGTATTTGTAATGTCAAAAATTGCATACCCTTGCAATTTCGCATTACGTTTTATAACCACTTTGTTGTCTATTCCCCTTGTTTGTTTCTAGGTTCATTTTACCCATGCCTTAGCCTTTTTCCTATACCTACATTTACTTTAGTGATGTGTTCAATACTTTGTGTTTATTTTTGTGTAAGTTTGTTTTAGTTCTTTGTTTATCTCATCATCTAATGGTGTTTCATGTGATTAGGAACTAAAGTTTCCTAGATGTGAGCTTTTAGTGAGGACGTATGTGTGGTGTTCTAGTGTCCTATACCTTTTTGATGCCAAGTGACCATTTTTAGTGTTACTAACTATTAGAAATGAAGGTAAACAACTATAAATGAAAATCATATTACAACTGTTATATAGATATTTAACTATGTAGAACCAAAATAAAGATAGTATGAAATCAACACAAAGAAATAATATAATAGAAGATCAAACACATAACATAGTGTTTATGTGGAGAAACCCTTTCAAGAAAAAAATCCACACAAGAAGAGATGTTCTAGTATGTATTAACTTCAATAGAATTTACAATACAACACTATCATTATGTTCTTCAATCTTCATTCCAGAAGAACTTGTTTTCCATTCTCAACTTTTTACTCTACTCATTCGAATCCATAACACAATATCCTCATAAAGGAGTTGTCTTCTACGGCAAGAAAAAACAACATAATGTCTAGCATTAGATCTGTGACCAAATGATTAACAATCTAGATTTACAATGAATATATATATATATAACGTAGCTTTCAGGGGCACCTTGTTAGGGTGTGCGGCCCCCAGATCCCCCATGGGTGGGTCATCCCCCTCGGACCCCACAGGGGGTACCACTTGCACCCCCTAGAATAAAATGTGCTCCATAAACAACATCCATCAAGTATTAGGATCAAACATGTGACTGAACTTATTGCTACCTAGTGAAACCTTTCATCCCTTATGGGTGATTTGCAAACAATAATAGGGATAATAAAGTACATAGGATTTACAAGGTTGATGGCACCTTAATCCTAATAGTAGCCACATTGAGCAATGATTTTAGATTCCAGTAATGCTCCATCACTCAGAATGTATTTTGGAACCCTATCTTTGGGTTTTTCCCTCTTTTGTGTAGAGTTTTGAATTAACTTTTGATCTGTCGTGCATTGATGTGAATTTGTTCTTGGCTCTACAACTCTAGTTGAACTATTGTGAAGATTTCTTGCTCCCTTTGTGATCTCCTAAAGATTTTCTTGGTGATTTCTCAAGTCTCTCTTACAGCTACATTCTCTTGGTGCCATTTGATATGATTTCTTGGGGATCTTTATGGTATTTTGTAGGGTTTTATGAAACCTTAGTTGATTGGTTGAGCTTCTCCTTTTGGGTAGATTATGCTTCTTCTAAAGGTGATAGTGTTTCATAATAATCTCTTTAATTTAATTTTCATTATGTAACCCTATTGTTTGAAGTTTCATTATATGGTTATATTTCCATTTTCCCTCATATAGTCATACACTTTTGTGCTAGTTTTCTCACTTAGGCTTGTGTAGATTAGTGCATTTTTATAAATTTTTATATTGTCACTTCTTTACTTATTAAATACACTCAAGGAATTGGAGCACACACTATGTTTTATTCATCCTTGCTTCTCATGGAGGTCTGAATACCAAAGTAGGGGCTTGACTTAGGCAAGCTCCTTAGTAGTCCAAAACATTTATAATGTTATCTTGCAGGTGATAGATTTGGGTGGAGAGTTTCTTTCTTTATCTTTGGTTTTGCATTGTCTTAATCAAACCCCCTTCATTTCATTGTTGTTCATTTCATTTATTTTGAAGTTATTATATATATTTCCTTAGTTTATTTCATTTCTTATTATCTGGAGATCTGTTGGATTGTTAATTTTTTTATTGTCATTCTATGTAGGTGACAAATGATAAAACTGAGTTGAGTCTTTTTATTTTTCCAACTTTGAGAATGCCAACACTTAGTGTATATGTCGCCATAGTATGTTTTCATTTGGGGCACTGAACTTCAGTCTTTGGTGCTAGGTTCCTCTCCTATTCCTCTTTTAATTTCAACATTCACTATTCTAAATTTATGTCTGTAGTAGTGCATTTCCATCATTCTATTAGTTGTTTCCTTTATTCTCAAGCAATTAGTCTAGCTTATTTTCATTGTAATCAATGTAACGTGTGTCTGACGATGGTAATCTATCTAGAGAAGTAGATAGTGTATACACCTAAAAATGACACGACTCTGTCTAAATAAATATTTTTAATATTTATTTAAGTCTACGTTCCTCTATCAATGAATAAATAATTAAATTTATTTATTCTATTCATATTCCTCTAAGTTAATTAAATATCAAAATATTTAATTACCTTTTCTAACGTCAAAATTAAATAAAATCCTTTATTTAATTAAAATTCTTCCAAGCAATTAAATAATTATAAATTATTTAATTAAGTCAAGTCTATTCCTCCAAATTTAAATAAATCATTTAAATTTATTTAAATCCTCTCACTCTCCAAAAATAAAATATAATTAAATATTTTATTTATTCTTCCAAATCATGTGCAAGTAATTAAATAAATTTATTTATTTAATTTGCTTTCTTATCTTCTAATTCCAAAATTAATTAAATTTACTTATTCAATTTACTTTCTTATCTTCCAAATCTTCTAAAAATAAATCTTCCTTGTCATGCAAAAGAAAAAGTTGAGTTATTGATTTAAAACAGCCTTGTTTTTATCAACAAACTTTTAAATTAGAATAAAATATTCTAATTTTGTGAAAGCAAATCTTATCTTTGTCATGAAAGCAATTAACTCAAAGAGAACAATTTTTTCTTCAACACTTATCTTCTTTCTATTCGCGCATGTTCTCTCAAGTCTTCTATACCATTGATCTTTCCTTTCTTTCTACACCGTTGATTCTCTCTCTCACAACTCTATAAATACAACCCTCTTCTTCCATTTCAAATATCCAAGCTTTTCATATCATTACTTTACAGAATTCATATCATTCCATATCATTCTATATCATTCCATTTGCTTGAGATCATCCTCATTGCTTTGAAGCTCATCTTCATTGCAATAAAAGTATCATAGTCATTTCTCCATCGCCATCTTGAAGAATGAAGCAAGGAAGTGCGCTTCTTGAGGGAAACTTTCATCACAAAAAGATTGATCAAGACTAGGAGAATAATGGAATCCATGAGCTAACAAAGGTTGTATGTTTCATTCTTATTTTAAAGCTTTTCTTATTTGCATATTCCATTGAGTTATTGAGTTTATAATTCACAGACAATGGCAACATCCCCTCTCAACCATCATTAAGAGAAACCTTTCCTACATAGTTACCCTTGCAAACTCATGAACATATGGAAGAGAGAAGAAGTGATAATGCCTTAACCATTAATATAAAGATCAAGATTTGTGATACCCACTAGGCTAGCAAGGCCCTACAGGTAAGTATCTCTAACCCTTTATCTCTCTCATGATGTGCTTCCCCCATGATGTGTAATGTGCTGTTTAGGCCTCCTGGGATGACCCCTGATTCTCTCATAAGGTTTGAGATACCAGGAGACCACTTCTATTGTGACCTTCTTCTATTTGTATAATCATTCTTCTATATTGCCTCTCTTTGATTTCATTGTTGTATGTTGCGTCTTATGGACATAGCATTGTGATTGGTGACTTGGGGGTACCCTCCTACGTGACCATCCTTAAGACACTTGTTTCTCCTCTCTTATTTATTGTTTCCATTCCTCTAGTGTTTTCATCTAGTGGATGGATGATGATTAACATTTATACTGATGCGGACCTAGTGTCCCTTTCAAGAGAAATAAAAAAATGAACTTAGTTCCTAATATGATGATGGGGTTGTCTATTTTATCCAACGCTTGGCTAGTGGAAGCAATCGTGCTTTTTGCATAGTGAATTTGATGATGTTTCTATCACATTTACAAACCTTAACAATACTACTTCTCTATGCACCTGTGTTTGTCTTTGAATCTAGCCTTGGTGGTGCTCGATTCAGAAAGCTTCATGATATAGCCCCATGGTTATTCGCGAACTTCAAATTCATAGTATAACCTTGGCTCTTTGTGTGTTTAATCATATGTATTGATGTTGTTGTTTATCATGATGTTGTAGACACTAACATGTTTCTTGCAAGGATGTGTTTGTGGGAGGATTTGGCGATCGTGAAGTACATGTCACCTCTAGGGGGCATGGGCTTTATGAGAGCTTGTGTTCCCTTGTGTGTTTTCTTCCTACCTTAACATGCTTGTTATCAATGCATGATATCAACCACCTTAAGGTGGGGGCATATAGGGTAAGCTATTTGTTATAGATGTTAGCAATGTGTTTGTCCATAGGTGCAGTTTAAAGACTTATGCGATGAGTGCATACTGCATCCTAAGTTTGTTTACAATCAATCATGTAAGCCCTCTATGGAGGCAGGATATCGAGCATATCCTTTTTCTTAAGCCCTTTGTGGAGGCAGGGATGGTGTACTTCTCAGAGTAGATTACATCATCTTGCCATTTTCAAAAGTGCTCTATGGAGGCGGGGAGTGGTTCTGTGACTAACTCAACCCTTAAGCATGTCTTTGGCAATTGTTGTGGCAAAGCCCAATTGTCAATGTGTGCCTGTAATGTGCCTGAGATGGTGATGGACCTAGAAATAGGTACACTCCATCACTTGTCTGTCATGTTTTCTCCGTGTCTTTAAGTGTGTGTGTTTTGGCGTGCTTGCTTTGTTTGGCATGTTTTTTTCCCCTTATGGAGTGTAAAGACCTACCTGATGATTGCATACTGCATTTTGGGAGGTTTTGCATGTCTTGCGTGTGTGTTGCCCCATATATACAGTGTAAAAACTTGTGCGATGAGTGCATCATGTATTATGGGAGGTTTGTTTACTTTCCAGTACTTGCATTTGCATTTCATATATATGAGAAAAAGAAAGGAAAAGAATCATGCCTATCTTCCATGCATTAATGTGTCTTCCATGCATTTACTGTATTCTCTGTGTTTTGAGTGCTTGTTACTATTTTCTATGTGATTGGCGTGTCTTCTTCGTGCTTGGTGTGTTTGCTGTGTTTGTGACCTTACTTTAATGCATGTATTGGCCTTGCATTTATGCATACATTAAAGTGCAGGCTAAATGTAGCATTGGAAAATGTCCCCTTGGGGGCTTTTCCCTCATAAGGTTTAGCTCCCGAGTCTTTTATATGCATTTAGGACATCTTACTTCATAATTTGGCATCCTGATGGAATGAGCCCTAGGTAACATGACAAATGGGACCTAGGAGGACCCCTTGAGCTTAATCCTACCCAAAATAGGGTGGAGGACTTGGGCACCTGTGCCCTAGTGCTACCCTATTTTGGGGCAGTCCCAATTTTTGGGTGTCGATTTATGACCGTTATTTGGGTCTTATGCTGACATAGTAAGTTTGAATTATGAAAATCTTAGCAAGAGTGTTTGTAGTTGCATATAAAATCATGTTTAGGATTTCATTTTTAAACTAGAAGATCATTATTGTGATATTTATGCATTCTCAAGGTGATTCAATGCTTCCATTGTGTTGCAAGAGTAGATTTGTGTGGTTTTGTGTTTGGAGATTTGAGCATCCATTTCCTCATGGAATGAAGAGCATCTTCTTCCTATGAGATCTCCACTACAAGGTGACATTATATTGTGTTTTCATCATTATTTAATTTGGATTTTTGCTTCTGCCTCCCTAGGCATGCACTATCTATCTGATAAAGGTGTTCAAAGACTTAAGTGTCCTCCAAGGCTTGACTGAGGCAAGCCTCTAAACACCACAACCCTCTCACAAATTTTTCATGGTTACAAGTTACAGGTTGAGGAGTTAGATAAAGTGAAGTTGCAAGAAGGTATCTTGAAGTGTCAGAATTACAGAATAGGAAGAAAATCTACCCCCTATTCTTGGGCATCTGCTCCCTATTCCCTGAAGTTCCATGATGGGAAAATCTCTGAAACAATAGAAACATGTTACAGACTGAGTTTCTAGATCTAGACAAAAACTAGGGCCTTGGACTTGGGCACCCACTCATGTGTCCTTGACTTTTCTGCCTCAAAACCCTAAAGACAAGTACTCTATGATTTGTCTTTTTACATCCCTCTGCAAGAGCTTTTTTTGTAATTCATCTATTTACTATCGTATCTTCAAAATTAGGAATTTAATGGTGAATTAAGCATAAGAGAAGGAAAATTGATAATTAAACATCCTAATCCAAGTTTCCCTATATCTCACAGTGACCTAGGGTATGATTGTGCATTGCCACTCAACCCTAGGTCCTTAAATGTTAAGGGTGAAAGGAGGATTCAAACATCTAACAATTAAAACATTTAAAAATCCAAATTTTTACCCTAAACAATTTGTATTTAACTAATTTTCTCTATTTTATTTTCACTTAACATTTAAAAACTTGGATATTTAAACTCGCTATGTTCCCTGGTGCTCTCATCGACCTAGCATAACAGATTTGATATCAATTTCAAGAAAATTGTAAGAAAATTTCTTGCCTGTGGTTTTGAAGTGTCACGACACCAGTTTTCTCCTACCTCTATTTCTTCCACTTTGTTATTTTAAGGTAGGTTTTGATTTGTTATCATCTTTTCTTCCTTGTTTTCTTATTTTTCCTTTGTTTTTGTTTTGTTTTATTTGATTTTTGTATGTTTTTCTTCATTCCCATAAGACTAGACTCTGTCTAGAATCAAGACCTAGGCTTTCCTATTCTTTTCATAGGATTAGTTATTTTGTTAGGGTTTAGGAGTTATGTTTTAGCTTGAGTTTAGGTGCCCTATTAGATTTAGGAATAGGTTAGCCTTAGTTTTAATGCTTATATTCAATTTTGGGTCCTTAATCTTCCATGAAACATCTATACCAGATGCCTAAATCCTTTATCCCTTCATATCCTAAAATCCTACAATTTGGCAAAGTGTAAAACTTCACATTTCAAGATTTTATAAGTCACATGCACCTTAGAACTTTGTCCAAATTTTTTTTGTCACTACACTTTCTTCATCCCTACTATTGTTTCCTTATGTCACTTTATCCTTCTAGATCTCAAAAACCCATTGGAACACACTTCAAAGTTGAACACTTCAGAATCTGGGTTCCTACAAGGATCATGGACTTTGGTCCATAAATCCTTTGGTTCCTCGGATTCCCATTTCCCTACTTTTATAAGAAAAGACATTCCCATGGACTTTTGGATCCTGGTGGCACTTTTATACTTTATTTTTCCAGTATGAGCTATTGGTGTTGTCATTGATGTCAACAAGCTTGTGCTGTCATTGGTGTCAACTGGTTGAGTAGAGATGAGGTTGTTGCAATAGTATGAGTTGTTTGGTTGAGATAAATTACTAATGATGATTTGGTTACCTTGTAGAGGTGCTAAAGATGTTGAGAGTATGTTTTTGTTTATTGGTTTCCAAGTGCTTTTGAGAAAATTTGATTAATAAAGGAAACAATGTGTTGAATTGACATTTTGGTATACAAAGTTGTGCTTTGGTTTTGCTCCAGATTTCCTCTATGTTGAAGATCTATACTTTTGGTTTGGATATGTTGATTAGAGATGTTCATAGATATTATATTCCAAATTTGATGCTCTGATTCATTGTGTAGAGGAAGTTGTGTTCACCAATGTGTGGACTATGTTTCTGAGTCTTGCAGAGGTGTCTGGGAGAAAATGTTTTGCTCTGCATTTCTCCGCAAACTTGTTTCTGACCTTGTAGTTCTAGAAGTGTGCTTATAAGGTTCATATATTTCTTCTATTGAAGTTTTTCATGGTTTGGTTCTCTAGAAGTTGATTTATAAATATACAGTGCATGTCAGAGATAGTTAAGTACATTGGACAAACATGATAAGACTGTATGGCTGGTAAAAGTTGTTGCAGAGGAATTTTCTAGATTTCAAGATATTTTAGGATTCTCATGGAATATTCTATATTGTGTTGAAGCCTTGCATGTGTTCTAGAAGTTGTCACTAGGTTTGAGGAAGCATGTACTTAAAAGTTTATTGTGTTAACACAAGTTTTACTGACCTTGGGTGTTTACACTAATTGTGGAGCTATTTTGGTGATTGTAGTAGTATGGAGTGGTGTGCTTAGATAAATTTAGATCCAAACTAAGGTGTTTTGTGGTCCACCTTCATTCCTTTCGACCTCAGGAATGCTTAGGTCTAGACCTAATTTGAATCTTCTAGCTTGAGGTGATTTTTCAACCTTGGAGAATCCTCTCAAGGTTGAAGATAGTATAAATAAGTGTCAAGGGATCATGATTAGTGTGCATGTGATGAACATGAAGTGAATAATAGAGTGGTTGAATGTGTGGTGTAGTACAAGCTTTCATGTGTTAGACTACTGGATGCAATGAGTAGAAGGTGTCTAATATTCTTCAATGATGCTATGGAGATGATGTTGGTGTTGTGGTGAATATTGAGCTTCATTGGAACTATACTCCTTGCATATGTTAGATGCAATTATAATAGTTTAACTCTGGTAGCGAGCCATCTCTTCTATCTCTTTCATTTTGGGCAGTGAGCCTTTTGGGAGTGAGCCCTCCGACAGTGAGCCTTTTGTAATTTTGTGTTCATAATACTTTATATTGTGAGCTAATCCTCACCATGGTTTTTCCCTTCTTGGGTTTTCAACATAATAGGTGGTGTTCCCTTGTGTATTGTGTTGTTGTGATTCAATTTTAGTGATTTGCTTTTCATGCTTAATCATCATAACAATTTAAAGGTTAATTGAATTAATGTGGATTTGAATGTGTGTGAGGGTTTTGGAATTTTAAGCTACAACTGATTCACCCCCCCTCTCAGTTGTCTTGTGTATTCAAAAATTGGTATTAGAGCAAGGTTCCTTGGAAGAGCGCTTAACTTCTTGAGGTAGATCTAGGATGACACACAAGAAGGATTTTCCCTAGTTTGATGGATCCAACCATGCTTTATGGAAAATAAGGATGGAAGGTTATCTAATTTCTCTTGGATATGACATTTGGAAGTCTCCAATGGCTTTATATACAATACCTGATAATGGTCCAAGTACTACAAATGAGGTCAAGGCCTATGAAATGGATGGTAAAGAAACATATGTTGTTTTAAGTGGTCTTTCTAATTTTGAATTGGTGAAAGGCATGGTTCTAAAAACTGCTAATGAAATCTAGAAAATGTTAGAAAGTATTCATGAAGGAGATGATAAGGTCAAGCAAGCTAAAATACATAATTTAAGGCTCATGTTTGAGACCATGCGAATGCCTAAAGATGAAAACATTACAAGCTACTTAAAGAGGGTGGATGAAGTTGTCAAATATATCAAAGGTCTTGGTGGAAAGGTGGATGAAAACGAATTGGTATTGAAGGTACTTAGAACTCTTCCTAAAGCTTACAGTCATAAGGTTTTTGCTATTGAAGAATTACAAAATCTTAATCAGTTCAACAAAGATTAGTTGCTTGACACCTTAACTACTTTAAAATAAGAGAATTTGGTACAAGTAGTGCAAAGGCTGAGTCTACCTTCAAGGCTAGCAAATCTGAGAAGATTGTGGAATTATATCAGGAGGATTCAGATAATTTGGAAGCTAATTTTGTGAGAAGAATGAAATTGGGTACTGGTAACTACATTGGTAAGTTGTCTTTCAAGTGTTTCACTTGTGGCAAGATGGGTCATTATGCTTCAAGATGGTCAAAAATAATTTTGAGGAGCAAGAATAGGGAGAACAAAAGTAGAGTGCCAAAGAAAAATAACTTTGTTAGAGAAGATGCAAGTATATTTGATGATGAATCTAATTATGAGAATAATGAGGATAATGAATGTATGTTCATATCTTTAAGAGATGATATTGTTTCTACTAACTTTAGGAAATGTGTGAAGGAAAAGGCTCTGGAGGTAGGTCCTAATACTGAAAGCACTTTGATATCTACTTTTCATACTACACAGGTAAAGAATTATTGGGTTATTGATAGTGGATGCTCAAATCATATGATCGGTGATAAAAGTATGTTTATTAAACTTGAAAAATATGATGGAGGACTAGTTAGATTTGGTGATGATACAACTACTAAGATATGTGGAAGAGGCTCAATTAGTTTTGATGGCAAGCATAATACTAATGATGCTCTTTATGTTAAGGGTTTAAAGCATAACCTCTTGAGTGTTGGACAAATGTATAGAAAATGATACAATCTTGTGTTTCAAGATGGTGGTTGTGAGATCAAAAAAGATTTTAGGACTGTGATAGCTACTAGAAAGAGGACATATGGAAATGTTTATCAACTCAAAGGTGGTGATGGTTATTGCTTCATGAATCAAATCAATAAGAGTTGGCTATGGTATAGGAGATTGTGTCACATTAATTTTGATAGCCTAGTAAGAAATAGTTTTGCTCAAGTTGTGAGAGACTTGCCAAAGATTACAAAGCCTATCAATGTTGTTTGTAAGGAATTCCAAATTGGAAATAAAATAAGTAGTTTCAAAGTAAACAATCAATCTTATATTGGACTATTGGAATTGGTGCATACAGATCTTTTTGGTCCTACCAAGGTAAGGAATTTTCAAGGTGACAGGTATTTCATGCTACTGATAGATGATTATTCTAGAATGACATGGGTTACTTTTCTCAAAGAAAATATGAAGCCCTAGATAAGTTCAAAGCATTCAAAGTCATGGTTGAGAATGAAATGGATATGAGAATCAAATGTTTGAGGTCTGATAGAGGTGGAGTGTTCACCTCCAATAAATTTAACATGTTTTGTGAGAATCATGGAATAAAGAGGCACTTATCTACCCCTAGGACTCCTCAGTAGAATGGAGTGGTTGAAAGAAAGAATAGGACTATTCAAGAGGCTGCAAGGACAATGATAAAGGAAGAAAATCTATTGGAGGTCTACTAGAAAGAACCAATTCATACTATTGTCTATATATTGAATAGAGTGCATGCAAGGGCAAATAGTACAAAGACTCCTTATGAGCTATGGTATGGAAGGATTCCTACTACTAAGTACTTCAGAGTGTTTAGAAGCAAATGTTATATTAGAAGGGATGAAGAAAACCTAGGAAAGTTTGATGCAAGTTTTGATGAAGGTATCTTCCCTAGGTATTCTGCTAAAAGCAAAGCTTACCAACACTACAACAAGAGGTTAAGAAGGATTGTTGAGAGTGTCAATGTTAAAGTTGAAGAAGATCTGCAAAAGAGTTTAGAAGTTAATGGATATGAATTAGATTTAGATGAGTCCTCTTACAGAGAAGAAGAAAATGTTGATGAAAAGGAAGTATAGACTGAAGAAGAAGAAGCTTCAGAAAAGACTCCTAAAAATCCCAACTATGTGCACAAGCATCATTTTGAATATCAAATCATTGGTGACAAGAACAAAGGTGTGCTAACAAGAAGGAAATTTGTTGAATAATAGGTAAATCTATGTTTACTCTATAAAGTTGAACCTAAAATAGTGATTAAAGCATGCAAGGATGAGTTTTGGATTAAGGCTACGGAAGAAGAATGAATCTAGATTGAAAAGAATCAGACTTGGGAACTTGTCTCCATACCAGAAAACAAAAATATGATTGGAATTAAGTGGGTATTCCAAAACAAATTGAATGAGAATGGAGAAGTGGTAAGAAACAAGGCAAGACTTGTGTGCAAAGGTTACTCACAAGTAGAAGGAATATACTAAAACTTATGCTCTAGTGGCATGAATGGAGGTCATTAGGATGTTTTTAGCTTTTGTAGCACAAAAGGATTTCAAGGTATATCAAATGGATGTGAAGTCTACTTTCCTAAATGGTAAACTAGAAGAAGAAGTCTACATAGAACAACCAGTTGGATTTTAGTTGTTAGATAAACTGGATATGGTTTGCAAATTGAAGAAGGCACTATATGGATTGAAGCAAGCCCCTAGAGCTTGGTATGCAAGGTTAGATAAGTATTTATTGTAGTAATATTTTAGTAAAGGTTTTGCAGACAGTAATCTGTACATTAAAGTAGGTAAATATCAAATTCTGATTGTTAAAGTACATGTGGATGATATAATCTTTGGAGGAAACAAAGGTATGTGTAAGAGCCATGTAGATGAGATGTAGA
Source organism: Cunninghamia lanceolata (assembly GCA_027924645.1). Lineage (NCBI taxonomy): Eukaryota > Viridiplantae > Streptophyta > Pinopsida > Cupressales > Cupressaceae > Cunninghamia > Cunninghamia lanceolata. The sequence goes on from BSBN01000111.1 coordinate 903,089, forward strand.
AATAATTTGAGATGTTGATGTGTGGAGAAATGAACTTCTTCCTTGGGCTATTGATCAACCAGACAGATAAAGGTATTTTCATTTCACAATCAATGTATGTTAAGGAAATATAAAAGAAATTTGGAATGGAAGATTCTAAACTAGTATGTATCCCTATGACAACTAGTTGCAATCTAAAAAAGAATAATGGATCACATAAGGCTAATCAGAGCAAGTATAGGTCAATGATTGGAGGATTGTTATACTTAACTACTACTAGACTAGATATTATGCTTGTAGTTTGTCTTATGGCTAGATTTCAAGAATATCCTAGAGAGTCACTTATTGCAGCTATGAAGAGGATATTTAGATAATTAAAGGGCCCTCTAGATCATGGATTGTGGCATCCAAAGGATAATGACTTTACTCTAAGTGCTTACACAGATGTAGATTGGGTTGGATGAGTAGATGACATGAAAAGTACAAGTGGTGGTGCATTCTTTCTTGGAGACAGAGTGGTGTCATGGTTAAGTAAGAAGAAAGATTCAGTATCTTTATCTACTATAGAGGCAAAATATATTGCATTAGTATCTTGCTGGACACAAATGTTGTGGATGAAGAAAACTTTGAAGGATATCAGTATTGTATATGATGAGCCAATTCCTATCTTCTGTGATAATACTAGTTCTATTAACATTTCAAAGAATTCAGTGATGCACTCAAGGCAAAAGATATCTCAATCTGGTATCACTTTCTAAGAGAGAAGGTTGCAAAGAATGAAGTGAAGCTTGAGTATGTTCCTAAAAAGGATCGGGTTGCTAATATATTCTCCAAGGTTCTTCCTAAGGATGCATTTGAGTGTCTCCAAGAGAAGTTAGGGGTTACTGCCCCTCCTTCTTTGAACTAGATGCATAAGGAGATGCATCAGTCTAGTGGTTTCCAAGATTCTTTCTTTAATATGTATTGATTTTGAAGGCTACCACTCAGGAGGAGTAGGTAGTGATTGTGATGGTTGCTGCAGTAACGAGGAGTAATTTCTAATGTTTGGTTTCTTCTAAGGGGGAGTAAGTTCTAATGTTTGGTTTCTTCTAAGGGGGAGTATGTAGAATAGTAAAAGAAATGATGTTGTAGAGCAATAGTGAGTAGATACAAGTTTGAATGGTTGAGAGAGGTGTATTCCTTTTCCATTGATGTCAAAGGGGGAGAGAGAGCAATGCGAAAAATAAGAAAAAGGAGAGAGTTAGTTGTTAAGAAGAGAGTAGCAAGCTGAGGGGGAGAAAGAAGGAAAATGGAAGAGAGTTGGTATGGAGCATAATATTAAGGATGATGATGTATTGATGGCTTTTCACATTATGTGTTTCCATCAATGACAAAGGAGGAGATTGTTGCAAGTATGAGTTATCGGTGATGTCATTGATGTCAACAAGCTTGTGTTGTCATTGGTGTCAACTGTGTCAATTGGTTGACCAAAGATGAGGTTTTTGCAATATTATGAGTTGTTTGGTTGATATGCCTTGTTGATGATGATTTGGTTACTTTGTAGAGGTGTTGAAGATGTTGAGAGTATGTTTTTATTGGTTGGTTTCCTAGTGCTTTTGAGAAAATTTGATTAATAAAGGAAATAGTGTGTTGAAGTGGCATTTTGGTTTACAGAGTTGTGTTCTAGTTTTACTTTGCATTTCCTCTATGTTGAAGATCTATCTTTGTCGTTTGGATATATTGATCAAAGATGTTCATAGATGTTATATTCCAAATTTGGTGCTCCAGTTCATTGTGCAGAGGAAGTTGTGTTCACCAGTGTGTGGACAGTGTTTCTGAGTCTTGCAGAGGTGTCTAGGAGAAATTATTTTGCTCCACATTTCTCCACAAACTTGTTTCTAACCTTGTGGTTCTAGAAGTGTTCTTATAATGTTCATATCTTTCTTCTATTGAATTTGTTCATGGTTTGGTTCTCCGGAAGTCAATTTCTAAAGATACAGTGCATGCTAGAGATAGTTAAGTACACTGGACAAACATGATAAGACTGTATGGCAAGTGAAAGTTGTTGCAGAGTAATTTGCTAGATTTTAAGGTATTTTAGGATGCTCATGGAATATTCTAGATTGTGTTGAGGCCTTGCATGTGCTCTATAAGTTGTCACTGGGTTTGAGGAAGCATGTACTTAAAATTTTATTGTGTTAACACAAGTTTGGCTAACCTTGGGTATTTAAAGTAATTACGGAGCTACTTTTGTGATTGCAATAGTGTGGAGTGGCATGCTTGGATGAATTTAGATCTGAAATAAGGTGTGTTGTGGTCTGCCTTCACTCCTTTCCACCACAAGAATGCTTAGGTACAAACCTAATTTGAATCTTCTAGGTTGAGGTGATTTGCCGACCTTGGAGAACTCTCTCAAGGTTGAAGACAGTATAAATAAGTGTCAAGGGATCATGATCAATGTGCACGTAATGAACATGATGTGAATAATAGAGTGGTTGAATGTGTGGTGCAATACAAGCTTTCATGTGTTAGACTACTAGATGCAATGAGAAGAAGGTGTTTATTATTCTTCAGTGATGCTATGGAGATGATGTTGATGTTGTGGTGAATATTGAGCTTCATTAGAACTGTACTCCTCGCATATGTTAGATGCAATTATAACAATTCAACACTAGCAGTGAGCCATCTATTCTATCTCTTTCATTCTGAGAAGTGAGCCCTTTGTTAGTGAGCCTTTCTTTTGGGAAGTGAGCCCTCTGATAGTGAGCCTTTTGTAATTCAGTGTTGATACTACTTTATATTGTGAGCTATTCCTCACCATGGCTTTTCCTTTCTTGTGTTTTCCATGTAAAATCTCATGTTCTCTTGTGTGTGGTGTTGTTGTGATTTAGTTTCTGTTGTTTGCTTTTCATGCTTAATCATCATAATAGTTTAAAGGTTAATTAAATTAATGTGGATTTGAATGTGTGTGAGGGCTTTGGAATTTTAAGCTACAATTGATTCACCCCCACTCTTAGTTGTCTTATGCATTCAACACTTTATCCCTAGGTTCTTGATCCTTTTAGATTCTAGATTATTGCTCTAAAAGAAGCACATGTCAGAATCCCAGGTTTCTTTGGTACTTACACACCTAGGTTCCACATCCTTGTGTTCTCCCAAAACCTAATTCCCCACCAAAGACCAAAATATTTAGATTTTCACAAATTCAATAGATTTTAATACTATAAATGGACTAATACAAGGTTTTATTAGTTTTGTAGGAACTCCTCATGCCTAAGAAGCTAGGCAAATTCCCCCTAAGCATGAACTGTTAGTTCCAAAGAGCTCTTAAGGCTTCCAAGTTCATCTCTGATTTACAAAACATTACTGGTGTTGATCTAGATCATGTAATCATAGAGTAGTTCAACAAAGATGTATTTGGAGATAACCTTACTCAAAGGGATAGAATTCTAGTAGAATCAAGACTTGCACATGTGACAGTTTTCCTGATTGTAGTTTAGTGTCCTGAGTTGATACTTACATGTGCACAACATTACCATCTAGTTGACAGAAAATACTATGATGTAGAGTACAACATAATCTTGGATATCACCCTATTATGATTAGAATAACCTTTGACCTCCCACCTCATACACATTAGGAATATTGATAGAAGAACAATCTCAAATAGCCTTTGAAGACCATCATAATGACAATTTTGTACATTTGAATATACAATGGATTTAGAAGGAAAGGAACTCTATGGCAAAGATCCCAATGAACATAACTAGAACAAATTTTCAATCTAAGGTTGGGGACATAATTACTTTTCTGAATAGGGCAGTGAGTGCAAGATCATGATGGGCCAAACAATGGCAATGGAGAAAAAACTCGCTGGATGAAAAAGTGCTAACATTTAGACTAATATTTAGATTTGGATGGAAAGGATGTTAATATTTCTCACTCAAATATGGATTCCCTCCAAGAATATCTTAGGATTATATCATATTTAGGCAAGTGGGAGTCACAAAATGGTGCAGGGCACCTTGTAAACTTCATGCCTCCATGAGGCAATTTTGTAAATTTTGAGCTATTGGTTGTATTTTGTTTGTAATGAGGTCATATTTGGACCATATCTATTGCATTTGAGTCATTTGAATAGGTTTCTAGGTAAAGTGTGGGGTCAAGTTGTCAAATATTGTCAAACCTTGCAAATATTGTCAAATTTGCAAAAGTGCAAGAAATGGAATATGAAGAGTCACTTTGTAAAGGAAAGGGTTTTGGTCATTGGAAACTCAAGGGCTGATGTAATATGTTTTAAAGAGCCTTGTGAGGGTGAGAAAGGAGAGTAAACATTGTATCTTGAAGCAATTTTGAATAAAAGTACCTTGTTTCTACAGATTCAACCTTTTTTTTTCCTATTGGTTTTAAGGGTTTGAGAGTCTAAAAAAGTAATAAAAGGCCATTCCACCAATGAAAAACCTTTGTAAATAATTGGAATGGGTAGTTTAGGTTGTTTTTCAATTTGATAATGCTTGCAGGTGTAGGGGAAATCTAGTTACATGAATTTGTTGTTGTTCTAGTTGCTTTTTCATGATTTGTATGCTTAATTTGATGGCGAAGAGTTGGGATTTGAAGAAAGGGCAATGGTGAAGGATGGAAAATAGTTTAGTAAGCTTATACAGACCATATTTGATGTCTCTGAGGTGTTAGTGATGTGAGTAGAGGCCTATAGTCTAAAGATCAAATAAACCCTCAAGCAAATAAGCCTAATTAGGCCTATAGGACAGCAGGATAGTCATTTTTATGAGGTTACTTTACAAAAAAAACCTTATCTAAGTTTTAATTATGTTGAAGAAGGATGAAAAGGGTATCTAAAAATGGTTTTAGGTTGTGGGTTTGAGTTTTTTATTGCAAGTTATGGCAAAAATACCTTGTTTGTTGCCCTAATTAGGCCTATTTACATAATTACCAGTCAATTTTAGAGGACTTCATTCCAAAGTAACCCCATCCCAAATAAAAATATGTTGTCAAACAACCAAATTGGTATCTAAAAAGGTAAATGGTTTGTGGGTTTGAGGTTTGCTCCAAAAGATATGCTAAAAAAACCAAGTTTTGAGGCCTACCAGGGAAAGGGGACAGTCATGAATGAAAGACTATTGTTTTTTTGTTTCAAAACTCCAAAGGTGAATTGTTTAATTAGTTTGGGGATTTTAGATGCTTCTGCATCACAAAACTTGCCAAAGAAACTTGTAAAACCACCCACTTAGCGTTATCCTAAAATTTTCCACAATTTCATCCTTGAAGTTGACAAACTTTTTTGTAACTAAATTTAATCAAATGAAAAGGGTTTTTAGAGGAAGCTATTAAGATTCTGAAAATATAATATATGCCTCATAATAATTTTAATAGGTAATTATTATTAAATTTCTCTATATGCTATGTCTAATTTTCTAATAGATATACATATTGAAAAACATCCATAACTTTCAACATATTAATCCTTTTTTAAATCCAAAAGATATGTCACATTCTAGGATTTATTGAGTATACAGTAAAATTTAAAATTTTTGAGTATCATATATTTTTGACTAAGTTAGGTTGGCTGGAAAATTAATTTTTAATATTTTATAAAAACTTCAAAATAAAAAATTCATAAATAATTATTTATTTACTTTAAAAATTCCAAAAAATATGCATCACATCCGCTTGTGTGTCCTTTAATTAAATCCAAATCACAAAGGAAAAATATTATCTTCTTCTCATACTTAGGTTGGCTGGAATGACACCTACTTTTTATGCTTTTCTGAAAAATTTAAGTAGTCCTTCATTGAAATATCCAATTTTCACCAAACTATTTTTAAAATTTTCAAAAAAAAAAGTAGCCCATAAACTACATTCAATTTGTTACAATTTTTATTACTACCTTATTTCTAGATTGTGTAGATAACTCATTCAATTTTTGACATGAAGTTACTTAAGTTTATTTTTCACATTTACATTTCCATTTAGGGGTAGTGTTTGACCCATCATGATCCTGCACTCTGGCCTTAGGCAAAGATGAGGGCAAGACATAAAATACTAGGATTTTCTAATAAATCAATGTTATTCTAAAGAATGAGAATTTCCTTTAATAGGGGCAAATTCTATCTAACAACCTGCATGCTCAACTCACCATAGTGGTCAATAGCAAGAAGTTCTATATTACTTATTATATTATTTATGTAGTAGCAAGATTACTTCCTAGGGTTGACCACCAAAGGTGTGAGAAGTGAAGCTTCAGGATGAAGTAAGATCTATGACTATTATCCTCAACTAGAGCATAAAGAAGCCAAAAAATGTTATAAAAGAGTTAATGATGCCTTTATGTCACAATTAGAATTTTAACATGAGACATCAGGGAAAGGATGTCAGTACAAGATATGGACCTTGTAAGGCATTGAGGATAGTGGTTTATCCAATTCCAAAGGTCAAGTTATATAAGAATATCAGGATTTGACAAGGCTACTTACCTCCTACAAAGACATTACAATGATAACCTAGTCCTAATGGAGTTTTCAAGGAAAATGCTTGAATTCTATTTGAAGTTATTAGGAAGGCATAAGGTAGGAGTTCAATATACATTTAATCTAGGATTTTATTCATGACCTAATATCAATGCTGCAAAGGTAGCTAATGAGGAAAGGGAGACATTAAATCTCAAATATACTTTCCAATGAACTATTTTGACCCCTCTAGTAGGCTCAGGAAGTTGTTTAGCACATCAATGAATGAGCATGATCCCTCTTTAGGGGATTTTTGGGCTAATTGTAAAGATGATTATGAAGTAAGAAAGAGGGGCTAAGTATAGGTTTCCAGCCTACCAAATAGAGGCCTTCAAAATCAAAGGGGATGTGCCTGAATAATTGTCAAATGATGGTCATACATTGAATCTAGCTTATGACATGAAGAAGGTTGATAATGATCCTTTGTCTAATATACATTAGTCTTTAAAGGAGAATTTGTCCATTGAGTCTATAAGACACATTTTTTTTTTGTATTTGAACCATTTTTGTCTAGATGCCAGAATTACCCAATTGGAAACATCCAAAGGCAAAGGAAAGAGAGATAAAAGGCAAGAAACTAAACAACCAACTTCCTCTAAGACTATAGTGTATAAGAAAAGGAAAAGGGATCCTAGCATAACAAAAATGAGAGGGTGTATTGACACTACCTCCACAGAGCAAGTAGTAGGCATGGTTCATGAAGCTTATCATATAGAACAACTTACTTATAATACTATAGAGGCAAGAGTTGTATCTAGTCTTTGAGTAACTCATATAAAATGAGTACTCCCAGCAGGGGAAGCATTAGGTCAATTTCCAGGACAGGGAGAAGAATAGTAACAACAGGTCAGTCAAGAGCCTGAGAAAGAGACAAATAAATAATCCATGCATGCATTTGTGCCTCCTCCTTCAAAACAAAAAGAAAATAAAATATTGGAGGTATCACAAGAAAAAAGGGTAGAGAAGGTAGTTGATGAAAAGATTCATATCATGCACTCTCCACCAACGGGCCAAATTATTGACACCCCAAAGAATTCTCCTAGAAAACATACTTCTCCTCTTGAGAAACATCAAGAAGAAGAAATCTTGAAACAATGAGAGGTAAATAATCCTCAGTTACCACAAGATGAGAGTTAGATTCCTATAGAGAAAATTGAACAAGGAGTCAACAAAGAAGCTTCCATTCCTCAAAAGGAATAGCAAGAATATTTTTTTGAGAAAGAAGCTAATCAAATGGAGATTGATCAATAAAATTCAACTACTCAAAAGGATACCTCCTATTGGCAAGAGACACTGCTTCGGTATGGATCTGTATATTGTCATTGATGGCAACAAAGTTTAGAGATACTATCACCATGACAGGAAAGGATATCTCCAAAAGAACATATTAGATTCTAGGTCCGGTTGACAGAAAATGGCTAAGTATGGAAAGTATGTAGAGTAGAGGACAGTAAGCTAGACAGTATACCTCTGCAATTGCAGACTTGCAGATACAGTTCAAGTATGATGTTAGTTGGTGTTTGATAGTGTTATGCCTCAGAGATTAAGTCTTGATTCTCTTCGAAAGTCATCTTGAAGAAATATCTAAGCCTGGGCAATCAAAGGTTTAGTAGGAACAGTGAACAGGGTCTACTGCAATGTTCAACATTCCTCTGTAGATAAGTATTTTATTATGCAGTTGCAAGGTGTTGTAAACACTTATATGAAGTGTCTTATTCTAGAGTTAGAGGATCTGAAGTTCATTGAAAGGATAGCTACAAGCTGCTAAGTATTGACATAGTGTTTAATAGAGTTTGACAGAGACAAAGTCTGAGTTCTGATGGTTCGCATCTCTCCACAAGATGATAAGCTGCCTTATGGTTCTAAAGGTAAGATTGGGAATGTGTAAAGAGTCCTTGACTTGATTTTGGAAGTGTTTTGTGATCAGCAATAGAAGTTGTAAGTCAGCAGATGAAGTTGTTATGTATGTTCTTAAGGAACAGGTCAACTGGTGAGACAAATCATTGTGGGGAGTAGAGTTAATGTTTGGAGCATTTATTTAAGCAATTGAAATATTAGAGCCAGCCTATATGAATAGGTTTGGGAGAAGATTTGGGTCCATGTGACACATAGTGCATTAGATTGAGTGATAAGGTACATCTTTTTATGTAAACATTTCACTTCTTGGATGCTGACCTAATTATGGATTAAATCATGATGCGGATATATATAAGAGAAATGAATTTCAATCAAGCTAGAGTGGTGGTATGTGTGTGATGTGAAGATGTGAATAGTAGAGCAGCGTTAGAAGATCAGCAGCAATGAAGAATTGGGATTCAGAATACAGTTGTTAAATTACTGTACCCTGGCATAGTGGAAGATGCTTAATAACTACTCAGTTATTATGTGTGATTTGATTGGAAGCAAGTTTTTACCATCAAGACAGTAAGCTAGCAGTGAGCCTTCAATAGGGTTTAACAATCCTCATTGTAATCTTGCTAGGTTTAGGGTTGAGGCAGTGAATCTACTAAATCTAGTTGTACTTCATGTCTGTAAGCCAGCATGTTCGAGGCTCGTGGAGTGACCAAGCCTAAACATCATTTCTATAAAGATTGCAATATATTTATGAGAGCTAATCCTCTCTGTTGTTTTTCCCTCTTTGTGTTTTCCACGTAAAAATCTTGGTGTTATGTGTCATGCTTTTGTGGACGCCATTTAGTTGTATATTTTACTTCTATTGGATTTTTATTTTGAAATGGTTAAAAGTAAAAGTATATGAAAAGATTTATAGAATATTGATTCACCCCCCCTCTTAGTGTTCCTGACATTCAACAATTGGTATCAGAGCAAGGTTCCTTGGAAGAAGTTTAACAACTTAAGGAATATCTAGGACAGTGTAATCATGGCAACAAGAAGGTGTGGAAATTATGAGAGATACAATCAACTAGAAGTAGCTCTAATGGATCTTGAAAATTATGAAGCAGAGGTTAGAAATCTAAAGGAGAATCTAAAGCAAGCTGATGGATGTATCTTAAAGCTGAAGGAGCAAGTCAAGAAATTCAAAGAAAGATACATAGAAGTTAGTGACCAATTGCTATCAGTAAATAAAGCCCTAGAAGATTTGGAAGAAGTTACAAAAAGAACAAAAGTAGAAGATGATTTGAACTTGATTGTGAAAAATAGATTAGAAGATTGTGTAAAACTTGAAAAAGAAATTATAAGTTTGAAAATGGATCTGGAAAAGGCCAAAAGTTTTGAAGAAAAATTTAGGATAAGTACTGCCAAGATTGATGAAATGATTGCTAGTCAGAGGAATGCTGATGACAAAAATGATTTAGGATTTGAGAAAGGAGAAAGCTCAAACTCTAGGCAAATAAGCACTGAGCCAAGACAAAACAAAGGATACCAATTTAGAAATCAAAGAAGAAGACCTAGAAGACCTCCGGTCAGACAACCAAATGCTCAAAGGTACCCATATTTTAATGGATATTGTAATTCATGTAATAAGTTTGGTCATAAGGCCCCTCAGTGTAGAAGTAGAATAAATCAAAAGACTCTATTATTCTTTGGTCAGTGTTTCAAGTGCAAGAAAATTGGTCATAGAGTTGTTAATTGCAAAATCAAAGTAAGTCAGAATCCTATTAGGTACAATGCATGCTATAAAATGGGACACAGATCAAATGAATGCAGAAGTTCAGTAAGAACTAATCTTCAATATATTAGGAATAGTCAATCCTTCAATGGAAAGTGTTTTGCATGCAATAGATTTGGACATATGACTAATCAATACAGATCAAATTCAATCAATGAAAGGAATCAAGGTCAAAAGAATGTAGTGTACTTTAATTGTAACAAATTTGGACATGTTGCAAGGTTTTACAGAAGCAGGAAAGAGAAGAGAAATTGCTACTTTAAAGAAGGGAAAACAGAGTAGAAGAATGAAAAGGGAAAAGAGAAATTTGATCCTGTTGAAACCAAGAAAGAAATGAACAAGGTATGGATCAAAAAAGGAGCAATTGAAGTTAGAGATCAATCTGCACCAATATCCGGTGCAAATACCTACTTCAAGAAGTAAACTGAGAACTCTAGCTCAGGGGGAGTAGTGTAAAAAATTCAAATCCCCCAACCAGAAATTGGGTGTCAGAATCCGACATGAAGATGTATCATGGAATCTAATGTGACACACCTATTAGAAGAAGAACCAAAAGAAAAGGAATTAATGCGGTATATTGCGGAGCAATCTTAAATAATTACATTCTATAGATAAGGGTTTTAGCAGCTTTTTGAAATGAGCATTTGATGATAATTAGGTCAGGCCATGCAGAGGATAAAAGTAAAATGTTAGGTTTCAAAAGTCACTTTGCACTTGGAACTATCAGAAATTTATAGAGATCAAAGCTAACTTGAGCAACGGCAATCAAAATTTGAAGCTTTCGGAGAAAGGAAACCCTAACTCAGCAAAACAAGGTATTTTCATTAAATCTCATTTTCTGAATCTGTTGAATCTTTACTATGGAAACTCCACAAATTGTAGATATCACCAAGCACCATTGAACTAAGTTTAAGAATCACCCTTACAAGGCAACAGAAGTGCATCAATGGGTGCATTCTCAAAGATACCCTATGGAGTCTTGTATGTAGAAGATATTAGGGCATACATCCATGTGACCCTAGATGTGCTTGGTGGCAGGAATTTCTTAGACCTATTTGTAAAACACCTATGCAATGATCAATTTGATCTAAAGGAAGAATATAAAGCCTTAAAAGAGAAGAAATTCATCTAGTATGCAGAGTTTCATGCATTCGCAGAGGACGGATAGGTCCGATATGTTCTTAGTCAGATTCATAATGAATTTGTGTGGTTGGGAAAAGAGAAACCTTTCAAAATAGCAAAAGAGGCAATTCAAACAATCACTAGACTAAACTCCACTAGAGGAGTACCATTATTAAAAGTAGTTAAGAATCAAACAATTACCGATGCTACCAGAGAGCAATTTGAAAAAAGGGCATTGGCAATAAATGATATCACTGATCCTGTAGTAAAATTTGCCTCAATGGTCATAGGTTATAAAGTCTACTTCTGAAATCGGGAGAATTTAGTTTCTAGTACCACAATATACATAGTATATCAAATGATCAAGGAGAATGCAGACTATAATCTATGCGAACTGCTGTGAACCTGACTACTGGAGAATTTTAAGAAGACAAAAGAAGGCAAAAACTACTCATTCAAGTATGGTACGCTAATCATCTATTTATTCTTCTATTTTTTGAATGAATTCGCTAATCATCAGGGATTGATTTGGTTGAGTAACAAACCAGTAGCAATGCAAATTAGAAATTGTCTTAACAACTTGGGAAGTCATAATGAGCAAAGAGCAGCCCTGTGGGGATTTTTCAAGAATTTTCAAAGCATGATGCACTGTAGAGAAAGAATTCTTGAGAAAATTGTTAACAAGTACAAGGATAAAATTTACTTCATGGTCACTAAGGATCAATGTTTAATGGAGGCTGTGGAACCATGAACTGTGGGTAATGCCCATGGGTTATGAGGTAGATGAACAAATTCAGGAAAATTATGCCCAACATCTTCTTAGAAAACCAAAAGATATCAAAGAAGAAAGGTTTGGAACATATGAGGAGTTTGTCAGTGAAACTCCATGTTGAGCTTAGACAAGTTGAGAAAAGTGAGAAAAGAGGTTGAAGAAATTGCCACAAGGTATGGCATTACTAAAGAGCAGCTTAAGGAATCAAGAGAAAAAGCAGAGAAAGCAAAGAAGGAAAAACAAAATCATCAAGCTAAGTTTCCAGAAGAATCTATAAAGAAGCCAAGATAGGTTAAAGTTACTCAAAGGTCTACCCAAAGCTCTGCCATTTCATCCAGTGCAACATCATCAAAGAAGCCCTCTTAAAAGGACACAAAGAGGAAGAATATGAAAGGAAAAAGATTGTATGTCAATATGGGAGAAAAGGATGAAGAAGAGATAAAATCAGATGAAGAGATAAAGAAAATGAAAGATGAGTCTACCAAAACCTCCAAAAGTAGAAAGGAGAAGTCATCTAGAGAGAAGACACCCAGAAAAAGATAGAAAGTAGATAAATTGCATGCCACACTAAAACTTGAAGATGTATTGAAGTCTGTCACTATTGATGGTAATCTCAAACCTATGGCAGAATTTTATGATGATTACAATGATGCTGATAAAAGGATTTTGGAAGAAGCCACTATAGAGTATCTAAACATATACAATAGAGCCCTCATTGAAATAATTGGTGACCTCTCGAATACCTTGGGTAGTATCCTATCAGTTAGAAAAGAAACTACTATGGCAAAAGATATGGAGCTCAGAGAATATACATTGATAAAGTTATGTATAGATACTACTCCAAATGAGAAGAGAAGAATCTCCAAGGCACTTAATAATGAATTCAGGTCAAAGAAAAGAATGAATGCATTAATGTTAAGAGAAGTTGACAAAGTTGTCAAGGAAAAAAAGGAAATAATTCTAGACGTACTAAAGAAATACAATATTTCCACTATCTATGATAGTGAGGGAACAAAGGATGAAGATACAATTCTACTGAAAACAAGCCTTGATCAAGGTCCAAATCAAGCCTCTGACACTAACACATTGAATATGGGTAGAACTAAAATAGATCTGTCTCCTGAGCAACAAGCTGAAGATGTAGAAGATAGGGAACAGTCAACGAGCACTACACCAGTACAAAAAATTAGAACAACAAGAAAATATAGACATAAATCCTCCAGAACAAAGTCAAGAAGAATTGTTTGAGAGAGCAAGAGACACTACAGGTGTCTTGGTTGGTGATGAAAGGGAACAAGTTGCAGATGAGTCCAAACTTCTTTGAGGACCAATCAATTTGGATTCTTTATCACCTACACAAAACTTCAAATTAGTCTCCATTTTTCAAGCCAAGGCACAAGAAGAAGTGCTGAAATCTCATGATAAAAATAGCAAATTGATCCATGATGCAACAATTGTTCTAGAAAAGTTGATGCCATCATTTCAGAAAGATATCTCATTATCTCCTATTGATAATCTCCAAGAGTTATTGAAATCTATAAGTACACATTTTGAGTCATTTGAAAAATCTAAAAAAGCAAAAGTTAGAAAAGAATTTTATGATAGGAGACTGGTAGAGCTAAAGACCATGATAGCTTGAGATGAAACCTCATTAGATAAAGGCATCAAGATAATATAAAGCACCATTGAAGAAGCCAGTAGAATATACAAATTTTGTCTATCTTGGCCAAAAATCACAAAGGAGCTAGAAAACAAAATAAAAAACTTTGAAATCAAACTACTAAATATCTCTAAAACTTATAATCCAGCAGTGGAGTCGATGAAGGCAAAAGAAACACAAGTTGCCAATATTCATAATGATTTATACACTCTAATGAAGAAAAGGGGAGATATTAAAGATAGGTTGTGCTAGTTAAAAGAACTGATAAGTCCAAAAATTGATTCCATGACCTTTCTAGTCGATGAGGCCTTGAAATCTCAAGCACTAGTTGATACACCATCTAATGTCCAAAAAGCAGAACAATTAGTATTTTTGCTGAGTGGTCACATCCTTATTCTGGATAATGCAAGGATTAGATGGAATGGAGAAATAGCTACAATAAAGGCTATCTATAGTGACATTTTGCCTTTAGTCACAAATTAAGATGAAGAATGAAAGGAAGCTAGGTGTGCGGAAAATGCTTCCTACACTAATATAATGAGGAGAGGGCTATGCAAATTCAACTTTATCCTAACTATTACAGCAATGTTAAACCATTAACATGAGATATTGCAGTAATACACATACACACAGAAAGTAGACAGAAGAGAGAGACAAGATATACATGGGGAAAACCCTTACGGGTGAAAAACCCCACACTCCAAAACACAGCTCAAATGTATTAGAGTAAACAATAACATATTACAATATAGTTTCAGAGCCAATGCTCCTTCAGGAGTCTTCGAATGTCGAATCTGGAGATATTCTAGTAGCATAACAGTACTCATACCAAAATTTATCTATCTCCCATCCAAGCACCTATTTATATAGAGTTTACAAGGCAAATATGGAACCTTCTAGAGATGGGCGTCCATCTTGGACTGATGCCCCAAAACCCACGCCTAAGGACACTTGTCCAACATCTCATCCTGAAGTGGGTGCCTGGTCCCAAGATAGGTTATGACAGATGCTCTTACGCACTTGATAGTTGTCATAGAATCCGTCATACAATGACTAAAAATATCATATTCCTCTTACATGTCATAACCTCCCTTAACTGCCCAAAGATGCCTTTCTCTCGTGCAGAGATACTCACCGACACTTGTCATTAATTAAAAATCATTTAAGGTTTCAGGGGCGTTGCCCCCGAGCCCCCACGAGGGCGTTGCCCCTGTACCTCGCAAGGGGCTATGCCCCTTGACCCTGTCTTGGGGGCGCTGCCCCCAAACCCCCGTTAATTATTCAAGGGGGAAACTGCGGCTGCCAAAGTCACCAAAATTTGCCCTGCTACATATACACAAGGTTCTGAATATGCTAACTCAACATGGGATAAATAAATACAACATTAGGAATTTGCAAAGGTTGAGGCACCTTAATTCCCAACAAAGATTGCACTTGTAAATATGCAACAGTTTACAAAATTTTAAGTTTTTGACAAATTTTTGGCTCTAGATCACACCCTTTGCCATTGATGTCAAAGAGGGAGAAGTAGATTAGTGAAAAATGGATAATCATCTCAGAGGAGCAAGAAATTATAGTGTATATAGTAAGGGGGAGCAGTCAGGCATTTTTCACTAAGTGTTGCCATCAATGCCAAAGGGGCAGATTGTTGGCAAGATACACTACTCCAGTATGGATCTATATGTTGTCATTGATGGAAACAAATCTTAGATATCCTATCACCATGATAGGAAGAGATATCTCTGGAAGAATATATTAGAATCTAGATTTGGTTGACAAAAAATGGCTAACTATGGAAAGTATGTAGAGTAGAGGACATTAAGCTGGATAGTATGCCTCCGTAATTGAAGACTTGCAGATACAATTCAAGTATGATGCCAGTTGGTATTTGATAGTGTTATATCTTATAGATTAAGTCCTTATTCTCTAAAAGTCATCTTGAAGAAATATCTAAGTCTAGGCAATCAGAGGTTTAGCAAGAACAGTGAACAAGGTCTAGTGCATAGTGGTCCGCATTCCTCTATAGATAAGTATTTTGTTATGCAGTTGCAAGGTGTTGTAAACACTTATATGAAGAATAAGATCTGAAGTTCACCGGAAGGATAGCTACAAGCTGCTAAGTATCGGCATAGTGTTTAACAGAGTTTGACAGAGATAGAGCTTGAGTTCTGATGGTCTGCATCTCTTTGCAAGATGATATGGTGCCTTGTAGTTCTAAGGGTAAGATTAGGAATGTGTAAAGAGTCCTTGACATGATTTTGGAATTGTTTTGTGATTAGTAGTAGGAGTTGTAAGTCAACAGATGAAGTTGTTATGCATGTTCTTGAGGAACAGGCTGACTGGTGAGACAAATCATTGTGGGGAGTAGAGATTATGTTTGGAGGATTTATGTAAGCAATTGAAAGATTAGAGTCAACCTATACGAACACATTTGGGAGAATATTTGGGTCCACATGACACATAGTACATTGGATTGAGGGACAAGGTACATCTTTTTATGTACACGATTCACTTCTTGGATGCCGACCTAATTATGGATTAAATCATGATGTGGATATATATAAGAGCAATGAATTTTAGTTGAGCTAGTGTGGTGGTATGTGTGTGATGTAAAGATGTGAATAGTGGAGCAAAGTTAGAAGATCATCAGTGATGAAGACTTGGGATTTAGAATACAGTTGTTAAATGACTACACCCTAGCATAGTGGCAGATGCTTAAGCAGTACTTAGTTATTATGTGTGATCTAATTAGAAGCAACTTTTTATCTTCAAGGTAGTAAGCCAGTAGTGAGCCTTCAATAGGGTTTAATAGCCCTCATTGTAATCTTGCTAGGTTTAGGGTTGAGGCAGTGAGCCTGCTAAATCTAGTTGTACTTTATGGATGTAAGCCAGCATGTTCCATGCCCGTGGAGTGACCAAGCTTTAACATCATTTCTTTAAAGATTGAAATTTATATTTATGAGAGATAATCCTCTCTGTGGTTTTTCCCTCTTTGGGTTTTCCACGTAAAAATCTTGGTGTTATGTGTCATGATTTTGTGGATGTTGTTCAATTGTATATTTTTCTTCTATTGGATTATTCTTTTGAAATGGTTAAAAGTAAAAGTATATGAAAATATTTATAGATCACTAATTCACTCCCCTCCCTTCTTAGTGTTCCTGACATTCAACACCTCCCTGGTATAAGAGCATGTCCAAGAGGAAATTATAGTGGAGGATATGCATGAAGAGGAAGATGTGTATGATTAGATGGATCAGGATAGGCCCCATAATGGCCCATTAAAGAATATTTTGGAGGAGGAAAAATCACTCCTTAATCAAACATGTTAATCAAGGGAACTTTTCTCTACAACCAGACTAAGATTCTACTTAGTTTTCTATTATCTACATCTCTAGATAGATTAACACCAATAGAACCACTTTACGCTAATTGAAATGGAATAAACTAGACTAATTGCTTGAAAAGAAAGGAAACAAATAATAGAATGTTTGAAATATACTTCTATAGATAGAAAGTCAAAAAAGTGAATACAAAAATGAAAAGAGGAATAATAGAGGAACTTGGTACCAAAGACTAAAGTTCACTACCCCAAATGACAGCATGCCACATGGACATCTATGCTAAGCTTTGGCATCCTCAAATTTGGAAAAATAAAAAATACTCATATTTGTTTGATCAACTGTCACCTACATAACATGACAATAAACAAAGAAATAATCAAATAGATCTCTAGGTAACAAGAAATGAACTAAACTAAGGAAATGTATATAATATCTTTAAAATAAATGAACTGAAGAACAATGAAATGAAGTGGGTTTGATTAAGAGGATGCAAAACCAAAGATAGAGAAAGAAGTTATACACCCAAATCTATCACCTACAAGTGAATAGTTGAAATTCTTTCAGTTGCTAAGGAGAATTGCTAAGTCAAGCCTTGCATTCATCTTTTGACCTCTATGAGCAGAAAGGATGAATGAAAAATAGTGTGTGCTCCTATTACTTAAGTTTATCTAGGAAATAAAGTAGTGACAATATTAAATTTGTAAAAATGCACTAATCTACTCAAGGCTAAGTGTGCAAACTAGCACAAATGTGTATGAACATATTGGAAAATGGAAATATAACCACCCAATGCTAAATGAAACAATGGGGTTATGTAATGACAATGAAATTAAAGAGAATATTGTGAAACAATATCACCTATGGAAGAAGCACAATCTACCTAAAAGCAAAATCTCAACTAGCCAACAAATGTTTCATAAAACCGTATGAAAGAGCAAAAAATCCCTAAGAACTCACTGCAAGATGGAAAATTTACTTCTAATTAAACTACTGCTAATTAGAGAAAACTTATATCAAACATTAGAATCACAACTAATGAAGATGTATATCTTGTTGCTATCCTTGTGGAAGAGCAAGATGATCTAGACTAGATTTGTTTGTTGTAATTGAAGTACTAAATGACTGAATAAACTAACATAACTAAGTACAATAGAAGCAAGTAGAATATAGAAACAAAGAGACAAATTCACAAAAAACAAGTACAAAGTTTGGAAAAATAGATAATGAGTAACCTGACACCAAAGTTTTGAGCTCACTACTAGTTACATCAGCGCTTCACACAGATGTCTACGCTAGGCACTATTGTTTGTATGACCTCAAAAACTGCAATCTATACATGTACAACCTGTGCACAAATTTTAGTGAATCCTATTGACAATAAAGGCAAACATTAGTTTACAAAAGTAAATCATTATTAGAAATAAATTGGAAATAATAAAATAGTGAAAGGAATGGGAAGAAATGTGCAAACACTCATGTATTTTCTATCCTTCCTCCATTCGATCTTCAACCTACAAGAAGATAGAAAGATGGTTGTGTTGTGTAGAAGTTTGCCTCAGTCAAACCCTATTTTTGGTATTTCTACGTCAACAACAACCAAATGAATATAGATAATAAAAGGTGTGTGCTCTTGTATTATATGTGTGTGTAGAATAGCAGTGAGTAGTGACAAATAATTATATATTCAATATAAATAATAAATGCTTCAAATCATGAAGACTAATATTAATATAAATGAAATGAAGGAAATGCACAAGGGATGGTTACAACAATTTTACTATAAGGATATCATGTTGGAGAATAAGAGGGATCTATTCTTCAAGGATGGAGATCACATGTGAATGTACAATAGAGATTGAAGTGAATCACATCAAGAAAATGATCTATAATAGATAGTTTAATACACAAATACAATGGCACAAGTAATATGAGCTAGAGTAATCAATTGGGCAGAGCTTCACTATAAAGATTCATGATCCTCTTAAAGGCAAAGTGAGAGCATTTTAATAGAAGAGGAATGGAGGTAAAAATTTGGGCAAAGAGTTGTTTGGGCATGGATGGGCATGCAGAAAAAGATAGAATGCCATGCAAGAAAAAACACACCTAAAATGAGTTGACAAACCAAAAGATGTTATCATGACACTAGCACTTGGCACAGACATTTGTACGTAGCACTCTACTCTAGGAAACTTCAAGTCTAAAAAGGTCAAGATTTCTTGGGACATTCTTGGGATTAAGGTGATTTTTTAGTTATGGATTTAGGCAAATAGAAAGAGGCCAACACAGAGGTTAAGGGGGAAGAGGATGCTAAAATGAGTACCAACTAGGGCATGAAATTGTGTGTGAGAATAATTTATGATACTACATTTAACCCCCAATTTAGTAGGCATATGCTACTACATGCATATGCAAGCTAAAGTATAGGAAAGAAATAAAATGAAAGCAATTATTTACCAAAATATTGTGTGAAGGAAGAAGAATGTTACTAAGTGAAGGTGGGAAGCCCCCATCCTTAGGCTTCTATAAAACCACAATGTTAGGCCAAAAGAATTGTACATAACATTGATGTCTAAAGCACATGTATACATAGATATATAAAACTAATGTTGAGGAGGATTAGACCCAATATTATTTCTTCAAACACTTATGGTTGGAAAATAATATAGTATAATGTGCACTAATCTATACAAACACATGAAAACATGCAAAAAGATAAAAAGAAAAGGGGTATGATTCTAGGGCTAGCAAAATCCATTATTTTCTAGTAATCATACCAAAAAACTTTCGCAAGTCACTAGGGATAGAAAATCCATTGTTTGCTATGTGGCTTATGAAAAGTGCTAAGTGGTAGCAAATGTAACATCACAAGCTAGCATTGCTCTACTAGGTGAGTTACATGTCAAGAAGTATCATAGAATACAAGAACACCCAAATCTATTGTTTGTTAGGTAATTCTGATAAAGGTGGTATGGTCAACAAGTGCTATGCCAAATTCTACAGGGAACATAGCATTGGTGTGGTGTATGATTAAGGTGTGATAAATTGAAAATGTATGCCAGTGCCTTAAAATAATTGCTTACATCATGAAGGAGCAATTCAATTTAAGGTAAAAACAGGACACCAAGGAATGAGAACTTTTTAGGAAGCATATTCATAGAGGATATGTTATGAAGAGCTACATCATGAAGGGGTTGCCCCTGAACAAGGACAACTAAGGCAATACTGTAGGCATGATAAACAAAATCCTGTGTAAGCATGGCATGACACTGAGTAATGTGACAAGGTGTCACATAAACTAAGCAACATCAAAAGTAAAACACAGAGATTTGCGTGCATTGGAGTTAGTATAATATATAGTCTGATCTGTGTGGGATAATGTTTTTGCAATTGATCTTGTCAATTATTTGTAATTGATTTTTGTAATTGTCATCATTCTTCAAGCACACATAACTATGAATATAAAGGAGGAAAGGCACATGAAGGAAAATAAATTTGTTGGGTTAACATGGAAGGGTGTTAAATCATCCAACACTTTGCATCATCACCAAAATATGTATGAAATTTCTAATACAACACATAGAAGAATGTAGATACAAATAGAAGAATGACACAATAGTTTTCATTCCCCCTATATCCAGGTGCCTACAAGGGCATCAAGGGTCATCCAAGGAGGACTAACCAGCACTCTGGCATGCCATACTCATATGTGGGGGTTACAAAACACACATCCAAACACACATAAAAGTAGATTCCCAAAGGGACTATACTCAGGGATCAAACTCTAGCAAGTCATCCACCTCCCAATCTTGCTCATTGTAAAGGAACAGAGGATAGGCCATGAGAGGCACCACATTGAGGGTAGTGTTGAGCATAGCACCTGGCACATCACATGGAAGATTAGCACCCAAGGGAGGATCTTCTTGTAATTCACTAAAGGCAACGTTCATTGATCATGTGAAGCTCATAGAAAGTGATTATATCTCTCCTAAGGACTCAAATACATCCCGCACAGGCGAGGAGTGATTGGTGTCGTTGTCAGAATCTATGATAATTGATGGCTTTCTAGTGCTAATAGTGGGATCATGAGCACTGGTGGCTATAGGTGGAGATGAGGTCTCCACAACTAGCAAATCAAAAACAAAAAGACTCGATGGCAGTGAGGGTGGTGTGCACTTTGGCTTGCAGAAATATGGGGTGGGGTAGTGCTCTAATTTTATCTGAGGCTATGGGAGTGGAATGTAGATGTCCATAGTGGTGGGATGCAACACATTAGGGAACACTTGATGTTGGGTACATCGGGTGGGAGCTAGTTCTGACAAAGTGGTGCCAAGGGCATTGGTGATGTCAATGTTGTGGTGGTGAAGGAGGAGTTAGAGATGACAGAGTAAGAGGTGGAGGATCAACAAACTAAGAGGGTGAAGGAGGCAAGAGATCCACATATGGATGAATAGGAGAAGGATGCTCCTCTATAGGATATGCCTTAGCAGCGCATCTATGGGCTACGACATGATGATGTCTATGATCTATCACATGTTGGTTCTATCAAGAGTGAGCTTGAGATTCTATTGAGGGAGTCGAAGGGTCTTCCAACATGGGTTATAGGTCATCCACGTTCATAGGGATGCATGGGGAGACCAAAAGAACCTCTAAGGATTGGGAGACAATAGGTGAAGGGAGATGGTTCCTCAACACAGGTTTGTTTCCACTTTCTACTATAGGGGCAAGAGGAATAGGAGCAACCACTGGAGGTCAGGTAACTACTAGAAGGGAAGGAACATGAGCTCTTAGTGGTGGTAGGTTTCCTCACCCTACCAAAGAAGTGGGAGGAACAAAATTGGCCAACAGAAACTGAGAGGTCCCAACAACATGAGGTGCTCTAGGATGTACTCACAAAGGTCCTCGAGGTCTCATGTAAGATGTAAGAGGAAGAACTATAGAGTATGTTCCTAAAGCATGGACAATGGGGGTGTACTTTGTGTGGGTTGCTTTCATCTTCTCTTTGTAGGGATGATGGGAAAAATAGGAGCAACCTGTGACAACAAAGGCTCAAGATGGGTAAAAACCAGTGTAGATGATGAGGAGGCCCTAATAGACAATTAGGATATATGGTTCACTTTAAACTTCTGGTACAAAAGGAACAAGAAGTGACCATGAGGGTGCATTAGCTCAGTTGTTGTTGGCTAGAAGTAGTCTAAGGAGAAGTTTAATAAGAAGGCAAGGGGCTTGAACCCACTATGGTAGTAGTATGCACCTGGCCTTCATGTGGGAACTTCAATCACTTATACACTACACAGGGGACTCCTTTCATGGAAATGAGACACAAATGGCCCAATTTCACATGAAATTGGTCAGAGATTAGGATCACAAAAAAGTAATGTTCAAGGCCTTAGGTCTAACCTAGATAGGAAGGGTAAGAGAACCCATGGTGAAATGAGAGGACCCATCATGTGCACATATCCGAAGTTTTGATTTCTCATACTAATCCTAATACAACTGATGTATGTAAAGGAACAACTCAGTAATCAAATTAACCATCCACACCGGGTCAACTAGTATGTCCTTAATGGGCCTTTCTTTGACCATGGAAATTATACAGAGGGGTCCATCATAAACATGTGGCAACACATTGGTGGGTGAGAAGGAGATGATAGGCTTAATGGGGACATACAGTTGACTAGGTTGAGAATGGTCCTCTACCATAGCTATCATTTGGGAAAGAGAGGAAGAAGGTTCATCAACAAGCTCTAAAGAAATCACCATGTCATAAGGAAGATTGATGAGGTTTTTGGAAAGATTAGGTATGGAGTTTGTGTAGATTTGAATGTTCTAGTTTGGCAGAGTGACTAACTTATTTCCTTTATCATTCAATCCAAAGACCTAGATAACATTCTGGTCAATGAGATCTTGTACATTGTGCTTGATAAACATACATCTTTTGGTGGCGTGTCTAATTACTCTATGGAACTTGCAAAAGGCCTCCAGGTCATATGAATGTTTAAGGGGTTTAGAAGTATCAATGGGGTGAACAAGTGGCACATGGATAAGGTTGTTGTTTAATAGTTGTTGCATGACATAATAAAGGGATTCATAGAGTAGGGTAAACTGTCAAGTCCTTGGTTTTTCTTGTGAAGCAAGGGCCATAGTACTATCATTAGGTGTTGTGGTAGCTAGATTGTTGTTGTTATTAGAATTTATTTTGACAAATTTTTTATTTATCTAGTTAAAAGAACTGGCATTAGATTGCCTAGTGAGAGTCTGTGATGAGGACCCCTCATACTGACTTATCAAATATTGGTAGTCACTAAGTGTCATTCAAAGGTGCATAATTGATTGGTAACACATCAGGAGAATCTTATCTCTAATATGTAGTTGTAGGTTTTTTATGAAAACTTGTTGCATGTCAGAGTCTAGAAGAGCATAATGTATTTGTGAGAAGAGAGTCTGATACTGACCAATGAAGTTAGTCAATTTCTCATTTGCATTTTTCTTGTAGTGAATAAGGTTAGTCAATGTGACTTGTGGTCCAATGTTTTCTTGAAAATGATAAAGAAATTGATTAACTAGTTGTTCAAAGGAAGAGATCGAATGATCAGGGAGAGAAGAAAACCAGTCCAGTGTCATGTCCTTGAGGCACCGGGTGAAAAGTTTTGCAAGAAGAATAGTATTGAAGAGGAAATCCTTACATATAGCAATAAACATACACACATCATTTTGCAGGTCTCCCTTACCATTATATTTCTCAAGACATGGTGTCTTGAAGTTTAGTGGAAGAGGTACATGGAGAATAGATAGTGATAAAGGGATACATGTATAATAGGAAGGAATGAAATGCTAAGGTGTGGAAGTTGATATGCTAGCCAACTGTTGTTGTAAGGTATTGACATTTTGAAGCAGTTGGTTACTAACAGGGTCAGTAGTGTCATTGGATTGTGTTTGGAAATTGTGGTTTTGAGTGTTGGATTGAGAGGTTAGGGGTAGTGGTTGAGGAACTCTAAGGCTGACAGCTAAGAAAGTAAATGATAAATATGTATTTGGGGAAATAGATCCATACTGATGTATGGGGTTCCTACCAGATCCCATAGAAGTAGTGTTAGTATTACTCATTTATGTAGTGGTTGTCTTGAAATATGAGAAGTGAAAGTATAAAGTGAGGAGGTCGAAATAGGCATTAAAATTTGAGCCTGAGAGCTATTTGATAGTGACTCATTAAGCATTTCTGTGAAGCTATCTAAGGAAGGAACATTGATGTTCACTATGTGAGCTATGATACAAAGTAAATCCACACTTTGTGGGTCATTGTTTAAAAAATTTATGAGATTCTCATCTAAGGGTACAACTTCACTGGTTAGGTGCTCGGTACCCATAAATTCACGAAAGTCAGCTAGTTAGTTTTCTAACAATTGTAGTTGGGCTAGAGGCACACTAGTAATAGATGTATCTATACTGGGAGGATCTATGAAGTCATTCATTCTATCGAGAGGATCAGTGTGAGAGTGTAGGATAGCATGAATCTATTCTCTATAATTATCCATCGACAAGTTAAGGACATCACTATCTAGTTGTGTGGTGCTAGAGCAACCAGGAGCATGGCAATCCATGTGTAATATTTGACTTCTATGAACAAGTAATTGAGAGTTGGGGCACTAGGTGGTAAAGATCATAAATTAATACAAGCTTCATAACACATAAGAATTCATAGATTTAACAAAGAAGACAAATAGAGGAAGATGAAAAATCTTCTATTTTAGAGAAGGAGGTGCTTAGTTTTTTTATATTTTAAATGTCTTGCAAATGTTTAAAGTGCATTAGGTTCACCAAAATGTAACATGAAAAATTTGCCTCTAACTAAACTACTACTAATAGGATAAAACCTCTATTAAACATTTGAATCCCAGCCAATGAGATGTATATCCCACTATTGTCTTTGCAAATGGGTGAGATTGTAATTGAAGTGCTAAATGGTTGAATAAAATAACATAACTATGTACAATAGAAGTGTTGGAAACAAGGCAGATAACTGAGAGGGTGAGGGGTGAATCGGTTATCTCAAAACTTCCTTACTTTTACTTCCTTTTCTTATCTTGACATTCAGTGATATATCAAAATTTGAAAGCATAAGCAACCATAAGAACTAAAATGAAATCAATACACATAACACAAGGATTTTTATGTGGTAACCCTATTAAGGGAAAAACCACAGGGTGATTAACCCAAGATTGTATTCTTTGTTAAAAGAATAAAGAAGTATAAAACGGCACTTGCCAGTTAGGGCTCATTGCCCGAGCACATTGCTCACAAGAGGCTCAATACCTACAAGAGACTCACTGTCTACAAAAGCTTATAGATGATAACAAAGTGTTTCAACTGATGAACAACATCCACATATGCAAGAATATAGTTCCAGTTAGGCACAGTATATCAATCTAGAACATTTCATTCTTCCTCTACTCAGTATCACTCTTTTGTCACATTCTGAGCTTGGATTACTTCCTTCACACTTCTTTCTACTTTTCTTCACACTTAATCCATCACACTATTACTTCCACACCTTCACAAGCTTGAATCCATTAGGTATATATATCTACATCAAGGATTTCCAACAGCTTTCTAGTCGGCAACTAGAACACTTAAGATATTTGCAAGTTATTGTCCTGTCAGCTGAATCCATAATTGATTGATGATGCACACCAAAAATTTAGGCATAGAAATCATTACCTATGATAGACAAAATCATATAACACCTCAAGTTACTAGATCAACACCTTGTGCACATCTGAATTGAGGTTTGATACCCTGTTAGCCAATTCTTCCTCTTCTGCCCTATTTAACTGGAGTCTGATACTTAGATGCTCATATCTTTCACATGCTTTGTCATCGGAGGCTAAATATCTAGAATACAATATTTTAGATACTCCTTATTACTCATCCAAATCCACAACATGTTGGGTTTCACCATCAGAGAGTTCTGGACCAAACTATCAGACCCTATCATATGCTCTATTCTTGACTTCCGGACCAACCTATCTTCAATCTGACTTCTAGTATGAGTAATTTATGTACTACGGATGTGTGGGATATACTTTGTTTCCATCAATGACAAGACTTATAAATCCTAGCAGTGTCTCTTGCCAACAATCTCGCCCTTTGGCATTGATGGCAACACTTAGTGAAAAATGATTAAGTGTCGCTAAAAAATGACTGAGTGTCACTGTAACTCCCCCTTTGCTTGTGTTCCATCTCTCCACACTACTTACTGGTGCTCTCTTAATGGTAGATTCCTCATTTTTAGATGCTCTTCACTCCCCGTTTGACATCAATGGCAAAGGGTGGGATCTGCAAACCAAAAATGTGCAAAAATTATTATATAAGGCCGCATATGTACATACAATCCATAAGATAAACTTACATATACTTAAGTATATCTGTAAATGTAGTCTTCAACTATACAAGCTATGTGGCCCAACTTCTATTCATCCTATCCAAAATGGGGATGTGTCCACTCAACAAAAATGCATATGCTTCTTTCCTCTTCAAATCTATTGGATCACTAGTCCAAGCTATACTTAGAGCATTTGTTAAGGCATCATGCATTAACTCTAACTTAGGGATGATTATCCCTTTGAGTTGACCCATTCTATCCATTATATTCTTCTTCTCCTTAACAAGTTTCTTTATTTCATTTGTTATAACAACTATTTGGCATTCTTGACTTACCAGAGAGATAGTAAGAGGATCAAAATTATGAGATAGATTTGTCAATTTTCCTTCTTTTTCTTTCATTTTCTTCTCAATGTCCTTTGCAAATTTAGGCCAGGATAAATAAAATTTATATATGTCTCCACCATCCTTAAGAGAGTTTTCAATGCTTTTTATGCCAATGTCTAGAGTTTTTCTATTATTATCAATTAGCCCTTGTACCTCACTAAATCTTTTTCCCAAGAACTCTTTCTAGACCTTAGTTTTTGCTGATTTTTCTAAAGACTCAAAATGTCTATTGACAGAATTAACTAAGTTCTTGAAATTACCAGATGGAGAGGCAGATGGATCCTTCTGATAAGTGGGCATGATCTTCTCCAGCACTCCAGATGTAATACTCATTAGTTCATAGTCCTCCATATGAGATTTTAGGAGTTTTTCTTTGGCTTTGGCCTGAGAAAAAGATGCTATCTTCATTATCTGAACCAGAGAGAGAGAGTCTAGATTTAGTGGCCCTTGAATCAACTCAAGTTCATCTAATTCCACAACTTCCTTGTCCAAGAAACCTTGCACTACTTCTGTAGTGTCTCTTATAGTCTCAACTTCCTTTCCTTTGGGGGCATCTAGACTAATTTGCTTAATGCTATTAGCAATATTTGTCTCTTCATTTTGTACGTCCTTTTCCAGAATAGAAAAGTCTAAGGCCTCAGATTGCTCTTCATCAATTTTCTTTAATCCTTCGACATCCATGTCAGAAGGCTCTTCATTTTCTTCCTCTACAATGGGAAGATTGAACCTTTTCAAGGAACTTTGGAGAATTTCTTTTATCTCATCAGCTATTTGGTCAGTTTCTCCAAGCATGAGCTTATTCATTCTGGACTTGCTCCGGAATTTTTCTTTGGCACCCTTGAAAACCATGTCCATTTGTTTTTGAGTCATAGTTGGATATAACTATATCACTATCTATTCCTAGATCTCCAAGTCTTTTGTTTTTGCACTTTCTTTTCTCAACTCCAAAACCTTTTCTAAGCTCTTAGGAATCAAGGAAATTATTTCAATGAAAGCTTTGTTATAGATGTTCAGGTACCTTACTGTTGCTTCCTCAAGAATTCTCTTGTCTTCATCACTATACTCATCATAGAATTCTGTTACCAGATGCAGGTTTCCATCCATAGTGACTGCTTTAATGATATCTTCAATGGAGAGAGTGGGTCTCTCAACAAACTCTTCTGTCTTATGCTCCTCATCATTTCTTTCCTTCTTGGAAGGTTTGTTCTTGGCTTTATTCAATTCTTTGACCTCCACATCTAATTCAGTCTCTTCATCATCCTTAAGGCTCACATATGTTCTTGTGGCCTTAGACTTCTTTCTCTGTTCTCCTTTAACAGATGGTTTGGCTTCTAGTTTAGCAGTTTTTGAGCTTTCAGGAGTAACAGGGGCAAAACTCCTGGTAGATCTTGTCCAAGTAGAGGCTTCCACCAGAGCACTTTCTTTCTTTGCTCCTTCCCTTCCCTTTTCAATTTTCTCTATTCTTTCTCTATTTGCATGTACTACCTCCTTTGTTATGCCAAACCTTTTGACTCAGGTTTCCTTAATTCAACATGTATTTTTATGTTAAGCTCATCAAAGGTGCCAAACCTCTCTACTTGAGTGTCCTTGGGTTGGCTTAGCAAGTGTTGAACATGTACTTCTAATATGTTTTTATCAACTTCATAACCCATGGGCATTACCCATACAGTTCTTGCATCAACTGCCTCCATTAGGCATTGATATGTGTCAACCATGAAGCAAACTGTGTCTTTGTATTTCTCAACTATTGATTTTGGTATTCTTTCTCTTGCATGCATCATGCTCTAGAAATTCTTGAAGTAACCCCAAAGAGCTGTCTTTTGGGCTTGTGCATCACCAAGTCCATACAAATAAACTCTAATTTGAATTGCAACATGTCTATCATTTACCCAAATTAGACCTTTTGATCCCAGTAACTCATTCATGTAATAGAAGAACATGCACAACACTAGATTACCATACTTGAAGGAATTTTTCTTATCTTTCTTAATCTTTTGCAGATTCTCCATTAGTTTATTCAATAGAAGCTCACACAAATCATAATATACATTTTCTTTCAGCATCTGATATGTAGTATAGATTGTTGTACCAGATAAAAAAATTTCCCTACTTGAGTGGTAAATTTTGTAACCAATTACAATTGATGTAAACTTCACATCTAGATCAGTAATATCATTTATAGTCATTTCCCTCTTGTCATATTTTGATCTGGTGGCTTCTATTACCATTTGATTTTTCATAGATTTGAGTGCAGGCAACCCACCAGTTGAATGCAATCCAGTTACAACCCTGATGGAATCTTTGGTTATCTTAAATGGACTCATTAACCACATAAAGTTATCATGCATCCTACTCAGGACATACCGGACCCATTCGTCCTCTGCAAAAGATGAGAAATATATGGAATGTGCAAAGTGCTTGTCTTTTAGGGCCTTGAATTCTAGCTTGAGATCAATATTCTCACTTCTTAATTGTTTATGATATATTTCCATCAATTCTAAGTCTCCAAAGTCTTCAATGTTTGCATGAATGTAAACCCTAATATCTTCTACATGCAGAACACTGTACGAGATATGGGAAAATGCACCCAAGGGATCAACTTCTATAGATTTGTGAGGATTTTTCTTGAATTTCGGTCTCGGCCTCTTAGTGACATTCACAACCAAGGGAGTAGCCATTCTAACAATGAAATTTGGAGAGATTTTGCAAAAAAGAAATACCTTTTTATGCCTTAGGGTTTGTTGCAATTGCTGGAGAAAATTTCTGCTTGATTTTGATCTTCAACTTTAACTTGAATATTCCGCAGGATCTCTTCTCAAGGCTCTTCTCTCTTCTTCATGAATGCAAAGTGTTGTAAATGACAAATGATGAACCTTTTATCCTTGCACAAAAACCTATTTTCCCATTGCAATAAATGCACACTTTAAGTCATCTGGTTGCCTTATTTTGAGTGAACTTTTCATGAATCACTATGCGGATCTTCAAATCATTATCCAAGTGAGTTGACAACATAACTTTAGCCTTTCAAGACATGCCTCTAAATATGCAGACCATAAAATTGCATTTTTAGGTCATACCAGATCTATTTGTGTAGTTTTGTTTTTACCAGATAGCTTCCAGGACCAGATCCACTCATAACTTCCTCAAATCTATATGCGGATTTCTCAACTTTTAACTAAATGATTTTTAGATGAACCTCCAAAATCACTTTAATTTGCAACCTCTGATTCTTACTCAATGTGATGAATTCAGGCACTTACTAGTTGGCTGGGGGAATTTGATCTTCTTTGTAGCTCCCCCTGAGCTAGAGCTCACTTTTTAATTTCTGGAAGGATTATTAGCACCAGATTCCAGTGTGGACCCATCAACCAATGTTCATCACACTCTTCTTTACCCAAGTCTTTCTCATCTCCTTCTGAATCTCATCCACGTTCACTTTACATTTGCCTTTGTCTTGCTTCTAATCATGTTTCACCAAACCTTTTCCATCATGATTTCTGCTTCTATAGAATCTAGCTATATGACTGGATTTATTGCAATTGTAACACAACATTTCCTTGCTTATTTGATTGATATCCTCTTGATCTATACTGATTATCCATACGCCCCATTCTATTGCATGCAAAGCATCTACCATCGAAAGAATTGTTCATTTGCATATTTATGCATTCATGAGATTTGTGACCATACCTTTTGCAATTAAAACATTGACCGGAGAAGGATGGATTATTCTGATTCATTCTACTCCTACACTGAGTTGCTTTATGACCAAATTTGTTGTAGTTGAAGCAACTTCCATTGAAAGATGGATATCTTTGAGCATTAGGTTGTCTTACCGGAGGTCTTCCAGGCCTATTCTTTGTCTTCCTAACCCAAAGTTGTTTTGAGCAGATCCAGAGCTTTCACCTTTCTCATATCCCAAGCCATGCTTATCATCTACCCTCTTTTGACTTTCAAGTAGTACTTCAAGTTTGGCTGAGCTTATCTTGAATTTTTTTTTGTACTCATTTACAATTTCAAGATCTTCTTTAAGAGTGTCAATCTATCTCTCAAGTTATTCTTCATTGTATCTAGCTTCTCCAAGATCAAACTCAAGATGTCTAATTATTCTATCCATTTTGTAGCAATCTTCTATTTTCTCCTTGAGGGATTGATTTAAGTTTTCTTCAGTCTTTCTCTTCTCTTCAATTTCTTGGGTAAATTTTATAACCCCTGATTCCATTTCATGTCTTAGCATAACAACTTCTTTTGACATCTTTTCACATAGCTTTGTTTTCTCATTCAGGTCCTCAACAGCATTATTGGCTTCATTTTGATCCGCTAACTTCTGAAGTAGTTCCTTTCTATTTTTCATGGAATTACTGAGTTTTTCTTTCAGTTCATTGATGGAATCATCAGCCTCCTTAAGTCACTCTCTCAAATTATTGACTTCAGACTAGGATTGCTCAAGATCATCTAAGGCAGACTGTAGTTGTTCTTTCATTCCATATGCATCCATTGAGATTCCCAGATCCTCCTCAAGCTGTTAGGCTTTTTCCAAGGAACTTAGCTCTGATACCAATTGTTGGAAACAAGGCAGATAATTGAGAGGGGTGTGAATCAGTTATCTCAAAACTTTCTTACTTTTACTTCCTTTTCTTATCTTGACATTTAGTGATTTATCAAAACATGAAAGCATAAGCAACCATAAGGACTGAAATGAAATCAACACACATAACACAAGTATTTTTATGTGGAAACCCTATTAAGGGAAAAACCACAGGGTGATCAACCCAAGACTGTATTCTCTGTTAAAAGAATAAAGAAGTAAAAACTGGCACTTGCTAGTTAGGGCTCACTGCCTACAAGAGACTCACTATCTACAAAAGTTTACAGATGATAACAAAGCATTTTAACTAATGAACAACATCCACATATGCAAGAATACAGTTCCGATTGGGCACAGTATACCGATCTAGCACATTTCATTCTTCCTCTGCTCAGTATCACTCTTCTGTCACATTCTAAGCTTGGATTACTGCCTTCGCACTTCTTTCTTCTTTTCTTCACACTTAATCCATCACACTATTACTTCCACACCTTCACAAGCTTGAATCCATTGGGTATATTTATCCGCATCAAGGGTTTCCAACAACTTTCTAGTTGGTAATAAGAACACTTAGGATATTTGCAAGTTATTGTTCTGTTGGCTGAATCCATACTTGATTGAAGATGCGTACCAAAAAATTAGGCATAGAAATCATTACCTATGTTGAAAAAAATCATATAACACCTCAAGTTACTAGATCAACACCTTCTACACATCCGGATTGAGGTTTGATACCCTGTTGGCCAGTTCTTCCTCTGTCTGCCCTATCTAACTAGAGTTTGATACTCAGATGCTCATATCTTTCACATGCTTTGTCATTGGAGGCTAAATCTATGGAATACAATAGTTCAGATACTCCTTATTACTCATCCAAATCTACAACATGTTGGGTTTCACTATCAGAGAGTTTGAACCAAACTGTCAGACCCTATCATATGCTTTGTTCTTGACTTCTAGACCAACCTATCTTCAATCTGACTTCCGGTATGAGTAATTTATGTACTGTGGATGTGTGGGATATACTTTTTTTCCATCAATGACAACACTTATGAATGCTAGTACTGTCTCTTGCCAATAAGAAGTAGGAAGAATACAGAAACAAAGAGAAAAATTCATGCAAGACAAGTACAAAGACATAAATGATAGATAGTGAGGAACTTGTCACCAAAGTTTTGATCTCACTACCAAGGACACCAACACTTGTCATGGACATTTGCACTAGGCATTTCCATTCATATGACCTTGAAAACTACAATCTGTACATGTATAGTCTATGCATGAATCTCATTGAATCATGTTGACAATAAAAGTGAATATTGGGGTACGAAAGTTAATCATTATAAAAAATGAATTAGAAAGGGAAGCAACATGCAAACAATCATGCATTTAATATCCTTCCTCCATTCAATCTTCAACCTACAAGAAGAGAGAAAGGGGGTTGGACTATATAGAGGTTTGCCTCAGTCAAACCCTATTTTTTTGTATTTCTACCTAAATGACAACTAGATGAATATATATAATAAAAGATGTGTGCTATTGTATTCTATGTGTATGTACAATAGTGATGAGTAGTAACAAATAATAATATATTTGAGATAAACAATAAATTTATTGGTTGTTTTTAATTCCCAACAGGGTCTTATAAATAACCTATGACTTAGCCATTTTCAATACTTGGTTAATGTGGGGGGTTGGCCAACACGTAGGTGAAAGTTAAAATAACTTTTTCTCTACACTTCAAGATCTGGAAAACCTAGGAGGGTGATCCCTGATAGTATTTAAAATGTCTTGTGCCACTTATTACAAATACTGTGAATAACAGATGCATTCTACACAGATTTTCTTGAAAGTCGTGAAAAGAAGAAGGTCTAGCTTAGATCCTTCAAGCCTTTGCATTCTCAAGATTGTAGAATGAGATGAAACATTATTTTCAACAAACACTCACAACTAAATTTTGAAGAATTTTAAAAGTATTTGGGTGTATGTTTGGTCTGGGGGTTGAAAACTATATGCAAAAAACAAGAGATCGGTGCCTTATCTTAGGGCAATAGAGTCAATCAAATGTGGCTTGGGACTTAACAACATCATTCCATTTGAACATCCTAGAGCTTCATAATATTACCTTACAATATTATACTCAATATTCCTAACAAATCATACTTATCAGATCCTTTTATTCATTCACACAAATTTAAATCCCTATTCAATGCATTTAACCCATTCTTTGAATAAGAGCCTTAATTAGAAAGATACAGCCATAAGATTTTCATGGAGACAAAATAAATAGTCCTTGACTTATTTATTCATAATTTGCACCAACCATACATTAGGAGACAATTTGATTTTAAATTCTACTACTGTAATCAATTAAGATGCTAGTACCCTTATCAAGTTCACAAGAACAAATAACACAAACTCCAAAATTCCTAAAACAATACTAGACTTCTATTCCCAATGTTTTTTGTTACAACATTTTCCATAGACTGACCAACTACCTTTGTAAATGGCCTTGAAATACCCTTTTATAACTGTTGTCAATGAGGATTGTACCCTTATGCAAAGCTATGACACTCTACAATCCTTCAAAACATGGGGACAAACTCAGGCTATGCGTGACCTATAGTGAGTTTGAACCTCCATTTTGTGAGTTGGTTCCCTTAAAATATTCTATTGGAATGTATGATTTTCTATTTTGGAAAAGGGGAAGACGAAAACAATAAGGAAATGAAACTGTAAAATTTGGTGATGCACCTAATATGGATAGAAAATATACAATCTGGTTCACAATATAACTCAGAAATCTGACTCACACAATCCAATCTAGGCATAAATATCACAAAAGTATTTCTAAGGAAGGCTTGAAAAAATAGGCTTTTATGAAGGAAAGGATTTCTTACAACACAAAAGGATTATTTTTCTTATCACAACCTAAGACCTGTAATAAAACTATGCTTAATGCTTCAAGTAATAGTGAGACAATAATTTTAAAGCTTTTGGTAATCAAACTCATTAAAACTTCATCAAATCACTTCATACAATTTGCATTAATTGGAAACGTAAATACTTGATTCCAAAGAACAAAGGAAAAAATGCATGAAAATGAATAAATTTAACCTGTAACCTGCTGTGATTTCTCTATAAAACTGTCAAAAATAGTGAGCTACAAAACCTTCTTCTCTATCCAAAAGTGTAAAAGAGCAAAAAGGCAAGAACTAGCAAAATCAAGTTTTGCTTTACAATATATAGCTTTCTCTCACTAAGAGACATGCAAAAAAGGAGCTACAGCTAACTATCTCTAAAAATAAACACTCCAAAGTGATCCATGAGCAACCTCAAAAATCCCTAAAAATAAGGGCTCAAACTGCCACAAATTAAGCAAAAATAGCTCTAATTTGGTCCTCTCCACATGCTTGACCAAGAAGTTTGACCAAGAACCCTAAAAATGTTCCTCAAAACATGCAAGAGACCCCTAGATGGCCTAGTTTACTCAACTTATCAATTTGCATAATTTTTCTTTTGCAAAATTGATTGTGAGTAAATAATAAAGTAATTAAAACAATTACTCTATTATAGGTTATAACTTGTACTTATTTCAATTTTACAATTTGTGAAAAATAATAAAGTAATTTGAAGAATATTACTTTACTATTTATTTACATTTGATTTGTTTTGTAAAATCATTCATGAAAAATATAAACTCCTTATCACTCCAAATACACATGCCTAATTTGCATGATTTGAGCAAAAATAGGACTTAGAGAAAAATAAAACCTCCTTATGGCTCCTTGTGAGAAAAATACATCCATTTGCATGCCAATATGCCCTAAGGGAAAGATATACCCTTATCACTCCAATTATCTTGTCAAAATGCATGAAAACAAGGAAATTGAGTTATAATCCTTATAATTCCAATTTGTATCAAAAAGAAAATAAAATTCTCTTCTCTACCTTATAACTCCAATATAAACATGCAAAAATAGCCTCTACCACATACATTTTCCATGTGAGACAAAACTATATATCCTCTTGTTACTTTGCTATATGCATCAACATGCCAAATACATCATATTCTCTTCATAGCTCCTTCATGCAAAAAATATTATCTCTGCCACCTTGTCAACTCCTTTGTCTTTGTCTTCAATTGATGACTCTTCAAAGCATAAGGAATATTCTCTTTGACCATATTTGGTTACCTCACATGTATGATTCTTTTACAAGGAACTTGATTGCAAAAATAAGAACCTTGACCATGTAATAGCTTGGACCCTTCGACCATATGATAGTCGGCCATGAGGTAATAAGTATTGTTGAAGGTTTATAAGGTATAATACTTACCATATGGATATTGACCACCATTTTGACTTCAAAAAATATGCAAGATATACCTACTATGTCGACCACGTCTAACAATGATGCTAGGTAATATATTGTTGATGTTTTGACCCTGATCGACATTTTAGACAAGGCAATTATGGGTTATTTTGAGAAGTCAAAACACAATGAAGAAAAGAACTTTCGACAAAAAGGGTTAGAAACCCTAAACATTTGAACATTTTCACTTGCTCTTCTTTCCCTGTCTGCCGCTCTACAACTATTTGGCACTTAGGGTTTCTTTGGTCTCTATGGCTTCTTCTTCACTGCTTTGAGGTCGAAACTCTGCAACTTTCTTCCACTTTCTGTAATAAAAAGAATGATAGATAAAGGTGAGTGTTGTATCATGTCCTTGACTGGAATTTCGTTCATCATTTTCTGAGGTTTCTTCCATATTAATGGTCATGGCCATCTCTACTTTTATTGCTCCTTCTATAATACCTCTTTGACAATCCTCTCTTGCTTTCTGTGTTTGAAATTTTCTTCTAAAATATGAGAAAACTGAGAAAAGAAATGATAACGACCTACAAGAGGTCACCACCATTACACTCTTCTTCTCTTTGAGCTGAAGGTAACTATCTTGTTCTTCCTTACTATAGATACTTTTCTTTCATTACATCTTTTAAAGAGAGACAAGAGTCTCGATCTTTCTTCATCTAGGTATCTTGAATATTCTTTTCTTTCTGTATGGCCACAGCCATTATCATTTTCTTTAGCATATTCTTAATTTTTTGACATGAAATTTTGAAGGGTTTTCAAATTACATGATGAGGGTTTCTTCAAAATTGCATATAAATGTAATCCATATGCACAGCCATACTAGAAAACACATGTATTTCTTGTCCTTCGACTATCTCTACAAAAAATGAGAAAAGGGCTTCTTGACTGCAACAAGGGTTTCATGAAAAAATATGTGGGTATTTCAGATAACCACCCTTTGAGGCATGACCATGCTATAAAAATATCTCTATTTAACCCTCCCTCCACTGTGTGCATAAAATGAAGACTAGGGTTTCATGAAAATGAGGGTTTTGATTTTACATTTGGGAATCTTCTTTCAGGCATAAAAACTCACTTCCTCTTCACGGCTATGGTAGAATAATACACTATGTTAATTCATTTTCTCTGTATGCATGAAATGAGTTAGGGTTTTAAACTCTCTTCAAGAGTTTTTATTCTATATAAACTCCACTGTAACAATCATTATATTCATTCTCTCTTACATTTCTGTGCATGAAACAAGACCTTGTTCAGAAAACTGAAACTAGGCTTTCAGTATAGAAATATTATTTGTTATCTTTGAGACTTACTTCTCTAAATCTGTAGCTTCCTCTCTTGTATCTGAACACCCTTAAGTGATAATAAATATCATTCTCCACTCTGAGTAGTAGTATGTATCATTTTCTTGCAAAAGAAATTGTAAAAGTCTTGATGAATACATTTTCTAAGTATAAGGTTTTATCTTGGTATCCATTTTGCATTAGTTGGTAATCAAAAAGAGTTTAAACATCATGCTTCTCTTTGAAATTTACTTTGACATTCATTTTGCATTTTCTATAGCATACATATCACCTATCACTGGCCTCTTTCTGTCCTTTCAACATGGCAAATGTTTGTCATAACTATATCAATTAGAAATGATGGTAAGTTGTATCTCTTTTAGCAGTCTTACTATAGCATATATATGGCATATCATGAGTCTTTTATTATTTTTCTTCCTATAGATGCATTTATCCTTCTATCAGAGGTAGTGATACCTGCACATTCTAAGACCGTAGCATTCATTTGATTTATTACATGATGTACCTTCTTCAATTATCACTGCTAACTGCTTCTTATGATGGACCTGTGTGATCTTGTCCTTTCAGAGGCATGATATTTATTACCTTCTTCAACTGTACTTAATCACAATGAACAATTGTAACATGACATTTTTCTCACTATCCTTTGATTATAATCAGATAGTATGTTTATGTTTGTATCCTATTGTTAGGATTAGCCGGCAGAAGATATCAATTAAATACAAATAAAGATTAAACAAAGAAATGGAAATACACAGAATTAATAACAGTGAGAGACAAGATTTAACGTGGTTCACCCAAACTCGGGCTACATCCACCAAACAGAGAGTCCAATATTATTATCCAGTAAATCAAACCGATTACAATCAGTAATCCCTGCAACTCAATCTCGCTGCAAATGCTACAATACAATACTCAAACCCTAACCCTTGGCCGCTTTTTATCAAGCCTTTTTGTCGGTTACAAAAATTAGGGTTTTCTTATGTCGGTCATAAAAAATAGGATTTTTTAAGTCGGCCCTAAAAAAAATTTCTCGGGGGCTACCGCCCCCGAACCCCGGTGAGGATACATGGCTAGTGTACAGTACTTTCCTGATCAGTTGCCACCTACCAACAATCTCCCACTTGGAGACTGATCCTGGACAACACCGCTGCGCATGAAATCCCACTGGAAATAAGCACCCTGGATGCTACTGTTCAATTTTTATTGTGTTCAGTCTAGAAGACCAATCGAAGCTAAAGAGGAGCTGAGCTTCTCCCTTGTCACTGCCTTTGTAAACATATCCGCTGGATTTTCATCTGTATGTATCTTTTCCAGCCTTAACTGTCCATTATCCAACACCGACTGAATAAAGTGATACCTCAACTGTATGTGTTTGGTCTTTGAATGCAAGGCATAATTCTTTGCAAGATGTATGGCACTCTGACTGTCTGTATACAAAGAACTGTTAGCCTGTTGTTTACCCAATTCTTCCATGAAAGATTGTAGCCATATCATCTCCTTGCTTGCCTCTGTTGCAGCGACATATTCTGCCTCTGTGGTGGATAAAGCAACCACCTTTTGCAACCTAGAAATCCAACTCACTGATGTTCCACCTACAGTAAAGACATAACCTATAGTACTCTGCCTGGTATCAATTTCCCCTGCCAAATCTGAGTCTACATAACCTGCTAAATCAGTATTAGAGCCCCCAAAACATAAGTGTTTATTAGATGTACCTCTCAAATATCTGAGAATCCATTTGACTGCATTCCAATGCTCAAATCTGGGATGACTCATATACCTACTAACGACTCTGACAGCATGTGCAATATCCGGTCTTGTGCATACCATGGCATACATTAAACTTCCTACAGCTGAAGCATAGGGTATCTTGGACATTTTCTCTTCCTCCTCTTGTGTCTTTGGACACATCTCCTTAGTCAATTTCAAATGACTAGGCAAAGGTGTACTGACAGCTTTGGCATTCTCCATATGGAATCTCTGCAACACCTTTTCAACATAAGCAGCCTGAGATAGAGTCAATTTTCTATTCTTCCTATCTCTGCAAATTTTCATACCAAGGATTTGTTTTGCTGCCTCCAAATCCTTCATATCAAATGACTGTGAGAATTGATGTTTTAACTCTCTGATGTGATCCATGTTAGACCCAACTACAAGCATGTCATCAACATATAAACATAAAATGATGTAGCTGTCATTATCCAACCTCTTAAAATAAACACAATGGTCAGAATTACACCTACTGTAGCCTTGCTCAGCCATAAAACTATCAAATTTCAAATACCATTGCCAAGGTGCTTGTTTCAGGCCATACAAGCTTTTCTTCAATCTGCACACTTGTTTCTCCTTACCTTTGACCTCAAATCCCTGTGGTTGTGCCATGTATATCTCCTCCTCCAAATCACCATGGAGAAAGGCAGTTTTCACATCTAGCTGTTCCAAATGCAAATCTTCAGCAGCCACAATACTTAAAACAGTATGAATAGAAGTCATCTTGACAACCGAAGAAAATATCTCATCAAAATCAATGCCCTGTTTCTGTGCAAATCCTTGTACAACTAACCTGGCCTTAAATCGTTTCTTACCTCCATCTTCCTCTTTTAGCCTGTAAACCCATTTGTTTGGTAAAGCCTTTTTACCTATAGGTAACTTACATAATTCCCAAGTCTGATTTTTCAGCAAGGAGTCCATTTCTTCTTGCATGGCAAGCTCCCACTGAACTTGTGTATTCACCTGCATAGCTTCATCATACCCTTCTGGTTCACCAGCATCTATTAAAAAAATAGAATACAAAGAGGGAGAAAACCTTTCAGGAGGTCTACTTACCCTTGTTGACCGTCTAACATTCACTGGAGTTTGTGGTATTTCTAGTTGCTGTTGCGGAGCATGAGGAGCCACTAGAACATCACTATTTGGAGTATCATCCAGCACCACATAATCCTTTTCTTTCTTCTCATGCTGTTGCAACTGATCTTTGTACAACACCTTCTCATTGAATATAACATCCTTGCTTCTCACAATTTTTTGATTTTCAAAATCCCAAACCCTATAACCAAATTCATCAATGCCATATCCAACGAAGGTACATTTTTTTGATTTCGCATCCAGCTTGGTTCTATTTTCAGAATCTATATGTGCAAATGCTTCACAGCCAAAGGTTTTCAGAAAAGAATAACTCACCTTCTTGCCAGTCCATGCTTCCTTTGGAATACCACAGCCCAAAGGAACTGAACGACCTCTGTTAATTAAATATACAGCAGTGTTGACAGCCTCTACCCACATGTTTAAAGGTAGTCCAGCATGCAATCTCATGGTCCTTGCACGCTCCATTATTGTCCTATTCATGCGTTCAGCCACTCCATTTTCCTGTGGAGTCCCTGGAACCGTTTTCTACCTACGAATTCCATTAAAGGAACAATAGTCTTCAAATTTTTTGCTGCAATACTCACCGCCATTATCAAATCTGAGACATTTTAATCTTTTACCTGTCTCATTTTCAACCAAGCTTTTCCATTTCTTAAATGTTTCAAATACATCAGATTTCTGTCTAAGGAAATAAATCCAGACCTTCCTAGTTGCATCATCTATGAATGTGACATAATACCAAGAGCCACCAAAAGAAGATACCTGAGCTGGTCCCCATACATCTGTATGCACAAGCTCCAACTTTTCATTTTTCTTTTGCTTCCCATCTCTGAGAAAACTGACTCTCTTTTGTTTTCCATACACACAACTTTCACAAAAATCCATATTAATACATTTCAGACCTGGTAAAACTTTCTTAGAATGAAGTACCTTCATACCTTTTTCACTCATATGCCCAAGTCTGTTATGCCACAGTGTTGTTTCAGAACCTGCAGCAACTTTTCTAGTCTCTTCCTGCAAACCTGCAGCAACTGTTCCTAAACCTGTTTGTTTTTCCTCTATAAAATCTAAAGTAGAAGGAACAGTATGACCTGTACAAAGATATAAGGTGCCTACTTTTACACCTTTTGCTACTACTAAGGCACCTTTTGAAACCTTCCAATTTTTATCAGTAAATGTAACAGTGCAACCTTGTTCAGTTAGCTGCCCTGCTGAAATTAAATTCCTACTGAGCCTTGGAACATGCCTCACCTCTTGTAGTAGCCAATGATTCCCATTCTGCAACTTAATCTTGATTCTTCCCTTTCCAACAATCTGATAGGGTTCATTATCTCCCAAATAAACCAGCCCAAAATCCCCTTGGACATAATCAAGGAAATAACTTCTATGGGGCGTAGCATGAAATGAGGCCCCTGAATCTAAAACCCATGAATCATCAGCATTATCTAGGGAAAGAATCAAAGCATCATCTTCAGACTTATTGCTTACCACATTTGCTTCCTTATTGCCTTCTTGTTTGTCTCCTTCTTTATTTTTCTGGGACCAGCAATCTTTCTTCAGATGACCTGGTTTTCCATAGTACCAGCAATCCTTCTGTCCTCTGGTTTGGGATCTTTTGTCCTTTGATTTTCCTCGTGACTTCCCATGACCTCCAGAACCTTTTCCTCTCTCCTTTGATCTACCCCTGCTTTCTGCGTTCAAAACACTTCCTGATTTGGATCCACCTGAGCTTTTCTTATGAATTTCCTCACTCAGAATAACACCAACAACATCATCAAATTTTAGGGTATTTGAACTAGAAACAGAGTTACTAACCGCCATTACCAAACTATCCCAGCTTTCAGGCAATGAACATAATATCAAGAGAGCTCTAACTTCTTCATCAAATTTTACATTTACAGAAGTCAATTGACTGACAATCGTATTAAATTCATTTAAATGACCTGTCATAGATCCACCTTCAACCATTTTCAAATTAAACAACTGCTTCATGAGAAATACCTTATTTGAGGCTAAGGGTTTTTCATACAATTTAGCCAAAGCTTTCATCAGACCATCTGTTGTCTTCGCTTCCGTTATATTGAATGCCACCGACGGTGTCAGGCACAACTGAATGGTTCCTAGTGCCTTTCTGTCAAGAAGATTCCAATCCTCATCACACATTGTTGCCAGTTTCTTGGCTACTCCTTCCAACGGCCTCCATAAATCCTTTTGATAGAGGTAATCTTCCATCTGCATCTTCCATAACTGATAGTTCTGCCCATTGAATTTATCAACCTTCATTTTACCCTTGTCTGCCATTGCTCCCACTCAACCGTGAGACTTTCCTACAGATGATAATAGAACACAACCCGCTCTGATACCACTTGTTAGGGTTAGCCGGCAGAAGATATCAATTAAATACAAATAAAGATTAAACAGAGAAATGGAAATACACAGAATTAATAACAGCGAGAGATAAGATTTAACATGGTTCACCCAAACTCGGGCTACATCCACCAAATAGAGAGTCCAATATTATTATCTAGTAAATCAAACCGATTACAATCAGCAATCCCTGCAACTCAATACCGCTACAAATGCTACAATACAATACTCAAACCCTAACCCTTGGCCGCTTTTTATCAAGCCTTTTTGTCGGTTACAAAAATTAGGGTTTTCTTATGTCGGTCATAAAAAATAGGATTTTTTAAGTCGGCCCTAAAAAAAATTTTCTCGGGGACTACCGCCCCCAAACCCCCGCTCGGGGCCCGGCCCGGCCCCGAACCCTGGCGAGGATACATGGCTAGTGTACAGTACTTTCCTGATCAGTCGCCACCTACCAACACCTATAACTCATGTGAACAAATTTGTCTCCTATAAGCATTATTCTATAAACTCTTTCTCATTAGGTAACAATGGAAACACTTATATGACTGATAAGGTTAATGTCATACATAAGTGTGACCTGAGACTTGTCTCCAAGTGTTACTAATTGTTTGTATGAAAAATGATGGCCCCTGCAGCCTGTTCTTTCTATTTAATATGCAACTTAGACTTGATTGCAATATATGTTTTTTTGTTCTTGATTTGTTCTTTCAGTACCACTCTTTGTGCATCCATTCATGGCATGAGAATGTAATGGTATCACTTGAGCATGCTAGGCTTGACCCTTGGGGGAGCCACATTTTCTCCACATGCTTTTAAATGTCTTCAAATCAGTAACATTACTTTTCCTATACCTGCATAGTGAACAAACAAGTTAGCATAAAAAATATACCTAATGATATTGATTGATCTTCTTCATGATATTCTAGCTTGTAGCATGTATGATCTGATCTTTCATATGAAATACATGATGTGATAAGATGATATATTTGCTTGATAAAGGCATATGATAACTTTAAACATCTGGAGCTCTAACAGAACTGTCCCTAATTTTTTGCAAGTTCAACTGATGATAGGAGCTAAAGATGAAGATTGAAGATCAACATCAACAAAACAACCTTCATGCTCAGGCAATGATGGATGTTTACTATTATCATGTGTTCTTATTATTTCTTTTATCATTTAGATGTATAGCTTGCATGTTTGCAATTGCTCAGTTTAGTTACTCCCACGGCTTGTGTGGGACACATTTGAACACTTCTTTTAAATATGATCAGTTAATTTACCTTATGCACATGATGTATGTGTATTTATTTTTCAATCAATGCATAGGATAAAGTAATAGATATTGAATGTATGTTCAAAACATGACATGAAATAACAGTCCAATACAAATATCTTTCTTTCTTTCTTTCAAATTTGATTAACTAAATAATTAATCTGTCTTAGAAC
This sequence comes from Cunninghamia lanceolata, assembly GCA_027924645.1. Lineage (NCBI taxonomy): Eukaryota > Viridiplantae > Streptophyta > Pinopsida > Cupressales > Cupressaceae > Cunninghamia > Cunninghamia lanceolata. The sequence goes on from BSBN01000111.1 coordinate 946,809, forward strand.
CCTTGAAAGATAACACTATGTTAGCTCAATTGTATTTCTTGAATGATTGATACCTTGGCAACCTTATTCTCTTGTCAGGATGACTCATCAGTCTTGATTAGATTGATGGGTTATCCTGTCAACTGAAGTCCATTTCTGCTCTGTCCAGATATCAACTATTCATTAAATGCATAACTTCAAAGTTTTCTTTTATTGCTTTTGAACAACTGCACTTAGGTCCAACTAATTTTAGTGTGAACAAAAAAATAGTAACATTTTTGGTGAACTCTCAGGGGTGTTTTCCTGCTAAACAACATAGAACCAGTAGCCTTTGCAACTCCATTGGGCATAGAGCCTTTTTTGCCCTGAACCTTGAAAAAATTTCTGCAACTCAATACTGACTGAAACTCAACAACAGCAACAACAATTGAAAACTAAAACTAAACTGACTTGCTTAAAACAAAGCCAACAACATGTGCAAAAGCACTTCTTGGAAATCAAAACAATAACTAAACTAAATGTGCAAAAGCACTTATTTGTAGCATAAGGCTACATCTATAATAGCATAACTTGAGGTGAATCCAATTAATTGGGATTGGTAACACCTCACCATCTAACTTAGCAAGCTGGAATGCATTGTGTTGCTTGCATCCTATTATTATGTATGGTCCATCCCACATTGCATCAAACTTTGTATGTTGACCTAGTCTGCTCTTTAACTCATTCCACTTGAAAACTAGATCTCACTCTTTATAAATTCTTGGGACTGCCCTTTTATCAAATGTTCTCTTCATTTGGGCCTAGTGTATTTCCAATGTTTTCAAGGCCTCTTTTCTAATTTCTTCAAGTTCTATCAGTTGTGTAAGCCTGACTTCCATTGGCTATTCTTCAAGTAACTCTAGTTCTTTTATGTAACTAAGAGTTGGCATCTCCACTGTTATTGGTAACTTGGCCTCTTTTCCATATGTAAGCACATAGGGTGAATTACTTGTTGATCTTTTAGGTGTAATCCTATTAGCCCATAATGCTAACTTTAACTTATCATGCCAAGACCTCTGATTTTCATCAACTATTTTCTTTATGATTTTAATTAGATTTTTGTTAATTGATTCAACCTATCCATTACCTTGAGGGTAATAATTTGATGAAGTATTTAGAAATATGTTATTTTTGATAGACCAATTAGATACTCTTAATCCAATAAATGCTAAAGCATTATCTAAAATAATAGAGCTAGGAGTTCTAAACCTAGACACTAGATCTTGATAAAAATTTAGGACTGATGTTTGACTAGCATCCTTCAAAGCAACTACTTTAGTCCATTTAGTGAAATAATCACTAGCAGTCAAAATCCACTTCTGTCCTTGGCTTGAAGGTGGATTAATAGGACTAATGAAGTCCAAATCCCCACTTGCCAAATGGTTGCTCCACTTGAATTGGGTGTAAAGGCATTGCTGCAAGTCTTTGTTTACCTACAAAAACTAAACACTTTAAACATTTCTTTACCCATTCATGAGCATCTTTAAACATGTCAGGCCAATAGTAACCATCTCTCATAATTTTTAGAGCTGTTGCTATAGCTGCAAAATGACCTCCATAAGGTCCATCATGAAATTCTTTTTTTTGAATCTGGTCTAGAAGTACACACCTCAACAAAACATTATTAAAGTCTCTTTTATATATAATCCCATCAATTATAGCATAGGGAATTGCATGCAATCTGTAATATCTTCTTTTAGATCTATTTAGGCCTTGAGGACAATAACCAGTGTGTAGATAATGGATCATGTCATGCACCCAACTTATAGGAGGATCTGGGACAGTAGTTGTTTCATCATTTTTAAGCACTATCTCAACTTCTCCTTCAAGTTCCTTTCTATATTTTTCATTTTCTACAAGTTGTTCACATAGTCCTTTGCCTTGAACTAGCTTGGTAACCTTAATTTGTATGTCATACTCCATAACCTTTGTATTAGGGTTAGCCGACAGAAGATATCAATTAAATGCAAATAAAGATTAAACAGAGAAATAGAAATACACAGAAATAATAACAGCAAGGGGCGCTACCCCTTGACCCTGTCTTGGGGGCACTGCCCCCAAACTCCTGCAAGGGGCGCTGCCCCCAAACCCCTGCAAGGGGTGCTGCCCCTTGACCCCATAGGAATTTGGGGGGAAACCGCACCGATAAAAGTGGGGTAAATATAACCTTCGAGTCTGATTAGGCTCCATATAACAACAATCTCCCACTTGGAGACTGATTAGACTCCACACCATATCATCTCCCACTTGGAGACTGATCATAACATCACTGACCCTGTAGCTCCCACTGAAAATAAGCACCCTAGACTCTGTTGTTCTATTTTTGTTGTTTTCAGTCAAGAAGACCAACCGAAGCTGAAGAGCAGCTCAGCTTCTCCCTTGTCACTACCTTTGTAAACATATCTACTGGATTGTCATCTGTATGTATCTTTGCCAGTTGTAACTGTCCATTATCCAACACTGACCGAATGAAGTGATACCTCAACTATATGTGTTTGGTCTTTGAATACAAGGCAGAACTGTTTGCAAGATGTATGGTACTCTGGCTATCCATAAACAAAGAACTGTTAACCTATTGTGTGCCCAATTCTTCCATGAAAGATTGCAGCCATATCATCTCCTTCCTTGCCTCTGTTGCAACTACATATTCTGCCTCTGTGGTGGATAAAGCAACCACCTTTTGCAACCTAGAAATCCAACTCACTACTATTCCACCTACAGTAAAGACATAACATGTAGTACTCCTTCTGGTATCACTATCCCCTACCAAATCTGAGTCTACATAACCTGCTAAATCAGTATTAGAGCCCCCAAAACATAAGTGTTTATTGGATGTACCTCTCAACTATTTGAGAATCCATTTTACCGCATGCCAATGCTCTAATCCTGGATGACTCATATACCTGCTAATGACTCCTATAGCATGTGCAATATCTGGTCTCGTGCATACCATGGCATACATTAAACTTCCTACAGCTGAAGCATAGGGTTCCTTGGACATTTTCTCTTCCTCCTTTTGTGTCTTAGGACACATCTCCTTGGTCAATTTCAAATGACTAGGCAAAGGTGTGCTGATAGCTTTTGCATTCTCCATGTGGAATCTCTGCAACACCTTTTCAACATAAGCAGCCTGAGATAGAGTCAATTTTCTGTTCTTTCTATCTCTGCAAATTTTCATGCCAAGGATTTGATTTGTTGCCCCCAAATCTTTCATATCAAATGACTGTGCTAATTGTTATTTTAACTCTCTTATGTGATCCATGTTAGACCCAGCTACAAGCATGTCATCAACATATAAACATAAAATAATGTAGCTGTCATTATCCAACCTCTTAAAATAAACACAAAGGTTAGAATTACACCTGTTGTAGCCCTGTTCAGCCATAAAACTATCAAATTTCAAATACCATTGCTGAGGTGCTTGTTTCAGGCCATACAAACTCTTCTTCAAGCTACACACTAGTTTCTCCTTACCTTTGACCTCAAATCCTTAGGGTTGTTCCATATATATCTCCTCCTCCAAACCACCATGGAGAAAGGCAGTTTTCACATCTAATTGTTCCAAATGCAAATCTTCAGCAACCACAAGACTTAAAATAGTACGAATAGAAGTCACCTTGACAACTGGAGAAAATATCTCATCAAAATCAATGCCCTTTTTCTATGCAAATCCTTTTACAACTAACCTGGCCTTAAATTTTTGCTTACCTCCAACTTCCTCTTTCAACCTGTAAACCCATTTATTTTGTAAAGCCTCTTTACTTGCAGGTAACTTTTTACCTGCAGATAACTTACATAATTCCCAAGTCTGATTTTTCAGCAAGGAGTCCATTTCTTCTTTCATTGCAAGCTCCCACTGAACCTGTGTATCCACTTGCATAGTTTCATCATACCCTTCTGGTTCACTAGCATATGTTAACAAAATAGAATACAAAGAGGGAGAAAACCTTTTAGGAGATCTACTTATCCTTTTTGACTATCTAACATTCACTGGAGTTTGTGGTATTTCTGGTTGCTGTTACGGAGCATGAGGAACCACTGGCACATCACTATTTGGAGTATCATCCAGCACTACATAATCTTCTTCTTTCTTCTCATGCTGCTGCAACTGATCTTTGTACAACACCTTCTCATTGAATATAACATCCCTGCTTCTCACAATTTTCTGATTTTCAAAATCCCAAATCCTATAACTAAATTCATCAATGCCATATCCAACAAAGGTACATTTTTTTGATTTCACATCTAGCTTGGTTCTATTTTCACAATCTATATGTGCAAATGCTTCACAACTGAAGGTTTTCAGAAAAGAATAACTCACCTTCTTTCTTGTCCATGCTTCCTCTGGAATACCACAGCCTAAAGGAATTGAAGGACCTCTGTTAATTAAATATACAACAGTGTTGACAGCCTCTACCCACATGTTTAAAGGCAATTCAACATGCAATCTCATGGTCCTTGCACGCTCCATTATTGTCCTATTCATGCGTTTAGCTACTCCATTTTCCTGTGGAGTCCTTGGAACCATTTTCTACCTACGACTTCTATTAAAGGAACAATAATCTTCAAATTATTTGCTACAATACTCACCGCCATTATCAGATCTGAGACATTTTAATTTGTTACCTGTCTCATTCTCAACCAAGCTTCTCCATTTTTTAAATGTTTCAAATACATTAGATTTCTGCCTAAGGAAATAAATCCAAACCTTCCCATCTATGAATGTAACATAATACTGAGAGCCATCAAGAAAAGATACCTAAGCTAGTCCCCATACATTTGTATGCACAAGCTCCAATTTTTCATTTTTCTTTTGCTTCCCATCCTTGAGAAAACTGACTCTCTTTTGTTTTCCATACACACAACTTTCAAAGAAATCCATATTAATACATTTCAGACCTGGTAAAACTTTCTTAGAATGAAGTAGCTTCATACCTTTCTCACTCATATGCCCAAGTCTATTATGCCACAGTGTTGTCTCAGAACATGCAGCAACTTTTCCAGTCTCTTCCTGCAAACCTGCAGCAACTATTCCTGAACCTATTTGTTTTTTCTCTGCAATAGCTAAAGTAGTAGGAATAGTATGACCTGTACAAAGATATAAGGTGCCTACTTTCACACATTTTGCTACTACTAAGGCACCTTTTGAAACTTTCCAATTTTTATCAGTAAATGTAATAGTGCAACCTTGTTCAATTAGCTGCCCTGCTGAAATTAAATTCCTATTGAGCCTTGGAACATGCCTTACCTCTTGTAGTAGCCAATGATTTCCATTCTGCAACTTAATCTTGATTCTTCCCTTTCCAACAATCTGACAAGGTTCATTATCTCCCAAATAAACCAGCCCAAAATCCCCTTGGACATAATCAAGAAAATAACTTCTATGGGGCATAGCATGAAATGAGGCCCCTGAATCTAAAACCCATGAATCATCAGCATTATCTAGGGAAAGAATCAAAGCATCATCTTTAGACTTATTGTTTACCACATTTGCTTCCTTATTTCCTTCTTGTTTGTCTCCTTCTTTGTTCTTCTAAGACCAGCAATCTTTCTTCAGATGACCTGGTTTTCCACAGTAACAGCAATCCTTATGTCCTCTGGTTTGGGATCTTTTGTCCTTTGATTTTCCTCATGACTTCCCATGACCTCCAGAACCTTTTCCTCTGTCCTTTGATCTGCCCCTGCTTTCTGCATTCAAAATATTGCCTGATTTGGTTCCACCTGAGCTTTTCTTATGAATTTCCTCACTCAGAATAACACCAACAACATCATCAAATTTCAGGGTATTTGAACTAGAAACAGAGTTACTAACCGCCATTACCAAACTATCCCAGCTTTTAGGTAATGAACATAATATCAAGAGAGCTCTAACTTCTTCATCAAATTTTACATTTATAGAAGTTAATTGACTGACAATCATATTAAATTCATTTAAATGATCTGTCACAGATCCACCTTCAACCATTTTCAAATTAAACAAATGCTTCATGAGAAATACCTTATTTGAGGCTGAGGGTTTTTCATACAATTTTGCCAAAGTTTTCATTAGACCATCTGTTGTCTTCACTTCTGTTATATTGAATGCCACTGATGGTGCTAGGCACAACCAAATGGTTCCCAGTGCCTTTCTATCAAGAAGATTCCAATCCTCATTAGACATTGTTGCCGGTTTCTTGGCTACTCCTTCCAATGGCATCCATAAATCCTTTTGATAGAGGTAATCCTCCATCTGCATCTTCCATAACTGATAGTTCTGCCCATTAAATTTATGGACCTTCAATCTACCCTTGTTTGCCATTGCTCCCACTCAACCGTGAGACTTTCCTGTAGACGATAATCGAACACAACCTTACTTTGATACCACTTGTTAGGGTTAGCCGATAGAAGATATCAATTAAATGCAAATAAAGATTAAACAGAGAAATAGAAATACACTGAAATAAAAATAGCGAGAGACAAGTTTTAACGTGGTTCACCCAAACTCAGGCTACATCCACCAAATAGAGAGTCCAATATTATTATCTAGTAAATCAAACTGATTACAATCAGTAATCCATACAACTCAATACCGCTGCAAATGCTACAATACAGTATATCCCAAAACCCTAACCCTTAGCTACTTTTTATCAAGCTTTTTGTCAGTTACAAAAATAGGGTTTTCTTATATCAGTCAATGAAAAAATAACTCCCGGTGCTTTATAAAATAATAAAAAACTGTGTGAGGTTTCGGGGGCATTGCCCTTGAGCCCCCACAGGGGTGCTGCCCCTCGACCCCACCCTGCATTGCAACAGGGAACATGCCAAGGGTGTTGCCCCTTGACCCCGTCTTAGTGCCGCTGCCCCCAAACCCCCACAAGGGGCGCTGCCCCTTGACCCCGTAGGAATTTGGGGGGAAACCGCGCTGATAAAAGTGGGGTAAATATAACCTCTAAGTCTAGTTAGGCTCCATATAACAACAATTTGTTATCCACCCTACTCTCTTATCACTTAAATCTTTACTAAGCAAGAATTCTTTCACTATAGGATGCACAACCATTAACTGAATTCTATTATTTGAAAGCATATGTTTAAACTTCTTTAGGCTTCTGATAATAGCCAATACATGCTTTTCAACAAAAGAATACCTTACCTCATAATCATGCAGAACTTGGCTAAAAAATGCCACAGGATGTTCCAATCCTTCATTGTTCTACTAACAAAGCATAGCTAATATAGTATCCACACTACCAAATGCATATAAAATGAAGTCTTTATCAAAATTTGGATTTATCAATGTTGGAGCAGTAGCAAGTGCCTCCTTTATCTCTTCAAAGATCTTCTTTCCTTCTTTGGTCTAGCTGAAAGGAATATTCTTTTTTAGAATTGTTGTAAGAGATTGTAAAAGTGCTGCTTTGTTAGGAATGAACCTTCTTACAAAGCTAATTCTTCCTAGAAAGCTCTACAAGCCTTTCTTATGTGTAGGAAGAGGTAATGCCAATATTACAGTGATTCTTTTAGGATCAATTGATATTCCATCTTTAGAAACTATGTGTCCTAACAGTTTACCTTCATGAACAGAAAAAATACTCTTCTTTGGGTTAATTGATACCCCAAATTCTCTACATCGTTCAAAAATTAGTCTCAAATGATGAAAGTGCTCTTCAACCTTTTTAGAAAAAATAGTCACATCATCTAAGTATACAAGTACAAACTTATTAATCAGACCTTGAAAGGCCATGTCCATTGCTCTCTGAAATGTTGCTCCTACATTTGATAAACCAAATGGCATCTTTCTGTAAGCCATTGTTCCCCATTTAGTAGTAAAAGTTGTCTTGTACTGATCTTCTTTTACTAGAATTTGATTGTAACCTAAACAACCATCCAACAAAGAGAATCTTTCTGATCCTAAAACAACCTGCAATATTTGCTCCATGGATGGCAAAGGATAGTGATCTTTTAAAGATGCTCTATTTAGATCATAGAAATCAACACATAATCTAATTTCTCCATTCTTTTTTCTGATAGGAACCAAGTTAGAAACCCATGAAGTATGCTTGATAGGAAAAATGATATTACCTTCAATGAGTTTATTAAGTTTAGTCTTCATGCGTACTTCCAACTTTGGGTTTAGTGGCCTTTGTTTCTGTCTAACAGGTTTTGCCTCAGGTTCAAGCTCAATTGTATGATGAGCCAACTCTAGGTTAAAACCTTTTAGATCTCCATATTCCCATGCAAATATATCACTAAACTCTTGACAAAGCTGGATAAATGCTTGTTGTTCTTCTTTTGTACATATCTTTCCAAGCTTCAGTAACTTCCCTTTAAAGATTTCAATAGGTTCATAGTGTTCCTATTTCACTGACAAGCTGGCCTTGTCTCTTCTTACCTAATCTTCAGTGTTAAAGGTTGACTCTAAGGTTACCAAACCCTTAGGCAATTTATTTGATTTTAATTGTAGTATTTGATCATCATATTGCGGCATAAATTTCTGTTGATTACCTGCAGAGAAATCAGCCTCTTCCATTAAGAAATTTATAATCTGTTCATCACTATCAAACACTTGCCAGCTGACATTATTATCTGGAACTAATGGTCTTATAGCAACCTTGACATATAAAGGAGTATGAACATTCTTCATTTCTACATGAATATCATAATCAGCTCCCATAGCAGCTAGTTTGTCAACTTGCTTATTTTTAGTTCTAGGTACAAATATCAAATTAAATGCATCAAATTCTTCTATCATGTCCCAAACTCTATGCTTATATAATTTCAGCAAATTGTTTTTTGTAGCAACAAGGTTTCTGACTTGTTTAACAACTAATTCATTGTCTCCAAAGGCCTTTAAACATTTGACTTTTTTTTCCTTACCCATTCTAATCCATGAACTAAAGCTTCATACTCAGCTAAGTCATTAGAATAGCTGAAAGCAAATCTAAAAGATGAATATTATTTCTCACCTATGGGGGAAACTAAGACAACCCCTCTTCCAGCTCCAACCTTGCTTCTAGAACCATCAAAATAAAGTTCCCAACATCATTTTCTGCTTCAATAGCTTGCTACTTTTCTCCTTTAATCAGATTTGGAATGACTATATTTTTCTCCTAAATCATATATACACCTAGACCTACTTCATCCATTTGCTCAAAATGATCTGTTTCATGGTTCTCTGTTGCCTACTGATCTAAAACAATATCAAGAATTCCCTCTAAAAGTGTACTTGGATCTTGAACATGAACCAGATCTTCTTGATCAAAGATAGAAAGGTTGGCATTTATTGGATTGGGTGTATAGGGTTCAAGGTGATCTTTGGCTAGTGGCTCAGATTTGATTGTAACTTTTGTTCCATATCTAGTTCTGAAAAATAAATGTGTCTGGAATCAGATGATAAATATCCTCATAACCTTGCTGTAAAATCTCTGGATAAGCAAATGACAAAGGTAGGTGGCAAATCAATAACATAAATATCCTGATATATGATAAAGTTTGGACAAGCATGCAGAGTAAGACCAAGATTTTTGAACATTCCAACTATACTGACCTCAGTTCCATCCATTTGTACAACACCTCTAACAATAGGTTCATATTTCAGGCCTAATTTATTAGCTAGCTATTTTGGCATGACTGAACTACTAGCTCCTAAATCTATCATGCAATTATGAACCAAATGGTTACCTACAATCAGAGTGACATAAAAAGGTAGAGGTTTGCCTACTAGTTTAGGTTCTATTTTTTTTTCTACCTCATTTGTAAGCATTACTCAAAGTTGATCTAGGTTTTGTGCCTCTTTTAACAATGACAACTGAGATAATGCATCTTGTAATAAATCCTTTTGTCCTGGAACATGTAAAGCATATAAAATAGACATGCTTATTGTTGCCTTTTTCATATGATCCAAAATATTGAAAATAGGACCACTAACCTTTTGCTATACTTTTGGGATAGCAACCTCTGGTTGGTGTTTAGTTGGTTATTTATTTACTTCTAGCTATCTTTTTTCTATAGATCATTTGATGTAGAAGCTTGATTCTTCCCTTGCTAACTTGTAGAAACTGTACTTTTACCTTTATCAGTTTGCTATTGTACGTTTCTAGCTTGCTTTTACTAGTATTAGCTTGCTGATTTGCAGTTCCAGCTTGCTGTTACAAGTCAACAGCTCTCTTTTTTTTATCACATGTTTGCTACAATATTAGTAAAAGACTATTTTTGACTTGGTAACTAATTTACACAACAAAATTGATTAGCCTACCAATTCATCAAAGCTACATCAGGATTAACATATTGAGTCTAAGTATCTAGTTGGTTATTCACATCACCTGCTAAATTTTTAGCAGCAACATAGTTATTCTGTACCATTAAAGCTTGACCTACTATCCCATTAGGGCAAGTGGCTTGGTTATGAGGCTAATTACATGAGTAACACCATGCATAATCCTGAACCATGTTATTCTATATAGGCACTATCTCTTTTGATGTACTAACAACATTTGGATTGTATTACTGATTTGGCCCATTGTTGTAATTTCTCCTTTGACCCTGATAATCTGCCTAATAACTAGGTCTATATGCTTGGTATGGGGCTCGGTAAGGCCTATTATTTTGATTTGCTTGAATTTTTAGACTTACTAAATCAATGCTCATAGTCTGCAATATTTTTGCTATACTTTGTTGATTTTCTTTCAACTCTTGAAACTCAAAATGAATGGGATCTGCACTATTTTTTGTATTTACTTGATAACCAAAAGATGGTATTGATGAAATATGTGGGGCCAAAATTGGAATTAAAGGTTGTATATCTAGAAAAATTAGCATTTGTGGCCTAGGCGTTATTTTACCAGCTTGTATTAAACTATTTTCTGCTCTTATTGCAATATCAAAAGTAGCTAGTAAAGTTACCCCCTCATAGATTGTATCATAATAGCAATATCAGACATTAATGCTCTCCAATAATAGAAAAAGGCATGTTTTGGTGAGGGTTTCACCATTTTAAGAATTCTATTCCATGTTTTCTGAAATCTGAAATTAAAATTTGACATTTGCTCTTATGGAGCTCTCTTAATAGTGGTCATTTGTTCAACTAATGATAAATGATTAGATTTATCCTAAAATTGTCTATTCAAAGCAAAACCTAAATCATCCCAAGATCTAATTGAATTGACCCTTAAGCCTCTAAACCATTGAAGAGCTTTACCTTTTAGTGATACTGCCAACAACCTGATTGCTATGTTCTCCTTAGTAATGTGATGAACATAACACAAAGAAGCCACATCTCTGATATGTTCAATAGGTGTAGTCCCATCTTCTCCCATAAAACTTGGTAAACTCTTCAATGTAACCATTGGTATGTCATCATGTTGATTTAGATTCAAGGGGCTGCCTCTATTAAATGTAACAAAAGGTTGATTTCTAGGTGGTGGTGGATTCCTTCCACCTCCTCCTACACCGGGAGGTGGTACTGCTCCTATTCCACCTCATCTAGGAGGTGGTATTGGCCTCCACCTCCTCCACCTCTAAGTAGAGACATTGGAGTAGGTGGTATTTGAGCTGGTACTTGGACTGAAACTACTTGGAGTATTGCTTGTAACACAGGTTCTTTCTCTACAAACTCTAAAAGAAGAGGTTCCCCTTGAAAAATAGAAATTTGCTCTCTTGGGCTTGCTGGTAGAGAACTATGAAATTCTGATGATGAACTTGCAAATAACAGATTCCGGTGAGAAGCAAACTCTGGACGTGTACTTGGTAGATCTGAAACAACTGATGAATCTTCTTTTTTAATCACTTTATCTACTTTTATTCTCCTTTTTGGTGGAGATAAATGAATATGCTCCTTCTTAGAATCTTTATTTGACCTTGTTTGATACTTTTTCATTAGCTACAAGATCTAATCAATAAAACCAAAGTATTAGAGTCACCAAGTACTTGAAAATAAACCTCTAAAAGGCTAAAAATTCTATTGGTCACACCAAAAACAACAGAAAAAATAAGTTCTATTGAACTGAAAATCAGTTCAAGAGTCCCATCGGGTGTGCCAAAAATTGTTGTCGATGAGGATTGCACCCTTACGTAAAGTTGTGACACTCTGCAATCCTTCAAAACATGGGGACAAACTCAGGTTGTGGGTGACCTATAGTGAGTTTGAACCTCCATATTGTGGGTTGGTTCTCTTAAAATATTCTATTGGAATGTATGATTTTCTATTTTGGAAAAGGGGAAGAAGGAAACTATAAGGAAATAAAACTGTAAAATTTGGTGATGCACCTAATATGGATAGAAAATATGCAATTTGGTTCACAATATAACTCAGAAATCTGACTCACACAGTCCAATCTGGGCATAAATATCACAAAAGTATTTCTAAGGAAGGCTTGAAAAAATAGGCTTTTATGAAGGAAAGGATTTCTCACAACACAAAAGGATTTTTTTTCTTATCACAACCTAAGACCTATAATAAAACTATGCTTAATGCTTCAAGTAACAGTGAGATAATAACTTTAAAGGTTTTGGTAATCAAACTCATTAAAACTTCATCAAATCACTTCATACAATTTGCGTTAAATGGAAAGGTAAATACTTGATTCCAAAGAACAAAGAAAAAATTGCATGAAAATAAAGAAATTAAACTTGTAACTTGCTATGATTTCTCTATAAAACTATCAAAAATAGTGAGCTACAAAACCTTCTTCTCTCTCCAAAAGTGTAAAAGAGCATGGGAATCCTTGCCATGACAGTATAAATGAGGAAATTAGAATTCCCTCCATTCTCTCATGCTCCAGGCATAGGAAAGTAGCTCTTCATCTTCTGAGAGGGAGCCTTTAGCCATTTCAGCACTCAAGAAGCCCAAAGAAGTGACATCAAGTGGATTTTGGTAGTACCAAAATCCCTGTGAACAAGGAAGAAGTAGAAATTGTATGTTTAAGTTAAATAAGGGACTTTTCCTTCTTATCAACTTAGTTATCCTTCTCCTCTACCAGTTGTTTCATCGATGGTGACAATAATCCCTTTATTACTACTAAGCCTCTATTAAGACCAATCATGCAAAGGGAGGGGAAGAGGGAAAAATAGGTCCCTACTTCCACCAATCCCAATCTAGAAACTCATAGCAATAGGAGTCAAGGGAATCGACAGACTAGGATTCAAAGTCCCCATCTAGATGAAAATAAGGGGAAACTAGGGTCGGGAAAGGGTCTAATGCTTTCTACTCAACTCCTTGCATTCTTCCCAAACTGCCTATACCTTCAAAGAAAATATCTCTAGTTCTTTTACTTTGTAAGAACAAAATATTAACCAAGAGAACAGAAAAGAATCTCTGAAGGATAGGAGCAATAGAAGCAGTATACTACTTAGAAAACCTTCCATTTTCATCCACATAGATTGAAAGATAGACATTAATAGCCATATAGATAGCTATTTATAGATGAACTGTAAGGCTCCCTAATTCTTGGTACTTTTATGAATAGTTTATTTCAACATGTAACATGGCATATCAGTCATAAATGGAAATCCTTGAAAAGTGTACCAATACTACTAGAAGTGGAGAAATGGAGGCTATACTTCATTCCCATATTTATGTCACATGGCCAATGGCACCTACAAATGTCAATTCTACATGATGGCTTCCAAACTTAGTTCTTCGGTCCTAGGATTTCATCAATTTTTGAAAAGATAACATCAGTAGATTTTGCCATGGCACCCCATAGGACATCTCATCAAGTGAGCACACAGATTTCAAGAACTTGTTCTATTCAAAAATGGCGGTGAGGAGATCTTTGTGCATGCTTTAAAAAATCATCACTGCACAGTTCATTGCTTATTACATGCCACCACCCTACTTTTTCTTTCTTAACATGAGTCATTGATTGTAGCACAAGTCACCCAAATCAATGGTGTGTACAAATTCATAGAGATGAGAATCCCCATCATCACAAAAAATAAGGCATGAACCAATGAGAAAATTGCACTTGGACTACCACCTCAGACACATTGTTCAAAAGAGAGTCCGTAGAGTCCACATGGCAGGCTCTCACACTTCCATGAGTATGAAAGTAAACTAGACATGAAAGCCCACAAAAAGGTGGAGAGAACTTAAATAATTCTGCACGATACACACCTGAATTTCCACTTTAAAATTCCCCTTTGCATATTATGAAGAAAATGCCACAGCTACATCCACCTTAGTCACCAATAGGTCCCACAGTATTATAAGAAATATGAGAAGAGTGATAGAAGCCAAAATAATATTGCTTCACTCTATCTTTCATTCAATACAAATTACATATATATAGGACTTGTATATCCTATATTATAGTAAAGTTGTTCTTCCTCCTATAACCACTCTCTTAGATAGATAATAACAGGACTAACAAACTCCTAATTATGAGTTGTTAGAACAACTCCAAACAGTAATATATATTATTGTTAATGTGACAATAATATTACTAACTACTAACATTTACATAATAATAATTACTCACAAAATTATTATTTACCCACATACATGAAGCACTAACTCATATTTCCTAACATTCCCCCCTTAGTGCGAACATGGTAGAAAAACCTTCACACACTCTATAGTATGCTCACCACTGTGACATGCCTATTCTCGTGGCTCATGACCTTGATACAAAAGAAAGGCTCTCTCCTTCCATGGTTGTAAATAGGCTTACCAAAAACCTTGACTTGAACAAGAACCCATCAATTGTCCACCTCGTGTGGTTTTTTGGATCCTCCCATAAACCCTTTCAAGATCCATGAACTGACTTACTTTGGTGCTTTTATTCGTTACTATGCTTGTACATCAGGGAAGTTATATAGCAAGCAACATACATATCACAAATCTTAAAAACCCATACTAGAAAAGGTTTCACATTACGTTCCATAAGAACAAAATGTTCTTAATTGTAATCATTGTTATCGATTGCTGCCACTCAATCTCGAATAACATAGACAACCACCACTGCCACTGGAAGCTACCCTTGACTTTATTCATATTGGCATGAAATGGGAATGGAACATTGGTTATTATTCCCCCCACAATGTGAAATTTCCACTTATTCACACAACCAGGAACAATGAAAAGTGAATCATATCATGTTGCATACTATTATCTAGATCTTGTTGTCTAGATCTTGATACACATGATAACTATTGCCAATGAACTTATTCATTGATTGATCATCTTCCAATGAAGTATGAAAGCCAGAGGATCACCACAATTAGAGGATCTCTGTAGTCATCTTCTCTCCAATATAATCATTTTTACAACATCCACACATCACACTAAAAAGATGAAAAAAATTGAGAAAAAACACACTGCATATTGTACACTTGTCACCATATCATGCGTGCGGCCTCATCATTGATGACTGACGAGAGTTCAGTGATTGACCTCCAACCTTTGATGCCTCCATCCTCTGCTTACATTGCTACTTAACATTTTTTTCTTGTGAGGAAATAATATATCTAAAACCACCATTAATCTTTAAACAAATAAGAAAGAATCTACTTTATCTTGGGGAGTCTTCACATTTTGAAATGGCATGGTAGTGCCCACTTCAATAAATTTTTTACATAATTCTTATGTTCATGGCCAGCTATATAATGAAAGGTGTTATTTTTGTTCTTATCAAGGGCATTAACAGTTGCTCCAACTTCAAGAACTACTTCAATGCATCTCACCTCACCATACCTATGGGCAAAGTGCAAGGCAATCTAACATTCTACTCTGCATTATAACATAGACTCATCATGCTCTTGTATGAAATTCAAATAATCAAACAATAATGGAACGGATATATAGTCACATACTTCACATTTATATAATGACTTGATGAACTTAGAGGAAACAATGAACTCTACTTCAATGTTGCATCAACCTTGCCATAAGATGCATGATAGAGACTTTTCCCTCAATATATAAGAATAGAGCTGGGGTTTTTAGTTACTCCAATTACTTAGAAACATCACCATCACCACCTATGAGATGTCCTTTAGCAAGGGAATTTATTACTGGCAGAATTAATTTCCACAAACAAGTAGCAAATCACATCAAAACTCACAGTCACTATTTTTTGTTTCAAATTGCTCATTGAATACAAGAAATTTCTTCAAAATATTTCTAGGCTTCATTGTTCCCTTCATCATCTTTCCAAAACACTTTTAAATTTTAAATTTAATTAAGAAATAAATGAGATATCATCATTTTATTGAGACTGCATTATACTGATATAAAAAACATGATTTTAATATCAAAACCATATACCACTACTCTTACCAACTCACCTATGCAATAGTTTGGTTCAAATAATATCTTCATTCTTCCATTGGCATTCAATCTTCCTAGAAGGAATCTCTATGGATTTTCATAGGCATGAAGATGATAATTTCTCTGATACCATATAAGAAATATGAGCAGAGTGATTGAAGCCAAAATAATATTGCTTCACTCTACCTTTCGTTCAATACAAATTACCTATATATAGGACTTGTATATCCTATATTATAGGAAAGTCGCTCTACCTCCTATAACCACTCTCTTAGATAGATAATTATGAGACTAACAAACTCCTAATTATATGAGTTGTTAAAGCAACTCTAAACCATAATATATGTTATTGTTAATATAACAATAATATTACTAACTTCTAACATTTACATGATAATAATTACTCAAGTAATTATTATTTACCCACATATATAGACCACTAACTCATATTTCCTAACAAGTATAGCATAGTATAACAATATATCATTTTGACACTTGGTGTGCTTCATGGCCATCATTTATTGTAGCAAATAGATCATACCTTTTCTAAATGAGAGACAGGCTAGGACACATGAGCAGCAGTGCAACTCAGGAAGAAACTTATACTAGCTCTTTCTTAGAGCTTGCGCCAAGCCAACACATGGAACACTAGCATAGTATTGAAAGAGTCTTGCCTTTTATTTGTGCTAGGAGATGCGTAGGGCCAACACATAGAGTGATTTGCTATGAGCTGCAAGTTGCAAAGTAGAAGAGCGTATGCCCCTTTTAGAACAACATTCACTCTACTAGGCGAGAAGGGGCCATGACTCATTAAGGGGCTAAACAAATGCTTACGCATATAAGTAGAACTTTAAAGCACAGGTAATAAGTGGTGGACTCAGGAGGGGGCCAGTAAAAGTATGACACTCCTAGACACAAGTTGCGATTTAAAGGATCTGCACAGGCAACAGGCACTCAACTCGCAAATAGAACAAAAAGGCACCACGATGCTTCACAAAGGACTCTAGGGTTTAGGATTTTACACCTTAGGGACAATAAACTTTTAATACTTTGAATAACAAACCTTAACCAAGGACCCACTGATACCAAAACTTGGAACATGGCCTAGAAAATTTAACAAATTCCTATCAGTGGCTTGTGTTTGGGGTTTTTTTCAACATGAATAAAGTGAGATCCCAAAGAAACTCCCAGTGAAGCAGGCCAGACCAAACATAGAGAACATAACCTGACCAAACAAGACACATGGAACCAAACAAAAAGAAGAAACACACTATATACATTTGATACATTGTAGATGGAATATAGCATACCTCAAGAGAAGTATGACTTAAGGAATTGTCGATGTACTGGCAATTCCAAAAGTTCACATACCAAAGATTGCAAAAAGTATGAGTCTTCTCCATGGGTGTCGCTGACCAAATAAAAGCCTAACCATAAGGCATCAAATTTTCCATGCTTCCCCTTATCCTTAGCCCTAGCATTCCACATCAGGACCATGTTTCCATTTTAAAACTCTTTGTGAGAAGACTTCTTATCATGTAATTTCTTCACCTAAAGTTGTAACATTAGGTTTCTTTGTTGCACATCTCTTTTGAATTCATCCAGTTCTATAAGAACATCAATTCTATATTGCATATCATCCGTGATATTGTCATCATATTCCTAGATAACTTTATAGACTTGTAACAAGTTCTTTGTTGGCATCCTGGCATCGATGCCATAAACCAAGTTCAATGGAGGTTGTCCTATTTCTTTCTTAATAGTCATCCTATTGGCCTAGAAGGCTTGTCTCAATTTTGAATCCCAAGCTTTCTTATTTTTCTCTATCACCATCTCTATGCTTTTCATTAAGCTTTTATTGCTAGATTCGGCATGTCCATTTCATTGTAGCTGATAACGGGTTGAATAGGATATTTGTATCCCATGCTTATTACAAAAATTTGTGAATTCTTCTAATCTAAAGCACATAGCATTGTCAGATACTATCCTTTTTGGTACACCAAATATGATAAGAATATTATTCATTAAGAAATCAATTACCACCTTGGTGTTAGCCCACCTTGTTGGAATGGCCTCAACCCATTTTGTGAAATAGTTAGTGGCTACCAGGATCTAGGAATGTCCACCACTAGATTTCTCTGTAATTTCTCCTATAAAGTCAATTCCCCACTACTGAAATGGTGTTTGTACTATGACTGGTCTGAGAGGCAAATTTCCTGAGAACATCAACTTCCCTAAAAATCTTTGGCAAACATCACAAGATTTTACTAGTCTATGTGCATCCTTATATAACATAGGCCTCCAAACCAAGCTCTCAATACTTTATGCACAATTTTTTTGGCCATAGAGTGGCCACCACAAGCACCATTGTGCATTTCAGTTAGAATTTCTTGGGCTTTCTCCCCATTTATGCACTTTAACAACACTCCATCTACATTTCTCCACCACGGTTCATTCTCAATTATAACATATTTTATATCTTTAAATTTGAGTGTCCTTTTCTGATTATTGGTCATCCCTTCAGGGCATGACATATTTTGCAGGTAATATATGACATTCCTATACCACCTTGCAATTTGCATATCACAAACAAGAGATACATCAACAACATCAACATTGTTTACCTGGTTGGCCTCTAAATTTGTTTTTGCCATCAAATTGGCCAATCCTTGTCCTCTGACCAATTTAGTAATTTGCACATCAATATTGAATTCCTAAATTCTATTAATCCATCTGCATCTCCTTCCTGTGACCTCCTATTGTGTAAAAATGTCTTTGACAACAATACTAAGAAAATAAGCAACAGTAGTTGCACCAACTAAATATGGTCTAAAATTCTTAACTTCCTTTACTAGAGCATAGGCCTTCTTTTCAGTCATGTCATACTTCAACTCAGCTACTTGTAGAGACTTACTAAAAAAGACAATAGGTTGTTCATAGCCTTCCTCATTCTTCTGTAATAAAATTGCAGCAATTGTGTGAAAAGAAGTGAAAGAGAAAAGTTGGAGTGGCTTTGAAAAGTCTAGAGACATCAAAATTGGGGTCTCCTTGATGGCCTTCTTTATACCTTTGAACGCTTCACTTGGTTCCTCATTCCAAGTTACCCTTTCTCCTTTCTTTAGCATTTTTTAGATTGGCCTAGTAATCTCTGCAAAGATTGTCATGAACCTTCTTAAAAAATTAACCTTTCCAAAGAAGAATTGAATACCGTTGGCATTTTTTGGTAGTGGTATTTTTCAATGGGATCAACTCTTTCAGGGTCAATCCTCACTCCTTCTTTGGACACAATATGTCTCGATAGCTTCCCTTCAGAGACCTGAGAAGTACACTTCTTAGGATTAAGGAATATTCCATATTCTATGGCTCTGATAAAAAACTTTTCCAGGGGCATGTAATGATCCTCCTCATTCTTGGAGAATGTTGTAAGGTCATCCTGATATACTAC
This sequence comes from Cunninghamia lanceolata, assembly GCA_027924645.1. Taxonomy (NCBI): domain Eukaryota; kingdom Viridiplantae; phylum Streptophyta; class Pinopsida; order Cupressales; family Cupressaceae; genus Cunninghamia; species Cunninghamia lanceolata. The sequence continues at coordinate 966,512 of BSBN01000111.1, forward strand.
CATGATGATATTAATCAAATTAGGAAAAGCTACATCCATAGCTCTTTAAAATGTAGCAACAACATTATTAGGCCAAAAGGCATCCTGACATAAACATAAGTCCCCCAAGGAGTTGTAAATGTTGTCTTGAGCTGCTTAGACTCCTTGACCTTCACCTGGTTGTACCCTAAAAAACCATCCATCATAGACAACAGTTCACAACCAGTGACTCTTTGCAACATTGCCTCCATATTTTGCAATGGATAATTATCTTTCAATGATAATATGTTGAGATTTCTAAAATCTACACAAAGCTTGATATAACCATTTTTCTTTTTAACAAGTACAAGATTAGACACCCAGGTCGAATGTCTAATTGGATTTATTATACCGCCCTCTCTTAACTTTGTTAGTTCTTCCTGTATTTTGGGCACCAATGTCAAGTATATTGGTCTTTGCTTTTGCTTGAAGGGTTTTGCATCAGATTTGAGAGGTATCTCATGTTGAAACAAGTCCTCTCTATATGCCTTCAAATCATCATAAGACTAGGCAAACACACACCTATATTTTCTCAATAAAGAAATCAACATTTCTTTAACTTGAGGCTTCATTTTCTTCCCTATATATACTTTCTTCAAAGCATTCTTAGTTCCCAGATTTATTTCCTCCAGTTCATCTTGATGTGCTAAATTTTGCTTAACAACACTTTTATCAGGGCCCTCAAAGACCCTTTCCAAAGCCACAAGACCTCTAGGAATTTTATTAGTCTTGAGCTAGATCACCACACATCCAAATACTATTTCTTTTCCATCCTTTTCTTCTACAAATATTCCAAAATCTATCTCCTACCTTTCATATTGGTCTATGCATTGCATGAATCTCAGTATATCCTCATCATTATTAAACACTTGCCAATTTTTAATGTTGTCAGGGATAGAAGGCTTTGTTTTCATCTTAGCCTTTGAGATACCTACAAATGTCATATCATTATTCCTTAATGATATATTGGCCATAAAATCTTCCATAGCATTCTTATTTCTTTCTACCCACTCAATGTTAAAATCATCAAACATTTCTAGTGTGTCACAGACAATATTTCTGTACTGCCTCAATCTACTATTCTTAGACATGAATATTGATCTTACTTATGACACAATCAATTTTCAGTCACCTATGACTTTTAAATCTCTTATTCCATGTTTGTGTGCTACTTTCAACCCAGGTAATAAAGCCTCATATTTAGTAACATTATTTGTACAAACAAACATTAATGAAAATGAATACTAAAAAGTTTTACCACTGGGTGAAATAAAAATAACACCTACACCAGATCCTTCCTTAGAACAAGCACCATCAAAATACATAGTCCATAATTTATCATTAAGTTCTTGTTCCCTTACCACCTATTCCAAGGGTATAGGCTTCTTGTCTTCTTCTTGCAACTCCTCAACCCTGAAGTTGTCATTATCTCTATCAACAAAATGGACATGCTCCTTGGGTTCATCTTCCACAATCATATATGGAGCCATGGGCTCCCTATGAAGTTTAACATCCTTGCCATCAATAGGGATGGTGGCAAAGGACATATCACACTGCATGCTTCCTCCAATTGTAGTAAACCATTTTCTAAATAGAAGCATCCCATAAGTTGGAGGGATATCTATCATAGCTGCACTCATCACAAACTCTTTATAAGGATATGTTGCCAACCTATAAGGTATTTCCTTTATGATCTATATGACTGAGACCTCTTTATTATCCATTGCATAGCAATTCCCATAAGCTTTAGTAATCTTAAACCCTAATAGTTGTAGGACTCCAACTGGCATGATATTGGATGATGCCCTAGAATCAATCATACAATTCTTTATCACCTTGTCATTTATTATTAGTGACACATAAAAATGGTCCACTTGGTTAGGGCATGTAGTAAGTGTGGCACCCAAGAACAATTGAGGGTCATCATTGTTTCTCCCCTCAACATCATTATTCTTATGCTCTTCAATCCTCATCCGTTCCAAAAGTGAAACTAACACCTTTACTTGTGATAAGATTTGGAACATGTCAACCAACATATATTTGGGCACATTATGTGCAACTACAAGGCTATCCTCATATGTCCCTTTATTCACATCAAATTCACCAACCCCTTGAACCACATTCCTTCTCTTTTCCTCCTTAATCTTCAATTTTTGAGGCTTGATTAGATTTGATGGAGAAATCAATGGTTCACCAACATGTGTCCCGCGAGGTTTCTTTCCCCACACCTTAATGTTTTTTGCCTTTGTCTCTTATTTCCTCTTGTCTACTTGACTTTCCTTGATTAACACACTAGCAACCTTGCCCATATCTTCATATACAACTTTATTTCTTAGATGGTAATTACTTTTAAACTGAGCCACAATAACAATAGTTAGTTTCTTGATTTATTCATCTGATGGTCTTCCTAGAGTTACATCAGTTTCTTTAGTCTTAAGGGCATTCACACTACAACTCTCTTCATCATCTTCATCAAAAATCAATTGTTGCTGAAATGCACTCATTACATGTCTATGATTATAAGTTCATCAACTTCACTTGTCTCTTCATCAGAAGAACACTCATCATCAGAAAACAAAATATTAATCACCCTATCTTGTTCATGAGGCAAGTCAAAATCACCACATGTGTTCTAGTCTTCTTCAAGAGATTGTACTACTACACATTGATGTGGTGAATGGGGTAATTGGCAAGCTAGACACCATCATGTGTTATCCACAAAATTTGCAGAAACTTTCTTCAATGGATCAGGGGGATCTTTAATCTACAAATTTCTTTGATTATTAATAATAGGCTTACCATTATGCTAGTTCGTATTATATGGCTAATCATGTAACCTTAGCGGGATTTCATTTATTTGGAAATTTGGTCTTTCATTTGTCAGACCCTTTTCTTGTCTAGCAATATTATCATTCAAGTCCTCCAAGGCATCCATAACCTTGTCCATATTATCTTCTTGTGCTAGCAACCTTTCTTGACCTCTAGAGTTTTTCAGTAGTTTTACATCATCTCTTTTTCCTACCTTCCCAGAGGCTCTTCTATTGCTTTCAATATGCAAAGCAGTTTTAAAAGCCTCTCTCAAACTTCGAGGGTCTTTATCTCTTAAATAGTAACTAAGTTTAGAATCAAAAGAATTGCAATATAAAACAAGGCATACTTTTTCACTTGGCCTCAAACTAGCAGGAAGCTTGAAAATTGCCTTTCGAAACCTAGTGTTAAAATCAGAGACCATTTCATTGTGTCCTTTAGAGATGTTTTTAAACTCATTCAACATGAATCAGGGGTCTATTTTGTCACCATACTATTCTTTAAATATTCTTCTGAGTTCCTCCCAAGAATGAATACTAGCCTCAAGTAAACCTCTGTACCAGTCCCTAGCATCCTCTATGAGTGACTGTATAAATAATTTCATGACATCCTCATTCTTGACCTCATAGCCATCTAATAGGTTTAGGAAGGCCCTCAGGTAGTCTTCACCAAACAATGCATTATTTCCAACAAATTTAGCCAACATATTTCTGACATCATTTGGAATAGGATTAGGATAACTTGGTATCCTAGTAAAACACACTTGTCTATATCTCTCCATTTGTAAGGGTCTCCTATGAAATTGATCTCTTTGATTTTCATGTTGTCTATTTGCACCACTTCCCCCTACACCCAAACTTCCTTGTTGTCTCATATTTTGGCCTTCAGACAAGGTAGGTACATGAGAACTAGGCCTAGACTAGTGAGCAAAGGTTAAAGCATTTATATCATTGGGTGAAGAAGTTGATGGATTGTGATAAACATATGCTACAGGATTCCCAATAGAATATTTTAGAAATTCAATCTTTCTCTATATTTCAGCATTTGTAGCCAATATCTCTACTCTTTCTAACTCCTTTTGTAGTTGCTCATTTTCCTTCTTCAGTTTCAGATCTAATGAGTCAGATCCATTAGGTGAAGGAATGTTTTGAGGTGACCCACCTTCATTAATACTCACTCCCTTTAAAGTTTTTCTACCTTTATTGCCTAGCTGAAAAGAAAGCCTGGAGGTAAAAGGGGTAGCAATAGTGGTAGCAACAACATAACTAGTCCAAGTATTAGTAGGTGTAGTCTTCAGTGAGGTATTTATAGTATTTTGACCAGGCATTTGGGAAACTATTGGGCCAGTGGGTATGACAGACACAAGTTCAATCTCATCTTGACCCACTGACTTCAACCGTTCTAGCCTTCTTTTCATCATACCCCTCTCATAAATTGCATTCATAATCTTTTCCTCTCTCTCCTTGGCCCTTTTCATGTTCATCTCCTTTACTCTCAGAGTTTCTCTATGCAATTCATTTATTTCCTTCATCAAGTGTTCCTCATTAGGCATTGTAGTATCTGAATCAAAAGTTTCCAAGGTTTTATCCAAGAGATTTGTAATATTCATATGGAAAGCAAGAGTAGGTAACCTAATAACAGAATTACCAAGTAGATCATAATCTATGGGATTAGAAGGGCTTGTCACTCTAGGAATCAACTACTCATCAGTTAGGAGTTTTGAACGATAATTTTCTCCTTCAACAAACTCCCTTAAAATGGAGTTATCTTCGTTTATAGCAGGCATACCAAACTCATATGATTTTTGCAAATTTTCATTACTAGAAAGAAGATGCCTAGATCCTAATGGAGGAGGGTAGATGTCAAACTTACCAGTATCTCTACTCTTCTTTTTCCAAGATTGTTAGGTATCTTGTAGCAATTCACCTTCCAACTTCTGCTCTGGATGATTCTTCATTTGTCCTCTAGTTCTTCTCATATTTCTGCAAGTTTCTTCTACTTTCTTTTCTTATCTCTTTGAAATAATCCTTACACCGATATAGGAGATTTAGAGTTGCCACCCAAATTATGGGAATATGAAAATATTTAATCAATCTTTTGAGAATTTGTAGGTAAAAAGAACTTTAATAGGACCTTTGATAAACTAAAAGGCAAGTTACACAATTATAAGCAATGGACCCAAGATCTCAAAGCTTTAACACTTCTTAACATCTGAAGGCTACAAGAGCTTTGGTATTTATAAATAGGGGAATATAAGACTCAAGATAAACTGGGCAAACCTTTCAATAATGAGCTACAAGAGTGTGGGTATTTGTCAACAAGGGAATATTACTCAGGATAAGACACAATTCTTAGTTCTTCCCCAGAAGAGTCACCATTTATGTTGGTTGTTTTTAATTCCCAACCTGGTCTCACAAATAACATATGACTTAGCTATTTTCAATACTTGGTTATTGTGGGGGGTTGACCAACATGTAGGTGAAAGTTAAAATAACTTTCCATCTACACTTCAAGCTCTACAAAACCTAGGAGGGTGATCCTTGATAGTATTTAAAATATCATGTGCCAATTATTAAAAATATTGTGAATAGCAGATGTGTTCTACATAGATTTTCTTGAAAGTCATGAAAAGAAGAAGATATGGCTTATATCATTCAAGCCTTTGCATTCTCAAGACTAAAGAATGAGATGAAGCATTATTTTTGACAAACACTTACAACTCAATTTCGAAGAATTTTAAAAGTATTTGCATGTATGTTTGATCTGGGGGTTGAAAACTATATGCAAAAACAAGAGATCTGTGCCTTACTTTAGGGAAACAAAGCCAATCAAATGCGGCTTGGGACTTTAAAAAAACATTCCATCTAAACATCCTAGAGCTTCATAATAGTGCCTTACAATATTATACTCAATATTCCTAACAAATCATACTTATCAAATCCTTGTATTCATTCACAAAAATTTAAATTCCTATTAAAGGAATTTAACCCATTCTTTGAATAAGAACCTTAATTAGAAAGATACATCCATAAGATTTTCGTGGAGACAAAATAAATAGTCCTTGACTTATTTATTCATACTTTGTGCTAACCATAAATTAGGATACAATTTGATTTAAAATTCTGCTACTGTAATCAATCAAGATGCTAGTACCACTATCAAGTTCACAAGAACAAATAACGTAGACTCCAAAATTCTTAAGACAATACTTGACTTATGTTGCTAACATTTTCTTCACAACATTTTCCAGAGACCGACCAAGCACCTTTGTAAATGGCCCTGAAATACCCTTTTATAACACAAGGGAACAACAAGCAACAAGCCATTTACACATGTCACATTTTCATTTGACAATTGTTACATCAATTAGAAATCAAATATAACCATCTCTTAACTGGTAAGAGATGCCTTTGTAACAAATTATCTCCTCCAGGAAGTTGAGATAACTACCTTTTGTCCTTTGGGTCATCTCACAATAATGGGTTACACTTTTATGGACAAACTTGACATTGAAATCAACATTTTGAACTAAATCTTCACATTCTGACACCTATAGCCACTAAACCGTTAGGAATTTAAAGATGATGCAAACTAGTGATTTGGGAGATTTGGTTTGTAGATTCTAAATATATTTTTTTAAAAAAAATTGGAGTTAAATTGTAAAAATTTTTGTGTCTCCTTTGATAACTCATTTTTAATAGTAAACAACATTTTTTTAAAGTGATGTGTATTCAGTAGCACATAACTTTTTTTCTACAAATGATAAAATTTTGATTCTTTAGAATTTAGATTGGTAACACCGATATATAGGGCATGAATTTGGTTTCATAATGTTTTGTTGAATATTTTTTTTAATAAAGTTTTGAAGTCAAACCAATTATAATTTAGACATAGGTGTATTCTGTAAAACATAGTTTTTTCTGTATGTATCAAAATTTATTTATTTTTTTGTTGAAACAAGGACATCAATACCTAGGGCATAGATATTTTTTAGAAATTTTTTTCACTAATTTACTAATTTTCCATGTGTGTAGAACAGAGAACTTGATGTTTGGTGAAAAACCTACATTCACAAGAAATAAAAAATAAATATAATAATCAAATTAAATATATTTAAAATTATACTTTTTGGGAAGCTTATAATAAGGACTACATAGTTACAAAACATAAATTTTAAATGAATTCATTTGATCCCCCAAAAGGTAAATCAAAAGTAGTTTTTTATCAACATTTTGATAGGTGTAGAGGAGACTCCATTATAGGTATGGTTTAAAACTAGCGAGGTTTTATCCAAGGGGGTTTGATCAAACCCTTTTCAATTAAAATCCTTTAAATGGAACCTTTCAAGGCTTAAATCATTATATTTTCTAAAAATATGTGATTTCAGCAAAAATTGGGATGTCCCAGAAAGTGTAACCCATTATTGTGGCAGCACCCCTTTATGCTTTCTAATCTTGGCACGGGGACAAGAAATGATTTGAAAAAAGGCAATGTGCTAGATGATCCTTTGGTTATGCCACCCTTGGTATCCAGATACTTGTCAATAAGACAAGAATCCTCTACCTCACCTCTTCATTCTTGTGTGCCAACATGGGAATCCCTACTAGGATATTATAAATGAGGAAATCAGAATTCCCTCCATTCTCTCATGCTTCAGGTACAAGAAAGTAGCTCTTCATCTTTTGAGTGGGAGCCTTCAACCATTTCAACCCTCAAGAAGGCCAAAGAAGCCACATGAAGTGGATTTTGGTAGTGCCAAAATCCTTATCAAGGAGGAAGAAGTAGAAAGTGTCTATTTAAGTTGAAGAAGGGACTTTTCCTTCTTGTCAACTTAGTTCTCCTTCCCCTCTACCATTTGTTTCATCTAGGGAGATAGTAATCCCTCAATTGCCGCTGAGCCTCTATTAGGACCAATCATGCAAACAAAGGGGAAGAGGGAAAAATAGGTCCCTGCTTCTACCAATTCCAATCTAGAAACTCACAACAGGGAGTCAAGGGAGTCAACAAACTAGGATTCAAAGTCCCCATCCAAATGATGTAAAGGGTAAAATTTGGATAGTTGAGTTTTTGGTAGTTTTGTGTATGTATCCTCCTTTCACCCTTTCATTTAAGTACCTAGGGTCGAGTTGCAATGTACTATCATACCCTAGCTCACTATGAGATGTAGGGAAACTTGGATTTTTATGATTTGATTGTCAATTATCTTCTTTTATGCTCAATTATACCTTAAAACCTTAATTATGTCAATATGACAGTAAATGGACAAATATCAAAAAATGTTGCTACAGAAAGATGTAAAATGACAAATAACTGTGCACCTATTTTTGGGGTTTGTAGGCAGAAAAGTCAAGGACTAAAGAGCGGGTGCCCAAGTCCAGTGCCCTGCTTTTTGTCAGGATCTAGAAACAAGATCTATAACCTGTTCCTGCTACACTGAAGGTTTTCCCGTCACTAAACTTTGAGAGCTAATGAGCAGGCACCCTAGTCTAGGGAGCTATTTTCTTCTCTGATCTATAATTTTGACACTTTGTTGTACCTCCTACTACTTCACTTTGTCTATAGCTTCCACCTATAACCTGCAATCATGAAAGCTTTAGGAGGGGGTTGTGGTGTTTAGAGGCTTGCCTTAGTGAATCCCCAGACAGACATTCAAGTCTTCTAAACACCATTTTCAGATAGAGAGTGCATGCCCTTGTGAGGCTAAGGAAAAAACCAAATGATAAATGCTTACAAACACAAATGATATCACCTTGTAGTGAAGATCTCATGGGAGGAAGAAGCTCTTCATGCCATGAGGAGATGGATGCTCAAATCTACAAATACAAACACATAAACCACACAAATCTGCTCTTGCAACACAATGAAAGCCTTGAATCACCTTTAGAATGCTTGAGAATCAAAATGTCCATCTAGTTTACAAATGAATGCCTAAACATGGATTTATATGAAACTACAAATGCTCCTGCCAAGAATTTTGTAATTTAAACTTACCATGTCAGCATAGGACCCAAATAATGGTCACAAGCTGACGCCCAAAAATTGGGACTGACCCAAAATAGGGCAAGACTAGGGCGCAGGCGCCCAAGTTCTCACCCCCCCTATTTTGGGTAGGGATTATCTCAAGTGGTACCCCTAGGTCCTATTTGCCAAGACACTTACAATTTTTCCCATCGAGATGTTGAAATATGATGTAAGATGTCCTAAATGAAGCTAAAAGACCCACGAGCTAAATCTTATGAGGGAAAAGCCCACAAGGGGACATTTTCCAATGTTAAATTTAGCCCCCACTTTAATGTATGTATAAATGTGAGGCCTATACATCCATTAAAGTACAATCAACAAACACAACAAACACACAAGGCATGGAGAAGACACACCAGACCCATTGAAGATAATGACAGGCAAGTAAAACATGGAGAAGACAGTTACAGTCACACAAAACATGGAGAATACATTGAATGCATAGAAGACACATTAATGCATAGAAGACAGGAATGATTTTTTTGCTTTTCTTTTTCTCATCTATATATATGAAATGCAGATGCTAGTATAAGGAAAGTAAACAAACCTCCCATAATGCAGCATGCACTCATCGCACAGGTCTTTTAACTGCATATATGGGGTAACACACATGCAATACACACCAAACCTCCCATAATGTAGGATGCACTCATTGCATAGGTCTTTAGACTACATATGGGGCAACAAACATGCCAAACAAAGCTAGCACACCAAAAACACACACTTTGAAGACACAGAGAAAACATGGCAAACAAGTGATGGAGTCTTCCTATTTCTAGGTTCATCACCATCTCAGGCACATTACAGGAACACACCGATGATTGCACTTCGCCACAATAATTGCCGAAGACTGCTTAAGGGTTGAGTTAGTCATAAAACTATTCCCCACCTCTACAAAGGACTTTTGAAAATGATAGTATGGTGCAATCTGCTCCAAGAAATACAACACAACCACCTCTACATAGTCCTTAAAATGGAAAGGATATATATGATATCCCACCTCCACAGAGGGCTTAAATGATTGATTGATTGTAAACAAACTCAGAGTGCAAGATGTAGTCATCGCATAAGTCTTTAAACTACACCTGAGGACAAGCACATTGCTAACATCTACAATAGATAACTTACCTTATATATGCCCCCAGCTTAAGGTGGTTGATATCAGGTATCGATATCAAGCATGTTAAGGTAGGAAGAAAGCACACAAGGGAACACAGACTTTTGCAAATCCCCTATGCCCCAAAGGTGACATGTAATTCACAATTGCCAAATGTTCCCACAAACACATCCCTACAAGAAAGATGTTAGTGTCTACATAATCATGATAAACAACAACATCAGTGCATATGATTAATCACACAAAGAGCCAAAGTTATACTATGCATTTAGAGTTTGAGGATAGCCATAGGGCTATATCATGAAGATCTCCAAATCAAGTACCAGCAAGGCTAGATTCAAAGACAAACAAGGTGCACAGAGCATCAGTATTGTTATGATTTGTAAATGAGATAAAAACATCATCAAAATCACTATGCAGAAAGCATGAGTGTTTTCACTAGAAAAAAATCGCATAAGATATACAACCCCATCATCATATTAGGAACTAAGTCCAATTTTTTATTTCTCACTAAAGGGATGCTAGGTTCACATTAGTATAAATGTTTTTCATTATCTACCTACTAGATAGAAACACTAGAGGAAGGGAAACAATAAATAAGAGATGAGAAACAAGTGTCTTAGGGATAGTCACGTAGGAGGGTGCCCCCAAGTCACCAACTGCAATGCTATGTCCATAAGACACAACACACAATAATGAAAGCATAGAGAGATGCAATATAGAAGAATGATGATACAAATAGAAGAAGGTCACAACAGAGTCACCAACCACAATGCTATGTCCGTAGGAAACAACACATAACACATCATGGGGGAAGCACATCACGAGAGAAATAAAGGGTTAGAGATACTTACCTGTAAGATCTTCCCAACTAGCAATCATCAAGTAAATCATCGTTATCCTCCCACTCCTGAATTTTAGAGGAAAGTGGGACATAAGGTACCATAGCCCAATTCTTGTCTTTGTCTTTAGGTTGTTCATTGTTAGGATCATCTTTGTTTGGTTCAATGTTTTCTTGTTGAGATGCAAGGTTTATGGCATATTATTGTCTTCTTCTTCTTCTTTCTCTTGCTTTTCTATTTCTTTTTGTTCTACCACTTATCTCTTGTAAGATAGGGCTTTGCTCTGTCATGTGTTTTCTCATTTTTGAAGAAGCAGTGGGGTTAAATCTCATTTATCTTGGTGGCATGTTTTGTTGTCGACAATTACCTCCCGATCCTTGTAAGGATGGTAGGGGAGGAACCTTAGCATAGGGACCTTGTCTTTTCAGTCTATGGTTCTCTTCAAATGCGGATTGCTTGTCTTTTGTTATTTCTTGTCTAGAAGGACCGGTCATTGGATGTAATAGTTTTGCTTTGTAATTTCTATAGCTCAAGAAGTTAAAGTCTATTTGTGGTTCAAGTTTCTCTTCAAATTTGTCCCAAAAGTAATCTAGTGTGCAATGTTTTCCTTCAACCAAAGGTTTATATTTATTTTGGGAGATGGTAATCACATGTCCCTCAAAAGGAAATTTTAAACTATTATGAATTGTTGAAGGGACAACTTTCATTTCCTTTAACCAAGGGTGTCCCAATTTAATGTGAAAGTGGTCAGAAATGGGGACAATGCCAAACCATTGTTCTACATGCTTCTGAAATATAGTTACCAATAATGATATCTTATCCAAAGGTTTTACAAAGGTTCCCTTATCTGTTTTAATCATCATGTCTGAATGGTCACAAGATCCTTGCATCAAATTATGCAAATAGAGGAACTCTTCTATGGCAACATTAATCATACAATAGTCGGTCTACTGTCTCTCATCTGATTCTATGGTTTTCTATTTTTTGTCTTTATGTTTCACGCATGAACTTTGATGGTTTTGTTTAAACTATTTTAAGTTTTTGGTGCACCTTTTTTGGCAGTTCTATAATGGGATCGACACCCTTTTATGTAGCTTATCTTATAAAAAACATTAGTCATACAATTAGGATCAATAAGGGTACCATCCACAAGGTTTCCCATTATTTTCATAGTGATGTAAAGAGGTCCGTCAGTGTCTCTGATTGTTCTATCATGAGGTGTAAACACAATTTTGAGTTCGGGGTCCTTTCTTTTCAAGTAAGGACTAGGAGGGAACCTATTGTTGTTGTTTTGATTAGAGTCCATGTGTATATGCTTAAATAAATGAAAAATAAGATTTTAACAATTTTCTAAAAGTATGCTTGAAAGACAAGTGCAAAGTTATATGCAAAAATGACCTAAGATGCTTGATTTTTTGTACTTTTTCAATGCAAATAAGTGAAAGCAACGGTGTTGTAAGGATTTTGATCAGGGGCAGAAAATAATATGTTTGATATCAGTCCAATAGAGCAATAACATCCTTCACAACATTCTTGATGCAAATCTAGGATGATGATAAGCCAAAACCTAGTGAAAATACACAAAAATAAGCATTTTTTCACCAAATCTAAATGCAAACGAGCATGAAAAAGGGTGTTATGAGGAAAATGATGATGGGAATAAAATTATATCAGTAGCTACAGCCACTTAATGCCAAAATATCCATCACAACACACTTATAGTGCCACTCAAGATCAAAGCCTAGTGAAAATATAGCAAAAATAGGTAGTTTTTCACGACTTTGAATTCCAAGACCTAGCAAAATGGGTGTTGTAAATAATTCAAGTAGGTTCAGAAAATAATATCAGTTATATCAGTCACCTATAAGCATAAAATATGTTACAACACGCTTAGGGTGCATACTAGGCCAAACCCTAGGGTAAAAATAGTAAAAATAGGCAATTTTTCACAAAATTTCAATACAAGAGGAAAATAACAAGGTGTTGTAAAGAATTTTAGGAGAATTAGAAGACAATACCCCTGATATAAGTTAATTAGTGCAAAAATATTCTTTACAACATGCCTATAGTGCAAATTTAGGGAGTCGATAAGGCCAAATATAGTGAAAATCAATGTTTTTCAAACCCTGGGTCTGAGATCTTGGTGTAAAATGCTATATGAATGTTTTGAAAGATAATTTATGATAAAAATTAAATTCTCTCAGATCTAAAAATGTTTTCCAAGCCTTAACATGTGAAATACAAGTGCAAATCTAATGAAAATGCTAGTTTTTGTTGAAATTTTCTATGCAAAAATGCAAATTTTTTAAATCTAAATGTAAATTTGTTCTAAAATACAAGAATACAGCCAAATTCAAATTTGATTGAGTCTCTAAAATCAGTATAAAAATCTAAAACAAGATTTTACCTACAAACCCTAGATTTTGGAATTACTAGGTTATATGCAAAATTTACAATTTTCAACAAAACCCTAGCAATTTTATGATGAAAATGCAATACAAACTAATGCATTTTTGTATATTTCTGTGATTTAATTCAGATCTAATGCAAAAATCATAAATTTGATGAAATTTGAATTAATGAATGCAAAATAAAACCTTAGCATGTAATTTTTTTCCAATTTTTCAAATTTTATGTAAGTTTTCCAATGCAATAAGATGAATGACTATATGAATGAATGAAAATCAATGAAAATCTGAAGTAAAACACTCAACAAGGTGCAAACAAGTCTAATAATACAGGTTCACCAAAATGTAAAGGGTAAAATTTGGACAGTTGAGTTTTTTGGTAGTTTTGTGTGTATGTCCTCCTTTCACCCTTTCATTCAAGGACGTAGGGTCGATTTGCAATGTACTATAATACCCTAGGTCACTATGAGATGTAGACAAACTTGGATTTTTATGATTTGATTGCCAATTATCTTCTCTTATGCTCAATTATACCTTAAAACCCTAATTATGCAAATACGACAGTAAATAGATGAATATTAGAAAATGCTGCTACAGAAAGATGTAAAATGGCAAATAAGTGTGCACCTATTTTCAGGGTTTAGAGGTAGAAACATTGGGGACTAAAGAGCAGGTAACCAAGTCCAGTGCCCTACTTTTTGTTAGGATCTACATACAAGATCTGCAACCTGTTCCTGCTGCACCAAAGGTTTTCTAGTCATGAAACTTTGAGGACTAATGATCAGGTGCCCTAGTCCAAGGATTTGTTTTCTTCTCTAATCTACAATTTTGACACTCTATTGTACCCTCCTACAGCTTCACTTTGTTTGTATCTTCCACCTATAACCTACAATCATGAAAATTTTGGGAGGGGGTTGTGGTGTTTAGAGGCTTACCTTAGTCAAGCCCCAGAGAGACATTCAAGTCTTCTAAACACTGTTGTCAGATAGAGAGTACGTGCCCTTGTGAGGTAGAGGCACAAACCAAATGATAAATTCTTACAAACACATAAACCACACAAATATGCTCTTGCAACATAATGAAAGCCTTGAATCACCTTTAGAATGCTTGAGAATCAAAATATCCATCTAGTTTACAAATGAATGCCTAAACATGTTTTTATATGCAACTACAAACACTCCCGCCAAGAATTTCATAATTCAAACTTACCATGTCAGCATAGGACCCAAATAACGATCACAAGCTGACACCCAAAAATTGGGACTGACCCAAAATAGGGCAAGACTAGGACATGGTCACCCAAGTCCTCCCCCTATTTTGGGTAGGGATTATCTCAACTGGTACCTTAGGTCCTATTTTCCAAGACACTTAGGGGTTTTCTCATTGGGATGTTGAAATATGATGTAAGATGTCCTAAATGCAGCTAAAAGACCCAGGAGCTAAACCTTATGAGGGAAAAGCCCCCAAGGTGACATTTTTCGACGTTATAGATGAAAACAAAGGGAAGCTAGGGTCAGGCAAGGGTCTAATGCTTTCTACTCAACTCCTTGCATTCTGCCTAAACCACCTGTACCTTTGAAGAATATATATCTAATTCTTTTACTCTGTAAAAATATAATATTAACTAGGAGAACAGAGAAGAATCTCTAAATGACAGGGGAAATAGAAGCATCATAGTACTCAAAAAAACTTCCATTTTCATCCACATAGATTAAAAGATAGACATTAATAGCCATATAGACAACTATTTATAGATGAACTATATGGCTCCCACATTCTTGGTCCTTTTATGATTAGTTTGTTTCAACACGTACTAGGGCATATCAATCATAAATGGAAATCCTTGAAAAGTATACCAATAATTCCAGAAGTGGAGAAATGGAGGCTATACTTCATTCCCATATTTATGTCACATGGCCATTGGCACTTGCAAATGTCAATTATGCATGATGGATGCTAGACTCAGTTCTTAGGTATCAGGATTTCATCAATTTTTGAAAAGCTAACGTCAGCAGATTCTTCCATGGCACCCCACATGACATCCCATCAAGTGAGCACACAAATTTCAAGAACTCATTTGTGCAAAAATGACAGAGAGGAGATCTTTGTGCATGGTAAAAAAACCATCACTTCATAGGTTCATTGCTTACTACACGCCACCACCCTACTTTTTATTTCTTAACATGAGCCATGATTGTAGCACAAGTCACCCAGATGGTGTGTACAAATTCATAGAGATGAGAATCCCTGTCATCATGAAAAATGAGGTGTGATCCAATGAGAAAAATCCACTTGGACTACCACCATAGCCACATTGTCGAAAAGAGAGTCCACAGAGTCCACATGGTAGGCTCTCACACTTCCACAAGTATGAAAGTAAACTAGACATGAAAACCCATAGAAAGGTAGAGAGCACCTAAATAATGTCATGTGGTACACACCTGAATTTCCACATTAAAATTCTCCCTTTGCATATTATGAAGAAAATGCCACAACTGCATCCACCTTAGTCACAAGTGGGTCCCATAGTATAGCATGGTACAACAACATATCCTTTTGACACTTGGCGTGCTCCACAGCCATCATATATTGTAGCATATAGATCATACCTTTTCCTAATGAGAGACATGCCATGACACATGGAGAAGTGACACAACTCGGGAAGAAAATTATACTAGCTCTTGGTTAGAACTTGTGCCAATCTGACACGTGGAACACTAGTGCAGTCCTAGGAGATTCTTGCCTTTTATTTATTCTAGGAGATGTGTAGGGCCAACACATGGAGCGATCCACTATGAGCCGCAAGTTGCAAAGTAGAAGAGCGTATGCCCCTTTTAGAACAACATTCACTCTACTAGGTGAGAAGTAGCCATGACTCATTAAGGGGCTCAACAAATGCTTAGGCATATAAGTATAACTTTAAAGCACAAGCAAATAAGTGGTCGACTCAAGAGGGGACTGGTAAAAGGATGACACTCCTAAACACAAGTTGTGATTTAAAGGATCCACACATGCAACAAGCAGTCAACTCACAAATGGAACAAAAGGCAACTTGACACTTCACAAAATAGTCTAGGGTTCAGGGTTTTACACCTTAGGGACAGTAAACTTTTAATACCAAGCCCTAACCAAGCACCCACGGATATTGAAACTTGGAACATGGCTCGGAAAATTTAACAAAGTCCATTCAAAATGCTTCAAATCATGAAGACTATTATTAATCTAAATGAAATGAAGGAAATGTGCAAGGGATGGTTACAAGATTTTTTCCAAAAAGTTATCACTTTAGAGAACAAGAGGTCTCTATTCTTTGAGGATGGAAATCACATGCGAATGTGCAATAGAGATTAGAGTGAATCACATTAATCAAATGGATTGCGATAGACAGCTTAATACAATAATGCAATGGCACAATTAATATGAGCTTGATCAATCAATTTCATAGAGCTTCGCTATAAAGATTCATGATCCTTTGAATGACAAAGTGACAAAAAAATTTTAGAAGAGGAATGTAGGTAAAAAGCAAGGCAAAGAGTCATTTGGGCATGGATCACACAAGCAAAAAGTACCTTCTAAAATGAGTTGACTAACTGAAGGATTCTATTAGGATGCCAATGCTTGGTTCAAATGTATGTGCCTAGCACTCACATCTAAGAAACTTCAAGTCTAAAAAGATAAATATTACTTGGGACATTGTTGAGATTAAGGTAATTTCATAGTTTTTGGTGTAGGCAAATAGAAAGAGGTCAACACAAAGGTTAAAGGGGAAGGGGATGCTAAAGCAAGTACCAAGTAGAGCATGGAAATGTGTGAGTACAATTTACGATGCTACACTTTCATCAAATGGCACTAAGAAAATCTATAGGATATCACAAAGAGAAAAATAAATCTTATCAATAGTTTAGCTAGAGTTGCAGAGACAAGAAAATTCTCATAAATGCATGAGAGATCAAAAGTTAATTAAAAAATCTACACAAAAGAGGGAAAAACCCAAAGATAGAGTCTAAAGAGACATTATAAGTGGTGAAGGAGCATTACTAGAATCTCAAATCATCACTAGAAGCAGCTAGTAACACTCAAAAATGGTCACCTAGCATCAAACAGACATGAGAAGCTAGCACACTGTGTGGACATCTGCAGCAAACACTCATGAAAAAGAAACTTTAGTTCATGGTCACACGAAGCACCATCAGATGATGAGATAAACAAAGTACTAAAACAAAATTACACAAAAATAAACACAAAGGATTGAACATGACACAAAATTAGATATGGTTATGAGAAAAAAGGATAAGGCATGGCTAAGATGAACCTAGAAACAAACTAGGGGAGAGGACACCAAAGAGGTTGAAATTGCAAGGGTATGCACTTTTGATGTTACATTTAACCCCCACTTTAGCAGGCTTATGACACTACATTTATACATTGGATAACATAGAAAATGAAATAACCTCACTAATACTACCTTAGAAAGGATACTATAGAGGATGTAGAAGATTCTTTGAGTGGAGTAATGAAGCCCCCATGCTGAGAACCTACGAAACCACAATATTAGACAATAAAACACTCACAAGAGGCAAATTCAGAATCACACACACACACACACACACACATGATTGGATAGATTATATATAATCATACTAAAAAGGATTAGATTGGATATGATTTTCCCAAACACCAAGGTTTGAAAATCATATAATCTAATACACATTCTATACAAATCTTTAAAAAACTAACACACATCACACACAAGAAAGTAAAGAAGACAAAATAAAAGTGGCATTTCTAGCACACTATGAGAGCTAGAAGGATGCCAACTATGGTTCTAGGGATAGACACTATGAGATCTTAGAACCATACCAAGCTCATGTGGGCCAATAGGACTAAAAGACTTTGTTGTTAGGTGACCCACAAAGAGTGTTAAAAGAGTAGCTCAAAATTGTCTTAAGCCAAGCAAGTGCATCTACTTAGGACCACAAACTACAAATGCTACCAAGAATGAACAGTACAAAGGGTATACCATCAATGTGGCGTGTACAAAAGTTTAAGGTGTAAAATTATGGCCCCACATAAAGATAATTAAATAAAGTGTTAGTATGCAATTGATTTTATGGTAGAAAAGGGTAATATAAATTTTAGAAAGCATATCTATATGAGAAGATATGTTCCAAAAGTTGTGTCAATACAATGGGGGAGAGAGAGAGAGAGAGAGAGAGAGAGAGAGAGAGAGAGAGAGAGAGAGAGAGAGAGGTGATTCTACAAGCATGATACACAAAAGCCTATGTAAGCATGGTATGAAACTAAGCAATGAAAACACATGTCATATAAAAACAAACATCATGAAGAACACTAGGGGATCTATGTGCTTGAGGTCAGTATGTATTTGGGAGGGGAATAATCAAGGGACAACTAATATAATTGCTATTATTCCCAATGCACGTAGAACTACGATCACAAAGGAAGAATGTTACAAGAAAACAAAAGAAAAATAATTTTTTTGTGTCAACATGGAAGGAAGCTAAGTATTCCAACACTTTTCATCATCCCCAAAATTTCAAAAATAAAAAAATATACAACATATAAAAGAATGTAGGGACAAAGAGAAGGATGTCACAATAGTTTTGCTCCTCTTGTATCTATGTGTCTACTAAGGCATCATGGGTCCTCCAAGCAGAATCAACAAACATACATACACATTGACGGAGACAAAGGTATTACCCTTATGGGTTAGGCATCATTAGATCATCCTGGTCCATATCTTTATTATCATAGGGGGATGGAGGAAGAGCTGACAACAAGACCACATCTAGGGTAGTACAAGTAGATTCCCTTAGTGCCAAGTGTAGAGGATCAACACTGGGAGCATGATCCTCTAGAACATTAGTAGAAACAATTTCGAACAATCTTGTGAAGATTGTAGACAATGAGGGGATATCTAGGATGGACTCAATGATTTTCTCTAAAGGAATCGAGAGAGTGACTATCTAAATAGTACACTAACCATGGATCATTATTACTATTAGTAGATTAATGAGAACTAAGAGTCACGAGTGGGGGAACATCCTCTACGATTGGAAGAAGTGATGGAGAAGGGCTTAGAGGTGATAGAGATAGTGGCATGTGCTTAGTCTTGAGAAATAGTGGGGTTGGGTAATGCTCAAGTTTTTGCTTAGGTGATGGGTAGGGAATGCCTATATCAATGGTAGTAGGGTAGATGATATCAAGGAAGACTACATTGTGGGTGTGTTGGAAAGGCACAAGAGCAATGAAGGTGGTGCTATGGATGACACTAACTTTAGGAAGATCTAAGGGTTTTGGGAAAGGTGGCAAATCAAAAATGGAAGGGAGAATAAGGTGCTCCATGGAAGGAGCTAAGATGACTTGTACCCTTTGGGGGTGGAATTCATTTACATCCAAATATGGAGGAACAAGGGTTGGGGATAAAAGAGACATGGGTCCAAAAATAGGAGGCTGAGGCACCAAAGGAGGGGTTAGATTAGAGGGTGGTAACATTGGAGAAGGATTCTCAAGGGGAGGATACACCTCAACAACATGCTTTTGGGCCACACCATGGTGGTGACACTTGAAATCTCTTACAAGTTGGTTACATCAGCTAAATACTAAGGCCTCTATTGATGGAGCCAGGGTTTTCGAACATGGGTTCCATTTCATCCCTTTCCCTAGGAATAGGAGGAGAAACAAACAAAACTACCAAAGGTAAGGAAACCATGGAGGAAAGGCTGGGATATTGGAACATAGGCTACTTGCGTCATGTCATCGAAGAGACAAGATGAGCATAAGTATCTACCAAAGGTTAGGGAACCATATTGGTTTCTTTCCTCCTACCACCAAAGAGGCATCAGGAAAAAAAGTAACCATCAGAGGCTGTGAGGTCCTAGAAGCATGTGGTGCATGAGATTTTACCAGACATGGACATCTAGGCATCAAATAGGAGGCTAGAGATGGTACCACAGAGTAAAAATAAGGAGTGTGAGAATGGGGAGGTGTACTCTATACAAGATACTTTCCTTGAAGTGCTAGAGGGGAAATAGAAGGAACACCAACAACCTCTTAAAGAAGACAATCTAAAGGAGAAGCATTCATAGGAGAAGAAGAGGAAGGGTCAATAGAAAATTGCATGATTCAATTGGCTTTGGTCTTTTGATATGATAGAAACAAGGCTTCATTGTGTGTCCAGGCCAGCTCAATCAGGGTTGGCTAGAATTAGTCTAAGGAGACGTTTTCATGCATGGTAAGAGGTGTAAATGGGCTATGGAGGATCATATGCACTACACCATTGTGGAGAAAGTGTAGGCATCTATGAACTACCAAGGGGACCACTCTGATAAAAGTGAGCCATGGATTTCCCAACTTCAAACAAAAATGATCCAAGGTAGGAATGATGGAGAAAGAAGCATCTAGGGTTTGGGGTCCCACCTAGATAGCTAGGGTAATCAAACCCAAATTAGTTCAAGACATCTCATGATGACATCATATAAAGACATTTGTTTTCTCATATGCATCCTTATACAACTCATGAATATATAGAAACCCCTCTATTATAACATTTACCAAGTGATTAGGGTTAATTAGGATACCCTTTACAAGTTTTCCATTAGCCTCAATGGTAATGTAGAGAGGACCTATTGTAGCTTATGCACACGCGTCTCATTTTTCCTTAAATGTAAACCCCCTCCTTTTTCATGCTTTGAGTATTCCAAGACTAGGTTTTGCCTTTGTTGATGAATTTGTTCTTTGTTGGTGACTTGGTGCTTTCATATGCTTATGTTTGAAGTCAAATCGATGGTTTTCATCTTACTTGGTGAGTTTTGACCTTGATCCATTTGATTGATGGTTCTTTTGTTAGAATTTTGAGTGATTTATTACTTTTTAGTGTTTCAGACTTTGTTATTTTGGCATGCAAGAACACATAGGCTCGATTCCCCACTCTTTGCACTATTTTATCGGGTTTGTTTTTTTAGTCAAGTTCATTTTTATTTTCCTTGTGAGTCATTTTATATATCACTTTTTTGATCCCTAACCTATACACTTTACCTTTGTGTCCTCTCGGCATCATGATTTTGGCCTTGTTTTTATTGGATTATCTTTTGAGTAAGAATTTTTTGAGAACCCTAATTCTCAACAAAATTCTTAAAATAATTCTTAGATACTGCACTATCAAGCATTCTTAGTTTCATCTTCCATTTTTGGGAGGAGATAAGTCCTTGGCCTGATCCTTGATCTTGGTAATATATGTTTTACCTTTGCAGGATCATGGTATCAAAGGGTTTCATTTTCTCTTATTATTCTAGGTAGGCGTTAAGCTTCCTTCTTAACTCCCGACCCTTTGGAAAGATCGGTGGGTTGGATTTGTTCATTTTTACTTATCTTTTAGGAAGTTGATAGAGGTTATGCTTGATCTCTAATCCCCAAAACTTGACTTCTTACCCTTTGGTGGGATTGGTGAGTAAAATTTGTTCATTTTCTGATGATTTTTTGGAGGTAGATAATTAGCATCTCTGAGCTTCAAAGTCTAATAATACATAGGAATCCATTTTTATTTCTAATGTAATTTTATTGAAATTTAACAAGTTTATTTAGCAAATTGAATTATTTTTTAAGGAATTTAAAACTCTTCTTGTTTTTTTGTTGGTTTGATGTGATGAATGTGCTATGGGAGCATGTTGATGCATTAATGGCATGATGAATTTGGATGCTTTTGATCTTCTCCAATAGCGCAAGGTTATATATGAGGAGATGTTGCAACTTACAGAGATATACAAGATCATGCATTTAATTTTGATCTATATTCACTTGAAGGGAGCTCAAACTTGGTCAACCTTGTTTTGATGTAACATGTAAATTAGAAATAGGTGCTATCCTATAATGCAAATAAATTGACCTAATGCAAGTTTCCGAATGATGTAACTTGTGGATTTAAAAACTAGACCGAACTAGTCATGGATGTAATGAAATATCACCTATATGAAAAGGAGGAGTGCCATTTGATTTTTGGGATAAATCTAGAGATTTTGCAAGAAGGCAAGTTTTGTAATTTTGACAAGGCATGTAAGTGGTGAACTATAACACATCTACAATGTGGGAATCCTGTTATCACATGTAATTTGCCAATTTTAGTGCTCGTTAATAGTAAATATTTAGTCTTCTTTATTTTTCTAACATCTAGTGGTAATGTTTCTATAATTATTTCCTATTCATGTTTGATGATTCTTGGTGAAATTAGTGCTAAATTGCTATATCTTCATATGGGATCGAGGTATGATTTTTATGCATGTAATATGGTGTTTTCATTCCAATTTCTCAATAAATCCTTAGACTATTACACCTGATATGTTCATGATTGTGTGGAGAGTTGGTCATTACATTTCAAGTTATTTCAAATCTCATCAGATTTATTAAGTATAGTAGGTTAGATACAGTGGCTATCCAATTTTATGTTATTTTTTTTACTTTATTCTAACCCTAATCTCCTTTTGCACTTTATTTATCAGTAGATTAGTATATGATAAGATCTAGGAAATCTAAATTTAAAGATTGCATTTGTTTACATAGAGACTTCATCATCTAAACCTAAAGATCATATCAATCTATACAGAGACTTCATTAGTTTAATCTCTAAAGCAAGATTTGTCTATCAAGAGACCTATCAATTTGGTCTAGGTTTATTTACCAACACAAGCCCCTTGAACAAAGAATCACATAAGACCACTAAGCTACTCCAACATGGCTAAGACTCAACTAATAGGGACCTTGGAGGAAATTGACCTTTCAAGTTGATTACCTTTTTAGGAGAAGTAGAGTGATCTTCATTCTACTTGAGTTGATGTGCCAAAAAGATAGTCAACAAGACCCTCATATATATTGGAAGGGATATCAGAAGAAGAGAAAGAAATGATGGCCTCAGGAATGGGATTCTCTCGAGTGGGTTGAGAGAAAATGTCCACCATGCCTACCATCTCAGCAAAAGAAGAAGGAGAGGGAATGTGAGAGGTCAAAGCTAACACCACAGAGGAAGAAGCAAGATCAAAAAAGTTAGAAGAATGATGTGGCATGGGATTGGTGTATATTTTCAAATGCTAGTTGGGTGGAGCAGCTAATTTAAATTTCCTTTGTCATTCATGCTAGATACCTAGATGAAATTTTGGTCAATGAGGTCTTGTACAATATGTTTCAGATGTAGACATAATTTAGTATCATGTATAGGGACTCTATGGAAGTGACAAAAGGCCTTTGAGTCATACAAAGGTCGTAGAGGCTTATGGCTATCAAGAGGATGAATAGGATGAAGTTACACTAAACTGTTGTTTATGAGCTATTGTAAAATTGAATAGAGGGACTCTGTCAAATGAGCAAACTTATGATTGTTTGACATTTTAGGAGCAGAGACAACTAAAGCATCTTCTGAGGATATTGTATTTTTTACATTGTTGACAACTATAGAAGCATTATTCTTAAAGAAGTTTTTATTCATTTTATAATTTGTAAAGGAAGAAGAAGCACTAGACTGACTAACAGGAGTGAGTTGTTGCAAGTATGTGCCTAATCGGTGTTGTCATTGATGTCAACATATCTGTGTTGTCATTGGTGTCAACTGTGCTCTTATTTTGTTTCTTGTTTGTCATGTGTGAGATACTTTGTATTTGCCTATGTAAGTGATTTTGATGTTGAGGATATTGAGAAAATTAGCCCCTCCCATGGAAACAGTGTGTTGCATTCGAAATAGTGTATTAGACTATGAAGAACAGTCTAGAAGATAGCTCCTCATTTCCTATAGAGTAAATATCTTTACCTGCATATTGGAAGTGATTTAGAAGTCTATGTGAAGATATTATACTCCAAGTTTGATCCTCTAGAATGAAGATTTGAGTAAGTTATGTTCACCAGTGTGAAAACTACTTTGTCTATATATTTGGTGGTCATAGGGAGAAAGTGTTTTGCTTTACATTCCTCAACATTGAAGTATTTTGGTCTACGGGTCTGGAATTAAGCCTGTGATGATGTCAAGTGCCTTCAACTGCAATGGTTCATGATTTGGTGGTCCACAAGCTATCATTTACTTATGACAATGGTTGACAGTGTTGTTCTTGTGCTCTAGTTTGATTGATGTTATTGACAGAGTGATTACAGATCGTGTAGTTGTTCTTGGTGATTACAATGTCCTTGTGGATGTCTCCTCATCATGTTCCTACATTTGGATTGTTCTGCAAAGAGAAAATCAAATTGTGAGTGAAGAATGTTCTTGCAGACCTAGTGTTATCATTAGTCTTGGTTGACCTAGTTGAATTCATTATTTGTGGAGATGCATCAAAGATTCTAGAAGCATGCTATGGCATGGAGAATTGTGTTTGAGTCCTAGCTAAGATGTGGCATGATTTTCATACATCTTTACATCTTTTCCTTAGCTTTATTTGTATTAGGTCCAGACCTATTTTATGTATGTTTGTAATGCCAACCTTGGAGATTGTTCCAATGGTTGATAAATGTAATACCAACCTTGATGTACATTCCAAGGTTGATGAATTGTATAAAAGCATGTAATGTAGTTACGAAAAAGAGTTTGTTATGTGAAGATGAAGAGATAGGCGCGCAGGTGTGAAAGACCAAAGCAAAGGAGGTATATTGTGCTTCAATGGAACTAAACCCAGGCATGGAGTAGATGCTATTAAATTAGTTCACCCTTTTGGTAGTGAGCAACCATTTGGCAATGAGCCACCCATAGGTAGTGAGCCATTCTTTATAGTGAGCAATTTGGGCAGTGAGCCCTGTAGATAGTGAGCCTCTATTTTTTGGTATTGATATAACTTATATATATTTCTATGGGATAACACCCACTATGGTTTTTCCTTCTTAGGGTTTTCCAAGTAAAAATTTGGTGTCTCGTGTGTTGATTATGTTATTGTGTTAACTTCTTCTTTCTTTCTTTCATGGTTATATCAGAATATAAGTAATTGATATGTTAATGTTCATAATTGGTTAAAAGTTTTAGGACAACTGATTCACCCCCCCTTTTTAGTTGTTTGGTGTAGTTCAACAATTGGTATTAGAGCCAAGTTTCTCATAAGAAAGCCTAATAGCTTGAGGAAGATCCAGGATGTCTTACAAGAAGGAAGTTCCACAGTTTGATGGGTCAAATTATACTTTTTGGAAGGTATGAATGAAAAGCCATCTCCTATGTCCTAGTTATAAAGTATGGCTAGCTACATACTCACAATTTGTCATGCCTAAAGATGGTTTGACAACTAAAGATGATATCAAAGAATATGAGTTAGATGTCAAAGAAAAGGGTGCCCTATTAAGTTCCTTAAGTGACATAGTGTTGAGAAAGGTTGTGGACCTTGAATATGTAAATGTGGTATGTGAGAAGTTGAAAAATCTGTATGAAGGAGATGATTCTCTAAGAGAAGACAAGCTATAGAGCCTGAAAGTGAAATATGAGGGTTTGAAGATGAATGAAGATGAAAACATAATAGCCTTTATCCAAATAGTTGATGAATTAGTCATTGGAATAAAAGGTATGTGAGGAACTCTCAGTGATAAGGAAATTGTGATGAAAATTCTAAAATCACTTCCAAAGTCCTATAGTCACAAGGTAGCTGCTATTGAAGAATTTATGCCTATGAAAACTATTGACAAAGATAAGTTACTTGGAAAGCTTATAGCCTTTAAGATGAGAGAATTTGGTGATGCTCTACCGAAAGTTGAATCAACTTTCAAAGCTAGTACTTCAGAAAATATAAAGTGGATGATGACTTTGATGAAATTGAAGCTAACTTTGTTAACATGTTGCAAAGAGGTTCTGGTAAGTTCAAAGGTAAATTACCTTTCAAATGTTTCTCTTGTGGTAAAGTAGGTCATTATGTTTCCAGATGTCCTAAAAGGATTGAAAGAAAAAAGAAAAGATATGAGAGTAGGCCTAGAGTTCTAAAGAAATGTTACTATGTTAGAGATTTTGATGATGAAGGAATGACTGATGATGAATCTGATGATGCTCTAGTGCTAGTACGAATGAATGTGTGTTTATTGCCATCAAAGAAGAACCTATGTCTGTTAATCCTACTGCCTATGTGAAGGAAGAGGAACCAGTGGAAGAAAGTGCTTTGGCAGTTCAGGTTGAGAAAGATAAGGATGAATGGATATTTAATAGTGGATGCTCACATCATATGATCAGTGACAAAAGTAAGTTTGTGAATTTGGAAAAGTATGATGGAGGACTGGTTAGGTTTGGAGACAATGCAGCTAGTAAGATTTGTGGAAAAGGATCTATCTCATTTGATGGTAAGCATAATACTGATAATGTCCTATATGTGAAGGGTTTGAAGCATAATCTTTTGAGTGTTGGTCAGATGTGTGACATAGGTTATGATCTGAGATTCAAAGACAATCGGTCCAAGATCATGGAGGGCTTCAGAACTCTGATTGCTAGCAGCAAGAAGACAAGATGCAACATTTATAAATTAAGAGGGACTAGTGACTACTATTTATTGGCCCAAGAAGATGAGAGTTGGCTATGGCATAGAACAATGTGTCATATAAACTTTGACAATCTGGTAGAGATAAGTTCAGGTCAGACTATGAGAGATCTACCAAAGCTTGTGAAACCCATTAATACCATTTGCAAGGAATGACAGTTTGGGAAGTAGACTTTACTTTAGGAGTAGGAGTAGGAGCTTGGGTTATCCCACAATAGTGGGTTACACTTTTTGGCCAAAGTTGACATTGAAATGAACATTTTGAAAAAAATCTTCACTTTCGAACACCTATAGTTGCTAAACCGTGAGGAATTTGAAGATGATGTAAACTAATGATTTGTCACATTTTGTCTGTAGATTCTAAATATATATATTTTAAATTTTTTGGAATCAAATCATATTTCCTTTTCCATCTCCTTCAATAACTAGTTTCTAATAGTATACAACATTTTTAAAGAGTGACGTGTACTGTGTAAAACATAACTTTTTTTATATGAAGGATAAAATTATATTTTTTTCAAATTTAGATTTTTAACTACAATATCTAGAGGATGCATTTGGTTTCAAAATGTTTTATTGAATATTTTTCATTTAATTAACTTTTGAAGTCAAACAAATTACAATTTAGACATAGGTGTACTGTGCAAAGCATAACGTTTTTTGTATGTATCAAAATTCAAATTTTTTTTATTGTTAGAATAAGGACATCAATACCTAGAGGACATATATTTTTTAGAATTTTTTTTTATATTTGACTATTTTTTCGTATGTATGAAACAGAGACCTTGAAGTTCATTAAAAAACCTACATTTACAAGAAATAAAAAATGAATATAATAATCAAATTATATATATGTAAAATTATACTTTTTCGGAAGCTTATAATAAGGACTACATACTTACAAAACATAAAATTTTAAATGAATTCATTTGATCCCCCAAAAGGTAAATCAAAATTTGTTTTTTATCAGCATTTTGATAGGTGTAGAGGAGACTCCATGATAGGTATGGTTTAAAACTAGCGGGGTTCTATCCAAGGGGGTTTGATAAAACCCTATTCAATTACAATCCTTTAAATGGAACATTTCAAGGCTTAAATCATTATATTTTATAAAAATATGTGATTTTAGCAAAAATTAGGACGTCCCAGAAAGTGTAACCCATTATTGTGGCAGCAAAGAGCAATTTGCTGCTTGTTTGCTAGATCTAGTGTATATAGATATCTATGGACCTACAAGGGTGAGGAGTCCACAAGGTGACAGGTACTTCATGTTGATTATTGATGATTATTATAGAATGACTTAGGTTGCTTTTCTATGAGATAAATCAGAAGCCCTAGAGAAGTTCAAATCTTTCAAGGCAATGGTTGAGAATGAAATAGAGTTGAAAATCAAATGCTTGAGGTCTAATAGGAGGGGAATTCACATGAGATGAATTCAATATTTTATGTGAAGAGCAAGGGATTAAGAGGCAATTGTATGCACCTAGACCTCCCCAACATAATGGAGTTGTGGAAAGAAAGAAATAACAATTTAGGAGACTACTAGGACAATGATGAAGGAAGCAGATCCATCATTTTTTTTTGGAAAGAAGCTATTCATACTACTATTTACATCCAAAACATAGTTCAAGTCAAAGGTAATGGTATTCAAACTCCTTATGAATTATGGTATGGAAGAATTCCTTTAGTAAAGTATTTCAAAACCTTTGGAAGCAAATGCTATGTTAGGAGAGATGAAGATCTAGGAAAGTTCGATGCAAGGTGTGATGAAGGAATCTTTCTTGGATACTCTACCAAGATTAAGGCCTACCGGTGCTACAACAAAAGGCTCAAAAAGATTGTTGAAAGTGCAAATGTGAAGGTAGATGAAGGTAGGGAAAAGATATCAGACCTGAATTACTATGAACTAGATGAACCTGTGACTATATTGAATGAAGAAAAATATTAGAAAGAAGATAGTCAAAATGAAGAATAGTCTCTGGAAAGTGTTGAAAAGACTCCCAGGTATGTAAAGATCAATCATTATGAAGATCAGATTATAGGTGACAAAAACAAAGGTGTGTTGACAAGGAGAAAATCTACTGAAGAACAAGTAAACTACTATTTGCTCTCCACAATTGAACAGAAGACTGAATGAAGCATACAATGATGAAAGATGGATAAAATCCATGGAGGAAGAGGTAATGCAGATAGAAAAGAATGATACTTGGGAATTAGTTCCTAGACCTGCTGACAAAAATGTTATTGGAACCAAATTGGATTTCAGGAATAAGTTGAATGAGAATGGTAAAGTTGTAAGGAATAAGGGAAGACTTGTGTGCTGCAAAGGATATTCATAGATTGAAGGAGTAGATTTTGAAGAGACTTTTTCTCTAGTAGCCTGGATTGAGGCAATCAAAATATTTCTGGCATTTGCAGCCCACAAATATTTCAAAGTGTATCAAATGGATATGAAGTCTGCATTTCTGATTGGTGAGTTGGAAGAGGAAGTTTAGATTAAGCAACTAAAAGGATTTAAGTTAACAAACCAATAAGATGTTGTGTGTAGGTTGAAGAAAGCTTTGGATGGACTCAAGTAAGCCCCTAGAGCCTGGTATGCAAGATTGAATAAATACTTATTATAGTTAGGGTTTAATAAAGGTACTGCTAATAGTAACCTTTATTTCAAGATTAATGATGATCAAATCTTGATTGTTGAAGTCTTTTTAGATGACATTATCTTTGGAGGAAATGAAGGTATGTGCATGAAGTTTTCTGGTGAGATGAAAAGTTAATTTGAAATGTCCATGTTTGGTGAAATGAATTTCTTTTTGGGTCTACAAATTAATCAATCAGATAATGGAATCTTCATATCTTAGTCTAAGTATGTGAAAGAGTTATTGGAGAAGTTTGGGATGGAAGACTCTAAACCAACATGTACTCCCATGGTGACTGGATGCAAGTTGAGAAAAACTGATGAATCACCTAAAGTTGATCAGAAAATATATAGATTCATGATTGGAGGATTACTTTATCTAACTCAAACTAGACCTAATATTATGCATGTGGTATGTCTTGTTGCAAGGTTTCAAGCTAATCCAAGAGAATCACATGTGATGGAAATTAAGAGAATTTTGAGTTATTTAAAAGGTACTCTAGTTCATGGCTTATGGTATCCAAAGGACAATGATTTCACTCTCAGTGCATATATAGATGTAAATTGGGTTGAAGATGTTGATGATAGAAAGAGTACAAGTGGAGGTGCTTTCTTCCTAGGTAACAGATTGGCTTCATGGCTAAGCAAGAATCAAGATTTAATTTCCTTGTCAACTGTAGAAGTAGAGTATATTGTAGCAACATGCTATTGCACTCAAGTATTATGGATGAAGTAGACTTTGAAAGTTATAAGAGTTGTGTATGAAGATCCAATTGCAATCTTTTGTGACAATACAAGTGCCATAAACATTTCAAAGAATCTAGTGATGCACTCAAGAACAAAGCACATATCAATAATGTATCACTTTTTGAGAGAGAAGGTGACAAAGAATGAAGTAAAATTGGAATATGTGTCCACAAAGGATTAGATTACAGACATTTTCACTAAGCCTCTACCTAAAGATACCTTAGAGTAAATTAGAGAAAAGTTAGGGGTCATTACCCCTCCTACCCTGAACTAAGATGCATATGAATGCATCAATCCAGTGGGGCCCAAAGTTTCATTCTTAATCTGGATTGATGTTTTGAGGGCTACTTCTTAGGGGGAGTAGATAGATGTTAAAGTAAGTAAAAGGAGTGATGTCAACTGCTAGGAGCCTCCATGGGTGATGTTAAAAGTGACAACTACTAGGAGGCTCCAAGGGAAACAATAGGAAAAGTAAACTGTAAGGGCCTTGAGGGTGGAACAAACCCATATTGATTTATGGGGTTCACTACATCTCTAAACAAGCTAGTACCAACACTTCTATCCTATGGATCACTGGTAGCCATCTATAAAGAGGAGAAAATATGAGTTCTTGATGTAGGCATAGGAACAAAAACTTGATTGTAAGTAATGCTTGAGTGAGAGTCTTGGGGTGCTAAGAATAGCTTTCTAATGGTAGTGTGCCATTGTGCATAATGTGAGAAATACCATGTAGCATATCAAGACCATCATGATGATTTGTTGACATGTCATGAAGAGCATCGATGAGAGGAATAGTAGACTTAGGTATGTCCTTTGTATGCAAATAATCCTGGTAATCTACCAGGTGATGGTGAAACTCATGGATTTTAGCAGGTGGGAAACTACCCAAGGTTGCCTCATGGTGAAATATTGTCCCAACATCATGGTAGCTAGTCATTGGAACAATCATAGAATAAAAAAGAGAAAGAAGTGTTGTGAGTTGTATCATAAGTAAATTTGGTAAAATAAGAACCTAATCAAATATGAGTGGTACAATTTGTAGAATATGCCATGGAAAGATTTCTCAAACTCCTATGCACAATCTATTCAAAATTTGAAGATTGGGTTGTGAAGCTCATAAACAAAGTTTAGGCTTCACAAAACATGATGCAATGTGATGAAAGGAAAGAGTTTGTTTTGTTTAAAGTGTTTGAATTTTTGAGAAAAAAGTTTAAAGTTGAAAAGTGATAGATTCACCAAATTTTGGAGTGAACCACAACAATGAATAAAATGTTTAAATGTCTAAAACATGTCAGGATCACCAAAATGTAGATGACAAAAAATCACTCTTTGATCAAACATGTAAATGAAGGAAAATTTTCACTACAAACACACTAGGGTCCTTCTTAGTTTTATACTATCATTTATGATCCAATTATGTTAAGGGTAAAAGTGGTACATATCTCATAAAAGAATATAAAAATCCAATAACACAATAGACTTTGCAAATAAAAAAATATTTAAATAAATAAATGATACTTACAACCTCTGTTACCTCACGGTTTCCATTGCTTGCCTAGTCTCGATTGATCTTTGTTGTGAAGTCTGTGGCCCTAAGGAAATGCAATATCTTGCACTTCTTCAAGATGGTGATAGAGAGGTGGCTATGATACTTGTTGCAATGAAGATGAGCTTCAAAGAAAAGGAGGATGATCGCAAGCTATGGAATGATATAGAATGATATGGAATGATATGGAATGATATGAATTCTGTAGAGTAACGATATTGAAAGCTTGGATTTTAGAAATGGAAGAGTAGGGTTGTATTTATAGAGTTGTGTGAGAGAAGATCAACGGTGTAGAATAAATAAGATGATCAATGGTTGAGAAGATTTTAGAGAATGTGTGCGAATAGAAAGATGACAAGTGTCATAAAAAAGTTGTTTTGTTTGAGTTAACTACTTTCATGACAAAGATAAGATTTGCTTTCACAAAATTATATGTTTTATTCTAATTTAAGAGTTGTTGATAAAAATAAGATTGTTTTAAATCAAAAACTCAATTTTTTCTTTTGCATGACAACAAAGATTTATTTTTAGAAGATTTTGGAAGATAAGAAAGCGAATTAAATAAATAAATTTATTTAATTATTTGTGCAAGATAGAAGAATAAATAAAATATTTAATTATATTTTATTTTTAGAAATTGAGATGATTTAAATAAATTTGATTTATTTATTTAAATTTGGAGGAATAAATGACTTAATTAAATAATTTAAAATTATTTAATTGTTTGGAAGAATAAAATTAAATAAAGGATTTTATTTAATTTTGACTTTAGAAAAGGTAATTAAATATTTTAATATTTAATTAACTTAGAGGAATATGAATCTAATAAATAAATTTAATTATTTATTTATTGATAGAGGAAGGTAGACTTAAATAAATATTAAAAATATTTATTTAGACAGAGTCATGTCATTTTTAGGTGTATACAGTCTATGTCAGCTATAGGAGCATTTGAAATGTCATTTAAATGAGCTTGTGGAGGCATCCGAAAGATACCCATTTTAGTCCCTATATAGGGTGTTGGAATGGCTTGAGTCAAAGGGATAGCTTGTTCTTCTAAAGCATGTAGGAATTCATTGCTTTCCAAAGTATGTGATGGTTCATGATCTGTTTTCTTGTTTAGAATGTAATTGAGAAGTTCTTAAACATCAGGTGGTAAATTATCATTAGATTCAAGCAAATGGTCACAAAGAGAATCTGCATCATCCAAAGATTCATCCTAATTAGGGAGAGCGGGAAGGGATGGCATAGTAGTGTGGAGAAATGTATTGATGATATCTTTTTCTTGTGCCAATATATCCTCACCAAGTGGGGTTATGTTGGGACAAGTCTCTTTGTTTGATAGATCACCCATTGCTATTTCATTCTCATAGGTCTCAGAAAGCATTTGCATTATATCATCATGAAACAAAGGGAGAGCGGGAGTAAAGTTGTCACCACTACTTTTCCCATGATTGTTGTCATCTATAAAACTTTTGAGATTCTCCATGATTGAAGGAAAAACATCCACAGTCTCAAGAAAGTTATCGAAATAGGCTATTGATCAAAGAATATCACATGTAGTACTATTGGTTATGTCAATGCCATAGATGCATGTAATGTGATGCAATACTTGAGGATATTTACAAATGAATTTGCAAAAATTATCATGTTCATAATGTACTCATATAAGTCTTCTAAAGATGTACCCTTAGGAGAATCCATGAATGCCAAATATATGCAAGAATGCTTGAT
Source organism: Cunninghamia lanceolata (assembly GCA_027924645.1). Classification (NCBI taxonomy): domain Eukaryota; kingdom Viridiplantae; phylum Streptophyta; class Pinopsida; order Cupressales; family Cupressaceae; genus Cunninghamia; species Cunninghamia lanceolata. Next base: position 999,878 of record BSBN01000111.1, read on the forward strand.
TTTTTATACTTTTTCAATGCAAATGAATGAAACAATAAGGTGTTGTAAGGATTTTTTATTAAGGGTAGAAAATTATATGTCTAATATCAGTCCAAAATAGCAATAAACTCCTTCACAACACACTCTTGATGCAAATCCAAGATGAACGATATGTCAAAATATAGTGAAATTATGTCAAAATAGGCATTTTTTTCACCCAAACTCAATGCAAAAGAGCATAACAAAGGGTGTTGTGAGGAAAATGATGATGGATAGAAAATTATATCAGTAATAACAGCCAATTAATGTCAAAATACCCAACACAACACACTTTTAGTGCCACTTAAGGTCAAACCCTAGTGAAAATATAAAAAAAATAGGCTATTTTCACTGTTTTTCAACTCCAAGACCTAGAAAAAGGGTTGTTGTAATGAATTTTAGGAGGTGAAAAAAATAATAGCAATGATATTAGTCACTTTAATCCAAAAAAATTATCGCAACACACTTGGAGTGCAAACTAGGCCAAACCCTAGGGTAAAAATAGCAAAAAATGTGTGATTTTTCACCAAATTTTCAATAAAAGAGCCCGATAAAAGGGTTTTGTGAAGATTTTTAGGAGAATAATAGAAAATTAATGCAAAAATACTTTTCACAACATGCCTATGGTGCAAGTTTGGAGAGTCGATAAGGTCAAATTTAGTGAAAATCAATGTTTTTCAAGCCCTAGGTTTGAGATCTTGACACAAAATTTTATATGAATGTGTTGAAGTCTAATTTATGATGAAAATTAAGTGTAATCATATCTGAAGATGAATTACAAGATTTAATATGCAAAATTCCAAAGCAAATTTAATGAAAATGCATGAAAATTACTAGTTTTTTGTCAAAATTTTCTATGGAAAAATGCAAATATTTTAAATCTAAATACAAATTTACACTAAAATAAAAGACTACAGTAAAATTATAATTTGAATGAGCCTCTAAAATCATTAGAAAAATCTGAAAGAATATTTTGCCTACTAACCCTAGATTTTGGAATTACTAGGTTATATTAAAATTGTCAAAATTTCTACAAAACCCTAGCAATTAAATGATGAAAATGCAATGCAAATTTATGAATTTTTGTATTTTTATGTAGTTTATATCAGATCTGATGAAAAAATCATTAATTAGGGAAAATTAGAAAGGATTGATGCAATTTAGTAACCTGAACAATGCAATTTTTTTTGAATTTTTTGAAATTTTTCATTTTTTTTTTTAAATTTTCTCAATGCAATAAGATGATTGTCTGTCTGAATGAATGAAATCAACCCAAATATGAAGAAAAATACTCAAAAATTTGTAGTTAAGTCCAAAAACATGGGTTCATCAAAATGTTTAGGGTAAAAATTTGGATTGTTTAGTGTTTTAATTGTTAGATGTTTGAATCCTCCTTTCACCCTTAACATTCAAGGACCTAGGGTCAAGTGGTAATGCACTATCATACCCTAGGTCACTATGAGATGTAGGGAAACTTGGATTAGGATGTTTAATTATAAATTTTCCTTCTCTTATGCTTAATTGACCATTAAAACCCTAATTTTGCAAATACAATAGTAAATAGATGAATTATAGAAAAAGCTCTTGCAGAGGGATGTAAAATGACAAATCACAAAGTACCTGTTTTTGGGGTTCCAAGGTGGAAAAGTCAGGGACACAAGAGCAGGTGCCCAAGTCCAAGGCCCTACTTTTTGTTTGGATCTAGAAACTCAATCTGTAACATGTTTCTACTATTTCAAAGATTTTCCCATCACGGAACTTTAGGGATGAGGGAGCAAGCGCCCAAGTCTAGGGCACAAATTTTCTTCCTGTTCTACAATTTTGACACTTCAAGATGCCTTCCTACAACTTCACTTTATCTAGATCCTCAACCTATAACCTACAACCATGAAAACTTTGGGAGGGGGTTGTGGTGTTTAGAGGCTTGCCTAAGTCAAGCCCCAAAGGACACTTAAGTCTCCAAACACCTTTGTCAGATAAAGAGTGCGTGCCTAGGGAGGCAGAGGAAAAAATCCAAATGAAATAATGATGAAAACACAATATAATGTCACCTTGTAGTGAAGATCTCATGGGAGGAAGATGCTCTTCATTCCATGAGGAAATGGATGCTCAAATCGGCAAACACAAACACATAGACCACACAAATCTGCTCTTACAACACAACGAAAGCCTTGAATCACCTTGAGAATGCATAAACATAACAATAACGATCTTCTAGTTTACAAATGAATGCCTAAACATGATTTTATATGAAAATACAAACACTCTCACCAAGATTTTTGTAATTCAAACCTACCGTTTCGGCATAGGACCCAAATAACAGTCATAAACCGACACCCAAAAATTGGGACTACCTCAAAATAGGGTAGGACTAGGGCATGGGCGCCCAAGTCCTCCCCCCTATTTTGGGCAGGGTTAAGCTCAAGAGATCCTCCTAGGTCCCATTTGTCATGTTACCTAGGGTTCATTCCATTGGGATGCCAAATTATGAAGTAAGATGTCTTAAATGCATATAAAAGACTCGGGAGCTAAACCTTATGAGGGAAAAGACCCCAAGGGGACATTTTTTGATGCTACACAAATGCATGTACCATTAATGCTGACAATGTGGGAGGAAGTGGAAATCTAGGAGGAACTCAAACTTTAGAACTGGGTCCCAATAATCTCACATTTCCTGGAACTTGGAAAGTCTGACAACAAAATGATGAAAGTGAAGAAAGTTCCAAGAAGAAATTGAAACTCGAGAAGAAGATAAAACTTTCTGACAAAGTGCCAAAGTGTGAGGAATCTATGGAAGTTTGAATGTCTATAACAAATTATAGGTCAAGAACTAACTCAATATATTGGATCCCAGGGTTTCAGAAAACCACAAAACTTCAAGAAAAGTCCTTAAAACAAAGGAAAAAATGCCAAAAACCATTGTAAAGGGAAAAAACAAAAGAGCCAAAAGTAGGAAAAAAACAAAAAACACTTAAAGAAAATTAAGAAAGCAAAGAAAAATGGAAAAAAAAAGAAGGGGGTCCCTAATTTATAAATAAAAATGATGGGTGTCTATGCAAGGCATAATAGCTATGTCTATAAATCTACCAACATGGCTTGGGGTAAATAACCTACTCAAAATTATAGTTTAGTAGCATGATCTTCACAAAAATACTAACAAATTCATAACTATATTTCAATAGAATGGAGGTAGAACAATAGAAGACTACATATGTTCCTATAAGGATGCTTTGGTTCATGCTCAAATCCATGAGGAGGATGTATCTTGTTGTCCATTTTCTTATTTTATTAATTAAGCTACTTGTAATTGGTACTTATCCTTACCTAATAGCTCATTCACATCATGACAAGGGATTGAAGACACTTTCCTCAATGACCTTAGATTTTCCATTGACCGCACTATGATGTATCATCAATTTACAACTTGTAGGAGAGAACCTAACAAACCCTTGAATGCATTTAATATGAGATTCCATAGATTGTACTCAAGATTAATAGACACTTACAAAACTACATAAGTTGTATCTACTTAGATATATTGTCATGCCCACATTTCCCATGCGGTCATGACATGCATCACACATGTCATATCCACATTTGTCATGTGGTCATGACACGAAATATCAAAAATTTTACCATGCTTCCCTAGAAACCCCCTCGCATGTGTAAGCATGCTCAGTGGAATAACACATAAGGCATAAACATGTCAGTCGAAGGCGGGATAATGCATTCACTTGCACATTCCTCTATGTGATGAAGGCCAACTAGGGGGTCAATGCGACGTGATTAACATCGCTAATAGGGTTAGGATCAAAGATCAAAACCCTAGGTTAACCTAAGTGGATGATGGGATTTTGACACCAGTCAAAATCAAAAGCCTAATTCTAGTGCATGAGAATAAATTTAAAATCCAATAACAATGTCGGCAACTGGCTAAAGCAATAATTTAACACTATGCAAGGTTAAATTCACTAACTTAGCTAACCCCTAAATTTTGGGAAAATCTAGTAGCATAACGCCTCACTGGTGTGATTAGGGTTTAATCTCATAAAATAATTTTTGCCAAAAGTTAACTAAGTTTGCTAGGTTGGATTAAAATGATGACTTTATTAAACTAATTAAATCACTCTAGAATAATTAAATTAATTACTAAACTAATAATGAACTAAATTACAATTAACCTTACTGATAAAGGTTTGCAAGCAATAGATTAATCCCATTGATTTAATATTCAAATACACTTCAATAATTAAATTGGAGGAAAAATTAAATAAAATAATTAAACTCCTCTCCAAATAATTAAATTAAAAACTATATATATATATTTTTTCCCTGGTTTTAATTACCAACTTAAATGTTTCCATCCCACTAAATAACAACAACAAAAAGAAAATAATTAAAACATTTCCAAAAAAAATGAAATTACCCACAAAACTATATTTACCTCTAAACCCCCCAAAAAAAGATAAAGCAAATGAAAGAAAACATTAAAAAGTGAGGGAACTAAATAAAGGCAAATTTTAAAATGCTAAGCCCTAAAATCCTCTCAAATAAAAAATCAATTTCCTTAAGGAGGAAAGAACAAACCCTAGTCTCCCTTATTCTCATTTCTCTACTCTCTCTATTTCTCGTTTTCTTCTCTCTGGTTTGTTTTGCTTACAGGTTTGATGGAGAAGCCATTCATGGCTGCCACACCAGGGAGTGCATACACTATATATATATATATATATATATATATATATATATATATATGTATGTATGTATATGTATATATAATCAGTATATTGTAGTGAAGTGAGAGAGAGAGCTTATAGGTTTTGTGGTGGCTGAAAGGACAAAGAGAGAAGTTAGTTGACTATGAGTTTTGTAGGGCCGCGCCGCCAAATATCTGTTGTGCGTGAGGAGGTGACAGGAGTGTGATGTCCGAAGGACTGTAGGGCTACGAAGGGAAAGGGGAGTATGGAGCGGCAGAGGGGATTTGGTAGTGGGGGTGTGGGGAGTGTGGGGAGGGGACAAGCTGCACCCACACTCCACTACGGTGGAGTGTGGGTGGGGCTTGGCCCCTCCCCACACTCCTTTAGATGGCGGACAGTGGGGGGGTCGAACCCCCCACCAAACTCTCCTTTTTTTTATATTTCAAAACTGTATTTTATTTCATAAAATAAACACAGTTCCTCTATAATTTCTTCATAGCATTTTCAAAGATTATATATATATATATATATATATATATATATATATATATATTTCCATTAGTATATACATAGACTATCTTTCTTCTTTTTTTATAGTAATAAAAATGGCTTATATTTCACTCACACACACACACACACACACACACACACACACACACACACACACACACACACACACACACACACACACACACACACACATATTTGAATATATATGCCATTTTAAATCTCATGGATTTTCATTGTATGCATAAAGGCAAAAAAAGAAATATTTATCTAAAATGTATATACATTGGACAAATGATCATATTAGTTGTAAAAGTATACATACAAATAGATATGGAATGGAAATTTCTTCCACTAGTAACGCTGATATTGAAATAATACAGCCAACATAAAACAACTCTACATAAGATTTATTTAATTTTTTCTTTTAAACAAATGCATTTAGTTCATTCCTTCAAAATAACAACATCTAATTTTCTCCTCCTAAGAGAAATGTCATTTTCATTTTATCTCACAAAAACAAAATAGCAACTATCCATTTTTTTTTTGAATTAAACATACAAGTGTAACATCAATTAGAACATACTTTTCTTTCAATACTCTATTTTTCTTTAAATTCATAAGACATTTAAAATCAGCAAACTAAATCTTGTATTTCCAAATGTAAATAGTTTATTACAACTCAAGTAAAATAATAATAAACTCATACAACTTGAGAGAGAGAGTAAGGGTCTCCTCTTTTGAAAACTAAAAGATAATACACAAGGCCTCTCTTGGCCATGCTCTCTCAAGAGCTCAAAATAACAACTCTATAGGGACAATATTATTTTCTCCCGCATCACATAGCTCCAAATTCCTGCAAATACACAAGGAAGGGAAAGAAGCCACAACAAAATGCTCTCCTCCCTACCATTGACTTACTCATAAGTCACCCCTGAGCTAGGAGGCCATCCTCACACAAGGTAAGCTCACAGCATTGTTACGGTTAGCTAGTAGAAGATATCAATTAAATGCAAATAAAGATTAAATAGAGAAATGGAAATACACAGAAATAATAATAGAGAGACAAGTTTTAACGTGGTTCACCCAAACTTAGGCTACATCCACCAAATAGAGAGTCCAATATTATTATCCAGTAAATCAAACCGATTACAACCAGTAATCCCTACAACTCAATATCGTTGCAAATGCTACAATACAATATCAATCAAAACCCTAACCCTTAGCCACTTTTTATCAAGCGTTTTTTTATTTACAAAAATAGGTTTTTTATGTCAGTTACAAAATAGGGTTTTTTTTTATGTTGGCTCTAAAAAAAAAATTAGGACATTTTTTCTTCCTCCTCTTGTGTCTTTGGACACATCTCCTTAGTCAATTTCAAATGACTAGGCAAAGGTGTGCTGACAGCTTTTGTATTCTCCATATGGAATCTCTGCAACGCCTTTTCAATATAAGCAGCCTGAAATAGAGTCAATTTTCTATTCTTCCTATCTCTGCAAATTTTCATACCAAGGATTTGTTTTGCTGCCCCCAAATCCTTCATATCAAATGACCGTGCTAATTGCTGTTTTAGCTCTCTTATGTGATCCATGTTAGACCTAGCTACAAGCATGTCATCAACATATAAACATAAAATAATGTAGCTGTCATTATCCAACCTCTTAAAATAAACACAATGGTCAGAATTACACTGACTGTAGCCTTGCTCAGCCATAAAACAATCAAATTTTAGATACCATTGCCGAGATGCTTGTTTCAGGCCATACAAACTCTTCTTCAATCTGCACACCTGTTTCTCCTTACCTTTGACCTCAAATCCTTGGGGCTGTTCCTGTTGGCAAGAGACACTATATGGATTCATGAATGTTGTCATTAATGGCAAAAAAGGTTACCCCACTCATCCGCAAGACATGATGAGTCTCTACTGGAAGTCAAATTGAAGAAGTGTTATGATCCGGTAAGCAAGAATAGAGCAGTCAGCAAGGTCTAACAGTCAGGTTTGGATCTCTTAGAGGAAGTATCTCAGTGAAGTGCAGATTTGGGGAAGTCAAGAGGAGTACCTTGACTAATAGATTCCAAGGATTTAGCCTCTGATGATGGAAGGGTGAAGAGATATGAGCACCTAAGTGTTGGGTTCCTATTTGGCAGAGTAGACAGAGGAACAACTGTACCGACAGAGTGTTAGACCCAAATCCGGAAGAGATATTGCTGATGACTAAGTTTCTTGAGGTATCATTCATGATTGGCCGACATGATTGATGACTTCTACGAGCATCTCCTAGATCTGCATCACATGGTAAGCAAGGATCCAGTCGACAGATCAAAGCTTGGGAAAATATTGACTATTCTGAATGCCGACTAGAAAAAGGATGAAATCCTTTTTACGAATATATATACCACATGGATTTGGATGTGAAGAGTGTGGGTGTGTAGGTAGTTGTGTGAAGAAAAGTAGAAGAGCAGAGAAGTAGTAGTAATAAAGGTCTGGTATGTGATAGGATAGCAGAACCAAGAAGAGAAAGAATGAAGTGTAGTAGATTAGTTTATTGAGCCTAACCGGAACTGAACTTCAGCATGTGTGGATGCTTCTCATCAGTTCAAGTATCTAGTTTCATTGTATAACTATTGTAGGCAGTGAGCCTCTTGTGAGTAGTGTGCTCGGGTAGTGAGCCCTAACTGGCAAGTGCCACTTTTGTACTATCTTATTCTTCTAACAGAGAATACAATCTTGGGTTAATCACCTCATGGTTTTTCCCTTAACAAGGTTTTCCATGTCAAAATCACTGTCTCAAGTGTATTGATGTTATTTTCATTTCATGGCTAAGTTTGTTAATTTGATTTGATGCTGCATTAATTGTTAAGAAATTTTAGAAAGTTGAAATAATTAAGATAACTGATTCACCCCCCCTCTCAGTTATCAACAATTGGTATCAGAGCCAAGTTCCTCCAAATAGAGCCTAACAGCTTGAGGAAGATTTGGGAATTCAAATGGATATGTACGGTATGAAGGAACAACTTCAGTCTGCCCTAGATGATCTTGAACAATCTAACTCTGAAATCAATGAATTAAAGGAAAGACTCAAACAGGCTGATGATTTCATAAATGAACTAAAAGGCAAACTAAGTATTTCTATGAGAAAGAGAAAGGATCTACTTCAACAATTAGCAAATCAGGGTAAGGCCAATTATACAAATGAAGATCTAAAGGAGAAAACCAAGTTATGTGAAAGTTATCAAAAGAGGTTATCATAGTAAGACATGAAATGGAATTAGGAGTTATGAAATTCACCCAAGAGATTGAAGAGAAAAGAAAAACTGAAGATGATGTAAGACAATCTCTCAAGGAGAAGTCATAAGACTACCACAAAATGGATAGAATAATTAGGCATCTGGAATTTGATCTTGAAGAAGCTAGAGAAAATGAAGAACAACTTGAGAATAAAATTGACACTCTTAAAAGGGATCTTCAAATAGCAAATGAATACAAAGAGAAATTCAAGATAAGCTCTGCTCAACTTGAAGTTCTTCTTCAAAGCCAAAAGAGGGTAGATGACAAGCAAGGCTTGGGGTATGAAAGAGGTGAAAGCTCCAAATTTGGTCAGAAGAACTCCAGATCAGAAAATTCAAGAAACAAACCTAGAAGACCTCTGGTAAGACAACCAAATGCTCAGAGATATTCATACTTCAATGGATACTGCCACAATTGTAATAACTTTGGTCATAAAGTAAATTAGTGCTAAAGAAGAATGAATCAGACTAACTCTTCCTTCTCTGGACAATGTTTCCATTGCAAAAGGTATGGTCACAAATGTCATGAATGTAGAAATATGCAAATGAACAAATCATTCAATGGTAGGTGCTTTGTATGCAATAGATTGGGTCATATGGCTAATCAGTGTAGATCAAGAGGATATTAGTCAAATATGCAAAAGAATGTTGTTTGCTACAATTGTAATAGATCTGGTCATATTGCCAAATTCTGTAGAAGTAAGAATCAAGACAAAAGGGGTCCAGAACAGTTTAATCATAACCAAGACAAAGGAAAAGGAAAAGTGAACACAGATGAAATTCAAAGAGAGATGAATAAGATTTGGGTGAAGAGAAGCACAGAGAATGTTGGGCATGGATCTGCACCAGAATCTTATGTTGATAATCCTTCCAGAAATTAAATAGATGAGCTCTGGCTCAGGGGGAGTCACTAAGAAAAATAAAATACCCCCAGCCAGTCATTAGGTACCTAAAATTGGCACATGAAAGGTTGTGGATTAGAGGATTCTCAGAGAAGTGTCAAATAAAAGAATTGGGTAAAACTTGGAAGATTTGCAAGATGATTTGAAGAGTCTAATTCTCCAAGATTGATCTGGTTTGATAGTCATTCGGTAAGAACAAGCTTCTCACAGTCAGATTCGGCCTGATCCAAAATTGTGGAATCTTGATCTATGGATAAATCAAATGATTAGTGAAATGGAGATAGATTGTCACTATTCACCAAGAATAACTTTAACTATATCTCAATGATCTGGAAATGATCTATCTCAAAATAAGAAGAACAAGGCGACCGGAATGACTTAAGTTGCACATTTATTACAGTGCGAAATTAGGGTTTTTCTCAGAAATAAAAGGGTTCACTTGCTCAACATTTTCACATTTGCACTTGAGAAGAAAAGAAAAGAGCTCTGCAAATAAGTTTGCTTCATCTCTCTCAAAGATCAACTGCAGTATTCAAGTCATTCAACGATCTTCTCAACTCATTCCGTAAACCCTAAAGGCATAAGAGGTATTTTCCATTCTCGAAATCCATATCTGAATCTTTTGTAAGATGGACACACCAAATGTTGTGAAGATTTCTGATATGCCGCGCCCTAAATTTAAAAAGCATCCCTATAAATGTCTAGAAGTAGATCCCCTAGGGGTATTTTCCAGCATTCCACATGGGGTTTTACATGTTGAAGATGTTAGGGCATACATTCATGTGAACATTGAGAACTTTAGGGAATCCAAACTAATGGATATCTATCACAATCAGTTAATTGATGACTCTTTTGAACTCAAACCACCATACAAGGCTATCCGAGACAAACATTTTGCACAATACATTCATTTCCCCTATTTTATAGAAGATGAATGGGTCTGGTATGTTCTGAGCAGAATACACGATAACTTCATATGGTTGAATAGACCATTTAAGATAACTAAGGATGCCATTAAGGCTGTAATTGGATTACACTCAACCAGTGAGATACCTATTCTCAAATCTATCAAAAACCAAGTTGTAAGTGAGGCCACCGGATCAAAATTTGACAAGAGAGCAATGACAATTGAGGATATCTCAGATCCAGATGTCATTTTTGCATCAATGATAATTGGGTATAAAATATATCACTCCAGCAGGGAGAATTCAGTATCCAGAACTGCTGTATATACTGCCTATGAAATGCTAAGAAAGAATGTTGACTATGATCTCTGTGAGCTCCTTCTAAACCAAATTGTGGAAAACCTACAAAAGATAAAGAAGGACAAGAAAAACTCCTTCAAATATAGAAACCTGATACTCTATTTGTTCTTTTATTATATAAATGAGCTACCCAGATCTAGTGGCTGGATATGGCAAAATGATAGACTTGTTACCATACAAATCAGGGACTATTTATATGGACTTGGTGATGCTAAGGCACATAATACAACACTGTGGGGTTATTTCAAAAACTTCCAAAGCTTGATGCAGGCTAGAGAAAGAATTCCCCAATCTTTAGTTGAAAAATATAAGGATACAGTTTGCTTTATGGTAGAAACTGATCAGTGCCTAATGGAGGCAGTGGAGCCAAGGGTAGTGTGGATCATGTCAATGGGGTATGAGGTGGATGAGAAAATCATAGAGCTACATGTTCAGCACATGCTGATTCAACCAAAGGATCCCAAGGCAAAAAGTTTTGGAACCTTTGAAGAATTGAGTGTGACGATCCATGTTGAGCTAAGGGAACCAGAGATGAAAAGAAAGGTAAGAAAAGAAGTAGAAAATATTGCCAAAAGCTTTGGCATCTCAAAAGAGGCACTTGATGCCAACAAGAAAAAGAAGGAAAGGACTGAGAAAGAGAAGAAAGAGGTAGAAAAGCAAAGTGTTCCGGTAGAATCCTCTTCGCAGACCAGATCTTCTAGGAGCTCTACACCTATCACTGCTCAAAGCACCAAGGCATCAAAACCGGAAGAAAAATCATCTGGTAAAAGTGAAAAGAGAATAAAGAAAAAGGCAACAAGGTCATATACAAGCCAGAAAGATGAAGAAGAGACAGAATCTGATGAAGAAATCAAGAAGATGAAAGAGAAAAGGAAAGTATCTAGTGAAATCAAGGAGGTAGAGGCAGAAGAGTTTGTTGAAAACTCCATTCTATCATTAGATGATGTCGTCAAATCAGTTACTGTGGATGGAAACCTTCAACCAATGGCTAAATTTTATGATGATTATAATGAGGCTGACCAAAAGATCTTGCAGGAAGAAGTAGTCAAGTATCTGAATATCTACAATAAGGCTTTTATTGAAATTATATCTCTTATTCCCAAAAGCCTAGAAAAAGAGTTAGAAATAAGAAAGAATAATGCTATGGCAAAAGATCTTGAGATCTAAGAACAGATAGCCATTCAGCAATATCCTTCAATTGATTTAAAGAAAATGAATATGATCTTCAAAGATTGCAAGGATGAGTTCCGGAGAAAAGAAAGAATAAATCAACTTATGCTTGGAGAAACTGACAAAATAGCAAAAGAGATAGAAGAGATCCTTCGAAATGCATACAAAAGATTCAACATTCCTATTATAGAGGACTTGGGTGTTGATCCCTCAGCTACAAGTGTTGAAAAAGAATCTACTAAGGCAATGACAGAAGAAGTAATGGACACCGGGGAAGAAAAAGATAAGGACTTGGAATCCTCTACTCTGGAAGAGGTGGCCCGTGAATAAACAAATGACATCACTCCTCTGGTTTCCCCTACTAGCTCTGGATTCAAAGAAGAAGAAAGAATAGAGGATAAAGAAAAAGAAGTGAAGGAAAAAGAAGATGACAGTACTAAGGTTGCAAAAGGAAAGAAAACTTCAACAGAGAAGACCACAACTATTAGTGATAAGAGTGTAGAAGGAGAGAAAGCTCCAAGAGATAGATCTAAGACTACAGAAGAGAAGAAGAATCTATCTCTAGCAAGAGACACTGCAGAAACTGTCAAAGCATTCTTAAACAAAGAGACAATGGAGATTGATGAATCAGAACTTCTACAAGGGCCATTTGATTTTGATTCTCTTTCCCTGGTACAAACAATGAAGATAGCTTCATTTGCTAATGCAAAGGCAAAAGAAAAACTCCTGAAGTTTCACATGGAAGACTGTGAGCTAATAGAAGTTGCATCCAGAGTATTAGAAAAGATCATGCCATCCTTTCAGAAGGATCCCTCAGCCTCCTCATCTGGTAATCTCAAATCTCTAGTCAATAGTGTTAGCACACATTTTGATTCCCTAGAGAAGTCAGTAGAAGATAGGGTCAAGAAGGAATTTTTGGCAAAAAGATTATCAAAGGTACAAGGGTTAATATGTACAAATTTTGTTTATCATGGTCCAAAGTAACATTGGATATTGAGAAGAAAGTGAAAGAACATGAGGACATGCTGACAAAACTCTGTAAGAATTTTGATCCTCTCTCATCTTCCATAATAAATCAAGAATGTCAGACTATTGTAGTCTTGAATGAAATCAAGAAGCTTGAGAAGGAAAAGAAAAATAGAATAAGCAAGTTGGGTGAACATAGAGGGATAATTATGCCTACGTTAGAGGCCATGCATGAGGTCATAAAAGAAGCTCACATCATAGCCCGGACCAGTGATCTGATAGATCTAAAAAGGGCAGACATGTTTGCATTCCTATTGAGTGGTCACATCTCAATTTTTGATAGGATGAAGCAAAGTTGGGCAATAGAATTCATCCAATTGAAGACAACCTTTGCAGACATACTTCAGTATATGTAAGTATGCTATAGATATATATTTATGTGGCTAAGTATAGTTGACTTTTTGAGAATTTTGGTGTGCAAACCCTATTCTTTACCATTGATGTCAAAGGAGGAGTGAGGAGTAGTGAAAAATGAGGAATCCAGCTAAGGGGGAGCTCCAGAAAATGTATTTAAAAATAGAGCATCAGCCAAGGGGGAGTATAGTGTGACAGTCATTTTTTACTAAGTCTTGCCATCAATGCCAAAGGGGGAGATTGTTGGCAAGAGACACTATATGGATTCATGAATGTTGTCATTGATGGCAACAAACATTACCCCACTCATCCGTAAGACATGATGAGTCTCTACCAGAAGTCAAATTGAAGAAGTGCTATGATCTGGTAAGCAAGAACAGAGCAATCAGCAAGGTCTGACAGTCAGGTCTGGATCTCTTAGAGGAAGTATCTCAGTGAAATGCAGATTTAGGGAAGTCAAGAGGAGTACCTTGACTAATAGATTCCAAGGATTTAGCCTCTGATGATGGAAGGGTGAAGAGATATGAGCACCTGAGTGTTGGGTTCCTATTTGGCAGAGTAGACAGAGGAACAACTGTACCGGCAGAGTGTCAGACCCAAATCTGGAAGAGATATTGCTGATGACTAAGTTTCTTGAGGTATCATTCATGATTAGCTGACATGATTGATGACTTCTACAAGCATCTCTAAGATCCACATCACTTGGTAAGCAAGGATCCAGCGGACAGATCAAAGCTTGGGAAAATATTGACTATTCTGGATGCCGACTAGAAAAAGGATGAAATCCTTTTTGTAAATATATACACTACATGGATTTGGATGTGAAGAGTGTGGGTGTGTAGGTAGTTGTGTGAAGAAAAGTAGAAGTGCTGAGAAATAGAATTAATAAAGGTCTGGTAGGTGACAAGACAGCAGAACCAAGAAGAGAAAGAATGAAGTGCAGTAGATCAATTTATTGAGCCTAACCAGAACTGAACTTCAGCATGTGTGGATGCTTCTCATCAGTTCAAGTATCTAGTTTCATTGTATAAACTATTGTAGGTAGTGAGCCTCTTGTGAGCAGTGTACTCAGGTAGTGAGCCCTAACTGGAAAGTGCCACTTTTATACTATCTTATTCTTCTAACAGAGAATACAATCTTGGGTTAATCACCCCATGGTTTTTCCCTTAACAGGGTTTTCCATGTCAAAATCACTGTGTCAAGTGTATTGATGTTATTTTCATTTCATGGTTATGTTTGCTAATTTGATTTGATGCTGCATTAATTGTTAAGGAATTTCAGAAAGTTGAAATAATTAAGATAACTGATTCGCCCCCCCTCTAAGTTATCAACAGTTCCATGTATATCTCCTCCTCCAAATCACCATGGAGAAAGGCAGTTTTCACATCTAGCTATTCCAAATGCAAATCTTCAGTAGCCACAAGACTTAAAACAGTATGAATAGAAGTCATCTTGACAACTGGAGAAAATATCTCATCAAAATCAATGCCCTTTTTATGTGCAAATCCTTTTACAACTAACCTGGCCTTAAATCTTTTCTTACCTCCATCTTCCTCTTTCAGCCTGTAAACCCATTTGTTTGGTAAAACCTTTTTACCTGTAGGTAACTTACATAATTCCCAAGTCTGATTTTTCAGCAAGGAGTCCATTTCTTCTTTCATTGCAAGCTCCCACTGAACCTATGTATCCACCTGCATAGCTTCATCATACCCTTCTAGTTCGCCAGCATCTGTTAACAAAATTAAATACAAAGAGGGAGAAAATCTTTCAGGAGGTCTACTTAGCCATGTCGACCGTCTAACATTCACTGGAGTTTGTGGTATTTCTGGTTGTTATTAGGGAGCATGAGGAACCACTGGAATATCACTATTTGAAGTATCATCCAGCACCACATAATATTTTTCTTTCTTCTCATGCTGCTATAGTTGATCTTTGTACAACACCTTCTCATTGAATATAACATCCCTACTTCTCACAATTTTGTGATTTTCAAAATCCCAAAGCCTATAACCAAATTCATCAATGCCATATCTAACAAAGGTACACTTTTTTGATTTTGCATCCAGCTTGGTTCTATTTTCAGAATCTACATGTGTAAATGCTTCACATCCAAAGGTTTTGAGAAAAGAATAACTCACCTTCTTACCTGTCCATGCTTCCTCTGGAATACCACAGCCCAAAGGAACTGAAGGACCTCTATTAATTAAATGTACAGCAATGTTGATAGCCTCTGCCCACATGTTTAAAGGCAGCCCAACATGCAATCTCATGGTCCTTATACGCTCCATTATTGTCCTATTCATGTGTTCAGCCACTCCATTTTCCTATGGAGTCCCTAGAACCATTTTCTGCCTACGAATTCCATTAAAGGAACAATAATCTTCAAATTCTTTGCTGCAATACTCACCGCCATTATCAGATCTGAGACATTTTAATCTTTTACCCGTCTCATTCTCAACCAAGCTTCACCATTTCTTGAATGTTTTAAATACATCAGATTTCTACCTAAGGAAATAAATCCATACCTTCCTAGTTGCATCATTTATGCATGTAACATAATATCGAGATCCACTGAGAGAAGATACCTAAGCCCTTCCCCATACATCAGTATGCACAAGCTCCAACTTTTCATTTTTCTTTTGCTTCCCATCCTTGAGAAAACTAACTCTCTTTTGTTTTCCATACACACAACTTTCACAGAAATCCATATTAATACATTTTAGACTTGGTAAAACTTTCTTAGAATGAAGTACCTTCATACCTTTTTCACTCATATGCCCAAGTCTGTTATGCCACAGTGTTGTCTCAGAACCTACAGCAACTAATTTAGTCTCTTCCTGCAAACCTGCACCAACTATTCCTAAACCTATTTATTTTTTCTTTGCAACAGCTAAAGTAGAAGGAATAGTATGACCTGTACAAAGATATAAGGTGCCTACTTTCACACCTTTTGCTACTATTAAGGAACCTTTTGAAACCTTCCAATTTTTATTAGTAAATCTAACGATGCAACCTTCTTCAGCTAGCTGCCCTGCTGAAATTAAATTCCTATTGAGCCTTGGAACATGCCTTACCTCTTGTAGTAGCCAATGACTCCCATTCTACAACTTAATCTTGATTCTTCCCTTTCCAACAATCTGACAGGGTTCGTTATCTCCCAAATAAACCAACCCAAAATCCCCTTGGACATAATCAAGAAAATAACTTCTATGGGGCGTAGCATGAAATGAGGCCCCTGAATCTAAAACCCATGAATAATCAACATTATCTAGGGAAAGAATCAAAGCATCATCTTCAAATTTATTACTTACCACATTTGCTTCCTTATTGCCTTCTTGTTTGTCTCCTCCTTTATTTTTCTGAGACCAACAATCTTTCTTCAGATGACCTGGTTTCCCACAGTTCCAACAATGCTTCTATCCTCTAGTTTGGGATATTTTATCCTTTGATTTTTCTCGTGACTTCCCATAACCTCCAGAACATTTTCCTCTCTCCTTTGATCTGCCCCTGCTTTCTGCATTCAAAACACTGCCTGATGTGGATCCACCTAAGCTTTTCTTATGAATTTCATCACTTAGAATAACACCAACAACATCATCAAATTTCAAGGTATTTGAACCAAAAATAGAGTTATTAACTGCCATTACCAAACTATCCCAACTTTCAGGCAATGAACATAATATCAAGAGAGCTCTAACTTTTTCATCAAATTTTACATTTACAGAAGTCAATTGACTGACAATTGTATTAAATTCATTTAAATGACCTATCACAGATCCACGTTCAACCATTTTCAGATTAAACAAACGCTTCATGAGAAATACCTTATTTGAGGCTGAGGGTTTTTCATACAATTTAGCCAAAGCTTTCATCAGACCATCTGTTGTCTTCACTTCCGTTATATTGAATGCCACTGATGGTGCCAGGCACAACCGAATGGTTCCCAATACCTTTCTATCAAGAAGATTTTAATCCTCATTAGACATTGTTGCCAGTTTCTTGGCTACTCCTTCCAACGACATCCATAAATCCTTTTGATAGAGGTAATCCTCCATCTGCATCTTCCATAATTGATAGTTCTTCCCATTGAATTTATGGACCTTCAATTTACCCTCATCCACCATTGCTCCCACTCAACCGTGAGACCTTCCTACAGATGATAATCAAACACAACCCACTTTGATACCACTTGTTAGGGTTAGCCAGCAGAAGATATCAATTAAATGCAAATAAAGATTAAATAGAGGAATGGAAATACATAGAAATAATAATAGCGAGAGACAAGTTTTAACATGGTTCACCCAAACTTGGGCTACATCCACCAAACAAAGAGTCCAATATTATTATCCAGTAAATCAAACCGATTACAACCAGCGATCCTTGCAACTCAATATCGCTGCAAATGCTACAATACAATGTCAATCAAAACCCTAACCCTTAGCCACTTTTTATCAAGCCTTTTTGTCGTTTACAAAAATAGGTTTTTTATTTCAGTTACAAAAATAAGGGTTTTTTTATGTTGGCTCTAAAAAAAATTTAGGACATTTTTTCTTCCTCCTCTTGTGTCTTTGGACACATCTCCTTAGTCAATTTCAAATGCCTAGACAAAGGTGTGCTGACAGCTTTTGCATTCTCCATATGGAATCTCTGCAACACCTTTTCAACATAAGCAGCCTAAGATAGAGTCAATTTTTTGTTCTTCCTATCTCTGCAAATTTTCATACCAAGGATTTGTTTTGCCCGGCCCTGAACCCCGACGATGATACATGGTTAGTGTACAGTACTTTCCTAATCAGTTGCCACCTACCAACAACCATAACACAACAATGCATACAACACCCAAAACAAAATACTCCCATGGCTATCACATAACAAAACTCACCTAAGGTGAGTTTAATGGGGTAGGGAAGTGGAAATAACTCAACTCAAGAGTGTCACTCCAAAACTTCCCAATACAAATATCTCTCATGGCCTCAAGCCAACCCTTAAAAACTTAGTTTCACATTGCTTTCTTTGGGCTCTCAAGCCATTTCACATATTTCTCAAATACACATTTTGCCCTCAAGGCTAAAACTCAACAAAACCAAGGATGTGACCCTGAGGAGGTTCACTCCTCCCCCACCCCACACATGTTGAGCATTCTCTCCAAATGTAGATGCTCTCACAACTCCCATACCCAAACTTCCCACAACAACAAAGTAAAAACAACATGGAACTCACACAAACATCATACAAGTAAAGAAAGTGCATAAGGAAAGGCATTTCCCTTGAGTCCAACCTTATAAATCCCAAATGGAAGATATTTGAGCAGAGCTCCTCTATCTCCTCCTCCAAGTTTAGTCTCTAACCTTTTTCCTCTAACTTTTCCCCAAAAGCAATTAAAATTCAAAAATTGGAAAAGATTCAACAAACTTCTCCCCTTCTTCAAAAGGGAATAAAATAGGCTCTTCTCATGAGCCTTGAGGAATGGGGAGGTGACACATGTCACCTTCTCACTCCTCCACACAACCACTTAAAAGACTTTTGGAATGGGGAGGTGACACATGTCATTCTCCCATTCCACCAAGTCTTTCTCCCATCCACTTGTTCTCTCTCACACATGTGGGAGATAAAGGTGGAGCCAAAGGAGGAGGGGGTACCACAAATGCCCCAATCAACTCCTCCTATGAAAACCCACACAACCCCAAGGTACCCTCACCAATTATGGGAGAGGCTTGGAGTTGAATCCTCCATAATTAGGGGGTCTTGAAGACTCCCCCAACCTAGGAAAGTGGAAATGGAGAGGTTGAGTGTTTGACCCACTCATCCTTTTCCTCCCAAAATTATATTTTCCTCACTTTACTTTAGGGTGAAGTTAAAGTAACTAAATGGGAGTTTACCCAAGGTTACACAAGCCCAAATGACCCCTAGATCCTGTTGGAATTGGAAATTTCCAGTCAATTTTTTTTTCAGAAAATGATTACCTTATATGCACTTCAAGATTATTTTACCCAATTGAGTGCAAAATTTCTAGAATGCATGTGTAAGATTGCTGGTTCAGTTCCAATGTAGAGGTAAATATTGTCAAGCGATGTGATGATACATGAAAGATCATTTTTTGTGTATACTTTCTTGCTTAGTCAATGTGTGTCATACAACTCACGAAGTATATAATAATTGTATGCATTGTCATTTAAAAATCAAGTCTATGTCAAGGAAGGTATGTTGAGTTTGGGGCCTCCCTGTACCGAACAATTGTATACAAACTACCTTTATGAGAACATCTGATTATTTGGCATTTATTGTGTTAATTGCTATTACTATTGTCATTTTATATGTTATCGCAATTTAGTAGTGTAAAATCAATAGCAAACATTTCGGTGCCATTACCTTCGTAAACTGGGTCATCAAAAGGTGATTGAAAGGAAACATCAGTCAATACTTATTGATGAAGACATTAAAATGATGGCAAAATAAATGGGATGACCGATCAACCAAGTAGTGAATACAAATCAGGAATGTGAGATGGATTTTGAAAGGAATTTAAAATATTTGTGGGACCTCTTTGGACGAGAGCATGTTCGTGAAGAAGCTAAAAGGAATCAAGTGTCACAAGACATGATTTGGCATAATTGGGTGGTAATTGAAGACATTGATACAGTGCTTGATCACTATCTTGACTCCTTGCTTGTCATTATATCATATTGCAAGATCTTTGGGCCAAATGAGACCATAAAGCACAATTACAACAAATCCTTTAATGGTACAAAGAAAGTAGTCATTTTGAAGAAGCCCTAAAATTTATCGTTGTATGTAAATACCCATATTGACTGTTATGAACTTAAAAGTTAAAACAAAAAGAATCTATAATTTTGATCATAAAATTGCACATGTGAATGTGTACACCGTACGCTTTCATCCCCACGTCATGACATACCTCACAAAAGGTTTGTTAGCCTGCAAAAATAGTAAAGCTTTGACAATGGGGAAGAAAAAAGTGTCAAACATCCCCTGTTTTTGGCGACACAGGCCAAAAGTTGCAGTGGTTGTTGAGGTAAGACTGCAAGCATATCAAGGGTTTAAACTCGATCATTCATTCACATTATTTCAAATTCTCGTAAGGTAAGCTCCAATGTAATTATGATACGCAAGAGGCACAGAGTTCATGCATTTTATAAGTTATTTATCACATTTTTGCATCGAAGGGGATGCTTTTAGATATTTTTTAGGGCCAAATGACATGTTTGTGTTATTTGAACATGAATTTTAAATATGGAGCCTATAAGATAAAAATTTCTATGCATTAGGGTTGCCGAAAATATTTTTGAGTTAGTGTAAAATCAGGGGTTAATTGAAAAGAGAATCCAATGTTTTAGGGTTGTCGAACCAGTGGCTGAGTTTCAAGAGAAACTCTAAAATTTAGGTCTATTAAATACAAATTTCAATGTTTTAGGGTTGTTAGACCACGGGGAGGTTTTATAATGAGAAAATAGGTTTGTTAAGAAGCGTTTTGTGTGATGTTAAGCGCTGAGAATTTGTACGTCTAAATTTGAAACCTTGCGGATTTGATTTTTGCGAAGGGAGGGTAAATCAGAGGGATTTTAATAGATGTGGATGAAAATGGAAACAGTAAGAAGGAATTGGTTAAACAGGCCATGCAGGTCGTGATGGCAGGTTGGCTTATTACCATTTATTTTTGGAAGACACCACTTATTTCAAGATCTGGAGTCTTGCCTACAGTGATGGTGCAGATGAATATGCAATAAACAAGTTCTTGTGTGAAGTATTTTCCTTAATGAAGAAACCATCACGTGTTTGCTCCTTAAACATTTCAACTTCATCTAGGAACTTTGATCTTAAAGAAGAGGTTATGGACACGATATTATCATTCCTAGAGATTGAAGAGGTGTAATATTTACACATGCTCCCCCAAATAAATGCAACTTGTTCTCTATCTTTTCACAAGAATTTGCCAAATTTACTAGCAAAGAAAAGTATGTTGATAGATGCACTTCTTAATAGAATCCAGTCAAAGCATGGACACTATGTCTTTGACATACCCACTATAGCTAATGATACGGGATTGGACGTTACTCATATGTTGAAGGAACTAGAAAAGCTACAGTTCTTAGGAGAAATCTCATATGAAATGAAGGATCCTGCATTCTGCTATATTCCTTTGAAAGTACCAGAAAATATCTGCTCCCTTACAAAGATTTAGAAGATAGATGCAATGTATATTGCAGCCACGAATGCTGTAAAATATTCAAAATAATTAATCCGATAAGTATGGAGAACATTTTATGCCAATAAAAATATTTCACTAGAGGGAATACAAGGATGCAATTTTGGGTAAAAGGTTACCCATTTTAAGCGCTTGAGAAATATAATATCCCGGATGAAATTGGCTAAGTGAAAAAGATAAAGAAGATTTTACCTAGACTATATAAGAATGTATATGATTAAGGGTAGAATATTTCCAACAAAGATAAACATAAGTATGGATGCTATTATCTTTCGAAGATTAATATTAATTGAAAATCAAACACATGTAGAATGAAGGTTATTGTCAAACCCTAATCGAGGGTAATTATTTTTCACAACAAATATGAAAAACTTAACTAGCAAATGTGAAAATAAAGATTAATAGCCAAAGAAGAAATAAAATAATTATTTTATTTTCTTCACGATGATACTATAATGAAGGTCAATATGGAATATTTTATTTTCTGCCAAAGGCATTCAACATAAAGGAAAAGACATTAGGGACTTATATGTGAAGGGTTGCAACCCTAAAAAAAATGTGAGAAAATATACGGAAACAAGGAAACAATACCTCACGGCATAGGTCCTAAGGTTCACCTCAATATAAATTATATGTTTATATACTATTTATCTAATGATTAATTTGTTTTCTTTGCAGGATTAGGGTTGTGTTGAATGCAATGAAGTGGTTCTTAACTGGCGATTAAATGATCTCATCGAAGATTAAATATTTCATCCCAACTTCTGAGAATTGTTAAGTCTTTCAAAATCAAATCATTTAATTTATGTAATGAATAAGGTCGGTTCTTATGGTTGGTTCAACCAATTATTAACCATCACCAAAATAAATGTAACGGGTCTGAGGCTTGTTGCATGTCTTTAAATAGAGATCCCAGGACCCAGAGAATGAGGTTAGAATTAGGTTAGAATTATATTTTTTTACAAAAGACAATTCAAACATTTTTAGGATTAGATCAGGTTGGATTTGATGCAATCTGAGGACAATTTGATCCTTCTATGCAAATTTTATTATGAGAAAAGCTGTGGTGCATGATACATTCTGAGGCAGCATTGTCGAAGATTCGAATTCAAAATACATTGTGACGGTATCATCTGTTTGTTGTTTTTAATTCAATCAATTTAATTATCTCCATGTCATTCATTTTCTGATTATTCAATTTAAATATGTTAAGGATATGTTTAAATTGTCTGATTACAGTTGATAATTTAGTATAATTGATTTTGATTGGTTTCTCAGAGAATTAAATCCTTTATCATCAATTATAGTAATCTTAGAATGTTGAATGGATTATTAAGTATGATTAATTGATTAGGGTTATTAATTTGTCTCTAGAGTTGATCTAATTTGTTAATTTGCAAATCTAAATTGGTTCTTTCCAGAAAGATTAAAATCCTTTTAGTGTTTTACATTTAATACAATTATGTCTTTTGGATTATTAAGAATGAATTAATAATTTCTTCCTTGCACGTTTGTACAAGTTGCAAACTATTGTATGTGCCAATCAGATTGAATTATTACCTGATACAAGTATTTGTTTCTGACATCCTGACTCCGTTGCCCAAATAGACAAAGCACCAATCAAATTATTGATTTATTTTATGTTTAAAATCATTTTGTAGATTCATTTCATGTTATTTGTTATTTATTTCTGTTAGAGCTTAGGTTAAATCATTTGCTTTCCTTAGAAATAGTTTATAGTATTTCATCTGATTTACAAGTATGCCATTGTAATTGGATAAACTAGCAGCAAACCAACATAGATTTGATCATACAACCTGCTTTGATAATCAAAGGTTCACCCGCCTAGGTTGTAGCAGGACCTAAAGCGCAGGGAGAAGCTGATCGTTAAGGTCAAACTCCAGTCATTGGCTCAAAAATGTTGTATATTTGACCATAGGGCTTGGCATCCCCTTAGAATCCACAACCTGCATTTTTGAGACCCAACAAATTGGTGACTCTACTGGGGACAACTTGAGAAAATCCTGTAGTAGGCCATCTCGCCTTATAGAGTCATTAAAACTTTTAAATCAGGTCTTCAAACATAGATCCATAATTGTGAAATTTGCACTCCCCATTCGAGTCTACCCAACAAATTGGCAACTCTATTGGGGAGTCAAGTGAAAGTATTAGCCAGAAATTCTGAAGTTTTTCCCATCCGAGTTGCAACAAATTGGTGACTTTGCTGGGAACAATTTGCCTAAAAATCTAAAGCCATTTGTTATAGAGTCAAATCCAAATTTTTATTTATAAGACTGCACTGGGAAGAAAAGTATTTTAATTTTCCTCTTCTCACAAGAGGTGGCGACTCCAAAAATAAAATTGATGAAGCATGGAAAAATATAACATACCCCCTTTAAATGCATTCTTTGAACCAAGAAGACATGAAGGAGAACCATTAAATGATGGGTATACAAATGAGAATAATGACTATGATAGCCCACATGATGAGGAGAAGCTTATTGATCAAACTGTTGTTGACCTTGATAGCATGACTGATCAGGAATTAAAAATGTATTTAGAATGGGGAGAACAACAACTTAGGAGATTATAGATGATACAAAAAAGCAAAGAACTAGAAAGACAAATAGTAGGATTGGATAGACAGTTGGCACAATTGGGCCTCCAGGTACTAGAACCACCAAAACCTATCCCTCTACATAAACAGAGTAGTGATGTCAATTCACATGCACCCTCTCAGAACACATACACTCCATATACTCCTAGAGTACCTCATGATCCATACCATAACCCTATCCAGCCTAATAAGCCACCACAAGAGCCCCAGCTTATAAATGCAAGTAACATTCCTCAATACTATTCACCACTAGGACAACACTATACCCTGCAATACCAGCAATATGTGCCACATCGCAATGCTTACTATCAGTCTTTATATAGGACAGAGTTTTTACCCACCCACCCACCACCATCTATGGATCAGTAGTGTTGGGAAGAAGAGGGGAATGAGTATTTGAAATCAGGACAAGATGACAATGAGGAGGAAATATACATGTCTGAGGATAATTTTTAGGTTTGTTCAAATCCATTGTATGATAACATAGTAAAAGAAGATGAGGTGATACTTTGCCAAGATATTCCTGAACAAGAATTTCATGTGCATTCAGATCTAAATTATGAGAGGGATGAAGTGCCTTCAGATAACCAAAGTGATGTGTCATCTTGTGAACATGCTGACAAAATAGGTGTATCCGATTTTAATGATCTTGAGCATTGTGGTAATGTTGAAAGAGATGAAGAAAATGTTGGAAACATGATGGATGAAGAGGCATATTCACTTGATAGTGATCAAATATCACAGTTACTCACCATAGAATATCAAAAATATGCACATGGGGGTGATTTGAAAGTTTCATGTCCATCATACATATGCTTTGACAGTGAGGATACTTTGCATGATAGTAGACCATACGATTGGAGTGAAAGGATAACATCAGGATCATATTCAGTTGAGGTAGACACATCTAGTGATTATGAGTTTCATAGCAATGATTATCCAGAGATAAGTGCTATCAAACCTTGTAATGATGAAGTTTGGGTATCACAGTTGTATGAGGAAAATATATAGTGCTGAAGGTAGTGGTGACGACTTTGAATCTGATATAATACCATTAGATGATGCTAACATTGAAAAAAGTGAATATCACATACAGTCTAATTTTAC
The DNA here is from genome assembly GCA_027924645.1 of Cunninghamia lanceolata. Taxonomy (NCBI): domain Eukaryota; kingdom Viridiplantae; phylum Streptophyta; class Pinopsida; order Cupressales; family Cupressaceae; genus Cunninghamia; species Cunninghamia lanceolata. Next base: position 1,025,050 of record BSBN01000111.1, read on the forward strand.
CTGTTTTTCAGTTCATATAGAGAATTATCATTTGGGGGATGATAGTGAATATTGTTACTTAAAATATCATGATAAAAATAGGTTTGACCTATCATTTGGGAGTTCTCAGATTGCGTATGATTTTCAGATGCATAATCATGAAGAATATAGCAACATCAATGAACCATTGTTAAAAAATATGGAAATGTTCAATCATGCAAATCTTAGTAATATGATTAGATTTGTTTCATTACAGCGTGATGAAAACAAAGTATATGATAGGGGAAAATATAAATCTCTCTTTTTCTGATGGCCTTGAGCCATCAGTTATGATATGGTCTCTCAGAACCATATCATTTTAGGGCAGAGAGAATAATTAGACTCTGTTACCCAATGGAGTAGGCACTGGCCTGCTTCCCAAAGATCTGGGATCTTGCTATGCCCACAAGGGGCATACATCCCCAAACGGAGCCTACATTGGAACTCAAAATTTCCAGTCAATTTTTTTTCAGAAAATGATTACCTTATATGCACTTCAAGATTATTTTACCCAATTGAGGGCAAAATTTCTAGAATACATGTGTAAGATTGCTGGTTCAATTCCAATGTAGAGGTAAATATTGTCAAGCGATGTGATGATACATGAAAGATCATTTTTTTTGTATACTTTCTTGCTCAGTCGATGTGTGTCATACAACTCACGAAGTATATAATAACTGTATGCATTGTCATTTAAAAATCAAGTCTATGTCAAGGAAGGTATGTTGAGTTTGGGGCCTCCCTGTACCAAACAATTGTATAGAAACTACCTTTATGAGAACATTTGATTATTTGGCATTTATTGTGTTAATTGCTATTACTATTGTCATTTTATATGTTATCGCAATTTAGTAGTGTAAAATCAATAGCAAACATTTCGGTGCCATTACCTTCATAAACTAGGTCATCAAAAGGTGATTGAAAGGAAACATCAGTCAATACTTATTGATGAAGACATTAAAATGATGGCAAAATAAATGGGATGACCGATCAACGAAGTAGTGAATACAAATCAGGAATGTGAGATGGATTTTGAAAGGAACTTAAAATATTTGTGGGAGCTCTTTGCATGAGAGCATGTTCGTGAAGAAGCTAAAAGGAATCAAGTGTCACAAGACATGATTTGGAATAATTGGGTGGTAATTGAAGACATTGATACAGTGCTTGATTGCTATCTTGACTCCTTGCTTGTCGTTATATCATATTGCAAGATCTTTGGGCCAAATTAGACCATAAAGTACAATTACAACAAATCCTTTAATGGTACAAAGAAAGTAGTCATTTTGAAGAAGCCCTAAAATTTATTGTCGTATGTAAATACCCATATTGACTGTTATGAACTTAAAAGTTAAAACAAAAAGAATTTGCAATTTTGATCATAAAATTGTACATGTGAACGTGTACACCGTACGCTTTCATCCCCATGTCACGACAAACCTCACAAAAGGTTTGTTAGCCTGCAAAAATAGTAAAGCTTTGACAATGGGGAAGAAAAAAGTGTCAAACATCCCCTGTTTTTGGCGACATAGGCCAAAAGTTGCAGTGGTTGTTGAGGTAAGACTGCAAGCATATCGAGGGTTTAAACTCGATCATTCATTCACATTATTTCAAATTCTCATAAGGTAAGCTCCAATGTAATTATGATATGCAAGAGGCACAAAGTTCATGCATTTTATAAGTTATTTATCACATTTTTGCATCGAAGGGGATGCTTTTAGATTTTTTTAGGGCCAAATGACATGTTTGTGTTATTTGAACACGAATTTTAAATATGGAGCCTATAAGATAAAAATTTCTATGCATTAGGGTTGCTGAAAATATTTTTGAGTTAGTGTAAAATCAAGGGTTAATTGAAAAGAGAATCCAATGTTTTAGGATTGTTTAACTAGTGGCTGAGTTTCAAGAGAAACTCTAAAATTTAGGTCTATTAAATACAAATTTCAATGTTTTAGGGTTGTTAGACCATGGGGAGGTTTTATAATGAGAAAATAGGTTTGTTAAGAAGCGTTTTGTGTGATGTTAAGCGCTGAGAATTTGTACGTCTAAATCTGAAACCCTGCGGATTTGATTTTTGCGAAGGGAGGGTAAATAAGAGGGATTTTAATAGATGTGGATGAAAATGGAAACAGTAAGAAGGAATTGGTTAAACAGGCCATGCAGGTCGTGGTCGCAGGTTGGCTTATTGCCATCTATTTTTGGAAGACACCACTTATTTCAAGATCTGGAGTCTTGCCTACAGTGATGGTGCAGATGAATATGCAATAAACAAGTTCTTGTGTGAAGTATTTTCCTTAATGAAGAAACCATCACGTGTTTGCTCCTTAAACATTTCAACTTCATCTAGGAACTTTGATCTTAAAGAAGAGGTTATGGACACGATATTATCATTCCTAGAGATTGAAGAGGTGCAATATTTACACATGCTTCCCCAAATAAATGCAACTTGCTCTCTGTCTTTTCACAAGAATTCACCAAATTTACTAGCAAAGAAAAGTATGTTGATAGATGCACTTCTTAATAGAATCCAGTCAAAGCATGGACACTATGTCTTTGACATACCTACTGTAGCTAATGATACGGGATTGGATGTTACTCATATGTTGAAGGAACTAGAAAAGCTACAGTTTTTAGGAGAAATCTCGTATGAAATGAAGGATCCTACATTCTACTATATTCCTTTGAAAGTACCAGAAAATATCTGCTCCCTTACAAAGATTCAGAAGATCGATGCAATGTATACTGCAGCTGCAAATGCTATAAAATATTCAAAATAATTAATCCGATAAGTATGGAGAACATTTTATGCCAATAAAAATATTTCACTAGAGGGAATACAAGGATGCAATTCTGGGTAAAGGGTTATCCATTTTAAGCACTTGAGAAATATAATATCCCAGATGAAATTGGCTAAGTGAAAAAGATGAAGAAGATTTTACCTAGACTATATAAGAATGTATATGATTAAGGGCAGAATATTTCCAACAAAGATAAACATAAGTATGGATGCTATTATCTTTCGAAGATTAATATTAATTAAAAATCAAACACATGCAGAATGAAGGTTATTGTCAAACCCTAATCGAGGGTAATTATTTTTCACAACAAATATGAAAAACTTAACTAGCAAATGTGAAAATAAAGATTAATAGCCAAAGAAGAAATAAAATAATTATTTTATTTTCTTCACGATGATACTATAATGAAGGTCAATATGGAATATTTTATTTTCTGCCAAAGGCATTCAACATAAAGGAAAAGACATTAGGGACTTATATGTGAAGGGTTGCAACCCTAAAAAAATGTGAGAAAATATACGGAAACAAGGAAACAATACCTCACGACATAGGTCCTAAGGTTCACCTCAATATAAATTATATGTTTATATAGTGTTTATCTAATGATTAATTTGTTTTCTTTGCAGGATTAGGGTTGTGTTGAATGCAATGAAGTGGTTCTTGACTGGCGATTAAATGATCTCATCGAAGATTAAATATTTCATCCCAACTTCTGAGAATTGTTAAGTCTTTCAAAATCAAATCATTTAATTTATGTAATGAATAAGGTCAGTTCTTATGGTTGGTTCAACCAATTATTAACCGTCACCAAAATGAATGTAACAGGTCTGAGGCTTGTTGCATGTCTTTAAATAGAGATCCCAGGACCCGGAGAATGAGGTTAGAATTAGGTTAGAATTAGATATTTTTACAAAAGACAATTCAAACATTTTTAGGATTAGATCAGGTTGGATTTGATGCAATCTGAGGCCAATTTGATCCTTCTATGCAAATTTTATTCTGAGAAAGGCTGTGGTGCATGATACATTCTGAGGCAGAATTGTCGAGGATTCAAATTCGAAATACACTATGACGTTATCATCTGTTTGTTGTTTTTAATTCAATCAATTTAATTATCTCCATGTCATTCATTTTCTGATTATTCAATTTAAATATGTTAAGGATATGTTTAAATTTTCTGATTACAGTTGATAATTTAGTATAATTGATTTTGATTGGTTTCTCAGAGAATTAAATCATTTCTCATCAATTATAGTAATCTTAGAATGTTGAATGGATTATTAAGTACGATTAATTGATTAGGGTTATTAATTTATCTCCAGAGTTGATCTAATTTGTTAATTTGCAAATCTAAATTGGTTCTTTCCGGAAAGATTAAAATCCTTTTAGTGTTTTGCATTTAATACAATTATGTCTTTTGGATTATGAAGAATGAATTAATAATTTCTTCCTTGCACGTTTGTACAATTTGCAAACTATTGTATGTGCCAATCAGATTGAATTATTACCTGATACAAGTATTTGTTTCTGACATCCTGACTTCGTTGCTCAAACAGACAAAGCACCAATCAAATTATTGATTTATTTTATGTTTAAAATCATTTTGTAGATTCATTTCATGTTATTTGTTATTTATTTCTGTTAGAGTTTAGGTTAAATCATTTGCTTTCCTTAGAAATAGTTTACAGTATTTCATCTGATTTACAAGTATGCCATTGTAATTGGATAAACTAGCAGCAAACCAACATAGATTTGATCATACAACCTGCTTTGATAATCAAAGGTTCACCCACCTAGGTTGTAGCAGGACCTAAAGTGCAGAAGCTGATTGTTAAGGTCAAACTCCAGTCATTGGCTCAAAAATGTTGTAGATTTGACCATAGGGCTTGGCATCCCCTTAGAATCCACAACCTACATTTTTGAGACCCAACAGATCCTAGGGATACAACCCAGGGTCAATTTTAATCCATTTTGAGCACCATAGGTTGAGTAAAAACACATAAAAAGGGGTCTCAAAAATTAAAACTCAAAATAAAATACAAATGACATTACAACTTACAACACCAATTAAAAGTCAAATTAAAGAAGGGTAGACCTAACCCAACTAACACCTCACAACATTACAAAAATTCATTATGTAAACATAGTTGATCTTGGTTCCTCTTGGAACTAGATCAGCTTTACAAGGAAAACAACACAGTGTGTGGGATGATCTGCAAATATCCGTGGCTTCATTAGAAACACCTGTGCACTCAAATGGAATGTTAGTCCAACATGTATATAATAGCCAAAGTAAAGTGAAACATGCACATACATCATCACATGTTCATATAAGCATCAAAGAATCACATTATAATTTTCTAACTAAAGTCACAAGAATAGTATCCCAATAACATGATAATATAAATCACAAGTCCAAAATCATCAGTGAATCAATGTCAAGGTCTAATCACATTGTAATCATGCTAAACATAATAAATCCACATAAAGCATAACATCTAATGGTCCTACAAATTGGGATCAATAGTCCCACAAATCTAATATGTATCACCAATAGTAAAATAAAGTAATCAAATATAAGGGAATGAAATGGTAGGCCTCACATCCTCCCCCTCTAAGACTGTACCTCCTCCTGGAAGTCAACAAAGAGGTGAGGATAAAGGGCCCTCAATCTCATTACATCCTCCCATGTCACTGTGACCTCATTGTACATGTCTCACTAGACCCTAACTTGGTCCAGCTCTCGACCTCGAAGGCCTAGTGCCTGACGATGCAATATGAAAATTGGCTCCAAATCCAACTAACCATCCACCTCTACCTGAAGAGCACTTCAATCCAATACATGAGATAAATTAGATATGTAACGCTACAAAACAAAAACATGAAAAATATCGTGGATGCGTGACAGGCTAGGTGGTAAGGCTAAATGATAGGCTACAGGTCCTATCCGCTCCAAGATTTCAAAAGGTCCAACAAAATGAGGTGCAAGCTTAGAGCCCTTTCCATAATGGATTGGACTCTTGTGTGGTTGCACTCTTAAGAATACTCTATCCCCAAACTTAGAAGCTCTGATCTACCCTCTTAGCATTAGCATACTTGATCCTGTGCCTCTTGAAGTCTCTACCTAATTAAGGTCACCTACTGCTCCATGTCCTGAACCAACTCTAGCCCTATCACAACCCTATCCTCAATATGGTCCCAACTCAAAGGTGTCATACAAGGTCTGTCGTATAAGGCCTGAAAAGGAGGCATACCCAACGAGTTGTGATGCGCATTGTTGTAGGCAAACTCAACTAGATATAGATACTCTTCCCATCTATTCTAGTTATCCATGACATACATATAGAGCATATCCTCAAGAACCTGATTAACCCTCTTTGTCTGACCATCTGTCTTAGGATGATAAGCAGAACTGAAGTTGAGTTGTGTGCCCAATGCCTACTGTAAAGCCCTCCAAAAGGCTGATGTGAACACTGAGTCCCTATCTGATATGATATGATGAGGTACCCCATGTAGTCTAACAATCTGATCTAGGAATACTCTCTCCATTGATGGGGCATTATACACCATGCATATAGGTGAGAAATGCACCACCTTGGTCAACTTGTCAACCATCACCATGATGGCATCATGGCGGCATGATGACATAAGAAGACCAATAATGAAATCCATGGAAATGGTGTCCCATTTCCACTCAGGTATTGCATGGGGGTATAAAAGACCCGCTAGATGCTGATGCTTGGCCTTGACCCTTTGGAACTCTAGGCAACAAACAACATACTCTATAATATCTCGTCTCATACCCGCCCAATGGTATAATTGTCGCAAGTAGGCATGCATCTTCTTCACCCCTGGGTGCACTGTATAAGGTGCTTTATGAGCCTCTGAAAGAACTACTACACAAAGATCACCCGCACGAGCTACATAGATGTGTTGTTGATGTCTTATCAACCCATCTGACTCAAGGGAATATCCTACAAATTTGCCCTTAAGGGCCCTCTGTGACTAGATCTCCTACTGTACCTCAAGAAACCACTCATCCTTAGGTAGATGCTAAATGATGTGCTCTCTCAAGTCCACACTCAAGGTCAAGGTTAGGATCTCGTGGTGCCTCCGACTCAAAACATCAATGACCACATTCTCCTTCCCTTTGATGTAGTGGACAACAAAGTTGTACTCGCATAAAAACTCCATCTAGCACTGCTGGTAGGTGTTCAAATTAGGTTGTGTGAAAATGTACTGCAAGCTATGGTGATCTGAATGAAGCTTAAAGAGATGACCCAAAAGAAAGTGTCTCCAATGAACCAGAGCATGTACCACTATCGTGAGCTCTAAATCATGAGTAGGGTAGTTCATCTCATGTGTCTTGAGCTTACACAACTCATATGCAATCGCTCTACCACCCTGCAGAGCACGGCTCCCAAACCCTCAAGTGATGTATCTGTACAAACTACAAAATCCTCTGTAGGATTAGGAATCGCTAAGATGGGAGTGCTGATAAGATGCTCCTTAAGGACCCCAAAGGCCCTCTCGTACTACTCGATCCAAGTGAAACTCTTCCCTTTTCACTAAAGGGAAGTAATAGGGTGCACTATCCTGTAGAAGCCCTCTACAAATCTGTGATATTAACTAGCTAAACCCATGAAGCTCCTGACCTCTATCACATTGGTGGGTGCTAGCCAATCTCTGATAGTCTTGATCTTTGATGGATCTATGGAGATGCCGTCACCAGATAAGATGTGTCCTAAATACTACACCTCGGTCCTAAAAAAGGCACACTTTACCAAGTTACCATAAAGTTCCTTCTCTCTCAAGCACTGCAAAACCTGACATAAGTGATCCACATGCTCCTCCTCGGTCCACGAATAGATCAAAATATTGTCGAGAAAAATGATCACAAACTGATCCAAGTACGGAACACCTCATTCATGAGACTCATGAACACTACAGGGGCGTTCATCAAACCGAAGGGTACCACAGTGAACTCATAGTGGCCATATCTAGTTTGGAAGGCAATCTTATGAATATCTACCTCTGTGATGCACAACTGGTGATACCTGGACTTCAGATCGATCTTTGAGAATATTCTAGCTCCCTACATCTGGTCAAAAAGGTCATCAATCCTAGGTAGAGGATAAGTATTCTTCACCGTCACCTTATTAAGCTACCTATAGTCCATGCACAAGCGAAGAGACCCATCCTTCTTCTTCATGAAGATAACCAGTGCACCCCATCATGAAATGCTAGGATGGATGTGCCCCTTCTCAAGCAACTCCTCTAACTACATTTTGAGCTCTGTGAGCTCATGTGTAGTCATCTTGTAGGGTGCACGAGACACTGGCTCTACACCTAGCACTAGATCAATGTGGAAATCTACCTCCCTACATGGAGGCATACCTAGTAACTTCGGTGGGAAGACATTGGCGAACTCCCTCAAGATAGGATGGTCACCTAAAGACGTTTCTGGCTCATCATCTAATCTATCGCTAACAGTAATGGTGAACAACTAACATACCTTCCGCATGCAGCGCTTAAGCTACTGAGCGAAAATCGTCAGAACCGCTATGGGCTTCTAAACACCCACTATCTTGACTATCATGCCATGGTCATCTAAATAGGTAATTACCTTTTGGTGACAATCTAGCTTGGCTTGATGAGCTGCAAGCCAATCCATACCTAACACGATACCATATGATCATAATGGCATAACTCTAAGGTCACATGATGTAGTGAAAGGCCCCAAAGAGATCTCACAATACCGAACCAATACATCTATTGCCATCCTAGCCCCAGTGGCCAACTCAACTTTCCACCTAAAGTCCTACCTAGAAGCCACCAGCCTACAACTCTCCACTAACAACATAGATATAAAGGAATCAGTAGCGCCAGAATAAAAAAGAATAGAAATGGGAACAACCCCAATCATACCTGTTGTCTCAATCATTGAGGCCTAGAAGTCAGCCTAGCAATTGTCAACCACTGGAAACATATGGTGGGACTTGCCCACATCTCCCATAGTCTACTCTGACCCTCTTGAATAGGGTTGTCCCCCTGCCATGAAACCCTGTGGACACTCTCTGGCCAAATGTCCTACCCCACCACAAACATAACATGGGCCCCTAGCCTGTATTTGCCTAGACTAAGTACTAACACTCTACTATTGCCCAGTCCATCCTGCGGACCCCTGTGAACCCCTATATGATTATTGTGACCTCACGGGTCCCACAGGTGGTCCCTACTATCTCTGACCCCTATGCAGGCGCTGCTGCTGCCAACCATGATTTTGTCCTCCTTGTACCCTCTACTAGGGTCTAGACCTCTCCTGATACTGTTGTTGCTACTGTGGAGGCCTAGGAGGTAATGATGGAGAACTAAATCCTCTTCTCTATGGTGGTGGTGGTGGTCTACGAAAGTTCTACTACTGCTAATGACTACAGTCCTAGAACTGTGGGCATGAACTCTATCCTCGTCCCTGAATCTCGTCTACAATATATGCCTTTTCGGTAGCCTCACTCATAGTCTGGGGGTCTACCATACGCACTAGTCCTGCTATCCCCTAATTCAAACCTCTGATAAATTTGTGCACCAAAAGTTTCTCATCATGGAGATACTCTACATAACGTGAAAGCTTAATAAATTATCTCTCATACTATGCAACCGTGAGTCCTCTCTGTTGTAAGTCGTGGAACTCATTTATCTAGCAATGCCTATAACGGTCTGACAAGTAGCCTGCATTAAAGCGCTCTATGAATGTGTCCCATGTGAGTATGTCTAATGATAGATGATGCTTTCACTCCTCAGTGCGCCACCAAGTAGCTGCTACATCTCTCAAGAGGTGTACTCCCACACGTGCTTTCATGTTACTCCCATAAGGTCACAATGCAAAGCATCTATCTAGACTAATGAGCCAAGCCTCAGCCTCGGCTCCCTCTGTAGCTCCTACAAAGGTAGGTGGATTAAGCCTAAGTAGGTCTCTGATGGGATCTCCTCTGCCTCTATGTCCTATGACCAGCTCATCCATACCATACTCATAAGGTCCATGATACACCTACTCTACCCTCATAGTCTCATCTCGTGTCGCATGTCGCAGAGGACTCCTACTTCTTGTTCTGTAAGCTAACCCTACCTCCTCCACTATAGTATCCGGTATCTCTATAAAGGGCTCCACACGTGGCACCTGTCACGGCTTGATGCAGGGCTCTACATGTGGTTCAGCTTGCGACTCAGCAAGCGGCTCCTCATGTGGCTCTTCTTACGGATCAATGTAGGGCTCATCACATGGTGCTGGTACAATTGGTGGTAGCCTTTCTAACATGGCCTGTAACATCTGTAAAATCTGAGGTCCTATATCAAGCTCTAGTGGTACCTGTGGTGCCTGCTACTCTGATAAGGTTGCTGGTCCCTGACCCTCTGCCACGGACTCATCTTGTATCTCTATAGACTCAGTGTGGTTTGAACACGCTCACCTCGTTCTAGGTGGCATCCTACAAGAAAAAGGTAGACACTAATTAATCAAAATTATGGAAAAAGTAATGTGCCCAATAAGCCAAGTGTTTAAACTTAAGGTCTGATACCAAATGTTATGCCCACATTTCCCATACGATCACGACACACATCACATGTGTCATGTCCACATTTGTCATGTGGTCATGACATGAAATATCAAAAATTTTACCATGCTTCCCTAGAAATCCCCTCACATGCATAAGCGTGCTAGATGGCGTTACACATCAGGCGTAAACATGTTAGTCAAAGGCGGGGTAATACGTTCACTTGTGCATTCCTCTATGTGATGAAGGCCAACTAGGGGGTCAATGTAACATGATTAACGTTGCTAATAGGGTTAGGATCAAAGATCAAAACCCTAGGTTAACCTAAGTGGATGATGGGATTTTGACACCAGTCAAAATCAAAAGCCTAATTCTAGTGCATGAGAATAAATTTAAAATCCAATAACAATGTTGGTAACTAGCTAAAGAAATAATTTAACACTATGCAAGGTTAAATTCACTAACTTAGCTAATCCTTAAATTTTGGAAAAATCTAGCAGCATAACACCTCACAGGCATGATTAGGGTTTAATCTTGTAAAATAATTTTTGCTAAACTTTAACAAGGTTTGCTAGGTTGGATTAAAACAATGACTTTATTAAACTAATTAAATCACTCTAGTATAATTAAATTAATTACTAAACTAATAACAAACTAAATTACAATTAACCTCATTGATAAAGGTTTGCAAGTGTGATAGGTGAAAGTCAGGTGTGGCAGATCAGACATAGTCGTGAAACCCTAACCCTACCATCATCAAGGAATCTAACCTAAATGAAATCAAAGGATAATGCAATTCAAGCATAACATCACCTAGACCGTGCGATTCCTTGTTTGAGAGAGAGATGTGGACTGCTTCTTCAACGATAAGCAATTACAAAGCTGAAAGCTGCCATTGATGGATGATAAAAGCTCGAATGCTCGAATACTCAAGATGATAATGGAGTTGCTATATGATTGCTGGATTGCTAGATACTATATGATTTCTGGATGTCTCATATGGAGTGAGAGGCTGTTTATATAGGACTCAACCAAGATCAATCAACGGTGGAGATTTAGAGGCTATGTGAATGGCTAAGATTGAAAGTTACTAAATTTAGGTCCAATTAGTTGTGCATGTGAAGGATTTTTTAAATGAAAGTTGTCTTACAACACCTGATAAATGGGAAATGGACAAGTGTTAAAATGTGATAAATGATAAAGGCTTAATTCAAATAAAGTATTTGAATTAGTGGGATATGAGTTGGAAATTAATTAAATAAATAAAATTTATTTAATTAATATGATAAATGCATAAAATGGGATAAGACATGATGTGGAATTAATTAAATAAATACAATTTATTTAATTAATCGGCTAAATGAATGAGAATGGGATTTTAATTAAATAAATAAAATTTATTTAATTAATTGGGTAATGGATTAGTGATTTAACAAGGTGTCATTAGACATGGACAAATTTGGGTGTCTACATTTTGCCCCTCTTTGATACAATGTTCGATAGAACGTTGTGTCAAAGAAGATGTGAGATGCGCTCAATAAACAAGTTATGCCCCAGTGTAACTGGCAGGTGATGCCCCCTCGAGAGGTAAGCCAGGCGAACCAGGAAGGACTGGGTTGGCTCTCGATAGAAGAAAGGGCGAAAAAGAGGGCAAACGCGAAGGAAAGGGGGGGTGGCATGGAAGAAAACAGGCTGTGGTATAGAAGAATTAGGGTTTGGAGAAGGGCTATAAGTAGGTGCTTCAAGGGCAAATAGGCTCATTTGTGCTCATTTGTGCTGAGAAACCTAGAGAAATCCAGAGCTCCTGAGAGTGAGAGTGGCAGAGCTAGCAGGATGGTGATTCCACGCAGAGATCATCGTGCGGAGCGGGTGAGGACACATGGACGACCAGAGGGAGCAGGCGCACCGGTATGTCGCAAAACTTTTCCCAAAAGCATGCATTTAATAGCCTAGAAGCGTAATTAATTCACACACGTCACCAAAAGCGACTAGTTTAGGACATGGCACATATAGGTCGCTTATATAGGAGTAGAGGTCGCTTAGAGTACTGCAGGTCGCTTATAGGCGCGGGTAGGTCGCTTAGGGAAAATGAGGTCGCATCCTGTCGGCGGGAAAAACGCAGTCGAAATGCGCGTATGGAGGGGAACGAGTCGCTTATGAGCAGATAGTAGTCGCATAGGGTAGTGTAGCTCGCATATGGCTAGAAACAGCTCGCATATGGTAGAGAGCGCGCGTATAAGAAAACAGTGAGCGCATATAGTGATTAGGCTCGCTTATAAGGAAAAGAGAGGCGCATTTAGGAAAAGAGCTCGCTTTGAGAGTAAATAGAGGCGCACATAGGATAGGGCTCGCATATGTAGAGATAATGGGCGCATGTAGAAATAGAGCTCGCCACTAGTAAAACAGTAAGTGCATAATATAAAAGAGCTCGCGTTTGGTCAAAACAGAGACGCATGTGGTGAAAGAGGTCGCTAGTGTGCAGAAAAAGGTCGCATGTGGTAAAGTAAACCGCATATGGTAGGTATAGGATAAAATAGCAGAAAGATAGGCAGATTTTGATATGAATGATTAATGGGATGGACTGACAAGAGAAAATGGATGATGCAGGATGTACTACCGCCATTGCTATCACGGGAGCCCCATCCGAGAGATTTGCGGCTAGTGAGACAGTTGGATGCAGAGGAGCTACTAGTGTTGGAGATCTTGGGCTTGGAGCATGTGTCACGATTAGAGCCAGTGCAGGCACATCGAGGGCTGATGACTGCGATGGTGGAGCGATGGATGAGCGAGCACAGTTCATTCTTGTTACCGACAGGAGAGGCGACCATCACCTTAGAGGATGTGTTCCGGATTTTGAGGATTCCGATAGATGGGGATCGGGTAGATTATGATCCGGAGATGGGCCCAACTGCATTCAGGAGATTGTTTGGGACACCAGACATCGGAGCAGAGGGTTCAGAGATACCGATGGGGAGGATGGAGGAGCTCTGTGACAGGTTGCAGCGAGTGGTAGTGGCTATCATTAGATGGCTAGTGGGTGACAGGAGAGCGAGAGGTTTTCCTGTAGGATGGGGGACAGTGATGGAGGGCATGTTCTCCTATGGCACGAGATATGCATGGGCAGAGTGCGTGTTGGGACAGCTCTATCATTACCTACATGATTGTGCATATATGTTCGGAGCCAGTATGTCAGCAGGAGTGACAGTTTTGCACATATGGGCTTATGAGCACATTCCGGTGACGAGACCAGAGGGATGGGTCGCTAGAGCAGCAGGAGAGCCATTTGCACGGATGTATAGAGGAGCCTTGACGTATCGACAGCGCCGAGGGGTGGTATACTGGCGACGGAGGTTGGATGAGATAGACAGATTTGTATGGAGGCCATGGCTAGGATGTGAGCAGTGGGAGGAGGAGGATGCCGAGCTTGCTTATGCGAGACAGGCGAGGTACATTTTTGGACGCGGCGTGTACATTATAGAGCGCTATTTGCCAGAGAGAGCCCTGAGACAGTTTGGAGAGGCACAGGCAGTACCTGTAGGTGATGCCATTTTTGGGAGGACGAGACAGGAGGTGTTTGATTGGGGTCCAGAGGTTGTGGTGGACACAGCCTTGGCAGAGAGAGATGGAGTGCGGCCAGTAGCATGGCAGTGGAGACAGGGTCCTGCAGATCCAGGTACGTTGCCAGAGTATGATGCACACTGGGCGACAGCTAGGCCGACTCGGTTGACACGGGATGGAGAGATTGGGGAGATTGGGATGGAGAGACCAGTTCGGAGGCGACGACGACGGGCTCCACCAGCACAGGCAGTAGTACCAGCTGCACCAGGGATACAGATGCCAGGGCAGGTGCCAGGCCAGCCTGCTATATTAGCACAGTCACAGGCACAGATCGGAGCAGGAGATGATGTGGGTATTCAGCAGCTACGGAGACGGATCAGAGAGGAGAGGAGATGGAGGCAGCGGGCACAGATGAGGCTTAGGAGAGTGGAGATGGATAGGCATCAGGCCGTGATCAGTCTGAGGCATGCTAGAGCATAGACACAGGCTTATCAGGCTCAGCTACAGTTGGGAGCTCAGAGAGGAGATGGACAGGATGATGGTGCGCTCGCGAGAGTTACAGGAGAGAGGGATACAACTAGGCAGCATGAGCAGATGATGAGGCTTGAGCGAGATACTGCAGTACAGCAGGAGCAGGCTATGAGAGCAGAGAGAGATGGTCTGCGAGCTGAGAGAGATAGTCTGCGAGCGGAGAGAGATAGGGCAGTACAGCAGCTGCAGGTTATGACTAGTGAGCGGGATAGAGCAGTGACTGCCTTGGGGACTGATGGAGCTACCATGTACTTAGCCACACAGTTGACAGCGGTACAGGCCGAGCTTCGGAGAGTGCAGGGGGAGGCTGAGTATTATAGAGGCCTATATTATGGAGCTGTGCTGGCAGAGCAGAGACAGCCTAGCTTCAGGAGCAGGTCAGGGGCTTCGAGCTCACGGAGGTCAGGTGGATCTCGATCAGTAGCTTCAGTGATGGGGCCACCGAGAGATGGAGGACCGGGTACAGGACCTGTTGGTGGTGGTGGTCAGGGCGAGGGAGCTGGCAGTAGTCGCTAGGGCATACCTTGTTGGCATTGTATCATGATGAGGCCTAGAGCCATTGTTGTACATTCATTCTTTTCAGGGCTCAGCTTGTATTATAGACACTTGTATTTTGACACACATGTATATATATATGGCAGTTTTGGCGATCTATATGATGTGATAATGGTTGTGATGTTGATATTATGATGGCTATGCATGTTATGTGTATGGATTATAGATGGATTAGGAATAGATGTTTATGCAAATGGTAATTGATAGAAAATATGTAAATATGTAAAAGAAAATGATATGGATAGATGTATGCATATAGGTAGATGTTAATGAAAGATATAGATATAATGGATGTATGTATGGCTAACACTTGTTTTGCAGGAGCGGGAATATGGACAAAGGATGATGGAGATGATTGATCTTGGCGGAGGATGACGGAACAAATGGATAGATAGAATGAATAAGATAAGATGATGATGGGCAGCTTTCAAGTAATTGCTCAAAACGAAAAGAAATGCAGTCCTTATGTTTGATATAGCATATGGATGTTATGCACCAGGGTATAAGAGACCAAGGTGTCGAGATATCCAATGCGCAACTAGCGTGCTACAATCTTGTCGGAACGCATGTGGTCAAGATGTTGAGCCAACATGCACAAGATAGGAATAGCAGCTAGTGTTGGACTTTGACGCTACAAACAATGGTTTGAACTGATCTCCACTACACATAATGATAGCTTGCTGGTTATATGTATGGAGTTAGTCTTAACATAGAATAGTCTCCAATGCATAAGAGACTGTTTAGCTTCTCAGATGCTAGAGATATTGATATGTAAGATGCTAATCCCAACACGTGCAAGATACCAAGACGCATAGGAAGAGAATAAGATCATCCCGCAAACACGGCATACGAAAGTTATATGACCATGCCCCAGTCCTTACTTCATCGCAACATACCAAGATATAAAGAGATCATGGCAGTCTTGACTAGGTATAGAAAAGGGACAAAAGATAAATCAAAAGATAAAACAAAAGATACTGTCATCACGTTCTCTTGCCAAATGTTGGGTGCTCTTGGATAGATTAAGCTGGCGCCTTGTTAAAAGGAAAGCTACATCCTGTTGAAGGCTAAAGTTGTTGATAAATGGCTATAGCAAATGTTGGCTTAAGGCATGCGGACAAATAGCTTCTGGCTTACCTATGATTGGTTATAGTGCTGGAGCTTGCAATAGACACATGGTTTGCTTCCTGTTTGAGCTGATCAAAGAGAAGAAGATGGATGAGGAATGAAGATGAAGAAGATGGGGGGATCATCTGTGCTTGAGTACTGGAAACTTCCTTCGTATTCCAGACTGCCTACATACCCTGTATCCACGGGATCAAAGCACATTGACGATGAAGATGAGACATGATGAATATGTAGTTCTGGGTTTTATTGATGATGTAAGTGATGAAAGATAGAAGAATGTGAGCTGAGAGAGTGAAAGATGTTCAGAAGAAAAGATGACAGATGAATGATGAAAGGGGCTATCGTCTTAGCCTGAATCAGAGTGCTTCCTTCGCATCTCAGATTGCCTACATACCCTGTATCCACGGGATCAAGGCGTCAACGATAGAGCTGGATGTAGTTCTTATTGATGTGGCTAATCGATTGGATGTTTGATCAGGCGATGGTTGTTGCGATTGTTGGATGAATGTGGATGGAGTTGTAAAGGTATGAGTCCTGGTTGCAAGTCGTTAGGTCATATTTGTTGGTGGACATGTGCCATGGCTGAAGTTGATAAGGTGTGCTGTGTGGTAAGCTGAGTTGTTTGATGTGTTATGAGCTAGAGATAACAGGATCCACTTCCAAATAAGGCTCAACAAATGCCCCCAGTGTGGGATGAGGTTTATTATGCAGAAGCGACAATGCAGAAAAGATGTGGCCAAGATGCTAAGGTGCCAAAAGATATAAATATCACGACAATGTCTCAAGTATGATAGTTAGCATTGGCAAAGGATGAAGAGGAAAGGCGATGTGTGAGGTTGCGATAGGGCTTATGAGGATGGCTTATACAAGATGCAGTGGGGAAAATGATCAAACAAACCAAACAAATGAGGGAAGCCGGTCACTACACATAGCGCCTGTTTGCCAGGTTTTCACTATGGTACTTATCCAAGGCGCTTGTTTACCAGGTTTTCACCATTGGACGGATTATTGATCTCTTTTTTTTTTTTGTTTTGTTTTGTTTTTTTTTTTTTTTTTTGTTTTTGGAATTTTTTATTTATTTATTTATTTTTTTATTTGTTTGGGATAGCTGAGATTCATGGATAAAACTTCTTGAGATGAACGCTGTTGACGGGTTCATCCAAGGGAATGCCTTCAGGTGTTGACAAAGTGTATGCACCAGATCCATAGACTGCGGTGATAATGAAAGGACCAAGCCAATTTGGTTCAAACTTGCCCTGTTTCTCTCGATGCTGTTGATTCCTTTGGTTTTCTTTTAGGACAAGGTCGCCAACCTGAAATCTGCGTTCTCTGATCTTTTTGTTGTAGCTGCGGCATAGCCGGTTTTGATAGACTTGAAGATGGTTCAATGCTGTAAGGCGGCGTTCATCTAAGAGCTCAAGATCATGGAGTCGGGACACTCGATATTCTTCATCTGAGATAGTATGTTGCAAGGATATGCGCAAAGAGGGGATCTCAACCTCGATAGGCAAAATAGCTTCAGTGCCATAGACTAGAGCATAGGGTGTGGCGCCAGTAGGAGTTCTGACACTTGTTCTATAGGCCCATAAAGCAGGATGCAGTTGTAGATGCCAATCTCGACCAGCTTCGTTAACAATCTTTTTAAGGATCTTGATGATTGTCTTATTAGAGGCTTCAGCTTGACCGTTGCTCTGAGGATAATAAGGCGTAGAGAACCTATGTTGAATATGAAACTTATTGCAAAGATCTCTAACCTCTTGGTTCTTGAAAGGCCGGCCATTATCTGTGACAATAGCTTGAGGAACTCCATAACGGCAGATGATGTAATGTAGGATGAATTTAGCTATTTGTTTACCTATGATGTAGGTCATTGGTATGGCTTCTACCCACTTTGTGAAATACTCAGTGGCAGTGATAATAAACTTATGACCATTTGATGAAGTAGGATGGATTTTACCCACAAGATCAAGTCCCCATTGCGAAAAAGGCCATGGAGTGACAATAGGCTGAAGCTCATGTGCTAGTGCATGTATTAGATCTCCATGTTTCTGACACTGTAGACATCTCCTTGCAAATTGTTGGGCATCTTTTTCCATAGTTGGCCAGTAGTATCCTGCTCGCAGAAGTTTCTTAACAAGGCCAGGGCCAGCGGAATGCGAACCGCAGACACCTTCATGTACTTCACGTAAGGCCGTTTTTGCTTCCTCGGAGTCAAGACATCTAAGAAGGATACCATCAAGACTCCAGCGATAAAGGGTGTCTCCTAAGATAGTGTAACGAGAGGCTCGACGGATAAAAGTTTTACGCTGGGTGTTGGATAGTTGAAGAGGCAAGGTGTGATTATGGAGATACTCGTATATATCTTTGTACCACAACGAGTTGGGACCAACAATCTCACATATGAGCTCAGACTGTGGAACTTCAAATGCTGGGATCAAAAGCTGTTCGACCAAGAATTCACATTTATGGGTATTGGATGGCATGTCTAAAAGAGATCCAATCATAGCCATGGCATCGGCTGCTCTGTTTTGGAGTCTTGGAATTTGCTCAAAGGTAATGTCCTCAAAATATTGCTTGAAATCGTCCACCATTAGCTTGTATGGAAGAAGCTTTTCGTCTTTTGTTTGATATTCATCTAAGACCTGTTTAATAACTAGCTGAGAATCACCAAAGACTCGTAACTGTTTGATAGCCCATTGTACTGCCATGCGCAAACCTGTTATTAAAGCTTCATACTCTGCTATGTTGTTGGTACATGGGAATGCTATTCTGTATGATTTAGGTATGCAGTCCCCTTGGGGAGTGACAAACAAGATACCTGCTCCAGATCTGTGTTGAGTGTATGACCCATCAAAGTATAGCTGCCATCGTGCTGGAGAGCTTAAATTAAACAATCCTTCATCAGGGAATTCGGGATATATTGGCTGAATGTCTGTGATAGGTGCTGCAGCTAATTGATCAGCAATGACTTGTCCTTTGATAGCTTTACGATTCACGTATTGTATGTCAAATTCACTCAAGATCATAACCCATTTTGCTAATCTCCCTGTGAGAAGTGCTTTTGAAAGGAGATACTTGAGGGGATCCACATTAGAGATGAGCTTTGTTGTTTGGTTCAGCATATAATGTCGCAACTTTTGGGAAGCAAACACTAATGCTAAACAAGCTTTTTCCATGAATGAGTAATTGAGTTCATATCCCACAAGAGTTCTGCTAATGTAGTAGATGGCTTGTTCTTTTCCTGAATCATCATGTTGAGCTAGAAGTGCACCCAATGCTGCGGTTGTTGATGATATATAAAGCAGTAATGGACGATCAAGTACAGGAGGTATTAA
Organism: Cunninghamia lanceolata; assembly: GCA_027924645.1. Taxonomy (NCBI): domain Eukaryota; kingdom Viridiplantae; phylum Streptophyta; class Pinopsida; order Cupressales; family Cupressaceae; genus Cunninghamia; species Cunninghamia lanceolata. Next base: position 1,044,520 of record BSBN01000111.1, read on the forward strand.
CACAGGAGGTGTTGCCAAGTATTCTTTTATCTTATCAAAAGCCTGTTGACACTTTTCATCCCACTTAAAAGGTTCACCCTTGCGAAGAAGATGCTGAAAAGGATGACATTTATCTACGAGTTGTGAGATAAATCTGCGGATAGATTGTAGCCTACCTTGTAAACTGCGGAGCTGTTTGAGATTCGTTGGTGGAGGCATTTCTGTGATAGCTTTTACCTTAGCTGGGTCCACTTCTATTCCTCGTCGAGACACAATATATCCCAATAGTTTTCCTGATGTTACGCCAAATACACACTTCTTTGGATTTAGTCTGACTTGATATTTTTCTAATCGATCAAAAATTTGTGCCAATACTTGTAGATGTCCTTCCCTTGTCTTAGATTTGCCTAGGATGTCATCAACATAGTCTTCCATGATAGTATGAAAAAGGTCATGGAAAATAACTGTCATAGCTCGTTGATAGGTAGCTCCAGCGTTTTTGAGACCAAAAGGCATTACAACCCAGCAATATGTGCCCCATGGACAAATAAAAGATGTTTTATCTTGGTCTTCCTCTGCTATTCTGATTTGATTATAACCAGAAAATCCATCCATCAAAGATAGCATTTCATGTCCTGCTGTAAGATCAACAATGTTGTCTATGCTTGGTAATGGAAAATCGTCTTTAGGACATGCTTTGTTAAGATCTCTAAAGTCTGTGTAGCAGCGAACTCATCCATCTGGTTTGGCTACAGGTACTAAGTTTGAAACCCATTCAGGATAATCAATAGGCTTTATGAACTTTGCTTCTAACAGTTTCTGAATTTTTGCTTTGACCAATAAGGCAACTTGTGGATGCATTTTGCGCAATTTTTGTTTGACAGGCTTTGCATCAAGGAATACTACTAAATGATGTACCACAAGTGAAGGATCTAGTCCTGGCATGTCTGCATAAGTCCATGCAAAATTTATAGCTCTGTTCAGAAAAAATGCTGTGAAGTTCTTTCGTTCTTGCTCTGATAGTGATGCTGCCAAAAAGGTGATCTTCGGATTCTGTTCTGTTCCCAAGTTCATGTCTTGTGATTTTTCAACTAGCACAGTTGATTTCTCATGGTAATCAGCGGCAACAGGAAGATCAAATCCCTCATCCTCAGGCTCCTCAGAGAGGTTTTCACCTTTGGATACGTCCTTTATTTTTACTTTTTCACGGTCAAGAGGCGCCTTGCGGTTTTCACCTAGTGACCTATTTTGTTGAATTTTGTTTATTTCACTTTTGCGACTGAAGGATTTGATACTTCCGCCAAAATATGCTAGTTTAGGTAATTCCATCATGAAACCTGCTTTATGATCACCCAATGGAATACCTTGTCTCAAACCCATGAATTCTGCAATGGCTTCATCATTTTCAAATGTATCTAATATCGGTGCCCCCTGTTGGTCCCAATCGATGAGGTCAGGATATACGAGGGAGAGGCGAATGGAGGGATTATGATGGCTAGAAGAGGTTGCGGAAAACATGAAGATGGAATGTTCTTGAAAGAGGTCGGTGATATGAAGGGAGGAGTCGTCGATGGTATCCAAGTTAGAAGTCTCTCCTACCGAAGAAGGTCCAACGTCAATATCGGAAATACACTTAATGTCTTTGGGTCGCGGTACCTCCGGTTGGTAACCAAGGCCTTGCTTATTAAACTTCTTAGACACAATAAGGGGCTCAATAGGTCCTGGTTCCTGTGATCCCAAGCCGCCATGTCCTTTATAGCCCATGTTCTTTATGATACGAAACCCATTGTTGTATCGCTCTACTTCAAGTTGGACTTGGTCATTTTCATCAAAGAATATCCAAGAATCGATGTCCTCAATGTCTTCGTCATCCAAGAAACCACCTTTAATGAATACGGTAGGGGGAGCTTTGATAACAGCGGAGGATGAAGTGGGCTTAGATGTAGAGGGCTTACCGTGGGATTTAGGAGATAATGGAAGGGTGCCAACGCAACAGGATTCCTGCAATTTGTATTCACCAGGGCCATGTTCGGTATATTTGATATGGAGGTTGGAAGCAGCTTTGCTAGATGAGGGCTTGAGGAGATCGGATGGGTCTACATAGGAGGAAGACGGATATGCCTCGGTGTTGAGAGGGATACGGTTTGGACTCTGATATTTAGCTTGAAAAGCACGGCAAAACTCAAATGGATTGGGATCAGCTTGAATGGTAACTTCAACACCCTTATGTGGAAATTTAAGGCATTGGTGATATGTAGATGGAACTGCTTTAAGGGTATGGATCCAAGGGCGACCAAGAATGATGTTGTAAGGCAGATCAATATCAAGGACTTGACAGCGAGTTTCTGTAATGACCGGTCCAACTTGAATAGGCAATAAGATGATCCCTTCAGTATCTCTTTCAGCGTCATCATATGCTCTGATGGTAATAACCTTGGAGGTGTCTACATTTTTCTCCGAATATCCCAATTGTTTGATGAGTTTCAAAGAACATATATTTAGACCAGCTCCCCCATCTATCAAGACTCGTTTGATACGGCGTTGATTAACAAACACTTCAATATGGAGGGCCTCATTGTGTGACGGATGAATTGAGGGTTGAAGATCTTTGTCGGAAAAGGTTAAATGACAAGGGGCTGCAATGCTAGCGACCATGGATTGAAATTGTGTGATATTAATATTATTAGGCACCGAAGACTCTTGTAAGGCCTTATCAAGGATAGCTTTATGTGCGGGGGATATGCGGAGCAGCTCAAGGATAGATATGTGTGCGGGTGTGTTGCCAAGGTGATCCAAGAGGTTATAGTCAGAGAGAGATCGAGGAGGATGAGGGGGTGCTCCTTGAACGGTAACTCGACCTCTTCGCGTGGTTACGGCACAATCAGGTGCTCCGTGGACGGTAATGGTAGAAATGCGAGCATGGTCAATGCGGCCAATGGTAGATGATGCATAGCTATAGGGAATAGCATTTCCAGCTTGAAGGTTATTTGTCTGATCATGAGATGGAAGTGGATTCTTGAAAGTCTCTAGATCATAGTTTGATGTGGATTGTTGAGCAGGTTGAGGTGTTGAAGGTGTGACGTTGATTAGACCTTGATCAATGCAGTCTTGGATAACATGTTTTAAGCGCATACAACCATTTGTTTTATGTCCTTTAACTCGATGGTAATCACAATACTCATTCTCTTTGTACCAAGGAGCTCGAAAGAGTGGTTCGCCATTTGGTGGTGCATCGGGTAGAATAACATCTCCGGCTTGAAGCAGCTTTCGAAGAATAACTTCCATGGGTTCCACTAATGGTGTAAATTGTCGGCGTGGATTAGAAGTTTGGCGTTGGTTTCGTCGTGGTGGAAAAGACTGTCTTGGTGGAGAGGCTGCTTGAATGTTGATAGGAGCTTTCATAGTTTGGATATTCTTTGTATCAACAATACCATCATTGACAACATTCTTGTTCTTGTTCCAAAAGCGAGACTTATCATTGGAATTTTGGGGAGAATCTTTGTTATCACGAAAGATCTTGATAGTTCCTTTGGCGATTAAGGCTCGTTCAATAATTACTCCTTTGGAAACTAGTTCGTCAAAGGTACTAGCGCTTTGCAATTGTAGTTGGAATGACAGCTCAGGATGAAGATTTTGAACAAAGATGTCAAGCTGTTGTTTCTCAGGGATTTCCCATGATAATTTGCTAGCCATATTACGCCATCATTGGGTAAATGAGGAAAAGGTTTCACCATTGCGTTGTTTGTTGTTGACAAGGTCATTCATGTTTACCTCATGTTCAATGTTGAAGGCAAAATGTGATCGAAACTTGGTTGCCAATTCTGAAAAGGTCTTAATTCCTGGAGGTAAATGGGAAAACCATTCGAGAGCTTGTCCTGCTAAGCTTCGAGGAAATAGTCTCAAGAGATATGTATCATCATAGGCAACGTCGAGACATGCCACGAAAAAGGCTCGAAGATGGTCATCTGGATTTCCTTTCCCTTTGTACTTATCAAATTGTGGGATTTCAAAGTGTGGTGGAAAAGGTATCATATTAAGAGACTTGTCAAATGGATAAGCGCATATGTTTTCGAGAGAGAAAGGTTTCTTGCCTTGTCCTACCCTTTCATCGATCATCTGTTGGATATCGGCTGAGGATAACTGCTGTTGTTGCGAAGGAGGTTGAGTGTGATATGAGACATATTGTGGTTGTGGTTGTGGTATATGTGGAGTTGTGACAGTTTGTTGTGGTTGTGGGATGTACGAAGCTGTGACTGTTTGTTGGGGTTGTGTGCCCACAATGTATGTCAAAGGAGTGGTATGTAACATGTACGTGTTAGAGGATTGCTGTCCTTGAGACACAAGTGGCGAGTGGGTGTGCATTACATGAGAAGTGGATGTTGGATTGATAGTAGCAGACGGTTGGGAAGTTGGGATTGAATTCACGACATGGTAAGTGACAGAGGGATTGGTAGATACAACGGAAGGGTGAACATTGGGATTGGTATTTTGGACAATATGAGGATTGGTATATGTCATGTGTTGAGTGATATTAGAGAAGCCTTGGGCAGCATAAGAGGGATTGATGGTGTGTGAAGGATTGGAAGAAGAGGACAGCATGGATGTAAGTTGATCTACATAAGCGATCTTATTGTTTGGATTGGCTTGAGAAATGAGGGAATCACTCATGTCAATGAGACTAACGTTGGGATTATAGGATAACATGGAGGAATTAGCAGTTGGTGTATGAGATGTGGTAGATTGCAATGATTGTGAAGCATGGACAACATGTGTTGTTGGAATGGTTTGAGAGGTATGCACACCGTAAGATATGGGAATTGCTTGTGATGCTCGAAGTGTTTGTGCTTGTGTTACATGGACAGCTTGTGTGACTTGAGGCATGGAAACAGTCATGGTAGAAGGAGAGATATGTTGAGGGACATGAAAAGGTGGGATGTTGAGATTTTGTGACATGAAAGGAAGCACATTGGTGGGCACTACCAATGGTTCTAAGGTATGCTCTGATCGCGGTAACTCAAATGAAGCAACAAGAGGCAATGAAGATGGTGTTTACGAGGTAGTAGAAGATGATGTGACTATAGTAGATGGTCTATTCGCAACAACAGCAGTAGTGTTGGGATCGTGCTCTCTAATAGTGGATATATCAAAGTCTTTAGGTAGTTTAGCACCCATGCGAGCAAGTTGGAGAAAGCAGCGATCAGGCTCAGATATCATGAGTTTCTCAACTTGGTCCCATAGATAGGTATCTTGGAATTCTGATGAATCGTCTTGAGATTGTTCTTCGAAAGTTTCCAAGGATGGTTGAGGGTGCATTTGTTGTGAAGATGATTCACCCCTAGTGTACCCTTGAGGTATAAACATGTGAGAAGGCATACCAGTTGTGAATTGAGTTGCGTCCTTAAGGGGTGTTGTGAATTGTTTCATCTCAGCTTGCAATTTGGCATCCATTTCAGCTTTCAATTTGGCTTCTACTTCAGCTCGATATTGACTCCTAGTTTGAGGCATGATGAAGTTGAGCTTGTCAAAGTTTTGAGACCCAAAAGATGATAGTTGGTTGATTGGTTGCTGGTTTGGTTGGCTGGTTTGGCTAAGTTTGCTTGGTTGATTTGTTTTGGCTGAGTTGTTGTTGGTTGTCCCTAGAGGTAGCTCAATCACTCAAGGGAAAGATTGTTTGTTGTTGATGTCTGTTGGAGCTAAAGCTAAAAGAGATTGTTTGCTGAAGCTAAAGCTGAAGGATGTTTGTTGGCTGAAGCTAAAACTGAAAGTTGTTTGTTGATTGAAATGATTGGATTGATGTCTGATTTGCTGGTTGAGGTCTCAAAAGATGGAAAAGCTCATGAGTTGTGATTGATTGATAAGCTCAAAATAGGAGACAAAGTCCAGGTATTTGCTATTGGTCAAAGATAAGTCTGAAAGCTGATGTTTGAGGTTCAAGCAAGCTGGTCCTGAGGCCAATTCAGCTGATGCACTGAGATTTTGCAGGAATTTTAGCTACAGGCGACTGATGATAGCTCAAAGGCGACTCACAGGATGCTAAAGGCGATTAATGATAGCTTAAATGCGACCTGGTTTAGATGTGACAGGAAAATGACAGTGCTAACCAGAAGTGAATGCTATTCCAGAGGCGACAACTGTTAGTTCAAAGGCGATCACTATTAGTTCAGAGGCGACTCAGATATCCCTAAAGGCGACAGTCTATTGTTCATAGGCGAACTTGTTCAGGAATCAGGCGAATAACTGTGGCTTAAAAGCGACTTATCTCAGGGAATATGCGACTGGTTATGAATCAGATGCGACTTGGTTCAGACAGTAGGCGATCATCTGTGGTTCAAAAGTGATTCTGTTCAAGCAAAAGGCGATCAACTGTGGTTTAAAAGCGACTCTGTTTAAGCAATATGCGGGCAATTGTGGTTTAAAAGCGACACAATTCAGGCAGATGCGAGTCACTATAGTTCAGAAGCGATGTTGATGATCTGTGCGAACAGTTTAGGTTCAAAAGCGACTGTGTTTGTGTGACAGTGGTCTGATTTTGCAGTTTTTTTCCAGCAAGAAAACAATGATAACCGTCACTCACACTTACAACAAGCACAAACTGATACAACCTAGGCTAGGATAGGACAGTATCTGTTGAATCCCCTAGCTGCGCCTATTCAAAGTGGGTAGCTCCAGGATCTTGATAGCACCGGCTCCTCCTTACATTTGCACACACTTCTCACGCATACCAAGATCCGGGATTCTTATAAGGCTTGACCCTCTCCAAACCTTTAGATTGTCCCTGCTACCTCGGCTAAGAACCGCATGAATCGGGGCCGCTTCAAGGGTTTTGCCCTCTGCGTCAACAGATAGAAGGTTTTTGGCTACTACACAAAGTTGCTAATAAGGGCATCCGTTTGGGTGGCTATACATGCGGCAGCGCTACTCTCCGTTATGGAGTCTCCCAGCCTCCAAGGGTTGCGCCTTGGAGGGTTTTGGGGGAGGTTGGCTGTCGGTATAACACAACTGCACCCGTTGTTTGTGGCTTTCGACACAAACACTTTTCTTATATAGCGGTTCGGAAGGACTTGGCTTTAGCCCGTTACCGCTTGGGTCGTATCCCTTCTCACACCGGGAAGGCAGGCCCTCTAAAGATAATGACAAGTTCTCATGCACCCAAGATCCATTTGATAGGCAAGGGGAGAGGATACTTTTGTCATTAAATTTGGGTTACAATCAGGCACATGCAAGCAATCAAAAAGATAAATCAAGCACGGAGCAAACAGTAATTCATTTTAAGCACCAAGCCCAAATATGCCTAATTTAGTGAAAAAAAACCATAAATCTTGGACCGATCGAACCTGCAACAGATATGTCAGTAGTTTGATAACCTCCTTTCTTGGACAAATCGATAAGATGCTACGCAAATACCCAGTTAATAGCCAAAAATCAAACTGGAACTGAAACAGGCTTAAAAACAACAGAGCTATACCAAATGCGACCCACTGTTGATCAAAAGCGACCTCTATTTTAACAGAGACGAAAGACTGTGAATCATATGCGACGCGCAACAGCACCGGATGCGACTCCTGTTAGCTCATAAGCAATTCATATTTTCCATAAGCGGTTGGTTGAGGGCTGGATGCGACCTGTTTCTGCAAAAACACAGCCGATAAACAAAAACCCTAGCCTAACAGGCGAACAACATCAGTCCATAAGCGAATTCAAAAGCGGCTTCTGTCGTGTCATATGCGATCCCGATATACCAAAAGCGGCCTCTTGTAGGTCAAAGGCGACCTGTCTCTGCAAAACAAAAATCTAAACCCTAACCTGCACAGGCGAATATTATTAGCTCATAAGCGTATCATATCAGAATAAAAGCGCGCACTGTTAGGTCGAAAGCGATGCGGATTTGTGCAAAGGCGGCCCCTGTTAGATTAAAAGCGGTCTGGTTATGCGCAAAAGCGGCGGCTATTAGATCAAAAGTGGCAAATACATTTAACACAGTCGCATAGATTAGAGGCGATCATTTTAATGATAAAAGCGATTCGGTTTACCTGAGACGACGTCTGTTCAGTCAAAAGCGATCTAGAGAGGAATATGCGGCCTGTTCCAGCTCAAAAGCGACGCAGAAATCTGGAAACGGCGGATTTTCGTTCGAAAGCGACTGGAATTTTCTGTGAACACCTGCAAAATCTGATCTTCAAAGAAACAACTCCAAAAAACGAAGTTAATCAGGGACGTGAGTCCCACCGGGCGTGCCAAAATGTGATAGGTGAAAGTCAGGTGTGGCAGATCAGACATAGTCGTGAAACCCTAACCCTACCATCATCAAGGAATCTAACCTAAATGAAATCAAAGGATAATGCAATTCAAGCATAACATCACCTAGACCGTGCGATTCCTTGTTTGAGAGAGAGATGTGGACTGCTTCTTCAACGATAAGCAATTACAAAGCTGAAAGCTGCCATTGATGGATGATAAAAGCTCGAATGCTCGAATACTCAAGATGATAATGGAGTTGCTATATGATTGCTGGATTGCTAGATACTATATGATTTCTGGATGTCTCATATGGAGTGAGAGGCTGTTTATATAGGACTCAACCAAGATCAATCAACGGTGGAGATTTAGAGGCTATGTGAATGGCTAAGATTGAAAGTTACTAAATTTAGGTCCAATTAGTTGTGCATGTGAAGGATTTTTTAAATGAAAGTTGTCTTACAACACCTGATAAATGGGAAATGGACAAGTGTTAAAATGTGATAAATGATAAAGGCTTAATTCAAATAAAGTATTTGAATTAGTGGGATATGAGTTGGAAATTAATTAAATAAATAAAATTTATTTAATTAATATGATAAATGCATAAAATGGGATAAGACATGATGTGGAATTAATTAAATAAATACAATTTATTTAATTAATCGGCTAAATGAATGAGAATGGGATTTTAATTAAATAAATAAAATTTATTTAATTAATTGGGTAATGGATTAGTGATTTAACAAGGTGTCGTTAGACATGGACAAATTTGGGTGTCTACAGCAAGCAATAGATTAATCCCATTGATTTAAAATTCAAATACACTTCAATAATTAAATTGGAGGAAACATTAAATAAAATAATTAAACTCCTCTCCAAATAATTAAATTAAAAACTATATATATATATATTTTTCCCTGGTTTTAATTACCAACTTAAATGTTTCCATCCCACTAAACAACAACAACAAAAAGAAAATAATTAAAACATTTCCAAAAGAAATGAAATTACCCACAAAACTATATTTACCTCTAAACCCCAAATGAAAGATAAAACAAATGAAAGAAAATATTAAAAAGTGAGGGAACTAAATAAAGGAAAATTTTAAAATACTAAGCCCTAAAATCCTCTCAAATAAAAAATTAATTTCCTTAAGGAGGAAAGAACAAACCCTAGCCTCCCTTATTCTCATTTCTCTACTCTCTCTATTTCTCATTTTCTTCTCTCTGGTTTGTTTTGCTTACAGGTTTGATGGAGAAGCCATTCATGGTTGCCACACTAGGGAGTGCATACACTATTTATATATAATGAGTATATTGTAGTGAAGTGAGAGAGAGAGCTTGCAAGTTTTGTGGTGGATGAAAGGACCAAGAGAGAGGTCGGACAACTATGAGTTTTGCAGGGCCACGCCACCAAATATCTGTTGCGCATGAGGAGGTGACGGGAGTGTGATGTCTGAAGGACTGTAGGGCTGCGAAGGGAAAGGGGAGTATAGAGTGGCGGAGGGGAGTTGGTAGTGGGGGTGTGGAGAGTGTGGCGAGGGGCCAAGGTGGAGTTTGGCCCCTCCCCACACTCCTTTAGATGGCGGACGATGGGGGGTTCGAACCCCCCCACCAAACTCTCCTTTTTTTAATATTTCAAAATTGCATTTTATTTCATAAAATAAACACAGTTCCTCTATAATTTCTTCACAGCATTTTCAAAGATTGTATATATATTTCCATTAGTATATACACAAACTGTCTTTCTTTTTTTTATAGTAATAAAAATGGCTTATATATATATAGATATATATACATTTGAATATATATGTCATTTTAAATCTCACAGATTTTCATTGTATGCATAAAGGCAAGAAAAGAAATATTTATCTAAAATGTATATACATTGGACAAATGATCACATTAGTTGTAAAAGCATACATATGAATAGATATGGAATGGAAATTTCTTCCACTAGTAACGCTGATATTGAAATAATACAACCAACATAAAACAACTCTACATACGATTTTTTTTTTCTTTTAAACAAATGCATTTAGTTCATTCCTTCAAAATAATAGCAACATCTAATTTTCTTCTCCTAAGAGAAATGTCATTTTCATTTTGTCTCACAAAAATAGAAAAGCAACTATCAATTTTTTTTTTTTTGAATTAAACATACAAGTGTAACATCAATTAGAACATGCTTTTCTTTCAATACTCTATTTTTTTTAAAATTCATAAGACATTTAAAATCAACAAACTAAATCTTTTATTTCCTAACGTAAATAGTTTATTACAACTCAAGTAAAAAAAAATAAACTCATACAACTTGAGAGAGAGAGCAAGGGTCTCCTCTTTTGAAAACTAAAAGATAATACACAAGGCCTCTCTTGGCCATGCTCTCTCAATAGTTCAACATAACAACTCTACAGGGACAATATTATTTTCTTCCACATCACATAGCTCCAAATTCCCACAAATACACAAAGAAGGGAAAGAAGCCACAACAAAATGCTCTCCTCCCTACCATTGACTCACTCATGAGTCACCCCCAAGCTAGGAGGTCATCCTCACACAAAGTAAGCTCACACCACAACACAACAATGAATACAACACCCAAAACAAAATACTCCCATGGTTGTCACATAACAAAACTCACCTAAGGTGAGTTTAATGGGGTAGGGGAGTGGACATCACTCAACTCAAGAGTGCCACTCCAAAACTTTCCAATACAAATATCTCTCATGGCCTCAAGCCAACCCTTAAAAACTTAGTTTCACATTGCTTTCTTTGGGCTCTCAAGCCATTTCACATATTGCTCAAATACACATTTTTCCTTCGAGGCTAAAACTCTACAAAACTAAGGATGTGATCCTGAGGAGGTTCAGTCCCCCCCCACCCCACACATGTTGAGCATTCTCTCAAAATGGAGAGGCTTTCACAACTCCCATACCCAAACTTCCCACAACAACAAAGTAAATACAACATGGAGCTCACACAAACATCATACAAGTAAAGAAAGTGCATAAGGAAAGGCATTTGCCTTGAGTTCAACCTTATAAAGCCCAAATGGAAGATATTTGAGTAGAGCTCCTCTATCTCCTCCTCCAAGTTTAGTCTCCAACCTTTTTCCTCTAACTTTCTCCCCAAAAGCAATTAAAATTCAAAAATTGGAAAAGATTCAACAACCTTCTCCCCTTCTTCAAAAGGGAATAAAATAGACTCTTCTCATTAGCCTTGAGGAATGGGGAGGTGACACATGTCACCTCCTCACTCCTCCACACAACCACTTGCAAGACTCTTGGAATGGGGAGGTGACACATGTCATTCTCCCGTTCCACCAAGTCTTTCTCACATCCACTTGTTCTCTCTCACACATGTGGGAGATAAAGGTGGAGCCAAAGGAGGAGGGGGTACCAAAAGTGCCCCAATCATCTCCTCCTAAGAAAACCCACACAACCCCAAGGTACCCTCACCAATTTTGGGAGAGGCTTGGAGTTGAGTCCTCCATAATTAGGGGGTCTTGAAGACTCCCCCAACCTAGGAAAGTGGAAATGAAGAGGTAGAGCATTTGACCCACTCATCCTCTTCCTCCCAAACTTACATTTTTGTCACTTTAATTCAGGGTGAAGTTAAAGTGACCAAATGGGAGTTTACCCAAGGTTACACAAGCCCAAATGACCCCTAGACCCTAGGGGTACAACCCAGGGTCAATTTTAACCCATTTTGAGCACCATAGGTTGAGTAAAAACACATAAAAAGAGGTCCCAAAAATTGAAACTCAAAATAAAATAAAAATGACATTACAACTTACAACACCAATCAAAATTCAAATAAAAGAAGGGTAGACCTAACCCAACTAACACCTCACAACAACATTACAAAAATTCATCATGCAAACATAGTTGATCTTGGTTCCTCTTGGAACTAGATCGACTTTACACAGAAAACAACACTGTGTGTGGGATGATCTCCAAATATCTGTGGCTTTGTTAGAAACACTTGTGCACTGAAATGGAATATTAGTCCGACATGTATATAATAGTCGAAGCAAAGTGAAACATGCACATACATCATCACATGTTCATATAAGCATCAAAGAATCACATTATAATTTTCTAACTAAAGTCACAAGAATAGTATCCCAATAACATTATAATATAAATCACAAGTCCAACATCATCAATGAATCAATGTCAAGGTCTAATCACATTGTAATCATGCTAAACATAATAAATCCACATAAAGCATAACATCTAATGGTCCTACAAATCGGGATCAACAGTCCCACAAATCTAATATGTATTACCAACAATAAAATAAAGTAGTCAAATATAAGGGAATGAAATTGTAGGCCTCACATATATGTCATGTGTCTTAACCCTCTTACTTCCATGTTTGTAAGAGGATGTCTCCCTATAGTTCCTACTTTGCTAATAATTTATATAGAGGTTACAATAGTTGAATATAACTTGTTCCCTAAGCACACAAAGTAGGACCTCTTATTTCTTTTTGGAAACTAACAACATACAACAAAATCCCCATGTTGAATCAAGTATTTTCCCACCATATACTAATCCTCAATGTGCTTCTAGTGGCAAATAATTAGTTTGAAAACTTATTATAAAATCACAATTAGGTGTTTGTCCCCATTAGGCAATTAACTATTCTTTGATCACTCAAGGTATTTCAACCCCATATTTGACTACACCAATATACACAAATAATCAATTCTCACAAGTGAGAGAAACTAGCCAAACCAACATCATGGCAAATCATCCTAGTGTTGCAACATATATGAATAATTAGATGCCTACTAGTAATCCATAGACAAAAACTCATCCAACACTACAAAATTAATTTCTAGCATCAAATTTAGATATATAGATATCTCTCAAAGAATGGTCCAATGATTGAATAATTATGTTACAAACCTCCATAGAGAAAAATGACTAATCAGGAAAGTTGTGGATCTTGGAAAATAAATAATTTTCAATAATTTTCAATGCAATAACTATCAATATAACACTCGTCTAAATAATGGTGGTGTTAACCCAAACTCTAGAAACTCTAATAGACAAGGAAAAAACTATGAACCCACAATTAATATTGTGCAAAAAGATAATTCAAGGATCCATTCCACTAATGACCACAATGAAGTGGAATATTCCCAATTCTGGATAATCTTTAACATATTTCAACAAGGGTCTCAAAAAAGGAACAATCAAATACAAGTGAAAAATTCAAGCTATAACTATAAAAGACTTTTGATATATTTCATGTTAGAAGGACATGATGTTTTCTAGCAAGAAGAAAATGAGTTTGACCAAAATGATGATGAAGTGCATGCTTATTGGCAATACAAGATGTGTAAACTATGCTTTGAGAAGTAGGGGAAAGCTTCCCTCAAAGTACATCTCTCACACTCCACCTGACCCCAATACAATAAAAAATATGATACCACAAAAAGGACCAAATATATCCCATCAATCAAAAGAAAATTCATAGTGACACAACAAAGATACCATAGCAAACCAAGGAAAATAGGGTACAACATAGTTAAAGACATAAAATTAACAAGTTCTCATGTGTCACTCTATGATGTGGTTCAACTACCTAGACAAAAGGATTTTTTGATTTAAGCATTAAGTGACCCTAAAAAATCAACTAAGAAAAATCTAACATCAATTTCCAATATGAAAATGTAAATAGGAAAGATGGAATCAAATCCATTTTATCACCATCTAAATCTTTGATAAAAGTTTACACAATTTCCTTATCAATTTTGGTGCATCTACTGATGTTATGCCATAGCAAGTTTACAAGAGACTTGGTATTACACCTACAAAGTCAACCCAAAAGGTAGTGTAGTTGGATAATTAAAAAATGTTTGCATTCATATGGCTTATAGCATTGGCATTCAACAAAACATAGATATATTCATATAGTGGATATCCTTAATAGATTTAACATTCTTGAGCTAATATTGGTCCCAAATTCTCAATAGGTACATGGCCACTAAAAAATCACATATTTGGATACCTTATATGGGAGTACCTAACAAAAATTAGGATAGAAATAGAACCCCGCATGAAGCACCTCATCAATGTTAGACTTATTTTTTTAGTGTAGAGATTTTCCAAAATAAATGAGCTTAGGAAGAAGATGAAAAGATTTTAAAATGAGATTATATATTGGAGAAAGAGATAATCCAAGGGTTGTACATGCTTATAGAGGTCATTTCATTTCTAATTGATAATTACCACTAATAGAATCAAGTGATTAAGTGGAAAAATATTAGTTTAAAATTTTGAAATCTTCAAGACACCAACATATGGTGTAGACATCTGCACATTACTGGAAATAAGATACATCTCGACCAATGATGGAATAGCCACAAAAGAGCTATTAGATTAGTTGGTAGAGAATTCCTATTAGAGAAGGTGTCTTAACCTTGCAACTACAAAAGGCTTTTACTCTTCCCAATTTTTGTCTTTTCAAATACCCTTTATCTTGAAGAATGGTTTAGAACTTTCAAAGTTTCAAAAAGAGGCTAAAAATGGCAAGGACTACTATTTTTAGTAACTTTACATTTGAGCACGGATGGACCCAAATGGTGTGTAAATATGAAGTAAACATCTCGAGTGAGTTTCAACTCAAGATCATACCTGAATTGCAAGATATTAAAGTTTCATTTTTTGAAACTCCTAAAAAAGTTTTGAACTCATATTTGAGGCACTTAGAGGTCTCTAAATACCTTGAAATTTGTTTTAACTAGCAAAGTAGGTTATAGCATGATAGTTCTCTTGATGATCTTTCCAATGCATCAAACAGTTCATCAATCAGACACCTGGATCAAAAGTTATGGGCTCCAGAAGTTGAGCCTCCCATTTTGGGAAATGTGAAAATGTGTTGAACACTGAAAAGAGCTATAAAGGGGATATTTCCACATGTTGGTGTGTTATTTGGTACATCACAAAGCATCTTTGACTGGAGATAATGTGGGCACTACTTTTGGGTGGTTTTCACTCATGGTTTTGTAATTACCGTTGACAGTTTACCGTATTGTATCTCCTATATATCAGGAGCTTGAGATGAAGGATGTGTGTAAGAGTCTTATAGATGATGAGTTTCCTCTAAATCTCTAGTTGGTTATACTCCTATGGAAGCTCACTTTGCATGTATATTGTAATCTTCTTGATTCTTGAATAATATATTAGGCGGCTTTGGAGTGGGATTTTTCTCCTGAAAGGGTTTCCCCACATAATTATTGTGTTGTATGATTACTATTTGTGTTTATTTTTATAACTATTATAAAGATCTTAAAATTTATGCATATTCCTTGCCTTAATATTAGTGTAGGAAGTTGTTCTGCCACCTTAGCTTCCTTACAAGTGGTATCAAACCTTGCTCACCTTTGGTTTTAGTTGTGGTTTGTTTGGTTTTTTGAACTAATCTAGTGTTGAGTGGGAGTTTGTGCAGAAGATACTTTGTAATCTTGTTGTAAAAATTTTTAGATGGTGAGTACATCAGGGAGAATAGATGTAGAAATTTTTTTTGCTAACAATTTTGAGATGTGGAAGTTGATGATGGAGGATCTGTTAATTGATCAAGATCTATGGAATGCTATTGATGAGATTTTTTCAAGGCCCACATATGGTACTTTAGATGTTGTTCATATGATGTTATGGACCATAAATCAAGGGGTCTAATCAAACTATTTCTGACATACTCTATTTTAATCATTGTCTATGAAGAGCCCTTTGCAAAGAAACTATGGAAGAAACTCAATGAGATATATCAAGCCAAATCTCTAGTGAACAAGATTTTCTTGAGGAAGAAATTGTATTCTTTGAGAATGGAAGAGGGTAGATGAATAACAGACCACCTAGAAGCATTCAATATGTTGGTGACTCAATTGGTATCAATTTGTGTAAAAATGGATGGGGAGAAGAGATGTCAAAACCTTCTTTGTTCTTTGTCTGATTCATGGGATTCTATTGTTATCACAATTAAGAGTACTTCTATTGTCTTGAAAGTTAAAGATATTGTGGGTTCTTTACTTTCTGAAGAAATGAAGAGGAAGGTATCCATTAGTGAGAAAGAAGGCCTAAGTGTTCATGGAAGACCCAAAGAAAAAGGCAAGAAGAGCAAGAAGCATGACAAATCCAAGTCTAAAGGAAATCTCCTAGAAAGTCCAAAGTTATTTGTTGGAATTGCGGTAAGCCTGGACACTTTCATAAGGAGTGTAAAGAAGAAAAGAAGAAGAAAAATAAGAAATTTGATTATGATTTTGATTCCGAGAAGGAAGATGGTGATGTGTTCATTGCATCTTTATCTACTCATGTAGGTAATGATGCATGGTTAGTTGACTTAGGTTCATTTTTCCATATGACCTATAATAGAGATTAGTTTTTTTGAATATGAAGAATTTGATGGAGGTAAGGTGTACTTGGGTGATGATTCTCATTTAAATATTTTTGGCCATGGTAAAGTAAAAATCAAGTTTCTTATGGTAGAATAAAAAGTATTAATGGTGTGTTACATATCCCTAGATTAACATGAAATTTATTATATGTGAGAAAACTAATAGATGCAGGTGTGTGGGTAATCTTTTCTAATTTAGGATGAAAGATGGTAAGAGGTTCTATGGTGATTTCTAGAGGTGTTAGATTCAGTACATTGTATAAGCTTAATGCATGCACTATTGAGTGCAATAGTACTTTTGCAAAAAGAAAATATGTGACTACTTCATTGGAAAAGGAAAGGGTTTCATTTTAAGTGGATGGTCATGACTTTTGGGTACCTAAGGGTGCTCTTTCTTCTAAATCAAAATTGCCTATAGAGAAGAGTGTGTTATGGCACCAGAAATTAGGCCACATAGAAGAAAAGGGTCTAAGGATTTGAAAAATAAAAACCTTGTTGAAGTATTGACTAATTGTAATCTTGTTTTTTATTTCTGTGAGTATTGCATTTATGGTAAACAAAACCATGTTTAGTTTTACTCAATTTCTCATAAACCTTGTGGTGTACTGGATCTTATTCATTCTGATGTGTTTGGTCCTGTAGATGTTCCTTCCATTGTGAAATCCACATATTATGTTTCACTTATTGATGGTTATATTAAAAGGACATGGATATATTTTCTAAGTAATAAATTTAAAGTTTTCAGTTGATTTACAAAATTTAAATAAATGGTTGAGTTGTAGATTAGAAAGAAAATAAAATGTTTGAGGATTGACAACGATGGTGAATTTTGATCTAATGATTTTGATATATTATGTAAAGATTGTGGCATTCAGAGACAAAAGATAAATTCATATTGTCCACAATAGAATGGAGTTGTAGAAAGAATGAATAGGACACTAATGGAGAAGGGTAGAAGTATGCTTAGTGGTGCTAGTCTAGAAAAAATGTTTTGGGCTAAAGCTATTGCTACTACTTTTTACCTAATTAATAGGTCTCCTACATTAGATCTTGTTGATAAAACACCTATGGAGGCATCGTTGAGGCACAAGAATTCACTTAGACATGTTTGCCAAAAGAGAAGCAAAAGAAGTGATAGTGACAGGTTGTCATTGATGTCAAAAGTGTGGTCAGTTGATAATGTAAGTTGTTGCAGGACATCAGGAGGATATAGTTGTTCATTGCTTAGTCAGTTCACAAAGATGTGGAGTTGGTTTGGTTCTATTATGTTTTGCTTTGAAGGAGGTCAGCTGATTAAGTCATAATAACTGGCAGGAAGTTTCAAGTGTTCATAATGTTCTTTATGGTTAAAGTGACGGTTAAAGTGACATGGTTTTCAGATATGTGCAGCGGATGATAGGTTTAACATTTTTCAAAGATTGAAAAATTCTTAAGGGACATTATTAAACCTTAACATCCTTTTATTTTCCTACACCTCTCTCCTTGTCATTTAATACATGCATTTTTGTTTTAAATAAAGTTTGACCCCTTCACCCCAAAAATAAAATAATAAAGTCTTCTATTTTAAAGAATTAGTGAGTGGGCAGATTTATATGATTTACTCTACAAAGTTTAAATATTCTTAAAAAAGGGGGCAGATTTTGTTTAAGCTTTTTAAAAGTTTTTTATAAACTTTAAAAGCTTATTATTAGTCTCACCCGTGGCTTTCTTAAAGGAGGGAATTTTTTTTTTTTTTAAAAAGAAAGGGGGCATCTTTTAATAAAAGATTTCTAAGACTATTTTTAATCTTTTTAAAAGGAGGATTTTAAGGAGCTTATTACGGTTTTTTTTAAACTCATAAACTTTGTTTTAAAATTGGTGGGTCCTCTATATGTCATTTATTTATGACATTAAATAAATTGGTATTTAATATTTTCAAGGAGACATTTTTGGAGATCAAAGGCAGATTTTTTTTGTGTGAGATATTTTTGGAATTTTAAGATGAAAGATTTATTTCTTTTTCTCTTGTGACATGGAAGCTAAAAAGTTGGAACTTTAATAGGGTGGAAGTTTTTTTATGTGTCTTTTATTAAAAAGGAATGTATGGGGATTTTTTGTAGAAGAATTTTGGTGGTGAAAGTTTGAAGAAAGTTTTTATTATTTGCAGAGGGAAATTGAAAAGTTTTTTTTATGTAGAGATAAATATGAAGAGTTGTATTCTTGAGGAGAATGATTTGTTTTATGCAGTGAAGTTGAATGGATTTGAAGATCAAAGACATGGAAGCAATTTTTAAAGAAAAATTCCAAAGAGAAATTGAATTCATTGAAGATATTTTTTTTGGTGAAATTATGAGGTCAAATTGATGAAGTTTGTTTGATTGATTTTATTTTCTTTGCACATGAAGATGAAAATGTTTTTGCAGATTGGAGTTTGCAGAGTATTTTGTAAAGAAAGAAAAAAATATGAAGGGTCATTTGGGAACAAAGATTTTTAGATTGAAAAAGAAGATATTCTTGCAGGGAGAAGTGAAATTCCAAGAAGTCCTATTGATTATAATTTTATTGCAGGATGTAATTGTTTATGCAAGAAGAAGAAAATGAACAGTCATGGGCATGCAAAAAAAAATTAATTTCTTCTCAGATGAAAAATGATTGTGTAGAATATGAAAGGTTATTCAATTTGTATAAAATTGTTTTTCAGGTGCATTAATGACAAGGTTTTTGGGAGACAGAGATGATATACATAGATGATTGAATACATATAGTGGGTGTCGAGGTTACGCAGATTAATGATGAAAATAATTTGATGATACAGATGACAAATTTGCAGAGTAGAAGAAATATTGAATCAAGCTTTGATTGCAGTGATTGATGAAAGATTAACAGAGAAAATTATTTATAGAGATTTGTATATGGAGCTTGTTTGCAGAAGTATGTAAAAGAAAATGGTCTTGATTTGAAAATCAAATAGGAGGAATAAGGTTGTATACAATGGTGCAAATCTAATTGAATGGCAATCATGTCTTGCACACAAAGTTTGATGTTTTTGTTAATAGTGATTTAGTTTGCCAATGAGGCACAGTATGCTAGTGAGGCTTCTTGTGGTCAGTGAGACCTTCATATGCCAGTGAGGTTTGTGGTCAGTGAGACCTTTCAAATGTCAGTGAGACATAATATTCAGCCAGTGAGGCTTTGTAAGAAGTTTTAAAGTTAAGCCAGTGAGGCACTTCATGAGTGGTTTTTCTACCCCAAGAGGGTTTTCCACTCCAGAAATTTCTGTGTTATAATTTATCTCTATGTGTGCATATTTGTGTTTTATTTATAAGTTTTTGATTCACATCTTTCACTATCAGTCTTGTGCATATGAGCTCAATAGATCATTAATGTCTTTCTTTCTACTTGTCTTGTAAAGTTTGCAAAAAGTTAAGTATTTACATAACACTTATTCACCCCCCCCTCTCAGTGTTGTCCTTGACTCCTACAATTAGTATCAGAGCTAGGTTTCCCTTTTGTAGCTTAATCAGCTTGGGTAGGTCCTATGTGTGGAGTTCAATGGGTAAGTGCAGGAGAAATAAGAATATGAGAAATGTTAAGATTCATTCTGATCAAAAGACATCATCCATATCAAATCCAGATGTTGATATAAAGTCAGTTGATAATGATGTTCTTCATGTTGATCCTGATATTGTATTAGAAGAAAAAATTTCAGGAGTTCCTCAATTTAATGGTTCAAATTTTTCAGTTTGGTATTTTAGAATGCAAGTGTATTTATCCTCTTTAGGATATGATGTTTTAATGTCTGTTGAGAATGGATATTCTAACTCTGCAAATAACAAAGATGTCCTTGAATGTAATCAGATTGCAAAGAAGGCCATATTGTATGCTCTGTCTAATGATGTTACTTGTAAAGTTATGGATTGCGTTACAGCTCAGGACATGTGGAGGAGATTGAAAAGAATTTATCAAGATAATGATAAAGAGGACACTCTGGAGTGTGAAGAAAGTGACAATGAAAGAAGACTTTCAAAGAAAGGAGTTGAAGTTCAATCAAAATTAGATTCAGAAGAAGCTAGCATCACAAGTGATGATAATTAGGATTATGATGAACAAGATTGTGAGATTGATTTGGAAGGAGAACTCATATATGCTCTGAGTGAGCTCAAGAATTATAAGAAAGAAAACCAAAAATTAATGATGCAGCTGCAACAAGAAAGAGTTTTAAAAGACAAATCTCTTATAGATCTTGAAGATGCTAGAGACCTGATTGTAGACTTGAAGAATCAAGCAAGTGAATCAGATAAATTGATTGTCAGTTTGAAATCAGAAATTGAAGAACCTAAGAGGATAGCTGATGTCTCAATATCTAACCTTGAAGTTGCAAGGATTGAGAATCTAAAACTAGAGAGTGATATTATCAATCTAAGAAAAGAATATGATGGTCTCAAAGCTTTATCTAAGAAGTATATGGAGTTTGAAGAAAGCACAAGCAAGCTACATAAGATGCTTGGTAAACAAAAACTATATGGAGACACCACTGGACTTGGTTTTGAAGAAGGAGAATGTTCAAAAGCTAGAGAGACTCCCAAAAAGAAGATTGTTTTGAATGCTGCCACTGAAAACAAAATACATAATCAAAGAAGAAGAAATGCTCATGTTAGACAAGCATACATCTATAGGTATAACTATTCTTTTAATGGTTATTGTTATACTTGTAATCAATTTGGGCACAAATCAGTTAATTGTAGAAGGAACACTGATATTATTTGTTACAAGTGCAATAATGTTTGACATATTCAAAGGAACTGCAAAATGAATAGAATGAATGAATCTACATGGAAGCATAACATAATTGCTCAGGAGATGTCAAAAAGGTACTATCAGTCATTTGGTTATGATTACAACATAATTTGTTATAATTGCAACTCTCTTGGTCATAAAGCTCATAGTTGCAGGAAAGCTCCACCTGATTTGAAAAAGTTGAAATGGAAAGAGGGAGAAAAGGTTTGGAGAAAGAAAGCACCTGTAAAAGTGTGGAAGCAAAAACAGAGTCATGAGAAGGTAAATCCCAAACTTGTGCATCTAGCACAAGTTACATCATCAGTTGCATAACATAACAGATAGCATGATGTGAGGGGGAGTTGTTCTTGTTCTATCTTTTATCCCCAAGAAGTTACAGGAGGAGATCAATTGATCTTGTCTGTCATGCTTGCCTGATGTTGTGTATGTCAGTGACATGTTTCGTGGTTCAAAATGCATATAAGGAGTTCAAAAGTTCTCAGCACAAACAGTTTGATAGTGTTGAGAGTTTTGGTTTATAAATGGTCCTATTCATATTTTGTTCATAGCATGTTGTTACTGACAATGGTTGAGTTGTTATGATGTTGCAGTCCAATGGGATCTTGTTATTGAAAAGTATTGGTTATCATGGCAAAGAGCTTTAGTTGTTTCAAAGAGCTCTTATCAGATATTTGTCTGTGTTGGCTAAATGAAAGAAGTCAATTCATAACACTTTTCTCTGCATTTGGTTTTGCAAAGTGTTGTTTTAGGAAAAGCTTGATGGTGAAGGTTGTGCAATCTTGATAGGCTGATTTGTATAATGGATCTTGGATATTCTCAAGAAGTTCTCTTCAAATGTTATCATGTGTTCGTTGATTGAAGATTGAAGTATGTTTAAGATGTGGTGATATATATATCAGATTTGACAGTGTGTTGTAAAAAGATGTGCAGAAACAGTAGGATGGTCTTCATTCTTTTTTCAAAAGGGGTGTGCAAAAATAGATTGGTTGCAGAATAATAGTTCATTGACAAGGACATCTCTTGTGTGATATTCATCATGGATTGTGATTCATACTGATTGGTGAAAAGTGTAGTCATTGCATGAAATTCAAGTTCATATCAATGAAGTCAATTTGATGGTCATATCTACTACCTTGTTGAGATATGTTTTTATGGCATATGTTTTGCATAAGTTTTGAAGCTTTTAGGTGATTTAGAGATAGTGTTTCACTTGTTTCATTGATGATCTTCCTCACTAATATGTTTCGGACAGAGTTCTTCAAGCTATGACATTGATGACATTGATGGTGATACCCTGCATTTCATCAGAGGAAGTTAAAGGTATGTTTTGAATCAGCAATAGCAAATGGTAATGTTCAAAAAGGTTTGTCATATGTTGGCTTCAGGATTGTTATCATCATAAATCATTACTTGTTGAAAGGTTAACAGGAGTTTATGCCTTCAAAGTGTTCATAATTCAATATGCTTATAATGGTTATGATCATGCTATAACATCTTTAAGTGGAGTTGTTCTTAGGGGGAGTTAATCAGAGGATTGAGTTGTCACTATCTTGGGAGATTTGAAAAGAGATATGTTTTCTTCATGCTCATATTGGTATTTCTTGTCCTGACTAATTCAGGAAGTGGATAAGTGCTGAGTTGAGTTGAGTTATGTTGATTAGTCTTGTCAGTGTTTACCGATGGTATTTATGAGCAGTGTTTTGTTTGTGAACTTTAACACATGGGAGATCTTGGAGATTTGTTATTTCAAGTCAAAAAGTGTTGGTTCAGGAGTTTGTTAAAGGAAGTAATCATTGATGTTAGTGTTTCATCTTCATCTACAAATTTGTGTTGTGATTAGAAGTGGTATAGTGTAGTCTATGGGCAGCTTGTAACAGTGGTTTGGTTCTTGGTTTGATATGCCTTACATGATTGTTTGATGTCTTATTGCTCTAAAGTTTTTATACAGATGAACATGGAAAGAGCTTAGAGCTCTCAGGATAAGTTTTGGATAGCAAATTGCAAAAATAATCAGTGCCTTAAGTGGTATTTCAATTCTTGGTTGGTATGAAGGATGATAAGGGGGAGATAATAGTCTTTGTCATCAGATGTCAAAAAGGGGGAGAAAGAAAAAGAGTATAAGGTGGTTTTGCCATCAATGACAAAGGGGGAGATTGATAGTGACAGGTTGTCATTGATGTCAAAAGTGTAGTCAGTTGATAATGTAAGTTGTTGCAGGACATCAGGAGGATATAGTTGTTCATTGCTTGGTAAGTTCACAAAGATGTGGAGTTGGTTTGGTTCTATTATGTTTTGCTTTGAAGGAGCTCAGCTGATTAAGTCATAATAACTGGCAGGAAGTTTCAAGTGTTCATAATGTTCTTCATGGTTAAAGTGACGGTTAAAGTGACATGGTTTTCAGATATGTGCAGCAGATGATAGGTTTAACATTTTTCAAAGATTGAAAAATTCTTAAGGGACATTATTAAACCTTATCATCCTTTTATTTTCCTACACCTCTCTCCTTGTCATTTAATACATGCATTTTTGTTTTAAATAAAGTTTGACCCCTTCACCCCAAAAATAAAATAATAAAGTCTTCTATTTTAAAGAATTAGTGAGTGGGCAGATTTATATGATTTAGTCTACAAAGTTTAAATATTCTTAAAAAAGGGGGCAGATTTTGTTTAAGCTTTTTAAAAGTTTTTTATAAACTTTAAAAGCTTATTATTAGTCTTACCCGTGGCTTTCTTAAAGGAGGGAATTATTTTTTTTTTTTTAAAGAAAGGGGGCATCTTTTAATAAAAGATTTCTAAGACTATTTTTAGTCTTTTTAAAAGGAAGATTTTAAGGAGCTTATTACGGTTTTTTTTAAATTCATAAACTTTGTTTTAAAATTGGTGGGTCCTCTATATGTCATTTATTTATGACATTAAATAAAGTGGTATTTAATATTTTCAAGGAGACATTTTTGGAGATCAAAGGCAGATTTTTTTGTGTGAGATATTTTTGGAATTTTAAGATGAAAGATTTATTTCTTTTTCTCTTGTGACATGGAAGCTAAAAAGTTGGAACTTTAATAGGGTGGAAGTTTTTTTATGTGTCTTTTATTAAAAAGGAATGTATGGGGATTTTTTGTAGAAGAATTTTGGTGGTGAAAGTTTGAAGAAAGTTTTTATTATTTGCAGAGGGAAATTGAAAAGTTTTTTTTATGTAGAGATAAATATGAAGAGTTATATTCTTGAGGAGAATGATTTGTTTTATGCAGTGAAGTTGAATGGATTTGAAGATCAAAGACATGGAAGCAATTTTTAAAGAAAAAATCCAAAGAGAAATTGAATTCATTGAAGATATTTTTTTTGGTGAAATTATGAGGTCAAATTGATGAAGTTTGTTTGATTGATTTTATTTTCTTTGCACATGAAGATGAAAATGTTTTTGCAGATTGGAGTTTGCAGAGTATTTTGTAAAGAAAGAAAAAAATATGAAGGGTCATTTGGGAACAAAGATTTTCAGATTGAAAAAGAAGATATTCTTGCAGGGAGAAGTGAAATTCCAAGAAGTCCTATTGATTATAATTTTATTGTAGGATGTAATTGTTTATGCAAGAAGAAGAAAATGAATAGTCATGGGCATGAAAAAAAAATTAATTTCTTCTCAGATGAAAAATGATTGTGTAGAATATGAAAGGTTATTCAATTTGTATAAAATTGTTTTTCAGGTGCATTAATGACAGGGTTTTTGGGAGACAGAGATGATATACACAGATGACTGAATACATATAGTGGGCGTCGAGGTTACGCAGATTAATGATGAAAATAATTTGATGATACAGATGACAAATTTGTAGAGTAGAAGAAATATTGAATCAAGCTTTGATTGCAGTGATTGATGAAAGATTGACAGAGAAAATTATTTATAGAGATTTGTATATGGAGCTTGTTTGCAGAAGTATGTAAAAGAAAATGGTCTTGATTTGAAAATCAAATAGGAGGAATAAGGTTGTATACAATGGTGCAAATCTAATTGAATGGCAATCATGTCTTGCACACAAAGTTTGATGTTTTTGTTAATAGTGATTTAGTTTGCCAGTGAGGCACAGTATGCTAGTGAGGCTTCTTGTGGTCAGTGAGACCTTCATATGCCAGTGAGGTTTGTGGTCAGTGAGACCTTTCAAATGTCAGTGAGACATAATATTCAGCCAGTGAGGCTTTGTAAGAAGTTTTAAAGTTAAGCCAGTGAGGCACTTCATGAGTGGTTTTTCTACCCCAAGAGGGTTTTCCACTCCAGAAATTTCTGTGTTATAATTTATCTCTATGTGTGCATATTTGTGTTTTATTTATAAGTTTTTGATTCACATCTTTCACTATCAGTCTTGTGCATATGAGCTCAATAGATCATTAATGTCTTTCTTTCTACTTGTCTTGTAAAGTTTGCAAAAAGTTAAGTATTTACATAACACTAATTCACCCCCCCTCTCAGTGTTGTCCTTGACTCCTACAAGAAGTTGGAGAGTAAGGCTTTGAAATGTATCTTCATCGGGTATAGTTATGGTGTTAAATGATACAAGATTTGGGACCCTATTACGCAAAAGGTAATGTATAGTAGAAGTTTTATTCAACAAGGACAAAGTGAATAGAAAGATGTGATTCAACTCCCTTCTACACCTGAGAATGTTGAATTGAGACCCCTAGATAGACACAAAGTTGAGGAGAGCTCATCTAGCTCTGAATCTTCAGGAGAGGAGGAAGAACCTCCAACTTAACTTGTTCGAAGGTCTATAAGGCATAGACAACCACTTGAAATGTATTCAAATGATGACTGGAGATGTAATTTTTTAATGATAACATAGATGAACCTAGATCTATAGAAGAGACATTAGGTATGAATGATGCAGAGTCTTAGAAGATTACTATGGATGAAGAAATGATAGCTTTGAAAAAGAATGATATATGGGACCCAATGCCATTTCCTGAAGAATGAAAACCTATTCATTACAAATGGGTGTTCAAGAAAAAGATTAGTTTAGATGGAGGTATTGAGAAGTACAAAGCATGGTTGGCTACAAAATGTTATTCTTAAGTTCAGGGTGTTAATTACAATGAGATATTTTATCCTGTTGTAAAAATGATGTCCATTAGATTATTTCTTTCTATTGTTGTTGCTTATGATCTAGAGGTTTAAAAAATGGATGGAAAACAACATTCCTTCATGGCAATTTGTAGGAAGATATTTATATGACACAACCAGAGCACTACATGGTGAAAGGTAAAAGTAATTCGGTTTGTAAATTGGAGAAATCTTTGTATGGCCTAAAAAAAAGTCCTAGGACATGGTACCAGAAATTTGATACATATATGTTGAGTTTGGGATTTGAGCATTCTAAATTTGATCACTCTATTATTATAAATCTAATAGTGATCGTTTCCTATTTATTGCATTATATGTTGATGATAAGTTATTTATTGGTAAAGGGAAATGAACTCTTTCAGAACTAAACTCTTAACTTGTAGCTAAATTTGAAATGAAAGATCTTGGTGTAGCTAAACACATTATTGGAATGGAAATAAGAAGAGATAGAGTGATTCATAGAAAACTATGGCTTAGCTAGAGTCAATATGTCAATTCAATTTTACAAAGGTTTAACATGTAGGATTGTAGATCATTATGTGTTTATTTTATAGTTGAAACAAATTTATCTTCTTCATAATGTCCAACATCCCCATCAAAGATGGAATACATGAGTAGAGTGTCTTACAAGAGTGCCTTACTAGAGTGCAGTTGGAAGTTTTATGTATGCTATGGTCTATACTAGACTAGACATTGCCCAAGTAGTCGAAGTTCTTTCCAAATATATGTCTAATCTTGGTAGAGTTCATTGGGATGTAGTTAAAAGAGTCTTCATATATTTGTGGGGTACCTCAAATTATTCCTTGTGTTATCATGGTAATTTGATAGGAGACATGCATTCCATTGATATTTATGGTTATGTGGATTTAGACTGGGTAGGTGATGTTGATAGTAGACTATCCACCTGGTACATATGTGTTTACTTTATTTTGTGGTACAATTAATTGGATGAGTAAGTGATAGGATATGGTTGCTTTTTCTACTACTGAAGATAAGTATATGGAAGCTAATCATGCTTGTAAAGAAGCTATTTGGCTTAAGAGACTGCATTCAAATATTAGAATAAAGCAAGGTGCAATGATAGTTTATTGTGATAGAGTGTGATCTGCCTAGCTAAGAACCCAACATTTCATGCCAAGACTAAGCGAATTGATACACAATATTATTTTATTATAGATATGGTCGAGGATGGTAGGTGAAGTTAGTTAAGTTAGAGACTTTGATGAATATTGTAGATTCATTAACTAAGCTTGTGAGCATAGAAAAGTTCAGATGGTGTTCAGAATCTATGGGCCTCTCATCCCCTAGCAATTAAATCATTGTGTTGATACTCCCTTTGCTCTTGTAAGGTGTTTGACAAGTTGGATAATGTTAAGAAAGGTGTCTCAACCTTGCAACTACAAAAGGTTTCTATTCTTCCCAATTTTGCTCTTTCAAATACCCTTTATATTGAAGAATGGTTTAGAACTTTCAAAGTTTCCAAAGGGGATAAAAGTGGTAGGGATTACTATTTTTAGTAACTCTACATTGTAGTACAAATGGAACTGAAAGGTTTATAACTTCCAAGTAAACATCTCAGGTGAGTTTTGACTCAGGATCATACTTGGACTGCAAGATATTAAAGTTTTCATTTTTTAAACTCCTAGAAAAGTTTCAAACTTAGATTTGAGGAAATTAGAATTCCCTAAATTCCCTATAATTTGTCATAACTAGAGAAGTAGATTATATTGTGAGAGATCTCTTCAGATTCTTTCTGACTCATCAAATGGTTTGTCAATTGGACACTTGAATCAAAAGTTATCACCTCCAGAAGTTGGACCTCCCATTTTGGGAAATGTGAAAACGTGTTGGACACATAAAAGAGTTGTAAAGGGGAGAGTTACACATGGTGTGTGCTTTGATATGTACCAAGGAATATTTTATTAGAGCTAATTTGGGTGCCACTTTTGGGTGGTTTTGGCTCATGGTTTTGTAATTACCATTGACGGTTTACTATATTGTATCTCCTATTTATTAGGAGCTTGATATGGAGGTTCTATTTAAGAGTTTTATAGATGTTGAGTTGCCTCTAGATCTCTGGTTGGTTATACTCGTGTGAAAGCTTTATTTCCAATTATATTGTAATCTTCTTGATTCTTGAATAATATATTGGGCAGCTTTCAAGTGTGAGGTTTTTCTCTCAAAATGGTTTCCCCACATAACTATTGTGTTGTGGTATGATTGCTATTTGTGTTTATTTCTATAACTATTGTAAAGATATAAAAATTTCTACATATCACTTCCCTCAATATTAGTGTAGGAATTTGTTCCTCTACCTTAGCATCCTTACAATTCTAACAACAAATGGAAGGTCCTAGGTTTGAGTCTTAGTTGGTCCATATGAGTTGTAAATAAATAATTGCTATCAAAGATAGGCTAGGAGCCCCAAGCACCTATAGTGTGTCTTAAGGAGGATGTTATAAATAAGCCACACCTAGACTAACCATGGATTGTCCACAAATGGGTTAGTAGCTCAATTGGTAGAGCACTCCAACACTAAATGGAAGCTCCTAGGTTTGATTCCTAGCTGGTCCATATGAGTTTTAGCTCAACAATTAGCATGTATGAGTTACCAATGGACTTAAGCTCCTAGGAACACTTTCAAAACCAATGATTAGCCTTCGAATAGAGAATACCAAGAGGATGAATCACTTGATTATGGTTAAAAAATGGAATTATGATATTATGGTACCATGATAGAAAAAGTACATGAGGTAAATTTCTTATATAGGCAAGGTTGGGAGGTATGACTACATATGATGATGACAAGTGAATAATATTACATGAGATATAAAGAGATAACTATCCTAAGTGTGCCCTAAGTAAACTTAACTATACTAGTCTTAAAAGGACCTAATAAGAAACTAGTTGGGTAATATACCATGTTCACACTAACACATGTTGTCCTCCCATCTAGGGAAAATCAAGATCTAAGAGTTTAACATGTGTTCCTAGAATAATAAGAAAGATAAGAATATGATATGAAATTTGGCAAACCATGGTGAGTGGTAAATAGGCCAAGGTTAGGCTCAAGTGGCCCTAGAAACATGCTATTGGAGTGAAGTCCAAAATAAGTCAAAACACAACATGAAATTGCAAGGTTAAGCAATTCTCAATGTTACATTTTTCTTCTAGTTAATTGGGCTAATGACATTAGGTGATAAGCTACGCTAAAATATAGAAATGAAATATTGAAAGTAAATAAGAATGCAAAGGATATCTAAAATGATACTATAAAGGATGAAACATTCTTTGAGTGGAAGAATGATGCTCCCAAATCAAGAATATGCAAAACCATAGCATTAGGTTCCACAACCCTACAAGATCACCATGTTACAAAATAAATAATCCTAGATGACTAAAATGTGATAGTAAATAAAATTGATGCAATAAATAGAGGAATTACAAAATAGAGAGAAGAATGATATGAAGAGAAAATGAATTACTAAGAAATAAGGGTGAATATATTCTCCTTTTGTTTGTGCTTATTAATTAAGAGGAAAAATTAGGAAGGAAATTTCACCATGTTTGGACTTAGAAGAAAGTTTCTAAAAATTCCTTTTTTAGGGTTAGTTCATGCAATAACACCAATGTGAAGGGCATATTAGAAGAAAGAGGTAGAACTAGGATTCCAATACAAAAACAAACATGAAAACTAGATTTTAAGCCCAAGTTATGGATCTTTACATGAAAGATGCACTTCAAAAAGTTTGAGAAATTAATATAAATAGTATATAAAAATTACTATTCATTTGAATTTAACTAATTCAGAAAATTTTGTGCACCTCGAGCACTTGGGAGAGTCAAATTGCATGAAAATTAGATTTCCAACCATTGAGACTGGACACATTAAGGTTTTGCATTGAGTAGGGTCTTGCCACACATGAGGTAAGGGAAAATTTTGAATTTTAATGCACTTTTTCTCACTTTTCATGTCTTATGGGACCCACATGTAGCACTAGAATCCCCTTGGATTCTAGGGATGATTTAGTGCCTCTTAGACACACTAATGTACATAAATCCACTAGCATCTAAAAGGTGTACTAGCATCTAGAGGTGCTAGTGTCCTTAGAGACTTCATTTTTTATTTATTTTGAGGTTTGAAACTTGATGTTTATGTAGTACTAATATAATATTATTTTCATGATTCTAGTATTCTCCAACAATTCAAGAGCACACAAGAGGCTAGATATTTGCATTATAGTGAGGTTATCTGATTGCATTAACAATGCAAGATGTTGTACTCTGGTGCAGGAGCACCTACCTGACAGCTGGCCTCCATGAGGCAGTTAGTTTGTTTTGAGTCTTGTTAATGTTTCCAAGAAGGTCTGATAAGACCAATGCATGTAATAAGGTCATGTTGACCATGCTTTACTATTTTTAGCTAGTTTGTTAAGACAGCTGTTATGCTGTAGGTCCGGTTGGATCTCCCAGCCACCTGGAGAGATTTCCCAGCCGCTTGGAGTTGGGTCAGTAGTACTCGCAAGATATCCTATTTATGCATGAGGATCAGTTGGTTTTAGAGGTAGTATTGCATTGAGTAGAGGAGTTAGATTGCAGAGAGAGACTGAATAGTGTATTTGCATCTTTTGAAATCAATAAAGATCCTGTTTGTGTTCATTTTCTGTTTGATCTCCATTGTATAATCGATCTGCTGTTTTGGTGGTTTCATGGATTCGCTGATCTATTCCACCGGTTGATTCGTCGAATCGGTGGAATGGCTATGTACAGTAGGTTAGGGTTTAGGTTGCATTTTGTGTTTGTTTGCATGTCTGTTTGCAGGATCGCAGTCGAAAGGTGTTGAGGACCATAGCATGGGTATGTGCTAGGTCGTGCTGGTTGTTAGAGTCTGGAAAGTTGTCCAGGAAGTAGATCGGGTCATCCCAGGAGGTTCGGGGGATTGGAAATTCGCTAAGGTTGGAAAATCCATCGCAACGGCATCATCAGGATATTTCTGTGTATATCCTGCAGTTACTTCGGGTGACATCCGAGTAAGTGGAGATGAGCATGATGCAGTCGATTGCATAAAGTGAATGTGTATTGGGGTGATCATCATCAGGTGTTGCCAAGGAGGAGCGCATCGGCATAAGGTAGAAGATCAGGTTGATAAAACCATCACGGGCCGATAATGTTAAGTTTGGCCGACAGCAGGATATTGAAGGAATTGCATGTGACATCATCGTCATCAGGATATCGGGGCAGCAGGATATTGAAGGAACTGCATGTGACGTCATCGTCATCAGGATAATCATCATCAAGATATCGGGGTGACGTAAGCATCGAAGGAAGGGTGCATGAGGTAGTCATCATCAGGATATATGGAGGGAACCGGATGTTCTATATCCTGCTGATGAACATGATGTTGAACATCATGATGCTGAAGATAGAGGTTGGCGGTAAGATGAACAGTGAACGTCAGGAGGATGTTCGCGCTTGCCGAATGTGATGATGCTACCGATAGCCGAATATGATGATGCTGCTGACAGCTGAAGGGTCGAAGGTTTGTCTGCAGGAGGATATCGGTCGGCAGAGTAAATATGATGATGCTGACAGTGTTAAGGAAAACATGATGATGATGATGAAGGGTTGCGGACATCCATGCTGTATGTCAAGGTTATAGTGTGGATGCCTCTGCATCATAGTGGTATCAGAGCTCAGCAAAAGGTCTGGGCTGTTGTGTGTTGATTCTGTCACCGAAAGGGCAGAAGTAGAGTTGATTCTGTCACTGAAAGGACAGAGGTAGAGGAGTGAGAGGTTGACAAAATGCCTCCGAAAGGTAGTGGTACTGCAAGGGAATTGCAGGAGATGAAGGAAAAACATGCCAGAGAGATGAGGAAGATGAAGGAGCTTGCTGAAGCACTTCAAGCCAGGCTTGTAGCCCTGGAAAAGAACAAAAAGAGGGAAGTGGAAGACAGTGAGTCTGAAGAAGATGAAGATGCTGTTGAAGAGTATGAAGAGGTAGCTAAAGATCTAGATGCTGAAGACCAGAGATTTGCAAAACTATTAAAAGCAATGCAGAGTGATAAACCTAAGGTAAAGGTTGATGTTTCCAAGTATAATGGAAGTTTGAATGAAGATGAGTTGCTGGATTGGATTGCTGCACTTGATAATCACTTTGAATGTGAAGATGTTGCTGAGGATCAGAAGGTAAAGATTGCAAAGACCAAGTTAGGAGGTCATGCTTTGGTATGGTGGGATTATGTACAATCCGAGAGAAGGAAACAAGGGAAGTCAAAGATCACTTCATGGGATAAGATGGTAGCAAGGATAAAAGGTAAATTCTTGCCTAGGGATTATGAAATTCAGATGTTTAAGAAGCTGCAATTTTTAAGGCAGAAGGAAAGGGATGTGAAGGCATATACTGAGGAGTTTTATAAGTTGAGTATGAGATCTGGTCATCATGAGAATGAGGTAGAAAAGGTGGCTAGGTACTTGGCTGGTTTGAGATTGAACATACAGGATGAGTTAGTTTTAGCTAACCCTAAGAATGTGGAGGATTGTTATCAAATGACAATCAGGATTGAAGAAAAGATGAATAGGGGACAAGATAAGTCCATGAGAGGAAGAGGCAGCAACATGAGGGGAAGAGGAGCAGCCCCTACAACAAGGCAAACCAATGAGGGTCAAGAAGACACTGGTAAAGGACAGGGACAGTCTGATTTCAGAGGTGGATGGAAAGGTAATAGAGGAAGATTTGGAGGTGGTAGAGGTTCTACTACATTTTCAGGAAAGTGTTACACCTGTGGTGAGTTTGGTCATCCATTTTTCAAATGTCCAGAAAGCAAAGGTTCATCATCCAGAAATGATAGAACGAGTGATAAGAGAGTACAACTTGTGCAAGAAGAGAAAGTAGAGCAAAGTGTGCAGAGTTCAAACACTTATCAAGGAGATAGAGTTCCTGAATATTATGGATATCCTGAGGAGGGAGAACCATTGATGCTAAGGAGAATTAGTTTGCAGGCATCAAAGGATATGATGCAAAGAAGAGCTCTTTTCAAGACCACATGCAAGAGCAAAGGTAAGGTATGTAAGGTTGTCATTGATACTGGTTCAACAGACAACATGGTATCTCAGGAAATGGTGGATAAACTAAATTTGGAAAGGATTCCACACCATCACCCTTACAAGGCATCTTGGGTGAGTGATAGTCAATCACTTTTTGTCTATGAATAGGCATATGTGGATTTTCAGATTGGAGCATATCAGGATAGAGTTTTGTGTGACATTTTGCCCATGGAATGTTGTCACCTACTGTTGGGTAGACCATGGCAATTTGATAGGAGGGTACTGTATGATGGGTATGCTAATACCTACACCATCAAGAAAGATGGGAAAACTATTATGTTGATGCCATTACAGGAAGCAACTGTAGTACAGAAGGCAGCCAAAATCATTTTAGTGGGAAAGAAGGAATTTGTGCAGATGCCTATAGGAGCAGGCATAAAGGTAGTTGAAAACACTACAGGGAAAGGAGTTGTTAAGGACAACAGGTTGAAGACAGTTTCAGTTTTGACTGACAGAGGTCAGCAGCAGGTGCAGAAACAGGTTTGCAAACAGCAACCAGTTGAGAGGAATGACAAGGATGTTGTCATAGTTGGGACTATTGTTTGTCCTATAAAGGTTGAAAGAAAGACAGAGTTGAACATTGCAGAAGTTCAAGAGGCAGTTCAGACAGAGGTTCTAGTCAGACAACCTGACAAACACAAGGTATGTGAGAGAAGGGCCTACATTGACAGGCATGAGGATTTACTTGCAACAAGGCAAGTTATAGTTTAGAAGTCTAGGAGAAGCCAAGAGACAGCAGAGGACAAAGCTGGAACAGGTCAGAACACTGACATGACAAAGTGTAAAGGTGGAGGACTTCCACATACTAAACTCATGGGACATGAGTTTTTTTCTGTTGGGGAGTATGGTGCAGGAGCACCTACCTGACAGCTGGCCTCCATGAGGCAGTTAGTTTGTTTTGAGTCTTGTTAATGTTTCCAAGAAGGTCTGATAAGACTAATGCATGTAATAAGGTCATGTTGACCATGCTTTACTATTTTTAGCTAGTTTGTTAAGACAGCTATTATGCTGTAGGTCCAGTTGGATCTCCCAGCCGCCTGGAGAGATTTCCCAGCCGCTTGGAGTTGGGTTAGTAGTACTTGCAAGAGATCCTATTTATGCATGAGGATCGGTTGGTTTTAGAGGTAGTATTGCATTGAGCAGAGGAGTTAGATTGTAGAGAGAGACTGAATAGTGTATTTGCATCTTTTGAAATCAATAAAGATCCTGTTTGTGTTCATTTTCTGTTTGATCTCCATTGTATAATCGATCTACTGTTTTGGTGGTTTCATGGATTCGCTGATCCATTCCACCGGTTGATTCGTCGAATCGATGGAATGGCTATGTACAGTAGGTTAGGGTTTAGGTTGCATTTTGTGTTTGTTTGCATGTCTGTTTGCAGGATCGCAGTCGAAAGGTGTTGAGGACCCTAGCATGGGTATGTGCTAGGTCGTGCTGGTTGTTAGAGTCTGGAAAGTTGTCCAGGAAGTAGATCGGGTCATCCCAGGAGGTTCGGCGGATTGGAAATTTGCTAAGGTTGGAAAATCCATCGCAACGGCATCATCAGGATATTTCTGTGTATATCCTGCAGTTACTTCGGGTGACATCCGAGTAAGTGGAGATGAGCATGATGCAGTCGATTGCATAAAGTGAATGTGTATTGGGGTGATCATCATCAGGTGTTGCTGAGGAGGAGCGCATCGGCATAAGGTAGAAGATCGGGTTGATAAAACCATCGCGGGCTGATAATGTTAAGTTTGGCTGATAGTAGGATATTGAAGGAACTGCATGTGACGTCATCGTCATCAGGATAATCGTCATCAGGATATCGGGGCAGCAGGATATTGAAGGAACTACATGTGAAGTCATCGTCATCAGGATAATCGTCATCAGGATATCGGGGTGACGTAAGCATCGAAGGAAGGGTGCATGAGGTAGTCATCATCTGGATATATGGAGGGAACCGGATGTTCTATATCCTGCTAATGAACATGATGTTGAACATCATGATGCTGAAGATAGAGGTTGGCGGTAAGATGAACAGTGAACGTCAGGAGGATGTTCGCGCTTGCCGAATGTGATGATGCTGCTGATAGCCGAATATGATGATGCTGCTGACAGCCGAAGGGTCGAAGGTTTGTCTGCAGGAGGATATCGGTCAGCAGAGTAAATATGATGATGCTGATAGTGTTAAGGAAAACATGATGATGATGATGAAGGGTTGCGGACATCCATGCTACTAGCATCTAAAAGGTGTACTAGCATCTAGAGGTGCTAGTGTCCTTAGAGACTTCATTTTTTATTTATTTTGAGGTTTGAAACTTGATGTTTATGTAGTACTAATATAATATTATTTTCATGATTCTAGTATTCTCCAACAATTCAAGAGCACACAAGAGGCTAGATATTTGCATTATAGTGAGGTCATCTGATTGCATTAACAATGCAAGATGTTGTACTCTTATAGAGAGTGGGTGTATACTAGGTATACAACATGTTGAAGATGTGATTTCATGATCACATGATCATTGCATTGATTGAGATGTGGGATACAAAAACATCTTTCTTCCATCTTTTGATAAAAGAGATGATGCTAACACTTGAGATGTGTACCAATTATTGAGAGTTCATGCTTAAGGCGACATTGTAGTGATCCTGAAGTACTAATTCTCACCTACATGCAAGAGGGGTAGAGATATGTGATTGATTGGATCATGGCAAGTGACATTACACTTCACATCCACCTATAGTGGTTGGAATAGGGAGGAGTTGTGATCTCTTTGGTTTGTCACATGCTTATTGGAACCATCACCCTATGCATTACACCAAGTGGGTGAGACACACACATTCATGGTGGTATCATTCATGCCATCAAGGTGAAGGAGCAACACAAGACAATGTTTGCATAAGGATGGAGCATGTTCATGCACTTATATTATTACCTAGGGCATGCATGACAAGGGATATAGTTTAATGACATATATGCTCTTATAGATGTGGGAATTCAAGAATATCATGTGCATGGGGTTGGTGGGCTCCCCCATATTTATCATATTGGCCACACCACAAGAACACAAATATGCTTTGAGGAGGTCATTGTAGTTTGGTGATCCTCTATACTTGTGGAAGACATTTGATAGACTTTAGAGCATAGGCATTATATAGAGACCTTATCAAGAGATGCAGGCATGGGAAAGCTTGTCTCATCAAAGAGAATAGATGTAGACAAACTAATTGTTTGTCAATCACCTTGATCACATCATCATGCAATTTTAATACAAGCATGTAATGTGACAGCTTAAATAGGTCTAGGGTATCCCTATGTCTATACCAACTTATGTATTCTCTCACCATAGTGCTATTAGGCTAGAGGATCAGTGCTATCTAAAAATAGAAGATGTCACTCTAAGTGACTTTGATGATGATAATTAGGATGCAAATCATGTGTCTGATGCTAATGACGAAGGGGTTACACAATGTTTATAGCATGTTGGACCACATATAGGCTAGGTCTAATTTTTTGACCAAATGCATCAGTTAGAGATCAAAGATTGGTAGCAAAGTAGGGGTAGGATGACAAGAGTGGAGATGAGTTCTATAGTGTGGAGAATGGAGATGAGGAGGAGGAGGTCGTGATAGTATAGGCAATGGGACAGTGAAAATGGAGGGATGAGGGATCAATCATTTCAAAGAAAAGTTCTAGAGCCTGACCTCAAGTGGCTTAGGTACCACCATTAGCCAATGGTGTCTATAGATAGATAGAGTGTGGGTAGTTGACCAGTGTTATTGTTGCAACAATTCCCCTAGTACCATTGACACTTCTGAATGCTACACTAATGGGAACACTGAGCACGTCACCTCCTTTATAGGTGGCAACTATAGATCTTGATTAGTTGATCATATATGTAGTTGAGACTTTTGATTTCTATAGTTTTATTTTAGTATAATACTAGACATTGATTTAATTTATATTTATATGATGAGAGAACTAATGCTATTTTTGTTTCATTTTTATATAGTGTGCACATGGCAGTGGATTGACTTCATTGGCTGAGTCATTATAGAGATGGTTCCCACTATGCAGCTTGAGCAAGCTATGTAGGCTAGTTACAAGCCTTAGCAGATTGTTGGGTGACACATGGATGTTTTTGAGCCCATGCCATAAATGGAAACTACATATGAGGAGGTTTTGGTTCACCTAGACCAATCCACTACTGAGGTTGTGTTTGTGACTATGGAGTGAGACTAGGCAACCACACAAGTTACAGTGCTCACTATAGAGAATGATTGGGTCATGATGAGGCAAAGCATAGAGACTACGTGTGATGCTCTACAAAGCCAATTGGATTGTACTAGGGATAACCTATAGAGGGTTAAGATGGAACCAATTAAATATCCAAACCTTCCCAGGGTCTAGGCCTTGATGGTAGGGGAAGATAGATTTTGAAATGAGGTAGCACTACTACAATAGATTGATCTATGACTCACGATTGAGGAAACAAAGTTTTGACACATGGTGAGGGTTCTAGAGGCATGGAGTGGGTCTCATACCCATTCATGATCTATAGACTCATTTTGAGAACCTTCCATACAATAGTCGCAACTAGGACTAGAGGGCTCAGATAGTCATGCCATCAGAGGCTGATGCAAATATATGTATATATTTTTTATGCACCATATTTTTGATACAAAGTTGATATTTGTATATGATGTATCAAGACATTAACTATACATATATATGATATTTTGATATTTTGATTGATATGTTTGTGTTGTGAATTTTTATCTGTTTTCAAACATATAATGGATGACTTATATAATTATCATGCATATATGCTTAATTAAATGCAATTAAGATCTAATTAAATAGCTTATTAAAATTATTTAATAAAATTCTATAATGATTTAATCAAACAAAGGACAATGAATTTTCTTAATTAAATTCCATAAATATCTAATTAATTATTGGAAATGACAATTTTCTAAAAAATACTATAAAAGATCTAATTAAACAATTAAATGGATTAATTAGTCATTTACATGGTTAACTAATGTGCATGGTAAAGAAAGTAGAGTAATTTATATTTATAAATGAAAACTACAACTAATGTTCAGGATAACAAGAATTATGTCAATAATGGAGACAACAAGCATAAAGATGAATGCAAAGTATTTAAAGCACTAAACAAACTGACACATTATGTTTTAAAACTAGAAAATTTCATATTCAAATAGAATACATAATTTTAATAGAAATCATAGCACTTGATGGTTGTGCTAATAATAAAATGACATAAGATAAGAAACACTAAACTCATTAGAATAAATTTCCTATTCAAATGCCACATAAAAAAGGATAAACTTAGCTATGAAAATGATGTAAGTGTATAGAATTAATGGGTTGTTTTAGAGGTTTACCATCCAATATTGAGAGGCCATATGCTCTTGATCCATATGCTAAGGTGACAATGTAAGGACCCATCCAGTTTATACTAAACTTGCCTTTAACACTAGTAGGGGGATTCATATTGGGTCGATTCTCATACAACACCAAGTCACCTACTTAGAATGAGGGATGTAGAACTCATTGATAATAGTTGTAAAGCTTGGAGATGTTTGAGAGAATTAAATTGCTATTTGTCAAGCATCTCAAGATATTAAATTCGTTGATCATGAAAAATATTGTCATCAATGAGGCATTGGAGGGGACCTGCAAAGAAGGAATTTCCAACTCTAAGGGTACTATGGCATCAA
This sequence comes from Cunninghamia lanceolata, assembly GCA_027924645.1. NCBI lineage: Eukaryota > Viridiplantae > Streptophyta > Pinopsida > Cupressales > Cupressaceae > Cunninghamia > Cunninghamia lanceolata. Next base: position 1,083,870 of record BSBN01000111.1, read on the forward strand.
CACCATAGACGAGATTGTATGAGGTATTTCTAGTAGCCATAGAAAGACTCATGCAATAGGCCCATAATGCATAGGAAAGTGGAGTGTTCCAATCTTTACCATGTTTATTAATGGGTTTTTCAAGACTTTGTTATCTAGTTTTTTAGAAGCTTCTACTTGCTCAATAGATTGGGGAAATTATCTCATAAAGAAGTGTGGTTGAATGCATAATTTCTCCAAGAATTGATTCATTTCCTTTTTTCTTAAATAAGGTACCATTATTAGAAAGAAAGGAAGAGGGAAGTACAAAATGAAAAAATAATATTATCAAGTAGGAAGTGATAGATTACTTCAGTAGTTGTGGACTGAAGTGGGACAACTTATACCCATTTCATTAAGTATTCTATTGTAGTAGTGATGAATGTATTACTTTGAGAAGAAGGGGAAAGCTTGATGATTAGATCCAAGCCCCATACTAAATATGGCCAAGGTGATACCTAGGCATAAAGTTCCTATACGGGAGCTTGAATTAAATTACTATGTTGTTGGTATTGAGGGCATTTATTAACAAAATAAAAGGAATATTGTTCCATGATTTCCTAATAACAGCCTATTTGAGGAAGTTTTTAAATTAAGGGTCTTCCATTAAAATGTGCTCGTAGGCTCTTGAATGAGCTTCTTCAAAAGTAATAATAATTTTAGCCATAGTGAAGTAGCAAATAAGGATGTCATTGTAACCATGATGATATAAAAAATTAGAACTAATGATATATCACACCATGATCTTTTGAATTTAGGTTTCAACACTTTTAGTAGAAGTATTTGGGAAGGTACCATCATGCAAATAGATGAGTATATGGAAGTAGCATTTATCAGAATGAATGTTGTAATAGACAGGAGTGTAGCAAGGAAAACCATCAAGGATAGAGAGTCAAAATTGAAGACAAGGAATGATCAAAGGAAAATAACATGGAAGATTCAACAATACAACTCAATACCTTCACCTTAAACCCTTCTTTCTCCTTGAATAGAGTAGGTGCACAGAAGCATCAATGGCTATTCTCTTGATAATGATATGTTTATTACTCACTCCAACAACATAATGTTACTTTCTTGTGTGTTATGATAATGAATTGGTTGATGATTGATTTATAGATAGCTAGATAATAGGATGGATGGATAGGATTAAGAAGTGCAATGAATGGGTAGGATTAAGAGGTGCAAAGGATGATTAGAATTAAGAGGTTAAAGATAAGATGGATGGCTAAGACTTGATGAGATGAATTAGGGATAAGGATGGAAGTTTATATGGTATCTTTATGGGAATGGTTCAGATTTGGAGATGTAGTATGAAATGAGTTATTGAGATGAAAATTTAGTTTCACTTTTGTGCAAGTCATGTGGCTCTCAATAGTTAATCAAATAGTAGAATCATTTATTTAATTATTAGATAAGGGTGATGATGTGGGATAATTAAATTAATTTAAAAAATTATATTTCTTTAATTAATTTGGCTGAGGGGGGAAATGGATCAATAAGGAGTATGGTTAGGACATGGTTAATTTTAGGTGTCTACATTTTTCCCCTCTTTGAGACATGGTGTTGCAAAGTGGTATCATTTCAAAGAAAGATAAAACATAGTTCTTAGTTGGATAGAATTACCTAAGGATGATGATGCCCCAATTAATCAAAGTGAGAGTGACAAGGAAGGATGATGTAGGGATGATATGCCTCCTCAAGAGGATAGGTCAGTTTGAAGAACATGGGTATGCTCTTGAAATGGATGAAACAGATAGGTTAAGGAGATGGATGAAAGATAAGAGATGGATGAAATGGATGAAGAATACATTATGCTACATTGGGTGAGAAACTGTATAGTTTGATATAACGCTAGACATTATGCACCAAGGTATAAAGACAAAGGTGATGATGTGTCTCATGTAGAAAGTGTTGATAACTGAGAGGGGGGGGTGAATCAGTTATCCTAATTATTTCCCTTAATGAACTTTCCTCTTGACTTGAAGCAGCATAAAATCAAACACAAAACATTAACCATGAAATAAGAAACACATGACACAGTATTTTTGACGTGGAAACCCTGTTAAGGGAGAAAACCACGGGGTGATTAACCCAAGAGTTATTCTCTGTTAGAAGAATAGGAAATTACAAAAATGGCACTTGCCAATTAGGGCTCACTGCCCGAGCACACTGCTCACAAGAGGCTCACTGCCTACAAGAAGACACACTGTCTTACAAAGTGATAAGAATCACAGTCTTGAACTGATTGGAAGCATCTGCATATGCTGGAGTTCAGTTCCGGTTAGGTTCAGTATACTGATCTGCTGCACTTCATCTTTCCTCTGTTCTTTAGTCTGCTATCCTTTCACATACCGGATCCTTCTTGCTACTTCTGCTCTACTCTGGACTTGTTCGCATATCCTTTTCACACATTCACACACTTTACAACTAAATCCATCCTCTATATATATCCGCACAAGTAATTTCATCATCTTTCTAGTCGGCATCCGGAACAGTCTAGTTTCTTACAAACTTAGTTCTGTCGGCTGAATCCTTGCTCACCAAGCAATGCGGATCAAGCATATATTTGTAGATATCATCAATTATGTCGGCCAAACATGATTCATGCCTCCGCAACCTTTATCATCATCTGTAACACATCCGGAAAGTAGTTTGATACTCAGTCAGTCAGTTCTTCCTCTGTTTTCACTGTCTCTCAGGAATCCGGTACTCAACTATTCATATCTTTTTCCTTGTCCATCTCCGGAGGCTAAATCCTTGGAATATACTACTCAAGATAGTCCTCTTGACTTTCCCAGATCCGCACTGTGCCAAGACACTTCCTCTGAGAGATCCGGACCAATCTGTCGGACCTTGCCACATGCTCTGTTCTTGTTCACCGGACCACAACAATCTTCAATCTGACTTCCGGTAGAGATATATCATGACTTGCGGATATGTGGAATGACCTTTGTTGCCATCAATGACAACAACCATGAATCCATATAGTGTCTCTTGCCAACAATCTCCCCCTTTGGCATTGATGGCAACACTTAGTGAAAAATGACTAAGTGTTTACACTATGCTCCCCCTTTGCTGATGCTCTGTCTTTATATACAATTTCCGGAACTCCCCCTGAGTTGGATTCCTCATTTTTCACTGCTCCTCACTCCCCCTTTGACATCAATGGCAAAGGGTAGGGTCCGCACACCAAAATTTTCAAAAATTTTCTATATATGGCCGCATATTTACATACTCACATATACTGCAGAATGTCTGCAAAGGATGTCTGCAGTTGAACCATTTCAGTAGCCCAACTAAGCTTCATTCTATCCAGGATTGAAATGTGACCACTCAACAAAAATGCAAAAGCTTCTGCCCGCCTGAGATCTGTCGGATCTTTTGTATGGGCGGTGGTCTGGGCATCACTGATGGCCTCATGCATCGTTTCCAACTTAGGGACTATAATCCTTCTAAGTTCTCCCATCCGGTTGGTAATGTTCTTCCTCTCCTTCTCAAGATTCTTTATTTCATTCAAGACTGCAATAGTCTGACATTCTTGATTTATTATAGAGGAAGAGAGAGGATCAAAACTTTGAGATAAGCTTTGAAGCTTGTCCTGTTCCTCTTTTATTTTCTTGTCAATTGCTGCTGTTGCCTTTGACCAAGATATACAAAATTTGTAGATGTCACCGCCATCCTTAAGAGCATTTTCTAAGCTCTTTATTCCAATGCTTACAATCTTCCTATCCTTAGAGATTAAATCTAATATTTCAGAAAATCTCTTATCCAAAAATTCCTTCCGGACCTTGTCTTCAGCTGATTTTTCTAGAGAATTAAAATGTGTATCAATACTGCTGACTAAGGTTTTTAGATTACCGGAAGTGGAGGCTGTCGGATCTATTTGGATTGATGGCATGATCTTTACAAGTACTCCGGAAGCAGCCTCTATCAACTCACAGTCTTCCATATGAGACTTCAGGAGCTTTTCATTTGCCTTGGCATTTGCAAATGAAGCTATCTTCATTGTTTGTACCGGAGAGAGAGAGTCAAAATCAAATGGACCTTTTAGAAGCTCCGGTTCATCAATCTCTAGAGTTTCTTTGCTCAAAAATTGTTGAACAGTTTGTGCAGTGTCTCTTGCCGGAGACAGATGTTTCTTTTCTTCTGCAGTCTTAGAACTGTCAACCTCTTTGTCTGTCACCACTGCTTCCTTCTCCTGCAATTGCTCTTCTTCTTTGGATCCGGAGACTGTAGGGGAAACCGAAGGAGAGATGCTTGCTTGTTCATGGGCCACTTCTTCTGGAGCAGAGGGTCCCAAGTCCTCACTTGTCTGTTCAGGGCTCACTTCTTCTGGATACCCTTATACTCTGGTTTGAGCTCAAAAGCATTGTCTATCAGTTGCTTGTGATAGAGGTCTCTTAATTTGAATTCCCCAAATTCCTCAATGTTTGCGTGTATGTAAACCCTAATATCTTCAGTATGTAAGACTCCGTGGGGAACACTAGAGAAGGCTCCTAGTGGATCTACCTCCAACGATTTGTAGGGATGTTTCTTGAATGAGGGGCGAGGTCTATCAGAGATCTTAACTATGTTTGGAGTAGCCATTCTTCAAAGATTTGCAGTGAGGCAATGAAAAACGAAGAATACCTTATGCGCCTTCGGTTTGCACGGAGTGGTTGGATTGATTTCTTTATGCAATAGCTTCGGCAGGAGATCCTTGGTGTGCTTGATGAACCTTGTTGCAGAGCTCCACTATTCGCTTCTTCTCAAGTGTAGAATGAGCAGATAACTTTTGAGAAATCCCTTATATTGCTCCGCAAACCCTAATATCTGTCTGCAATGAATGCTTCACCTGCATTATTCCGGTTTACCATGTCTGGACAGCTTGGAGTATCCCGGATTAGTCCTGATCACTGAATATCATCCGGATCTTTAAATCATGAATAAATCTAGGTAACATATTACAAGAACATCCCAAACACTCTGTCCAATCCGCAAGACAAGATCGTGCACTTCCGGATCTCTCCGGACCTTTTTGTAATCCTTTATCATACCGGAGCACCTCCCTGAACAGGTCTAACTTAGTCGAACACAGCTTCTTCATAACTCCATGCGGACCTCTGAAAACTTGACTGAGGCATCTCAGGACTTATATCTACAAACCCTTTAATCCGCATCTTGTGCCACATCCGGCACAACTTGTTTGGCTGGGGGAACAGAATCTTCTTTGAGTCTCCCCCTGAGCCTGAGCTCATTTTTTAATTTCCGGAAGAAATATCAGCACCAGAATCTGGTGCGGATCCAACCTCTACATTCTCTGAGCTTTTCTTCACCCAAATCTTGCTCATCTGATTCCTAACTTCATCCGCATTCATCTTTTGTTTACCCTTGTCTTGATTCTGATTATACACCGGACCTCTTTTGTCCTGATTCTTGTTTCTGCAGACTTTAGCATTATGACCGGACCTATTGCAGATTTGGCAAATAACATTTCTTTGCATATTTAACTGATATCCCCTTGATCTGCATTGATTAGCCATATGACCTACTCTATTGCATGTAAAGCATCTACCTTTGAATGATTTGTTTACTTGCATAATTCTGCATTCATGGGATTTGTGTCCATACCTTTTGCAGTTGAAGCACTGTCCGGAGAAGGATGAGTTAATCTGATTCATTCTCATTCTGCACTGATTAGCTTTGTGACCAAAATGGTTGCAGCTGTGGCAGTATCCATTGAAGGATGGATATTTTTGAGCATTTGGCTGTCTTACCGGAGGTCTTCTAGGCCTGCTCCTTGGATTTTCTGATCCAAGATTCCTCTGACCGGATCCGGAGCTTTCTCCTTTCTCATATCCCAAGCCATACTTGTCATCTGTCCTCTTTTGACTTCCAAGAAGAATTTCAAGTTGAGCAGAACTTATCTTGAATTTCTCTTTATATTCATTTGCTATTTGAAGGTCTCTTTTGAGAGAGGCAATTTGATCCTCAAGTTTTCCTTCATTATCTTTGGAATCTTCAAGATCAGATTCAAGGTGTCTGATAATCCTGTCCATCTGGTGGCATTCTTCTGATTTTTCTTTAAGAGATTGTCTTAGATTGTCTTCAGCCTTTCTTTTTTCTTCAATCTCTTGAGTAAACTTTATAGTTCCTGATTCCATTTCATGTCTTAACATAATGGCTTCTTTTGATAACTTTTCACATAACTTGGTTTGCTCAGTCAATTCCTCACTTGTATTGCTTTCTTCACTTTGTCTTGCCAACTGTTGAAGCAGCTCCTTTCTCTTTTTCATAGAGAGACTTAATTTGTCTTTTAATTCTCTCATGAATTCATCAGCCTGTTTGAGTCTTTCCTTTAATTCACTGACTTCAGAATTTGACTGTTCAAGATCCTCAAGGGCAGTCTTGAGTTGCTCCCTTAAACCATATGCATCCATTTGAAATCCCAGATCTTCCTCAAGCTGTTAGGCTCTATTAGGAGGAACTTGGCTCTGATACCAATTGTTGATAACTGAGAGGGGGGGGTGAATCAGTTATCCTAATTATTTCCCTTAATGAACTTTCCTCTTGACTTGAAGCAGCATAAAATCAAACACAAAACATTAACCATGAAATAAGAAACACATGACACAGTATTTTTGACGTGGAAACCCTGTTAAGGGAGAAAACCACGGGGTGATTAACCCAAGAGTTATTCTCTGTTAGAAGAATAGGAAATTACAAAAATGGCACTTGCCAATTAGGGCTCACTGCCCGAGCACACTGCTCACAAGAGGCTCACTGCCTACAAGAAGACACACTGTCTTACAAAGTGATAAGAATCACAGTCTTGAACTGATTGGAAGCATCTGCATATGCTGGAGTTCAGTTCCGGTTAGGTTCAGTATACTGATCTGCTGCACTTCATCTTTCCTCTGTTCTTTAGTCTGCTATCCTTTCACATACCGGATCCTTCTTGCTACTTCTGCTCTACTCTGGACTTGTTCGCATATCCTTTTCACACATTCACACACTTTACAACTAAATCCATCCTCTATATATATCCGCACAAGTAATTTCATCATCTTTCTAGTCGGCATCCGGAACAGTCTAGTTTCTTACAAACTTAGTTCTGTCGGCTGAATCCTTGCTCACCAAGCAATGCGGATCAAGCATATATTTGTAGATATCATCAATTATGTCGGCCAAACATGATTCATGCCTCCGCAACCTTTATCATCATCTGTAACACATCCGGAAAGTAGTTTGATACTCAGTCAGTCAGTTCTTCCTCTGTTTTCACTGTCTCTCAGGAATCCGGTACTCAACTATTCATATCTTTTTCCTTGTCCATCTCCGGAGGCTAAATCCTTGGAATATACTACTCAAGATAGTCCTCTTGACTTTCCCAGATCCGCACTGTGCCAAGACACTTCCTCTGAGAGATCCGGACCAATCTGTCGGACCTTGCCACATGCTCTGTTCTTGTTCACCGGACCACAACAATCTTCAATCTGACTTCCGGTAGAGATATATCATGACTTGCGGATATGTGGAATGACCTTTGTTGCCATCAATGACAACAACCATGAATCCATATAGTGTCTCTTGCCAACAGAAAGGACTGACTCAAAAAAGATAAAGGTCCCAAGAAAACATATATCATTGAGCACCATGATATGGAAGATCATGATTTTATTGTTATAGTATGTTGCAAGGATTGATACAAATGCAAGTAAAATGATAAGACACAGAAGCAAGAAAGTAAGTATGCACAAATGATTCAAAAATAAACAAGTTTATTACCATTATCAAGCTGAAAATCAGTGATTTATGGATGTATTGATTGATTAGATAAGGATAGTGTTGTTGTTGTGGGGAATGGTATATCCATAGAACAATACAAGGATTGATCAATTGATTTCTATACTTAGGACAACCTTATGTTATTAAAAAATAATTGATTGATTGGATTTGATTATGATGATTTTGAGTTGATTAGGTTTGTAGCAATATTGGGAACAAAACCAAGGTATACTTTTGGATGATTAGCTAGATTTCTTGGCTAGAATGGTATGGATTAAGGATGGCTTGCACTTGGATTTATTTCTTGGATTTCTTTAAAAAAAATTGTTGGATGGCTATATTGGATTGCATTAGGATATCCTTTTTACTTGATACTGGTTAACGAAAATGGAAAGTCAAGTCTAGAGGCAAGGATGAAAGGAGGATTAGGAAAGATACACTTTCCATGGCATTGATGTGACAACAGTCTTTGTGTGCAATAGTATCCATAGTAAAAGAAGAGAATTGATTAAGCAATGTTATAGCTAAATCCTAATATACTAAGATAGTTTTTCATGCTTATCTTGATAAAACCCATTGACTTTCTTTATTATCAGCTATGAATAACCATAAATGTGAATGAATTTAATATTAAGAGATAACATAGAATGGTTCATCCCATAATAAGGGCTTGGTACTTAGCAATATTATTTGTAGATTGAAATCTTGGATAGATAGAAATTAGAATTGGCTTAAATTAAGAAGGGACTACTACTACACCAACTCCAAAGCTAATTCTACATCTTAATCAATCAAATAATAACTCCCATGGATGATCATCATCTAAAGAAAGGATATAGTTATTAGGGAAGGAATCCTAATTTAGAATAGTAAATAGAGAAGAAACATTAGCCAAATGGTTTGCTAATGCTTGTCCTTTTATTGCCTTTTGAGAGACAAACTTAAAGTTAAATTCATAGAGGGGTGAGTGTACAATCATGATGGGCCAAAAAATACCCCTAAGTGTCAATGAAAATGCTAAAAATAGACTTAAGTAACTTCATGTAAAATGAATGAGTTATCTATATAATGTGATTCAAATAAGGTGGTAATAAAATTTGTAGAAAATTGAATGTAGTTTATGGGATACTGCTTTTTGTAAATTTTTAAGTTAATATTCGCTACTTGTGGTAGACATTTGATTGATTGTAGAGCATAGGCATTATATAGAGGCCTTATCAATAGATGCAGATATGGGCATGCTTGTCTCATCAAATATAATAGATGTAGAAAAACTAATTCTTCACCAGTCACCCTTATCACATCATCGTGCAATTTTAATACAATCATGTAATGTGACAATTTAAATAGGTCTAGGGTATTCCTATGTCTATACCAACTTATGTATTCTCTCACCATAGTGCTATTATGCTAGAGGATCAGTGTTATCAAATAGAAAGAGATGTCACTCTAAGTGACTTTGATGATTGGGAGTAGGATGTGACTCCTATGTCTGATGCTAATGACGTAGGGATTACATAATGTTTACACTATGTTGGGTCACATCTAGGTTGGGTCTAATTTTTCCACCAGATGCACCAGTAGGAGATATGAGACTGGTAGCTGAGTAGGGGATGATGAGTAGAGTGGAGATGAGTCATATAGTGTGGACAATGGAGATGACGAGGAGGAGGTTGTGACAATACATGCAATTAGTGAAAATGGAGGGATGAGGGCCTAATCATTTCAGAGGAGAGTTCTAGAGCCTAACCTTGAGTGGCTTAGGTACCACCATTAGCTAGTAGTATCTATAGATAGACAGAGTATGGGAAGTTGACCAGTGTTATTTTTGCAAGGATTCCCCTAGTTCTATTGATACTGATGAAGTCAACACTAATGGGAACACTAAGCACCTCACCTCCTTCATAGGTTGCTCCTACAAATCTTGATTAGTAGATCATAGATCTAGTTGAGACTTGATTTCTATATTTTTATTTTTGTAGAATAATAGATGTTGAGTTTATTTATATTTATATGGTGAGATAACTAATGCTATTTTTTATTTCATTATTATAGTGTGCACATGGGAGTGGATCAACTTCATAGGTTGAGTCATTGTAGAGATAGTTCCCACTATGTAGCTTTAGCAAGTTGTGTAATCTAGTTACAAGCCTTAAAAAAATGTTGCCAAGTGATACATGGATGTTTGTGATCCCATGCCACAACTACAAACTACATATGAGGATGTTTTTGTTCACCTAGAGAAAACCACTACTAAGGTCATGCTTCTGACTATGGAGTGAGACTAGGCAGCTACAAAAGTTACGGTGCTCACTATAGAGCATGATTATGTCATGATGAGGCATAGTATAGAGATTACATTTGATGGTCTATATAGATAAATAGATTGTACTAGGGATAAGCTATAGAGGGTTTAGATTGAACCAATTAAAGACCCATACCATCTGAGGGTGAAGGCCTTGATGGTAGAGGTAGATTGATGCAGGAACATCTAGCAACCTAAAAATGTAAGTTTTGGATTTTGATGTGAAAGTTCATGAAGAGTTCCATTTTGGTGTTTTATCATGGATGCCCACTCAATGGGATCCTTTTGAGTATGTAATAAGGTCTAGAGGAGTTTCCCTCCAAAAGACTATGTTTAAATATTTGAATTTGTTAAAGAGTCCTAGGAGTTAAAAAGTTAGTAATGTTATTTAATGAGGTTTAAAATATTGTAAAAAGGAAAATAATATCATAATTAAGCTCTTAACCCACCCAAGTTGAGTTGTAAGTGAGTTACCAACTTAGGTTAGGTTTTTGGAGCACATAACTACTCTCAAGGGTATGTAAGAGAAAAAAAGGGAGGTGTAGAAAAAGAGAGGTGTGTGTGAATGTAAGAGATCCCCAAGGGCTCAAGAAAACCTATATAAAATCTTAAATAACATTGTTTTGTCAAGTTCCTTTGTAAAAATGGTTGGAATTTAAAGGTATATGCAATGAAAACTGAAGCTATGCATTGGCATCCTTGTAGCAGGGGTTTAGACCTCAAATTTTGATTAATGGAGAAAGATTACAAGCATTTCAGATTTTTTATTATTTATGAAGCTTAGTATATTATTTTTCATCAATCTCTAGGTGTGAGCATGTGGAAAAGTTGGGTTTTGTATTGAAGGTATGCTGGCAGGGTGTGAACAGGGTTTTTGGTGCTTCAAGATTAGCAAATAAATGAGATTTTCAATGTTTCATACTGATTCCTTATATATGGAGCATAATACCATAGTTATTGAGCATTATCCAAGTGAAATGGGCCCATATCATTCATTGGAAAAAAGATATTCATTCATTTCTTCACGACTGTGATGTACCAATGTATTTTAGTGTTTTTAGATTGGTAAATCTCAATTTTTGAAGAGTTGTAGGTGACCTACAAACCTCAAACTTGTTCCTAGAGGTGGGGAATATATATATAGACTTGAAATCTAAGTTAGAGGTCTAAAAACAAAAATATACCATGGAAAACAACCGATGTTCCTTTTCAGCCTATCAAAATCCTACCTAGGGTAAAAAGTGAGATTTTGCATTTTTGAAGTTAGAGACTTCATGAAGACATAAAATTACTGCTATAGGTCTGTCCCAACATATTTCATCTATTCAAAGTAATTTTTTTTTTTTTGCACGTGTGATTGCATATTTGCAAAAAACTCAATTTTGAATACCTAAAGGGCTAACTAGGACTTTTTTTTGCATTTTTGAGGGGTTTATGTTTCAAATTGGAAGTTTCCATTGCATGGGTGCTCTGGATCAGTTGGTATCAGAGCAGGAAGATCTAGGAGTGGAAGTTGTGCATGCTAACAAGATTTTGGTACAAGTGTGTGTGTTGAAGTTTTGATAGCTTATGTCCTAAGAAGAAGAAAGTTAGAAGATGGTGAAAGAGAAAAGATAAGTTAAAGAATAATAGAAATTCTAAGATAAGGACTTGGGTAACAAAGTACCAAACAAGACCAAAAAGGAAAGAAGCCTAGGTGAGGTATCAAAAATAAGTTCAAATGTGAAAATACTTGGAAAGGAGTGTAAATAGACTAGGTGAGAAGAATAAAAAGAAGACAAGAAAACTAAGATTTTGAGAAGAGAAAGAGATAGAAAAATGCAACACTATGCTAAGGAAGAAAGCCACAAGAAAAGAGACAATATGAAGACAAGTATGAGGAATCAAGATTTAGAGTTGGATAAAGAGATAGCTAAGTTGAGAAGTGATCTAGAGAGGTTTGAGCTCTTAGTGAATCTATGGCTAGAGGAAAGCAACCAAGAATGTGGTTGGAAATTGAAAAAGAGAGTGAAGTGGCCCATATAGCTACTTGTCAAGAGAAGAAGGCAAAGGATGGTTTCCTTGAGAAGAGAAGAGAAGGACATGAGAAAAACCCATGGAGGCTTGAAGAGTAGAGAATTGCTAAGTGAGAAACATGAAAAGGAAGTGGAGTTGCCAAGTGAGAAAAATGAAAAGGAAGTGATGTAGAGTGTTCTCATTATGGAGAACATGAGGAAAGATAAGAAATAATGGAGAGAGAAAGAAATGCAAAAAGAAGCACTTGTAGAAGAGAATAAAGAACAGAGGAGAGTGTCCATGAAGGAGGCACTTATAGAGACATTTTGGTCTCTTGTTTTATTATCTAATGCTATTTTTAAGTGTGTGTATGCAGGTATGAGAAACCTTATAATGGAGGTCAAGAATAAGAGCTTGAAATTGGTAAGAGATGGTGAAAGTAGAGCACCCATGGACAAAGATGAATGTACAAGAAGAAGAAAAAATTTGTAGTAGTTTACCAAGAAGAGATACAAAAACAATTTGTAGTAGTCCACCATGAAGAGATACATTGAAAAGTACCTAAAGATGAAGATGATCACGGTGTTGAAGTCTTCTAGAATGACAATAAAGAAATTGAAGATGAACTAGAGTTTCATGATGCCTTGGAGAATGCTATAGAAGAAGGAAATGAAGCATACAAAAAGGAGGAGTTTGCATGCAATGAAGTTATGGAAGAAACAAAATCCATGTAGCAGGCCATTAAATAGGTAAATGGAAGTACAAATATTGGTTTTGATCATGTATATGAGAATGAGAATGTAGATATACAGGTTGATAGGGAGAAGAGCAAATTTGAGCTCTCAAGTCTTACAAAGAAATCATGGATACAAGGTGCCAAGTTGGCTTAAGAGACCAATTGCTGATTTAAGGCATCCAATGTCCAAACAAGAAGGTAATTATGATTGAAATTCAAGTATACAATATGTACAAAGAATGAAACAAATGGTAGATTTCAATGGGAACCAAGACCATAGGGAAAGTTGTTAAGAAATGAAGCATGAAGGAGGTGTTCTAGAGCAGAAATCAGCCTATGGATAAAGCAGAACAAGTGCAACAATGAACAAATATTAGCCCAAAGTTATGAAGAGAAAAGTGTGGTTGGTCAAGAGAATGAAAGAGGTAGAAGAAAATGGTGTTGTAAGGAATAGTGATGAGAAAACACTTCAAGAGAGGATAAGATATGATGGAAAGGTCAAGTCCAATGAACAAGAGATCATGATTGAACCATCCAAGGATGAAAAGATGATATTGCAACATGATAGTCCAAGACAACAAACTACAAATTATGAAGAAGAACCCAACAAGATTGAAATATGTCCAAGAGAAACTTGGAAGAAGCTTGAGGAGAATAGAAGAAAGATTAAAGGTAAGCAAGTTGATTTGGATGTTTTAAATAATGACCTTTGGATTCATTGCATGAGATATTTGAAAGAGAAGATAAGGCATGCAATAAGATGTCTATGGTAACTAATATGCAGAAAAAAGAGGGGTTTAAGTTGACATATAAAGAAGGGGATCTTCAAGAGATCTTAGCACATAATGAAGGGAGAATGAAGGAAGATTTCAGACCTATGACGATGACTAGTGAACAAAAGGATAGAGCAGCTCAAGTAAGAAACATGCTAGGTGAGAAAGAAGGATAAAGTTTAGAAGAAGATCTTGCTGATCTCAGAGGTATAAAATCAGTTTGCACACTAGAGGAAGTTCATCCCAGCTCCAAAGAATAAAATGGAAAAGAAATAGGACAAATAGCCCCTAGATTTGAGGAAGAAAATGGGGAGATAGATGATCTTTCATTGAAAGAAGAATTGAGGAGGTTAGAAGATGTATTTAGTCCTCCAAAATAATTGTTTGTAAGTTCAAATCAGTATCAAAGGCTAATTGATGAGCTCATGGAAGGATCAAGGCATCTAAGACCAAACAAAAAACAAAGCAAGTTGGTGAAGGAAGATTTGAATGAGACATTGTTTGAGAATATGGTGGAAAAGCAAATAGTTGAAGATGACAAGAAGCCAAGGGTGGATCCTTTAGAAGACTATGATGTGTTGAGATCAAGGAAGGATGAAAATAAACAAGAAAGATGTGAATGCACCCAAGAAAGAAGATATGCATGGAAGTGGAGTAAGAAGAATGAAGAAGTGATTTTGTCTAATACAAATGTTGTTTATATAAGTCCAACAGAGAGAGAGATCCAAGAAGAACAAATGGATGACTCCATAGAGCATGCATATTCATATCAAAATCTAGAAGATGAAGCAAATAAAGAAGAGAAATTAATTAGAATTGGCGTGAAGGGAGATCAAGAGTGTCTTCAAGATAAGTGAAGAGTAAGAGAAAGTGTAGAAGTAATGAGAGAACAATGTTCTCAAGAAGACACATATACAAAGGTCCATTGGCAAGAGACACATTCAAGGAACTAGCAGGTTGGTGATGATAAGAAAGCTGATAAGAAGATAGGTATAGCTAAGATAAAGGAAGAAACAAGAAAGCAAGCACAAGGAGCTAGTGAAGAGGCAAATTGGCCTCATGGTTTTTATCCAATGTATGTTGCTAATAATGTTTGTATAGGTGTAGACCAAGGAGAGAATGAAGAGGATGAAGAAATGGATAGTGGTAATGAGGCATATGAAACATAAATAGAATTTTGAAGTCTTGCAGCTGAGAAGGAGATAAGAAGGATAAGATACAAGAAGAAAGAGAAAAACAAAAGAGTCAAAACCAAGAAACATAGAGCCAATAAATCCAAGCATAGAGAGGATCAAGAGGAGGTTATAGAATAGCTAATAATACAACACAATTGGAAGAAGAAAAAAAAAAGAAGACCATCATTTGAGATGGAAGTCAATTTTTTCCCAACTAGGGAGTATGATGCAGGAGCATCTAGCAACTTGAAAATGTAAGTTTTGGATTTTGATGTGAAATTTCATGAAGAGGTTCATTTTGGTGTTCCATCATGGATGCCCACTCAATGGGATCCTTTTGAGTATGTAATAAGGTCTAGAGGAGTTTCCCTCTAAAAGACTATGCTTAAATATTTGAATTTGTTAGGGAGTCCTAGGAGGTCAAAAGTTAGTAATGTAATTTAAGGAGGTTGAAAATATTGTAAAATGGAAAATATTATTATGATGAACCTCTTAACCCACCCAAGTGGGGTTGTAAGCGAGTTACCAACTTAGGTTAGGTTTTTGGAGCACATAACTACTCCTAAGAGCATGTAAGAGAAAAAAAAGAAGGTGTGGAAAAAGAGAGGTGTGTGTGAACATAAGAGAGCCTCAAGGGCTGAAGAAAACCTATAGAAAATCTCAAAGAACATTGTTTTGTCAGGTTCCTTTATAAAAAAGGTTGGAAATTTCATGTATATGCAATGGAAACTGAAGGTATGCGTTGGTAGCCTTGTAGCAGGGGTTTAGACCTTAAAATTTGATTAATAGAGGAAGTTTCCAAGCATTTCAAATTATTTTATTATTTATGAAGTTTAGTATAATGTTTTTTATCAATCACCAAGTGTGAGCATGTAGAAAAGTTGGCTTTTGTATTGCAAGTATGTTGGTAGGGTGTGAACAGGGTTTTTGGTGCCTCAAGATTGACAAATAAATGAGATTTTGAATGTTTTAGGTTGATTACTTGTACATGGTGCATAATACCATAGTTATTCATGATTATCTAGGTGAAATGGACCCATATCATTCATTCAAAAAAATATATTCATTCATTTCTTCATGACAATGTTGTACCAATGCATTTTTAGTGTTTTTGGACTAGTAAATCTTAGTTTTTAGGAGTTGTAGGTGACCTACAAACCTCAAACTTATTCCTAGATGTGAGGAATATAAATACAAACATGAAAAACTAAGTTAGAGGTCTCAAAACAAAAATTTACCATAAAAAACAACTATTGTTCTCTTTCAGCCTGTCAAAATTTTACCTAGGGTAAAAAGTGAGATTTTGCATTTTGGAAGTTAGAGAGCTCACCAAGAGCCAAAATTACTATTGTAGGTTTGTCCCAACATATTTCATCTATTCAAATTTGTTTTAGTTTGTTTTGGCACATGTGAGTGCATATTTACAAAAAAAACCTCAATTTTGTAGACCTAGAGGGCTAACTAGGAATGTATTTTGCATTTTCTAGGGGTTTAAGTTTCAAATTGGAAGTTTACATTGGATGGGTGCTCTGCATATTAGATAGATTTTGATTTGAGGTAGAGTTATGACTCATGATTGAGGAAACAAAGTTTAGAGGCATGGTGAGGGTTCTAGAGGCATGGAGTGGGTTCATACCCATTCATGATCTATAGCCTCATTTCAAGAGGGCTCAGATAGTCATACCCTTAGAGAGTGATGTAGTTATACGTATAGATTTTTTTATGCACCATATTTTTGATACAATGCGATATTTGTATATGATGTATTAAGACATTGATTGTATATCTATGAGATTTTCTATTTTGATTGATATGTTTGTGTTATCAATTTTTAAGTGTTTTCACACATATGATGGATGTTTTATATGATTATCATGCATATATGCTTAAAATTGTTTAATTAAATGCAATTAAGATCTAATTAAATAAATTATTAAAAACAATTAATTAAATTCTATAATGATTTAATCAAACAAAAGACATCGAAATTTCTTAATTAAATACCATAAAGATCTAATTAATTATTTCAAATGAAATGTTAATAAGAATACTATAAAAGATCTAATTAAACAATTAAAGTAATTAATTAATCATTTACATGGTTAACTAATGATCATGGTAAATAATGTAGAGTAATTTCTATTTACAAATGAAAACTACAACTATTATTCAAGATAACAAGAATCATTTCAAGAATGGAGACAAGTGTAAAGGTGAATGCAAAGTATTTAAAGCACTAAACAAACTAACACATTATGTTTCAAAAATTAAAATTTTCATATTCAAATAGATTACATAATTTTTAATAGAAATAATAGCACTTAATGGTTGTGCTAATAATAAAATGACATAAGATAAGCAACAATAAACTAATTAGAACAAATGTGCTATTCAAATGCCACATAAAAAGATAAACTTAACTATGAAAATGATGCAAATGTATAGAATTAATGAGTTGTTTCAGAGGATTACCATCCATTACTGAGAGGTCATATGCTCTAGATCCATATATCAAGGTGACAATGTAAGGACCCATTCAGTTTATACTAAACTCCCCTTTAGCACTAGTAGGGGCATTCATATTGTGTTGATTCTCATGCAACATCAAGTTAGCTACATGGAATAAGGGATATAAAACTCATTCATTATAGATGCAATTCAATATTTTTTGGTAAGCCTAGTGATGTTTGAGAGAATTAACTTGCTATTCATCAAGGATCTCAAGATATTGAACTTGTTGATCATAAAAAGTGTTGCCATCGATAAGGCATTGGAGGGAACCTGCAAAGAAGGAATTTCCAACTCTAAGGGTATTATGCAATCAACACCATAGACGAGATTGTACAAGGTATTTCTAGTATCCATACAAATAATTGTACAATAGGATCATAATGCATAGGAAAGTTGAGTGTACCAATCTTTACCATGTTTATGAATGGGTTTTTCAAGACTTTGTTATATAGTTTTGTTACAAGCTTAAACTTGGCCATTAGATTGGGGATATTATCTCATAGAGAAGTGTAGTTGAAGGCATAATTTCTCCAAGAATTGTGATGCAGGAGCATCTAGTGGTGTAAGGGCAATCTTGCATCACCCAAAAAGAAGTTAGTTCAAAATCATTGTAGTTGTTCTCATTTCTTCCCATAATTAGTGTTTTTGGTTCCATAATATCTAGAATAATAATGTAGGACTTTTAGTTTTTCCAAAACTGCTAAAAATAGCAACCTGCCTAATTAGGAAAGTGTACCAGCTATTTTTAGAAAGTTTGCATTTGGGCACGTAATGAAGCAAAAACTTCTAGAAAGTTACATAATGGAAATAAAAGACCTTTGGTGAAGGAATCAGGCAAAGATCATTTGTGAGCTAAACGATATTAAAGTTTTTATTTTCTAAAAAGCCCCTGAAAATTTTTGGAACGAGATATGAGGCACTAAAACTTCCCATAACGTCCTAAAAAGTTGATGGAAATCCATTTACAAATTTTTGGTGTGATAGTTCACATCGCGAGCTTTCTGGTGCTTAAAACAGTTCGTCAATCGGACACCCGGATCAAAAGTTATGCTTCTCGAAGGTTGACCTACTTTTGGAGGGAATTGCAAATTTTGAAATTCAGCTGGAGGCTGCCAAAAAGTGCTATTTATGACTATTTTGGGAACCCTGGGCGGTAGTAGAGTTAAAGGGGGGTAGTGTAGAGTCAAGAATAGGTGGGAAAATAGAAACCTTAATTGATTTGGGGTTACAGAAGGCTGAAGATTCTAGAGTCTTGAGGTTGGGAAAGCTGTAATGTGTTGCAGCCAGTAGAGGATTCATCCTTTGATTGTAGTTGAGCTTCTGTAATGTAATGAGTTGCCCAGTTCAATAAAAGAAAGTTCTATTTGTTGTGTTCAATATCTGTTATTGTGTGTTTTGTGATTTACCCCCTTCATCAAGTGGTATCAGAGCGAGGGTTCCTGAGTGTGCAGACAGATCACTGACCGTGAGGCAGTTTGCATCAGGACCTGAGGTTGTGGGTTTGCTGCGGAGACCAAGATGCCTCCACGAAGAAATCGAGTTGGGAGGAATGCTTTGACAGAAGAGGGATTTAGATCCCTACAAAGGCAAATTGATGCATTGCAAGAGGAGCTACGATGAGGGTTTGAGCCGAGGACAAGAGAAGAAAGTGAAGATGAAGTTGAAGAAGAGCTATCTGAGGAAGAACAAGAAGCTATCGAAGATGCTGCAGAAGTAAGGTTGTTGAGGGTCATTTCAAAGATCAGAAAGAGGCCCAGGATTGAAGTTTCTACATATTCTAGAGATTTAAATCCAAAACATCTTATTGATTGGATCAATGACATGGAGGAGTATTTTGAGTATGAAGATGTGGAGGACCCAGATCGGGTTAAGTTTGCAAAAACAAAGTTGAAAGGCCATGCCAATATTCAGTGGAAGGAGGTCCAATTAGAGAGGAATAGAAGAGGAAAAGAAAAGATTACCAGATGGGATCAGATGGTGGAGAAATTGAAGAAGCAGTTCATTCCTGTGGACTATGAGATGGAGTTGCTGAAGAAGCTGCAAGGACTGAAGCAAGGTAACAAGTCTGTTAAGGAGTATACAAAAGAGTTTTATAAAATTACTATCAGGACAAGCCATGCAGAGCCCAACAAGGAGAAGGTAGCTCGTTACATTAATGGGTTGAGGCCGAGTATTCAAGAGGAGTTGAGCCTAGTCAAAATGACCACCATAGAAGATGCATACCAATTTTCCCTGAAGGTGGAAGAGAAGCTAAACAAAAGATTTGATAGCAAGCAAAGGGGAAGAGGTCAAGGTGGAAGGACTAGTGGAAGACCCTATGGAGGCCATAATGAAGATCAAAATAAAAATGAAGAAGCAGGCACCAGTCAAAATCAAAGAGGGGATAATACCTACTGCCCTAGACCTGGGCAAGGACCTGGAAGAGGAGGTTTCAGAGGAACCTGTTTCCAATGTGGAGAAGAAGGGCATTGAGCATATGAGTGTCCACAACATCAAGGAAGGATGAATAGAAGACCTGAAGGTAATGCACGAGTTCCACATGTGGATGAAGATGCACAGTCTGAGCACTCTGAAGATGCAGAAAGGGGAGAAACCCTAGTTGTCAGAAGAACTTTGTTGAATGAGGAGAAAGAACCCAATCAGAGGAAGAGTTTAATCCACACAAGGTGCAAATGTGAAGGTAAGTGTTGTGATATTATTATTGACAGTGGAAGCACTGATAATCTTGTTTCAGAGGAGATGGTTGACAAGTTGAAGTTGACAAGAAGAAAGCATCCATATCCATACCAGATTGCATGGTTGCAGAAGCACCATAGAGCTTTGGTCAATGAACAGTGTTTAGTGAAGTTCAAGATTGGTGACTACCATGATGAGGTGCTGTGTGATATCATACTGATGGATGCATGTCATATGTTGTTGGGGAGGCCGTGGCAGTATGATAGGAGCGTTGTCCATGATGGCCGTGCAAACACATATTCCCTAACAAAGGATGGAGTTCGTCATAAGTTGAAGCCCTTGAAGGAGGTGGAAGAAAAGGTATGTAGCACTGCCAGAATTTGTTTGGTAGATGGTAGGAAATTTTTGGAGGGTATGAAGCATGAGCATCATTGCTTTCCATTGATTCCCAAGATTAGTCAAGAGAACTATGAAGATGTACCAGCAGAAGTTTCAGATATGTTGGAAGAGTTCCAGGACATTATCTCTGATAATGTATTAGAAGGTTTACCACCAGTAAGGAAGATAAGTCATCAAATGGATTTGATACCAGGAGCCAGTTTGCTAAACAAGGTAGCCCACAGAATGACCCCTGTAGAGAATGAAGAGCTGAACAGACAAGTTCAAGAGTTGTTGAGGAAGGGACTAATAAGGGAGAGCCTAAGTCCATGTGCAGTACCTGTAGTACTAGTACCAAAGAAAGATGGAGAATGGAGGATGTGTATAGACTCTCGAGCCATCAATAAGATAACGATCAAGTATAGATTTCCATTGCCAAAAATGGATGACATAATGGATTGTTTGAGTGGAGCCAAGTACTTCACGAAGATTGATCTGAAGAGTGGGTATCACCAGATTCGAATCAGAGAAGGAGATGAATGGAAGACAACCTTCAAGACAAAGGAGGGTTTGCATGAGTGGTTAGTCATGCCATTTGAGCTGACCAATGCACTGAGCACATTCATGCAGCTCATGAACGAGGTACTAAAAGATTTTTTGGGAAGTTTTGTTATTGTTTATTTGGATGATATTTTGATTTTCAGTAAGACTTGGGATGAGCATCTGATGCATATCAGAAGAGTTCTAAAGAAGTTGAGGGAGGAGAAGTTGCTACTTAATTTGAAGAAATGTAGTTTTGTAAAGAAAGAGTTGGTATACCTGGGATTTGTTGTCTCAGAGGAAGGTCTTAAGATGGACCCAGAAAAAGTAAGGGCTATCATTGAGTGGCCTACACCAAGGAGTGCAACGGAGGTAAGATCTTTTCATGGTTTGGCAAGTTTTTACAGAAAGTTTATCAGGAATTTCAATAGCATTTGTGCACCTCTAACTGAGACAATGAGAGGGGATAGAAAAGAGTTTAGATGGACTAAAGGAGCAGACAAGCTTTGATACATCAAAGCAAAAAGTTGTAGAACAACCTATTTTGGCACTTCCAAATTTCAATAAGGTATTTCAAGTAGATTGTGATGCTAGTGGTAGTGGTGTAGGAGCTATTTTGAGCCAAGAAGGTAAGCCCATTGCCTATTTTCGTGAGAAGCTTAATGATGCCAAGAAAAAGTATTCTGTTTATGATCAGGAATTTTATGCAATAGTTCAAGCTTTGAAGAAATGGAGACATTATCTGTTGGCAAAAGAGTTTGTTTTATATACTGATCATCAAGCTTTGCAGTATCTTAATAGTCAAGGGAAGTTGAACCAAAGGCACTTAAAATGGGTTGAGTTTTTGAAGAGTTATACCTTTGTTTTGAAGCATAGAAGTGGGAAGTCCAACAAAGTTGCAGATGCCTTGAGCAGAAGGCAAAATTTGTTGATAGAAATGAAGATAGAGGTTGTTGGGTTTGATGAGCTCAAAAGTTTGTATCCTAAAGATCCAAATTTTGTAGAGGCTTGGAAAGCTTGTCTAAAGGCCATTACTTTGGATAGGACCAAATGGTTGGATTTCATATTCCAAGATGGCATGTTGTTTAGAGGAAGCCAGTTGTGCATTCCAAGGAGTTCCATGAGAGAGAACCTGATTAAGGAGAAGCATAGTGGAGGATTGGCTGGACACTTTGGTCGAGATAAGACCATTTCTATTGTTGGTCAAAATTATTATTGGCCACAGCTGCAGTAGGATGTGAGGAAGTTTTTGTAGAGTTGCAGAGTATGTCAGATGGCAAAAGGAACAAGTCAAAATACAGGATTGTATCAACCATTACCTATACCAGAGAAGCCATGGGATGATATTAGTGTAGATTTTGTTCTTGGTTTACCAAGGACACAGAGAGGGCATGATTCTATTTTTGTGGTGGTGGACAGATTCTCAAAGATGGCACATTTTATTCCTTGTAAGAAGACTAATGATGCTATTCATATTGCAGAGTTATTTTTCAGGGAAGTGGTGAGACTACATGGTCTACCAAAGAGCATAGTTTCAGATCGAGATACCAAGTTTGTTGGTTATTTCTGGAGGACATTGTGGAAGAAGTTGAAGACAGATTTGAAGTTTAGTTCTGTACACCATCCACAAACTGATGGACAAACTAAAGTGGTGAATAGGAGTTTGGGTAACCTGCTATGATGCTTAGTAGGAGATAAGCCCAAGAGATGGGATTTGATTTTACCATAGGCATAATTTGCTTCCAACAATTCTATCAATAGGAGTACTGGTAAATCACCATTCTAGATTGTATATGGCAATAGCCCAAGAAATGCTTTTGAGTTAAGGAAGCTGGACAATGGAGAAAAGGCAAGTGCTGAAGCTGAAGACTTTGCAGAACATCTAAAGAATTTGCATGAAGAGGTGAGAAAGCACATTAATAAAATGAATATTCAGTACAAGGCTAAGGCAAATCAGAAGAGGAGATATAAGGAATTCTAGGTAGGAGATGAAGTCATGGTTCACTTGAGAAAAGAGAGGTTCCCAATTGGAACATACAATAAGTTGAAAATGAAGAAATTTGGACCATGCATAATTTTGAAGAAACATGATTCAGGAAATGCATATGAGGTAGAGCTGCTGAGTGGGATCAATATTTCTCCGATTTTCAACATTGCTGATTTATCAGAATATCATGAAGGTGGAATAGAGGATGGACCAACAGAAGAACAGTGGAGTATTCCAGCATCTACTTCAACAGAGGAGATAGAAGAGATCTTGGATAGCCGTGTGGAAAGAAGTACTCAGAACAAGCAATATGAAGAATATCTGGTAAAATGGAAAGGAAGGCCTATTGAAGATTCTTCTTGGTTGTCTAAGGTAGAGGTTGACTATTTGGGTTTTCCTCACACAAACACCTGAGACGTGACAGGGTCACTTCTCAAATTGCCCTGGGTGTCTGATGCGGGAGCATCCAGTGGTGTAAGGGCAATCTTGCATCACCCAAAAAGAAGTTAATTCAAAATCATTGTAGTTGTTCTCATTTCTTCCCATAATTAGTGTTTTTGATTCCATAATATCTAGAATAATAATGTAGGACTTTCAGTTTTTCCAAAACTACTAAAAATAGCGACCTGCCTAATTAGGAAAGTGTACCTGCTATTTTTAGAAAGTTTGTATTTGGGCACGTAATGAAGCAAAAACTTCTAGAAAGTTACATAATGGAAATATAAGACCTTTGGTGAAGGAATCAAGCAAAGATCATTTGTGAGCTGAAAGATATTAAAGTTTTTATTTTTTGAAAAGCCCCTGAAAATTTTTGGAACGAGATATGAGGCACTAAAACTTCCCATAACATCTTGAAAAGTTGACAGAAATCCATTTATAGATTTCTAGCATGATAGTTCACATCATGAGCTTTCCGGTGCTTAAAATGGTTCATCAATCGGACACCCGGATCAAAAGTTATGCTTCCTGGAAGTTGACCTACTTTTGGAGGGAATTGCAAATTTTGAAATTCAGCTGGAGGGCACCAAAAAGTGCTATTTATGACTATTTTGGGAACCCTGGGTGGTAGTAGAGTTAAAGGGGGCCAATGTAGATTCAAGAATAGGTGGGAAAATAGAAACCCTAACTAATTTGGGGTTACAGAAGGCTGAAGATTCTAGAGTCTTGAGGTTGGGAAAGCTATAATGTGTTGTAGCCAGTAGAGGATTAATCCTTTGATTGTAATTGAGCTTCTGTAATGTAATGAGTTGCCCAGTTCAATAAAAGAAAGTTCTATTTGCTGTGTTCAATATCTATTATTGTGTGTTTTGTGATTTACCCCCTTTATCAAATTGATTCATTTCCTTATTCTTAAATAAGGTACCATTATCAAAAAGAAAGACAGAGGGAAGTTCAAAATTAGAAATAATATTATCAAGAAAAAAGGGATAGATTACTTCAGTAGTCACGGATCAAAGTGGGATAACTTATACCTATTTCATTAAGTATTATATTGTAGTAATGACGAGTCCATTACCTTGAGAAGAAGGGGAAATCTCATCAATTAGATCCAAGCCCCATATGGAAAATGGCCACAGTGATATCTAGGCATGATGTTCCTATGTAGGAGCTTGAATAAAATTACTATGTTGTTTATATTGAGGGCATTTATTAACAAAATAAAAGGAACATTGTTCCATGATTTGCCAATCATATCCTATTTGAGGAAGTTTTTGAATTAAGCATCTTCCACTAAAATGTCCCTCATAGGTTCTTGAATGAACTTCCCCAAAAGTAATGAGAATTTTAGCCTTAGTCAAGTAGTAGAGAATGAGGTTTTTGTAACATCGATGATATAAAAAATAGAAATAATGATATATCAGACCACAAGCTTTTCAATTTGGATTTGAACACATTTAGTGGAAGTAGTCAGGAAGGTACCATCATGCAGATAATTGAGTATATGGAAGTACCATTCATCAAAATCAATGATGTAATAGAAAGGAGTCTCAAAAGGGAAACTATAAAGGATAATGAGTAAAAATTGAAGATAAGAAAAGACCAAAGGCAAATACCATGGAACATACAACAATAAAACTCAATACCTTCACCTTAAACCCTTCTTTATCCTTGAATAGATTTGGTGCATGGAAGCTCCAATGGCTATGATTTTGATAATGATATGTTGATTACTCACTCAAATAGTTACTTTCTTATGTGTTATTATAATGGATTGGTTGATTATTACTTTATAGATAGCTAGATAATAGGATGGATGGATATGATTAAGAGGTGCAATGGATGGATATGATTAAGAGGTGCAATGGATAAATAGAATTAAGTGATGAAAGATAAGATGGATGGACAAGATTTGATCAGATGAATTAGCTTGGATAAGGAAGGAAGATTATAAGGTGCCTTGATGTGAATGGTTTTGATTTGGAGATGTTGTATGAAATGAGTTGTTGAAATGAAAATTTAGTTTTAAATTTTAACAAGTCATGTGACCCTCAATAGTTAATCAAATAATACAATTATTTAATTAATTATGTGGGATAATTGAATTAACTAAATAAATTAGATTTCTTTAATTAATCTAGATAAGGGGGAAATGGATTAATTAGGAGTGTGGTTAGGACATGGTTAATTTTAGATGTACATTTTTCCCCTCTTTGAGATAGTGTTACGAAGTAGCATCATTTCCAAGAAATATAAATCATAGTGCTTGGTTGGATAGAATTATGGATGTGACAAGGAAGAATTATGTAGGGATGGTATGCCCCCTCAAGAGGATAGGTGGGTTTGAAGAACATGTGTATTCTCTCAAAATGGATGAAACAAATTAGTTAAGGAAATGGATAAAATATAAGAGATGGATGAAGAATACGTTATGCTGTGTTGGGTGAGCAATGATATAGTTTTGTATAACACTAGACATTATGCACCAAGGTATAAAGACCAAGGTGACGATGTGTCTCGTGTGGAAAGGACTAACTCAAAAAAGATAAAGGTCCCAAGAAAACATATATCATTAGGCACCATGATATGGAAGACCATGATGTCATTATGATAGTATACTACAAGGGCTGATACATATGCAAGTAAAATGATGTCACGCACAAGCAAGCAAGAAAGAAATAAATCATGAACATATGATTCAAAAATAAATAAGGTTATTGTCCTTATCAAGCTGAAAATCGATGATTTATGAATTGATTGATTGATTGGATAAGGATAGTGTTGATGCAGTGGGGAATGTTATATCCCTAGAACAACACGAGGATTGATTGATTGATTTATATACTTAAGATAGACTTGTTTTAGAATAAAATGAAGCTATGCTTTTAGATGATTGGATATATTTCTTGGCTAGATTGGTATGGATTAAATATGGCTTACACTTGGTTTTATTTCTTGGATTTATTTTGATAAATTTGTTGGATGGCTATATTAGATTGCATTTGGAAAGCCTTTTCTCTTGATACAAATGACAAAGGAAATCCAAGTCTAGAGGAAAGGATGAGAGGAGGATTAGGGATGATACACTTTATATTGCATTCATGTGACAACTATCTTTGTGTGCAATAGTATTGATAGTAAAAGAATAGAATTGATTAAGTAATGATAAAGCTAAATCCCAATATACTGAGATAGTTTGTCATGCTTATCTTGATAATATCTATTGAGTTGATTTATTATCAAATATAAATAACCTTAAATGCGAAGGAAATTAATATTAAGAGATAACATAGCATGGAAGCCCATAAGAAGGGCATGGTACTTAGCAATATTATTTGTACATTAAAATTTTAGACAAAAAGAAAGTAGAATTGGCTTACCAAAAGGAGGACCTAGAATTACACCAACTCTAGAGCCAATTCTATATCTTGATCGATCAAAGACTAACTCCCATGGATTATCATCATCTAAAGAAAGGATATGGTCATCAGGGAAGGAATCATCATTTAGAATAGTAAATAGAGAGGAAGCATGAGCCAAATGGTTTTCTAATGCTTGTCCTTTGATTGCCTTTTATGGTCAAATACATATATGGGTGAGTGTATGACCATGATGGGCCAAAAAATACTCCTAAGTGTCAATGAAAATGTTAAAAATAGACTTAAGTAACTTCATATAAAAATTTGAATGGGTTATCTATATAATGTGATTCAAATAAGGTAGTAATAAAAGTTGTAGGAAATTGAATGTATTTTATGGGATACTACTTTTTTTTTATAAAATTTTAAGTTAATTTTGTGAATATTGGATATTTCAATGAGGGACTAGTAATTTTTTTAGAAAAATAGAAAAATTAGGTGCCACTCTGTCCAACCAAAGTATGAGAAAAAGAAAATATTTTTTCCTCCAAACATTGGATTTGAGGACACATGAGTGGATGTGATGAATATTTATGAAATAAACTTAATAAATAAATAACTATTTATGATTTTTTTACTGTGACTTTTTAAAAATATTAAAAAAAAATTCTAGCTAACCTAACTTAGTAAAAAAATATTCAATTCAAAAAATTTTGTTTAAAACTTTAGCCAGTAAAGCCTAGAAAGTGACACATCTTTTGGGTTTCAAAAAAGATAAATATTTTGAATGTTATGAATTTTTTTCTATATGTATATCAATTAGGAAATCAAACATAGTGTATGTAGAAATTTCATAATAAATACCTATTAAAATTATAATGAGGAATATATTATATTTTTAGAATCTTGATACTTTCCTCTGTAAAATATATTTGTTTTATTAAATTTAGTTACAAAAAAGTCTATAAGATTCAAGGATGAAGTCATGGAAAATTTTAGGATAACAATAAATGAGTGTTTTTTCAACTTTTTTGGCAAGTTTTAGGACTCCCACTTGCCTAAGTCTAAGGTAACCCCTTGGAATTATTAGAGGGAATCCATAATTGAGATAGAAATATTAACACTTTTTCTAACCAAATCTAAATATGTCTAAATGTCATCACTTTTTCATCCAACATATGTTTTCTCAACATTGCCACTATTTGGCCCATCATGATCTCACACTTACCCTTAACAACATTACCCATTTAGCTAAGCAGTCTGACAAAATGATTGTAGAGAAAAAATGCTTAAGTGGATCGAATTTTATGACAATGTGCATTTCTTTATGGATAATGTGATGTCTTAGCTTCTGTGTCATGAATACTAAAGTGAGACATTATTTCTCTAGTGGTGAATAATGAGTTTCATGATCTAGTAAGGTTTGTTTGATGTAATATACATGTTCCTTACCTTTATCATTATGTTGGGCTAATAGAGTAGCCAAAGTATGGGATGATGTAGATGTGCAGAGAAGAAAATGAAAATGTCATCCCATAATAGTTGGCATCAAAATAGGAGGATTGGCCAAATAACACTTAATATCTTCAAAGGATTTTCGGAAATTCCTATTCCATTTGAAAGGAACATCCTTTTTAAAAAGGTGTGTGAAGGGAAGATTTTGATCTACTAGTTATGAAATGAAATGATGAATAGCTTGAATTATTCCTTGGAGACTATAGAGTTCAAAAATTTTCTTTGGAGGTAGCATATTTACAATAGTGTTGATCTTGTTTCCATCCACGTCAATACAATGATGTGAAACAATAAACCTCAAGGGTTTTCCACTATCTACTCCAAATACCTACTTATGGACATTAAGTCACCTATTGTGAAAGTGAAGGTGTTCAAAGACATGATGAATATTATGTGATATATTGATGCAAAATAAATTGTCTAAAGATATCATCAATGCAATCCTCTAAGATAATGTGAATAAAATCATGAAAGATGAGGGTCCTTGCATGTTGGTAAGTTGCACTAGCATTTTTTAGTCCAAAAAACATGAACACATTGATGCAAAGTAGGCTAAAACCACTAAA
Organism: Cunninghamia lanceolata; assembly: GCA_027924645.1. Classification (NCBI taxonomy): domain Eukaryota; kingdom Viridiplantae; phylum Streptophyta; class Pinopsida; order Cupressales; family Cupressaceae; genus Cunninghamia; species Cunninghamia lanceolata. The sequence continues at coordinate 1,112,609 of BSBN01000111.1, forward strand.
CAAACTCAACCTATTCACATTTCAAGTCTAGAACCATCAAACAATAGTCATTCATTCCTAAGTGTCCCCTTGTCCTAGTAGCCCTTCAAAATGGGTTTTTCAAGTCTAACTTTATGAGGATGACTCAAAACCAAAACATAAACACCATTTCTAATACCCTTTTAGCTATTTGATAACATATCAAGATTTGGGATGTGGTTGTTTTGGAGCAACACCATCAATAATTCACTGTCATGCTACAACTAGGCCTGATTAGGCCTATTTTACAAAGCAAGTCTAAGAAAATCAAAACCCAAAACCCAAAACTCTATTTTAGGACCTTATTCAAATCACATGGGGTCTTTATCTACCATTTTCATCAATTGTAACAATACCCACATTGTTTATTTACAAAACCCTACTTCTAGCTACTCAAACAAGCCTAATACATAGGGATATTAGGCTAGGGCTGCATCAAATTCACTTTAACTCCATCCCCTGCTCCTGCAAATCATACAAACACAAAAACAACTTAAGTACCTCCATTCTACTTATTTTCATATTTTTCCATGAGTGGAATGGTTCAAAATTTCATATTTCCCTCTCAAACCCTAGCTAATGAGGTTTTACAGGCAGATTTTACAAAATGGGTTCTAACTCGCTCAAAAATGAATGTCAAAAGACCAAACCAATCTTAAATGAAATAAAACTCATAGCTCTACCACACACAATAGTTTTAAGCCTTGATTGTACTATACTAGGTCGTACAAGTCATAGGAACATCATAAAAATAGTGAAAATTATAGAAAATTAGGGATTTTTTATTGATTCTTCTTCAAAATATCACTTCAGCACCATGATTCAAACATCCTCTCCATATTTACATAATTTTCCATCCAAAAACAACCAATTCCAATGACTTTTGGAATACTTGACCTTTCACCTTCCTTGGAACACCAAAAATGTCACTTTTGCAACTTGTTTTTAACTTTCCTAAACTGACCCCATGAGATTAAAACATTTGACATGGTCTAAAAAGACCTTATTACACCAAAATTGGACTTAACAACACAAAACTCAACATTTGACCCCTATTTACAATATATAACCAGGTGCCCCTGCACCATACACGAGGGTAGAAAAGAATCTCAAGTTCCACTTGAGATCAGCTCTTGAACTATTGTGCCATGCTTCTTGATATCATCTTCTGTCATCTAGGTGGCATCCTCCATTGGTAGTGTAACATAAGAAAATGTCCCCTTGGGGGCTTTTCCCTCATAAGGTTTAGCTCATGGGTCTTTAGTGTGCATTTAGGACATCTTACTTCATAATTTGGCATCCTGATGGAATGAGCCCTAGGTAACATGACAAATGGGACCTAGGAGGACCCCTTGAACTATACCATGCCCAAAATAAGGGGGGAGGACTTGGGTGCTCACACCCTAGTCCTACCCTATTTTGGGGTAGCCCTAATTTCTAGGTGTCAGTTTATGACCGTTATTTGGGTCCTTTGCCAACACGGTAAGTTTGAATTATGAAAATCTTGGTGGTAGTGTTTGTAGTTGCATATAACAACATGCTTAGGCATTCATTTAGAGACTAGAGATTATGCTCATGTGATTTTGACATCCTAAGGTGATTCAATGCTTTCATTGTGTTGCAAGAGTAGACTTGTGTGGTTTGTGTGTTTTTATTTGCAAATGTGTGCATCAATTTCCTCATGGAATGAAGAGCATCTTCCTCCCATGAGAGCTTCACTACAAGGTGACATTTTATTGTGTTTTTATCATTGATTCCTTTGGTTTTTGCCTCTACCCCACAAGGGCACACACTCTCTATCTGACAATGGTGTTTGGAGACTTAAGTGTCCTCTGGGGCTTGACTAACGCAAGCCTCTAAACACTGACCCCCTCCCAAAGTCTTGTGATTGCAGGTTACAGGTGTCATATTTGGGAAAAGTGAAGTTAAAGGAAGGATTGGTAGACATCAAGGATTCAGGATCTAAAGAGAAATAGGACACCAAAGCATTTCTAGGACTTGAGCGCTCGCTCTAGTGTCCTCCGCAGTTGAATTTCCAGAAACATGAATTATAGTGTTAATTGGTGTCAGAAGGAGGTTAGGATCCCGCAAAGAAATTGGTACCTTGGACTTAGGCACCCACTCTTGTTTCCCTAAATTTTTTTCCTTGGAACCTCAAAAATAGGTACTCTATGATTTGATATTTTACTTTTGTCTGCAAGAGCTTTTTATGTTATTCATCAGTTTATTGTCGTATTTACATAATTAGGGTTTTAATGCTCAATTGAGTATAAGAGAAGAAAAATTGATAATTAAATTCCCTAATCCAAGATTCCCTACATCTCACAGCAACCTAGGGTATGGTAGTGAATTTCCACTTGACCCTAGATCCTTGAATGTAAAGTGGAAAGGCGGATTTAAACATCAAAACACTAAAACATTAACAAATCCAATTTTTCACTAAATATTTTGGTGAACCCATGTTTTTGGACTAAAATTGCATCTTTTTGAGTGTGTGTCTTCAAATTTGGATTTATTTCATTCATTCATATAGTCATTCATTTTATTGCACTGAGAAAAATTCAAAAAAATGAAAATTTTGAAAAATTCAACAATTTGCTTTGCATTTTCAACATTAATTTGCTAAGCTTTTGTAGAAATTTTGACAATTTTCATTACACCTAGTAATTCCAAAATCTAGGGTTAGTAGGCAAAATCTTCTTTCATATTTTTATACTGATTGTATGGGCTCATTCAAATCTTCATTTCTCTATAGTCTTGCATTTTAGTGTAAATTTGTATTTAGATTTAAAATATTTGCATTGAAAATTTCAACAAAAACTAGCAATTTTCATGCATTTTCATTAGATTTGCATTGACATTTTACATATTAAAAATTAAAAATCATTTTTAGATCTGAGAGTAATTAATTTCCATCATAAATCAGACCTCAAAACATTCACATAGCATTTTGCATCAACATCTTAAACCTAGGGCTTAAAAAACAACGATTTTCACTAAATTTGGCCTTATCGACTCTGTAAACTTGCACCATAGGCATGTTGTGAAGAGTATTTTTGCATTAATTTTCTTTTATTAGGGTAATCATTTTCTTACACTCCTAAAAATCTTCACAACACCCTTTTAACGGGCTCTTGTATTGAAAATTCGGTGAAAAAACTACATATTTTGGCTATTTTTTCCCTAGGGTTTGACCTAGTTTGCACTCCAAGCATGTTGTGATCAATTTTATGGATTTAGATGACTAATATCATCAATATTATTTTCTTTACCTCCTAAAATTAATTACAACACCCCTTTTTCTAGGTCTTGGAATTGAAAAACTGTGAAAAATAGCCTATTTTTGTTATATTTTCACTAGGGTTTGACCTTAAGTGGCACTAAAAACATGTTATATTGGGTATTTTGGCACCAAGTGGCTATTATTACTGATATTATTTTGTTTCCATCATCATTTTCCTCACAACACCCTTTTTTATGCTCTCTTGCATTGAGTTTTGGTGAAAAAAGTGCCTATTTCGACATATTTTCACTATAGTTTGACTTGGCATTATCTTGGATTTGCATCAAGAGTGTGTTTAGAAGAAGCTTGTTACTATTTTGGACTGATATCAGACATATAACTCACTTCCCTTGATCAAAATCCTTACAACACCCTTTGTTTCATTCATTTGCATTGAAAAAGTACCAAAGATCAAGCATTTTAGGTCATTTTTGCATATAGTTTTACACTTGTCTCTTGCATACATTAAAAAAAAACTCTTAAAATATGATTTTGCATTGATGTTACAAGACATTTCATTATGGCATCTTCATCTATTTTCTCTTTGGTATCTTTACATGCATATATCAAAAACTTCGAGAGTTTCTACAAATTTCTTAATATGAATCCTCATGTGCTCACTTATTTACAAGCTATGTATCACAAGGATATATTTAAATGCTTCTCACTTGAAATCCTTGACTATGTATCTGATTTTGACAACTTCACTTCTCTCATGAATACATACCCTTGGGTCATAGGAGATTTGATAAAACACATTGAGAATGATGAGAGTGAAGGTTCTCTTAATGCTTTGGATTTAATAGCTAAAATGTATGGTGATGACGATGATTCCATAGTTGAAGACCAAGAATATTAGATGAGAAGACTATGAATAGCCCTATCAATGATGTAACACCTAATCTTCCTATCAATTTTGTACCTTCCTCTTGTCCCACTGCTCTCCCTAGCCAAGATGTAGCATTAGTGGATGAGAAAAGGTCTCTCACATTAAATCCTTTAGGGATGGATGTTGGGTACAATCAAGTGGGAAACAATGTTAATTCAATCACCACTAATAGACCTTGTAGTTATATTCCTAAGATGATTGTCTGAGGGGTACCTAGTGCACCCTCTTGTTTAAAGCTCGTAATTACTATTCAAGGTCGACCCCTGGATTACATCTATAAATATGCACAACAAATGGCTAAACCGAGTCAAGGTGTTCAAAATGTGTTACAAAAACCACACCACAATGTGATCTCTCACACATACAACACCCGTAATAACAAGCAAAGCAACCAAGCACTGCATGTGCCTGTCTCTCTTCCATGTTCCTCAACCTATGCTCCCTCCAACACCTTGCCTTACTCATAAAAGTGGTCAAGAGTATGATCTTGTCAAACAGCTCCATGCTACTCCGGCTAAGATCTCTCTTTGGGATTTAATACAAACATCACCTATATACCATGGAATGCTCCAAGAAGCTTTACAAAAGGTGATTGTGCCACTTTCTATCAAGCCGAATGATGTAGTAGCCGTATTGGATAGTATGCATGCGACAAAAATAGATATTCTCTTTTAACAACAGGAATTAACATCAATTGAAGTTCAAAACCAATATGATCCTCTTATAATCTTTGTCACAATAAAAAAACATTGGTTAAGAGAGTTATGATTGATAATGGATCGACTCTTAATGTTTGTGGCATAGACTTATTACATAAGATTAAAGTTGATACATCTGCCATCAAGCTGGAACCATTAAGTATCTATGGTTTTGACAATGTTGGACGACAATCTATAGGTACTATAAATTTACCTATACAAGTGAGACCTATGATTGTGCCTACTCTGATTCATGTCATGCCTAGTTCTTTATCTTACAACATGATTATTGGTAGACCTTGGATTCATATATTGGGGGCAGTCCCTTCCACTCTACATCATTCAATCAAATTCATATTCAAAGGTAAACTTCATATTGTTCATGCTGATCCTGAATCAGATAACTGTTTACACATTGAAATGCAAAAACCAATTTATAATCATATGAGCTTAAACAATTTGTGAGGTGATCCATCAATGACTAATGTTGTGCAAGACTCTCAACTATCAAATGCACTTGTTGATGATGATTGGGGTTCATTAGATTTTAACCCTTGCAATACAGGGGAATACAAATTTAATAAACTTGACACATCAAAAGTCGCAACGATCTCTTCTAAACAATCTTTTGAAATATCTCAGAAAAACAAAGTTTCCTTGGTTGAAAATAAAGACAATACCCTTACCTATACTACAAATTATGATACCTATGAGGCTTCACCTTCTTCTAATGAAATGGACTCTCTATATGGTCATGGATTTCAAATCTTGTACAAAAATAACGACTATGTAGGCAATGGTTGTGGTGTAAATCAACAAGGAATTAGAGTACCTTTACAAGTTGTTGGAATTAACTACACAACTAGTATAGAATAGCATTCTTTGAAACCCACCAAATCCTCTTTTCATCCTAAACTTAATGTTAATACAATATTAAAACAACGTGAGGGATATCCTAAATGTGTATGTTCTTAATGATAGTGCTACCAGGTAAGTATCTCTAACCCTCTATCTCACTCGTGATGTGCTTCCCCATGAGATGTTGTGTTGTTTAGGCCTCCTAGGATGACCCTTGATTCTCTTGTAAGGTCCATGATACCAAAAGACTACCTCTGTTGTGACCTTCTTCTATTTGTATCTTCATTCTTCTATATTGTCTCTCTCTGATTTCATTGTTGTGTGTTGTGTCTTATGGATATAGCGTTGCGATTGGTGACTTGGGGGCACCCTCCTGCATGACTATCCCTAAGACACTTGTCTCTCCTCTCTTATTTATTATTTTCCTTCCTCTAGTGTTTCTCTCTAGCGGGCAGATGATGACAAACATTTATACTGATGCGGACCTAGTGTCCCTTTCGAGAGCAATCAAAAAATGGACTTAGTTCCTAATATGATGATGGGGTTGTATATCTTATCCGATGCTTGTCTAGTGGAAGCACTTATGCTTTTTGCATAGTGAATTTGATGATATTTTATCTCATTTACAAACCTTAACAATACTACTGCTCTATGCACCTTTGTTTGTCTTTGAATCTAGCCTTGGTGGTACTCGATTCGGAGAGCTTTGTGATATAGCCCCATGATTATCCTTGAACTCTAAATTCATAGTATAACCTTAGCTCTTTGTGTGGTTAATCATATGCATTGATGTTATTGTTTATCATGATGTTGTAGACATTAACATGTTTCTTGTAGGGATGTGTTTGTAGGAACATTTGGTGATCGTTAAGTACATGTCACCTCTGAGGTGCATGGTCTTTGCGAAAGTATGTGTTCCCTTGTGTGTTTTCTTCCTACCTTAACACGCTTGATATCATTACATGATATCAACCACCTTAAGGTGGGGGCATATATAAGGTAAGTTGTCTGTCGTAGATGTTAGCAATGTGTGATGGGGTTAATAATTGTCCCAATTTCACCCTAGGTCACCTAGCTTGTGTTCATCATAATTCATCTATTTTCCTCAATTGTCACAATATTTGCTAGGAATTAAAGATTATTGGTATGAATTAAATAATGTTTAAATACTTGGGCAGTTGACCGATTATGAGTATTAATCATGGTGTTTATGTGAAATCGGGTGAAACAGGTTGAAAGAACAGGGTATGAAGGCTATGGAGAGGATCTATGATTCATTGTGTTATCCAGTTGTTGTCTTCTAGTATAATTTTAGCTATAAGTTAATAGTTAGGTTTTCAGTCGGTAAAAGGACTCTAAATATAGTGGACAGCAGGCCATATTTCTATTTCTTTAAACCAGTTGAACAACTTTTGGTTATACATCTGTAATCAGTGGACGTATCTATTTTGGTATTCTATTTTGTATTTAAACATATATATATGCTTCCCTGAGGACAAAAACACATTTGAACTCTATGTTATAACTGTGATGAATATAGAAGATGATTAAATCTAAATAGCTTAGTCATTTAGATCCATTCAACTGGTTGGGAGAAAGGGTCCGCTCCCTACCATTGCTTGGATTTTTTTTCTATTGATGTATGTGAGGTATTGTTTATATTTTTGATTTTGTGTGTGTTATGGTTTAAACTAAGATTGGTAATTAAGACTGTGTGTATGCTCGAGGTATTTTGATTGTCTTTATTAAAAAGTGTAAAGCAACTGCAACATCTTTAATACTTGGTACAGGTCTTGGAGATAACATATATGTTGGAGTGTTAACGTGTATTTTTTTTTACAAACCTCAAAGTGAATTGTCAGATCTTACCACATCCTATCACCAGGACACATAGGTCCTATTGCCTATACCATTTCAGCTTATTTTGGCAGTTACTCTCTTTCCTTTATGTTGTTCATATTTAGTGATAATATTTACGATTGGAAAATGTGCAATTCAGGATATTAAATTCATATTGTTAATTCTTAGAAATGAAGGAATAAAAAATAGAATTTCATTCAAAGAAGCATGCCTTAATCTTAATATTAGAGAAATGTGAATCAATTGAACTTTTAGATGCATTCATCCCCACTTGGTTTGCTAGTTTCAACCCTTAGGTAGACTTCCGCAACACAATTCACAAGCCTACGTCCTGGATTGACATAAAGGAATAAACTAAGGAGATCATGAGATTCATGAGGATTGATTTATCCATCTACTAGACAAATTCAACTTATAATATTGTCCTATAGTTTTTCCCTACATTTTTGGCACCATTACCGAGGAATGGTGTTAAAGGCCTGTTAGCCTAGTGAACTAAGTTAGGACCAGTGCATCAAGGTGAAAGCCCATGCAATTGTCGACATTTCCTAGGCAATTAACCTTGGTTTGCTCTATTGTAAATCATCTAGGTGCATGAATCGTAGTAGAGACAGTAGAGGTAGATTTATTAAAAAGGAAAAAGAAAGTAGTTCACAACCAGAAATTTTGAAAAATATACCAAAACCATCTGTTGAGGGAAGAAGTTCACAACAAGAAAGATTGAAAAACAAATCAAGACCATCCACTGAAGGAAAAAGTACACAACAGGAAAGATTGAAAGAAAAACTACAACCATTAGTTGTGCACACATCACTCGAGAAAGAGAGAGTTGAACCTGATATTGAAAAGTGTGTTATTGAGTCTATTATTGTCGAGACTCCTACTGGAGTTCAGCCAGAGTCTTCAGAGGAACTACATAAAAGGATTGTAAATCTATTCAAAGAATCTTACAAGGATCAAGTTGGTCCATCATTTGAAGTTTGAAATCTATTTAAAACTTACTACTCTCCTTTTGCGTTCGAAATTATGGCTGATCTTAATAACAATCTCCACAAGAACAATAACAATAATGGCAACAACAATGATGAGAGGCCATTTGCCCAAAATAATCGAGTCACTTTTGAATTTCCAATCACACATTCTAATGAAGATGCTCCAATGAAAAACATCCCTCATTTGGCCTTGCCCATTTTTTGTGGTCTTTCTGTTGAAGATCCTGACATGTTTTTATTTGAGTTTGATGTGTTATGCCATCTCTATGACTATCAAAGTCATGCACATAAGCTCAAGTTATTTCCAACTATGTTAAAGGATGCAGCCCTGCATTGGTTTATGAATCTCAAAAACATTTGATCATGGGATGAAATGAAGGAAACATTTTTGATGAAATATCAGGAGTATTGCAAAACAAAGGAGGTTTGGGATGAGATCTTTCGAATGACATAGAAAGAAGATGAATCTGTGGAAGACCATCTCGAATGTTTCGTGTTTAGCTTGCAATGATCATGACAACAAGGGATAACTCCTGATACTATTAAAATGTTGTTTCTTAGGGGAATAAGAGATGATACTATGGATACATTAAATTTAATAGGAAAAGGTAACATCTCTAAATTAAGTTTTGATGAAATTTGTGACATTTACAGGAACTATTCAAGGTCTCAATGATTAGGAAGGAACTATTCAAATAAGTTTTCCTCTACATGAAATACCTCAGGTATAACCAAGCATGAAATAGGTAATCTACTTGAAGGCCTTAAAACTGATTTGTTAAATCACATGGGTAAACATATTGAGACATTATATACTCGTAGGAATCAAGAGGAAGCCAAAAAGGCACTGGCTGTCTTTTGTCCAACTTTTTGAAAAAAGCATAGTAGTGAGGATTGTCCTTATAATAGGACAAATATTTCATCTTTAGAAGAAGCTAATAAGAATTTTACTCTGAGACCTCTTCCTGTTAATGCAACTGACATGGAATATTATGAAGAACCTATGTACTTTATGGCCCCAAGATTACCATTTCCACCTCGAGCAATGCCTCCTCGAATAACAAATGATTATTTTCCAACTAGGCCTAGTCAGTCCAACTCTTTCTCCAATCCATCAGGATGGTATGGAGGCTGGCAACAACCTCCACAATACCCTCAATGGATGTAGTCATATCCATATGCTTCACAACCGTGGTAACAGGCATGGAGGCCACAACCACCACAACCTTCACCATGCCAACAGCTATATCCACCATAATTTCCACCTCCTCCCATGATCAACCCATATCAATAGCCACAACAATTTCTTCCACCCATACCATCAACATCTGCCTAATCAACCAATCCACCACAACCATCGAGACCCACACCAATGCTACCTCAACCAAACCCAAATCCCAAAAATAAGGCAACACAACCTGTATATAATAATGAGGCAATATGTTACCCTACTTATCCTGTAAGTACTGTAGAAATAGATGGAGTTCAACTAAGATCAGGAAAGGCCCTCCAAGGGCCCACTATTACAGAAATTAATGACAAACCTGAAGAGGAACCAATAAAAGAACCCCCATTTCTTGACATATTTCATTTAGAATCTGTACATAAGGAAGTCCCTCAACCTGAGTTTGATTTTGTTAATGAGTTATGCAATGTTCACATTAAGATTCCTTTGTTGCAGGCCATCAAGCATATCCCAGTATACACAAAAATAGTGCAGGATCTTTGTACTCGGAAGCAAAAGAAAAAGCAAGATCCAAAAATTGTCCAGGTCATTGGGCAGCTAGTAGACCTTATGCTTGGGAATCTAACCATTCCTAAGTACTCATATCTAGGGAGTCCTATAATCAAGGTGTGTATCAGTAAGGTTGCTATTCCCAATACACTTGTTGACTTAGGTGCTGCAATTAATGTCATGACAAATGAAAAAAAGGAAAAACTATCACTTAAAGGGATTAGACCTACTCCCACAGTTCTTCAAATGGCAGATAGATCATTGGTCAAACCATAAGGTATGATTGAAGATGTAATTCTTTCTATTGATTCATGGGAATATCCTATTGACTTTATGATTTTGCAGCCAAAAATTAAGCTAAGGGGATACCCCTTAATCTTGGGGTGACCTTGGTTAGAATGTGCAAATGCATTCATCGATTGTCGATCAAGTAACGTGGTCATTTCTAATGGGAAGCATAAGAAATAGTTGACTTTATACCCACCAGCACAACCCTTATTGGAGACGAAGGATCCAGTCTGGGTGGACAGTGAGTTGGACGAATCCCTTCCAGTCCTCACAATTGATCATGCATCATACATGGAAGAACCCGATGAAGATAATATTCTTGTTAACTTTCTTCAAAACAGGTATGTGACTGATGAAATATTGGAAAACATGGTCCTTCATTTAGGTATCAATATTCCCTGCCCTTTTGGTAATTTTCCTTTGATAGGTAGCTCACACTTTGTTGCATTGCATCAATTTCTACCCCACAATTGTTTGTTTAGTCCATATCTACATTCTGAAAAGTCCAGCAATGCACCATCCACTTCACAAGTACTAAACCTCAATTCACCTACACAATCAGAGGCCACAGAAATTCTACCTAGTCATACACTCAATATCAATCCACAATTAAGCCCTGAACAAATTCAAGATCTCATTGCCATGCTAAAAACTTATAAAGATGCCTTTGCTTGGGAATACCAAGATATGCATGGCATTCATCCTGACACCTGTACACACCATATTTATATTGAAGAAGGTAGTCATCCATTTAGGCAACCACAGAGATGACTCAACCCCATTTTGTGTGATATAGTCAAAGAGGAGTGACAAAAATTGTTAAATGTCAAATTTATATATCCTATTTCAAATAGTCAATGGGTTTCTCCTCTAGTTGTGGTTCCAAAGAAAAATGGTAAGTGGAGAATTTGTGTTGATTATCGAGCGCTTAATAAAGCCACTAAAAAGGAACATTTTCCATTACCATTTATTGATCAAGTATTAGATACTCTTGCAGGTAAAAAGTTCTTTTCTTTTCTAGATGGGTTTAGTGACTACAACCAGATTTGCATAGCACCAGAAGACCAAGACAAGACTACCTTTACGTGTCCTTGGGGCACTTTTGCTTATAATGTCTTATCTTTTGGGCTGTGTAACGCCCCTGCCACTTTTTAAAGGGTTGTCTTGAGTATTTTTGCAGATCTTGTAAATGATTGTGTTGAGGTATATATGGATGATTTTACAGTGCATGGTAATACTTATGAAGAGGCTAAAAGAAACTTAGAAAAGGTACTTAAACATTGTATAGATAATAATTTGTCATTGAGTCATGAAAAGTGCCATATGCTCATGAAAGGAGGTATAGTACTTGGCCATTACATCTCTTCAAAGGGTATTCAAGTTGATCCTAAAAAGGTGCAGATCATCCAAGACCTACCAACACCCTCTAGCCAAAAAGAAGTTCGTAGCTTTCTAGGCCATGCCAAATATTATAGGAGGTTCATCCAAAATTTTAGTAAGATAGCCTCCCCTTTGTTTGCCTTGCTAGCCAAAGATGTTGTTTTCTTCTGGATGCTAGAATGTCAAGAAGCCTTTAATACTATTAAGACCAAGCTAGTAACCACACTAGTTCTTAGAGGTCCAAACTAGGAATTATATTTTCATATTCATACTGATGCCTCAGATTGCTCGATGGGAGCTGTTCTTGGACAGAAAGAAGATAATCTTTTCTATTCCATTTACTATATTAGTAAGAACTTCATTGGAGCTGAGGTAAATTACATGGTGACTAAACAGGAATTCTTAGCTGTTGTTTATGCAATTAAGAAGTTTCGACATTATATTACTGGATACAAAGTATTTGTTCATACTGATCATTCTGCAATTCAATTTTTAATGAATAAACCTGTTGTAACTGGTAGAGTAATAAGATGGTTACTTTTGCTTCAATAATTTGACATCACTATACTTGGTAAGCCTAGTTGTGAGAATGTGGTTGCAGACTTTTTGTCTAGGATACAACAACAAGAAAATGAACCAGTCCCAGTTGATGATGCATTTCCTAATGAGCATCTATTTGCAATCTTGGTGAAAAGTCCATGGTTCACTGACATTTCAAATTATCTAGTTACTTGCAAGTTTCCACCTCATTTCTCTCCAAGGGAATGACAGAAGCTGGTTGGACTCAGTGGATAGTACACATGGATCAATGGATTGCTCTTCTGCACTGGTATTGACAACATCATGCGTCGTTGTGTACCTGAAGATGATGTCTTCAATATACTTTGTGCATGTCATATAGAACCATGTGGTGGACACTTTCCTACTTAGCGGACTACCCAGAAGATCTTTACTGCAGGCTACTATTGGCCTACAATCCATAAGGATTGTAAGTGTTATGTTCATCATTGCGATAAGTGTTAGTGTATGGGCCACCCCACGTGCTCAAATGAAATGCCCCTGCATCCTCAGTTGTCCATTGAGCCCTTTGAAAAATGGGGGCTTGATTTTGTGGGACCCATCAATCCACCATCAAGGGACAAGGAGTACATCCTTGTTTGCACAGATTGTGTCACCAAGTGGGTTAAAGTTGTTGCTCTAAAACATGCAAGGGATACCAAAGTAGCTGATTTCCTTTATTATGAGATCTTCACAAGATTTGGTGTTCTGTGATAGATAGTCACAGATCAAGGTCCACAGTTTACATCTGAGCTCATTTCTTCCTTGGTTCATGAGTATGAGATACAACATCGCAAGTCTTCACCTTACCACCCTCAAGCCAATGGCCAGGTTGAAGTTACCAACCAAGAACTTGAGAACATTCTTACTAAGGTAGTTGCTCTTAATAAGCACGATTGGGCCACTTGACTCCCTCAAGTTGTATGGGCCTATCACACAACGTGGAAGACCACCACTGGTCTGACCCCTTATGAACTTGTTTATGGTAAGAAGACAGTTCTTCCTATTGAATTTGAGGTAAAGACTCTTCACACTGCACTTCAATTAGGTATGTGTCTTTCTGATGCACATAAAGAATGCATTGATCAACTTCACTCCCTAGACGAACTACGCCAGGAAGTACTCTTCCACACAGAAGCTATTCAGAAATAGCGTGCTCTATGGCATGATCATCACATTCACCAATGATCATTTCAGCCAGGTGATTGGGCGCTCTTGTATGATTCTCACTTCTAGGACTTCAAAGGCAAGTTCCACACTAGGTGGCTTAGACGTTATGAGATTGAGACAATATATGAGAATGGTGTTGTTCGTCTTTGTATGGTAGATTCCAAATGAAGAACTCTTCTTATCAATGGTCATCGACTGAAGCTCTACAAAAAGCCTTTTTCCAAAGAAGCCTTCTTCTTAGAAGTGGTAAAGGAATTCACTGTCGTTCCTTTTGGCCTCCTCAGGACTTGATTTAAAAAAAATGCAATAAAAGATCCAACAGTGAAAACCCTTGGGCGTTGTTGGTCAGTTAGCATTTGAAAACTGGTCTCTGGTGGATATTAACTGCTCAATAATCTTAGGGGTGAAAATCGGTCTCCCAACGCCTCTAGGCGATAGTAGATTAAAAACTAGTTTCTCGGCGGTCTAAAAAAAACAAAATAAATAAATAAATAAATAAAATAACTAAATAAATAATCCAATAAGCACTACCTTCTTGTTGCATTGGCGACAAGATGCTGTCTCTCATGGGCCCCTGCCACTCTGCTTTTGTAGCATGTCCACTCTATCATCAACATCGGTTCCTCCACATTAGCTTCTTTCCACAACCACACCTACTTGTCTTTTCTTTCCCAGTCTAGCTGCCAGTTGTACCGTTACTCTCTTTGTCCCCATACGTACACCCTGCTTGCTTACGTCAACTTGGCCCGATCATCATTCTTTGTTTTTCTTCCTACCCACTCATGCGATATCTTTTCTTTCCCTTTCACACTCCATGGACTAGTGCCATGTCCGCCTACACACTCCACTTCATCTCTTCCTCAACTTTCCCCATAACCTCTCATTATTTTTAATCCTCCACCTCTCCATCTTGTCGGGCTTTGCCAGTGTTTTTCGACCCCCTTCAATTCACTGCCTTGCTTTTCTGGTCGGCTACAAGCTTCGTACAACGTCTTGTCTCACTCAACTATCTTTTCTCTATGTTATGTTATATTCACCTCAATATCTCCGTTGTTCGCATGTGTTTCTATCTGATGTGCCAACTCTGCCTGCTCTCTCGTTGCCTATTGACTTATCCACTTTAGCTCTCTAGCTTACCTCATCCTTAGTCCCAGTTCTCCCTCAACTCCCGTCGGTGTACTCTAATGGTAAACTTGTCAGAGGTTTGTATGTATTGTTTAATTTATATTCATTTTCTTTATTTTCTTGCATTTATTGTGGCAACTCGAGGATGGTTCCATGAGTTCATCTAGGGGGTGGGCATGCCATGTCATTATTTCTTTCCTGTCATTAATCACCATTCACCATAATGATTGTCCTAGCAAAATTTTGAATGTAGACAGTTCATTGGAAATCCAACTTACCTTATTTTCTGTTGTGATTCTTGCTTAAAACAATTCTTGCTAATCTTGTCACCATGGGAGGTATTCATAATCGCCATGAACCTACAGACATGCAATGCATAAGAGCTAATACAATAATATATGGGGTCTTTGAGAGTGCTAGATGGCATGTTTTCTTTGAATGACTCTGTGGGTATAATGACGCCATTACCTTAGGGTTTGCCATGGTGTTTAGCAGTATTAGTAATTGCACAAAAGTTTGCAGGCTTCCCTTGTCTATTACCCCACAAGTTGTAGCCGAAGTAACCAGGTTACCTGAAACAGGGGAAGGATATTTTCCCTCAGCTGTAAACAAAGCTGCTAAGCTTCAGTTTCACTCCCAAAGGTTCTTGCAAGAAGGAGAAATGTTGTAATCAACCCCTAAACAAGGCACCCTCTAGACTTCACTCCCTGCACATTGGGCCGAAGTAGCTAAGATTTTAATTCAGAATGTCACAGGAGAAGGAAGGTATGTTTATGTTTTTTCTCATCATTTCAGATTGTTATCCCATTTATGCCATGCTGAACTGGTTAATCTTCCCTACTATCTTTTTCACTCAATTAAAAGGATGTGTCTAGAGGTTCAGAAAGGACACCCTAGTTCTTTAGCGCACCATGGGTTGCTTAAATTAATTGTAATGAAGGGCCTAGAAAACTCCATACCTCTAGGAATTTGGGCTAAATTTGTCATAGAACCATCCAAACCCTCATAGATTGAGCCACAGGTCCATTGTAAAGATAATCCTGCAAACCATCCTTCAAAGCCTATTGCTAATCATCCTAAGAACCAACCTATAGATCCATCTGTTAATACTCCCAAATAGTACTCTATGGACACCAAAGTTCTTGATGATATAGCCCCTAGTAAAATGCTTGAATCTCCAATAAACAGGAGGTTACAGTCTCATGATAAGAAAGAGATAGCTATAAGTGGGGTGAGTACCCCTCCCATTGTAACCCCTTACAATACTAGACTTAAAATAAAGCATGTAGAAGAAACTTATAGCCTACAACAATTAGCCATTGTCACCTTTGTAATGGCTAAGGATTCTCGTGAAACAAATGTTGAGATCTTGGCTACCAGACTATTACAAGGGAAAAATGGGTTAAGTCGTGAGCAGTGATGCCAAAATCGATGGAGGATGAAGGAAAAGGAAATAGAATATGAGTCTTCTGAAGAACAAGATGAGGAGTATAGCACTCATGACCAAAGTGATGACCCAGACCAGGGATTCACTCCTACAACACCTTCACATGAGCAGCTGAGGGTAGGAACACAAGAAATAGAGGAGAAATCACATGACACTTCTCAGGA
Organism: Cunninghamia lanceolata; assembly: GCA_027924645.1. Classification (NCBI taxonomy): domain Eukaryota; kingdom Viridiplantae; phylum Streptophyta; class Pinopsida; order Cupressales; family Cupressaceae; genus Cunninghamia; species Cunninghamia lanceolata. Next base: position 1,129,074 of record BSBN01000111.1, read on the forward strand.
TGAGGAATATTCTATGAAAGAATTTTGAGTCTTACAAGCCAAGGTCCAACGGTTGGAGGAACAATTGTTAATCCTTTAGCCTCAATTGCAAAAAGCTTTTGATGACAACCAATGCCAAATCAATGAAATTGCACAATTAAGGGATCAAATTGCACAGTTGACCCCACCATGTCAATCAACCATAGTAGGGTATATCACTTTGATAGAGCACAGGAGGATAATAGACAACTGAAAAATCTCATGGGAGAAGAAGATTGCTGATGAATACATGACTCTAGAGCACCATCAAAGCAAGATTGAGGAGATTTGAGCCAATATGGAACATAGGATCTCTACTGACTACATCTCCTAGGTTGAGCATCAACAAATTGTCTAGAATCTGAAGGACTAGTGGGGGAAGAAAATTTTGACCACAGTGCAATAGTTAACAACCGACTCCACTTGAGTTTGTAAGTTGCATGAGGGCATGCAATGTCTTTAGCTAGGGGGAAAATGATGGGGTTAATAATTGTCCCAATTTCACCCTAGGTCACCTAGCTTGTGTTCATCATAATTCACCTATTTTCCTCAATTGTCACAATATTTTCTAGCAATTAAAGAGTATTGGTATGAATTAAATAATGTGCAAATACTTGGGTAGTTGACCAATTATGAGTATTAATCATGGTGTTTATGTGAAATACAGTGAAACAGGTTGAATGAACAGGGTATGAAGGCTATGGAGAGGATCTGTGATCCATTTTGTTATCTAATTGTTGTCTTCTAGTATAATTTTAGCTATAAGTTAATAGTTAGGTTTTCAGTCAGTAAGAGGACTCTAAATATAGTGGGCCACAGACCATATTTCTATTTCTTTAAACCAGTTGAACAGGTTTTGGTTATACACCTGTAATCGGTGGATGTATCTATTTTGGTATTCTGTTTTGTATTTAAACATATATATGCTTCCCTAAGGGCAAAAACACATCTGAACTCCATGTTATAATTGTGATGAATATAGAAGCTGATTAAATCTGAATAGCTTAATCATTTAGCTCCATTCAACTGGTTGGGAGAAAGGGCCCACTCCCTACCATTGCTTGGATTTCATTTCTATTGTTGTATGTGAGGTATTGTTTATATTTGTGATTTCTTGTATGTTATGGTTTAAACTAAGATTGGTAATTAAGACTATGTGTATACTCAAGGGATTCTAATTGTCTTTATTAAAAAGTGTAAGCAACTACAACATCTTTAATACTTGGTATAGGTCTTAGAGATAACATATATGTTGAAGTGTTAACATGTATTTTGTTTTACAAACCTTGAAGTGAATTGTCAGATCTTACCACATCTTGTCGCGAGGATGCATAGGTCCTATCGCTTGATTTGTATAAGCTCTTGTCACCTGCTTCATTTCAGCTTATTTTGGTAGTTACTCTCTTTCCTTTATGTTGTTCATATTAGTGATAATATTTATGATTGGAAAATGTGCAATTCAAGATATTAAATTCATATTGTTAATTCTTAGCAAAGAAGGAATAAAAGATAGAATTTCATTCAAAGAAGCATGGCTTAATCTTAAGATTAGAGAAGTGTGAATCAATTGAACTTTTAGATGCATTCATCCCCATTTGGTTTGCTAGTTTCAACCCTTAGGTAGACTTCCACAACACCATTCACAAGCCTACGTCCCGGATTGACATAAAGGAATAAACTGAGGAGATCATGAGATTCATGAGGATTGATTTATCCATCTACTAGAAAAATTCAAATTATAATATTGTCCTATAGTTTTTCCCTACAATGTGCTTATCCTTAGGTACAGACTAGTGCGATGAGTACTTCCTGCATCCTGATTTGTTTGCAATAAATCAATCTATCTTGAAATCTATTTTGTATACCTCCTTTTCACCATAAGGCTGATGGTGTTAGGTTCTCATTGATGTCAAAAAGGATTCATGGTGGAGTTGCTTCATGGTGTTCATCACGTTGTGATGTCTTCAGAGGATTTCAGGATGTCATGTTATTGGAGTTTACAAATGTTCACTTTGAAAACATGCTTGATGTTTGTTCATATTTTAGATGGTGTATGGTTCTTCAGGACTTGTTTGATCAGTGGTACTTGCAGAGAATATTTCAGGGATGCAAAGTGTTTAATACTTGATAAAGTTGTGGTTGATCTTGTGCATAGATCTTCAAGATTGGGTCAGGTGACAGAAGTTTAATGCAGAGACAATATATTGTTTGTAATGCTAACTTGTTAATGTTGGAGGCAGTTCTTGTTTGGCATATTGGTTTTCTCAGGATGTGATCATCTCATGATATTTGTTGCAATATAGTTGTTAGCATGATATAGAGGCATTGCTTTGATCACTGATAAACTTATCTTGGATCTGATGTCTTCTTGTTATGATTTATGACATGTGATATCATAGTTTCTTGTAAGTAACATATAGTGATATGGTCTTCATAGTGACAGTTGTTGCATGGTCTTCATTTGATCTTAGTTGCTTTCAAGTCATGGTTTACAGTAGCATGTTCTTCATGGTATCCAGTGGCATGATTTTCATGGTTTTCATTTTATCTTAGTGGCATTCTTTGCAACATGGCATCATGTATGGTCTTCATGTTATCTAAGGCACAAAAGATGGTTTGTCTTTCATGACAGGAGAATGTAGGTCTCAGTGTTGATAATGTTATCAGTTATTGCTAAACTTTTATGGTTAAGCTCAGTGGTAATTGTGATTCATAGGTGTCATCTTTGGTATAATGGAAGAGATGCAAATTTAAGATTTATTCATCCAAACCCTTAGCAGCCTTTAAAAACCTAACCGTCATATATTTGGTGCACTTTATTTGAGTTTAGAAGGTGACTGTCATTTATAGGTTGTAACTTAAAGGTTTACCTGCTAGAGGGTCTCTTAAACATATTAGCACTAGCCCCTTCACCTAGTCTAACCTACTAGACTAGTCATCTCCATGGAGCTCGAGCGGGAAACTAGAATCAAAGGTGAGAATTTAAAGAATGGTGGGCGCAAATGTTATAATGAAAGGTAGTGGTTTAAATTTTACCTTCCTCCTCGTGCATGCACTTTGACAAGCAAATAAATGTCTTTTTCTTCTAACTGCATTGTTTAAGATAATTTTTGGCATGTTTGAAAAGGCAAATATCAAGGAATATCTTCAAAGAGATTTTTAAGAGGATTCTATGGAGATTTCTTTCTATATTTATGCTCTCAAATTTGTGGCAATTAAAGTCTATAAAGGAGAAAGATTCTATAAAGAAAGTTTTTTTGGAAGAGAGATTTTATATTGAGAAGTTTAAAAGTTTTTGTTTGAGAATTTGCAGAGAGTTTTTGGAGATTGATAATATTGATTAAAGATTTTCTTATGATCTAAATTTTCTTTGAAGACATTTTTGCAGATGGAATGAGAAGAAGTTGAAGATGATTTATTACAGATCGAAGAGTAATTATTTTTTGAAAAGGATTCAAATAAGAGAAAGATTTGATTTTCTCTTAAAGGCAGATTGACAAAATTATATGAAGACAATAGATTTGAATATAAAAGCATGGAAGATTTTTTAAGGTGAATTGTTTTTGCAGATCATAGAATATGAAGGGTTATTTTCTCTTTGAAAAGAAATTACAAGAGGTAAAGGATTTTTTAGATGCTTTTATAAAGAATACATAATAGAGATTTATTTGATGCAAACAAATATTATTTTTTTGAGAGAAGATGAAAGGTTTTGAAAAGGGGTTAATTAAAATGTGTTTTGAAGGTGAAAGGACATTCAATTTGTATACAATGGTTTTTCAGGTGCATTGATGTAACTTCTTAGATAGACAGAGATGAAACATACAGATGTGGAGTTTTTCACAGGTTGAATATACATAATGTGAGATGGAACATTTTGTAGAGATTTATTTGCAAAGATAAGAGGCTTTATGTGTACCAAGAGTATATATAGAGATTATTTAAATTGTTTTGCAGAGATGTGTTAATATTTGCAGAGACACATGTTTGTGCAAAGAAGCCAAATAAATTTGTAGAGATATTATTGAATTTGTGTAGATATTTTGTGTAAGGATAAAAAGTAGAAATGATGACCTCCTTGTACAACAAATTTATGAAGATAATATGCAGTTGATTGAGTATCAGATGAATTGGTAATGAGATTGATATTCAAATTGAAATTGATTAGAGATATGCAGAAGAGAAGATAAGTTATATAATGGTGCAAATCAGATTGAGTGGCAATCATTTCTTGCACACTTTGCAGTTTGTTCTATATTTATTAGGGGTTGGTGCTCTTTGAAGTTGGTGCTTCTAAATGAATTAGGGGTTGGTGTTTCTAAACATTGTAATCAGTGAGATTTTTGATAAAGCCAATGAGGCAGTTTTAGAGTGGTTTTTCTACCCCTGGAGGGTTTTCCACTCATGCAAATCTTGTGTCATGATCTTCTCTATGTGTGTGTATGATTTACTCATGCAATGTTGTTTATATCCTCTTTTATCAGTAGTCTTGTGTATATGTGTTTAACAATGTCTTCCCTTCTATTTGTCTTGTAAAATAAAATTTGTAAAAAGTTAAGAATTCACACAACACTGATTCACCCCCCCTCTCAGTGTTGTCCTTGACTCCTACAATTAGTATCAGAGCCCGGTTCCCTTTTGAAGCTTAATCAGCTTGGGTAGGTCTTGTGTGTGGAGTTTAATGGGTAAGTGCAGAAGAAATAAGAACATGAGAAATGCCAAGCGTCATTCTGGTCAAAAGTTATAAAAGACATCATCCATGTCAAATTTAGGTGTTATTGTTCAATCAGTTGATAAAGATGCTTCACAAGTTGAATCAGTGAAAGAGTTTTCTAGAGTTCCTCTGTTTAATGGTTCAGACTTTTCAATTTGGTGTATGAGAAAGCAAGTCTATTTATCTTCTTTAGCTATGATGTATGGATGTCTATTGAGAATGGATATTCTAACTCTGCAAATAACAAAAAGGCTTTTGAATGTAATCATGTAGCCAAGAAGGTTATTTTATCTGGTTTATCTAATGATGTTTCTTATAAAGTTGTGCAGTGTGAAAGAGCTCAGGATATCTGGAAAGAATTGATAAGAATTTATCAAGGTAATGATAAAAAAGAGGACAATTTGGTGTCTAATGAAAGTGACCATGAAAGAAGGCAATCACATGAAGAAGTTGAAACCCAATTAGATTCAGAAGAAGCTAACATCATAAGTGATGATGATAAGGAATATGATGAACAAGATTGTGAGATTGATATAGAAGGAGAGCTCATATATGCTCTGAGTGAACTCAAGAATTATAAAAAGGAGAACAAGAAATTAATGTTGCAATTGCAACAAGAAAGAGAATCTAAAGACAAAGCACTTTTAGCCCTTGAAAGTGTATCTACAGATCTTGAAGAGGCTAAATGTCAGATTATAAGTTTAAGGACATATATTGATGATTTAGACAAATTAATTGCTAGATTAAAGACTAAAATTGAGGAAGCCAAGAGGATAGTAGATGTTTCAAAATCTGACCTTGAAGTTAGAAGGATTGAGAATATGAAATTAGAGGGTGATATTATCAATCTGAGAAAAGAGTATGATGGTCTCAAGGCTTTATCTAAGAAATATCAAGTGTTGGAAGATAGCTCAAACAAGTTGCATGAGATGTTGGGCAAACAAAAGCATCATAAGGACACTACTGGTTTAGGATTTGAAGAAGGGGAATGTTCCAAAGCTAGAGAGACTCCTAGAAGGAAAATTGATTTAAGTCATCATGTTGCTGCCATAGAAGGTAAAAGGAAGAGTGAAGCTAAACAGAAAACCAAAGATTAATTTGTGCACAATCAAAGAAGGAATTTCAGAAAACCTACTGCTATAAGACAAGCATACATGTACAGGTATAACTATTCATTTAATGGTTATTGTTATACTTGTAATCAATTTGGACACAAATTAGTTAAATGCAGAAGGAATACTAATATTGTTTGTTACAAGTGCAATAACGTTGGACACATACAAAGAAATTGTAAAGTGCATAGAAGGTATGATCTTGCATGGAAGCTTAACATGAGTGCTCAAAGGTACTATCATTCATTTGATTATGATTTTGACATAGTTTGTTATAATTGCAACACTCTTGGACACAAAGCATAGAGTTGCAGAATGTATGCTTCACCTGATTTGAAAAGGTTGAAAAGAAAAGAAGGTATAAAGGTTTGGAGGAAGAAAGAACCTGTGAAAGTGTGGAAGAAAAAACAAAGTCAAGACAAGAATGATCCTAAACTTGTGCATCTTGCACAAGTTACATCATTAGTTGGATAACTGAGAGCATGAAGGGGGAGTTATTCATGCTCTATCATTTATTCCCAAGAAGTTTTAGGAGGAGATGGTGATCTTGTCATGTTTACTCCTACCAATCTTATGAAATTAAATCCATATAGTTGATGGTGGTGTTGCTAACAATGTTGATGTTTAGTATGTGACAGTGATACAGGTGTTTATTGGCTCATTATGCTTTCAAGATATTGAAAAGGTGTTTCAGGAGTTCATATGCACAAATTGTTAGACAAATGATCCTGATCATGTTGATGATTATAAAGGTTAAATTGTCATGGTATTGTAATCCAAAGTGTTTTGGAAAGTATTGTTGCAAGAAGATATTGGTTGGCTGATTTGTATTATAGAGTCAAGAGGCATTAATTCTTGTTGATTGCAATATATATAAGATTTGACATTGTGTTGCAGAAAGGTATCTTGTACAATAGGAGATCAGTTGATGTTTATCAATGTGATGAACTTGTTTTGTTCATCATGCTTGCTTGATAATGTTTGAAATGAAGTTTCTGATATTGGTTCATGATTAGTGACATGTTTAGTGGTTCATGATGCATATAAGGTGTCCAAAATCTCTCTACACAAAGAGTTTGATGATGTTGTGACTTGATCCTATTTGTCTATTGATTCATATCATGTTGGTACTTATAAAAATTGTGTTGCAGTTTAGTGTGATCTTGATTGCTAAGGCAAAGAGATTATGATGTTCTCAAGAAGCTCTTATCAGAAATTAGCATGTGTTGGCTAAGGTGGCTGAAAATGAAAAATTCAATTCATAGCACTTATCTCTGCATTTGATTTGTTCAAAGTGTTGTTGCAGGAAGAACTTGTTAATGCAGATTCATTTGAGTGTGCTTAAGGATGTCAAGTCATGCTTATATGGAAGTGTTCTTGATGTGATAATCTGACATAGTTCTTTGATGGTTCTCATCATTAATATGTTTCAAGGAGGTATGTTCAAATTATGTGATTCTAGTTTTAAAGTGGTAAGGTATGTGTTTCAAGCTATGACATCTAGAGATGCTTATGAAATTGATGGTGGTGCCTTGTTTTTCTTCAAGTTCATCAGTTAATCAAAGGGGGAGAAAATTAATTTAAGTCTTTGTCATCAGATGTCAAAAAGGAGGAGAAAGAAAAAAATGTTTTATGGAGTTTTGCCATCAATGACAAAGGGGGAGATTGATGGTGTTAGGTTGTCATTGATATCAAAAAGGATTCATGGTGGAGTTGCTTCACGGTGTTCATCATGTTGTGATGTATTTAGAGGATTTCAGGATGTCATGTTATTAGAGTTTACAAATGTTGACTTTGAAAACATGCTTGATGTTTGCTCATATTTCATATGGTTTATGGTTCTTCAGGACTTGTTTGATCAGTGGTACTTGCAGAGAATATTTTAGGGATCCAGATTGTTTGATACTTGATAAAGTTGTGGTTGATCTTGTGCGTAGATCTTCAAGGTTGGGTCAGGTGAAAGAAGTTTAATGCAGAGACAATGTATTGTTTGTAATGCTAACTTGTTAGTGTTGGAGATAGTTGTTCTTGTTTGGCATATTGGTTTTCTCAGGATGTGATCATCTCATGACATTTGCTGCAATACAGTTGTTAGCATGATATAGAGGCATTGCTTTGATCACTGATAAACTTATCTTGGATCTGATGTCTTCTTTTTATGATTTATGACATGTGATATCATAGTTTTTTGTAAGTAACATACAGTGATATGGTCTTCATAGTGACAGTTGTGGCATGGTCTTCATTTGATCTCAGTTGCTCTCAAGTCATGGTTTACAATAGCATGTTAATCATGGTATACAATGGCATGATTTTCATGGTTTTCATTTGATCTCAGTGGCATTCTTTGCAACATGGCATCATGTATGGTCTTCATGTTATCTAAGGCACAAAAGACGGTTTGTCTTTCATGATAGGAGAATGTAGGTCTCAGTGTTGACAATGTTACCAGTTATTGCTAAACTTTTATGGTTAAGCTTAGTGGTAATTGTGATTCATAGGTGTCATCTTTGGTATAATGGAAGGGATACAAATTTAAGATTTATTCATCCAAACCCTTAGCATCCTTTAAAAACCTAACCGTCATATATCTAGTGCACTTTATTTGAGTTTAGAAGGTGACTGTCATTTATAGGTTGTAACTTAAAGGTTTACCCGCTAGAGGGTCTCTTAAACATATTAGCACCGACCCCTTCACTTAGTCTAACCTGCTAGACTAGTCATCTCCATAGAGCTTGAGCGGGAAACTAGAATCAAAGGTGAGAATTTAAAGAATGGTGGGCGCAAAAGGTCGTGGTTTAAATTTTACATTCCTCCTTGTGCATGCACTTTAACGTGCAAATAAACGTCTTTTTCTTCTAGCTGCATTGTTTAAGATAATTTTGGCATGTTTGAAAAGGCAGATATCAAGGAATATCTTCAAGGAGATTTTTAAGAGGATTTTATGGAGATTTCTTTCTATATTTATGCTCTCAAAGTCATGGCAATTGAAGTCTATAAAGGAGAAAGATTCTAAAAAGAAAGTTTTTTTTGGAAGAGAGATTTAATATTGAGAAGTTTAAGAGTTTTTGTTTGAGAATTTGTAGAGTTTTTAGAGATTGATAATATTGATTAAAGATTTTCTTATGATCTAAATTTTCTTTGAAGATGTTTTTGTAGATAGAATGAGAAGAAGTTGAAGATGATTTGTTACAGATTGAACAGTAATTATTTTTTGAAAAGGATTCGAATAAGAGAAAGATTTATTTTCTCTTAAAGGCAGATTGACAAAATCAGATGAAGACAATGGATTTGAATATAAAAGCATGGAAGATTTTTTAAGGTGAATTGTTTTTGCAGATCATAGAATATGAAGGGTTATTTTCTCTTTGAAAAGAAATTACAAGAGGTGAAGGATTTTTTAGATGCTTTTATAAAGAATACAGAATGGAGATTTATTTGATGCAAACAGATATTATTTTTTTAAGAGAAGATGAAAGGTTTTGAAAAGAGGTCAATGCACCTTCTTATATAGACAGAGATGAAACATACAGATGTGGAGCTTTTCAGAGGTTGAATATATATAGTGTGAGATGGAACATTTTGCAGAGATTTATTTGCAAAGATGAGAGGCTTTATGTGTACCAGGAGTATATACAGAGATGATTTAAATTATTTTGCAGAGATGTGTTAATATTTGCATAGACACATGTTTGTGCAAAGAAGCCAAATAAATTTATAGAGATATTATTTAATTTGTGTAGAGATTTTGTGTAAGGATAAAAAGTAGAAATGATGACCCCCTTGTACAACAAATTTATGAAGACAATATACAGTTGATTGAGTATCAGGTGAATTGGTAATGAGATTGATATTTAGATTGAAATTGATTAGAGATATGCAGAAGAGAAGACAAGTTATATAATGGTGCAAATCAGATTGAGTGGCAATCATTTCTTGCACAAAGTTGGTGCTTCTAAATGAATTAGGGGTTGGTGCTCCTTGAAGTTGGTGCTTCTAAACATTGTAATCAGTGAGATTTTTGATAAAGCCAGTGAGGCAGTTTTGGAGTGTTTTTTTTACCCCTGGAGGGTTTTCCACTCATGTAAATCTTGTGTCATGATCTTCTCTCTGTGTGTGTATGATTTACTCATGAAGTGTTGTTTATATCCTCTTTTATCAGTAGTCTTGTGTATATGTGTTTAACAATGTCTTCCCTTCTATTTGTCTTATAAAATAAAATTTGTAAAAAGTTAAGAATTCACACAACATTGATTCACACCCCCTCTTAGTGTTGTCCTTGACTCCTACAAAGGTGTCTACATGATGTAGGTGGGGTTGTATACTTTTGAGATCATACCTCCTTTTCACCATAAGTCGTCTCTGTGATGCGGGCGGGCTCATATGTCATGATTCCTTTTCACTGTAAGGTGTCTCTGTGACACGGGTGGGGTTGCATTTTCAAAAGTCCTCTGTGGAGGTGAGGAACGGTTCTGCGACTAACAGAACCCTTAAGCATTTTTTAGCGATTGTTGTGATGAAGCACAATTGTCGGTGTGTGCCTATAATGTGTCTGAGATGGTGTTGGACCTAGAAATATGTACACAGCATCACTTGTCTACTGTGTTTTCTCTGTGTCTTCAAGTGTTTGTGTTTTGGCATGCTTGTTTTGTTTGGGGTGTCTATTACCCCATATGCAGTATGCATTTTGGGAGGTTTTACATGTCTTGCATGTGTGTTGCCCCATATATACAAAGACCTGCACAATGAGTGCATCATGTATTATGGGAGTTTTGCTTACTTTCCAGTACTTGCATCTCCATTTCATATATATGAAAAGAAAAGAAAAGATATCATGCATGTCTTCCAGGCATTAATGTGTCTTCTATGCATTGACTGTATTCTCCATGTTTTGCGTGACTATAACTGTCTTCTCCATGTGTTGTGTGCCTGTTACTATTTTCTATGTGATTAGTGTGTCTTCTCTGTACTTGGTGTGTTTGTTGTGTTTGTAACCTTAATTTAATGCATCTATTATCCTCATGTTTATATATACATTAAAGTGGGGGCTAAATGTAACATCAGAAAATGTCCCCTTGGGGGATTTTCCCTTATAAAGTTTAGCTTCCAAGCCTTTAGTGTGCATTTAGGACATCTTACTTCATGATTTGGCATCTCAGTGGAATGAGCCCTAGGTAAGATGACAAATGGGACCTAGAAGGACCCCTTGAGTTATACCTTGCCCAAAATAGGGGGAGGACTTGGGTACCCATGCCCTAGTCCTACCCTATTTTGGGGCAGCCCTAATTTCTAAGTGTCAGTTTATGATTGTTATTTGGGTCCTTTCTCGACATGGTAAGTTTGAATTATGAAAATCTTGGTGGGAGTGTTTCTAGTTGCATATAAAAGCATGCTTAGGCATTCATTTAGAGGCTAGAGATTATCTTCATGTGATTTTGGTATCCTAATGTGTTTGAAGACTTTCATTATGTTGCAAGAGTAGACTTGTGTGGTTTGTGTGTTTGTATTTATAGATTTGTCCATCAATTTCCTCATGGAATGAAGAGCATCTTCCTCCTGTGAGAGCTTCACTACAAGGTGACATTATATTGTGTTTTTATCATTGATTCCTTTGGTTTTTGCCTTTGCCTCACAAGGGCACACAATCTCTATCTGACAATGGTGTTCAGAGACTTAAATATCCTCTAAGGCTTGACTAAGGTAAGCCTCTAAACACCACAACCCCCTCCCAAAGTCTTGCGATTACAAGTTACAGGTGTCGTATTAGGGAAAAGTGAAGTTGCAAGAAGGATTGGTACACATCAAGGATTTAGGATTTGAAGAGAAATAGGACACCAAAGCATTTCCAAGACTTGGGTGCTCACTCTAGTGCCCTCCGTAGTTGAATTGCTAGAAACAGGAGTTACAGTGCTAATCAGTGTTAGAAGGAGGTCAGGATCTCACAAAGAAACTGGTACCTTGAACTTGGGTGCCCACTCCTATGTCCCTGACTTTTCTGCCTCGGAACCTCAAAAATAGGTACTTTGTGATTTGATATTTTACTTCCGTTTGTAAGAGCTTTTTCCATTATTTGTCAGTTTATTGTTGTATTTGCATAATTAGGGTTTTAATGGTCAATTGAGTATAAGAGAAGAGAAATTGATAATTAAATTCCCCAATCCAAGCTTCCCTACATCTCACAGTGACCTAGGGTATGATAGTGAATTGCCACTTGACCCTAGATCCTTGAATGTAGAGTGGAAATACGGATTTAAACATCAAAACACTAAAACATTAATAAATTCAATTTTTCACTAAATAGGTAGACCTTGCCACTTCACTAGGTACTCATGGTAGTGTTGCAAATATGTGCCTATGATGCGTTATCATTGATGTCAACATATCTCTTTGTCAGAGATTGTGAAGATAGTGCAGTTTAGTAAAGTAGATTTCTTAGCATTTCTAGTGAGATGAAGATCAGAGTCTACAGACTAAAGGATTATGTAGAGGATTGTTTGAAGTTGCTCTAGTTAAGATTTGAGAGGTCTACATGGAGGATTGGTGAAGTCATGGCCATCTAAGTAGAACCCAGTTTTGCAGTTGTTCAGAGGTAACAGATTTATAGGAATTTGGTTCGGATTGCTTTGCATTGGAATATTATGGTCTACGGTTCTAGAGGTATGTTGATGTTGGTGTGTATCTTCAACTCAAGTGGTTCATGGTTTGGAGGTCTGCAAGCAATCTTTCTAGTGTGACAGTCATGACAGTTGGTGTTCTTAAGTTTCGGTATGAAGATGCAAGTGATTCTGGTGATTTGAGGTGGTGCAGTTGTTCTCGTCGATTTCATTGTGCTGGTGGAGGTCTCTAGATCATGTGCCTGTTGTGTTGGTAGTTCACATTGAGGATTGAGCTCATAGTTGAAGATTTCTCCTTGGGTGTTTCTGTTCTTTTTGGTCTTGGCTGATTGGATGCTTGGAGCGTGTTGCGGATGATCTAAGAGAAGTTCTATGGAGCATGGCATGTTGTTCAAGGAAGATTTGAGTCCCAACTATGTTTGATTGACAGTGTAGTGGTCCACATGCAGTATTTTGTATTAAGTCAATTTTTGTAATTGTAATTGCTTGTTATGCCTATCTTGGATAATGTTCCAGATAGATTATTGTAAGGCCAACTTTGATGTTCATTCCAAAGTCGATGTCATGTATAAATAAGTGTAATGAAGTCGTGTAAATGTGTGGGTGTTAGTGAAGATGCAGAGGTAGTGAGGAAGTGTTTGGGGGCAGAGCAGAGCTGTTGTGAGCTTCAATGGAACTAAACCTTGGCATGGACAAGATTTTGTTTCTCAGTTCAATCTTTCAGTATTAATCATGTGAATGTTTTTTTAGGCTGTGAGCCTCCTTTGAGTAGCAAGCTCTGGGTAGTGTGCCTAAAGGTAGGTGTCTTCCCTTTTTCTATTCTTTTAATAGAGAATAAATCTTTTGGGTTAACCCCCACCATGGTTTTTCCCTTAACCAGATTCCCATGTAAAAATCTTGGTGTTATGTGTATTGATTGTGTTTCTACTCATGTTGTTGATTCATGATTTCATGGTTATATCTTTAATTTGTTTATAAGTGGTAAAAAAGATTAAATGCAGCAAAAGATAAAGATTTGTGACAACTGATTCACCCCCCTCTTAGTTCTCTACCCTACTTACAACAATTGGTATCAGAGCTAGTTCCTCTAAAAGAAGCTTGACCGCTTGAGGAGATCCAAGATGTTGACATACAAGAAGGACAGTCTGAGATTTGATGGAACAAATTACTCTCTTTGGAAGAGTTGCATGGAATTTCATTTGCAATGCATGGGTGATCCTTATTGGTTTATAACTAAGGATAAGTAAACTCCTCTGCAGAATGGTCCTACAACTCCAGATCAAATCAAAGATGATGAAAACAACATTCAAGCTAAAGAAGCAATGTTAAGTGCCCTAACTGATATAGAAATGACAAATGTCTTGGAATTGCAAATTGCTCATGAAATCTAGAAGAAGTTGGAAACTCTATATGAAGGTGATGCATATGTCAAATGTGCTAAGCTACAAAGCTTGAATGATAGATATGAAAGTTTAAGGATGAGTGAAGATAAAAACATCACTTCCTACATGTAGAAGGTGAATGAACTTGTGTGCAGTATCAGTTGTACTGGTGGAAAACTAGAAGAATTAGAGATTGTTGGCAAGGTACACAAATCCTTAACTGCTTCATACAAGCATAGAGTTGTTGCTATTGAGGAGATTGGGACTATGACAAATGCTACAAGGGATCAGTTGGTTGGAAATCTTTCAACATTTGAAATGAGTGAGTTTGGTGATTCTCTTCCTAAATCAGAATCTGCTTTTAAAGCTAATGTTTTCAGAAAGAAAAGATTTGATCTAGGTCAAAGCTCTTCAAGAAGGCTAACCAGATATGAGAAGGCAAGGAAGGAACTTGAAGAAGATGAATATGAGCTTGAAGAACTTGAAGTCCTTATTGCCAAAAGATTACCAAAAGGATCTGGTAAGTATGAAGGAAAGTTGCCTTTCAAATATTTTTCTTGCAATAAGATTGGTCATTTTGCTTCAAGATGTCCAGAGAGGGTTTCAAAGAAAAACCCTAATAGACCTAAGGGTCAGAAGAAATGCTACTATGTCAAAGAAACTACTAATGAAGGAGTCACAGATGATGAATCTGATATGGCAAGTGTTAGTTTCAGGATACACAACAGAGAGGGGGGTGAATTAGTTGTGTCAAAAACTTTTCTTTTATTAACCACTCAAGTTCTTTTTGTAATTCAACAGCATAATAATAAATCAACAATGAAAACACAATACAATAGTTCAAGAGTAGAAACACATTAACACATATGACACCAAGATTTTAACGTGGAAAACCTAGTTAAGGGAAAAACCATAGGGTGATTAACCCAAGATTGTATTCTCTCTTAAAAGAATAAAAGGAACAAAATGGCACATGCCAATTAGGGCTCACTGCCCAAGCGTACTACTCACAAGAAGCCCACTGCCTACAGGAGACACACTGTCTACAGAATAATAAATATTACATACTTGAACTGAAGAATAGCATCTTTACCATGCTTGAGTCAGTTCCATTTAAGCCCAATACAAGTCTGCTCTGCCTTTCACACTTCTCCTCTCTACCACACTCTCATCTCTACAAAGATACCTTGGAAGTGACTTTACAACTCTTATTTATACAAGACATCGACTTTGGGATAATCATCAAAGTTGGAAAACTTTACAGAGCAAATACACATTTATACAACCTGATTTGTTACAAAAGACTTCATGCAAATCACCACACTATCGGCCACATATATCTGGGACCCAAATCTCCTTTGAGGAACACGCCATCCTTCTCATAACATCTTCAAGATCATCCGCAAGATGTGTAAATCATCTGATTGGCCAAACTTAGGAAGAACATCATCCAAAAATAAATTTTTAATTACAAGTTCAATCTTCAATGCAGACCGCCAACACAAACTAGACACAATCTAGAGACCCCCACAATCTTTCCTGAATCAGCAAGAACATCCACACTACTTCTACTTACCGAAATCATTCTCTTCTTCATCTAGAACCTCAAGAACACAGTCTATTACTACTGTCATATTAAAATAGATGCTTGCAGACCTCCAGACCATGAACCAATTGAGTTGTCAATTCTCATTGACTTCCTAAACACTCCACCAAATCCACAGAACAAGATATTGCATTTCCAGATCTCACCAGAACTATTTGTGTTGCTCTGTTACTTCTAAACATCTGCCAGAACTAGTTTTACTAATATGGCCATAACTTCTTCAAATCTTCATGTGGACCTCTCAAATATTTACTGGATCACTTTTAGACACATATCTACAAACTCTTTGATTCACATCCTCTGATCTTGATCTTCACTTCATAGACCTTCACTGTCTTCACTATTCTTCTCTATTTCTGATAGGACTAATTTTCTCAATATCCTCAACACAGAACTCATCCAATTCTTGACATCAATGCAACAAGAGTATGTTGACATCAGTGACAACACCGGTTAGGTCCATACTTGCAACAAGCTCCCCCTTTGTCATTAATGGCAACATATGATGTGAAAAACTATTTTAATCATCAAGACAAGAACTTCTCCTTATTGAATGACTTAACTCCCCCTATTAACAAGAACCATTCACAAGTCTTCTCTTTGTTTACTACTCCCCCTTTGATCAGCAACCATTTTGTTTTTCACATGTCTTCTCTCCCCCTTTGACATCAATGGCAAAGGGCACATACTTGCAACCACTTATCATGCTTCAAAATCATACTGACTGCTCCCCCTGAATAATAGCCACCTAGCATCAATCCGGACCACAAGATATGACTATGAGATCTACCAAACTGATGCACATCAGTGCACCTTAATTCAGAACTGGAGGGGTAATAACCCCTAACTTCTCCCTGAGATACTCAAAAGAGTCCTTAGGTAAAGGTTTAGTAAAAACGTCTACAATCTGATCCTTGGAGGTTACAAACTCCAATCTAACTTCATTCTTGTTCACCTTCTCTCTCAAAAAATGAAACTTGATGGATATATGTTTTGTCTTTGAATGTAACACTAGATTCTTTGAAATGTTTATTGCACTTGAGTTATCACAGAAGATTGTGATAGGTTCCTTGAATACTCCACTCTAATGTCTCTTAGCATTTTCTTCATCCATAATACTTGAGTGCAACTACCTGCTACTACAATATATTCTGCTTCTACAGTGGATAAAGATATTGCCTCTTATTTCTTGCTTAGCCAAGAAACCAATCTTTTCCCTAAACAGAATGCTCCACCACTAGTACTCTTCCGGTCATCCACATCTCCTGCCCAATCCGCATCTGTATATGCATGAAGAGAGAAATCCTGATCTCTAGGATACCATAAACCATACTCAACTATTCCTTTTAGATATCTGAGAATCCTCTTGATTGCCATGACATGAGATTTTCTAGGATCAACTTGGAATCTAGCAACAAGACCAACAACATTCATAATGTCAAGTCTACTTTGAGTAAGATGCAATAGTCCTCCAATCATTGACCCATACTTTTTCTGATCAGCCTTAGGAGAGTCATCATCTTTGCTTAGTTTACATCTAGTTTCCATGGGAGTATTCATTGGTTTTGAATCTTCCATTCCAAATTTCAACAATTCTTTCACATATTTGGTCTGAGATATGAAGATTCCTTTCTTTGTTTGAGTGATTTGCAGACCCAAGAATAAATTCATTTCCCCAAACATAGACATCTCAAATTCACTTTTCATTTGATTTGCAAAAGTCTTGCACATACTATCTCTTCTTCCAAAAATAATATCATCAACAAATACTTCAACAATCAAGATATTTTCATGTTCAATCTTGAAGTATAAGTTACTGTCAGTAGTACCTTTGTTGAAACCAATCTTCAAAAGATGCTTATCTAGTCTTTCATACCATGCTCTTGGGGCTTGTTTGAGTCCATACAGTGCTTTCTTCAACTTGCAGACCATATCACCATGATCAGACAATTGAAATCCATCTGGTTGCTCAATGTATACTTCTTCTTCCAAGTCACCATTCAAGAAGGTTGACTTGACATCCATTTGATATACTTTGAAATCCTTGAAGGTATTAAAGGTAAGAAATAATATGATTGCTTCAATTCTTGCCACTAGAGCAAAAGTTTCTTCAAAATCAACTCCTTCTACTTGGGAATAACCCTTATAGACCAATCTGGCTTTGTTTCTAACTACTTCACCATCTTCATTGAGTTTATTCTTGAAGACCCATTTGGTTCCAATCACATTTTTGTTTCTAGGTCTAGGAACAAGATCCCAAGTGTGATTTTTCTCAATTTGCATTAGCTCTTCCTCCATTGCTTTAGTCCATCTTTCATCATTGCATGCTTTATTCACTATCTTTGGTTCAATCTTTGAAATCAGACAATACTTTTCTGAATCTTGAGCAATATTTCTTCTTATTTGAACACCTTTGCTTTTATCACCTATTATCTAATCTTCAGAGTGATTTAGTCATACATACCTCAGAATTTTGGGAGTTTCTTGCATTTCTATTTCTTGAACAGGTTCATTCAAACTTATCTCTTCTTCCTGATTCTCCGGATTAGTCTGGATCTAAATTTTAGAAGAGGCTTGGAACAAAACATCATTTTGATCATCTTCACCATATTCATAAAACCTTGAGGGTTTTTCAACACTTTCATCAACCTTCACATTTGTACTTTCTATAATCTTTCTCAATCTCTTGTTATAACACTGGTATGCTTTGCTTTGAGTAGATTAACCCAAGAATATTCCTTCATCACTTCTAGCATCAAATTTTCCAAGGTCTTCATCTCTTTTAATGTAAACTTTGTTACCAAAGACTTTGAAATACTTCACAGTGGGAGTGATGCCAAACTAGAGTTCATAAGGGGTCTTACCAGTATTTTTTCTAATTTGTACTAGATTGAGAGTATAGACAGTTGTGCTTACAGCTTCTCTCCAGTAGATCTAAGGAACATTTGCTTCCATCATCATGGTTATAGATGTTTCCTGGATGGTTCGGTTCTTTCTCTCTACTACTCCATTCTACTGTGGAGTCCTTGGAGCAAACAACTATATTTTTATCCCATGTTTCTCACAAAATTCTATGAACTCTCCGGATGTGAATTCTCCACCTCTATCAGACCTGAGACATTTTATGTTTAATCCAGTTTCATTCTCTACCATAGCTTTGAATATTTTGAATTTCTCAAGAGCCTCAGATTTTTCTTTTAGAAAAGTCACCCACATCATCCAAGAGTGGTCATCAATTAATAACATGAAGTATCTATCACTTTGCAAACTCCTGATTCTTGCCAGTCCACACAGATCAGTATGTACTAAGTCCAACAATCTGGTAGAAGATTGTTCCTTACTTTTGAATGTGACTCTGCTTTGTTTACCCAACTGACATTCTTTGCACAAACTATTAGATGGTTTCACCAGTCTTGGAAGATCTCTTACAACCTAAGTGTTGCTAATCTTGATGATATTATCAAAGTTCACATGACACATTCTCCTATGCCACAACCAACTCTGATCAATTTGAATAAATAAACAACTTTTGTCAGTGCCAACCAAGTGGAATATGTTACCTTTTGTTTGTGTCCCAGATGCAATCTCTGTACTAGAACTTTCAAAGATCTTACATTTTCCATTTTTGAATTAGATATCATAGCCTTTGTCCACTAACTATCCAACACTGAGAAGATTGTGCTTTAGAATTTCAACATAAAGCACATCACTGGTTTTGTTCTTTCCATCAAAAGAAATAGTTCCTCTACCTTTGATTTTGCCAGCATAATTATCACCAAATTTTACAACTCCTCCTCCATATCTTTCCAAATCTATAAACTTATTTTTGTCACCTGTCATATGGTGTGAGCATCCATTGTCAATGACCCAATCATCATTTTCTTCAACTTGGGCAGCTAAAGTTTTTTCTATATCATTTTATGATTGGCAGATTCAGAGGACATTTGTTCTTCTTCCTTGATGGCAATAAACACCCAGTCACTTCCAAATTTGTTTCCTATCTCTAATTCATCATCTGTTATTCCTTCATCATCATCATCTTCATGAACATAGTAACACTTCTTTTGAAATCTTGATCTATTAGGGTTTGGCCTAGAAAATCTTTCTAGACACCTTGAGGCAAAATGACCAATCTTATTGTAGTTAAAACATTTGAAAGGAAATTTTCCTTCATACTTACTAGATCCTCTTGGCAATCTTTTTGCAATGAGGGCCTCAAGTTATTTAGCTTCTACTTCATTCTCTTCCAGATCGTTTCTTGCTTTCCCATACTAAGATGATTTTCTTGAGGAACTTTCTCTTGGATCATATCTTTGTTTGCCTTTTGTAGAGGCACTAGCTTTGAATGTAGATTCAGTCTTGGGAAGTGCATCACCAAACTCAGCTAACTCAAATGCAGATATCTTACCAACCAATTGATCCCATGTGATAGTTGTTAAGGATTTGATTTCCTCAATAGCAACAACTTTGTGTTTATAAGCATGAGGTAAGGATCTGAGAACCTTAGCAACAATTTTATCTTCATCCAAAACTCCACCAACACATTTGATGCCACAAACAAGCTCATTTACCTTTGTCATGTAAGAAGTGATATTCTCATCTTCACTCATCTTCAGGTTTTCAAATTTTCCTTTCAGACTCTGTAGCTTAGCACATTTAACATACTTGTCTCCTTCATGCAGAAGTTCCAATTTTTTCCAAATCTCATATGCAGTTTTTAGATCAATAACATTTGTCAACTCTGAATCTGATAAGGCACTTAGTAGAGCTTCTTTGGCCTAAAGATTATTTTCAG
The DNA here is from genome assembly GCA_027924645.1 of Cunninghamia lanceolata. Classification (NCBI taxonomy): domain Eukaryota; kingdom Viridiplantae; phylum Streptophyta; class Pinopsida; order Cupressales; family Cupressaceae; genus Cunninghamia; species Cunninghamia lanceolata. Next base: position 1,149,315 of record BSBN01000111.1, read on the forward strand.
CATCTCTGATTTCATCTATGGTTCTTAGACCATTTTGAGGAGGAGCATACTTCTTTGAAGCCATGATCCAATATTACATTCCCATACATTGCAAGTGACATTCCATGCAGCTTTTCCAAAGAGTGTAATTGGTTCCATCAAACCTCAGACTATCCTTCTTGTAGGAAGACATCCTGGATCTCCTCAAGTAGTTAATCTCTTTTAGAGGAACTTAGCTTTGTTACCAATTATTAGTTTCAAGATACACAACTGAGAGGGGGGTGAATTAGTTGTGTCAAAAACTTTTCTTTTATTAACCACTCAAATCCTTTTTGTAATTCAGCAGCATAATAATAAATCAACCATGAAAACATAATGCAATAGTTCAAGAGCAGAAACACATTAACACATATGACACCAAGATTTTAACGTGGAAAACCCAGTTAAGGGAAAAACCACGGGGTGACTAACCCAAGATTGTATTCTCTATTAAAAGAATAAAAGGAACAAAATGGCACATGCCAATTAGGGCTCACTACCCAAGCACACTGCTCACAAGAGGGCCACTACCTACAGGAGACACACTGTCTATAGAATAATAAATATTACATACTTGAACTAAAGAATAGCACCTTTACCATGCTTGAGTTAGTTCCATTTAAGCCCAATACTTCTGCTCTGCCTTTCACACTTCTCCTCTCTACCACAATTTCATCTCCACCAAGATACCTTTGAAGTGACTTTACAACTCTTATTTATACAAGACATCGATTTTGGGATAATCATCAAAGTCGGTAAATTTTACAGAGCAAATACACAAATACAACATTATTTGTTACAAAGGACTTCATGCGAATCACCACACTGTCGGCCACATATATTTGGGACCCAAATCTCCTTTGAGGAACACACCATCCTTCTCATAACATCTTCAAGATCATCTACAAGATGTGTAAATCATCCGGTCAGCCAAACTTAGGAAGAACATCATCATCCGGAAGTAAATCTTCAATTACAAGTTCAATCTTCAATGCAGACTACCAACACAAATTGGACACAATCCAGAGACCCCCACAAGCTTTCCTAAATCACCAAGAACATCCACACTAATTTTGCTTACCAAAATCATTCTCTTCTTCATCTAGAACCTCAAGAACACAGTCTGTTACTACTATCATATTAATATAGATGCTTGCGGACCTCCAGACCATGAACCAATTGAGTTGTCAATTCTCATTGACTTCCTAAACACTCCACCAAATCTGTAGAACAAGATATTGCATTTCTAGATCTCACTGGACCTATTTGTGTCGCTCTGTTACTTCTAAACATCTACCAGAACTGGTTTTACTAATATGGCCATAACTTCTTCAAATCTTCATGCGGACCTCTCAAATATTTATTGGATCACTTTTAGACACATATCTACAAACTCTTTGATTCACATCCTCTAATTTTGATCTTCACTTAATAGACCTTTATTGTCTTCACTATTCTTCTCTATTTTTTATAGGACTAATTTTCTCAATATCCTCAGCACACAGCTCATCCAATTCTTGACATCAATGCAATAGGAGTATGTTGACATCAATGACAACACCGGTTAGGCCCATACTTACAATAGTAAGTACCTCTAGAAATGAATGGGTGTTCATTGCTATCAAAGAAGAAGATTTGGTGCCTACTGAATCTACTAGCTGTGTGAATGTGGAAAGTGCCTTGGCTCCTCATGTTGAAGAAAAGGATGAATGGGTGATTTTTAGTGGATGTTCTCATCATATGATTGGTGATAAAAGTAAGTTTGTAAGTTTGAAAAGATATGAAGGTGGAATTGTGAAGTTTGGAGACAATTCAGCTGGTAGAATCTGTGGCAGAGGATCCATCTATCTTAATGGTAAGAATAACACTAACGATGTTTTGTATGTAGAAGGATTGAAGCATAATCTTCTCAATGTTGGATAGTTGGTTGATAAAGGGTATGATCTTCGATTCAAGGATGGAAAATGCATAATTTTGGGAAGCTCTGGAACTGAGATTGCATCTGGTACATAGACTAGAGGTAATATCTTTCATTTAAGTGGTACCGGTAAAAGTTATTTGTTTTCTCAGATTGATTAGAGTTGGTTATGGCATAGGAGAATGTGTCATGTAAACTTTGATAACATTGTTAAGATAAGTACTATTCAAGCTGTGAGAGATCTTCCAAAGCTTGTGAAACCTACTAATAGCTTGTGTAAGGAATGTTAGTTGGGCAAACAGAACAAAACTACATTCAAAAGTAAAGATCAATTTTCAAGTGGATTGTTGGAACTTGTGCACACTGATTTGTGTGGTCCTGCCAGAGTTAGGAGTTTACAAAGAGACAGATACTTTATGTTGTTGATTAATGATTACTCCTAGATGATGTGGGTCACTTTCTTAAGATAGAAATCAGAGGCTCTTGATAGATTCAAGGTGCTCAAGGCCATGGTGGAGAATAAGATTGGTGTGAAGATAAAATGTCTAAGATCTGATAGAGGTGGAGAGTTTACCTCTAGTGAGTTCAATGTATTTTGTGAAAAGCATAGAATAAGAGGATAGTTATCTACTCCTAGGACTCCTCAGTAGAATGGAGTTGTGGAAAGGAAGAACTAGACTATTCAAGAGGATGCTAGAACCATGATGATGGAGGAAAATGCTCCACATGTCTATTGGAGAGAAGCTATGAGTACTGTTGTCTACACTCCTAAACCGGTGCAAATCAAAGGTAATACTGGTAAAACACCTTATGAACTTTGGTTTGGTAATGCTCCGACTATGAAATACTCCAGAGTTTTTGGTAGTAAATGCTATATCAAGAGGGATGAAGATCTAGGCAAGTTTGATGCAAGATGTGATGAATGAATATTTTTGGGTTATTCTAACCAAAGCAAGGCATACCAGTGCTTTAACAAGAGATTGAAAAGAATTGTTGAAAGTGATAATGTCAAGGTTGATGAAAGCAAGGAGAGACCTTCCAAATCTTGTGGATATGAATCAGATGATCAAAATAAAAATCCAAATGAAGTAAAGAAAGTTCAAACTCAAATTCAAATTGGTCCAGAGAATTCAGTGATTCAAGAAGCTAGTGCAAATATTGAGGAACAAGTTCAAGAATCAGAAGTCCAAGAAAATCCCAAAATTACTAGGTATGTAAGCTTGAATCATTCTGAAGATTAGATCATAGGAGATAAAAATAAAGGTGTTCAAACTAGAATAAAAATTGCTAAAGACCAAGAGGCGTATTGTTTGATTTCAAAGATTGAACCAAAATCAGTGAATGAATCTTGTAATGATGGAAGTTGGATAAAAGAAATTGAAGAAGAATTAATGCAAATTGAAAAGAATCATACTTGGGATCTTGTTCCTAGACCTGAAAACAAAAATGTAATTAAACTAAACAGGTCTTCTGAAATAAATTGAATGAAAATGGTGAAGTTGTGAGAAATAAAGCAAGATTGGTGTGCAAAGGATATTCTCAAGTAGAGGGAATTGATTTTGAAGAAACTTTTGCTCCAGTGGTAAGAATCAAAGCAGTCAAATTATTTCTTGCCTTTGCTGCTTACAAGGATTTCAAAGTTTACTAGATGGATGTCAAGTTAGCATTCCTGAATGTAGAGTTGGAAGAAGTCTACATTGAGCAACTAGAAGGATTCCAGTTGTCTGATCAAGGAGATATGGTCTGCAGATTGAGGAAAGCATTGTATGGACTTAAACAAACCCCAAGAGCCTAGTATGAAAGATTAGATAAGTATCTACAAAAGCTAGGTTTTAGCAAAGGCACAACTAACAGTAATCTTTATTTCAAAATTAATCATGAACACATCTTGATTACTGAGGTATTTGTTGATGATATCATCTTTGGTGGAAATGAGAGAATGCGCAAAAAGTTTGTTGATTAGATGCAAAGTGAATTTGAGATGTCTATGTTTGGTGAAATAAATTTCTTCTCAGGTCTGCAAATCATTCAGTCAGATAAGGGCATCTTCATATCTTAGTCTAAGTATGTGAAAGAGTTGTTGAAAAAGTTTGTAATGGAGGATTCAAAACCAGTTAGTACTCCTACTATAACTGGATGCTAGTTGAGTAAAGATGGTGATTTCCCTAAGGCAGATCAGAAAAGGTATAGATTAATGATTAGAGGACTACTTTATCTAACTCAAACCAAACCTGATATTATGAATGTAGTTGGCATTGTTACTAGATTTTACACTGATCCTAGAGAATCTCATGTTGTAGTAGTCAAAAGAATTTTCAAATATCTGAAGGTGACATCTAATTATGGCATATGGTATCCTAAGGATGATGATTTCACTCTTCATGCATATATAGATGTTGATTGGGTAGGAGATGTGGATGATAGGAAGAGTACTAGTGGTGGTGTATTTTTCATGGGAAAGAGATTAGTTTCTTGGTTGAGCCAAAAGCAAGAGGCAATATCTCTGTCTACTGCAGAGGAAAAGTATATAACAATAACAAGTAATTGTACTCACATTTTGTGGATGAAGCAAATGTTGAATGATATCATAATTGTGTTTGAAGAGCCTGTTACAATCTTCTATGATAATTCAAGTGCAATAAACATCTCCAAGAATCTAGTGTTGCATTCAAAGACAAAGCACATATCCATCAAGTTTCACTTTTTGAGAGAGAAGGTAAATTAGAATGAAGTCAGATTGGAGTTTGTTCCTTCAAAGGATCAGATTGTGGATATCTTCACTAGGCCTCTACCTAAAGATACTTTGAGTATCTCAGAGTGAAGTTAGGGGTTATTACCCCTCCTATTCAGAATGAAGGTACACTAGCGTGCATCAATCTGGTGGAACTCACAGTCATATCTTATGATCCAGATTGTTGTTAAGGGGATGCTACTCAGGGGGAGTAGTCAGTATGTTAATTCTAGAGTTCATCCTGGTTTTATCTAAGAATCAAAAATGGGGGAGAAGTCACGTGAAAAACTTGGAAGTAATTAGTTGCTGGTGAAAGGGGGAGCAGTGAAGAAAGTGGTTGAAGGTGTGATAAGAGAATGGGGGAGAAGTCCTTGTATTGATGGTTGAATAAGTTTTTCACATCATATATGTTTCCATCAATGATAAAGGAGGAGATTGCTGCAAATATGTGCCTATGATGTGTTGTCATTGATGTCAACATATCTCTTTGTCAGAGACTGTGAAGACAGTGTAGTTCAGTAAAGTAGATTTCTTAGCATTTCCAGTGAGATGAAGATCAAAATCTATGGACAAAAGGGTTGTGTAAAGGATTGTCTAAACTTTCTCTAGTTAATATTTGAGAGGTCCCCATGGAGGATTGGTGAAGTCATGGCCATCTGAGTAGAATTGGGTTTTACAGTTGTTTAGAGGTAGTAGAGTATAGGAATTCAGTTCAGATTGCTCCGTATTGGAATATTATGGTCAGCAGTTCTAGAGGTATGTTTGGGATGTTGGTGTGTATCCTTAACTCAAGTGGTTCATGGTTTCGAGGTCCACAAGCAATCTTTCTAGTGTGACAGTCATGACAATTGGTGTTCTTAAGTTTTGGAATGAAGATGCAAGTGATTCTAGTGATTTGAGGTGGTGCGGTTGTTCTTGTTGATTTCATTATGCTGGTGGAGGTCTTTGCATCATGTGCCTATTGTGTTGGTGGTACGCATTGAGGATTGATCTCGTAGTTGAATATTTCTCCTTGGGTGTTGTTGTTCTTTCCATTCTTAGCTGACTAGATGCTTGGTACGTGTTGCAGATGATCTAAGAGTAGTTCTATGGAGCATGGTGTGGTGTTCGAGGGAGATTTGAGTCCCAGCTATGTTTGATTGATAATGTAGTGGTCCACATGTCATATTTTGTATGAAGTCAAGTCTTGTAATTGTATTTTCTTATAATTCCTATCTTGGAGAATGTTCCAGATAGATGATTGTAAGGCTAACTTTGATGTTCATTCCAAAGTTGATGTCATGTATAAATAAGTGTAATGAAGTTGTGTAAATGTGTGGGTGTGAGTGAAGATGTGGAGGTAGCGAGGAAGTGTTTGGGGGTAGAGGAGAGGTGTTGTGAGCTTCAATGGAACTGAACCTCAGCATGGAGAAGATGTTTCTCAGTTCAATCTTTTAGTGTTAATCATGTGAATGTTTTTGTAGGCAATGAACTTCCTTTGAGTAGTGAGCTCTAGGCAGTGCACTCGAAGGTAGGTGCCTTCCCTTTTTCTATTCTTTTAATAGAAAATAAATCTTGTGGCTTAACCCCCACCATGGTTTTTCCCTTAATTAGGTTTCCATGTAAAAATCTTGGTGTTATGTGTGTTGATTGTGTTTCTACTCATGTGTTGTTGATTCATGCTTTCATGGTTATATCTTTAATTTGTTTATAAGTGGTAAACAAAATTAAATGTAGAAAAAGATAAAGATTTGTGACAACTAATTCGCCCCCCTTCTCAGTTGTCTAGCCTAATTACAACAGGTAGACCTTATGTCTTGTTCTCTTGGCTTCCCTTGTGTCCACAATGCATTCAAGCTTAAATGGCTCAATAGGTGGTAAATCCTTGATCCAATCTTCATCAGCAACATTTGTATTAGTCCCTATACTTGCAATCACAAATCTCTTGAAAGGATATAGATTAGCAACATTAAAGATTGGAGAGATAGCCACTCTAGGAGGGAGTTCTATCTCATAGGCATTATTTCCAAATTTGTGGACCACCCTACATGGCCCAATCTTTTTCATCTATAGCTTTGTATACTTCCCCTTTGGTAGCCTTTCTTTCTTCAAATGAGCCAATACCAAGTCTCCCACTTTGAACTAGACATCTCTTTTCTTCAAATCTGCATGGTGTTTGTATTTTTCAACACTTTTTGAAGATTTTCTCTAACTTGTTGATGTATGTCCTTCATTACAACTACAAATTCCTCTCCTTCAGCACTCCTTTTCTCCATTCCACTTAGATCCCTAAGCTTAAACACACCTCTAGATTTCAGTCCATAAATCACTTCAAATGGGCTTTTCCCAATGCTTCTATTGACAGAGTCATTATAGGCATATTCAGCTTGTGGAAGGATTAGATCCCATTGTTGTCCATGCTCCTTTGTGAGGCATCTCAGAATGTTTCCAAGTGATCTATTAACCACTTCAGTCTGCCCATCTGTTTGTGGGTGATAGGCAGAGCTAAATGTCAAATTGGTTCCCAATTTCTTCCAAAGAGTCCTCCAAAAGTGACCTACAAACTTGCTATCCCTGTCAGACACAATGGTCAATGGTAATCCATGAATTCTTAGTACTTCCTTGAAAAATAACCTAGAAATATATGAAGCATCATTTGTAGATTTGCATGGTATGAAATGAGCCATTTTGCTAAATCTATCAACAACAACAAACACACTATCAAATCCCCTTTGAGTTTTAGGTAAACCTAAGACAGAATCCATGTTGATGGATTCCCATGGCCTATTAGGAATTGGCAAAGGCTGATAAAGACCTGCATTAGTGCTTGAATCCTTTGCCTTTTGACAAACTACACAACTTTCAGCAAATTTTCTTATATCACTTTGCATTTTTGGCCAAAAGTAATATCTCCTTACCTGCTCTAATGTTTTATCTAAAACAAAATGACCTCCTTAGCTATCACAATGTTTCTCTATTATCAGGTTAGTTCTCATGGAACAGTTGGGAATACATAACTGAGCACCCTTGAACAATAATCCATTTTGCAGTAGAAAATTAGAATTTTCATCATGAAAAGCATGCTTAAATTGATCACAAATAACATATACCTCTTTGAATTCATCACTTCTTCATACATACCTTTCAAAGCATCTACTCCCACACTTTGGAGTTGAATTTCCCTCACCAACATTGACCTTCTATTTAAGGCATCTCCTACCTTGTTTGACTGCCCTTTTTTGTGCTTTATGGTGAAAGTGTAGCTTTGTAGATACTCCACCCACTTGACATGTCTGTGGCTCAATTTTTCTTAGTTGTTCAAGAAATTCAAAGCATGATTGTCAGTAAAAACAATAAATTCCTTGGGAAGGAGATAGTGTCTCCACTTTTTCAATTCTTGTACCATAACATGCAACTCCAAGTCATAAGAGTAATACTTTTTCTTTGCCTAATTGCACTTCTCACTGAAAAATGCATCAGGCCTACCCTCTTGGCTTAAAACTACCCCAATTGCATACCCACTTGCATCACATTCTATTGTGAAAACCTTGTTAAAATCAGGCAATGCTAGTATTGGCTATTGGGCTACTCTATTTTTTAGATATTGAAAGCTTTTTTCTACCTCATCAGTCCATTGAAACCTCTTCCTTTTATCCCCTTTGATGGTGTCAATAATTGGAGAGCAGATATGACTAAAATTCTTTATAAATTTCCTATAAAAAGTTGCTAAGCCATGAAAACTTTTTACCTCACTTGCTGATGTAGGAGTTGGCCAACTGAGAATTGCTTCTACTTTGGTGGGATCCATCTTCAATAAACCTTTATAAATGACAAAACCAGGGTAAACTAACTCCTCCTTCATGAATTCATATTTCTTTAGATTGATCATCAACCTCTCTTCATTCAGCCTCTTCAACACCATGTCCAAATGCTGCAAGTGCACATCTTTGGTCTTGCTAAAAACAAGGATGTCGTCCAAGTAGACAACTACAAATTTAACTATGAATGGTTTCAAGACTTCATTCATGAGTCTCATAAAGGTACTTGGGGTATTTGAAAGCCCAAATGGCATGACAAGCCACTCATATAACCCTTCATTAGTTTTAAAGGTAGTTTTCCACTCATCCCCTTCTCTTATCCTAATCTAATGATAGCCACTTTTAAGGTCAATCTTTGAAAAATAATAGGCTCCTCCTAAATAGTCCATCAAATCCTCCATTCTAGGTATTGAAAACCTATACCTTATAGTTATTTTGTTAATTTCCCTTGAATTGGTGCACATTCTCCAATCTCCACCTTTTTTAGGTGCCAAAACAGTAGGGACGATACATGGAATTAAACTTTCTCTTATGAGACCCTTATCTAGCAATTCTTGTATTTGTTTCCTCATCTGATTATTTTGTTGAGGAGTCATCTTGTATGCAGCCTTATTTGGTAAGTTTGCACCTGGTATAAAGTCTATGTGGTGGCTCACATCCCTTATAGGTGGCAAAGAACTAGGAAGCTCATCAACAACTATGTCTTGATACTATTGTGTGGTTACACAACACACCCCATTTTGCCTTAGAAAAATAGGGACCCAACTTCTTTTTGCTTCTACTTGCTTGTTTTCTAACTTTGGATGATTTGGTAAAATTCAATCATATATGTAAACTTTGCTTGGACATGGGCATCACAAAGAGAGGTCAGTTGTTGAAGTTAGAATTTGCTATCACAAACCTTATAGTTGGAAAGAGCACAAAATTTTAAGCAGGTTTGCCTTTTGGATCACCCTGATATTATTTAAGGGTAGAGAGATATGTTGAGTCAAAGTTCAATCAACCATGATATTTTTACAGGGGGGGTCATATTCCTAAATTTTAGTCATATTCAATAAGATGACCCTGATTGAAGAAAATCACCTGATGTTCATTCGATCCATGATACACAAGTGTCAAACTTAAATAGGGATGAGTATCTACCCGTCAAGAACCTCATGTATTTACGAGGGGGTCATATTTCCTAATATCAATCATCTTATAAAATATCACCCCTTCATGAATATCACCCTACACGAATATGATTATGACGTCATTGAATTCCAATGAATAACAGAAATCAACGTAATCATTGCACCCAACCCATGGAGGGTCATATATCCAAACATCCATCATATTTCCCAATGTGACGATGATGTCACCATAACCCAATAACAAGAGAAAATAGATGACATGATGAGGTCATCATGATCTTACTCAAAGGGGGGGTCATATTTTGAAATATCCCTCACCATAGAGAAATGATCATGATGTCATCTTTCGCAATTAATTATTGAAAATTAAATGATGATGATGGTATCCAGCATCCTCAGATGAGGAGGATATTCCCAAGTCTTAAAAAGCCTAGATATTTTTGAATATCCCTAATCTTTACTTTATGATCCGATCTCATTTAATAGTCAAAGGTTGACCATATCACCTTGATCTTTAGTAAATGATTATTCCAAAGGAGGGGGGGGTCATATGTCATAATATAGGTCATATTTCCAAATATATTTGATCTTCCAAAGATCACCCTTTGGCATTAAATGTAGAGCCCAATGGTAGGTGGCACCCTTTTGATTTCAATACAAATACAACGCTTGGTGGCATCTACAAACTTCATGTGAGTGAATCAACGGATTCAATCAGAACAACACATACGCCCTAATTTGTCGTATCGATAATTTTAAAAGTAAAATTTAGGGATTATTCACATTTACCTTGCGATAATTTGAAATTTACATAGCTCTGAAAGTCAATTACATCATAGTCATCTACTGGTGGATTGTGACACTCAGCATAATAGAACAGAATAGTCAACCCTGCACATCTACATTTTCTCGTTATCAGTCATATAATTAGGAGAAAAGAAGCTATCAGGTAAGTAAGTTAAAACCCTCTCCATTGTTGTTTACTACAAATTACCAACTAAAAGGTAGTTCCTTATTAGGTTAATCTGCATAATGATGCATGAAGTAAATTGTAATATTCAACAGTGCTTATGAAATGCATAATGTCCTTAAGCTTCCCCATGCAAAAAACCCTAGGGTAAGAAATACATATTTTTATCATAGGATATAATGGAGGTCAGGAAGAACAAATCCAATTCTGAATTCAGGAAGCCCATGTTCGTACAACTGGAGGGGGTATGTTTCAGATATGGGGTGATCAATGACACCCATCAAGGGAAAACCAACTTGGATGCATGGACAACAAGATTAGACAAAGACATTGATAATCCTATACTAGATAGAATATTCACAACTAGTATGTGGCACGCCATGGGATTCCCTTATGCAATGGAGGCCACTGAGCTGGTAGTGGAATGTGCTAGAAATTATAAATCAAAGAATAGGAAAGTGGAAAAACATGGCAGAGTATAAGCCGATTTCTCAATCAAGGGCATCGTTGCTACATTTAGTTTGCCTATGGGGAATAAAGTAGTTAGCATAAATTTGAGCAAGCTCGAGAAAGAGTACATGGATAATAAGAAAGAGGCTAGGAAGGTCATGTATCAATGGAGAGCAAAGAATAGTACATACACAGCATCTGCTAAGTTGCTAGTATACTTATACAAGTTTGATTTTGATGAGAAGTATCAGTACATGATCGCCCTGTTGAGCAGGATGATGAACAAGCAGCATGCTGGAAACTTTGAGAATTGGATGTCTAGGATCATCCAAATGGTATTGTATTCAGAAAACAAACCTCTCTATGCAAAAATTATCAACAATTCCCTAGATGAAGGAATGAGAAGACTGGGAGGCAAGGCTTGTATATCCCATATGACCTCATATGTTGTATATGCTTCTGCTTTCCATGGTACATTTGATGCCTTACAAATGGTGGGCAAGGTTGGAAGTAGTACTAGTGATGTGCACATTTGGAACCACTATCCACAGTTGCAGAGGAGAGCATACCTCCAAGATTACAAACTAGTGAATGACTCATTTTCAATGCATTTAGTGAGGACCATGGAGGATGACATAACCAAGAGATTAAGAATGGAGTCTCAAGCCATTATCTACAAGCATTGGGCTTGGTTTATCGAATTTCCCACCTTTTCATACATAAGGATAGAAGGATTTGAAGGACAACCTTTCATGTTGCCAAGATACCCCACTGATAGGGTTATCTTGATGGAATTTGTTAGACAAATATCAACTTTAGTTGAAGCTCTCCTGGAGCAGAAGAAGATTCCTCCAATGTTGTTCCTAGTATACATGGGTTGGTACATGTGCCCTATTAGACAGAGCATCAAGGATGCTATTGGAGGATTAAAGCTCATGTACTTGTAGCCATTTCCTATAGCCAGGTCATATGACCTTTATGGCAGAATACAGAAGTTACTAGGAAAACAAGTACATCAAAAGCATCTTGAAGATTTCTGGACAGATTTTGATGATGAGGGAGAGGTTAGAAGAAGAAATTATCAAAGGCTCACCCTCAACCAAATCTAGACCTTTAACTACATTCTGGTGCCTGCATAGTTACATAATGATGATGAGAAAATAATGTCTAATGAATATGAGGACAAAAAGGTGTATAATGACACCATTTCAGCTCCTGATCTGACACTGCTGGAGGAGACCTCATTAGACCAAATAATGCAACGGGTCATCCAACTGACCCAGAGTTGGGTAACTTCTGAGGTAAATAAGCTGAAGAAGAAGGGTATGGCTCTCACTGTTGATAGTAAAAAGAAAAGACAAGAGCTATCAAAAGAAGAGTATGATGATTTTCTCATTGAGAAGAGAAAATCTAATGGGGAGAGGCTACCTACTGAGGAACAAAAGCCATCAAAAAGGGGTAAGAAAGATGAACTTGAATAGCAAGGGTTGATTATCAAAAGGTTTCCATCAAAAGGTGGTGGGGTATCAACATCTACAAAGGCATCTACATCTCAACATCCCCCTGTTAAGCAAAAGGGCAAGAAGAGAGTGAAGCCTATTCTTGAGGATACAATGAAACATGTGGAGAGTGAGCCTCTATAAGAGGATCCCTTAGAAGAAGAATAGATAAAGTAGGGACCTAAGGATGATGACTTGTTGATAACACAAAAGAAGAGAAAAAGAAGTGCTACAGACACTGCCACCAAAGAAACAAAGAACAGTAATGAGGGGTAATGTCAGCACTGACCCTATCATGTTAAGAGGTACAGGTGGTCTAACCTTTATGAAGGAGTTGCAGCATGATGTCCCCATTCCTAAAATCATCCAATTTAAAACTAAGAAAGTAGAAGAGCAAGCTAAAGAGATACATATGGCTAGTAAAGAGCCTCCCTTCCCACTGGATGACACCATTGAATTGTCAGATGATGAGATAGTCTAGGATGTGACTGCTTAGCATATGGAAACCTTAGTAGCAAATACTAAGATGACTCCTCATGGGACCCCCATAGCCCAGAAAGTGACACATCAAAAGGAGATTGGAATGGATGAAACAGAACAGGGTAATCCAAAAGATATAGCCCAATAGATAGGGTTGACTAATTTAATATCTAGCAGGTTACTAGTCCTGCCGTGATAGACTTAACCTACCAAGGTGACATCAGCTTGAATAAAGATAGTGATCAACCTCTAGAGCCCAAAAGAGTTGAAAGTGTAATACATACATACAGATAAAGATGATGTGACACCTGATCAAGGCGTAGACCAAAGCAAGGTGCCTACAGAATAAAGATAAAGATCATGATCAAGACTAAGGCATTTCTTCACCACATGATGAGAGAAGTGATCAAGATGAAAATTCAAAATTAAAAGAACAATCAGGTGAAAAAAAGAAAAACTTAGTGGAAATGAATACATTAAAAGATGAAGAATAGATGTTGGCACAAGGTGCAAATCAGCACAAAGATATAGAAAAGATGACCAAGGGTGATCTGGGTGATCCCCAAGGTCTGAATACATAGTCCTCTCAGGAGAACCTGATGCCACAGGACAAACAAAGTCAGAATGTTCAAGAGACTCTCAAGGACAGTTTACAAAAGGAGGTACAAGATCAAGGTGTGAATACTTCACAAGAGCCTCCACCACAAGATAAAATCCCTCAACAGAAGGAACCCCATCAAGATCCCCCTCATGAGAACATGCATGAGGAAGAAATCAGAAAAGAGAATTCACCACCGAGGGCAGGGCACAAAACAGAAACACAAGATGCCCAAAATAAAGAGAGTGATCATCAAGAGCCCAAGGGTCATATTCCTTATTGGTTACAACAAGAGATAAATCTGCAGCAGGTGGATGAGGTGCATGATTTTGACGTGTCTACATTGTTTGCTGGAAGCATGATAAAACCAAGAAGAAAGGCAAGGCTGACATATGCCATAAGAAGAGACCCTACTATAGGTAGGAGAACTGCACATGTAGCCTTACCTATAGTAGAAAGGGAGAAAGGTAAGATAGGCCTTGAAGAATTTTAGATCACTGATGTTGATCTAGGCTTTGCAAACGAGGACCAGGAGGGTTTGGAAGGTAAAGATATTATTGATTCTTTAACCAAAAGGGTGAAAAAGGAAAAGGCAAAGATTAAGAAACATATAGAGCACATTGCTCAATTGCATTCTTTAATAAAAGGGTTAATTAACCATAATCATGTACCAACTGATCCGGCTACCCCACTAACCATTATCTCCCAAGAAGAAGTCACCGGATTAGATTTAATGAAACATAAGGCCAAATTAATGGACAAATGGTTGATGTCTTCTATTTTTAAAGTTGAAGATGTAGTGAAAACTTCCCTAGAGAGGTGGAATTCTCTTAGTGCCCCAAAAAGAAAGGTAGATAAACTACAAAATGAAGTAGGCAGGAGATCCTTTAAATTAGAGAAGCACCTAGATGCCTTGGGAGAGGTGAAGAGGATTGATATATAGATACTTGTCAATAATAACATACCAGATAATAACACCTCCTAGTTGCTAAGTATACGGTATGAAGACACTGGATTTGAATGTGAAATATTGAAGAGATGTAGTGGCAAACTCTGGGACATAAGTGTCAAATTGCATAATCTAATGGAAAAAGAGGTAGAAACCCTAGAAATCCTAGAAGGGAAGGTAGAAGGAAAGATAGAGAATCAAGATGTTGATTTTGTTGTTCAGGCTTTCCATGATAACTTTAAGCAAGCTATAGAGGATCCCCTGCACCATTTGATAGAAGAAGTGATGAATAAGGTCATGAGGATGAAGGTCATGGTAGAAACATACAAAGAAACATTAAACAATAGGAAGAATAAGATGGATGCCCTTCAAGAAAAATTCCATTCCCATAGGCATGCAGTGATAAAGGCCAAGGTCTAGGATGGAGGTAAAATTGATAGAGTAGTACAGTCATATGAATCCATCAGGGCAGCTATAAAGATACACATAGGGGATGATCTACATCTAAGTGACAGTGACAAGGAAGATGATGATGATGTAGAAAATAATGCAGAAGATGAAAGTGAAGAAGAAGAGGATGAGGAGTAAAGAGAGATGTATGATGACTAGGTCATATGAATTATTAGCATAGAAGATGCTCAAGCCCAACAAAGAGTTTCCAACTGGAAACTTGTACCCCGTATGAAGATATTGACTAAGTTAATAAAGGATGTTGACCATTGATTTGAATAGACAAATCTTCACCATTGGTCCAGTGTAACCGCCTCCTATCCTTATTCTATAAAAGGAGATCTAGTGCACTTTTTTAAAGCATTAGAAACTTAATTGAAATTGGATTGCTGAAATATTCAGGACTAATTTCAAGGGTTTTCCTGAATGTACATATCTTTTGAATACTTAATGCAAGAGAAGCTATGTGATTACAAATCATTGTAAATCTTGAGTAATCAGTAAATGAGATCTAGATATATGCATTGATTAGTTGCGTCCCTTGGAGTGCTTGTCAGTCTACATGTATTGTTTTCATTCCTTGTTCCTTTGAAGTTAGCATCATCCATACCTAGCTGTGGAACAACCTAGTGAATTATGGTTTGATTTCTTCTCTTCATGAGTGTATCTGGAATGTATGTGACTCAATAGCTAAATATTCACTAAATTTAGAAGTATTTCTTTGAATTTATTTGAATTTCATTACAAATCAGTCTCATAATTGCAAATAACATATAATCTAAAGCAAATAAACATGAAATATGCCTATATCTTGTAAATAATTGAACACGCAGAGCATATTTTGAGCAAAAGCATGTCAATAATGATAAATATCATGTAGATACACATGAATATCCATGATAAACATATGAATATCTACTTGTAGGCACATCATTTGATTGAATACATAGTGCAAGAGTATAATACAAGTTCATGAAAGTAAATGCTTAGAAGAATTGATCAAACTTATAAATATAACCATAATCAGTGGAGCATAGTGGAAATAACCTTGTTTGTAAAGTGAATATATAGTAAATAGGTGCATAATCGATCATATAGACAATGTAAGACCCCTTGAAATGGAAAATAGCATGTCACATCAACCTTTGAGTAATGTCAGAAGATCATGACTTGATCAACAGAGACTTGGAGTCATCAGTTTTTTCTAAACTGATCGTAATTTTCAAGATAATAAAGGTATGTTGTGCAAATTTTTATGAGTGTTGTTGTGACTAATAATCATCATCAACATAAATTGGCTCTAGAAGGAGGGCAATCCTATTTGAAAGCTGAATCGATTGTATGTGTGCATCCCTGTGTTAGAAGTGAGGTAATCTTCTTAAAGCTTATCACAATTGTTCATTCTTTGAGTGTTCCTGCAAAGATTTGCTCATCCTATATCATTTCATGCCTCTTCATCATAAATATTTTAGAATTGAGCAGAGATACCTTGAAATTTACTGTCAGTCCTTGTAATCTTTGAAAATTGAGTTATTATTTAGGTCTTCTTGTTGAATCTTTGTTGTAATTTGCTTGTATTACCTGTTATCCTGATATCTGTGTCCTCGAGTCTTATACTTGGTCACATTTGCAATATTTATACAAATATTGCATAAATATCTAGTCAGTGTTCAGATTTGATCATAAATATCTCCTTTACTCTATTAGTTCTATTGATCTTTGCAGAAAAAACAAGCCAAGTCTTCATAAATTGTCAGAATCCTAGCTCACAGGCCAAATACTAGGTCCCGATCTGGTGGGATTCTTGAGGAATTGCCTATCCATGGACTTAGACCTAGAACTACAAATCTTCATCACACCCTTGACTCAGGTGCATCTGTATCTTCATCATGATATATTGTCACACCTGTTGTGTCTCCCCTTGCATTTCAAACACCTCCTAGACCATTAGTCATACCCCCAGTCCAACAACCCCCAGTCACAATGTCATTCTTTGCTATGGAGTCACCTTTTACTTTCACTGCATATCATCCTTTACCTAAAAATCTTGACAAAATCTGGCCTAAGTATCATCCACATCACGATGTTGATGATCACATGAGAACATTCAAGGAAGCCTGTTGTAGAGCAAGAATTGAACATCAAGACGTAGTATGCAAATTATTTCCATATTCCTTGGGAGAAGAGGCTTATAATTGGTATATTAGTCTTGGTCAAGCCTCAATTGGTTCATGGGCCACCTTAGAGAAAGATTTTAAGGATAGGTTCAAGGTACCTATAGATCCTTCAATGAATTGTCACCTATTTGCCACAATCAAGAGATTTGAAGGAGAACCTATTGCCAACTTTAATGCTAGATTCTAAAAGATGCTTTCAAAGCTGGTATCTCCATATACTATAGTAAATGAAGCTTCTAGAAGCATATATTACTCAACACTAGATCCCCTGACTTCTATGTTTATCAGGACACATCTTGGAGTCACAACTTTGGTAGGAGCTTTTAAAGAAGCAATCAAAGTTAATCAGCAATTAATTACTGCCCCTATGCCAAACACAACCTTCAATGCACATCCCACATACCCTACATATCCTACTCATCAACAGAATAATGAAGTTGTGATGCATCTTGCTATAATGCCTAGTCCTTTACAAGTACCTCCACTTAGCATCATGCCATCTCCAAATGGAAATGGCCAAATGGTGCAGTATCCAGGACATGCACAAGTTCCTCAGGATGTAGGATAGAGTAGTAATAGTAATGGTTTTCCCTTTTTCAAACCTCAAGCAGAGAATGTAGTAGCCAAAGGTCAAGAAGAAAAGGAAGAAATTAAAGAGATATCAGCATAGTTAAGAAAGTTGACAATTGAAATAACTCATTTGAGGGGTTAGAATTTCTATTCCCAACCAAATCATAACAGGGGATACAACAATGACATATTTGGATATCCTAATAGGGGATATAACAATGATAGGAACTACAACAATAACAACAACAGTGGTAACAATAATATGCCTAGACAGCCTAGAGTGTGGAATAGTAGGCCAAATAATGGTTCTCTGCCATCACCCTTAGATAATCAGCCTCCTAGTGAACCTAAATAGACCACTAGGGTGAACTTAGCAGAGGCAACTCTTACAAACCGGTGTAGAATTCATAACACCAACTCTCATGCAGAATTAGACTGTCCTCAGTTCAGGATAGCACCCAGTATATTTCAAGTTGAGGTATCAAACACTATAGATAACCCTCCTTTTGTTGAAGGAAACGAAATTGTACCTTGTGGATATGACTCTACTCTTGTGCTGGAAAGTTTTGATAATCCTCCTCATCAACAAGTAACCTCATCCCATGAGAATTACACCTTAGCATGTGAAGAGTCAGCCGTGGCTTTTAAAACAAATAATGTTTTTCCTTTTGAGGATGAGAATTAACCATCAGTTGAACCTAAAGAAGTGCATGCTTATCAGCAACAATAT
Source organism: Cunninghamia lanceolata (assembly GCA_027924645.1). Lineage (NCBI taxonomy): Eukaryota > Viridiplantae > Streptophyta > Pinopsida > Cupressales > Cupressaceae > Cunninghamia > Cunninghamia lanceolata. Next base: position 1,167,785 of record BSBN01000111.1, read on the forward strand.
CCGGGTAGACACAATTACAATCTCAGGAATAATTCAAATAGACCTACTAGTCCCTTGACTACATCTCTACCTCCCAACAATTTTAACACTCCTCTTGATCCAAAGGTGAGCAATAACCCTGGATTCCCTAAGGTTAATGCTCAGTACTTAGTACCACAGAATGCAGTGCCAAAAGCTAATAATCAGCCTCCTAAATCTAATAAAATGGTTACATACTTAGCTGATGAAATGAAAAAGATCAAAATCAACTTGTCATTGTCAGAATTACTTAAAACTCCATCTATTAAGAAGGCATTCATGAAATCCTTAGATGACCCTACACCAAAAGAAGATAGTCATTCCTCAAACTAGATTTTGAGTAAAGATCATGCAGTTAAGGCTACTAATGTTAAACACAAAGCTCCAGCTACTGTCCAAGCTGCTGAGACCTCACACATGACCCTTTATAGGGATAAGACTGAGTCACCTCCATTTCTTCTTACCATAAGGATGTTCAGTAAGAATTTGCATAACTGCTTAGTAGATTCACGTGCATTGACTAATGTAATGTCATTGACCATATGCAATGCTTTAGGGTTACACCCAGCAAAGTCACTTAAGAAGGTGACACAGTTACACAAAATTGAGGTAAGTGTTGTAGGAGAGTTAACTCACATTCATATGCAATTAGCATCAGATCCAAGGATTCAATATTACATTGATATCCAAGTGGTAGATATCTTTGATACATATGGAATGTTGCTTAGCAGGGATTGGTCAAAGACACTTAATGGATACATGTCCACTGATTTCAGTCACATGTGGTTACCTTGTAAAGGGATTCCCAATCAGATAAGGATAGATGTTGAACCTCGCATGAAACATATGATCACTAAATATAATAAAACTAATGAGATCATGTATATGGATGTTGAACCTAGAGTTTACAACATAAGACCTCAAACGGTCAAGATAGAGGAGATCCTCATGTATGACATTCATTTTCATGAGGATGATCACCAAGATGACAAAGTAATTATAGAATTTGATCATGGTTCATATGATAGTGATGAATTAGATCATTTTAGAAATTTTGAATTGTATATATCTAGAGAGATGCAACATTGTCAAATGCTAAATATATCTAATGAAGATGTCTTGATTGAAAGATGGTGCAGGTTACATGACGAGGCACATTCTGAAAGAACCTGTGATGCTTTTTTAGATATGATGGAGCTGGAACAAACATGTAGTGAGAAATAATTGTCATCACCAAAGGTAGGTAATACAGATAGTTATAGTGATACTGATTCTTATTCATCATTTACAGGTACAGAGGAAAGCATATATCAGGATGAAAGCTATGATCATAGTTCAGAAGAAATCCTGGTGTACAATGAGAACATTTCTAGCAGTGAACACTATATCACCCTCTGGATTGATTGTTTAATTGAGTCTAATTATGAAGTATCAGATGAAGATAAAGAGAGTAACTTGACTAGGTTTGAAGAGTTCTTGTCAAAACAAATTTAGAGGATGAAGTTGTAGAAAAATCCTCCACAAAATTCTCTAATTAGAGGATGGTGTAGATTGCATGAGGAAACACATTCAGAGACCACTTGCTCATTATGCTTACATATTTTGAAAAAACAAGAGATGCTTTACTCAAAGGATCACTTACCTGATAAGAAAGGCATGCTTGGTGATGAAGAGAAAAATGTCAAGATATAAACAAATATTGATGCTCATGACATTACAGTTAAAAAGAATAAAGATTTATTAGTTTCACATCAATCAAATAAAGTGAAAATAGAAAATAATGAATCACCAAAATTGAAATGGATATTAGGTGGTGCAGCCGCTAGAGCTAAAAAGAAAAGAGAAGGTCCTGATAAGCCTTTAACTAAAGATAAGCCATGGATCCTTAGGTTTGATGGATCTAAGTCAAAACAAGGAGCTGGAGTAGGTATAGACCTTATTGATCCAGCTAGAAAATCCTATCTAGTATCATACACATTACAATTCCCATGCACAAATAATGTGACAGAGTATGAAGCCTTAATTCATGGGCTATTGTTTGTACTCAAGAAGAAAGTGAAGATTCTGCATGTCTATGGAGATTCAGAATTGGTAGTAAGACAAGTAAGAGGTATATACTCCTACAATTATAAAAGGTTCTCTAATTATATACATAGGGTATGGGATTTGATAGAAGATTTTGATGCATTCAACATAACCCATGTGCCTAGAGAGCTGAATCATAGAGCAGATGCTCTAGCTCAAGCTATAAGTACTTTGGAACCATTATCCATATCTGGTCTAAAGAGGTTCTTAGTTGAGTTAGTATAAGTACCCTCTGTAATAGATAATGTCATTAATCTTCAAGTGTTTGATGATGACAATCAAATTTTAGATTTTATATCAAATAGAGATGTGTTTGATGCATAGATCATAGATGAAAGAAATGTGGAAGATCATACTTGGGAAGAAGAAGTGATCATGGATCTGCCTAGTAACAAGATACCCAAGGGGATGATAGAGTTGGAGAGAGCATTGATTTGCATAACATACTGAAATAGAAAGACCTTTGAAAGACCAATGGAGGGGAATATTCACTAGTCAATATACGAAAAGATGAGGAAATAAGAAATGTCCTAGTTGGTAAAGTTTGCACAAAAGAAGAAATGATAGGGATAACTCAATCACTCAAGGATTACATTCATGTCATCGCTTGGACCTATGATGAGTTCAAAACTTAGGACACTTCAATCATCACCCAGACTATACCATTGAAGCTAGATGTCAAGCCTTCTAGACAAAAATAGAGGCCTATTAATGCCTTGTTGGAACCTATCATTTTTTAAGAAGTGAAGAAATTTCTTAATGCTAGGATCATATTCCTGGTGAGGCATTCTACATGGGTGGCCAACTTGGTCCCTGTAAGAAAGAAAAATGGTGATATCAGATTATGTGTAGACTTCATAAATCTGAATAGAGCTTCAGAAAATGATAATTATCCTTTACCTTCACTAGACGAGGTCTTACAAATAGTAAATGGTGCAAGGATGATGTCTTTCTTGGATGGTTTCTCAGGTTATAACCAAGTGATGGTAGATAAAATATATAGATTAAAAATTGCCTTCACCACAAAGTGGGGTATATTTGCTTATAGGCACATGCCTTTTGGATTGATAAATGTTGGTGCCACCTTTCAATGTGCAATGGATATAGCTTTCAAGGGCTTGATTGGTGAATGTATAGTTATTTACATGGATGACTTGATAGTCTTCTCCAAGTAGAGAGGTGATCATATAGAAGACCTCAGGAATCTACTCAAGAAGTGTGAACAATATGGTATATCACTAAATCCCAAGAAATGTATATTTGGAGTAACCACAAGAAAGTTATTAGGTCATCTGATAACAGAAAATGGGATCATCATTAACCCTGCAAGAGTAGAATCAATTATGAAGCTACAACTCCCTGGGAGCAATAAAGAGCTTAAATCATATTTTGCTAAGATAAATTGTGTTAGGAAGTTCATTACTAGTTTTACAAAGATTGTCAGGCCACTAAATGCAATGCTCAAGAAAGATGCCAAAACTGAGTGGACTCCTGAGGCCAAAACAACTTTTGAGGATATCAAAAGAGCCATATCTGATGCTTCTATCTTGATTAGTCCTAATTACACAAGGGAATTCTACATTTATTCATTTGCCTTAGAGCATACATCTGCAGCAATGTTAACATAAAGAAATGAGGCTAAAGAAGAAAAGCCTATAACCTTCATGAGCTACCCATTCAAGGATGTAGAGCCTAGATACATGGATGTTGAAAGACAAGCTCTTGCTCTAGTCCACGTAGTCAAGAAATTTAGACACTATATTTTAAGAAGCAAGATAATTATTGTAGTACCAAATGCAGTAGTGAAAATGCTCCTAATGCAAAGTGAACCTGGTGAGAAGAGGGCTAAATGGATAACAATTCTCCAAGAATATGATATGGATATAACACCCATGAAATTGGTAAGAGGACAAGCATTGAGCCAGATGATATCAGAAATTGAACCTAACATCATGAGTCAACAATATGTGGTAAACACTAGAGAAACTAAAGAATGGTATTCAGATATCAAGTAGGTGTTGATTATTGGGAGATGCCCATCAAAATTGCAGGCCTCACAGAGGAGAGCCCTAAAGATAAGATCATAGAAATATATGATAAAAGGAGGAATCCTTTTCAAAAGGAACTATGAAGGAATATATCTTAGATGCCTAGAAAGTCAAGAAGCATATAAGGTGTTAGCAGAATTGCATGATAGGTGTGGAACCGCACATGGATTACATCTAGCTACTACTCATGCTATCCTTGGGGTAGGATACTACTGGCCTACTATCTTTAAATATATTGATGAACATATTAAGTGATGTCATACTTGTCAGGTAGTAGCCAATAGAGAAAGATATACTGCTCAGGCCCTGCAGCCAGTGATGGAGATGCATCCATTTTCTTAGTGGGAGATGGATTTCATAGGACCCATCAATCCTCCATCATCTTCGGGCCATAGGTATGTCCTGACTATCACTAGTTATTATACCCAGTGGACTGAAGCTGTTAGCAGCAAGACATGCAATGCAGATGATGTGCTTAAGTTCTTAGAAAGCAATATAGTAACTAGGTATGGAGTTCCTTATGCTTTAGTATGTGACAATGGACCTACCTTTGCATCACTGAAACTATCTAGTTGGACTTTCGATCATGGAATCATTTTAAAGTTCTCCTCAAACTATTATCCTAAAGGGAATGGACTAGCAGAGTTAACCAATAAGAACTTATTGAATATCATAAAGAAATTGATAGAGAAGAACCCTAGGGAGTGGACTACCCTACTAAAGTATGCCTTGTGGGTGGATAGAACCAGGATGAAAGCTACATTAGGAAATTCTCCTTATCAATTAGTGTATGGGATGGATCCTATCCTCCTAGTTAACCTGAAAATCCCCACCTTACAATTTGCACAAGAGTATCTAGGCATAGATAACAAACAAGAAGTCAGGTTACTTCAGCTCATGCATCTAGAAGAAAAAAGAAATAGAGAAATTGATTAGTTTGCTAAACATCAAGCTATTGTCAAATGCTAGTTTGATAAAAGAGCTAGAATCAAGGCTTTTAGGATTTCAGACCTAGTCTTGGCTTGGGATAAAACACATGAAAAGAAAGTTGACCATGGTAAATTCGATAAACTTTGGATAGGTCCTTTTCAAATTTTAGAAATCTTAGGAGATAGTACTTACAAACTTAAGACTCTAACTAGTGAGGATGTTCCATTACTAGTTAATGGACAATTCCTCAAACATTATTTTCAAGCCTGAAACAGGGTCATGTAAGTCATCTATATCATAATGTGTACACATTGTATAGTTTTTTGTACAGTTTTGCCTTGTTTAGGTGTTTGTTTGTTTGTATTGTTAAGTCTTTGTTTTGGCTAGTCAAGATGATGCATCTTATCACCCTAAGAAACCAACCAAATTGTTAGGATTCAAGTGATGAGAACAAGTTCCTATATAGGTTATGACTCATTTTGAGGAGTATCTTTGATCAGGACTGTGATAGCCTTTAGATCATGGTGCCTTTTCTTAATTGAGGAGATTTTCACAATGACTCACCTAACAGCCTTGGGTTTGAAAAACACATTAGTAAAGGTGTTAAGTGAAAAATCTAAAGGGATTCCCTTACTACCAATACAATCTCCAACCTAAATTAGCAAGTGACCACACCTTGCATACTGAGCTTACATGATGATATCATATGAACAAAAGATAAATATTGAAAATCCAGAAGGATAAACTTAGGCTATCTAAGTAACTCTACTGGGGCTATAGACGGCCGTTGGTAGTGGGGCTCTACTTAGGGGGATTGTATAGATAACCTTGTCGGGGCTATGGATGCCTACTGGCAGCAAGGCTCTATCCCAGTTGGCTATGAGGGATGAATCCAAAATATGTAGCTTAACACCAGTTACCCATGTTTTCAACTTACTTTCAAGATGAGGATAATTAATCATTTGCATACACTTGATCCCTATCTAGCACTGTTGCAATAATGAACATTATATCATCCAGAAAGGTCATGATACTTATGTCTAGAAAGAGTTAAAATACTATGTTAGATTGTGATCCCATCACTTGAATCATTTGAATTTGGTTGTTTTCTTTGCTGGAAAGTTGTTGTGTGGTTACACAACACGCCCCATTTTGCTTTAGCAAAATAGGGACCCTACTTTCTTTTTGCTTCTACTTGCTTGTTTTCTTGCTTTGGGTGATTTGGTAAAATTCAATGATATATGTCACCTTTGCTTGGGCATGGGCATCACAAAGAGAGGTCAGTTTCTGAAGTTAGCATTTGCTATCACAAACCTTATAGTTGGAAAGAACACAAAATTTTAAGTAGGTTTGCCTTTTGGATCACCCTGATATTATTTAAGCATAGAGAGTTATGTTGAGTCAAAGTTTAGTCAGCCTTGATATATTTATAGGGGGGTCATATTCAATAAGATGACTCTGATTGAAGAAAATCACCCGATGTTCATTCAATCCCCAGTATGCGAACATCAAACTTAAATAAGGATGAGTATCTACCTGTCAAGAACCTCATGTATTTACGAGGGGGTCATATTTCCTAATATCAGTCATCTTATAAAATATAACCCCTTTGCGAATATCACCATGCATGAATATGACTATGACATCATTCAATTCCAATGAATAACATAAATCACCTTGATGATGATGTAATCATTGTACCTGACCCACAGAGGGTCATATATCCAAATATCCATCATATTTCCCAATGTGATGATGATGTCACCATAACCTGATAACAAGAGAAAATAGATGACATGACGAGGTCATCACGATCTTACTCAAAGGCAGGGTCATATTTTGAAATATCCCTCACTATAGAGAAATGATCATGATGTCATCTTTCACAATTAATTATTGAGAATCAAATGATGATGATGTTATCCAGTGTCCTTGAATTAGGAGGATATTCCCAAGTCTTAAAAAGTCAAAATATTTTTGAATATCCCTGATCTTTACTTTATGACCCGATCTCACTTAACAGTCAAAGGTTGACCATATCACCCTAATCTTTAGTAAATGATTATTCCTAAGGAGGGGGGCTCATATTTCATAATAGAGGTCATATTTCCATATATCCCTAATCTTCAGAAGATCACCCTCTGGCATTAAATGCAGACCCCAATGGTAGGTGGCACCCTTTTGATTTCAAATACAAATCGAACACTTGGCGGAATCTACGAACTTCATCTGAGTGAATCGACAGATTCAATCAAAACAACACATAAGCCCTAATTTGTCATATCGATAGGTTTAAAAGTAAAATTTAGGGATTATTCACATTTACCTTGTGATAATTTGAAATTTATAGAGCTCTGAAAGGGAATTACATCACAGTCATCTATCGGTGGATCGTGACACTCAATGTAATGGAATAAAATAGTCAACCTTACACATCTACATTTTCTCATTATCAGTCATATAATCAAAGGGGAAAAGTGGCTATCAGGTAAGTAAGTTAAAACCCTGTCCGTTGTCATTTACTACAAATCACCAGGTAAAAGGTAGTTCCTTATTAGGTTAATCTACATAATGATGCATGAAGTAAATTGCAATATTCAACAGTGATTATGAAATGTATAATGTTCTTGAGCTTCCCCATGCAAAAAACCCTAGGGTAAGAAATACATATTTTTATCGTAGGATATAATGGAGGTTAGGAAGAACAAATCCAATTTTGAGTTCTTGAAGCCCATGTTCGTACAGCCCAAGGGGGTATGTTTCAGATATAGAGTGATCGATGACACCCATCAAGGGAAAAATGACTTGGATGCATGGACAATGAGATTGGACAATGACACTAATAATCCTATACTAGATAGAATATTCACAACTGGTATGTGGCACTCGATGGGATTCCCTTATGCAATGGAGGCCACCAAGCTAGTAGTGGAGTGTGCTAGAAATTACAACCTAGAGAATAGAAGAGTGGAAAAACATGGTAGAGTATATGCTGATTTTGCAATCAAGGGCATTACTGCTACATTCAGTTTGCCTATGGGGAATAAAGTGGTTAGAATAAATTTGAGCAAGCTAGAAAAAAGAGTACATGGCTAATAAGAAAGAGGCCAAGAAGGTCATGTATTAGTGCAGAGCAAAGAATAGTAAATACACAGCATTTGCTAAGTTGCTAGTATACTTATACAAGTTTGATTTTGATGAGGAGTATCAGTACATGATCGCCCTGTTGAGCAGGATGACTGGAAGGCAACATGCTGGAAACTTTGAGAATTGGATGTTTGGGATCATCTAAATGGTATTTTATTCAGAAAACAAACCTCTTTGCGCAAATATTATCAGTGATTGGTTAGATGAAGAAATGAGAGGACTAGGAGGTAAGGCTTGTATATTCCATATGACCTCGTATGTTGTATATGATTGTGCTTGCCATGGTACATTTAATGCCTTACAAGTAGTTGGCAAGGTTGGAAGTAGTACTGGTGATGTGCACATTTGGAACCACTATCCACAGTTGTAGAGGAGAGCATAGCTTCAAGATTACAAATTGGTGAATGACTCATTTTCAATGCATTTAGTCAGGACCATGGAGGAGGATAGAACTAGGAGATTGAGCATGAAGGGTCAAGCTATTATCTACAAGCATGGGGCTTGGTTTATCCAATTCCCCACCTTTTCATACATAAGGATAGAAGGATTTGAAGAACATCCTTTCATGTTGCCAAGATACCCCACTAATAGGGTTATCTTGATGGAATTTGTTAGACAAATATAGACTTTAGTTGAAGCTCACCTTGAGCAGAAGATGATTCCTTTAGTGTTGTTCCTAGTATACATGGGCTGGTACATGTGCCTTGATAAATAGAGCATCAAAGAAGCTATTGGAGGATTAAAGCTCATATACTTGTAGCCATTTCCTATAGCCAGGTGATATGACCCTTATGGTAGAATGCAAAAGTTACTAGGAAAACAAGTACATCAAAAGCATCTTGAAGATTTCTGGAAAGATTGTGATGATGAGGCAGAGGTTAGGAAGAGAAATTATCAAAGGCTCACCCTCAACTAGATCTAGACCTTTAACTACATTCCGGTGCCAGTACAGTTACATAATGATGATGGGAAAATAATGTCCAATGACTATAAGGACAAAAATGTGTATAATGACACCATTTTAGTTCTTGATCTGACACTGCCTGAGGAGACCTCATTAGACCAAATAATGCAAGGGATCATCCAATTGACCCAAAGTTGGGTAACTACTGAGGTCAATAAGCTGAAGAAGAAGGGTATAGCCCTCACTGTTGATAGCAAAAAGAAAAGACAAGAGCTATCGGAAGAAGAGTATGATGATTTTCTCATTGAGAAGAGAAAATCTAATGGGGAGAGGCTACTTGCTGAGGAACAACAACCATCAAAAAGGGGTAAGAAAGATGAACCTGAACAACAAGGGTTGACTATCAAAAGGCTTCCATCAAAAGGTGATGGGCCATCAACATCTGCACAGGCATCTACATCACAACATCCCCCTGTTAAGTAAAAGGGAAAGAATATAATGAAGCTTGTTCTTGAGGATACAGAGAAACAAGTGGAGAACGAGCCTCTACAAGAGGATCCCTTGGAAGAAGAATAGATAGATTAGGGACCTAAAGATGATGACTTGATGATAACAAGGAAGAAGAGAAAAGAAGTACTATAGACACCACCACCAAAGAAACAAAGAACAACAATGAGGGGTAATGTCAGTACTGGCCCTATCATGTTAAGAGGTGCAAGTGGTCTGACCATTATGAAGGAGTTGCAACATGATGTCTCCATTCCTAAAATCATCCAATTTAAAAGTAAGAAAGTAGAAGAGCAAGCTAAAGAGATACATATGGCTAGTAAAGATCCTCCCTTCCCACTGGATGACACTATTGAATTGTCAGATGATGAGATAGTCCAGGATTTGACTGCTTAGCATATGGAAACCTTAGTAGAAAATACTAAGATGACTCCTCATGGGACCTGGGACCCCATGGCCAAGAAAGTGACACATCAAGAGGAGGTTGGAATGGATGAAATAAAACAAGGTAATCCTAAAGATATAGGCCAATAGATAGGGTTGACTAATCTAATAGAGTAGGTTACTAGTCCTGTCATGATAGACTTAACCTACCAGGGTGATATCAGCCCAAATAAAGGTAGTGATCAACCTCTAGAGCCTAAAAGGGTTGGAATTATAATACATACAGATAAAGCTGATGTGACACCTAATCAAGGCATAGACGAAATCAAGGTGCCTATAGAGCAAGGGCGGTCAGAGGCACAGCCTCAGAATAGAGGTGATCAAAATAAAGATAAAGATCATGATCAAGACCAAGGCCTTTCTTCACCACATGATGAGAGAAGTGATCAAGGTGAAAATTCAAAATTAAAAGAACAATCAGGTGAAAAAAAGGGAAACTTGGGGGAAATGAATACATCAAAAGATGAAGAACAGATGTTGGCACAAGGTGCAAATTAGTACAAAGATACAAAAAAGATGACCAATGGTGATCTTAGTGATCCCCAAGGTCTGAATACATAGTCTTCTGAGGAGAACTCGATGCCATAGGACAAACAAAGTCAGAATGTTCAAGAGACTCTCAAGGAGAGTTTACAAAAGGAGGTACAAGATCAAGGTATGAATACTTCAAAAGAGCCTCCTCCACAAGATAAAATCCCTCAATAGAAGGAACCCCAGCAAGATCCCCCTCATGAGAACATGCATGAGGAAGAAATTAGAAAAGAGCATTCACCACCGAGGGTAGCGCACAACACAGAAACACAAGATGCCCAAAATAAAGAGAGTGATCATCAAGAGCCCAAGGGTGATATTCCTTATTGGTTGCAACAAGAGATAAATCTACAGCAAGTGGATGAGGTGCATGATTTTGATGTGTCTACATTGTTTGTTGGAAGCATGATAAAACCAAGAAGAAAGGTAAGGATGACATCTGCCATAAGAAGAGACCCTACTATAGGTAGGAGAATTGCATAACTAGCCTTACCTACAGTAGAAAGGGAGAAAGGGATGATGGGACTTGAAGAATTTCAGATCACTGATGTTGATCTAGGCTTTGCAAATAAGGACTGGGAAGGTCAGGAAGGCAAAGATATTATTGATTCTTTAACCCAAATGGTGAAAAAGGAAAAGGAAAAGAATAAGAAACATAAAGAGCACCTTACTCAATTGCATTCTTTTATAAAAGGGTTAATTAACCCTGATCATGTACCAATTGATCTGACTACCCCACTAACCATTATCTCCCAAGAAGAAGTTACCAGATTAGATTTAATGAAACATAAGGCCCAATTAATGGACAAATGGTTGATGTCTTCTATTTTTGAAGCTAAAGATGTAGTGAAAACCTCCCTAGAGAGGTGGAATTCTCTTAGTGCCTTGAAAAGAAAGGTGGATAAACTATAGAATGAAGTAGGCAAGAGATCCTTTAAATTAGAGAAGCACCTAGATGCCTTGGGAGAGATGAAGAGGATTGATATACAGACACTTGTTAGTAATAGCATACTGGATAATCACACCTCCTATTTGCTAAGTATATGGTATGAAGACACTGGATTTGAATGTGAAATATTGAAGAGATGCAGTGGCAAACTCTAGGACATAAGTGTCAAATTGCATAATCTAATGGAAAAAGAGGCAGAAACCGTAGAAATCCTAGAAGGGAAGGTAGAAGGAAAGATAGAGATTCAAGATGTTAATTTTGTTGTTCAGGCTTTCCATGATAACTTTAAGCAAGCTATAGAGGATCCCTTGCACCATTTGGTAGAAGAAGTGATGAATAAGGTCATGAGGATGAAGGTCATGGTAGAAACATACAAAGAAACATTGAACAGTAGGAAGAATAAGATGGATGTCCTTCAAGCAAAATTCCATTCCCATAGGCATGCAGTGATAAAGGCCAACGTCCAGGATGGAGGTGAAATTGACAGAGTAGTAGAGTCATATGAATCCATCAGGGCAGCTATAAAGATACACATAGGGGATGATCTGCATCTGAGTGACAATGACAAGGAAGATGATGATGATGTAGAAAATGATGCAGAAGATGAAAGTGAAGAAGAAGAGGATGAGGAGTAAAGAGAGATGCATGATGACTAGGTCATATGCATTATCAACATAGAAGATGCTCAAGCCCAACAAAGAGTTGCCAACTGGCAACTTGTGACCCGTATGAAGATATTGACTAAGTTAATAAAGGATGTTGACCATTGATATGAATAGTCAAATATTGACCATTGGTTAGTTGTAACCGCCTCCTATCCTTATTCTATAAAAGGAGATGGAGTGCACTTTTTTAAAGCATTAGAAACCTAATTGAAATTGGATTGCTAAAATATTTAGGATTTATTTCAAGGGTTTTTGTGAATGTACATATCTTTTGAATACTTAATGAAAGAGAGGCTGTGTGATTACAAATCATTGTAAATCTTGAGTAATCAGTGAATGAGATCTAGATATATGCATTGATTAGCTACGTACCTTGGAGTTCTTTTTAGTTTACATGTATTATTTTCATTCCTTGTTCCCTTGAAGTTAGCATCAGCCATACCTAGCCAACCTGGTGAATTATGGTTTGATTTCTTCTCTTCATGACTATATCTGGAATGTATGTGACTCAATATCTAAACATTCACTAAATTTAGAATTATTTCTTTCAATTTCTTTGAATTTCATTACAAATCACTCTCATAATTGTAAATAACATATAATCTAAAGCAAATAAAAATGAAATATGCCTATATCTCATAAATAATTAAACACACAGAGCATATTTTGAGCGAAAGTATGTCAATAATGATAAATATCATTTAGATACACATGAATATCCATGATAAACATAAGAATATCTACTTGTAGGCACATCATTTGATTGAATACATAGTACAAAAGTATAATACAAGTTCATGAAAGTAAATGGTTAGAAGAATTTATCAAACTTATAAATATAACCATAATCAGTGGAGCATAGTGGAAATAACCTTGTTTGTAAAGTAAATTTACAATAAATAGGTGCATAATCGATCATCTAGACAATGTAAGACCCCTTGAAATGGAAAATAGCATGTCACATCAACCTCTGAGTAATGTTAGAAGATCATGACTTGATCAATGGAGACTTGGAGTCATCAGTTTGTTCTAAACTGATTGTACTTTTCAAGATAATAAAGGTTTGTTGTGCAAATTTTTATGAGTGTTATTGTGACTAACAATCATCATCAACAGATACATGTTCAACAAAATTTGCACTTCTTTGGGTACATCCTCAAATTTTGCTGCTACTATTGTCATGACAAGTTTAGGTCTAATTACAATTGCATATCCTTCTCCTCCTTCTTTCATGGTTTTCAAAAACTCTTTTCCTATTAATAACTGAGAGGGGGAGTGAATCAGTTATCCTAATTATTTCTGCTCTCTGAGCTTTCTTAATAATTAATGCAACATTAATTCAATAAGCAAACATAACCATAAATAGAAATACACATGACACAATATTTTTGACATGGAAACCTTGTTAAGGGAAAAAACCACAGGGTGATTAACCCAAGGATTATTCTCTATTAGAAGAATAAGGAAAAACAAAATGGTGCTTGCCAATTAAGGCTCACTACCTGAGCACACTACTCACAAAGGAGGCACACTGCCTACAAAGAGACACACTGTCTACAAAAAGAATGTTATACAATACTTGAACTGATTGGAAGCATCCACATATGCTGGAGTTTAGTTCTGGTTAGGCTCAGTACACTGATCTACTGCACTTCATCTTTCCTTTTCACTTATGCTGCTTTCCTTTCACATATCGGACCTTTCTTACTGCTTCAGCTCTACTCTTCTACTTTTATTCACACAACAACAACAACAACAACAACAACACACTTCTCAACTAAATCCATCATGTATATATATCTGCACAAGTGATTTCATCACTTTTCTAGTCGGCACCGGGAATAGTCAATCTTTTCACAAACTCTTATATGTCAGCTGAATCTTTGCTTACCAAGTAATGCGGATCATGGATATACTTGTGAAAATTATTAATCATGTCAGCCAAACATAATTCATGCTTTCATAACCTTTACTACCATTAGTAACACATCCAGAATAATGTTTGATGTTCTACCAGTCAGTTCTTCCTCTGTTCATACTGTCACTCAGGAACCCAGTACTCAAGTATTCATATCTTTTTCCTCATTATCACCGAAGGCTAAATCCTTGGAATCTATCACTCAAGGTAGTCCTCTTGACTTTCCCAAATCCACACATCACCAAGATACTTCCTCTGGGAGAACTGGAATTGTCTATCGAACCTTGCTGACTGCTCTGTTCCTGCTTACCAAACCTCAACACTTTGCAATCTGTCTTCCAGTAAAGACTCATTATGTCCTGTGGATGTGTGGGCTAACCTTTGTTGCCATCAATGACAACATTCATGAATCCATATAGTGTCTCTTGCCAACAATCTCCCCCTTTGGCATTGATGGAAACACTTAGTGAAAAATGACTAAGTGTTTACACTATGCTCCCCCTTGGATGATGCTCTATTTTTATATACATTTTCCAAAACTCCCCCTTAGTTGGATTCCTCATTATTCACTACTCCTCACTCCCCCTTTGACATCAATGGCAAAGGGTATGGTACGCACACCAAAATTTCCAAAAATAGTCTATACATATTTGCATAGGTATATATACAAGTTGTACGTACATATACTTGAGTATGTCTACAAAAGTATTCTTCAACTGTACAACTTATGTCACCCAACTTTGCTTCATCCTATCCAAAATTGATATATGACTACTTAATAGAAATGCAAATGCATCTGCTCTTTTTAGATCTGTAGGATCACTGGTCAGGGCTATGATCTGTGCTTCTTGTATGGCCTCATGCATGGCCTCTAACTTTGGGATGATTATCCCTCTAAGTTCACCCATCCGGTTGATTATGTTCTTTCTTTCCTTCTCAAAAATCTTTATTGCATTTGTGATTGCAATAGTTTGACACTCTTGATTTCCTATGGAGGATGAGAGAGGATCAAAACTTTGAGATAGACTTAATAGTTTATCCTCTTGTTCTTTTATTTTCTTTTCAATATCTTTGGTCACTGTGGGCCAAGATAAGCAGAATTTGTACATATTTTCGCCATCTTTAAGAGCATTTTCCAAGATCTTTATCCCAATGTCCATAACTTTCCTGTCATTTGTTATCAGACCCTGTACTTCAAAGAGTTTCTTATCCAAAAACTCCTTCTGGACCTTTTCTTTAGCTGACTTCTCTAGAGAATCAAAATGTGTGCTAACACTGTTTGACTAGAGTATTGAGATTACCGGATGCAAAGGCTGTGGGATCCTTCTGAAATGATGGCATAATCTTTTCAAGCACTCCGAATGCAGCTGCTATAAGCTCACAGTCTTTTATGTGAGATTTTAGTAGTTTCTCATTGGCCTTGGCATTTGCAAATGAAGCTATCTTCATTGTTTGTACCGGAGAAAGAGAATAAAAATCAAATGGTCCTTTTAGCCATTCCAGTTCATCAATCTCCATGCTCTCTTTTTTCAAGAAGTCCTTGACAGATTCTACAATGTCTCTTGCTGGAGACAGATGTTTCTTCTCTTCTGCACTCTTATTTCTTGAAGCTTTCTCTCCTTTAGCATTTTTGGTACTGTCATCTTCTTTTTCTTTCACCTCTGCTTCTTTCTCCTGTACTCTTTCTTCTCTTTTAGATCTGGAGACTATGGGGGAAACCAAAGGAGAGATGTGAGTCTGTTCAAGGGCCACTTCTTCTGGAGCAAAGGATTCCAAGTCCATAGCTATTTCTACACCCAAGTCCTCTATAATAGGAATGTTGAATCTTTTGAATGCATTCCGGAGGATCTCTTCTGTCTCCTTTGCAACTTTGTCAGTCTCTCCGAGCATAAGTTGATTCATCCTTGCTTTGCTCCTGAACTCATCCTTACAATCTTTGAATACCGTGTTCATCATCTTGGGATCGATTGAAGGATTTAGCTGAATAGCTATATGTTCCCAGATTTCTAGATCTTTTTCTCTAGCATTGTTCTTCCTCATTTCAAGTCTTTTCTCTAAGCTTTTGGGAATAAGAGATAATTTCAATAAAAGCTTTATTGTAAGTATTCAGAAAATTAACTGTGGCTTCCTCCAAAATCTTTTTATCTACTTCATTATATGCATCATAGAATTCTGTTAAGGGTTGCAGGTTCCCATCCACAGTGACTACTTTCATTACAACATCTAAAGAAAGAGTGGGTTTTTCAACATATTCCTCTTCCTTCTCTTCTTCTCCTTGACTGGTAGATTGTTCACTGGATGATTTCTTCTATTTCTTCATCTTCCTGATTTCTTCATCAGATTCAGTCTCCTCTTCATCCCTTTGACTGGTGTAAGCTCTTGTGGCTTTTGTTTTTGTTCCTTTCTCTCCTTTCTCAGATGATTGTGCTTCTGGTTCTGAAGTCCTTGTGCCTTTGATAGTGGTAGGTGCAGATCTCTTTGATGATCTGGTCCGGGTGGAGGATTTTGTTGAAACACTTTCCTCACTTTTCTTTTCTGCCTTCTTCTTCTCTTCCTCAGCCTTTTCCCTTTTCTTCCTGTGAGCATCAAGTGACTCCATTGAGATGCCAAAACCTTTGGCCACATCTTCTACTTCTTTTCTCACTTTCTTCTTGATCTCTGGCTGCCTTAGCTCTGTATGAATTTTTATACTTAGTTCATCAAAAGTTCCAAATCTTTCTGCTTTAGGATCCTTTGGCTGTCTGAGCATGTGTTGAACATGCAGCTCAATAATTTGTTCATCTACTTCATACCCCATAGGCATAATCTAGACTGTCCTTGGCTCTATTGCCTCCATTAGGCATTGATCAGTGTCTACCATGAAGCACACTGTATCCTTGTATTTCTCAACCACTGATTTAGGGATTCTTTCTCTGATTTGCATTGTATTTTGAAATTGCTTGAAGTAACCCCACAGAGCTGTATTCCTTGCCTTAGCATCCCCAAGTTCATGCAAGTAATCCCTGATCTGAATTGCTACAGGTTTGTCATTTTGCCATGCCCATCCATTTGATCTGAACAGCTCATTCATGAAGTAGAAAAATAAACATAGTATCAGTCCACCATATTTAAAGGAGTTCTTTTTATCCTTTTTGATCTTCTATATGTTTTCTATTAATTGGCTCAAGAGAAGTTCACAGAGATCATAATTTGCATTCTTTCTTAACATCTCATAGACAGTATATACTGCAGTTCCAGATATTGAATTATCCCTACTAGAGTGATATATCTTATATCCTATTATCATAGACACAAACTTGATATCCGGGTCAGTAATATCTTCAATGGTTATTGCCCTCTTATCAAATTTTGATCCAGTGGCCTCAATTACAATGTTGTTTTTGACAGATTTGAGGATAGGTATTCCTCCAGAGGAGTGTAAACTAGTTACTGCCCTAATTGCCTCCTTGGTGATTTTGCAAGGTCTGTTCAGCCATAGAAAGTTGTCATGTACCCTACTCAATACATACCAGACCCATTCATCTTCTTCAAAGCAGGGGAAATGAATGAACTGATCAAAGTGTTTTTCCTGGATGGCCTTATACTAAGGTTTGATCTCAAAAGAATCATCTATTAACTGCGTGTGGTATATGTCTCTTAGTTTGAATTCCTCAAACTCTTCAATGTTTGCATGTACATAAACCCTAATATCTTCCATGTGCAAAACACCATGCGGAACACTAGAAAAAGCTCCTAGGGGATCTACCTCCAAGGATTTGTATGCATGTTTCTTAAATGTGGGGCGAGGTCTATCAGAGATCTTTACTATATTCAGAGTAGCCATCATCAAGGAATCTTACTGAAGGATATCAAGAACGAAAAATACCTTTTATGCAGTTTAGGGCACACGATGAAATCCGGATTGAGCTATATGAAGAATCGTCTTGATCTTTTGGGAGAAGTAGTTACAGAGCTCCTTTTCATTTCTTCTTGAATGCAGAATGAACAAGTGATTAATGAGAAAACCCATATATTTCTTTGCAAATCCTGATGTCATGTTGCAATAAATGCTCGACCTAAGTTATTCTGATTGCTCTGTTTTCCTAAACCAGTCTTGTGAAAACACCTGTTTCATCGAAAGACTCTTCAAATATTTTTGCAGATCTCTCAAATTTTTACCAGACCTTCTTTAGATGTTTCTCTAGAAACCCTTTGATTCGCAACTTCTCATGTGCCAATTTCAGGCACCAATTAACTGACTGGGGGAACAAGGTTTTCTTTGTGTCTCCCCCTGAGCCAGAGCTCACCTTTTAATTTTTGGAAGGAATATCAGCAACAGAGTCTGGTGCGGATCCAAACTCTACATTCTCTAAACTTTTCTTCACCCAAATCTTGTTCATCTCATTCCTAACTTCATCTGCATTCACTTTTTGTTTACCCTTATCTTGATTCTGATTATGATATATTGGACCTCTTTTGTCCTGATTCTTGCTTCTACAGAATTTTGCAATATGACCAGATCTATTGTAGATTTGGCAAACAACATTTCTTTGCATAGTTGATTGATATCCTCTTGATCTGCATTGATTAGCCATATGATCTATTCTATTACATGTAAAGCATCTACCATTGAATGATTTGTTCATTTCCATATTTCTGCATTCATGAGATTTGTGACCATACCTTTTGCAGTTAAAACATTGTTTGGAGAAGGATGAATTTGTCTGATTCATTCTCTTTCTACGCTGATTAGCTTTATGACCAAAGGTATTGCAGTTGTGGCAGTATCCATTGAAGGAAGGATATCTTTGAGCATTAGGCTGTCTTACCAAATGTCTTCTAAATCTGTTCCTTGGATTTTCTGATCCAAAAGTCTTCTGACCGGATCTAGAGCTTCTCCTTTCTCATATCCCAAACCATACTTGTCATCTACCCTCTTTTGACTTCCAAGAAGAACTTCAAGTTGAGCAAAACTTATCTTGAATTTCTCTTTATATTCATTTGCTGTTTGAAGATCCCTTTTTAGAGAGACAATTTGATCCTCAAGTTTTTCTTCATTATCTTTAGCATTTTCAAGATCAGATTGAAGATGTCTGATAATTCTATCCATCTTGTGGCAATCTTCTAATTTCTCCTTGAGAGATTGTCTTAGATTATCTTCAGTTTTTCTTTTCTCTTCAACTTCTTGGGTAAACTTCATAACTCCTGATTCCATTTCATGTCTTACCATAATGATTTCTTTTGATAACTTTTCACCCAACTCAGTTTTCTCCTTCAGCTCTTCATTTGCATCATTTGCTTCACCTTGTCTTGCCAATTGCTGAAGCAACTCCTTTCTCTTTTTCATAGAGAGACTTAATTTGTCTTTTATTTCTCTCATGAACTCATCAGCCTGTTTGAGTCTTTCCTTTAATTCATTGACTTTAGAGTTTGACTATTCAAGATCATCAAGGGCAGTCTTGAGTTGCTCTCTTAAACCATATACATCCATTTGAATTCCCAGATCTTCCTCAAGCTGTTAGACTCTGTTAGGAGGAACTTAGCTCTGATACCAATAGTTAATAACTGAGAGGGGGTGAATCAGTTATCCTAATTATTTCTGCTTCTGAACTTTCTTAATAATTAATGCAGCATTAATTCAATAAGAAAACATAACCATAAATGGAAATACACATGACACAATATTTTTGACGTGGAAACCCTGTTAAGGGAAAAAACCATGGGGTGATTAACCCAAGGATTATTCTCTGTTAGAAGAATAAGGAAAAATAAAATGGCCAATTAGGGCTCACTGCCCGAGCACACTACTCACAAAGGAGGCACACTGCCTATAAAGAGACACACTGTCTACAAAAAGAATGTTATACAATACTTGAACTGATTGGAAGCATCCACATATGCTGGAGTTCAATTCCGGTTAGGCTCAATACACTGATCTGCTACACTTCATCTTTCCTTTTCACTTATGCTGCTTTCCTTTCACATACCGGACCTTTCTTACTGCTTCAGCTCTGCTCTTCTACTTTTATTCACACATCAACAACAACAACAACACACTTCTCAACTAAATCCACCATGTATATATATCCACACAAGTGATTTCATCACTTTTCTAGTCGGCACCTGGAATAGTCAATCTTTTCACAAACTCTTTTCTGTCGGCTGAATCCTTGCTTACCAGGCAATGCGGATCATGGATATACTTGTGAAAATCATTAATCATGTCAGCCAAACATAATTCATGCCTTCATAACCTTTACTACCATCAGTAACACATCCAAAATAATGTCTGATGTTCTGCCAGTCAGTTCTTCCTCTGTTCATACTGTCACTCAAGAACCTAGTACTCAAGTATTCATATCTTTTTCCTCATCTATCACCGGAGGCTAAATCCTTGGAATCTATCACTCAAGGTAGTCCTCTTGACTTTTCCAAATCTATACTTCACCAAGATACTTCCTCTGGGAGAACCAGACTTGTCTATCAGACCTTGCTGACTGCTCTGTTCCTGCTTACCGGACCTCAACACTTTGCAATCTATCTTTCGATAAAGACTCATTATGTCTTGTGGATGTGTGGGCTAACCTTTGTTGCCATCAATGACAACATTCATGAATCCATATAGTGTCTCTTGCCAACATTTCCCTCAACCAACACTACACTAGAGCTAACTTGTGTATCTACACCTTCATCTTGCAATGGAAAAGGAGTGAATGATACCCCATCCTTGTCAATCACATAAATATTTTTCTACCCATCATATTTAACTTTTCTATCATACTGCTAGTGTCTTCCTAGGAATAGATGGCATACATCCATTTTGATGATTTCACAGAATATGTTGTCTTTATACCCCCAATATTAAACTCAACCCATGTTTGTTCATTAATCAAGACTTGTTGACCCTTATTCAGCCAAGAAGCCTTTTAAGGTGTGGGGTGTGGGATCCTTTTCATCTTTAACTTTTCAACCATCTCTAAGGAAACCAAATTATTAGTAGAACCTAAATCAACAACTACCTTACATACCTTTGCTTGAGATTTATAGGTGGTTCTTTGTGGAGGCTCTTTGACTGTTGCCACCTTAATGAGTGTCCTTCTCATCATTAGAGTTTCTCCAATTTCTAGAACAATAGGCTAGGATGTAGGTTTGACATTCTTACTATCTTCCTCTTGCACCAATTGTGTTCTCCTTTCACCTCCATGTGATGATGAGGGTTGTTTCTCCAAGCATTTCCATGCTTGATGGCCAAATTGATTGCATTGATAGCATCTGCCTGAAAAGGTGTTTGAAGCTCTACTTTGTCCTTCAAATCTACCTCTACCAGTAGGTCTTCTACCTTTGAAATTGCCTCTTGACTTTGAGCTTTGTTCTTGTTTCCCACTTGACTCTCCTTGTGCTTTTTGTGACTGTCCTCTCCCTCCAAAGTTGCCTCTACCTCTAAAGTTCTTTCCTCTGCCTCTACTTTTTTTTTCTTGCCTTCTATTCAATATTTCTTATGCTCTAATTGCCATTTGAAAACATTCTTCCACTGTCCTTGGAGGGTTAAGACTTAATTCATCTTGTATGGAGAACGTCAGTCCATTTATGTACCTTGCTACTTTTTCCACCTCATCCTTAATATGACCTATCCTTATGCTTAACTTGTGAAACTCCTTAGTATAATCCATGACATCCATTTCTTTTTGCTTGAGGTTTTGTGGCTTCCTAAATCTTTGTATTGCATAATCACCTGGTGGAAATTGGCTCTTGATTTTAGCCACCATTCTATCCCATGAATGGATTTTTGTCTTTCACTTCTTCAACCTCTCTTCTTGCACATAATTACACCAAGTTAATGCAAGACCTTTCAATTTGGTTTTAGCAAATTTCACCTTTTGATCATCTACTACCTCCTCATACTTAAAATAGTTATCAAGTGCATCAATCCAACCTAGCACTTCTTCACCATCTAACTTCCCACCATACATGGTCAATTATATCTTCACCTTAGGAGTATCTCCCTTTATAGCCTTCATTATTTTAATCATTCTCAATTCATTAGGGTCCTCTACCTCTTGGACTCCTTCTTGAGGGTTCTCATTCTCACCCTCTTCCTCTTCCTCTTGGTCACTTTTGTCTCCAGTAACCACATCTCTCCTTTGGTTTGATTCCAATGCTACAAGTCTGGCTAGGATAGCTTCCTGAGACTCCTTTACTTGTCTCAACTCCCTGGCATGCTTTTCCTTCAACTCTCTCACTTCTTTGGTTGTTGAACTATTTTTAGGAGGCATCTTTGCTTTTAGAAACTTCAACTTTTTCACCTATAGATCAAAACCTATAGCTCTAATACCACTATGATGTAAAGCAAGTTAAATCCACTAAAAAAACTCAACCTTATTCACCTTTCAAGTCTAGAACCATCAAACAATAGTCATTCATTCCTAGTTGTCCCCTTGTCCTAATAGCCCTTCAAAAGGGGTTTTTCAAGTCTAACTTTATAAGGATAACTCAAAACCAAAACCTAAACACTATTTTTGATACCCTTTTTTCTATTTGACAACATATCAAGATTTGGGATGTGGTTGTTTTGGAGCAACACCCTCAATAATTCACTGTCATACTGCAACTACGCCAAATTAAGCCTGTTTTACAAAGCAAGTCTGAGAAAATCAAAACCCAAAACCCAAAAATCCATTTTAGGACCTTATTTAGATCACATGGGGTCTGTATCTACCATTTTCATCAATTGTAACAATACCCACATCGTTTATTTACAAAACCCTACTTCTAGTTACTCAAACAAGCCTAATACATAGGGATACTAGGCTAGGGCTACATCAAATTCACCCCCAACTCCATCCCCTACTCCTGCAAACCCTACAAACATAAAAAATAACTTAAGTACCTCCATATCACCAATTTTTAGATTTTTGCACTGGTTCAAAATTTCATATTTCCCTCTCAAACCCTAGCTAATAAGGTTTTACAGGCAGATTTTACAAAATGGGTTCTAACTTGCTCAAAAATGAATGTCAAAAGACCAAACCAAGCTTAAATGAAAGACAACTCATAGCTCTACCACATGCAATTAGTTTTAAGCCTTGACCATAATGTACTAGGCTATACAAGTCACGAGAACAACATAAAAATAGTGAAAACCATAGAAAATCAGGGATTTTTATTGATTCTTCTTCAAAATATCACTTCAGCACCATGATTTGAGCATCCTCTCCATATTTACATATTTTTCCATCCAAAAATAACTGATTCAAATGACTTTTGGAATAATTAACCTTTCACCTTCCTTGGAGCACCAAAAATGTCACTTTTGCAACTTGTTTTTAACTTTCCTAAACTGACCCCATGAGATTAAAACATTTGACATGGTCTAAAAAGACCTTATTACACCAAAAATTGGACTTAACAACACAAAAATAAACATTTGACACCTATTTACAATATATACCTAGGTGACCCTGCACCACACATAATAGAAATTTCCTAAAAATGAAGTGATGTAGTTTTGTAATGATATTGGGGGTTGATAAGGATTTGATTATATCTTGAAAATCCATCCATGAAGGAAAGAAATGCATGATCGACTATTGAATTTACTATCATGTCAATATTTGGAAGAATGAAATCATCCTTTAAGGATGATTTATTAAGATCTAAGAAATCTATGCATATTCAAATATGATTGTAGGGTTTAGCAATATCTATGATAATTGAAATACAAAGTGAATAGTTTATGGGGTGAATAAAACTATCTTGCAAGAGATTCTCTTTCTCAAACTTGACAATCAGAACTACCTTAAGCTTCATTTTGTGGATTTTTTTCTTTACTAGCTTAGCATCAAAATAAAGCTTGATATTATGGACCACAATTTGTGGGTTTTTACCTAGAATATAATCATACAACTAGGAAAATAAATTAGGAAATTTATGTAAGTGATCAAAATGTGTTGTTTGTTCCTCAAGAGATAAGAATTCTCCTATTTGAATTACCTTTTCAATAGTTTTATTATCCATTAGGACATGAATAATATCTCCAACAAGGAGAGTACTATTTTCCTAAGGATTAGATGAATGAGGAGACTCTTAAAGTTAGTGGGGATACAAAGGTATCATCCAATAAACCAATGGACTCCCCAATGTATGCATGTCCATTTGTACAATAGGAAATCCCATGGTTAGGATGATATCTAGGCATGTGATCATATACTCTTAGGAATTTACAAAGAGATTCATCTATCAAAATGACATCTAAAGGGGAACATGAGAATCAAAATCATGCATAATGAAGTTAGGATGTAGAAGAGGAAGAGAAAGAGAAGTTAGAGATTTGGATATCATGTTAACATCTATAAAATCTTGATAAGAGGCTTTAAAGGTCCGAGTAGGATGGTATTCAAGGCATGTGGAAGAATAAATATGGATTAGATTCTAAGGGGATCTTGATACCCTATTGTTTTCATCCACATCCATTACTTTTATAACTAATTTTAGAGAGAATATGAAACCAATTTCCATAGCAAGATCACATCTCCAGGAAAGTTGGAGGATTAGCATTACTAGAATAATTGATACAAGAAGTATAGTCACATGAATCTTTAGGGAAAAATGGAGTAGAAGTTTTAACAAATTGTGATGAAGTATTTGATACAGATGAAGTAGATTGAATTTTTAGAATGCCAGAGTGAGATGATTTAATTTTATATTCTCCTATGAAAGAAGGTGTAAAATCTAAATACCCCTATCATCACTGAGACATGCATTAGAAGATGAATTTAAATCATTATCAAAATAGCCAATAGGAGTTGAAGATGGGGAAAAAAAATTTGGTGAAGAAGAGGGAGTGGGATTTAAAATTCTTGGACAAAAATCATGGTGATTCATAAAATCCACTTGTTGAAAATATTGTAAGAGATTCATATTAGCTTTTATTGTGTAAGTTTTGTTTCTATGAACAAATTTTATTGATCCATGCAATGTGGATGGAACCACACTCATGGCATGAATCCACAGTCTAACAAGAAGGAGATTATAAGGAGGAGCTCTAGGCATGGCATGTACAAGAGTAGGAAAAGTAATATGGCCTAATTCGATAGAGAACATGATTGTGCCTAGGGTTTTCCTACCTATTTTGATAAAATTATGAACATAAATTTTTGTTAGAGATATGTAAGATGTATCAATATTGATTTTATTTGAGAAGATCAACCCACAAACATTGAGGTCTAAACTATTATCAATATGTGTACACTTGACACTAAAAGAATTGATTTCAACAATGATGAGGAGAGTGTAATTTGGTTTCTAAACATACAAATATGGTAACTCATATTGTTCTCATATTATATCATTTGTATTCATATAGTTTAGTAAGGTTGCTACATCATTTGGCATAGAAAAAGATACTATTGAGATATTTTGTAAGGCTTCTTGGTGTATACCATGATATGTTAGTAAAGTTTAAATGAGCTCCCAAAAAGAGATCTTGGTAGGAATAGCATAGAGTTGCTCTACAAGATCGTATTCTCTAGTAGTCTTTTGAGGAAGATGGGGAGTTACAAGAATAACAGGAGAAGAAGTGGGAAGGTAAATAGGGACAATTGTAGCCTATTTGTTTCACCTTGTATTATATATTGAGGGCTACCATATAATCAGGTGGCCTAGACAAATTTTATGTTATAGATTTTGTAATTTGAGTAAATAATATTAAGGTCTAGGTGCACTTTGAATAGTGATTACTGGTTTACAAGATTGTTATCTAATAGAATGAATATGAGCCATAATTTTTGGTTTCATAGGTTCTTGTGGAGAACCAGAAATATAATTTATGTTAACCAATTGTTTGGAACCTAAGAATGTTTTTTAATATAAGTAAAATATTTTTTAATATAAGTAAAATATTTTTTTAATATAAGTAGAAGTGAATTGGATGAAGTAATTAAGGGATTCATCCAACATGTTAAAATCATCACTAGAGAATGGATCCTTAAAAGTTGTAAAGGTTTTGAGAAATAGATTTGACATAGTTGAATACTTGTTTGCACCAAATGAAGTAGAATAAAATTAGAATGAGAAGAAGAATTCAGGTGAACAAATTCAGGTACACCAAAATGTAAAATGTGAAAATGTGATCTAATCAAAATGTCTATGCTTTCTAACTAGAATAATTTCCAAAAATATTAATTAGGACCTAACCAAATTCAAAAGAAGAGTATTGATGTTCTGTCTAAGCAGGAAGATCCAAATAACTCTAGCCAAAACCCTATGGTTGTGTTAGACTTAGAAAATGACTATTATAACTACACTAGAGCATAAAGGAATAATGATAAAATTATAATCTCTAGAAAATAGAATATTGAATCACATAAATAATTTCAGAAGTAAAAAGAGGTGTGAACAAGGCACATACAACAAGAAGGGGGAATCATTAGCCTAGGATGATAGCACATTAAGTAGATATATATGGGTCATGTTATCATTTATATCACAAGAAACTAAAGGAAAGTGCCTACATATTTTTTTTATTTAGCCCAACAAGTTACCCAACCTACATAGAAAACCATAAAAGGGGCCCAACAAAACACTAGATATAAAAATATATTAAAATATACATTGAAATAACTAATTAAAATGATGGAAACAATAGATGAAATAGAGATACAGAAAGGAGAGGACAAAAAAACCTCCATGCAATTGAATATCCCTAAAATAGTTAGAACAATAAAATAAAGGAAAATTTGTTGGGGATATTTGGGATCTTGTCTTTAGGTCAAGCCCCTATGTTGGTCTTCCAACCTCCATGCATAGCAACTATGGAATAGATTGAAAATAACTTTGCAAGCTCTTACCTCCTAAGTGTGTATGGAAAACTAAAAGTAGTGACAATAATATAAAGTTATGAGTATCAACCCTGGTCTAGAAGGAAGAATAGAGTAGTGTACATAAAGGAAAGTGAGGTGGTGGTCCACACCATAAATTTTCCAAAATAGAGATAATGAAAGATCTAATAAGATAATAAGATTATATTTGCACAATAAAGTAATGTTACGAAGCTTGAGACAATAAAAGAGGCTACAAGCTCCTTGAGGGTCAAATCGATGTGTATCAAACATTAATCTCTTATGAGAGCCTCCACAATGATCAGGCTATAGGAGGAAATTCAATAGGAGCCTACAAAGAGAGATTCTTCAACACAAGGAGAGCACCAAAGACCAACAATAGAGAGAGAGAGACAAGAGTTATTTTGTGAGTGTAGATATTTTATAAAAAATAAGTCTAAGAGGAAGATGAAAAGATTTCAAAATGAGATTATATATTGGAGAAAGAGAGAATCCAAAGGTCATGCATGCTTATAAAGGCTACTTCATTTCCAAATGACTATTACCATTGATAGAATCAAGTGAATAGGTGGGAAAATATTGGCTTGAAATTTTATAATCTTTGTGATGCCATCACATTATGTGAACATCTGCATGTCAAGTTCACGTCTAGGGAAAATCTTCCTAAATTTTAGCATGTGTTCCCAGTGTAGTGTGGATAAACTACTCCTTAATTAAATATCTTCGATCAAGGGAGTTAATCACAAATACTACACTTGGGCTCTGCTATCCAAGGTCTCATACATCAAGTAATCTATGTTGGTATGAATAGGTGTATTAGCTAATTGGTTCCCCTTGTAGTATGAACAAGGAATATTCTCTAAATAATTATTAGTTAGAACCTATTCACACATGTCCACATGTTAAGTTGACTTAGGTAGCTTCTAGATATTTCTAGTTTTCATGTGATTGTATCCTACACATATGATCTTATCTTCTAGTTGGCATCTTGTTCTCTAGTTGTCTCATGTCATAGGATGAAGACACTTGTCCTCATCCTAGTTAGTCTTACCTCTCAACCTTGCCTTTATAAGAAAGGCTTTTCTTGCATTATGTGTCTTGTATATTTTATTTTATTGTTAACAAAATAACATTATTTGTTGTTTGTTGAGCTCTTGTGTAGAAGGTTATTTGGTGTTGTAGATTTGATCTTGGGTGGTTTTTTTCTTCAACATGGTATAAGATTCTTGATCTTGTAAGCCCCTTCTTGATTTGGAGAGATCCTACCATCAAATTTTAGGAGAATCCTGACTCAAATTTGACCCCATGGTTGAGCTCAAAAGGGTAAAATTTATAAGGATCAACTATAAACACAAAATATTTATATTACAGTCAAATCTAGTCTCTTTTTTACCTCCTACCCATCTTACAACCATTAGTACCACCTGTGTAGTGTTGGTGTTAGTAGTACGTCGGTCCACAAAAAATATACTAGTTTGTTTTTTTTCTGCAGGCATTTTTTTAAGGTTTTTGATTTAATAAAAAAAACAAGGCTATAGTTCTTTTTTCTATTTATAAAAAATATTAAAAGAATTTTTTGGGGGCATGAGGGTTTCTACCCCATCCCCCTCCCTAAAGGGTGCAGGGTACATGCAAGGTACTTGTCACCTACCATGGCTTTGTTGTGATAGGGCGGCAAGTCCTCAGGCCCTACCCATAGCTTGTGGGGGATACCACAAGGGTATCCATGTCCATGGCCTAAGTCATGGCATGGTGGTTGCTGCTTGGGCCCTGCCCCTTTCTAAGGTGTGGCAGGGGATTTCAAATCCCCTTGGCCAATATTTTTTTGTATTTAAAACAATTTTTTAATATTCTTTTAAAAAATAAAAAATTTCAAACTAGATCTCTGCACCAATTTGGCATTTTAAGTAGATCCACCATTTTTGGTGCTAAATTTCATAGGTCCACCACATTTGGAAGTTTATTTAGAACTCTATCATATTTGGTAGCTTCTCCATCTGTAGTAAACTATCCTCCACATTTTGCAAAGATCTAGATTTAGTTGGTAGGGTTCTACATTTATTTAGAATATTCAGATGAATATTCAGAATGTATAATGTAATCACAGGGACCTAGGAGCTAAACCAGGAAGTAAAATTACATGTATCCACTTTTTACTCCATAAAAGTATCTAATTTTTGTTCCTATATACTATGCAGATGTAATAGCTGGTTACCCATGCATTTCGGTGAGATGGAACACATACCATATAGACACTATTGCATTCCTATTTATGGAGGCATCCTTCTACCTTATTTAGATGATCAATATTCTTGAGACTATTGACACCTATATTTTTAACAATCACATTGGTTTAGTAGTGTTATTGGGGTCACTCATGCATATTTGTCTCTTTTATCCCAATCTTCATCCTATTTTCAGTGGAGGTTCTTCAGTAGTATAGCAGTTGTTCTTTGGTAGTTGTTTGTAGTTTTTTTGTGCTTCAATGGAGTTCTTCATGTTCCTAATCTTTTTGGGACATCCTTTCTAGAGGCTTCTGAGTCCTTATTTTATCTCCTAAGGGGGGATATCTTTTGTATCTTTGTGATGGAAGTAGTCCTTGCGAGGTCATGTTGAGTCCTCCTTCTTTCCTTTAGTTTTATATGCTTCTTTGCATGATTTCTCTCTTTTGGGGAGGAGTTTTTCTCATGAGGTATTTTCCTTTTCTCTTCTTTTGAGAGATTTGTTTATGCATGGATACCTCATCAAGCCTTGTTGTTGTGACCCATCTTTGCATGTTTGCATTTTTTTATACCTCCCTAAGTTACACTTAAGGGGAGTTGTTGGTGTGAATAGGGGTATTACCTTACTAGTTCCCCCTTGTAGTGTGAACTAGTCATATTATCTAAGTAGTTATTAGTTAGAACCTATTCAGATATGTTCAAATGTTAAGTTGACATAGGTAGCTTCTAGATGTTTCTAGTTGTCATGTGATCTTAACCTACACATGTGATCTTATCTTCTAGTTGTCATATTATCCTCTAGTTGTCTCACATCATAGGATTATGACACTTTTCATCATCCTAGTTAGTCCTACCTCTTAACCTTTCCTTTATAAGAAAGGTTTCTCTTGCATTATGTATCATGTATATTTCATTTTAATGTTGGCAGAACAACATTATTTTTTGTTTGTCTCTCTTGTGTAGAAGGTTATTTGGTGTTGTAGATTTGATCTTGGTTGGTTGTTTGCTTCAATAATCTAATCTAGATCACTATTCACAACGAGTCTCAATCAAAGAAATACAACTTGAGTAGATGATTAGCAATGAAAGGGAAATGAGAAAAATAAAGAAAAATAACTACTTGAATTAAAATCTAAATGAGACAATTACATAAATAAAATAATATGGAAAAGGGGGACTCAGATGACAACACATCATGAGGATATCTGTGCTAGGTTCTAAAGTCCAAAACATGCTAAAAATAAAAATCTTCAACCCTATATGGACTTAAATCACATGTACAACATAGATTTCAATGCAACACACACCCAGTTATAATCTAGGTAACATAGAAATCAAAATGAAATTGATTATACTAAAGAGAATAATGAAGAGAGACAAGCACAAAAGGAAGTCATACAAAACCTCCATGCGGCTATAAGGTCCACACCTCAAGAAACTTGCAAAGAAAGAGGAAAAAATGGTGGGGCTCCTTAGGGACTTACCTCAGTCAAGTCTTGGTGTTGGTATTTCTACCTCTATAAGCAAAAATAGATGTAGATCTAATAAAATCAAAAGGAAAGAAAGTATGTGCTCTTACCCTAAGTCTACTAAAGGAAACAAAACAACTTAAGTAAATAGATTCACTTCCCTGGTCTACAGGGAAGAAATCCTCAATATGCAGCCAATGCAACAAACAATAGATCATCTATACCCAACCAAGAGGCAACAATGGTGGTCTACATTAAGAAGCAAAGGTACAAAAATGGTGGTCTACACCATACAAATTTTAAATAAAATTATTCTAAATGAAACAAGGAACAATCTTACCAATATCAACATAGAGAAGAGGCAACAAACTCCCCAAGAGCTAAAAGACAATGTTTATCTTCAAACTCAAGCCAAAAGATATTCTTTAAAGAGCACCAAGTAGAACAAAACCTTCAAGAGCCAAAAGAAGTGTTCTCACAATGTCAAGGTGTACCAAAATCGCATGGAGTTTTTGTAGAAGTCTCGTTCACAAAAGAAAAAATAGCAGAGTGTATCCAAGAGAAAGCAATATTTCAAATGTATCAAAGATTGAGAGATTGAATGCATGCGTGTTGAATGAATCTTTCAAAATCTTTCCAATAGACTCCTTAGAGGGGAAAATCCTAAAATGGGATACAAGGATTCATTTTTTGACCTCAAGAGGCATTACAAGAATTCTACATGATCACCCAAGATGTGTTGTAACAACCAGAAATGGATACCTCTTAGCAAACAGATGCAAGATGCTAACACAATGTGCTAACATCCGTGTGAAGCACTTGGGTGTAGGTAAAACTAAATCCTAGTCATACGAGGCACCTTAGGACCATGTATACACTTAAGCATCATAATTAAATTTTAAGAGGAGTAGAAGAAATAGACCAAAATCACACAAACCTAGCCTATTATGTAGAAAGAAGATACAAATGCTGAAATGGTTACTAAACATAGAATGAAATTGCAAGGGTTTGCAATTTTCTACATTACATTTACCCCCCACTTTAGTGAGCATATGAAACTATGTGCATATGTAAGCTAAACTAAAAATAAAATAACATAACATGTTATACCTCCAACAGGAATGTCATAGAGGATGTAGGATATTCTTCAAGTAGAGGTATGAAGCGCCCATGCTGATAACCTACAAAACCACAATGTTAGACAATAAACTTGCACAAGAGGTAATGTTAGAATCATATAAAACACCCTAAAAGTATTAGATTTAATATGATTCACTCAAACACTAGTGTTTAGCGAATCATATAATCTAATGCACAATATATTACTATCTACAACAAACACACACAACAAGGCAATAATGAATGCAAAGCAACAAAGATGCATTTCTAGCACACTATGAGAGCTAGAAAGGATACCAATTATGGTTCTAGGACTAGCAAACTATAAGAGTTAAGAACAATACCAACTCTTATGGGCCACTAGGACTAACAAATTATGTTGTTAGGTGGCTCACAAAGCATGTCAAAGAGGTAGCTAAAAAGTGTGGATAGGCTAAGCAAGTGCATCTACTTGGGACCAAAAGCTACCAGACATGTTACTAGAGAAAATTCTACCAAGAGTGAACTAACCATATAGTAGTGTGTGTAAAAAGGTGTAGAGCAGAAGAGATATGTCCCCACCTTAAAATAATTGCATAAATTAGATGTATGCAGTTGATTTTAAGGGATAAATGGGGAAGAGAGATTTAAGACACATATATCAACAGATATGTTCTCAAAGTTGCATCTTGTAAATTAAAAGGGATGCCCTGGAGAGGTACAACTAGGGTGATGTTGTAAGCATGATATACAAAGAGATTGTGTAAGCATGGTATGACATCAAGCAATTCTAACACGTCACATGAAATAAGAAACATCATGAAACATACTATAATTTCCTAGGATTGATATTTTAAATATTTTTCAAATCTAGAATGATTTATAAATAACCTCCATAAATTTGATAACAACATTCACAAAACAAGCTACCATATTACACCAAAAAAGCACAATTTGTACCATAAAATTTTGAACTGATTTTAATTAAATTTTCTAGTATAAACATCTCAAAATAGGTATAATACAATAAATAATTCTATAGCAATATTCTACAATAGCCACTACAAATATGGAATGAATACCACAAAATCCCCACACTATAATAGCTAGACTCCAACATAAACACTCCAGAATGCACTAGAAACCCTACAATGTTGATTTTATTGAAATAATCAGGTTTATACATCAAAAGAGGTCCAATAAAATTGGTCAATACCCATAGAAATAGAAAAATAAAATTTGGAACAACAATTACAATATCTACACAAATATGGTAAAATACACATTGTGCATCTCACCAAAACATTGCCAAACAACTCCAAAAAGCATAAATAAAACTATTGAAGGCACAAGACAACTAAGGTGGGGGATGAATCAGTTGCATTAAAAACTTTAACTTCTCTGAAACAAAATCATATTCACATTCACTTGCTTTAACCCCTTAATTTGTTCTCAAGATTAAACATGAAATGTAGAAACAAAACTTAAACACATCAACACCATACACACATGAACACCAAATTTTTACATGGAAAACCCTAATTGGGAAAACAATGATGAGTGTTAGCTCATTATATAATGTAGTAACAATATTGAATAACAAAAGAGGCTCTCTACCCAAGGCTCAATGCCCTTATGAATGCTCATTGCAAGAAGGCTCACTACCGCATGAGGGCTCACTACCAAGGGGTGGCTCACTGCCATGAACAGATATAATGGCATCTATCACATGCATGAGTTCAGTTACAATGAAGCTCAATACATATAACATTCACTTCCTCACAACACCAACACTTTTATGTACTCATCTTCACATCCACCGCTACTTCACATGGATTCATTACATTCATTTATACCAATCATCAACCTTGGAACATACATCAATGTCAGAAATACAATCTACAAGCTTTGGAATGGTCTCCAAGGTCGGAAAACATACATAATTCAAATTAGTTCTAGACCTAAACAAACTTGTGGATCAAATAAATGAAGGAAGAACACTTCATGGCTTATCTTGGACCCAAATACATCTTCACACACTTCAACATGCTTCTGCGATCCATGAAACACATCCATAAAGAGTGTTAGCACTCAAGTCAGCCAAACTAGTGCAAACACCAAGAATACTTAGTTACACACTTCCAAGAATTCAATCATAGCTTGTGGATCAAGAACAAGTCTTTAACACAATATGGAGACATCCATGAACAATGTAATATCACCTGGGAGCCAAAAAATCCAACTTCAAAAAGTTTCACTTGAAGACAACAAATCTCACTTGAACACATCGTACAACCAACACTACTATGTTCTACTACTTAATAACTTGCTTTCTGGAGCACCAAATAACAAGTCCTTTGGAATGAAGATAGCTAAGGACCTTATAAACATATGTCTAGAACCGCATCGCCTAAAACCACTCTACAAAGAAATGTAGAGCAAAACACATTATCCCAGATACCTCTGCACAACTCAGGAAATCTGTCAAATGCAATCTTGAAACTAGTGAACATATATTCTATTGTACAATGATTTGGACCACCAAATTCTAGATTTCGCATCCTCAAACACTTCTCTAAAACATATCCAAATCTCATACTCCAGTTTTCAACACAAAAGAAGTGCGGAGCAAGAACTTAGATAGTATCCGAGCCTGAATATACTACAACACACAGTTTCCTTTGGAGAGCAAATTTTCTCAAAAGTACTTGGAAACTCAACATCAGGAACATATTCTTATCCACTTCAGCACTTATACAACACAATACAATGTAACTAACTCATCATAATCAAGTAACAAAACAAGAGCACAGTTGACACTAATGAAAACACAGACATGTTGACATCAATGACCACCGATTAGCACATACTTGCAACAATCTCCCCCTTTGTCATTGATGGCAACATATGATGTGAAAAATTGAACATGTTCTACCATCAAGACACAACTCTACATCAGAACTCCCCCTTCCTCTTTATACCTTTGAACTCTCTCTGATTACTTAATGCTTTCTTTTTCTCTAAGTTTTTCAGATGAATTCTCTCCCCCTTTGATATTAATGGAAAAGGGCAACACATCTCTTTCAAACTCTCTCCCCCTAATTGCACATACTTGCACTAATCTGAACTTCTCTAAATCATCTTGTACCAAATTTTACTCCCCCTAACTGCAAAATTCTTCAAATGCCTCTACCTGCTCCTTGAGTGCTGCCACAATAATGGGATACACTTTCTGGGACATCCTAATTTTTTGTTGAAGTCACATATTTTTAGAAAATATAATGATTTAAGCCTTGAAAGGTTCCATTTAAAGGATTTTAATTGAAGAGGGTTTGATAAAACCCCTTTAAATGCAAACCCCCTTGGATAGAACCCTACTAATTTTAAACCATACCTATAATGGAATCTCCTCTATACCTATCAAAATGCTGATAAAAAAACTACTTTTGATTTACCTTTTGGGGGATCAAATGAATTCATTTAAAATTTATGTTTTGTAAGTATGTAGTCCTTATTATAACCTTCCCAAAAAATATAATTTTAAATATATTTAATTTTATTATTATATTTATTTTTTATTTCTTGTGAATGTAGGTTTTTCACCAAACATCAAGTTCTCTATTCTACACACATGGAAAATTAGTAAATTAGTGAAACAAAATTCTTAAAAAAATCTATGCCCTAGGTATTGATGTCCTTGTTTCTACAAAAAAAAATTGAATTTTGATAGATATAGAAAAAGTTATGTTTTACAGAATATGCCTATGTCTAAATTATAATTGGTTTGACTTCAAAACTTAATTAAAAAAAATTCAACAAAACATTATGAAACCAAATGCATGCCCTATATATTGGTGTTACAAATCTAAATTCAAAAGAATCAGAATTTCACCCTTTGTACAAAAAAAGTTATGTGCTACAGAATACGCATCACTTTAAAAAAATATTTTTTATTATTAAAAACTACTTATCAAAGGAGACACAAAAAATTTTACAATTTAACTCCAAATTTTTTTAAAAAAATATATTTAAATCTACAAACAAAATCTCACAAATCACTAGTTCGCATCATCTTCAAATTCCTAACGGTTTAGCGGCTATAGGTGTCGGAAAGTGAAGATTTAGTTTGAAATGTTGATATCAATCTCATGTTTGGCCAAAAAGTGTAACCCATTATTGTGGGATGACCCCCCCCTGAGAGGTAGTCTCCATCATCAGTCTAGAAAAGAATGAATCCTGAATCATATTGGACTGATGCACTTCCTTATGCATCTAGTTCATCAAAAGATATGCAATAACCCCTAACTTCTCCTAGAGATACTCAAATGTGTCCTTAGGAAGTGCTTCGGTGAATATGTCATCAACTTGGTCTTTTGTAAGCACATACTCAAGCTTTACTTCTTTCTCTACAACCTTCTCTCTTAGAAAATGATGCCTTATAGAAATATGCTTTGTCCTTGAATGCATCACTAGGTTCTTTGAAATTTTGATGGCACTTGTATTATCACAGAAGATAGGAATTGGATCCTCATACTCAACTTGGATATTCTTTAGATTTTTTCTCATCCATAACACTTATGTACAACATGATGTTGCTACAATATAGTCTGCCTCATCAGTAGATAAGGATAATGAATCTTGTTTCTTACTTTCCATGACACAACTCTATCTCCAAGAAAGAACACACCATCGCTTGTACTTTTCCTATCATCTACACATCCAGCCCAATCTACATATGTGTATGTATTTAGGTTGAAGTCATTATTCTTGGGATACCACAAACCATAATCATAAGTTCCTTTCAAGTACCTAAAGATCCTCTTTACTTCCATAACATCTCTCTTTAGGATCTGCCTAAAATATGGCCACAAGACAAACTACATGCATGATATCAACTCTGGTAGAAGTTAGGTATAGCAATCCTCCAATCATAGACCTATACTTTCTCTAATCAGCCTTAGGGGATTCATCATCTTTACTCATCTTACAACCAATTGTCATGAGAGTATAAACTAGTTTAGGTTCTTCCATTCCAAACTTTTTTAACAACCCCTTGCTATACTTTGATTGTGAAATGAAAATGTCTTTATCTATCTAATTAATTTGTAGCCCAAGGAAAAAGTTCATCTCACCATACATTGACATCTCAAATTCTTTTTGCATCTCATCAGTAAAGTTCCTACACATACCTTCATTTCCACCAAAGATTATGTCATCCACATAGACCTCAATGATTGAATTTTATCTTTGCTTACCTTGATATACATATTACTATCTGCATATCCTTTACTAAATCCCTGCTATGACAAATACCTGCCCAATCTTGCATACCAGGCTCTAGGTGTTGATAACTGAGAGGAGGGTGAATCAATTATCTTAATTAATTTAACTTTATGTTCTTCTTTAACAACTAGTGCAACATCAAAGTAAATAAGCATCCATGAAAGTAGAAACAAAGTCAACACACATAACATAATGATTTTGATGTGGAAAACCCTATTAAGGGAAAAACCACAGGGTGACTAACCCAAGAATGTATTCTCTGTTAGAAGAATAGAAATACAAAATGGCACTTGCCAATTAGGGCTCACTAGCCAAGCACACTACTCACAAGAGGCTCACTGCCTACAAGAGACTCATTGTCTACAAGTTATAAAGAGAGTAACAAGATACTTGAACTGATGAGAAGCATCCACATATGTTGGAGTTCAGTTCTGGTTAGGCTCAGTATACTAATCTGTTGTACTTCATTTTTCCTCTTCTTTGGTGCTGTTGTCCTATCACATTCCAGACCTGTCTTACTGCCCTCACACTGCTCTTATGCTTTTTTTGACACTTCCCAACATACAACATAACATCACATCTAAATCCATCTAGTATATGTATATTTGTACCAATGATTTCAACACCTTTCTAGTCGGCATCTGAAATAGTTAATATTTTCCCAAACTCTGATCTGTTAGCTGAATCCTTACTTGTCAAGTGAAGCGTATCAAGGAGATGCTTATAGAACTCATCAATCATGTTGACCAATCATGAGTGATACCTCAAGAAGCTTGATCACCATCAATATCTCATCTGGATTAAGATCTGATGCTCTGTCAGTCAGTTCTTTCTCTGTCAACTCTGCCAAACAGGAACCCAATGCTTAGGTACTCATATCTCTTCACTCTTTCATCACCAGAGGCTCAATCTCTAGTATGTATTAGTCAAGGTACACCTCTTGACTACCCCAAGTCCACACTTTACTAGGATACTTCCTCTGAGAGATCTGGACCTGACTGTCAGACCTTGCCACATACTTTGTTCTTGCTTACCGAACCACAACATTCTTCAATTTGACTTCCAGTATAGGCACACCATGTCCTGCGGATGGGTGGGATGAACTTTGTTACCATCAATGACAACATTCATGAAGCCATATAGTGTCTCTTGCCAACACTAGGAGCTTACTTCAGTCTATACAATGCCTTCTTTAATTTGCATACCATATCTAGTCTGTCTGATAACTAAAATCCATCTGGTTGCTCTATGTAAACTTCTTCCAAATCACCATTCAGAAAGGTAGACTTCACATCCATTTGATATACATTAAAATCTTTATGTGCTACACAGGCTAGAAATAATCTGATAGCTTCCATTCTTGCCACCAGAGCAAAATTTTCTTCATAATCTATTCCTTCCACTTGTGAGTAGCCTTTTCTTAGAAGTCTAACTTTTTTTCTTACCACTTCTCCAATCTCATTCAGCTTATTCCTGAAAACCCACTTTGTTCCAATCACATTCTTATCTGCAAGCCTAGGAACAAGTTTCCAAGTCTTGTTCTTTTCAATTTGCATCAATTCTTCTTCCATTGCCTTGACCCAATGTTCATCTTTACATGCTTCAGAAACTGTCTTAGGTTCAACCTTTGAAATTAAGCAGAGATTTACCTATTCTTTTGCAGTTCCTTTTCTTGTCAATACTTGTTTCCTCTTATCACCAATGATTTGATCTTCAGAATGATTTCTTTGCACATACTTTGGGGTTTTAGGAATTCTTTCTGGAGTTTCTTGTTCTCCAACTTGAGCTTCTTCTTTTGCAACAACTTGCACTTCAATCGTAACTTCCTTGCCTTTTTCTTCAACTTTCTCTATATCAATAGATCCATTGGACTTATATCCATTCAGCTCTAAGATTTTCTAAATATCTTCATCTATCTTCATATTTTCACTTTCAATAATCTTTCTCAATCTTTTGTTATAACACCAATAATGTTTTTTTTTAGTAGAGTATCCAAGGAATATGCCTTCATCACATCTAGCATCAAATTTTCCCAACTCTTCATCTCTTCTGATATAACATTTACTTCCAAACAATTTGAAATACTTGACAGTAGGAGTTCTTCCATACCATAGCTCATAAGGTGTCTTTGTTCCATTTGCTTTGACTTGCACTCTCTTTTGAATATAGACAATAGTATGAATAGCTTCTTTCCAATATACTTCTAGAAGGTCAACTTCTTTGATCATTGTTCTAGCAACTTCCTGAACTGTTATATTCTTTCTTTCAACTACTCCATTTTGCTAAGGAGTTTTGGAGATAGAAAATTGTCTCTTTATCCCATGTTTTTCACAAAAGGCATTGAATTCATTTGAAGTAAACTCACCACCTCTATCAGACCTTAGACACTTCATTCTCATATCCATTTCATTTTCAACCATTGCTTTAAATGCCTTGAACTTGTCTAGGGCTTCTGATTTTTCTTTAAAGAAAGTAACCCAAATCATTCTTGAATAATCATTAATAAGTAGCATGAAGTACCTATCACCTTGTAGACTTCTTATCCTTGTAGGACCACATAAGTCTATATGCACCACCTCCAACAGACTAGTGGATGTTTTTTTTCTTTCTTTTAAAACTTGTCCTTGTTTGCTTCTCAAATTGAATGTTCTTTGCATAAGGCATTAGTCAGCTTTACAATCTTAGGTAGGTCTCTTATAGCTTGACCTGACCTTATTCTCACTAGATTATCAAAGTTAATATGACAAAGTCTCCTATGCTATATCTAGCATTGATTTGTCTAAGCCAATAGACAATAATTATTAGTACCTTTTAAATCATAAACATTACCATGAGTCTTTTTACCAGCAACAATTATTGTTCCAGAGCTTTTCCTTATCTCACATCCACTTTAAATATTAGATTATATCATTTGTCACACATCTTTCCAACACTTAGAAGATTATTCTTTAGGCCTTTGACATAAAGAACATCATTTGTATTATGCTTGCCATCAAAAGTAATTGACCCTTTTCCACAAATCTTACTAGCTGCATCATCACCAAATCTAACTAGTCCTCCATCATACTTTTCCAATTTGACAAACTTACTCTTATCTCCAGTCACGTGATTTGAACATCTGTTGTCAATGAACCATTCATCCTTTTCCTATTTAGCATGAAATGTTGACATCTCTTTCTCTTCTTATGGACTTCCTTCC
This sequence comes from Cunninghamia lanceolata, assembly GCA_027924645.1. NCBI lineage: Eukaryota > Viridiplantae > Streptophyta > Pinopsida > Cupressales > Cupressaceae > Cunninghamia > Cunninghamia lanceolata. Next base: position 1,208,017 of record BSBN01000111.1, read on the forward strand.
TTCACACATCTAGCAAGGTTAGCAAAAGCAAGTTATTTTATAGCAATAAATAAGCATTCACTAGTATTACCATCTTCAAAATCAGATTCATCATTAGTTACACCTTCATCTTCTCTAACATAGTAACTTTTCTTTACCATCTTACCTCTACCTTCTATGTTCTTGTTCTTCAAGGCTCTGTTAGGACATCTTGAAGCATACTGACCAATCTTACAACTAAAACATTTGAAAGGTAGCTTACCTTTGAATTTTCCACTGCCTCTTTTCATTCTATTTGGAAAAGTTTGTCTCAAGCTCATCAAAGTCTTCTTCATCTGATTCCACAACATACTTATTTGATCTCGCAGTCTTTTCTTCCTTGGCCTTAAAAGCACTCTCAATTTTCACAAGGCCATTAGTACTACCAAATTCTCTCATTTCAAAAGCAATCAATTTACTAGGCAATTGATATTTTGAAAGCTTATCCAAATTAAACAATTCTTTAATGGTAGATACCTTGTGACTATAAGATTTGGGAAGAGTTCTGAGTACCTTATCTATAACATCCCGATCCTCTATCTTTCCACCAAGACCCTTGATGCTGCTAACAACTTCATCAATCTTATGTATGTAAATTGTTATATTCTCATCTTCAGACATCCGCATAGTTTCATATCTATTTTCAAGTTTTGCAACTTAGCCTTCTTGATAGATGCACCACTTTCATAGATGCTTTTTAATTTTACCCAGATATCATGAACAATTTCCAAATCCACAACTTTCACCATTTCAGTGTTAGATAAAGCATTTAGTAGAGCATTTTTAGCTTTGCCATTAATCTCATAGGCCCTAATCTCACTTGCAGTTTGCAAACCACCATTAGGTATTTTGTATTCATCTTCAACTATTTTCTAGACATCAAAGCCAATGGAGACAAGATAACTTTGCATTCGTATCATCCAGAAGACATAGTCAGATCCATCAAATCGAGGAATGTCTTTATGTACCATCCTAGATCTACCTTAAGATGTTAGGATTTCTTCCAAGGAACATCACTTTGATACCAATTGTTGAAGGCACAAGACAACTAAGAGGGGAGGTGAATCAGTTGTATTAAAAACTTTAACTTCTCTCAAACAAAATCATATTCACATTCACTTGCATTAACCCCTTAATCTGTTATAAAGATTAAACATGAAATGTAGAAACAAAACTTAAACACATCAACACCATACACACATGAACACTAGATTTTTTTGTGGAAAACACTAAAAGGGAAAAACCACGGTCAGTGTTAGCTCACAATATAATGTAGTAACAATACATAATAACAAAAGAGGCTCACTACCCTAAGAATGCTCACTACAAGAAGGCTCATTGCCAAGGGGTGGCTCATTGCCATGGGGTGGCTCACTACCAAGAGGGGTGGTTCACTACCATGAACTGATATAATGGCATCTACCACATGTCTGAGTTTAGTTCCAATGAAGTGCAATACATATCACCTTCGCTGCCTCACAACACCAACACTTTCATCCACCGCTACTTCACACGGATTCATCACATTCATTTATACCAATCATCAACCTTGGAACATACATCAAGGTGGGAAATACAATCTACATCCTTTTGAATAGTCTCCAAGGTTGGCAAACATACATAATTCATCTTAGGTCTAGACCTAAATAGACTTGCAGATCAAATAAATGAAGGAAGAACACTTCACGGATTACCTTGAACCCAAATACATCTTCACACACTTCAACACGCTTCTATAATCCATGAAACACATCCACAAAGAGTGTTAGCACCCAAGTCAGCCAAACTAGTGCAAACGCCAATAATATTTAGGCACACGCTTCCAAGAACTCAATCATAGCTTGAGGATCAAGCACAAGTCTTCAACATAATTTGGAGACATCCGTGAACAACATAATATTGTCTACGAGCCAACAAATCCAGCTACAACAAGTTTCACTTGAAGACAACAAATCTCACTTGAAGACAACTTACAACCAACACTACTAAGTTATGCTACTCAATAACTTGCTTTACGGAGCACCAAATAACAAATACTTTGGATTGAAGATAGCTGAGGACCTTATAAACATATGTCTATAACCGCATCCCTTGAAACCACTCTACAAAGAAATGCGAAGAAATATACTTTCTCCCAGACACCTCTGCACAACTCAAGAACTCTGTCAAATGCAATCTTCAAACTGGTGAATATAATTTCTACTACATAGGGATCCAGACCACCAAATTCTAGATTTAGAATCTTGAAACACTTCTCTAAAACATATCCAAATCTCATACTCCAGTCTTCAACATAGAAGAAGTGCCGAGAAAGAACTCAAACAATATTCGACAAGCCTGAATACACTACAGCACACTATTTCCTTTGGAGAACAAAGTTTCTCAAAAACACTTGGAAACTCAACATCAAGAACATATTCTTATCAACTTCAACACTTATACAACTCAATACAAAGAAACTAACTCATCATAATCAAGTAACAAAACAAGAGAATAGTTGACACTTGTTGGGAATTAAGGTGTCTTAACCTTTGCAAGTTCCAAATGTTGTATTTATTTATTCAGCACTATGTTGTAAGATCCCATGTTGAGTTGGCATAGTCGACATCTTGTGTACATGCAACAGGATAAATTTTGGTGACTTTGGTAGCTGCGGTTTCCCCTTTGAATAATTAATAGGGTTTGGGGGTAGCACCCCCAAGATGAGCTTAAGGGGAAAAGCCCCTTGCAAGGTCCAGGGTTAGTGCCCCTGGTGCGCTCCTTATCATGGTATAGGGTGAGGTCAAGAGGTAGCGCCCCCTCAGGGGCTCGGGGGTAGTGCCCCTGAAACCTCAAAGACTTTTATTTCATGACAAGTGTAAGTGAGTATCTTTGCACAAGAGAAAGGCATCTTTGGGTGGTCAAGAGAGGCTGTGACATGTTGTAAGAGGAATATGCTATTTTTAGTCAGTGTATGATAGATTCTCTTACAAATATAAGTGCTATCAGTTATGACAGATTCTATGACAACTGTAAGGTGCACAAGAGCATCTGTCATAGCCTATGTTGGGACAAGGCACCCACATTGGGATGGGGTGTTGTGACAAGTGTCAAATCCATGTTGTGATGTTGGACAAGTGTCCTTAGGCATGGGTTTTGGGGCATAAGTCCAAGATGGATGCCCATCTCTAGAAGGTTCCATATTTGCCTTGTAAATTCCATAAAGATAGGTGCTTGGATGGGAGATGCATAATGTGATTGATAGGTACTATTATTCTACCAGAATATCTCTAGATACGAGTGTCAAAGACTCCTGGAATACTTGCATTGCAAGTGTGTTGTAAACATTCTTTGTTTTGATAATACATTGTGTAGGTTTTGGAGTGTGGGGTTTTTCACCCGTAAGGGTTTTCCCCACATTATATCTTGTCTCTCTTCTATCTACATTCTATGTGTGTGTATTGCTGCAATATCTCTATTGTTGGGTTAACATCACTATGACTAGAAAGGTTAAAAAGAATTTGCATACATCTCTTCTCATTAGATTAGTGTAGGAAGCATTTTCTGCACACCTTGCTTTCTTTTAGTTGGTATTAGAGCTTGATCACCTTTGGTCCTAGTTGTTAGGTAGGGCTTTTTTGTGTTGATCTTAGATTGAGTGGGAGTTTGTGTAGAGTATTCTGAAATCTTGTTATAGGTAGGAGATGGAAAGCACATCCGGAAGAATAGAGGTGGAGAAGTTTAACGCCACCAATGTTGAGTTCTGGAAACTTATGATGGAAGACATGCTTACTGATAGAGATCTATGGGAAGAAATTTCTAGTACAAAACCTACAACAATGTCTCAAGCTAATTGGGATCTTAAGGATTAGAAAGCTAAGGGTATTGTGAGACTCTATCTAGCTGACTCTATTCTATTGAATGTCCATGAGGAGAAGACCACAATAGAACTTTGGAAGAAGCTGGGAGATGTTTATCAGGCCAAGTCCCTAGTGAGCAAGGTATTCTTGAGAAAGAAGCTATATTTTCTGAGGATGGAGGATGAAGGATCTGTTGCAGATCACTTGAATGCATTTAACATGTGAGCTGCATAGTTGACATCTGTTGGTGTGAAGATGGAGGAGGAGGATCGATGTATGACCTTGCTTTGTTCTTTACCAGACTCATGGGACCATCTTGTTATGGTTATTGAGAGTACCACATCCACTTTCAAAATGGATGATGTGGTGTCTTCATTGTTATTTGAAGAAATGTAGAGAAAATCATCTGAATCAGCCAAAGAGGCTCTTGCTATTTGTGGAAGACCCAAGGAGAAGGGAAGAAGAAGGACAAGAAAGATGAGAAGGCTAGATCCAAGTCCTGTGGGAGATCCAAATCTCTTAGAAAGCCCAAGGCTCTCTGTTGGAACTGTGATAAATCTAGACATTTCCAAAAGGAATGCAAAGAGGAAAACAAGAAAAAGAAGAAGAATGTCTTAGATTCAGATTCGGATAAGTCACAAGATGATGGTGAAGCTTTCATCGTAGCCTTGACCACCCATGCATCTGATGATGTGTGGTTGATTGATTTTGGCGTCACTTTTCACATGACCTTGCATTGAGACTGGTTTTCAAAGTATGAAGAGTTCAATGGTAGAAGAGTGTACCTTGGTGATGATTCTCATCTAAAGATTGTTGGCTATGGAGGAGTCACAATCCAATTCCTTGATGGATGAGTGAAGGGGATCTCTGGTGTTATGCACATCCCAAGCTTGGCATGGAATCTGCTTTCTATAAATAAATTAAATGATGTATGTGTGTAGGTTGTCTTCTCTAGTGGAGGATGCAAGATGACTAGAGGTGCTATGGTATTTGTGAAGGGTACTCAAAGAGTTAATCTATTTCAGCTAGATGCATGCACTTCATAGTGCAATAGTGCTTATGTTTCGAAGAAAAGAGTTGCAGTCACTTCATCCCTACCATTGGAACTAGCAACTAAAAGATTTGTTGTATCAAATTCTGATGTTAGTGCATTTTGGGTACCTAAGGGTGCTCATGCTTTGGAAGTTAAGATTCCTACTAAGAAGACAATGTTGTGGCATAAGAGACTTGGTCACATTGGTGAGAAGGGTCTTAGACCCTTGAAATATAAAAACCTCATCAAGGGGTTAAATAATTGTAATCTTGAGTTCAACTTTTATGAACATTGTATATATGGAAAGTAAAATTGTGTTCAATTTTACTCAAGTTCTCATAAGTCTTCTAGTGTTTTGGATCTTATTCATTCTGATGTGTTTGGTCTAGTTAATGTTCCTTCAATATCTAAATCTATATATTTTGTTTCATTCATTGATGACTATAATAGAAGGACATGGATTTATTTTCTTAGAGGCAAATTTGAAGTCTTTAGTCAGTTCAAAGAGTTTAAAGCTTTTTTTGAGAATCAGACTGGTAAAAAGATTAAGTGTTTGAGAACTGATAATGGTGGTGAGTTTTGTTCCATACAGTTTGATAAGTTTTGTAAATAACATGGGATTAAAAGACATAAGACAACTCCATACACCCCTCAACAAAATGAAGTTGCAAAGAGGTTGAACAGGACATTGATGGAGAGGGCTAGGAGTATGCTTAGTGATGCTAGCCTTGAATAGAAGTTTTGCGCTGATGCTATAGCTACTACTTGCTACCTGGTAAATAGGTCTCCCACATCAGCTCTTGTTGATAAGACACCCATGGAGGTGTGGTCTAGTAAGATGCCCTCATTAAGGCATCTTCATGTTTTCGGTTGTGAGGCATATGCACATGTGCCTAAGGAGAAGAGGTCGAAATTGGACAATGAGGAAGTTAAGTGTATCTTCATTGGCTATGGTGTTGGTGTGAAAGGGTAGAAGCTTTGGGATCTTATGGCCAAAAAGGTTTTGTATAGAAGAAGTGTTATTTTCAGAGAGCTAACACCTTCTCCTATTGTTCTACAGTAAGAAGAGAAAGAAAAGAAAGATGTGGCCCAGTTTCCTTCTACCCCTGAGAAGACTGAACTGAAAGACCCTATGAGGCTGATGAAAGCTTAGAAGAAGCAAAACCTCAACCTCAACTCTTGAGGAGGTCTACACGAACAAGGAAGCAACCTGATAGGTTTGGTTATACATTGCTTGATTCTAGTGCTTTTTCCTTGCTTACTAACACTAATGAGCCTAGAACTATGATAGAAGCTATGGGCATGAAAGATGTAGGTTCCTAGAAGGAGGCCATGGAATATGAGATGGCTTCTTTGGAAAAGAACAAAACTTGGGACTTGGTGCCTTTTCTTGAAGGATGGAAACTTGTTAGTTGTAAATGAGTGTTCAAAAAGAAATTCAGTGCAGATGGTAGTGTTGAGAAGTATAAGGCCAGATTGGTTGTGAAGGGCTATTCACAAGTGGAGGGAATTGATTATGGTGAAATTTTCTCTCATGTTACAAAGATGACATCCATTTGGTTCCTATTATCTCTTGCAGCAGCTTATGACTTAGAAGTGGAGCAGATGGATGTGAAGATAACATTCCTTCATGGTGATTTGGAGGAAGAGATTTGTGTCACAGCTAGAGCATTACATAGAAAAAGGTAAAGAAAATTTGGTTTGCAAGTTAAAAAAGTCTTTGTATGGTTTGAAGCAATCTCCTAGGATGTGGTACATGAAATTTGATGCCCTTGTGTTGTCAATTAGATTTCTGAGATTGAAATCAAATCATTGTGTGTATTACAAATTTGACAATGATCTCATTCTCATTATTGCATTGTATGTTGATGATATGCTATTAATTGGGAATGGTAACAATATGATTTCTGATTTGAAGTCTCAGTTGTTAGCACAGTTTGAGATGAAAAATTTAGGGGTAGCCAGGTACATTCTAGGAATGGAAATTTAGAAGAGACTGATCAAACATAAAACATTGGTTAAGCCAGAGTAAGTATGTGAAGACCGTGTTGGAGAGATTCATAATGACAGATTGTAGACCATTGTGTGTTCCTGTTTCATTGGGGACAAAGTTATCTATTAATGATTATCTAAAGTCTCCTTTTGAGATAAAGGATATGAGCAGAGTACCTTATGCTAGTGTTGTTGGTAGTTTGATGTATGCCATGGTCTGTACAAAACCAAACATTACCCAAGCAGTGGGAGTCCTTAGTTGGTTTATGGCTAATCCTAGATGGGTACATTAGGATGAAGTAAAGAGAGTATTCAAATATTTGTGAGGTACTTCCAAGTATTCCCTATGTTATCATGGTCATCCTATAGAACCTTTGCATTCTGTATGTATTCATGGATTTGTGGATTCTGATTAGGCAAATGACATTAACAACAGGAGATCAACTAGTGCATATGTGTTTACTATGTTCCATGGTGCAATTAGATGGATGAGTAAGTGGCAACCTATGGTCACTTTGTCCACAACAAAAGATGAGTATATGACAGCTACTCATGCTTGCAAGGAAGCCATTTGGCTTAAGAGATTTTGTTTAGATAGTAGTATTGATGCATGACAGATTACTATATGTTGTGATAGTCAGAGTGCAATTTGCTTAGCAAAGAATCTAACTTTCCATGCTAGAACAAAGCATATTGATGTCTAGTTTCATTTTGTGCAAGACATGGTACAGGATGGGAAGGTGATATTAGATAAGGTAGACACTTTGAAGAATGTTGTGGATGCATTGATGAAACTAGTGGGCACAGAGAAGTTCAGATGGTGTTTGGAGTTTATGGGCCTCTTGGCCCCTAGCAGTTAAATCTTGTCATTTCTTTTGGCCCTTTGCAAGGTGTCTGACAAGTGGGAGAATGTTGGGAATTAAGGTGTCTCAACCTTTGCAAGTTCCTAATGTTGCATTTATTTATCTAGCACTATGTTGTAAGATCCCATGTTGAGTTGGCATAGTCGATACCTTGTGTACATGCAGTAAGATAAATTTTGGTGACTTTGGCAGCCGCAATTTCCTCCTTAAATAATTAACCAAGATTTGGGGGCAATGCCTCCAAGATAGGATCAAGGGGCAGAGCCCCTTGCGACATCCAGGGGTAGCATCCCTAGCATGCTCCCTATCACAGTAGGGTGGGGTCAAGGGGCAGCACCCCCAAAACCTCAAATGACTTGTATTTAATGACAAGTGTCAGTGAGTATCTTTGCATGAGAGAAAGATATCTTTGGGTGGTCAAGGGACATTATGACATGTTATAAGAGGAATATGCTATTTTTAGTTAGTGTATGACAGATTCTCTTACAGTTGTAAGTGCTATTAGTTATGACAGATTTTATGACAGTTGTAAGGTGCATAAGAGCATCTGTCATAGCCTATCTTGGGACAAGGCACCCACATTGGGATGCGGTGTTGTCACAAGTGTCAAATCCATGTTGTGATGTTGGACAAGTGTCCTTAGGCATGGGTTTTAGGGCATGAGTCCAAGATGGACGCCCATCTCTAGAAGGTTCTATATTTGCCTTGTAAACTCTATAAAAATAGGTGCTTGGATGGGAGATGTATAGTGTGATTGATAGGTACTATTATGCTGGCAGAATATCTCCAGATACGAGTGTAGAAGACTCCTGGAAGACTTGCATTGCAAGTGTGTTGTAAACATTCTTTGTTTTGATAATACATTGTACAGGTTTTGGAGTGTGGGGTTTTTCACCTGAAAGGGTTTTCCCCACGTTATATCTTCTCTCTCTCTCTCTCTCTCTCTTTGTCTCTCTCTCTCTCTCTCTTCTATCTACATTATATGTGTGTGTGTATTACTGTAATATCTCTATTGTTGGGATAACATCACTATGACTGGAAAGGTTGAAAAGAATTTGCATACATCTCTCCTCATTAGATTAGTGTAGGAAGCGTTTTCCACACACCTTTCTTTCTTTCAACACTAATGACAACACAAACATGTTGACATAAATGACAAGACCGATTACCACATACTTGCAACAAAAACATCCAACCTTTGGATCTGAACTAAAATGTGGTGAAAACAATAAAATCATCCACACAATAGAAGCAACACCTACAACAATCTGAAATACCAAACTACAACTCAACACCACTCTGATTATATGCCTACACAGCACGCTCTGAACTAGAAAATCATGTAACAAAGAAACTCCAATTAAAGATGACACCATAACTCTAAACATTGAATAGTAATAGAAAATATATCACAAATGGGATGCCAAAATAGCAACCCAACACATGCAGCACATAGAAAATTTGACACTGCAACACTGAAACCTACAAAACAAACTATATTGAAACTGTCGAAATCTCCTACAATTTTTAGCTCTAATGCAACCTCTGGATGAGATTTCCCATTACAGCCAAAGGGTTTTCATCCTCTGATCACCTGAGACTAATGGGTTTTCATCCACAAGTCTCCAATTCCAATGTGTTTTCATCCACTGAAGAAGAACCAAGCACAAGTGTTCAAATTCAGAAAATTGAGTTGTAAAATGATCGAAAAGTCCTCTTGAATGCAAACACTTACATATTTATAATTATCTTGATTCCAAATTCCTTATTTGTAGTGAAATGATAATTAAAAACATATTTTCAAATCCCCACTCCAATTTTTATGCAAAAAAATAGCCCTCTCTTACACTGTCATAAATTTGTCATAACTATCATAAATGCCTTTTGACAAGAATAGCTGTCAAAGATGCCGAATTCAAATATGCAATTAATGGCCAAGATGCTCCATATTCCAATGCCCCTATTGTGAAAATAATTGTTAAATTTAATATTTAATTTCCTAAAAAATTATAACTTATGTTGGAAAAAATTTAAATAATAAATTAATTATTTTTTCCAATGTTGTCTTGTTGACCTAGACTTACTATTTTTGGACATTGGCAACTTACTATTTTTAGTAAGTGTTATTTTGGGAAAAAGGGACATGACATGTCCTCCCTCCCAAAGTGTTATTGTCCTCAAGCAAAGAAAACTATGATGCTTCATAATTATGTTATACTGCTTAGAAAACCTTGATCCTGAACCTATGAGATGTTGCAATTTCTCCCATAGAACACTATGCAAACCTGAGTGCTTGGATTTCTTTGTGATAGTACCTTGTACCCAACAAATATATATATATATATATATATATATATATATATATATATATATATATATATATATATATATATATATATATATAATGACCTCTTGGATGTGAAAATCTTTTGTGAATCCTCTCCAATACTCAAACTAATCTACATCCTCCCACAAAGATTTGGTAAACCCACCAAATGCAATTTTGTCCATCTTCCTTCTTACCATTTTAAAAATTCTCAGAGCAATGAACTTGAACTGAGTGACACTAATGTAATAACCACAAAGGTATAATCAAAATATCCATGCCATTGGTGGGTATGTAGTATTTATCCATTTACTTTCCATCAATATCCTTCCTTTCACAACTTGCCTTTCCAACTGTGTATATGCATTAGCATGTGTCAAGTCAAACCTGAAACTCCTGCAACTTCTCCCAATGATGTAAGTCTTATTTTTTCTTCTTGTAAGACTTTTATAAGATTAAATGCACTCTCTTATACAGAAAATATTAAATTTAGAAACAAATACTTCTTTTTACCTCCACAGTACTGAAATATACATTGCAAGAATGTGTAACAAAAAACCCATACTTTAACTCAGCTTGAGAGATCTTACTTTTAGCTTCATGGACTGATCCATAATAGAAAGAGTTCAACAAAGGATTGGAATATAGCATCATACAATTGAAACATATACACTCCAATTCTCTAAAAACTAAATTTGTAAAAAACAACTCATCTAAACAGAAGATGATGCCTTTCTTGAGACCACCTACAAACACAAACTTGTCACCCGATTTCTATCACTCATCACTCTGAATCTTTTGCCAAAGAATACCATACATGTTCAGATACACCCATGCAAAAAACACATTATAATCTCCATAACATATAAATCCCATAAAATACTCCCAAAAACACCAAATCACACAATACTCCCATCATTGTTCAACTCCAATCTATGTAATAATCATTAATGTGACTAATGTAGAATTGGTGGGAAGCCATGAAAGGATTCAAAATATCTCCATAAACATTTGTACACTTGTAAAATTCTATTTTGTTTCTAATCATACAAGCAAAGTGGATTTGAGGAGAACTTGAGACTATCTCCTGAATCTTTCTTCTTCATGCTTTCAAATTTTATGGAGTTCCTCCTTTGCATTATAATCACAACAACTCCCTTTCCTAAAGAATCACATCCTATAGACAATTATTGTGATAAATCTGAAATGATAAGTACATGACATTAGATGTTTACCTTTTCAATCTCTTCCAATGCTACTTGTCTTGCATCCTCATGTATGCCGTGAGCACTAGTGACTTTTCCCAAGTATGTGACATCATTCTTCCTCAAAAATTTCTGATGTAAATTAGTTTCCAACTCTATGACATGTTGGAATATTCTATCTAATGGTGATCCTAGGAACATATTACTAAACACCGTTCTTTCTAGATTTGGAAGCAATTGAAAAACATAAAGTAGATTGTGTTTCTTACTAGAGCTCAGGATTGCTCCATTACCATAGTCACATTTGAAGTAACATCCTATGGCTCCTTGTATTTGACCCTTAGGCTACAACCATAGTACCACGTGATCCTTCACATCATTTTCCTCATGCTCATGTATGATCAAATTGATATTTCTTGCATAGGTTGCTGATTTGAAATTTTTGGCAAGCTGAAATTTGACATTTATATCTAGCAAGATGTCCATTTCATGTGCATATTATTCAATAGACTCATCTTGGAACTCCTCATAAACACATAGTACAGAAAGTGTTAAAGACAAATACTCAATGCAACCCATAGCAAACTCTAAAACATACTGGAATCTTCTACCATAAATAGAAAACCCATTTCCTACAACTGCCAACTTCATGTTCTCAATTTGAATGAAGGCACACCTTTGCATTAATGAAGCCCAATCACCTCTCCTTGAAACACCATATCCCTCCACAAATAGATGTGATAAATCTAAAATAGAAAAAATAAGAAATGAGTTGGTTGCCTTCATTGGCTTATCAAATACTTCTTGCATTCCATTTTCCTTCATGTTTGAAGTACCATTGATATGATCTAGGTATGATAACTTTGAAACCTTCTTAATGCTAGGAACAAAAAAGCCATATTTTGGAATCTTATCCTTCTTGTAAACTCCTCCATACATCCAATGGTAGCAAAATTGTATGAATATTGATCCTAAAAGTACTATTCCATGCTTAGTAGTAAAATTGACAACATCAAATTGACACCTTCTTTCCTTATCACATTCCCATGATAAGCATCTCATTGTGCCTATCTCCATTTGACCAATACCCAAAATCTTGTCTTCAAGTGTGTTACTTGGATTGCACAAGTGATCCATAAAATGTGAACATTGATCCTTCATAATGTGGTTAGATGGCACAACAAACCCTATATGAATCCTCATAAACTTCCTTTCATTCCAAATGAAAGAGACGGGGAACTCAATAGTGACTCTAACAATTTTAATTCTCAAGAGATTACCTAGATCCCCTATGAAAAAATAATTTTGGACTTGAATAAAAGAGCCCTCATGCCCTATACTACAAGTTGTTTCCCTCGCTCTATCACCCTTTTCAGCATGCTTTCCATGATGACAAGAATTTTCTAGTGACATTGAAGGAAACAAATCTAAAACATTTCCATACCTTGGGCTACAAATAAAATGGTCATCCTCATTTGTTGGAAGAGAGTTCATTGAGATATCCTTAAAAACTCCATTTTTGTGACTCAAAGTCATTTGAATTAGGGCATACCTATCCATAATGTTACTCTACAAATCCAACAATGGCTCACCATTTGGAAGTTCAAAAGATAGTGCATGTTGTTAGAACACAAGGATATACTAAGAGGGGGTGAATCAATATATCTTTAAACTTAATTCAGTTTAACATCAACAATCAAAACATCTAACTACTTTAACTAGAAGATCAGAAAATTAGACTAATTAAAGCAAAACACATAAGCACCTGACCATAACACTAGATTTACATGGAAAACCCAAGAAGGGAAAAACCATGGTGAGAATGTTTCTTGGATCTACTACCCAAATCCAACCTCACAAATAAAGATAAAACATGATTACAATATTATTTATGGGCTACAACCCAAAAAAAAGTTGTAACTCCTTGAAATACAATGCAATGATGCTTACAAAATGAGGCTACAACCTCTGGATATTACATCTAATGGATCTTACTAAACAAACACCTTGGCATCATCCACACACTTCACTTTTGCTTCCAATCAAACACTGCTATCTCCAAAACACCTTCATAAACATTCTCACATATGCTCACACATATTTGCACACTCTCAGACACTCACACCTTCCTCAACAAAAAAGAACTTTCATTTAAACCTTCCACAAATTCAAAAATCATTTTTCCAAGTTGGCCAATATGAAACTTGTATTTATGAAATGTGCAAGTTGACTCCAATTCAGAATTCAAAAGATGTAGAAAATCAATGCGGTTCAAGCCAAGCAATAACCAAGAACTATTCTTCATTAAGGAATTCTTCCAAGTAGGCACACACTTCAAATCATTTGGCAAGAACATCAAAAACACATGAAGTCAGTCCAACAAATACTTATTCTTCCACACAATAGCACTAGACCAAAAGTGGTACCAAACAGATCAATTAACATCATGCCGATCATCACACAAGAAACATAAGACTTTGTTAAACCTTCTCAACCAATCCTTCTTCTAAAATATATGTTTTCTTTTCGGTACAAACAAACAAAAATTGAGCCAGGTATCACAAGCGGACACTGGACACATAGTCTTAAGATAAAGAATTGAGAAACCAACTTCTAGTGCACTTTAGCACTTGAAGCCTTAAATGAATCATCCAAATAAATATCTAAACTCATCCTCCAAACATCAAAGCCAAAAGATAAATTGCAGTGAAATGTGGTGGCTTCTACTATCTCCTCTAGACAACTCTAGTCAGCAGCAAGATGTGTCTTTGTTCTGCTGACCTCAGAGAACCTTTGCAGTACACCTTAGTAGTTGAAACCTAAATATTATCATCTTCTCATCTATAAATGATCAACCTTCAAACTATAGAACCTCAACTTCAACAGCAAAGAAATGCAAAGCATTTCCTAGATGCATCCTGATTGCAACAACTCTGAAGTTCTAAAAGCTTCTACATTAATCTTCAAACTCTAAAATTAGGAATATACAACCTTCACATATTTCTTTAACAAAATCCCAAACTGCATGACCATACCACCAAGTGTGGGGAAATGTGGAGCATTCTCCTGAGCTTATTTTGATCAAACTCCAATGCCTTGGACAACTTGAATCTTCCTTTCAAAACTTCTTCTTGTTGAACACACTAGGATACTGAGAGGGAGGTGAATCATTATCCAATCAAACTTCAAATCCTCCAAAGTATATTAAAACTTAAACATTACCTCATTAAAATAAACATGAAAAATGAACACAATGTACATCAACACATAACACCAAATATACATGGAAAATCCCAAAAGGAGAAAAACAGTTGTGAAGATTAACTTACAATATATGAAGCTCACTACTATAAAGATTACGACTTTTTTTTAGGGCTACAACCTAAGGAAGCTACAACTCCTTGCAAACTTTATTTTAGGGCTACAACCCAAGGAAGATACAACTCCCTACAAACCTTGTTTTAGGGTCACTTCCAAGGAAGCTACTACTCCCTGAAGGTTTTGTTTAGCATTACTCCCAACAAAGCTACAACTCCCTATTGACTTTGTTTTAGGGCTACAACCCAAGGAAGCATCTACTCCCTAAACTGAGAATGAACTCATAAATGATTACAATATGACAATCCTTCTACTACCTAAATATTGACATTGAATCTCACACCTTTGATGATTGCAATTCTACTTGTTCTGATGATTGAATCAATTAGGCACACTCTTCACTTCCCTCCTATCACAAAAATGTCTTCAAGATGAATTAGGACAGCCCTTATTGCTTCTTCTCTCTCCTTTACTCACACATCATAATGCATAACATGTTCATATTCTACTCTTTACACATTCATATTCTCATTTTCACAATCATACCTCACCTAGACCAACTGGGTTTACAATATATACATGACATTATATTGATTTCATTATAAGTCAGCAAATACAATAGGAATATTATAGTTTACAAGTTGGCTAGAGATCACACAACATGAAACATGCATAGGGAAAGCCTTATCATGAAGTACACACTACTCTAGAAAGAAGCACATGTTTAGCTTGGTCCTAAACATCCTTCTTAGCATCATCCTTCAAGGAATAAAATCTACACGCTTCATAAATTTGAATTAGATCACCCTTAAGGAAGAAAACATGAAGCATGTATCACATCGGTCTTTACAATCTTGGCGGTACTCATGAATGATTAAACATTACTTGTTCTTCTTCCAAGTGAGTCGACAGGGCCTACACAACATCTCCAAACATTTATTGAACTCTATACAGCAAGAACTTTGTGATGCATATCTTTGACATTATTCAATTAGGTAGATAGAGGCATAGCCTGGTAATATCATCATTCCAAACCTCAGTCAATTCCGGAGAGAGTAGAAAAACACCTTATGAAGCAACTAGAGACATCACAAGATCATCAGGATCATCTTCCATCTATCATTGTACCATTTCATGTAGCAACAAGGTGGCACACATCATCAACATATGTCCTGAGAACAACTAGGCATCCAAAACTATCTGTATCACAACTATCATTTGAAAATTAAACTCGTAGACCTCCAAACCACCTGAAACACATATTGATGAACTCATACATAGCTCTAAACATATCCTAAAAATTGCATGAGTGAATCTTCAATTGCAGAGGAATGCAGAACATTCTAAACAATCTTCACCAATACATTATACTGCCATAGAATGGACTAGAACTCAATTACTTGTAACTTTCACTGTGGAGGAGAAAATGATCTAAAACTTTAGATATAGCACCTTTCTAATACACTTAACTAACTTCTAAACCACATGATCATATCTTCAAATGTGGAGGAATGTGGAGTATTTTACCAAATAGTTTTTCAAGCAAATTCAAGCAATAACAACCTTCACCAACATCCAGAGGCCATAACTTTCTTATAGCAACTCATAGTTTCTTAGGATCATCAAGAAGGATCATATAACATTCTATAGATCATTATCAACATCTTCTCATCCTCATTGTAGCTTTTAATTCCTAGCTTAATATGTCATCATTCATATTTATGGTTCTAATCACCATCTTAATATTTCATCATGGAATCATCTCTGCTGACCACAAACATGATCAATGCAATTTTAATTGACATTAATTACGGCATGACATCCAACCATGAACATGAGCAAGTCATGTTATCCAACTATGAACATCAGGAACATTACTAAACACCACAAAACATCATCATCACTACATCTCTATTACGACATTAGTATATCATTCACATCAAGCACCTCAGACAACCACAAGTTGAGTGCAGACATTACTCAAAGTGTTGACATCAATGACAACACATATTTATAACACCCTTCTCATCACAACTTCTCTTATCTTCTTTTGTCTTCTTCTTTGATCACATTTCCATAGACTTCCTTTATCATTACCTCTTGTTCACTTTACTTCCAGCCTTCTTCATTCTGGTACTGCTGACAACACACCTGAATCTCACATTGTTGACGTCACTGAGAACACAAGTGCAACACATGTATTGGTGCATCTTCATTCCACTTGTTCTCTTTGCATCTAACAACTAATGTCCTTTCATCTTTAACTTCATTTATATTTTCCTAACATATGGAATCATTAGAATTCAATTAAACATCTTCAATGACCAAATATTTTTTACCTTCAACCTCTATGGCTTGGATTACCTCTAGTTCATCTCTTTCTTCCTTCTGCAACAAAATTTTCTTTGGTTTATGCTTGATGATTTGCTCCGTAATAACTTGGTGTGCCTCAGATCTATCTACCACTATCTTTGGTTCCATTATCTCCTTCTCTAGCACTTCATCTAACTTTCCTTCAACATTCACTGGTTTTTTCTTTAAAAACATTATCTTTGTCTGCAAACCCTCCATCCATGCTAATAGGTTCTTTTGATATTCTTGAAATTCGTGCATTATATTCATTATGGGTTCTTGAAATGTCTTCATCTTTTGAAATAAAATTTGTTTTCTACCCTACAGGCTAGAAAGATCTTAGCTTCAATACCACTATAATGTCCTAGGAATGATATTTCAAATAATGTTTATATCTAGAATGATTTATAGACAACCTCCATAAATTTGCTAACAACATTCATAAAATAAGCTACCATATTCCACTAAAAAGCTCAATTTCCACCATAAACTTTTGGAACTGATTTTAAATATTTTTTTTATATAAACATCTTGAAATAGGTCTAATACAATGAATAATGCTACATCAATATTCTACAACATCCACTTCAAATTTGGAATGAATAACACAAAATCCCCACACCATAATAGCTAGTCTCCAACACAAACACTCTAGAATGCACCATAAACCCTCCAAGGTTGATTTTATTGAAATAAATAGGCTTACACATTAAAAGAGATTTGATAAAACTACTCAACACCCATACAAATAGAAAAATAAAATTTAGAACAATAATCACAATTTCTACACAAATCTGTTGAAATACACATTGTGTATCTCATCAAAACATTGACAAACCACTCAAAAAAGAATAAATAAAACATGAAACATCTGGATCTGAACCAAAATATGGAAAAACAATAAAAACATCCATACAACAATAGCAACACCTACCTCAATCTAAATACCAAACTACAACTCAACACCACTCCAACTATGCTTGTACAACACACTCTGATCTTGAAAATCTTGCAACAAAGAAGCTCCAATTGAAGATGACACCATAACTCCAAACATTGAATAGGAAAATAAAATATACAACAAATGGGATGCTACAATAGCAACGCAACACAAACTGCACATAGAAAATCTGACACTTTAACATTGAAACCTGCAAAACAAAATATATTGAAACTGTTGAAATCTCCTACAATCTTTATCTCCAATGCAACCTCTAGATGAGATTTCCCACTAAAACTAAAGGGTATTCAACCTCTAATAACCTGAGATTGATGGGTTTTCATCCACAATTCTCCAACTCCAACGAGTTTTGGTCCACTAAAGAAGAACCAAGCACAAGTGCTCAAATTCAGAAAATTTAGATGTAAAATGATCAAAAAGTCCTCTTGAATACAAACACTTGCACATTTATAATGCTTCTAGTTCCAAATGCCTCATTTGGGGTAAAATGATAATTGAAAATTTATTTCCAAATAGCTACTCCAATTTGCATGCTAAAAAATAGCCCTCTCTTACACTTTGTCATAAGTCTGTCATAACTGTCATAAATGCCTTTTGACAAGAATAGCTGTCCAAGATGCTCCATATTCCAATGTCACCCTATTGAGAAAATAATTATTTAATTTATTATTGAATTTCCCAAGAAATTAAAACTTATGTTGGGATAGATTTAAATATTAAATTATTTATTTTTTCCTATGTTGTCATGTTAACCTAGACTTACTATTTTTGGACATTGGAAACTTACTACTTTTTAGTAAGTGTTATTTTTGGAAAAAAGGGACATGACACACACTAAGGGATCTATGTGCTTTGGGATTTGCAAAATGTAATAATAATAGAATCTCATTTTTTGTATTATCACCATCCCCTAATAACACATAACTACGAGTGTGAAGGAAGGTTCCAAAGAGACAAATACAAATCAAAATGAAAAATGAAAAATGAAAATTTTTTGGGTCAACATGGAAGGAAGCTAAATCTTCCAACGCTTTGCATCATCACCAAAATGTCACAATAAACAAAAAGACAACATAGAGAAGGAAGTATGAACAAATAGAAGAATATCATAACAGATGCTTTCTTCTTATATCTACATGTCTATAAGGACATTGTGGTTCCTTTAGGATCCCACAATACTGGGTTGCACTTTTTGGCCAAACTTGACATTGAAATGAACATTTTGAACTAAATCTTGACTTTTAGACACCTGTAGCTGCTAAATCGTGAGGAATTTGAAGATGATACAAACTAGTGATTTGTGTTATTTTATCTGTAGATTCTAAATATATATATATATATATATATATATATATATATATTTAAAATTTTTGGAATCAAATTGCATTCCTTTTTCCATCTCCTTCGATAACTAGTTTTTAACAGTAAATGCCATTTTTAAAGAGTGATGTGTATTATAAACCACATAAATTTTTTTATATGAAGGATAAAATTCTTTTTTTTTTTTAAATTTAGATTTGTAACTACAATATCTAGAGGATGTATTTGGTTTCATAATGTTTTATTGAATATATATTTTTTAATTAAGTTATGAAGTCAAACCAATTACAATTTAGACATAGGTGTACTATAAAGAGCATGACTTTTTTTGTATGTATTGGAATTCAATTTTTTTTTTGTTGGAATAAGGACATCAATACCTAGAGGATATGTATTTTTTAGAAATTTTTTTCTATATTTTCCTATTTTTTTGTATGTATGGAACAAAGACCTTGATGTTAATTGAAAAACCTACATTCACAAGAAATAAAAAATGACTATAATAATCAAATTAAATATATTTAAAATTATACTTTTTGGGAACCTTATAATAAGCACTACATACTTAAAAAACATAAATTTTAAATGAATTCATTTGATCCCCCAAAAGGTAAATCAAAAGTGGTTAGTTATCAGCATTTTGATAGGTGTAGAGGAGACTCTATTATAGGTATGGTTTAAAACTTGTAGTGTTCTATCCAAGGTGGTTTGATCAAACCCTCTTCAATTAAAATCCTTTAAATGGAACCTTTCAAGGCTTAAGTCATTATATTTTCTAAACATATGTGATTTCAACAAAAATCAAGATGTCCCAGAATGTGTAACCCCTTATTGTGGCAGCACCAAGACTTCTACTTCCAGAACTAAAAAACATAAAAGCACAACATAGGGGAAATATTAATGAAAAGAAAGAAAACACTTAAAACATAAGGAAAGCTCTCATGGGTCATCTACGACTAGTTCATCCTAGTCCCAATCTTCATACTCACAACAAGATGGAAGAGGTGATGATAATGGGACAACAACAATAGTAGTCAAAGGACATTGTCCTAGAGCAAAGTGTAGAGGATCAACAGGCAGGGTTGGATCATCTTGAGCACTAGGTTCAACAATTGTCAATGATCTTGAAAAGATCATGGACAATGCCAGGATGTTTGGAACAATCTATGTGATTCTCATAGGGCAGAAATTAAGAGAGTCACTATCTAAAATGGAAACCATATGTAGATCTTGAGTGCTATCAAATGTAGGGTGAGGATTAGGAGACACAAGCAGAGTAATATTCTCTACAAAGAGAAAATAAGGAGGGAGAGAAGGTGGTGAAGGCAACTGTAGAATGTGCCTAGATCAAAGTTTCACCAGGGTAGGATAGCACTCAAGCTTATGCTTAGGCAACATAGGTAGAGTAGGCACAATAGCAGTGGAGGTGGCACTTGGAGTGGTGCTGATGACTGGAGTGGGGTTCAGGGATGGGAGAGACAAAGGAAGGTTAACATGAAGGTGGGGATCCAAAGGAAGAACATGATCAATAGATAGCTATGAGGAAGAGGGGTGCTTAGAAGGAGGCTATACATCAATAGAATATGCTCTAGCTACAACATGATGGTGATGCTTGTGATCTCTCAAAAGTTAGTTCCACCTTGTATAGGCCAACGATTCCACTAACGAAGATGGGGGGCCTTCCATCATGGGCTCTATGCCATCCATGTTTACATGGATATGTGGACCAGCAAAGGCAACCACTAATGGTGGAGAGACCATATGAGTAGAAGGGGAAGGTGCCAATAACATGTGTTTCTTTTATCATGCCACTAGAGGGACAAAAGGAACATAAATAACCATTGAAGGTTGGGGTACCACTACAAGAGGGGGAGGAGTACTCAATAGAGATGGGTTTCTTGGTGCCACCGAGGAGGTTAAAGGAACAAAACTATCCAACAAAGGGTAAGAATCTCCATGAAAATGCGATGCATGAGGATGTACTATAGGTCTATTATGAGCTCTCATGTATGAGGTGGGAGGAGGCACTATAGAGTACAAACTAGGTGCATGATAATGGGGAGGTACACTCTATGTGGGTTGTCTTTCTTTATCTACTAGGGAAGCAGAAGAAGGAATAGAAGTAGCCTCTAAATATAGAGGCACCATAAGGGAATAGTTGAAGAAGACAAAGCTAAGGGGCTAGCTGACAACTAACCAATCCTACTTAACTTGAATTTATGATATGTTATAAATAGAAAGTATTTACAAGGTTGGAGTGGCTCAGTAGGGGCTAGCCATAAGTAGTCAAGAGAGAAGTTCCCTCACATGGCAAGTGGTGTGAATCTACTATGATGGATTGTATGCACATCTCCATCATAAAGAAAACTTTAGGCATTAATGAACTACCAAGGTGACCACTCTTATGAAAGTAGGCCAAGGTAATCCCAATTTTAGATGATAACAATTTCAACAGTAGGAATGATAGAGAAAGACATGTCTAGGAATGGCTTCTTTACAAGCATGAGTAGTTTTCATGTACTCTCCTTTTGTAATGGAAAAAGATACTATAGTTTTCTTCTTACTCATCCAACTAAGAGCACCTCCAAACATTGTGAAAATATATCTAGTAATGGATCTTTTCTATCAATGTCACTTACCTAATCAAAATCCACATATCGACAAATACAAACTAAATGTTGAGTCCCTATAGGATAACCATGCTAGCATAAGGAATACTAAGAATTAATTCACAAATATCTAAACACTCTCTTCACTGCATCCCAATGTACTCGTCTAGGATTATCCATAAACTAGCCAAGGAATCCCACTACTTGGGTAATATCTGACCTGGTATAGATCATATCATACATCAAACTAATAACCACACTAGCATAAGGTACTCTAGTCATGTCCTCCATCTTGATATGTGGTGCAGGGCACCTAGGAGCACCTTGGTTCCTAAAGTCATTTTGATTGCATTTTTTTTTTGAAAGTTGTGGTTTTGTTTGTAATAAGGCTTTAGCCATGATTGTATGGTCCCTTTTTGTGTGGTCAAGATGATTGAGGTGGCCCTATAAACCTCTATCATGCTTAGTCCATCTAGACCCCTATTGAGCCACTTAGGCCTAGTAGGTCTAATGTTGGTTTTTGAGTTTGTTTGGGTGATTCTAGTGTTCTAATATGTTGTAGGAAGTAGGATGGTGGTTTTTATTCCTTTGGACAAGCACACCCAATCACCATCCTTGCGAAAAGGCAAAAATACCATAGAGTAAAATGTTGCCAATAGTGTCAATGACACATTGGCTAGTTCCAAACCATTTTTTTGGTGGTTGAATGTGGTTGAAGAAGTTAGACATTGATTGGAATTGGTTGAAACTCATTGTATTTCACTCATGTATGGCAGAGGACATCTGGTACGAAGTTTTGGGGCATTGAAACCACAGAAAGTAGCAAATTTTCCTAATTTTTCTACTGTGTATGGCCTGTACAGACTTGTCAATTGTGCAAATGCTATTTTTCTGAAAGTGCTTGCAGTCAGAGTTCAAATGAAACTAGGTTGAGGTCTTGAAGTGGTTAGCATCAAAAGATATTGATTTTTCTTTCAAGGCTAGTCTAGAAACCCTATTTTCTAGGGTTTGCAAAATAAATCCGGCCCTAGAATGCATTCTCACTAGTGAAAATTCATGAAAACTGGTGAAATGTAGGCTAGGGATGTGTATTATAGGATTCCAAGAGCATTTGGCTGGGAGATTTTTTTTTCAAATTTTAAGGTGATGCCCTAGGTCAAGTATTTCCTTGTATTTGACCAAATTCATGCTATTTGAGGTTGTAGATGATAGAATCATGATAGGGTGACTGAATGAATGATGGTTTTGCATTGTTTGGGTATGGTAGAGTCATTCCAAGTTCCTACCCCTGATCTATGCACCCAATTTTAAGCACTTGCTTTGTAACCTAGCCTAAATTGATCAATTAGGCCTAGAGACCTAATGAGTGTTCTGGATTGCTAGAGTAGAGTTGGAACAGGAGACTTGGGAGTTTGATAGGGTTCCATAGAGGGTATCTAAAACCATCATTTGTTTGCCTAGTCATTTAGGATTTTGTCAACTTGTGTGAAGAAAACCTAGTTTGGAGGGCTAGTAGCCTTACTAGTCAAGGTATAGGTTGGAGAGTTTTGGGAAGTTGGTGATCAAACCAAGTGTTGGTAAGGTGTTTTCAGACCTGCATGAAGGTGTAGACATAGCTTTGAGAGTTGGACAAGAGCCTAAGTAACAAATCCTTCATTTACCCTTGAATGTGCCTTTGATTGTGTTGGATTGAAGAAGTGAAGTGGGTGAGTGGGCTAAGGAGAACAAACTTTCTTTGTGTTGTGCTTCCCTTGTGCCACCTCTACATCAGGTGGTATCAGAGCCATCAAAGAGATGGGAGATAGAGAAGAAGAGGAAGAAATTCCTTCAAAGGTGACAAATGCCGAATTGGCAAAGATAGTGAGAGAACAAGCAGCCAAGAACAAAAGGATGGAGGCTGAGATAGAGAAGTTGAAAAAAGACAAAGACAAGAAGAAGAAGCCAGAGGTCATCTTGGATTCAGATGAAGAGGATCAAGATGAGGAAGAAGAAGTGCCAATGGAAGAGCCACAAGGAGGCATGTCAGAGAGACAATTCCTAGATGCACTTGGAAAGTTGAGTAGGAAGGACACTAAGGCAGACTTACCTATGTTTCCTAGTAAGATGAATCCAGAGGAGTGCCTTGATTGGATTGAGGCAATGGAGAACTATTTTGAATGTGAAGAAGTGGCAAAAAATTAGAAAGTAAGGATTACCAAGTCAAGGATGAAAGGGCTAGCCTTAAGTTGGTGGAACTTCATTCAAAATGAGAGGATAGAGGATGATAGAAACCCTATCTCTACATGGAGGAAGATGGTACTTGAAATCAAGAAGCAATTTGTACCTGAGAATTATGAGGTCAACTTGAACAAGAAGTTGCACAACTTGAGACAGAAGGACATGGACGTGAGCACCTACACAGAGCAGTTTCACAAGATGACATTGAAAGCCAA
This sequence comes from Cunninghamia lanceolata, assembly GCA_027924645.1. NCBI lineage: Eukaryota > Viridiplantae > Streptophyta > Pinopsida > Cupressales > Cupressaceae > Cunninghamia > Cunninghamia lanceolata. The sequence goes on from BSBN01000111.1 coordinate 1,232,285, forward strand.
GATCCCTGAGAATGAAAAATAGAAGCTTGCAAGGTATCTCAATGGCCTCAAGTTCTCCATTCAAGATGAATTAACTCTCTTTAACCTAGAGATAGTCCATAAGTGCTTTCAAATGGCACTGAGGATTGAGGATAAGCAAAGAAGAAAAGGGGATTTTAATAACAGCAGCAGAGGTAGAGGAAATTAGAACTTTAGGGGCAGGGGTAGATTCCAAAATAGAGAAAATTCTCCAAGACCCCAGGGTGGCAGATTTCAAGAAGGCAGTCAAGGGGCTACTGACAGAGACAATGCTAATAAGGTTTAGTTTAGGGGTAGAGGAAAAGGCAAAGGAAGAAGTGGTGGCAGAGGTCCCAATGTGTTTACTAGAAGGTGTTTCTCTTGCAATCAGATTGGACATCAGTCCTTTAGGTGCCCGGAGAAGATGGGAAACACTGCTGCAAATCAAAAAGAAAGAAGAGTGCAACTCCTTCAAGAAGAGGACTGTCAAAGCACCACATCATACGAAACAACCTCTTCCAAGTCTATAGCACCTGAGAGTGGAGAGTGCATCATGTTTAACAGATCCCTCATCATGCCAGCCACCAAGGAGCAGCCCCAAAGGAACAACTTGTTCAGAACCACTTGCAAGGTGAAAGGAAAAGTTTGCAAGGTAATAGTTGATTTAGGTTCTTCTAAAAAATTGGATTCTAATGAAATGGTGACTAAGTTAGGATTGGAAAGAATGCCTCATCCTAACCCCTATAGAGTCTTTTGGCTAACCAAGGAACAACAAATTGTGGTGAAAGAGCAATGTTGGGTTGAATTCAAGATAGGTGAATATCATGATAAGGTTCTTTTTGAGATAGTGGATATGGATGCATACCACCTTCTTCTTGGAAGGCCTTGGCAACATGACACAAGTGCCCAACATGATGGTAAGCAAAATGTGATTTATTTGTCCAAAAATGGTGAAAAGTTTACAATGACTCCTTTGATTGATGATTGCAAAGAGAAGGTCATTTCTACTTCAGTTATGTTGGTAGGTGAAAAAGAGTTTTTGGCTAACCTCAAGGAGGAGAAAGTGTCGTGTTTTGCAGTGGTCATCAGGCCCAAGGATGTGAATCCCAAGAAGCTCAAAGTGTAGCAACCTCTTAGGAGGATTGGACCAAAGGAAGTGGAAGAACTATTGGAGAGGTTTCATGATGTGATAGCCGATGAGAGTAAGGATGCCCTTCCACCAAAGAGGGAGATTAGTCATTGCATTGATCTCATCCCTAGATCCACCCTACCAAACCAAGTAGCCTACAAGTTGACTCCAGAGCAAAATTCTGAAGTGGCAAGACAAATCCAAGACTTGTTGGATAGAGGGCTTATCAGGAGGAGTATTAGTCCATGTATAGTACCTGCAGTGCTTACATCCAAGAAGGAAGGAACATGGAGACTATGCATTGACTCCAGGGCCATTAATAAGATCACTATCAGGTATAGATTTCTAATGCCTAGAATAGAAGATTTAATGGATTGCATGGGTAGGGCTAAGTATTTTACCAAGATAGATCTAAAAAGTGGTTACCACCAAATTAGGATAAGAGAGGGGGATGAGTGGCAAACCGCCTTCAAAACCAATGAAGGACTATTTGAATGGGTTGTCATGCCTTTTGGCTTGTCAAATGCATGAAGCACATTCATGAGATTGATGAATGAAGTGCTAAAACCTTTCCATAACAAGTTTATTGTTGTGTATTTGGATGATATATTGGTTTTTAGTGACAGCAAGGAAGACCACATAAGGCATATCCATCAAGTGCTCAGGAGGCTTCAAGAGGAGAAGTTGAGAATCAATCTTGACAAATGTGTCTTCCTACAAGAAGAGATGATATTCTTGGGGTTTGTCATCTCTAAGGGCAGCCTAAAGATGGATCCAAGCAAGGTGGAAGCCATTCTTAATTGGCCAACACCTACAACAGCCTCTGAGTAAGGAGCTTCCATGGTTTGTGTAGCTTTTATAGAAAGTTCATTAGAGGGTTTAGTGGTATTTGTGTTCCACTTGTTGACACCATAAAAGGGGGCAAGAAATGTGTATTTGTGTGGACACATGAGGCCAATCAAGCCTTTGAACTGTTAAAGAAAAAAATATCAGAAAAACTAGTCCTAGTGCTACCTGATTTTGACAAGGTCTTTGTGGTAGAGTGTGATGCAAGTAAGAGGGTTGTTGGGGGAGTCCTAAGTTAAGATGGGAGGCCTGTAGCATTCTTTAGTGAGAAATTAAATGAGGCAAAACATAACTACTCCACCTACGATCTAGAGTTATATGCAATGGTTCAGTCATTAAGAAAATGGAGACGCTACTTATTGCCAAAGGAATTCATAGTTTTTACTGATAACCATGCATTAAGCTTCTTGAACAGGCAACAAAAGTTAAACCACAGACATGTCAAGTGGATGGAGTACATCCAAGCATACACCTTCTCAATAAAACACAAGAAAGGAGTGGCCAATAAGGTAGATGATGCCTTAAGTAGGAGAAATTTTGTTGTGCAAACTATTCAGTTGGAAAGTACAGGTATTCATGCCATCAAAGATCAATATACAGTAGATGAAGACTTCAAAGAACCATACCAATCTTGCAAGGCCATGACAGGAAGGTATAACACTGACTTTTCTAATTTTTTGTTACAAGATGGATATCTTTTCAAGGGTAGCATGTTGTGTACCCCAAGAGGGTATGTTAGAGAGAATATAATTAGGGAAAAGTATTGTGGCAGCATGTCAAGACACTTTGGTATTGATAAGACCCTAGAATTGGTGAGGAGATACTATTTTTGGCCAAAATTACCAACTGATGTAAGGAAGTTTGTTGAAACTTGTCAAATTTGCCAAAGAGCAAAGGGGCATACATCAAATGTAGGTTTATACACTCCTCTACCTATTCCTTCAAAGCCTTGGGATTCCATTAGCATGGACTTTGTACTTGGTTTGCCTAGGACCAAGAATGGACATGATAGCATCTTTGTGGTTGTAGATAGGTTCTCAAAAATGGCTCACTTCATCCCTTGTAAAACCACACATGATGCCTCACACATAGCAGGTCTTTTCTTCAAGGAAATAGTTAGATTACATGGTTTACCTTTGTCAATCATCTCAGACAGAGACCCCAAGTTCATAGGACACTTCTGGAGGATACTTTGGAAAAGACTAGGTACAAATTTGTCCTTATCATCTGCCTATCACCCTCAGTCTAATGGACAAATAGAGGTGATTAATAGGTCACTTGGCAACCTCCTAAGATGCCTAACAAAGGAGTAGGGTGCTAGTTGGGATTCCATTTTGGCTCAGGCAGAGTTCTCATATAATGACACTGTCAATAGAAGCACCAATCTGTCTCCTTTCCAAATTGTTTATGGCACTCACCCAAGGGGTATTTTGGAACTTAGGGAGGTTAAAGGACTAGAAAACAGCAGTGCCTTGGCTGAAGACTTCGTTCAAGTCATGAAAGACGTCCATGAACAAGTACAACAGAAATTGTTGTCCACTTCTTAGAAGTACAAACAGTTTGCTGACAAGAAAAGAAGGGATTTGTATTTCAAAGAAGGGGATTTGGTAATGGTCCATCTAAAGAAGGAGAGGCTCCCTATAGGTAAACATACCAAGTTGCTCATGAAGAAGATTGGGCCTTGTGAAGTTCTCAAGAAATGTGGAGAAAATGCATATAAAATCAGACTTCCAGATAGTATTGCTTTGTCTCCAATTTTTAATGTTTCAGACCTTTATCCCTATAAAGGAACTAATCCTCAGACTACTATTGAAGAAGACCAAACTGATTAGACACTCCAAGAACTAATTCCTTCATCTCTAAATTAGATTGAGTGCATTTTGGATAAGAGGATTGCAAAACAAACTAAGAGGCACAACTATCATGAATACTTGGTGAAGTGGCTAAACAAACCTTAGGAGGATGCTACTTGGATGAGCAGAGCAGACATTGAGATGGCAGGTTTCACCTTTGACAACATTCCAACTCAAGAGACTTGAGTTCTGTTTGATAGTGGGTGTATGGTGCAGGGCACCTAGGAGCACCTTGGTTCCTAAAGTCATTCTGATTGCATTTTCTTTTGAAAGTTGTGGTTTTGTTTGTAATAAGGCTTTAGCCATGATTGTATGGTCCCTTTTTGTGTGGTCAAGATGATTGAGGTGACCCTATAAACCTCTATCATGCGTAGTCCATCTGGACCCCTGTTGAGCCACTTAGGCCTAGTAGGTCTAATGTTGGTTTTTGAGTTTGTTTGGGTGATTCTAGTGTTTTAACATGTTGTAGGAAGTAGGATGGTGGTTTTTATTCCTTTGGACAAGCACACCCAATCACCATCCTTGTGAAAAGGCAAAAATACCATAGAGTAAAATGTTGCCAATAGTGTCAATGACACATTAGCCGGTTCCAAACCATTTTTTTGGTGGTTGAATGTGGTTGAAGAAGTTAGACACCGACTGGGATTGGTTAAAACTCATTGTATCTCACTCTTGTATAGCAGAGGACATCTAGTACGGAGTTTGGGGGCATTGAAACCACATAAAACATCAAATTTTCTTGATTTTTCTACTGTGTACGGCCTGTACAGACTTGTCAGTTGTGCAAATGCTATTTTTCTGAAAGTACTTGGAGTCAGGGTTCCAATGAAACTATGTTGAGGTCTTGAAGTGGTCGGCATCAAAAGATATTGATTTTTCTTTCAAGACTGGTCTAGAAACCCTATTTTCTAGGGTTTGCAACATAAATCTGGCCCTAGAATGCATTCCCACTAGTGAAAATTCATGAAAAATGGTAAAATATAGGCTAGGGATGTGTATTATAGGATTCCAAGAGCATCTAGCTGGGAGATGTTGTTTTCAAATTTTAAGGTGATGCCATAGGTCAAGTATTTCCTTGTATTTGACCAAATTCATGCTATTTGAGGTTGTAGATGACATAATCTTGATAGGGTGACTAAATGAATGATGGTTTTGTGTTGTTTGGGTATGGTAGAGTCATTCCAAGTTCCTGACCCTGATCTATGCACCCAATTTTGAGCACTTGCTTTGTAACCTAGCCTAAATTGATCAATTAGGCCTAGAGACCTAATGAGTGTTTTGGATTACTAGAGTAGAGTTGGAACATGAGACTTGGGAGTTTGATAGGGTTCCATAGAGGGTATCTAAAACCATCATTTGTTTGCCTAGTCATTTAGGATTTTGTCAACTTGTGTGAAGAAAACCTAGTTTGGAGGGCTAGTAGCCTTACTAGTCAAGGTATAGGTTGGAGAGTTTTGGGAAGTTGGTGATCAAACCAAGTGTTGGTAAGATGTTTTTAGACCTACATGAAGGTGTAGACATAGCCTTAAGAGTTGGACAAGAGCCTAAGTAACAAATCCTTCAGTTACCCTTGAATGTGCCTTTGATTGTGTTGGATTGAAGAAGTGAAGTGGGTGAGTGGGCTAAGGAGAACAAACTTTCTTTGTGTTGTGCTTCCCTTGTGCCACCTCTACATCAATATGAGACTTTTGACAAGCATCAATAGATAACTTTGTCCCCATCATAATAGGAATGCACAATGGTCTGCAAGCCTCCATGCTAAATCTCTCCAGCACTGAGTTCACATACTTACCTTGCCCTAGCCAAACTTTTTTCTAGATCTATCTCTTTTGATTTCCATCCCCAAGATGTACCTAGCTATCCCTAAATACATCATTTCAAACTATGTTGAAAGTTAAGACTTCAAATTAGAAATCAAACTTTACCATTCCCAAATAATAACATATCATCAACATACAATACAAATTGAGAATGTGATCAATGTCCATCTTGAAAAAAACACAATGATCTAATTTTGATCTTAAAAATCCCAAATTCAACACAAAGTCATCAAACCTTTGGTACCACATTCTAGGACACTATTTTAAACTATAAAATGTTGAACACACCAGGATACTGAGAGGGGGGGATGAATCAATATCTAATACTCCCTGAACACACCAGGCTACAACCCAAGGAATCTATTACTCCCTGAAAACTTTGATTTAGGATCACTCACAAGGAAGCTACTACTCCCTGAAAACTTTGTTTTAGGGTCACTCCCAAGGAAGCTACTACTCCCTAAATTGAGAACACACTTACAAAAGATTAGAGTATGACAGTCCTACTGTCTGAAAACTGATATTGAAACTCACACCTTTGATTACTGCAATTCTACCACTTCACACTTCCTTCTAATGATCAAATCATTTATTTACAATATATGCTTCATCACTGTCATAGTAATATCTTCAAGATGAATTAAGATAGTATCGACAACTTTTGCTCTTTCTCCTTCAGTCACACATCATAATGTATTTATTCTACTCCTTATCTTGCATGCGAGCCCTATCAGTCACTTTGCAATCACACCTTACCTAACTCAATTTGGTTTACAATTTATACATGATATTACATTGATTACATTGTTTTTCATCCAGAGACAATATGAAAAATACATTTACAAGTCGGCCAGTTAGTATATAACATGAAATGTGTAAAGGATAAGTCTTAAACAAGACCACACGCTACACCAAAAGAAGACCCATGCCTTCTAGACATCAACACTTGCTTAACCAGGTCCAAAACATTCTTCATAGCTTCAAATATTAAGGAATTACATCAATACACTCCACTCATTTGAGAATAGGACATCCTTAAGAAAAACATATGAAACTTGAAGCATAACAGCCACAACTTGAAAACCTTGTGTGGTACTAGAAACAAGAAAGATCTTCACAAAACTCTACCAGATGAGTCTACAAGACTCATGCAACATCTTCAAACACCCCTTTACCTCTTCACATCAAATATTTTTTGTGGCACATCTTCAACCATGAACTTTGAGAACAACCATTCATCCAAAACACACTGCAATATACTGTCATCGAAAACACGAGCTTGTCGACCACCAAGAAACTTCAAACTACAAGAGAGCATGTACAACATATCCATACACATATCCAAAAAACCACAAATTCAACCATTAACTTCCAGAGGAACATGAAGATTGCAAACAAGCCTTCAAAACTACTTTACTCCACCAAAACACATGCTAGTACTCTATCATGCATATCTTTCATAGTGAAGGGATAGATGATCTAAAACTTTGTAATTATCACCTTCACTACACCCAAAACATAGTTCCATAACCACATAGCCATAACTACTAATGTGGAGGAATGCAGAGCAATCTATTGCCATATAGTAACTATCTTTAACATTGTCTTCAAACTACAAAACACTCTTCCAATAATCCAATCATCATGGAACTTGGGTTAGTCCATCTGTAACATCTTTGCAACATTAGTAACACATATGATCATCTTAGTGCTTCTAATTCCCATATTAATATAAATTCATACTCAACTCTACACTAATCAAGGCATGGCATCCAACCATGAACTTCAATAACCACATTATATTCAACATGACATCCAACCATGAACTATATCTTCTCTGCTGGATAGGATATGACAGCTAACCATGAACACCATTACGCATTCAAGATAGTGCTGACATCAATGAAAACCTTGTGATAGTGGTTACATCAATCACAACCTTAAGAACCATATGTGTAACAATCTCCCCCTTTGGCATTGATGGCAACACATACCTACACATTCTCCCCCTTTGACATCAAGGACAAAGGGAAACTTCTTCTATCTTAGGACATGACTTCTTAGATTGTAGTAACCAAACTCCCCCTATCATCAGCAATGACTATCTACTCCCATTAAGAGGTAGCCACCATCAGTCTAGGAAAAATATTTAACATGAACTCCCCTTGACAGATGCACCACTATGCATCTAGCAAGAAGGGGGGCAATTACCCCTAACCTCTATCGAAGATCCTCAAAATTATCTTTTGTAAGAGCCTTTGTGAAAATATTTGCAATTTAATCCTTTGTTGAAACATATTCCAACCTTACTTCCTTTTATACCACCTTCTCTCTCAAAAAGTGATACCTGATAGCTATATGCTTGGTCCTAGAATGCATCAATGGATTCTTGGAAATATCGATAGCACTTGTATTCTCAGAAAAAATAGGAATTGGCTCATCATATAATGCCTTGATATCCTTTAGGGTTTTCTTTATCCACAATACTTGTGTTCAATAGGATGTTGCTGCAATGTACTCTACCTCTGTAGTAGATAAGGACACTGAATCTTGCTTCTTTCTCTACCATGAAACCAATCTTCTTCCTAAGAAGAAAGCACCACCACTTTTACTTCTCCTATCATCAACACAACCAGCCCAATCAACATCAGTGTAGGCATTTAAATCAAAGTCATTACCTCTTGGATACCATAAGCTGTAATCTAGAGTTCCTTTCAAGTATCTGAATATCATTTTTACTACATTATCATGTGTTTTCTTGGGATTAGATTGATACCTTGTGTTGCAAAGACAATTGTCGTTGCACCAAAAGATTGACTTGTTAATATGCAATAAAACTACCCAAGTTGATGAATCCATGAGAGGTGGTTAAGCCTTGTCATGAACCCAAGTGCTATGCTACACAACATAAGGAGACCAAGGTCACACACCTTGCAACAATCCCCCCTAGCACAAGTAAGGGGTTCAATCCGATGACCCAGGCTCTGATACCAATTGTTGCAAAGATGGTTGTCTTTGCACCAAAAGATCAACCTGTTAATGCCTAATACAACCACCAAAGTTAATGAATCCATGGGAGGTGGTTAAGACTTGTCACAAACCCAAGCACTGCACTACACAACACAAGGAGACCAAGGGCACACACCTCACAACACCATGTAACCACACATATTTCATGCATAATATCAAGTCTAGAAGTAATTAGATACAACAATCCTCCAATCATAGAACTATAGATAGTCTGATCCACCTCTGGAGACTTGTCATCCTTGCTCAAGTGACATCTAGTGACCATGGGAATATTTATTGGCTTTGAATCCTCCATACCTAACTTCTTCAACAACTCTTTGACATACTTAGCTTGAGAAATAAAGATACCACCTTCTAGCTGAGAAATTTGAAGTCCAAGGAAGAAAGACATCTCATGAATCATAAACATCTCAAACTCTTTTTGCATCTCCTCTGTAAACCTCTTACACATATCATCATCTCCACCAAAGATAATGTCATCAACATATACTGAAACTATCAAAATCATGTCTCCTTCTTCCTTGATGTAAAGATTTCTATCTGTAGTACGTTTCTTGAAGCCCTACTAAAGTACTTGTCTAATCTAGCATACAAAGCCCTAGGTGCTTGCTTGAGACCATACAAAGCCTTCTTGAGTCTGCATACCATGTTTGGATCTTTTGATATTTGGAAACCATCTGGTTGCTCAATATAAATCTCTTCCTCTAGATCACCATTCAAAAATGCTGACTTAACATCCATCTAATATACCTTGAAGTTCTTATGAGTAGTAAGAGCAAGGAACATTCTGATTGCTTCCATCCTGGCTATTGGAGAAAAAGTCTCCTCAAAGTCAATTCCTTCAACTTGTGTAATGTCCCCTTTCTAGTGGAAACACTTAAACCTAAATCTACATTCAAAGTGATTCTCAAAGAGACTTTAGTAACATTAGAGATCAATAAATTTCACCAATAATATCTAATGAAATCAAAGATAATATAAGCATTTCATTTGTTACAAAGGATTATTCTTTTCCTTCTTGTCATTCACTATTGATGAATATTCTATAATATATTCCATAAGTGCATTAGGATGGATATTAAACATAATCCAAGATCCATATCTTCCCTTCCTATTCTTCATCAAGGAATTAGGCTTTACATGAATAGGGCGTGCTAAAACCATCCTGACCCACCCATTTGGGAAGCTATGTCCCAACCATTGGGTCTCCCCGTGGGATGGAATTACTCCACCTCTCCCTACAATACCCACCATTCCTTCTTGGATGGAGTAATAGAGGCTATCAAAAATATGATCTTTTATTCAATATCCCCTTGTACTATAGGTGGAATTCTATTCTGCCATCTATCATCATGCTAATGTATGAATAAAGACATTAATTTGGAATTACCATTATAGGGTATCCTTGTTTTATACCATTGTTCATCATTCTTAGTTCTTAGATCTAAATATGGCTATTAATTCAACTATGAATAGAGAAGATATTTTTATAAACACTCATATGGATTCATACTACTAAATGCATGCCTAGTAATAATTATCATATACAATTCTACACTATCCATGATCTATGTAATTGTTGTGCATACAAATCTATGCATACTAATCTAAACATACCTGATTGGATCTATAGATTACCTTTGGTCAGCCCCTTTTCTTGATATTCATAACTTGTATATTTCCTTATCTTTCTTCTACCATCGATATAACTTCAATTGTATTTCTGTGATTTCCAATCAGATATTATTATTAGTCTACTTTATTAGAATTCCATTTATATGTCTTCTATCTTCATCGATGTTGTATGTTCACATGTTTCATAAGACTTATTCCTCCTCTCTAATTCTCTATAAGTTATATATAGTGGTCTCCATACCTCTTCATTAAAAGAGGTGACCTTTAATAGATGGTGCTTTATGAGGAGAGGCATCCCCAAAATAGGGTCGGCACTTCCTTAAGCGTTGTCTCATTAATACTTAACAAAACTATCTTTCAGAAGGGAATCACAGCTTTTTTATTATTTATTATTTTTATTTAAAGCTTATTTGAATCCCTTATATTATGGGTATCACTTCCATAATATGATCGCAACCATTCATATTATTATGACAATGACTCTTTAAGAATTGTTGCTTTAGTATAGGTTTATATTATTATATTAATAATTATGTATATTTATTTATATTTAATTTATAATATATTTATTATATAATAATAACATTTAATATTTGTATTTGTATAATATATCTTGTCAATTATCTAAATAATATATTATATAATATATTTTAATTATACTAGAATATTTTTAATACTTAATTAATTAATAATAATTAATCTATAACAATTAATTTATAATATTTATAATAATTAATTTGTAATATTTTATTTAGGTATATCTTATGTTAATATATTTAATTTATGGTTTTTTGATAAATTCAATTGTCATTCATAGCTTTAATTTGAATGAATAATATAAAATTGATTCAATCGTGAATTATCAATATAGGGACATGCTAGCCCTAATATCAGGACATCACAACTTGTGTGTATCCTTTGCATACCAATCTTGCTTTATTCCTTACAACTTCACCTTCTTCATTTAGCTTGTTCTAGAACACCTACTTTGTTTCTATAACATTCTTATTGGGTGGTCTGGGAACCAATTCCCATTTTTGAATATTCTCGATCTGATCCAATTCTTCTTCAATTTCCTTTATCCATCTATCATCTTTGCTAGCATTAGAAAAGGTTTTAGGTTCAACTTTTGATAACAAACACAAATTTACTTGCTCATGTGTCTTAGAAAGCCTTCTCCTTGTCTGCACACCTTGATCCTTGTTCAATATAATGAACACTGAGAGGGGGGTGAATCAGTGTTCTATAAAACCTTTCATGCACTTGCTCTTTTAACCATTTACCAAATTCAATTAAGTAAAAGCAGAATAAGCAAATGAATAGAAACCATAAAGACATAACACATTGACACCATGATTGTTACATGGAAAACCCAAAGAGGGAAAAACCATGGAGAGTGTTAGCTCCCAATATATTATGATAGCACAATACCAAATTACAATAGGCTCACTGTCTACAAGTCTCAATACCCAGAGCTCACTGCCAAGAAGAAGGCTCATTACCAAGGAATAGGCTCACTGCCAAGGAATAGGCTCACTGCCAAGAAGAATGAAGACGAGTGGCTCACTACCAAGATAAATTGTTGAATTTGTATCTATTTATGCATAGTTATAGTTTCTATGAAGTACAGAAACACTGACTCAAAACTCTTCATCTCTGGCTGCCCTGTTTTGTTGCGCTGCTCTTTGCATGTGAACTTTCTTCTACTCTTATCCCTTCTCTCGCATATTTCACATTTGCACACTAAACTACTCACCTCCATAAATCAAACACCAAAATCCATCCTCTATATATTTCTATAACTTGATCTAACTCTTAATCTGGTTGGCAAGCAAAGTATGAAGCGTGTACACATGGTGCTATATTCTGTCAGATTGTTCTTGTGTATATTCTTAAATATGGACCCAAACAAACTTGTTCAGGTCTTATGTTGGCTCTAATCACCCAATCACTTCAACTGATTTTCTAGATATCATACCTTCTCCGCACAAGGATCTAACAAGCATGTCAGCTTGTTCCTTAAGAACATATATGATAGGCTCCTATGTCACATCAAAACTTATGCAACAAACCATATGGGACTCTAAAATCAATATCCAACATTCATAACTGACTTCTTAACATGCCTTCAAATACATAGGATCAGATAATCCTATAGGTCAACATGTGGAACTTAGAACTATTGCACTGTCACACTAAAGCACTGTCAAACTGGAAGACAATATTTGGAAGCTTGTAGAATATTGCCTTTTGAACTTCAGAGGCTATAATCTTGACTTTAGGTAGTCATGACATATCTCTAAGTTTCCTCAAAACCACAAAACCCAATATTCTATTGTGGAGGAATGTGGACCATTTTACTCTGCATTGTGTACTGTCTTTGTGTAACTTTTGTTTATCTGGACTTAGTCTTTTCACCAGATGACTTCCGGATGAAGTCAGATCTTTATCACTAGAATATAACAGCAATAGATATCCATAAACATCATACCTAAACCACATCTGCAAGTCTTTAATTGTGGAGGCACACTGATCCACTTTCTGTCCCTTACTTAGAATGGTTCCCATACTTAGCCATTTTGGGCTTCTGGACCAAAATGCATTGTGCCTTGTTCCCAACTCAAATGGATCTTCTAGAATGGTGTCTTCTTGTCATGCTACTTTATCCTCTTTGCCTTGTTTCCATCAATGACAACATTCCAGTCTTCTTCATAGCAGTGTCTCTTGCCAACAATCTCCCCCTTTGGCATTGATGGAAACACTTAGTGAAAAATGCTTGACTGCCTTACTTGACTTCTCCCCCTTTCTATATACTCTATATTTCTTTTCCCCTGAGATGTTTTCCCATTTTTTACTAATCTTCTTCTCCCCCTTTGACATCAATGGTAAAGGTGTGTGTACCGAAGCCAAAATTCTGACAAAACTACAAAAGTTTGTTGTATTTTGCCACATGTGTACAAATGCACATTTCTACCTTAATTTATAGTTGAAGATAGAATATCATTATGGATAGTCTTTATCAGAGCTATCTCATTATTCCAACTATTCCTTGCATTTTCCAAAATATGGATGTGGTTGTTTATCAAGAAGACTAGCTTTTTTGCCTTCTGCACATCTGATGGTATATCAATTAATGCTTGTGATTTCAAGGCTTCTTCTGCCAAATTGGTCATGGAATCAATTTTTGGACTTATCAACCCCCTTAGCTAGCACAATATGTCTTTGATTTCTTCCCTTTTCTTCATTAGAATGCTTAGATCATTATGAATATTTACAACCTCTGTCTCTTTGGCACTTATTGACTCAATTGCTGGATTATGTCTTAGAAATATTAAGTAGTTTGAGTTCCAAGTTTCTAATTTTGTCTTCCAATTCCTTTGTAATCACTAGCCAAGATTAAAAAAAATTGTACAAGTCACAACCTTCTTTTATGGCACTTTGTATACCTCTTATTCCTTTCTCTAAAGATATTTTATCATTGATCAACATGGTTTTCAACTTGGCTAATCTTTTCTCATCAAATTCTTTTCTGACCTTTGTTTCTGCAGATTTTTCAAAGGACTTAAAATGATTGTAGATTGATTTTATCATACCTTTTAGTTGATCGGCAAATGATGTTGAAGTCTCTTTCTGGTATTCAAGCATCAATTCTCCCAGTGTATCAGATACTATTGTAATGAGCTTATTGTCTTGCATGTGAGTTTTCATCAATTCTTCTTGTGCCTTTGCTTGGGCAAATGATACTAATTCAAAATAATGTTTTGGAGACAAGGAATTTAGATTTATTGGTTCTTAAAGAAACTTGGGTGGATCAAGGATTTGAACACATTGTAGTTTTTCCAAAGGTTTTGCAGTACTATCTCTTGCCACTTTAACTTCACACAGTGAAACTTTCTTTCTCTTCTTTTCTTTAGTTGTGGCTTCTAAAAAAGATGAGGTCCTTATCCATTTTCTCAGACTCGATGCTAATCTCTCATCTACAGATCTCTTTTCTTTCATTTCAGGATTGCTTGGTGTCCATTCTACTGGAGCACTTATGAACTTTGATTTTCCTGATATGATTTCTACCTTAATTGATCATCTAGTGATTTCTCTGATCTCTCAGGTTCCATCAACATTTTGGAGGATAATTCTGAGAATGTCCCAATTCTTTCCTCTTTGGGATCAATAGGTTTACTTAGTAGTACTTCAGCTAATTCATTCAAGACATCTTCTGCAACTTCATAACCTAGTGTAGGGACCCATACAGTTCTTGGTTCCATAGCTTCCATGAAACATTTGTCTTTGTCTACCATGAATATAATATCCCTCTCATACTTTATCACTACATTTGTAGGTGTCCGGAACCTACATGACATTTTCTCTTGAAAGACTGTGAAGTATTTTGATAAGATTTTGTTCTGCTTATCTGCATTACCCAAACTCTATAAGTGATTTCTTATTTGAGCGGCAACAGGTATGTGATCAAGCCAGACAATATTTCCTACACCAAGTAGTTCTCTCAAGAAGTAAAAGAGTAGGCATGTAATCAATGTTCCATACTTGAACGGATGATTGGTTTCTTTTGTTCTTTTTAAGTCCTGCATTAGTTCACTCTAGAGCAATTCACAAAGATCATAGTCCATATTGTTTTTTATCATGTCATATTTTATGTATATAGCTAACGCAGACACAAAATTTTCTTTGTTGGAGAGGTATACTTTGTATCCAATAATCATTGAAGCAAATCTAGCAACTAGATCCCTGATATCATTCACTATAAGACCATTCTTCTCAAATTTGGCTCCTGTTAGCTGCATTACCACATTGTTCTTCATCTTCTTTATGCCCAGAAGTTTTCCACAGGAGCTCATACTAGTTACATCTTTAATGGCTTCTTTAGTTATCAAATAGGGTCCATCAAGCCACAAAGATTCATCATGAATTCTACTTAGAATAAGCTTGACCCATGCATCAATCAGAATTTTGGGAAAGTCCAACTAGGTGTCAAGTTTCTTTTCCCCTACAACTTTATAATCATCTTTCAGAACAATGTCCACAGTAATCAATTCATCCAAATACAGTCTGCCTAACTTCATGTGATCATATTCTTCTATACTGGTATGAATGTATGCTCAAATATCTTCCATATGCATTACCTTATGTGGAGTAATTGAGAATGCCCCCAAGGGATCATTTTCCAGTGGTTTGAAAAATTGTTTCTTAAGCTTGGGGCGAGGTGTTTTTCCTATCTTGATTACGTGAGGAGTAAACATTTTCCCAAAGCAATTTAATTTTCACAGTACGGTTTCAAGCTATAAATACCTCTTTCACCAGATTAGGGTTTCCTTGATCTCGATCTGAAATCCTTTGGAGAATACTGTAGTTTCTTTGAATTTTTCTTTGGTTCACCTTAGTCACTTGAGTGTGTGGAATACAAAATGATTTTCCTTCAAATATAACTCCTTTTAACCTTTGTATGTCAAAACCTAAGTGTCATTAATGTTATCTCACAAAAAGTTGATGACTTTCCTAATAGCTACATACACCTTGGAACACTCTGCAAAACTTCACAATTGGTCCTTTTCTTCTAAAACATTCTTCAAAAGATTTGTGATATGATTCTTTCCATCATATCTTTATGTCGGATTCCAGCACTAACTAACTGGCTGGGGGATTTGGATCTTCAACACTGCTCCCCTTAAGCTAGAGCTCCCAATTTACATCCCAGAAGAAATATTTACACCAGATGATGGTGCAGATTCATCTTTGAATTTAATTACATATTTCTTGATCCAAATCTTGCTCATTTCTTTCATGGTTTTAATTGGATCAACTTTTTATTTTCCTTTGTCATTCCTTTGCTCTGTTTTCTTGTTTTCAGTATGGTAGTTTCTTTTCACATTTTTGCTTCTGCAGACTCTGGCAATATGATCATACTTGTTGCAGTTTTAGCATACCACATTCCTTTGCTCTTTATTCCTAATTCTAAATGAATTCATCATTGATCTACATTGATTACCCATGTGTCCAAATCTATTGTAGGCAAAGCACTTGCCATTGAATCACTGAGTATTCCTTGCATTGTTGAAACCATTCCTTACCAAATTTTTGCATTCATTTGCTCTATGACCTATTTTATTGCAACTAAAGCATTGACCAAAGAATGATGGAACATTCTAATTCATTCTACTCCTACATTGAGTAGCCCTATTGTTGGGAATTAAGGTGTCTCAACCTTGGTAATTCCTTGTATTATTTCATTGTATTTATTTATTTATTGCCTATTATTTTTAATTAGGATGCAAATCCTTATTGTCATCTTGTGGGAGTTGGCATGGTGATGTGTCATCCTACATGGAAGATGGCAACATGTAAATTTGTACTCACATGAGGAGATAGGCATCCCACTTAGTGGTAGGAATATTTTGCCATGTGTTGGCATCTTAGATAGTGTGTAAGAGAATATTGACCAAAATAGTTATGACATATTCCTATGATAAATCTATGATGCGTAAGAGTCATAAATGGAAGATTCTATGACAAGTGAAGACATGTGTCACAAGGCATCTTGGAAGAAGGCATCTTTGGGTACCCCAAGGAGGGTTATGACAAGTTGTAAGATAATATGCTATTTTTAGCCTGTGTATGACAGATTCTCTTACAGTTGTAAGATATGACAGCTATGATAGATTCTATGACAATCGTAAGAGTATTTGTCATTGCCCAACTTGTGAATAGGCAACCTATTTGGGATGGGTGATATGACAAGTGTCATGAGCATTCTACAATTTTGGACAAGTTTCCCCAGGCATGGATTTTGGGCCATGAGGCCATGTTGGATGCCCATCTCAAGATGGACTCATTTTTGCCTTGTATCTTCTATATAAACAAGTTCTTTTGAGAGGAGATGTATTATGTGATTGACAGGTACTATTATGCTGCTAGTTTCTCTCCAGATATAAGTGTCAAAGACTCCTGCAAGAGCATTGGCTTTGTAACTGTATTGTAAACCTCATTGTTTAGATAATACATTTGAGCTGTGTTTTGGAGTGTGGTGCAAGGGTACCATGAAAAATTTTGGTTTTATTCTCAATGAGAGCCTAGGTGGAGTTTGGATTCATAACTGATGTAATAAAGTCTTTTAAAGACCATTTTTTTTGTATTTGTGGTCACCTAGGGGCAGAGTTTTCATTATTGCATAATATTAGACAATCTATTTATTTAGGATTATAGTGGACAAGCTATTTTTAACCTATTTTTGGCATTCTGAGGAATGCCAACAACTATGGGAGTAATGTAACAATGGAATATAAGGTAGAAGATGTTATTTAGGCCTCACACACCTTGAGGTAGGAGGAGGAGAAGTTTTGGAGAGAAAATGAATAAAGATTTCCTGTTTTCTACACTTTTTTCTGTTATAGAGATTGGTAAGGATCTATATGGAATTTGTACAACCTGCATACGGTATGGTTGGAAAGATAATGGAATCTACTTTCTAATTATTTTTGTTTAATTCAATTTCATCATGTTTTGTGAAAGTTATGGTTAAATTAGTGATTGTCATTTCTAGATTTTAAGGTTAATTAGCAAAAGGATAGTCCATTTTTTAGGGTTTCTGTACAAAATAACCTACCTTGATTTTAAGATATGTTAAATAATGCCCAAATGGGTATTTAAATCATTTTTTTTTTCTAGGCGATCAGTTCTGCTTTGAAAGTTATGGCCAAAAAATTATATTTTCAAATCTAGTCAAGAGTAGGACAAATCAATATTTGACCTTTATGTTCAAAACAACCCCACCTGCACTTGAATTATGTTGTGTATGAGGATAATGGGCATCTAAAATAGTTTTTAGATCATAGGTTTGAGTTGTATTTTGAAAATTATGTCAAAAAAGCCCTCTTTACTGCTCTCATCAAAGCATAGTGGAAGTTTTTGAGAAAAGTCAATTGCTTATATTGTGAATCCTCCATGATCTGCATCAATTGGTATCAGAGCTTAGAAGATCTAGAAGAGAGAGTTTGGTTTTGTGTTTGTGTGTTTGTGCAGGTTGAAAAAAGGACCTGGATGCCAAGAAACTAGGTGGTGAAGAAGAGACAAAACCTAGGTGAGGTGTCACAAAGACAAGAGGAAGCAAGGTTAAAGGGACTTGCTTGAAGAGAAGATGGATTCGTTGAAAAGGTACATGCAAGATGATGGTTCACAAAAGAAGAATCAAGAAGAAAAAGAGAGTGTTGGGACATAAAATTCCATACCCATTTTTCACAAAATTTTAAGTTCCCATGTCAGAAAAATCAATTTCAATACTCAGAAATACAGTTGCAAGAGATGTCTCAGAAGCCTACTTTGGATGACTATATTTAGCAACTTAATGATTGCTATGGAAAACTAACTGGTGTCCTAGATTTACCCTACTATGTTATGCCACCTGAGAAAACCACGGTACATGATTTAACATCAAAGATTAATAGTTACATTTCATTTCTTATCACAATACATTTCAGGTCTTTATCAATCAGCATGGGCAATGCCATTAAATTATTGAAGGAACAGATTGCTAAATTAGCAGTGACTATCTCAGCAGTTGGCCCAATACATCCTCAAACTATTAACAGACATTACAGTACATAAACATATTTCAATGGATAAAAATACTATTTATCTATAGTAGAAATTCTCCACAAGTACTTAGAAGCCCATCAATTCTTTAATGATTTTATGACCACCCAAAATTATCATTTCCCTGATTTGTATTGAAGAGGAGATGGGTTCGTTCAGGGAATTGGATAGGGTTTTGGCATTAAAGCTTCTATGTACTAAAAATACAAGTCTAAGAGTTAAGTTGTTGGTTCTAGGGAAATCAGATATGTTGAGCCAGTTGAATAAGCTAAAAAATTTCTTGGAGGACATGGTAACCTTTTGGCTCTTGTTGATGCTCTAGATGGATACCATAGTGAGTTGGTAAATGTAAAGGTATTGCAACCATTTTGTTAAATTTCAACAGATGATCCTAGTTATGTTAACATAAAGCAAGATTTGCAACAAAAATTTTATTGATGGATTTGCCTACTTTGGCTGAATGGCTCGAGAAAAGGTTGTTAGGATATACCATTATATCACCATCAGGTATTGCATAAACACATGGAATTTCCAATTCAATAAGAGATTCAGCAATTGCTTTCATAAATGCTCTCGTGTTACTATCATCTCATTTAAAATCTAGAGAGCTTCTTGATCATTTTATTGATGCAATGCTTATCAGTCTTGAGAAAGCATTTGTGTCATTTGATATTCTAAGTGCAAAAGCCTACTTCAATTTTGTAGTTCAGCTGGCAAATAGTGAGCCTGCCATAAAGCATGTTGTCTAGGGCACAATTAATATAATGGTTTAGCTATCTACTTGTGAAATTCAACTTGAAGGATTGAAATTTATATTTGGCTTCCTAATATCTATGTTGGTTGCATGTGGTGCTAACAAGTATGTTTTGGAAAAGTTAACAAAAGCCATGGTAAAATGCTAGTTGTAGCAGTGCATCTGCTATCTCTAAGGTGAAAACAAATGTTACTAATAAAGAACACATATGCACCCATTAATCTAATTAATTAGGGAGCTCAATCTGCTGCAATGGAGTGTGATGCCATGTCAGCAGATGATGAAGATGATGGTTCGTCAAATGGTGAAATGGCTAGTATGGACAAAATAGATGATGATGATGATGGTAATAGTGAATGATCACTTGCATCAAAGGTTTGCACGTTCACTTCTAGTGGGAGTAATTTTATGGAGCAACATTAACTTCTACATAGTAGTTAAAAGCTATTTACTTGAGAAAAGTTGAATCGAATGGTCAAAGGACAACAGATGCAAATGAAGAAAAGGGAATTAAGAAACTTCTCAAGAATCTATCAAAAGGATCTTCTATCATTCCTTCCACTAAAACTGGATATATTTTCAATATGTTTTGTTTGGTATCTCAGACTCAAAGGCTCCAATAGATGTTATTGTATTCACTGTTGTCTCTCTTGGATTGATTTATGTGAATCTTGCAATAATGAAGTGGTCCAGTCTATTATTTTTGCTCTAATGAGCCATGGTGGAAAAGAGCCATTACAGTTCATGGCCTTTGGATGTTAATTGTTCCCCAATGACCCATTGATGCAGAGTCATTAGATGGGTGGATGATTCACCAACAAGCCACTCAAACCTTCAGACATGTTTGGGGAATTTCACTTCACAAAATTAATCTTCCTAGGCATTGAATTCTTGAACCAAGAGCACCCTTCATAGATATGACATCAAATGACTCACTTTCTTGAGGGAAGACATGTCAGGGGTTCCAAGACAACACACACACAACCATCCCAAACCAATGGTTAGGGTCTTGAATACATAGGATGAGTATTTGCTTCACAAGCCTCTTGAACTCCTAGTAGCCCTGTTTCGGAACAACAGTGAATAAATTTTCACCGATGCCTTTCTCCACAAACCTCAAACCTGAACTAGATACCCTTTTGGAAGATTCATAACATATGTCAAAATGACCCTACATTGTTTTGGAAAATGTGCTTTAAAAACAAATTGGTAATTCTGCTACAAGGGTTCAAACTCAGAAATTTCACTGTGAAATTCCATGAACAGTCATTCATAACTTCCACAAAACACAAAATGAGGTCAATCACTTTAGTCAGATTGTAGATAACATAAGTATAGACATTTTACCAAAGTTACATAAAAATCTAACGGTGGAAACAAAAGTTATAGCGTTTTTCCCAAAATGGGTAACCCTAGACAGGGTTTTGACAATTTTTGGAAAAATAATCATTTCTCACAAAATACTCCACAAAAATGCACAAGAAAGAATTCATCTAAAATATATTTCATTACTCTATCATTCAAAAACATCTACATATCAAAATTACACCAAATGTGAGCTTTCTTGGTTCTGTGATAGTCACAGATTCCTTAAAACCTTATGACAGTTTGAGGGTTTTGATGGACAATCTTTGTCAAATCCCCTCCAAACTGCTCCTCCCTCATACTTCAACCAAACACTACATTATTAACCTTTTTCCAATCCCTCTAACAACCTAACCAACTCTAGAACCGAACCATTACATTCTTGCAATCTTTTTTTTGCACTTTTTGCAATGTTGTAACTTCACAACTTTCTGAATTTTTCACAAAATAGCACAAAACTTTACCAAATCACTTAGGGACACTTCATACATGCTAAAATGGATTAAATGAACCTTTTTACAATATTTCCAACCTTCTCTTTTGACCCTTTGACTTTTGACCATAGTTGACCTATTCAGGACCTTTTAGGTCTCTTGGAACAAAATGGCTCATCAAGCCTTACAAAGTGAGTTGTTTTGATACCAATGGTCCTTAGGACCTTTCAAAACATTAAAAATAATGACAAATGCAATTTAACCTCATGATACATCTCCTAGCTAGGTGCCCCTGTACCATACAACCAGCCTAGAAAATTTTCCAAGTCCCTTGGAAACATATGGTAGCAACCTGTAACAAATTCTTTTTCTTGGAGTAATCTACTTGCTGAAAAATTTTCTATCCCTGCTTTAGTGTTTACCATCCCTCTTGCTCTTTCCCTCAAGTTCACATGCAAAAGGACATAGGACTATCCTTACAACACCTTCTCATCTACTCCTATTAGTGGAGTACTCTCAAACTGATCAATCCTTCAATGGCTGTAAGTCAAGTGCTCAGTTAGATGTCCATCTCTCTACTGCTTCACAACACCAACTCACCAAACCATCCATCTTACCCAACAACAGATCCTGGAAGATGCCTCTCTCTCTTTTCACCTTGTACCTTCTACCCAGCTTGATCTATATTGGAGAATGGTCATGACAGACCTCATCTTGTCTTCCCACAGACAACATCAGAAGCCTCCTTCTTGCAGCTAGATGGAACAAGCACCTGCAACCAAACAACTTAGCAACACAAATACCAAAACTTTTAACAAGGTCCTGGTGTGGATTGCCTCCATCGGCGGTCTATCTACACACTCAAGATCTTCTTTCTCTGATACCACTTTGATGTAGAGTCATTAGATGGGTGGATGATTCATCAACAGGCCACTCAAACCTTGAGACATGTTTGGGGAATTTCACTTCACAAAATCAATCTTCCTAGGCATTGAACTCTTGAACCAAGAGCACCCTTCATAGATATGACATCAAATGACTCACTTTTTTGAGGGAAGACATGTTAGGGGTTCCAAGACAACACACACACAACTATCCCAAACCAATGGTTAGGGTCTTGCATTCATAGGATGAGTATTTGCTTCACAAGCCTCTTGAACTCCTAGTAGCCCTATTTTAGAACAACAGTGAATAAATTTTTACTAAGTCCTTTCTCCACAAACCTCAAACCTGATCCAAATACCCTTTTGGAAGATTCATAACATATATCAAAATGACCATGCATTGTTTTGGAAAATGTGCTTTTAAAATGGACTGGTAATTCTGCTACAGGGTTCAAACTCAGAAATTTCACTGTAAAATTCCATGAACAATCATTCATAACTTCCACAAAACACAAAATGAGGTCAATCGCTTTGGTCAGATTGTAGATAACATAGGTACAGATGTTATATCAAATTTACATAAAGATCTAATGGTGAAAACAAAAGTTATGGCATTTTTCCCAAAACGGGTAACCCTAGACATGGTTTTGACAGTTTTTGGAAAAACAATCATTTCTCACAAAATACTCCACAAAAATGCACAAGAAAGGATTCATCTATAGTATATTTCATTACTATATCATTAAAAAAATCTACATATCAAAATTATACCCAATGTGAGCCTTCTTGGCTCTATGACAGTCACAGATTCCTTAAAACCTTGTGACAGTTTGAGGGTTTTGATGGATAATCTTTGTCAAATCCCCTCCAAACTCCTCCCCCCTCATACTTCAACCAAAAAATACATTAACCTTTTTCCAACCTCTCTAACTACATAACCAACTCTAGAACCAAACCATTACATTCTTGCAACCTTTATTTTTGCACTTTTTGCAATGTTGCAACTTTGCAAGTTCTTGAATTTTTGACAAAATAGCACCAAATTTTGCCAAATCACTTAGGGACACATCATACATGCCAAAATGGATTAAATGAACCTTTTTACAATATTTCCAAGCTTCTCTTTGGACCCTTTGACCTTTGACCACAGTTGACCTATTCAGGACCTTTTAGGTCTCTTGGAACAAAATGGCTCATCAAGCCTTACAAAGTGAGTTGTTTTGATACCAATGGACCTTAGGACCTTTCAAAACATTACAAATAATGAAAAATGCAATTTGACCTCATGATACCTCTCCATGGCTAGGTGCCCCTACACCACCCATCACTCTTCCTCTGGAGCCTCCTTCCAAAATAGTGTTCTCAGAGTCACAGTCAAGCCTTTCCATCAATGTCAGCGGGCTATCAATCACCATTGTCCACCCATACTAGCTGACTTGTCCTCCAATTAATAAAACTCCATGATGCTCCATTTTAAACTTTTCTCCCTTGCATCTTGCTTTCATTACATTGGCATGAAAATGAAATCACAGACAACACACATATATAGAGAATGAAACTTGTACTCACACCTTACTCCTACATCACAAATTGATGAAAGTCAAATATTTAACATACCAACATTCTCGGTGTCCTTAGATTTTAGGTATCTACTTTGTAAGAAGGGAGGAAGAAGTGGGGGAGGAAGCAGAATTGAATGAATTCGAGGGTGAGAAGATGGGGAACTAGCCCTGACATGGATTGATAAAATATGGGTAATTGGTATATCCTTTCACCTGATCGAAATTATAAAAAGTAGAGCGGTTATATTTGGTGAGCTTTACTTGTAGCACAAAGCGGGAGGGAAGGTCAGGATTGGATATAAAGAGTCTTCCAAATGAGATCATGTTATCTTTTCCATTGGCCATGGCAGTGATGGCAGTTTCCTTGTTGAATCACTCACTGCTTATGAAGGCACCTCGGAAGGTCTCTCTCAGCAGGCTACAGAGGCGCCTCTTCTTCATCTTCTCACTCCCGTCCTCAGCTTTGTCATCTTCTTTCAGCCCTTCATGGGTGAATTGTGGCTTTGTGATGTGGAGGTAGGTGAGGTGCTCCTTCAGATCATTGATTGGAGGCATTTGGTTCTACAAACTTCAATCTAAATCCTATAGCAACTAGTTTGGGAATTCAGAAGATCTTAGGGATTATGGTATATGATTTAAGAGAAAAGAAACCCAATTCCATATAGCTCCTGCATTCTCACCACAAAATGACGCAGAAACACTAAAAAACTCATTGGCAAATGAAAGCCAGTCAGAGTGAAAATCTCAAATCACATCAACCTCATATGTCGTGCCGATGGGTATTTCATCGAGGAGACTAAACATATTGGTAGGGCATTTTATTTTCTTAACAATGGTACATGTTAGCTTGATAACGCATAAAACAAAGTATAGAAAAAGGGTTTTTTCAAAAAATGGAGACAAAAATTGCAAGTAAAAGATCAAATGAGGTATAATAAATGCAAATTGCATATTTTTTACCCTAAAAATATAAGGTGTGTAGTTGTTTTATGAGTAAGATCACATACAATGTTACAAGAAGAGATTGATACTCTGGCAAAATTATTCCCCATGAAGAAATTATTTGGGTAATATATAAAATGTCAGATGAATATTTATTTAATTAAAGTGAGTAAGGCAAAATGATAAAGATTTGGAGGACTGTAATCTGTATGCCCTGAATGAAATTATATATATGCAATGTGAAAATTTTATACAAATGTAAAATATTTTCACTAGGGGAAAGGAGAAGAGAATATGTCAACTATATAAGAAGGGAATATGATTAAAAGGAAGATTATTTCCAACAAAGGTAAATATGAGCGGGGAGATAAAACCAATAAAAAGAATAAAGAATAAAATATTGAGAAGAATTTTATCAAAGGAGTTAAAATAATTAATTGAAGACAACTTATTTGGTGAGGAGCTATACAGGATGGCAAGTGAAGGGTCACAACCCTAAAAATATGCAGTATATATGCTAGATAAAATAAAATGGAAGACAACAATCAGTGGTAGTAGGTTAGAAAATCATCATCATTAGGAGTAGGCTAAATAATTAGTAGTAGTAGGTTAGGAAATCATCAGTTGATCAGTTGCCTCAGCAGAACAATATGCTATGTATTGCAAGATCTTTTGAAATTATATAATGGAGAAGAATGTATAAATTGGTGGCCTAAAACTAGTGTCAATTGTTTGTTGTTAATTTTTGATTATTTGACTGTCTGCAGATTGGTACTTTCATATTATTTAAATTGGAGTGTTAGAACTCAGTTTTTCAAAACACATTTGATGTTCTTGTGTGGTTTCATTAATTGGTTTCTTGTAGAGAATTAAATATCCTTTTAATAGATCACAATAATTTGGGAGTATCACTTGGATCATTAAAGAAGAGCCCTATAATCGATAAAATTATCATACTGTCTCCAACTTGATTTTATCTTGTTATTCAAATATGTACATTTGATTTGTCAGGGCACATTTGATGCTTTTGTGTGGTTCAATTAACTAGTTCCTTCAAAAGGATTAAAATTTCCTATTAATTAATCATAGTAACTTGGTAATAATCATTTGGATCATTGAAGAAGAGTCTGATAGTTACATTCTTGCACATTTGTACAAGGTGCAAACAATCACAAGTGCCAAGCAATTAGAATTGTAGCTAGCAACTAAGTCATATATCTTTTGCCTCTTGACTCAATTAGCCCAATAGATAAGGCACTGGTCATACCCATTCCATTTTAGAATTTTTGTAAAAACTTATCCATACATTCACATTTCAAATCTCAGTAGGAGTAGTTAGTAAGCCTTCATCTATTTCACTTCATGCGACTGTGGATAGATCCATAAATTCAACTAAGTTATACAACTCTTAATTTGCTTTAGCTATCAAGGTCCACCCACCTAGGTTTAGCAAAACCTAAAGTGCAAGGAGTCATCAACCATATAGGTTAACTCCGTTCATTGGTTCAAAAACATTGCAAGTCTGATCATAGAGCCTGGCATCCTCTTAGGATTTGTAACCTGCATTTTTGAGACCCAACAAATTGGTGACTCTATTGGGGACAACTTGAGAAAATCCAGTAGTAGGCCATCTCGCTTTATAGAGTCATTATAATTTTCAAATTAGGTCTTCAAATAGATATTCATAATTGTGAAATTTACACTCCCCATCTGAGTCTACTCCAACAAATTGGTGACTCTACTAGGGATCAAACCCAGAATCTCTAGTTAAAGATTGTTTTACTACAGATTCTATGAAGTTTCAAAATTTAAACACAGATTGGTAACTCTTCTGACACCAAGGACCCAGAGAGATAAAATTTATTCCTCTTCTAAAAGGAGGTGGCAACTCTATAAATTTTTTTTTTTAATGCATAGACATTTTTGGAACATCAACACTATTTCCATTCAAAGATAAAGATAAAAGAGCTGCTGGAAATTTCTTGTCAAGATGTCAGAAGAAGTTAAAAGGCAACAGTTAATAAGAAAGAGTAAAGAATTGACCCAATAGCTGCTACAATTGAGAGTCAAACATGTTCCAAATGCATCACAAAATATGCCATTCTACAACAAGGATGATTTTGTAAATGCAAGTAGACCTTGAATCCCACAAGTGCCTTATAGATATGAAAGAGTACATTATGCACAACAAAACATTTATTTACCACAACCTTCATATCAAATAAATGCTTATCATGTATTCCCTAGACAAAGAACAATCATCTACCAAAACCCATATGGCTCTCTAAACATTGTCTTAGCCATTGATAAACCATTTAACTACAATAGTATCTAAGGCTACCCAAATCCTTATCCCTACGAGCTGACAGAGATTCTAAAGCATATCCCTAAATTTCATGGAGAATGGTGTGAATTAGCTCGTAAGCATGTACAACAATTCTGGGATTTCATTTTGGACTTTCAGATTTCTCCAGAAGATGTCATTATGAGATGTTTTTCAAGATCTTTAAGGGATGACACAAGGGAATGGTTTATAGGCTTGCCTATGTAAAGTATCTCTTCATGGGAAGATCTCAAAAGATTATTCCTGAGCTAGAAAAATGACAATTATGAAGATGAATATGTAGAAACTGATCCAGCAATGCAGCTAGAAGAGGAGACATGTGCAAATGAAGTTTTGTCAGACTTGAATGAAGATGAAGTTATTGAAGACCAACTTTCCACCTTGGAGGATGACTACAATATTGAAGATCTTGAAAACACACTACCTCAAGAATTTATCAACCATGATTTAGGTGGTATGGAGATGCAACCATGTATGCATTGCCATAGCATTGACAATAATGCATTAAAGGATAAAATAAAAATGGACAGTTTTTCCTACAACAATAAAGAAGGCAATGATTTTGATCAGTCCGTAAAGGATGGGTATACAAGTGAAAATAATGGCTATGATAGACCACATGATGAGAATGAAGATATAGAGGGTCTCTCCTGTATAACAGATTGTGACTATGAATGTTATGAAGAATCCATTGAAAATTTAGATTTTGACGACAATCATGTGGATTTGTAATTAAGTGATTTTCGTAGCTCTTATGGAGATTAGGAGGAAGAAGCAATGGAAAATGGTATGTTGGAACAAGAATTTCATGTGTTCACAAGTCCATATTATGAGGAGGATGAAGAACCTAATCAGGATGATATGTCATCTTTTGAAAGAAATAATTGTGCTGATGAAATGGGCATACCTAATTTTATTGATCTTGAGTATTGTGGTGATAATCAAAAGGATAAGGAAAATGTCAACAAGGAGATAAATGAGGAAGCATGTTCACTCAACAGTGAACAAATTTCAGAACTACTAACAATGGAATATCAGAGATATACACATAGGAATGATTTGAAAGTTTCATGTCCAACATATATTTGCCTTGCAGTGAAAGCACTTCATGTGATAATGATGAAACTCTTGAAGCTGATCAAGATTGTTTGCCTATCCTAGTTCAAGAGGAGATATATTTCTCGAGTCCATGTAAAAAGAATTTAGGTGATGAAGTAAGCAGCATGAATGAGCCTAAACATTTTTCTTCCCATACACCTGAAACTCCTCCTTTCACTTTGCATGATTGGCCATATGATAGTACAGATTTTCTATACAAACTCATGATGAAGAGAACAATGAGTACTCTCCTTTTTCAAATCGGCCTGGGGGTCAATTTATAGTATATGACAGTGAGAAGAATAATGAAAAATATTGTCTTTTATGTGATAAAAATGTATCACATGATGATGGAAAGTTTCAGACAATGCCTAATTATGAATAACTGAAAAGAGATAAGGATGAAGATGAATATAATATGGTTTTGAAAGTTTCCAATGCTAGTGGATATAGCAGGGTAGATTGCATTAATGTTTTCAAAAGGTGTTTCATGGAATCAAATTAGAATAAGGTATATGATAGAGGAAAAAGGAGGATTTTATTTTTCTAATGGCCTTGTGCCATCAGTCATGGTGTGGTTTCTTCAAACCATATAATTTTAGGGCAAAGGTGACATTTGGACTCTATTGCCCAATGGAGTAGGCACTGGTCTACTCCCCTAGGGATCTGGGATCTTTCTATGCCCACAAGGGAAATACATCCCTAGATAGAACCATTGTTGGGACATAAAATTCCATACCCATTTTTCACAAAATTTTAAGTTTCCATGTTAGAAAATTCAATTTTAGTTCTCAGAAATATAGTTGTAAGAGATGTCTCAAGAGCCTACTTTGGAGAACTATATTTAGCAACTCAATGATTTCTATGGAAAACTAACTGGTGTCCCAGATTTGTCCTACTATGTTATGCCACCTGAGAAAACCTTGGTACATGATTTAACAGGAAAGATCAATCGTCACATTTCATTTCTTATCACAATACTTTTCAGGCCTTTATCAATTAGCATGGGCAATGCCATTAAATTATTGAAGGCACATATTGCTAAATTAGTAGTGACTCTCTTAGCAGCTAGCCCAACACATCCTCAAACTATTAACAGACATTGTAGTACATAAACATATTTCAATGGATAAAAATACTACTTTATCTATAGTAGAAATTCTCCACAAGTACTTAGAAGCCCATCAATTCTTTGATGATTTTATGACCACCCAAAATTATCATTTCCCTAATTTGTATTGTAGAGTAGATGGGTTCGTTCAGGGAATTGGATAGGGTTTTGGCATTAAAGCTTCTGTGTACTAATAAGACAAGTCTTAGAATTAAGTTGTTGGTTCTGGGGGAATCAGATATGTTGAGCCAGTTGAATAAGTTAAAAATTTTCTGGGAGGACATGGTAACCTTTTGTCTCTTGTTGATGCTCTAGATGGATGCCATAGTGAGTTGGTAAATGTAAAGGTGTTGAAGCTATTTTGTTAAATTTCAATAGATGATCCTAGTTATGTTAACATAAAGCAAGATTCACAACAAAATTTTTTATTGATGTATTTGCTTACTTTGGCTGAATGGTTGGAGAAAAGGTTGTTAGGATATACCATTATATCACCATCAAGTATTGCATCAACACATGGAATTTCCAATTCAATAAGAGATTTGACAATTGCTTTCATAAATGCTCTCATGTTACTATCATCTCATTTAAAATCTAGAGAACTTCTTGATCATTTTATTGATGCAATGCTTATCAGTCTTGAGAAAGCATTTGTGTCATTTGATATTCCAAGTGCGAAAGCCTACTTCAATTTTGTAGCTCACCTGGCAAATGGTGAGCTTGCCATAAAACATGTTGCCAAGGGTGCAATTACTATAATGGTCAAGTTGTCTACTTGTGAAATTCAACTTGAAGGCTTGAAGTTTATATTTAGCTTCTTGATATCTGTGTTAGCTACATGTGGTGCTAACAAGCATGTTTTGGAAAAGTTAACAAAAGCCATGGTCAAATCCTAGTTGTAGTAGTGGATCTTCTATCTGTAAGGTGAAGACAAATGTTACTGAAAAAGAACACAGATGCACCAGTTAATCTAATTAATCAGGGAGCTCAATCTGCTGCAACGGAGTGTGACGCCATGTCAGTAGATGAAGATGAAGATTATGGTACATTAGATGGTGAAATGGATAGTATGGACAAAGAAGATGATGATGATAGTAATAGTGAACGATCACTTGCATCAAAGGTTTGCACGTTTACATCTGGTGGGAGCAATTTTATGGAGCAACATCAACTTTTACAACATCAGTTAAAAGTTATTTACTTGAGAAAAGTTGAATTGAATGGTCAAAGGATAGCAGATGCAGATGAAGAAAAGGGCATTAAGAAACTTCTCAAAAAGCTACTAGAAGGATCATGTGTCATTCCTTCCACTAAAACTAGATAGCTTTTCAACATGTTTTGTTTGGTGTCTCAGACTCAAAGGCTCCAATAGGTGTTATTGCATTCACTATTGTCTCTCTTGGTTTGATTTACCTAAATCTTGCAATGATGAAGTGGCCCTGTTGGTACTTGCACCTAGTTTTAAGGGTCCAAACTTTCATCTACAGGCCCTTTCATTTGAATCCAAATTTTTTTTTGAGTCCATCGGCAAGACTATCACTTTGTCTCAGCGATCACATTGTTTTCATTGGTTTGTTCCTTGCATCAGTATGAAAGTCTTCATTGGCAGCCCATGTCATGTTCTCACCGATAGGATGATAAGGTTATAATGAACATCCATGGTTATCGCTAGGATAACCTACATCGACAGCTAGATCTGATGTCTTACTGACAAGCCGATGAGATATGAAGGAGAGCCATCAGTGTGATAACATGCATCAGTGTCCTGAGGTTTTTTCCTTTCAATTGTGTTGAGTTATCCCGACAAAGGTTGATCGGTGAGATATGTGACATCGGTAGGGAAGGAAGACATTGCTCTAACACTTCAAGTTACACTAATGGAGGTGGCTGTCGGGGTGAAATTACATATCAGGAGAACTAGCAGGTAGTTTGCTGATGGGAAGAGTTTGGCCGACGAAGTTGTTCTAAGGTTTTATCAAAGTGAACGGTATATCAGCAGAGTAGTTATCTGGCCTGTTGATGGTATGTGGTCTCACCGAAGACAAGGCGTTATGTTGAATGGTCAATGAGAGTTGTGAGATTGTTGTGTCAGCAGAGGAATTTCTAGGTGTGCCAATGGGTTGGGGTTACATTGATTCAACAGGGTCATTGGCGTAATATTGTACATCAGAGTGCCTGGAGGATGTTGCTCCGACAGTTTGGGTCATGCTGATAAGGTTCGATATCGGCGGGAGATGGAGTGACAAATCACTAGTGAGTAGATCACGGGTCGTGACAAGGAAAGTTGCGCAACACTAAGTATACCCATGGCTTGGTATATAAAGTGATCAAAAGGTCACTGTAGAGTGAATGTGGGATATTACATCTCACAAATATGAGAAAGGTTAGCAATGGAAGAAATGACTACATACGTGGCGAGATCTCTTTGGCAGTGGACCTTTCAAAGTGCTGACATGAATTTTCAATCTGTGTAGGTAGATTTTGATTGTCGATCTTGCCTGCATGGAGCCTGAATCTGTGGCTACATCTTAAAACTTCAAACAATTGTTTGTTGGTGCCATTTTTTATGTGCTTATTCTATGATCAATAGACCATACTGCACGGTGATGGAAAAAATGTCACATCTGCTCATCTACTCAAGGTCTAGGTTGCTTGTGCCACTGGCTTTCATGGAGGATCTGATGGTTTCAACAACCAAAATTTAATGAAGATTTGATTGTTGCATAAAAAATCAAAAGAAATGATCTCTGCATTGATGGAGTCTGTCAGGGTAGGTGGCTAGAAGCTTGTATGCTCCTTAAAAAGGAATCCATGGCCATTCTACAGGGGGGTTGGATGTTTTTGCAGTTTTTTCTACTCTGATCTTGAACACAAGGTGTTCACATTTTGAAAGGTATTTTTTGTTGCAGACTCAGTCCTTGATCTGGTGTATCAGTCTTTCTTGTTTTGTAAATGATAATTTCCTGTATGATGATTTTCTATGTAGATTGAATTCAAATGAGAAACACTTGGTGTGTGTATTGTTTATGATTGTCTCCTATGTGTTATTTATTTTTCTTTCATACAGGGTTGTCAAGGGCTTCCAAGTTTTTTAGTATATATTTGCTATAATGTGTGTCTAGTTCTGGCATCTGCTCGAGGGGTGGATTAAATAATATTTTGATCAGATACAAAGGAAAATGGACTGCACCATAGGATTTGCAAAGTATGATCATAACTAATACCCTTTTGTGGACATGTTATTGTTAGGCAATGACATTTTACCTAAGTCCTCTGGATATGAAGTCATGTTGTCATAGGGAAACATTTGCATTCGTAGATTTGACTTGGCTGCCTAGACAAGGCACTGGTCTAGGAATCTATCTATTCAAAGGGTCTAGGAAAATCCCATAACTCCAAACATAAAAACAAATCCTTTAATATTTCTAGCCTGTTAGTTTGTAGGACTAGAAGTAGGACCCCTGCATACTCTCATCCACAACCAGTTAGAAATGTCCAAGAACACTGCCAAACTTGTGATTTATCATGCATACCTTGGTCTAAATATGAGAGTATTCTACCTATTGTTCTAAAGCTAAATCTTTCTATCATTGGGTGAGTCAAGGTTAAATCTTTAGCTATAGGGATACCCCCCTTGGTGCGGCAGAACCAGAAGTGAAGGGGAGGCAGCTCACGCAACCTCTTGTACCTGTTGGGAAAAACTCCAACAGGCTCAGTCTATTATTTTTTTCTAATGAGCCATTGCATAAAAGAGACATTACAATTAATGGCTTTTGGATGTTGATTGTTCCCTAGTAACCCATCACTCTTCCTCTAAAGCCTCCTTCCAAAATGGTGTTCTCAGTCACAGTCAAGCCTTTCCATCAATGTCAGTGGGCTATCAATCACCATTGTCCACCCATACTCGCTAAGTTGTCCTCCAATTAATAAAACTCCATGATGCTCCATTTTAACCTTTTCTCCCTTGTATCTTGCTTTCATTACATTGGAATGAAAATGAAATCATAGACAACATTCATATATAGAGACTGAAACTTGTACTCATGCCTTACTCCTATGTCACACATTGATGAAAGTCAAATATCTAACATACCAACATTCTCAGTGACCTTGGATTTTAGGTATCTACTTTACAGAAAGGGAGGAAGAAGTGGGGGAGGAAGCAAAATTGAATGAATTGGAGGGTGAGAAGATAGGGAACTACGCCTTACGTGGACTGATAAAATATGGGTAATTGGTATATCCTTTCACCTGATCAAAACTGTAAAAAGTAGAGCGGTTATATTTAGTGATCTTTACTTGTAACACAAAGCGGTGGGGAAGGTTGGGATTGGATATAAAGAGGCAGCCAAACAAGATCATGTTAGCTTTTCCATTGGCCATGGCAGTGATGGCGGTGTCCTTATTGAATCCCCCATTGCACATGAAGGCACCTCAGAAGGTCTCTCTTAGCATGCTGCAGAGGCACCTCTTCTTCATCTTCTCTCTCCCATCCTTAGCATCGTCATCATCTTTCATCCCTTCGTGGGTGAATCATGGCTTAGTGATGTGGAGGTAGGCAAGGTGCTCCTTTAGATCGTTGATTAGAGGCATTCGATTCTACAAACTTCAGTCTGAATCCTGTAGCAACTAGTTTGGCAATTTAGAAGATCTTAGGGATTGTGGTATATGATTTAAAAGAAAAGAAACCCAATTCCATACACCTCCTGCATTCTTTCCACAAAACCACACAGAAACCCTAAAAAACTCGTCGACAAAAGAAAGCCAGTCAAAGTGAAAATCTTAAATCACACGAGCTCATATGTTGTGCCGATGGGTACTTCATTAGTGAGACTAAACATATCGGGAGGGCATTTTATTTTTTTAATGATGGTACATGTCAGCCTAATAAAGTATAAAACAAAGAATAGAAAAGGGTTTTTTAAAAAATGGAGACAAAAATTGCAAGTAAAAGATCAAATGATGTATAATAAATGCAAGATCTTTTGAAATTATATAATGGAGAAGAATGTATAAATTGGTGGCCAAACACTGGTATCAATTGTTTGTTGTTAATATCTAATTATTTAGCTGTCTCCAGATTGGTACTTTTATATTATTTAAATTGGAGTGTCAAAACTCAAATTTTTAAAGCACATTTGTTGTTCTTGTGTGGTTTCATTAATTCGTTTCTCATAGAGAATTAAATATACTTTTAATAGATCACAGTAATCTGGGAGTATCACTTCAATCATTAAAGAAGAGCCCTATAATCGATAAAATTATCATACTATCTCCAACTTGATTTTATCTTGTTATTCAAATCTACATTTTATTTGTCAAGGCACATTTGATGCTTTTGTGTGGTTCAATTAATTGGTTCCTTGAAAAGGATTAAAATTTCCTATTAACTAATCACAATAACCTAGTAATAAATATTTGGATCATTGAAGAAGAGTCTGATAGTTACATTCTTGCACGTTTGTACAAGGTGCTCACAAGTGCCAAGCAATTCAAATTGTAGCTAGCAAGTAAGTCATATATCTTTTACCTCTTGACTCCATTATCCCAAAAAATAAGGCACTGGTCATACCAATTCCATTTTAGAATTTTTATAAAAACTTATCCAGACATTCACATTTCAAATCTCAGTAGGAGTAGTTAGTAAGACTTCATCTATTTCACTTCATGCCACTATGGATAGATCCATAAATTCAACTAAGTCATACAACTCTTAATTTGCTTTAGCTATCAAGGTCCACTCGCCTAGGTTTAGGAGAACTTGAAGTATAGGGAGTCATCAACCATATAGGTTAACTCTGTTCATTGGTTTAAAAATGTTGCAAGTCTGATCGTAGAGCCTGCCATCCTCTTAGGATTTGTAACCTACATTTTTGAGACCCAACAAAGAGGAAGAGGAAAGAGGAATGGTGCAGGTACACCTAACCCATAGTAGCCTCCATGAGGCATCTAGTTGTCTATGCTTAGTTTTATGTTTTCAATAAGGTCCTAATTGGAAATTCAATGTAATAAGGTCTATTTGACCAAGATATGCTATTTTTAGATCAGTTGGTTAGAGTTAGTTAGAGTTTGTTGAATAGCTGTAGTTCCCAGCCACTTGGAGGGATTTCCCAACTGCTTGGAGACAAAAATAGTACTAATGTGGTGAGTAGTTAAGAATGCCCTAGATCAGGTCATTTGGAGGGATCGTGATATTGGGAATTCATTAGGAATCTGGTGTTGAGTCTGATATTGAATAGTTCTATAATGGAGAGTTAATTTATGAGTCTGTGAGACAGTTAGTTGTAATCTTTTCTGCAAGCAATAAAGAAATTCTGTTTGTGTCATTTCTCTATTTGGGGAATTGCGGTTCTGGTGGGTGTATGGATTCGTTTATCCATTCCACTGGTTGATTTGTTGAATCAATGGAATGGGAATGTACAGTAGTTTAGGTTTTCATGTGCATTTTCTATTTGTTTGCAAGATCACAGTTCAGAGGTGTTGAGAACCCTAGCATGGGTATGTGTTAGGTCACTGATGCAGAGTGCCCAGCAGAAGCGGATGAAGATTTGACTATATCTTCCCTATCGGCAAGAGGTCCTCCAGTGTTTCGCCGAAGTCAAGGATGTCTTCGCTATCGGAAAGACATGAACTATCGGCCGAACCTTATTCTTTTATCCCGATGGCCAAGTTCTCACCGATATCTCCTTAGTGGTTTGTTGCCTATCGGCAACACCTCATTCTATCGGACCACGAGAAATTTCTTATGCCGATATACTCCGTCACGCCGATGACCAATCTTTGTCGGCCAGACTTCCTCCTTCGGTGAAGCTTCTTTCACCTACACCGACACCTTGTCTCTCGCCGATATCGTCAGGCACATCGGCCAGACCTCCTGCTTCGGTAAGACTTCGGTTCGTGGTCCCGATGGTTCATCTCACTCCGACGAGTCCTTTGTCGCTGAGACTTCTCGAACTCCTTCCGATGAACTTTTATCGGCGGGACTCTCACGGTCGCCGTGACTTCTTCGGCTTCCCCCGACAAGGTTCCTCACGCCGATACTCTTTATCAGCAATACTCCGAGGATGTCTCACCGATCGGTGAAACTTTATACCGTCGGCTAAGTATATTTTCCTTAGCCCGATATCGTTTCTCTCACCGATGCGAACAATGATGGTATGTGCCTCCGGCACTATACCAATCTTCGGCAAGACGGAGGGCCTTTCACGCCGATGGATCTCCAACTGTTCTGAGGCGCCGAACCAGAATTCCCTTCGACAGAACAACAGAATTAGGCCGTTTCATTTATCAAACCCTCGATCACTTGTAGCAATCTGATCCCACATCAAAACTGTCCAATTTCACTCCGATTTCCCGACTAGCCACATGACGATGTCTAGTCGAACTTGACTGAGTTCGCTGGCTTCCTGGGTAAGAATTCAACAACAACAAACGTGTGAAGTCTTTCCCCCATCCCACTGTTACTATACAGGGCTTCAGTGGACAGAGGAAAGGGCCTCCATGTATGAATCAAAACCCTACTCCTAGGTTACGAACCAGCCACTGTGGAACCGTGGGTTTTACACCGTCTGCCCACTACAGAGTCACTATGGATTGAGGGATAGCATCCGGTTAGGGTTCTATTTACAAAATCAGGATAAAGATATCAAATCACTAAGAACAACCAAGAAAATCAACACAGATCATACCCAGAACTCTCTTCATTCAGTTATCAAAAAAAGAACTTGTTGTAATACACACTTCTCTCCCTGCTCCGTGTGACATACAACCTGCCTCTAAAGAAGATGTAGAGACAGCAGTTATCCCCTCCAACCGTGCAAACTGATTTTCAAATCAGTTAGCCGTTGGTTTACCCGTCATACAAGCAAAACTACATGTGTGCCTTGCACAATTACATTCATGGGACCAAATTGACCCTTATTACAAAATGAAATGGCTTAAGAGCCTTATGAGACAACAAAAGAAAAGATGATCCTGTACTACAGAGAATGTGCTCCTGCACCATACTCCCCCTGCAGGAAAGACTCAAGTCCCTTGAGTTGCTAACTGCTGAAGTGTCTTCCCATGCTTTAGAATATCGGCTTCACTCATCCAGGTTGCCTCTGAATCAGGAAGATCCTGCCACTTGACCAAGTAGTCTTTGTATACCCCTTTTCTTGTCGTCTTGACAATTTTGGAATCCAAAATGCATTCCAATTGCAAAGGCTTACTTGGAGGTAAATCTTTGATCCAGTCTTCATCTTCAATCACAGCATCTGAGTTATCTTCAGCATGTAATGGAGGTCTAAAAGGGAACAGGTCTGCAACATTGAAAATGGGAGAGATACCAAGGCCAGATGGTAATTCTATTTCATATGCATTTGGACCAAATTTATGCACTACCTTACAAGGTCCGATCTT
Source organism: Cunninghamia lanceolata (assembly GCA_027924645.1). Taxonomy (NCBI): domain Eukaryota; kingdom Viridiplantae; phylum Streptophyta; class Pinopsida; order Cupressales; family Cupressaceae; genus Cunninghamia; species Cunninghamia lanceolata. The sequence goes on from BSBN01000111.1 coordinate 1,270,090, forward strand.
CTTCATCAACAATTTGGTTGGTTGCCCCTTAGGTAATCTTTCCTTTCTGAGGTAGGCCATCACCAAATCTCCTACCTGGAACTGTACCTCCCTTCGCTTCAGATCTGCTCTATCCTTGTACTTGGAGACAGTTTTCTCCAACTGAAGCTTGACCTGATCATGTACTGTTTTCATGGTAGCAGCAAAGTCTTCTCCTAGAGCACTCCTTTTATCCCATCCTTGGAGGTCTTTGAGTTCAAGTGGTCCTCTTGGGTGGAAACCATAAACTATTTCAAAAGGGCTTTTCCCAGTACTTCTGTTTCTTGAATCATTATAAGCATATTCAGCTTGACTGATCACTAAATCCCATGCTAATCCATGCTGTTTGGTAAGGCATCGCAAAAGGTTTCCCAAGGACCTATTAACAACCTCAGTCTGACCATCAGTCTGGGGATGGTAGGCTGATGAAAAAGACAACTGAGTGCCCAATTTTCTCCATAGGGTCCTCCAAAAATGACCAACAAATTTGGAATCTCTATCAGTAACAATTGATAGGGGTAAACCATGAATTCTGACCACCTCTCTAAAAAAGAGACCAGCAATCTGAGATGCATCATTTGTGCATTTGCATGGCACAAAATGAGCCATCTTACTGAATCTATCCACAATGACAAAAACACTGTCTACACCCCTTGCTGTCCTAGGAAGACCAAGCACAAAGTCCATACTAATGCTTTCCCAAGGTCTGGTGGGAATGGGCAGTGGTTGGTACAAACCAGCATTAGAAGACATACCCTTGGCCTTTTGACATATGGTACAGCTTGCAACATATCTCCTTACATCTGTCTGTACCTTGGGCCAATAATAGAACCTGGTGACTTGTTCCAAAGTCTTGTCCAACCCAAAATGTCCTCCTAAGGCTCCATTGTGCTTCTCCTTGACGATATTGTCCCTCATTGAACATTTAGGAACACACAACAAACTACCTTTAAATAGGAGCCCTTCTTGCAGCACAAAATCAGAATACTCGCCATGAAAAGTGTTAGCCAAACTTGCACACACTTCATAGGCAGCCTTGAAATCTGCATCATCCTTGTACAACTCCTTCAGACATTCTAGACCCATATGTTCCATTTGTACTTCCTGTATGACCAGTATCCTTCTACTCAAAGCATCTGCCACTTTGTTGGCAACACCTTTCTTATGCTTAATAGTGAAGGTATAGGCCTGCAACTGTTCCATCCACTTAACGTGCCTATGATTCAACTTTTCTTGACTATTTAGGAAGCTAAGAGCATGGTTGTCAGTAAAAACAATGAACTCTTTTGGCAGTAAATAATGTCTCCATTTTTTTAGAGCTTGCACCATTGCATACAACTCTAGGTCATAGGTAGAATACCTCTGTTTGGCCTCATTCAACTTCTCTGAAAAGAATGCTACTGGATGTCCTTCCTGACTAAGAACATCACCTATAGCCTGTTGGCTTGCATCACATTCCACAACAAATACTTTGTCAAAATCAGGGAGTACCAACGTAGGTAACTCGGCCACTTTCTGTTTCAACAGTTCAAAACTATCATCTGCTTGTTTTGTCCATTGAAATTTACACTTCACTCCACCCTTGATGGTATTGAGAATAGGAGCATTTATGTGACTGAACCCTTTAATGAACTTCCTGTAAAAAGTTGCCAAACCATGAAAACTTCTTACATCTCCTACTGTCTTAGGAGTAGGCCAATTGAGAATAGCCTCAACTTTTGTAGGATCCATTTTCAAACAGCCATTGGAAATCACAAATCCAAGATACACTAGTTCAGTTTTCATAAAATCACATTTATCCAAGTTGATCATCAACTTACTCTCATGCAATTTCTTTAACACCTGTCCAAGATGCTTCACATGCTCTTCTTTGGTCCTGCTGAAAATCAATATGTCATCAAGATAAACAATAACAAATTTTCCAATAAATTCTACAAGTACCTCATTCATCAACCGCATGAATGTGCTTGGAGCATTACTGAGACCAAATGGCATGACAAGCCACTCATAGAGAGCTTCATTTGTTTTGAAAGCAGTCTTCCATTCATCTCCCTGCCTTATTCTGATCTGGTGATAACCAGATTTCAAATCAATCTTGGAATAGTAACATGAACCACCAAGATAGTCCAACAGATCCTCAATTCTTGGTATAGGAAATCTATACCTTATGGTGATCTTATTGATAGCCCTTGAATCTGTGCATAATCTCCATTTGCCATCTTTCTTAGGAGCAAGTACACTAGGGACTGCACATGGACTAAGACTTTTCCTAATCAAACCTTTCTCCAAAAGTTCTTGAATCTGTCTACCTACTTCTCCATTCTGCTGTGGTGTCAACTTGTAGGCAGCTTTGTTGGGTAATGTGGCTCCAGGAATCAAGTCAATCTGATGACTTATGTCCCTCATAGGTGGTAAGGAGTTAGGAGTATCCTCTACCACAAGATATTGGTACTTATCCAGTAATTGTTGCACTTCCAATGGGATCTCCTTCTACTGTTTGCTTTGCTGATTGGATACAGGCTTCATCATCAGTGCATACCCTTGGGTATCCTTCTCCTTCATGAGTTGTAGGAACTCTTTGCCACTCACTAACATGACACTGTTGTCATTGCTCTTCTCTCCAACCTGCTCTGGTAAGGGATCCATCTGAAACTTCTTACCATTCTTGGTGATCATATATGTATTCTTTTCACCATCATGCAGTGCCTTCACATCATACTGCCAAGGTCGTCCAAGAAGAAGGTGACAAGCATCCATAGGAATAATTTCACATAGCACCTTATCCCTATAATCACCTAGTTCAAACTCTACCCAAGTTTGTTCTTCCACCAAATAGTTCTGATTCTTATTCAACCAAGATATTTTGTGAGGATTAAGATGGGGTAATCTTTTCAGTCTACACTTTTCTACCATTTCAGTAGACACTACATTTTCAGTAGAACCTGAATCAACAATGATTTTACAGAGCTTACCATATGCTATTCCTTGGGTTCTGAAGAGATTCTTCCTTTGTGGGGGCTCCTGCTTCAATGGCATCTTCACGAGGGTCCTCTTAATCATCATATTCTCTCCTTCAAGCACTGGTGCAGCACTACCAATTGGTGAGTTTACACTTTGACAATCATCCTCCTGCAATAGTTGGTTCCTTCTCCCACCGTCATGAGAGCTAGACGCCTTCTCAGGGCACTTACTTGCAGTGTGGCCTACTTGATTGCAGTTGTAACATCTTCCAGTGAAGACTCCACGTCCTCTGCCTGCACCACCATCTCTTCCTCTGCCATTAGGTCTTCTCCAACCTCTGAAACCACCACCTTTTTGTTCTGTATCAGAACGTGATTCTTGTTGACTAGAACTTTCACCTTTGTTTGGCTGTCCTCTGCCAAAATTACCTCTTCCCCTATTGTTCCTGCCACCTCTTCCTCTGTTATTTTGATCACCTCTCCTTTTCAGTTTATCCTCTGCCCTAGAGGCTAACTGAAAACATTCATCCACAGTCTTGGGAACCACCATACTGAACTCATCCTGTATATTGTACCTCAGTCCATCCAGGTATCTGGCCACCATCTCTTTTTCTTCTTCTCTGTGATTGGCTCTCATGCTCAATCTGTGGAATTCTTCAGTGTATGTAGCCACGTCCATATCTTTCTGCCTAAGATGATTAAACTTTCTGATAGTCTGCAGATCATAATCACATGGTAGAAATTTGGCTCTCAGCATGGCCACCATTCTGCTCCACTTGGTGATTGGACTCTTTCCAACCTTCTCCCTTTCACATTGAGTGTAGTTCCACCAAACCAATGCAGAACCTCTCAGTCTGGTCTTTGCAAACTTTACTTTCTTACTGTCACTATACTCTTTGAAGTCAAAGTAATTACTTATGGCTTCAATCCAGTCCACAAGAGTATCTCCATCCAGTTTCCCATTGAACGTGGGAACATCCAGTTTCGGATCACCACTATCTCCATGACCCTTGAGTGCATTCAGAAATGCCTTTTGATCAGCAGTCATACCTTCTCCTTGAGGATTCTCCCCAGTTTCTCCTTCTTCATTCTCCTCTGACTCAGAAGTGCTTCCATCCATCTCTTTGGATCTTTCTTCCTTCAGTCTCTCTTCGAGCATTGCTTCCACCATCTTCTGGATGGCTGCTTTACTCATCGTCTTGGGAGGCATTCTGCTAGCCTCTGTTTCTATCTCCAATTCTTCGTCTGACATACACGGCTGTGATTCAGAATATTGGCTCTGATACCAATTTGATGCAGAGTGCCCAGCAGAAGCGGATGAAGATTTGACTATATCTTCCCTATCGGCAAGAGGTCCTCCAGTGTTTCGCCGAAGTCAAGGATGTCTTCGCTATCGGAAAGACATGAACTATTGGCCGAACCTTATTCTTTTATCCCGATGGCCAAGTTCTCACCGATATCTCCTTAGTGGTTCGTTGCCTATCGGCAACACCTCATTCTATTGGACCACGAGAAATTTCTTATGCCGATATACTCCGTCACGCTGATGACCAATCTTTGTCGGCCAGACTTCCTCCTTCGGTGAAGCTTCTTTCACCTACACCGACACCTTGTCTCTCGCCGATATCGTCAGGCACATCGGCCAGACCTCCTGCTTCGGTAAGACTTCGGTTCGTGGTCCCGATGGTTCATCTCACTCCGACGAGTCCTTTGTCGCTGAGACTTCTCGAACTCCTTCCGATGAACTTTTATCGGCAGGACTCTCACGGTCGCCGTGACTTCTTCGGCTTCCCCCGACAAGGTTCCTCACGCCGATACTCTTTATCGGCAATACTCCGAGGATGTCTCACCGATCGGTGAAACTTTATACCGTCGGCTAAGTATATTTTCCTTAGCCCGATATCATTTCTCTCACCGATGCGAACAATGATGGTATGTGCCTCCGGCACTATACCAATCTTCGGCAAGACGGAGGGCCTTTCACGCCGATGGATCTCCAACTGTTCTGAGGTGCCGAACCAGAATTCCCTTCGACAGAACAACGGAATTAGGCCGTTTCATTTATCAAACCCTCGATCACTTGTAGCAATCTGATCCCACATCAAAACTGTCCAATTTCACTCCGATTTCCCGACTAGCCACATGACGATGTCTAGTCGAACTTGACTGAGTTCGCTGGCTTCCTGGGTAAGAATTCAACAACAACAAACGTGCGAAGTCTTTCCCCCATCCCACTGTTACTATACAGGGCTTCAGTGGCCAGAGGAAAGGGCCTCCATGTATGAATCAAAACCCTACTCCTAGGTTATGAACCAGCCACTGTGGAACCGTGGGTTTTACACCGTCTGCCCACTACAGAGTCACTATGGATTGAGGGATAGCATCCGGTTAGGGTTCTATTTACAAAATCAGGATAAAGATATCAAATCACTAAGAACAACCAAGAAAATCAACACAGATCATACCCAGAACTCTCTTCATTCAGTTATCAAAAAAAGAACTTGTTGTAATACACACTTCTCTCCCTGCTCCGTGTGACATACAACCTGCCTCTAAAGAAGATGTAGAGACAGCAGTTATCCCCTCCAACCGTACAAACTGATTTTCAACTCAGTTAGCCGTTGGTTTACCCGTCATACAAGCAAAACTACATGTGTGCCTTGCACAATTACATTCATGGGACCAAATTGACCCTTATTACAAAATGAAATGGCTTAAGAGCCTTATGAGACAACAAAAGAAAAGATGATCCTGCACTACAGAGAATGTGAGTCAAGAAAAGTTGAATCATAGGCACGTTAAGTGGATGGAACAGTTGCAGGCCTATACCTTCACTATTAAGCATAAGAAAGGTGTTGCCAACAAAGTGGCAGATGCTTTGAGTAGAAGGATACTGGTCATACAGGAAGTACAAATGGAACATATGGGTCTAGAATGTCTGAAGGAGTTGTACAAGGATGATGCAGATTTCAAGGCTGCCTATGAAGTGTGTGCAAGTTTGGCTAACACTTTTCATGGCGAGTATTCTGATTTTGTGCTGCAAGAAGGGCTCCTATTTAAAGGTAGTTTGTTGTGTGTTCCTAAATGTTCAATGAGGGACAATATCGTCAAGGAGAAGCACAATGGAGCCTTAGGAGGACATTTTGGGTTGGACAAGACTTTGGAACAAGTCACCAGGTTCTATTATTGGCCCAAGGTACAGACAGATGTAAGGAGATATGTTGCAAGCTGTACCATATGTCAAAAGGCCAAGGGTATGTCTTCTAATGCTGGTTTGTACCAACCACTGCCCATTCCCACCAGACCTTGGGAAAGCATTAGTATGGACTTTGTGCTTGGTCTTCCTAGGACAGCAAGGGGTGTAGACAGTGTTTTTGTCATTGTGGATAGATTCAGTAAGATGGCTCATTTTGTGCCATGCAAATGCACAAATGATGCATCTCAGATTGCTGGTCTCTTTTTTAGAGAGGTGGTCAGAATTCATGGTTTACCCCTATCAATTGTTACTGATAGAGATTCCAAATTTGTTGGTCATTTTTGGAGGACCCTATGGAGAAAATTGGGCACTCAGTTGTCTTTTTCATCAGCCTACCATCCCCAGACTGATGGTCAGACTGAGGTTGTTAATAGGTCCTTGGGAAACCTTTTGCAATGCCTTACCAAACAGCATGGATTAGCATGGGATTTAGTGATCAGTCAAGCTGAATATGCTTATAATGATTCAAGAAACAGAAGTACTGGGAAAAGCCCTTTTGAAATAGTTTATGGTTTCCACCCAAGAGGACCACTTGAACTCAAAGACCTCCAAGGATGGGATAAAAGGAGTGCTCTAGGAGAAGACTTTGCTGCTACCATGAAAACAGTACATGATCAGGTCAAGCTTCAGTTGGAGAAAACTGTCTCCAAGTACAAGGATAGAGCAGATCTGAAGCGAAGGGAGGTACAGTTCCAGGTAGGAGATTTGGTGATGGCCTACCTCAGAAAGGAAAGATTACCTAAGGGGCAACCAACCAAATTGTTGATGAAGAAGATCGGACCTTGTAAGGTAGTGCATAAATTTGGTCCAAATGCATATGAAATAGAATTACCATCTGGGCTTGGTATCTCTCCCATTTTCAATGTTGCAGACCTGTTCCCTTTTAGACCTCCATTACATGCTGAAGATAACTCAGATGCTGTGATTGAAGATGAAGACTGGATCAAAGATTTACCTCCAAGTAAGCCTTTGCAATTGGAATGCATTTTGGATTCCAAAATTGTCAAGACGACAAGAAAAGGGGTATACAAAGACTACTTGGTCAAGTGGCAGGATCTTCCTGATTCAGAGGCAACCTGGATGAGTGAAGCCGATATTCTAAAGCATGGGAAGACACTTCAGCAGTTAGCAACTCAAGGGACTTGAGTCTTTCCTGCAGGGGGAGTATGGTGCAGGAGCACATTCTCTGTAGTGCAGGATCATCTTTTCTTTTGTTGTCTCATAAGACTCTTAAGCCATTTCATTTTGTAATAAGGGTCAATTTGGTCCCATGAATGTAATTGTGCAAGGCACACATGTAGTTTTGCTTGTATGACAGGTAAACCAACGGCTAACTGATTTGAAAATCAGTTTGCACGGTTGGAGGGGATAACTGCTGTCTCTACATCTTCTTTAGAGGCAGGTTGTATGTCACACGGAGCAGGGAGAGAAGTGTGTATTACAACAAGTTCTTTTTTTGATAACTGAATGAAGAGAGTTCTGGGTATGATCTGTGTTGATTTTCTTGGTTGTTCTTAGTGATTTGATATCTTTATCCTGATTTTGTAAATAGAACCCTAACCGGATGCTATCCCTCAATCCATAGTGACTCTGTAGTGGGCAGACGGTGTAAAACCCACGGTTCCACAGTGGCTGGTTCGTAACCTAGGAGTAGGGTTTTGATTCATACATGGAGGCCCTTTCCTCTGTCCACTGAAGCCCTGTATAGTAACAGTGGGATGGGGGAAAGACTTCGCACGTTTGTTGTTGTTGAATTCTTACCCAGGAAGCCAACGAACTCAGTCAAGTTCGACTAGACATCGTCATGTGGCTAGTCGGGAAATCGGAGTGAAATTGGACAGTTTTGATGTGGGATCAGATTGCTACAAGTGATCGAGGGTTTGATAAATGAAACGGCCTAATTCCGTTGTTCTGTCGAAGGGAATTCTGGTTCGGCGCCTCAGAACAGTTGGAGATCCATCGGCGTGAAAGGCCCTCCGTCTTGCCGAAGATTGGTATAGTGCCAGAGGCACATACCATCATTGTTCGCATCGGTGAGAGAAACGATATCGGGCTAAGGAAAATATACTTAGCCGACGGTATAAAGTTTCACCGATCGGTGAGACATCCTCGGAGTATTGCCGATAAAGAGTATCGGCATGAGGAACCTTGTCGGGGGAAGCCGAAGAAGTCACGGCGACCGTGAGAGTCCCGCCGATAAAAGTTCATCGGAAGGAGTTCGAGAAGTCTCAGCGACAAAGGACTCGTCGGAGTGAGATGAACCATCGGGACCACGAACCGAAGTCTTACCGAAGCAGGAGGTCTGGCCGATGTGCCTGACGATATCGGCGAGAGACAAGGTGTCGGTGTAGGTGAAAGAAGCTTCACCGAAGGAGGAAGTCTGGCCGACAAAGATTGGTCATCGGCGTGACGGAGTATATCGGCATAAGAAATTTCTCGTGGTCCGATAGAATGAGGTGTTGCCGATAGGCAACGAACCACTAAGGAGATATCGGTGAGAACTTGGCCATCAGGATAAAAGAATAAGGTTCGGCCGATAGTTCATGTCTTTCCAATAGCGAAGACATCCTTGACTTCGGCGAAACACTGGAGGACCTCTTGCCGATAGGGAAGATATAGTCAAATCTTCATCCGCTTCTGCGGGCACTCTGCATCAGTCACGCAGGTTGTTAGGGTCTGAAGATCAACCAAGAAGTGGATTGGGTCATCCCAGGAAGTTTGGCGAATCAAGATGGTGAAAATCCACTCAGATTGGTGTATTCGTCACATCTGCATCATCAGGATATTTCTATATATATCATGTAGTTACATCAGGCATCAGTTGCATATTCACAAAAATGATGCAGTAGATCACATAAGGTGAATGTGCATCAGGGTGACAATAGCAAGATGTTGCCAATGAAGAGCATATCGGCATGAGTTAGTAGATCGGGTTGACATTTCAATCGTGGGCCGACAATGTTATGTTTGGCTGATAAGCAAGGATATCGGAGGATGTAACAACGCATGTGACATCATTATCATTAGGACATTTCAAATAGCACCTGATAAAGTTTTATCCTACCAACGACAAGTGTTTTGGCATAGGCGTAGGACATTGGGGTGATCAGTGCGAAGTGTTTGCCGACAGTTCATGTCTTGGCGATAGGAGATTAACACTAAGTGGATCGTGGGAGGAATATTTAGTGGAATATTCATCATGTGCATAAAGTTGGGTATTGTCATCAGGATGTGTCAATATGACCTGATAAGTTATATCCTGATGCTGGTTGTGTAAGTGGGTAGAATATCGGGGTGGCGTAAGCATCAGAGGAGAGGTGCATGAGGTTGTCATCATCAGGATATATGGGAGGAACCTAATATTTTATATCCTGCTGATAAAAGGTGCAGATGATGCCAAACATCATGATGCTGTAGATAGAGTTTGGCAGTAAGGTGAATAGTGATCGTCAGGAGGATAATTGTGTTCACCGAATATGATGATGTTGCTGATAGGTGAAAGGTCAAAGGTTTATCTACAAGAGAATATTGGTCAACAGAGAAAATATGATGATACTGACAGGGTTTAAGTGTGGGTGCCTCTGCATCATAGTGGTATCAGAGCTCAGCAAAAGGTCTGGGCTGTTGTGTGCTGATTCTGTCACTGAGAAGATAGAGGTAGAGAAGTGAGAGGTTGACAAAATTCCTTCGAAAGGTAATGGTACTGCAAGGGAGTTGCAAGAGATGAAGGAAAAACATGCCAGAGAGATGAGGAAGATGAAGGAGCTTGCTGAAGCACTTCAAGCTAGGCTTGTAGCCTTGGAGAAGAACAAGAAGAGAGAAGTGGAAGACAGTGAATCAGAATAAGAGGAAGATGCTATTGAAGAGTATGAAGAGGTAGCTGAAGATCTGAATGCTAAAGACCAGAGATTTGCAAAACTGTTAAAGGCAGTGCAGGGTGATAAACCTAAGGTAAAGGTTGATGTTTCCAAGTATAATGGAAGTTTGAATGAAGATGAGTTACTGGATTGGATTGCTGCACTTGATAATCACTTTGAATGTGAGGATCTTGCTGAGGATCAGAAGGTAAAGATTGCAAAGACCAAGTTAGGAGGTCATGCTTTGGTATGGTGGGATTATGTACAATCCGAGAGAAGGAAACAAAGAAAGTCAAAGATCACTTTATGGGATAAAATGGTAGCAAGGATCAAAGGTAAATTCTTGCCCAAGGATTATGAAATTTAGATGTTTAAGAAGTTACAATTTTTAAGGCAAAAGGACATGGATGTGAAGGCATATACTGAGGAGTTTTATAAATTGAGTATTAGATCTGGTCATCATGAGAATGAGGTTGAAAAGGTTGCCAGATATTTGGCTGGTTTGAGACTGAACATACAGGATAAGTTAGTTTTAGCTAACCCTAAGAATGTGGAAGATTGTTATCAAATGGCAATCAGGATTGAAGAAAAGATGAATAGAAGACAAGATAAGTCCATGAGAGGAAGAGGCAACAATATGAGGGGAAGAGGATTAGCTCCTACAACAAGGCAAACCAATGAGGGTCAAGAAGACACTTGTAAAGGACAGGGAAAGTCTGATTTTAGAGGTGGATGGAAAGGTGCTAGAGGCAGATTTGGAAGTGGAAGAGGTTCTACTACATTTTTAGGAAAGTGTTACACCTGTGGTGAGTTTGGTCATCCATTTTTTAAATGCCCAGAAAGAAAAGGTTCATCATCCAGAGATGATAAAATGAATGACAAGAGAGTACAACTTGTGCAAGAAGAGAAAGTAGAGGAAAGTGTGCACAGTTCAAACACTTATCAAGGAGATAGAGCTCCTAACAATTATGGATATCCTAAGGAGGGAGAAGCATTGATGCTAAGAAGGATAGTCTTGAAGACATCAAAGGATATGATGCAAAGAAAAGCTCTTTTCAAGACCACATGCAAGAGCAAAGGTAAAGTATGTACGGTTATCATTGATACTGGTTCAACAGACAACATGATATCTCATGAAATGGTGGATAAACTGAATTTGAAAAGGATTCCACATCCAAACCCTTACAAGGCATCTTGGGTGAGTGATAGTCAATCACTTTTTGTATATGAACAGGCATATGTTGATTTTCAGATTAGGGCATATCATGATAGAGTTTTGTGTGACATTTTGCCCATGGAATGTTGTCAACTACTGTTGGGTAGGCCATGGCAATTTGATAGGAGGGTACTATATGATGGGTATGCTAATACCTATAGCATCAAGAAAGATGGGAAAACTATTATGTTGATGCCATTACAGGAAGAAGGTGCAGCACAGAAGGAAGCAAAAATCATTTTAGTGGGAAAGAAGGAGTTTGTGAAGATGCCTATAGTAGCAAGCATAAAGGCAGTTGAGGATATTGCAGGGAAAGAAGTTGTTAAGGACAACAGTTTGAAGAAGGGTTCAGTTTTGATTGACAGAGGTCAGCAGCAGTTTCAGAAAAAGGCTTATGAGTAGCCAAAGATTGATTGGCAAGACAAGGATGTGATTGTAGTTGGGACTATTGTTTGTCCTATACAAGTTGAAAGGAAGACAGATTTGAACATTGCAGAAGTTCAAGAGGAAATTACTAAGGTTATTCAATCAGGTATTCAGACAGAGGTGCTGGTAAGACACACTGGCAAATGCAGGGTATGCATGAACAGAGCCTACATTGATAGGCAGGAAGGTTTACTTGCAGGACAACAAGTTATAGTTTAGAAATCTTGGAGCAGCCAAGAGACAGCAGAGGATAAAGCTGGTACAGGTCAGAACACTAAGATGGCTAAGAGTAAAGGTGGAATTTTTCCACAACCTAACTCATGGGACATGAGTTCTTTTTCTGTTGGGGAGTATGGTGTAGGTGCACCTAACCCACAGTGGCCTCCATGAGGCATCTAGTTGTCTATGCTTAGTTTTATGTTTTCAATAAGGTCCTAATTGGACATTCAATGTAATAAGGTCTATTTGACCAAGATATGCTATTTTTAGATTAGTTGGTTAGAGTTAGTTAGAGTTTGTTGAACAACTGTAGTTCTTAGCTACTTGGAGGGATTTCCCAGCCACTTGGAGACAAAAATAGTACTACTGTGGTGAGTAGTTAAGAATGCTCTAGATCGGGTCATTTGGAGAGATCATGATATTGGGAATTCATTAGGAATCTGATGTTGAGTCTGATATTGAACAGTTCTGTAATGGAGAGTTGATTTATGAGTCTATGAGATAGTTAGTTGTAATCTTTTCTGCAAGCAATAAAGAAATTTTGTTTGTGTCATTTCTCTATTTGGGTCTCACTATGTAATTGAATTGTAGTTCTGGTGGGTGTATGGATTCGTTTATCCATTCCACTAGTTGATTCATTGAATCAGTGGAATGGGAATGTATAGTAGTTTAGGTTTTCGTGTGCATTTTTTGTTTGTTTGCAGGATTGCAGTTCAGAGGTGTTGAGAACCCTAGCATGGATATGTGCTAGGTCACACAGGTTGTTAGGGTCTGAAGATCAACCAGGAAGTGGATTGAGTCACCCTAGGAAGTTCAGCGAATCAAGACGGTGAAAATCCACTTAGATTGGTGTATTCGTCGCATCTGCATCATCAGGATATTTCTGTATATATCCTGTAGTTACATCAGGCATCAGTTGCATATTCACAAAAATGATGTAGTAGATCACATAAGGTGAATGCGCATCGTGGTGACAATAGCAAGATGTTGCCGACGAAGAGCATATCGGCGTGAGTTAGTAGATCGGGTTGACATTTCCATCATGTGCTGACAATGTTATGTTTGGTCGATAAGCAAGGATATCGGAGGAAGTAACAGTGCATGTGATGTCATCATCATCAGGACATTTCAAATAGCACCTGATAAAGTTTTATCCTATCGACGACAAGTGTTTTGGCATAGGCATATGACATCGAGGTGATCAGTGCGAAGTGTTCGCCAATAGTTCATGTCTTGGCGATAGGAGATTAATACTAAGTGGATCATGGGAGGAATATTCGGTGGAATATTCATTGTGTGCATGAAGTTGGGTATCGTCATCAGGATGTGTCAATATGACCTGATAAGTTATATCCTAATGCTGGTTGTGTAAGTGGGTCGAATATCAGGGTGACGTAAGCATCAGAGGAGAGGTGCATGAGGTTGTCATATTAGGATATATGGGAAGAACCTAATATTTTATATCCTGTCGATAAAAGGTGCAGATGATGCTGAACATCATGATGCTGCAGATAGAGTTTGGTGGTAAGGTGAATAGTGATCGTCAAGAGGATAATTGTGTTCGCTGAATATGATGATGCTACTAATAGGCAAAAGGTCGAAGGTTTATCTGTAGGAGGATATCGGTCGGCAGAGAAAATATGATGATGCTGACAGGTTTTTAGTGTGGGTGCCTCTGCATCAAGCAAAAGATGAGGCAAATAGAGGTTGAGAAAGAGATAAGAGAATTAAGGTAAGTTGTGGAAGATATGGAAAGAACAGTTTAGCAGTTGCAAAGTTAGCACTTATCAATGAAGAGGAAGGTTACATGGCCCATCAAGAAAATTGTCCAAAGAAGAAGAAGACAAGAAAGGACAACAACATTAGAGGAAGAGCAAAAGTAATCTCAGATAAAGGAGGAGGTAAGCAATGAAGTTGTGAGTACATCTTTGACATCAAGCACTGAAGAAGACAAAGTAGACATGGTTATGGGTGAGCCTTCATTTCATTTTTAGTCTCAAGAGCAAGTTGAACAAGTAGAAGGGCATATTATTATTAATGTTGCTGATAAAGTTGATATTGATAATGAAGTTGCTGATAAGGTTGCTGTTACAGAGTTGCAGACCAAGTTCTTGTAGTTGGATGTTGTAAAATTGCAAGGATCGCCAAAGAAGTGTGAGAAGCAAAGTAAAGAATGCATTATTGGTAATGGTACTAACCAATTTGTTTTGGTATATGAAGTTGTTATTGTTATTATTCTAGTGCAGGTATCTAGAGATGTAGATAGGAAGAAGGTTATGCCATTTGACAGGCCTAAACATCTTAACAAACAGTTGGGGAAGCCCAAAGTGAAGACGAAGACTACATGGAGCTAGTTTATGAAAGACATAGGGTAGATCATAGAAGGCATCAAGAAGGAGCACTCAAAGTGGATATCTCTTATTACCCTCAATCCAAGAGGGCTTGGAATTTCTTTTGGTCGTGTGTATGATGCAGGGGCACCATGGTAAATTTTGGTTTTGTTCTCAATAAGAGTCTAGGTGGAGTTTGGATTCATAAATGATGTAATAAAATCTATTAAAGACCATTTTTGTTGTATTTGTGGTCACCTAGGGGTAGACGTTTCATTATTGCATAATATTAGACAATCTATTTTTTAGCATTGTAGTGGACATGCTATTTTTAGCCTATTTTTGGCATTTTGAGGAATCTAAACGACCATGGGAGTAATGTAACGATGGAATATGAGGGAAAGAATGTTATTTAGGCCTCATACACCTTAAGGTAGGAGGATGAGAAGTTTTGGAGAGAAAAATAAATAAAGATTTCCAGTTTTCTGCACTATTTTATGTTTTTTTTTTGTTTCAGAGATTGGTATGGATATGTACAGAATTTCTATGACCCACATGTGGTATTTTTGGAAATATAATGGAATCTATTTTTTAATTCTTTTTTTTGCACTCAATTTTGTCATGTTTTGTGAAAGTTATGGTTGAATTAGTGATTGTGATTTCTAGATTTTAGGCTTAATTGGCAGAAGGACAATCCATTTTTGAGTGTTTCTGTACACAATAACCTACCTTGATTTTGAGATATGTTAAATAAGGGTCAAATAGGTATTTAAATAAAGTTTTATTTATGGGAGATCAGTTCTAGTTTGAAAGTTATGGCTGAAAAACCCTATTTTCAATCTAGTCAAGAGTAGGACAAATCAAGATTTGACCTCTATGTTCCAAAACAATCCCACCTACACTTGAAGTATGTTGTGTAAGAGGATAATGGGTATCCAAAATAATTTTTATATCATTGGTTTGAGTTATATTTTAAAAATTATGTCAAAAAACCCTATTTGCTGCTCTCATCACATCATAGTGGAAGTTTTTCAGAAAAGTCAATTTGTTGTATTGTGAATCCTCCATGCTCTACATCAAAGTGTGGGGTTTTTCACTCATAAGGGTTTTCCCCACATCTGTGTGTGTGTGTGTGTGTGTGTGTGTGTGTGTGTGTGTGTGTGTGTGTGTGTGTGTGTGTGTGTGTGTGTTCATTCTTGTGTTGTGTATTGCTGCAATAACTCCATTATTGTGTTAAACATTCTATAATTGTAAAGGTTAAAAAGAATTTGCACTCATCTCTCCTCATTAGATTAGTGTAGGAAGCAATTTCCATAGACCTAGCTTCCTTTCAATTGGTATCAAAGCTTGATCACCTTTGGTCCTAGTTGTTGGGTAGGGGTTTTTTGAGCTAATCTTAGGTTGAGTTGGAGCTTTGTGCAGAGTATTATGTAATCTTGTTGCAGGAAGGAGATGGCAGACACATCCAAAAGATTAGAGGTGGAGAAATTCAATGGCACTAATTTTGAGTTATAGAAACTTAAGATGGAAGACATGCTTGTTGATCAAGACCTATGGGAAACCGTATCTAATGTAAAACCAACCACAATGGCACAAGCTGATTGGGATCTCAAAGATCAAAAGGCTAAGGGTCTCATAAGACTCAGTCTAGCTAATTTTGTCTTGTTAAATGTCCATGAGGAGAAGACCACAAAAGACCTTTGGAAGAAGTTGGGTGATGTTTATCAGGCCAAATCCCTGGAGAACAAGCTTTTTCTGAGAAAGAAGTTGTATTCTCTGAGGATGGGGGATGGAGGATCTATTGTAGATCACCTAAATACTTTCAACATGTTAGTTACACAATTGACATGCATTGGTGTGAAGATGGAGGAGGAGGATCATTGTATGACCTTGCTTTGTTCTTTTCTGGACTCGTGAGATCATCTTGTTATGGCTATTAGGAGCACCACATCCACATTCAAAATGAATGAAATGGTATCTTCGCTGTTATCTGAAGAGATGCGGAGAAAGTATTCTAAGGTAGTCAAAGAGGCTCTTGTGGTTCATGGAAGACCCAAGGAGAAAGGGAAAAAGAAGGACAAGAAATCTAAGAAGGGCAGATCTAAATCCCGTGAGAGATCCAAATCTTCTAGAAAGTCCAAGGCTCTTTGTTGGAACTATGGTAAAACTGGGCATTTCTGAAAGGAATACAAAGAGGAAAAGAAAAAGAAGAAGAAGAATGCCCCAGATTCATATTCTAACAAGTCACAAAATGATGGTGATGCCTTCATTTTAGCCTTGGACACCCATGCATCTGATGATGTGTGCTTGATAGATTCTGGTGCATCATTCCATATGACCTCGCATCGAAGCTGGTTCATGAATTATGAAGAGTTTGATGGTGGAAGAGTGTACCTGGGGATGATTCTCATCTAAAGATTGTTGGTCATGGAAGAGTCTCAATCCGATTCCCTAATGGATGCGTGAAGGGGATCTCTGGGGTTATGCACATCCCAGGCTTGGCACAAAATCTGATTTCTATAAGTTGAATGATGCAGGTGTGTAAGTTGTCTTTTCAAAGGATGGATGCAAAATGACTAGAGGATCTATGGTGCTTGCGAAGGGTACTTAGAGAGGTACTCTATTTTAGCTAGAGGTATGCACTTCATAGTGCAATAGTTCTTTTGACTCAAAGAAGAGAGTTGCAGTCACTTCATCCCCACCATCTAAACAAGCAGTGAAGAAATATGTTGTAACAAATTCTGATGGTAGTTCTTGTGCTTTGGAAGTTAAACTTCCTATTGAAAAGACAATGTTATGGTATAAGAGATTTGGCCACATTGGTGTGAAGGGTCTTTGAACCCTAAAAAATAAAAACTTTGTTGAGGGGTTAAATGATTGTAATCTCAAGTTCGACTTTTGTGAACATTGTATATATAGAAAGCAAAACCATGTTCATTTTTACTCTAGTTATCACAAGTCTTCTAGTGTATTGGACCTTATTCATTCTAATGTGTTTGGTCCTGTTAGTGTTGCTTCGATTTCCAAATCTATATATTTTGTATCTTTTATAGATGATTACAGTAAAAAGACGTGGATTTATTTTCTCATAAGCAAGACTAAAGTCTTTAGTCGGTTCAAAGAGTTTAAAGATTTTGTTGAGAATTAGACTAGTAAAAAGATTAAGTGTTTGAGAACTGACAATGGTGGTGAGTTTTGTTTGGCAGAGTTTGATAAGTTCTATAAAGAGCAAGGGATCGAAAGACATAAGACAACTCCACACACCCTGTAGCAAAATGGAGTTGCAGAGAGGATGAACAGGACACTGATGGAGAAGGCTATGAGTATGCTTAGTGGAGCAAGCCTTGAACAAAAGTTTTGAGCTAAATCTGTAGCCACTACTTGCTACCTGGTAAACAGGTCTCCTACATTAGCTCTTGTTGGTAAGACACCTATGGAGGTGTGGTTTGGTAAGAAGCCTTCAATTAGACATCTTTATGTTTTTGGTTGTGAGGCATATGCACATGTGCCTAGGGATAAATAGTCTAAATTGGAGAACAAGGTTGTTAAGTGTATTTTCATTGGCTATGGTGTTGGTGTGAAAGGATACAAGCTTTGGGATCCTGTGGCTGAAAAAGTGTTGTATAGCAGAAGTGTTATCTTCAGAGAGCTAACACCTTCTTCCATTGTTTTATAGCTAGAACAGACAAAAAAGAAAGAGGATGTCGTTCAGTTTCCTTCTACCCCTAAGAAGACTGAACCAACAGACTCTATGAGACACAGTGATGAGGAGACCTCTAGCAGTTCTAAAAGTTTAGAAGAAGAAGCAGAACCTTAGCCTTAGCCATTGAGGAGGTATACACGAACAAGGAAGCAACCTGATAGGTTTGGTTATTCATTGCTTGATTCTAGTTGTGCTTTTGCTTTGCTTACTAACACTGATGAGCCTAGACTATGAAAGAGGCTATGGGCATGAAAGATATAGGTTCCTGGAAGGAGGCCATGGAAGATGAGATGGCTTATCTAGAGAAGAATTAAACATGGGACTTGGTGCCTTTGCCTGAAGGACAGAAACCTATTGGATGCAAATGGGTGTTCAAGAAAAAATTCTATGTGGATGGTAGTGTTGAAAAGTACAAGGCCAGAATGGTTGCGTAGGGTAC
The DNA here is from genome assembly GCA_027924645.1 of Cunninghamia lanceolata. Taxonomy (NCBI): domain Eukaryota; kingdom Viridiplantae; phylum Streptophyta; class Pinopsida; order Cupressales; family Cupressaceae; genus Cunninghamia; species Cunninghamia lanceolata. The sequence goes on from BSBN01000111.1 coordinate 1,288,514, forward strand.
TCACAAATGGAGGGAATTGATTATGGTGAAATTTTCTCTCCTATTGTAAAGCTGACATCTATTTGGTTCCTATCATCTCTTGTAGCAGCTTATGACTTAGAGGTGGAGTAGATGGATGTGAAGACAACATTCCTTCATGATGATTTGGAGGAAGAGATTTACATGGCACAACCAGAGCATTACATAGAGAAAGGTAAAGAAAATTTGGTTTGCAAGTTGAAAAAATCCGTATGGTTTGAAGGAGTCTCCTAGGATGTGGTACTTGAAGTTTGATGTCTTTGTGTTGTTGTTTGGATTCTGAGATCAAAATCAGATCATTGTGTGTATTACAAATTTGACAATGATCGCATTATCATTATTGCATTGTATGTAGATGATATGTTGTTAATTGGGAATGGTAAGATTATGATTTTTTATTTGAAGTCTCAGTTGTCAGCATAATTTGAGATGAAAAATCTAGGGGCAGCTAGGTACATTCTGGGAATGGAAATCAGAAGAGACAAGGCTAATAGAAAACTTTGGTTAAGCTAGAGTAAGTATGTGAAGACCATGTTGGATAGGTTCAGCATGGCAGATTGTAGACCATTGTGTGTTCCTATTTCTTTGGGGACAAAGTTGTCTGTTAATGATTGTCCAAAATCTCCTAGTGAGGTGGAGGACATGAGCAGAGTACCTTATGTTAGTGCTATTGGTAGTTTGATATATGCTATGGTCTATACAAGAATAGACATTGCCTAAGCAATGGGAGTCCTTAGTCGATTTATGGCTAACCCTGGACGAGTACATTGGGATGCAGTTAAGAGAGTGTTCAGATATTTGAGGGGTACCTTCGAGTATTCCATATGCTATCATGGTAATCCTATAAGACCTTCGTATTCTATTTGTATTCATGGATTCATGGATTCTGATTAGGTGGGTGACGTTGATAGCAAGAGATCCACCAGTGCTTATGTGTTTACTATGTTTGGTGGTGCAATTAGTTGAATGAGTAAGCGGCAACCTATGATCACTTTGTCCAGGACAAAAGCTGAGTATATGGCAGCAACTCATGCTTGTAAGGAAGCCATTTGTCTTAAGAGATTATGTTTAGATATTGGTTTTGATGTAGGATAGATTATGATTTGTTGTGAAAGTCAGAGTGCGATTTGCCTTGCAAAGAATCCAAATTTCCATGCCAGAACAAAGTATATTGATGTACAGTTTCGCTTTGTACGAGACATGGTAGAGGATGGGAAGGTGAATTTGGAGAAGTTAGACACTTTTAAGAATGTTGCAGATGCATTGATGAAACTAGTGGGCATAGAGAAGTTTAGATGGTGTTCAGAGTCTATGGGCCTCTTGGCCTATAGTAGTTAAATCCTGTTATTTCCATTTGCTCTTACAACGTGTTAGACAAGTGGGAGAATGTTGGGAATTAAGGTGTCTCAACCTTGGTAATTTCTTGTATTATTTCATTGTATTTATTTATTTATTGCCTATTATTTCTAATTAGGATGCAAATCCTTATTGTCATCTTTTGGGAGTTGGCACGGTGATGTCTCATCCTATGTGGAAGGTGACAACATGTAAATTTGCCCTCACATGAGGAGATAGGTGTCCCACTTAGTGGTAGGAATATTTTTCCATGTGTTAGCATCTTGGATAGTGTGTAAGGGAATATTGACCAAAACAGTTATGACAGATTCCTATGACAAATCTATGACGCATAAGAGTCGTAAATGGAAGATTCTATGACAAGTGAAGACATGTGTCACAAGGCATCTTGGAAGAAGGCATCTTTGGGTGCCCCAAGGAGGGTTATGACAAGTTGTAAGAGAATATGTTATTTTTAGCCTGTGTATGACAGATTCTCTTACAGCTCTAAGATATGACAGCTACGACAGATTCTCTGACAATCATAAGAGTCATAAGAGTATTTGTCAATGCCCAACCTGGGAATAGGTGACCTCTTTGGGATGGGCTGATATGACAAGTGTCATGAATATTCTATAGTGTTGCACAAGTGTCCCCAGCCGTGGATTTTGGGCCATGAGGCCATGTTGGATGCCCATCTCAAGATGGACTCATTTTTTCCTTGTCTCTTCTATATAAACAAGTGCTTTTGAGAGGAGATGTATTATGTGATTGACAGGTACTGTTATGCTACCAGTTTCTCTCTAGATACAAGTGTCAAAGACTCCTATAAGAGCATTGGCTCTGTAACTGTATTGTAAACCTCATTGTTTAGATAATACATTTGAGTTGTGTTTTGGAGTGTAGGGTTTTTCACCCATAAGGGTTTTCCCCACGTATATCTTGTCTCTCTCTCTTCTATCTTCATTCTTGTGTTGTGTATCTCTACAATATCTCCATTGTTGTGTTAAACATTCTGTAATTGTAAAGGTTAAAAAGAATTTGCACTCATCTCTCCTCATTAGATTAGTGTAGGAAGCGATTTACGCACACCTAGCTTCCTTTCACCTATGACCAAACTTATTGCATTTGAAACAATGGCTACTGAAAGATGAATACCTTTGAGCGTTTGGTTATCTAATCAGAGGTCTTCTAGGTCTTCTTCTTTGATTTTTAAATTGGTTTCCTCTATTTTTCTTTAACTCAATATTAGTTTGACCAGATTTTGAACATTCTCCTTTCTCAAGTCCCAAATCTTGCTTATCATCAGTACTCCTTTGACTAGAAATCACCTCATCCAACTTTGCCGAACTTAGTTTAAACTTTTCTTCATAGCTCTTGGTTGCATCTAGATCAAATTTCACAAGTAACACTTCTTTGCCCAATTTTTCACATTCCTTTGATTTGTCCTTAGCAACTTGATTCAAATTCTTTTCAATTTTTTCATTCTTTTCAATTTCTAGTGCCAACCCGTTTAGAAACTCTTCTGCTTCATCTAATTGATCATTTAGCTCCTTGTTTTTCTCTTTGAACCTCCTGACTTGCTCCCTTAGCTTTAGGATGCATTCGTCAACTTCTTGAATATTTGTTTTTAGATCCCTATTTCTTGCTTCAGATTTTTCAAGATCAGTAAGAGGTGCTTCTAGTTCCTTGTTGCTTTCATAATTTCCAAATCTTCTTGTTGCCATGATTACACTACCCAAGATCTTCCTCAAGCCATTAGACTTCTTTCAAGGAACCTCACTCTAATACCAATTATTGAATATAATGAACACTGAGAGGGGGTGAATCAGTGTTCTATAAAACCTCTCATGCACTTGCTCTTTTAACTATTTACCAAATTCAATTAAGTAAAAGAAGAATAAGCAAATGAACAAAAACCATAAAGACATAACACATTGACACCAAGATTTTTACATGAAAACCTAAAGAGGGAAAAACCACGGAGAGTGTTAGCTCCCAATATATTATGATAGCACAATACCGAATTACAATAGGCTCACTGCCTACAGGGCTCACTACCAAGAGCTCACTGCTCAAAGAGGCTCACTACCAATGAATAGGCTCACTACCAAGAAGAAGAATGAAGAAAGAAGAGGGGTGGCTCACTGCCAAGATAAACTATTGAATTTGCATCTATTTATGCATAGTTACAGTTTCTATGAAGTACAGAAACACTGAATCAAAACTGTTCATCTATGTCTACCCCATTTTGCTTCTCTACACTTTACATGTGATCTCTCTTCTTCTACTCTTATCCCTTGTCTCACATATTTCATATTCACACACTAAACTACTCACCTCTATAAATCACACACTAAAATCTATTCTCTATATATATCTGCAACTCAATCTAACTCTTAATCAGGTCGGCAAGCAAAGTATGAAGCGTGTACACATAGTGTTATATTCTGTCAACTTGTTTTTGTGTATACTCTTAAATGTGGAACCAAACAAACTTGTACAAGTCTTATGTTATCTCTAATCACCCAATCACTTAAATTAATTTTCCATATATCATACCTTCTCCACACAAGGATCTAACAAGCATGTCAGCTTGTTCCTTAAGAACATATATGATAGTCTCCTCTTTCACATCAAAACCTATGCAATGAACCATATGGGACTCCAAAATCCATATCCAACATTCATAACTAACTTCTTAACATGCCTTCAAATCCATAGGATCAGATAATCCTATAGGTTAAAATGTGAATCTTAGAACTATTGCACTATCACAAGCACTGTCGAACTGGAAGCTGATATGTGGAAACTTTTAGAATATTGTCTATTGAACTTCAAAGGCTATAATCTTGGATTTAGGTAATCATGACATATCTCAAAGTTTCCTTAGAATTGCAGAACCAAATATGCTATTGCAGAGGAATGCGGACCATTTTACTCTGCAATGTGCATTGTCTTTATGTAACTTCTATTTATCCAGACTTAGTCCTTTCACCAGATGACTTCCAAAGGAAGTTAAATCTTGGTCACTAGAATATAATAGCAATATATAGCCATAAACATCATACCTAAACCACATCTACAGGTCTTCAATTGTGGAGGCACATTGATCCACTTTCTATCCCTTACTCAAAATGGTTCCCATACTTAGCCATTTTGGGCTTCTGGACCAAAATGCATTATGCCTTTTTGCCAACTCAAATGGATCTTCTGGGATGGTGTCTTCTTGTCATGCTACTATATCCTCTTTGCCTTATTGCCATCAATGACAACATTCCAGTCTTCTTCATAGCAGTGTCTCTTGCCAACAATCTCCAATGATCTCATCTATGGAGTGGTTCTTCTAAACATATTTTACTAGAGTCTTAGACACTTGCTCTGGTTCTTGTTCCTTTTCTTCTTTCACTTCTTCTTCATCTTTAATGCATGGAAAGCTATCAGATTCAGAGTCCTCTGATTCTTGTGAGATCTGATATAGGTCTTCATCTACCTTGACAACTTTAAATCATCTTTCCCAACCTCTTTTTGTAGCATCTATAAGCCTTGCTTCTAGTTGAGTAACCAAGAAAGATTCCTTCATCACTTCTTGAATCAAACATTCCTAGCTCTTCTTCATCTCTTCTGATACAAGATTTGCTGCCAATGATCCTAAAGTATCTGATAGTGGGAGGTCTTCCATACTAAAGCTCATAAGGGGTCTTAGTGTTGTTGACCCTCAATTACACTCTATTAATTAGATAGACAACAATGTGAACTACCTCCTTCAAGTACATATCAAGCAGATCTACATCTTTCAACATTGCCCTAGACATCTCTTGTATAGTCCTATTCTTCTTGTCAACTACCTCATTTCGCTAAGTGGCCCTAGGAGCTGACAGATGTAGATCCTAATATCATAATATTCACTAAAAATTTCACATTCATTTGAAGAACTTAAGCACCTGATCTTAGCATCCATTTCATTCTCAACCATATCTTTGAACACCTTAAATTTATCAAGGGCATTTGATTTTTCTTTTATGAAAGTAACCCAAGTCATTATAGATCAATCATCAATGAGAAACATAAAATACCTCTCACCTTGTTGACTCTTTACTCTTGTAGGGCTACATAGATCAGTGTGAATTAGCTCTAATGGATTTGATGAAGAATACTCCTTGCTTTTGAAACTTGTCTTTGTTTGCTTTCCCATTTGACATTCCCTACATACTGTGTTTGTAGGCTTGGTTATCTTAGGCATGTCTCTCACTGCATGAGTAGAACTGATCCTTACCATGTTATCAAATTTGTTGTGTCCCATTCTCTTATGTCACAACCAATACTCACTAGATTAAGCCAACAAACATGTCCTTCCATTTACCTCCTTTAGATTATAATTATCACCATATGTCTTGATACCTTCTACAACTAGTTTTTCGGACCCTACCTTCCTAATTTCACATCCTTTGGCATGAAAGGTGAGATTACACCCTTTTCTACACACTTGATTGACACTAAGAAGATTGTGTTTTAGACATTTGAAATAGAGGACATTCTCAATTCTATTCTTCCCATCAATAGTTATAGTACCTTTTCTACAAATTTGTGCTGACTCATCACAACCAAACTTGACAGCACCACCATCCCATTTCTCAAGCTTGATAAACTTCTCCTTGTTACCAGTCATGTCATTTGAGCAACCACTATTAATTACCCAAGCCTTGGATTCTTCTCTTGCATGAAAGGTAGTCCATACAACCATTGATCTTTTAGTGTTTTGGTCTGTTTGCAAGGCATCAGTTTTCTCATATTTTCTAGCATCATCCTTTTTGTCACCAACACTCAGGGCCATGAAAAGTGTTTCACCATTTGAGTCATCATGATCCTCATCTTTTGAAGAACAACTACTCTATATGGAATATATACTTCTCTTTAACATGTCTCTCTTGTTACTACCCCTTGATTCTTTAAAGGGACATTTAGAAGAAAAGTGACCAACCTTTTCACAATTGAAACATTTGAAAGGTAACTTACCTTTGTATTTAGTGCCTTTCTTCAGTCTTCTCACAAAATTTGCTTCAACTTCATCAGAGCTCTCATCTTCATCAGCAACTTCATCCTTTGTCTTCATACCAACTTTGAAAGTAGCTTCTTTCTTTAGAGCATCACTGCTAAACTCTATCATTTCAAATGCAGTAAGGGACAAAAACAATTTGTCTACAGTGTATGTATCCAAGTGTTTGTTCTCCTCAATAGCAAATACCTTATGAATATAATATTTGGGAAGAGATCTCAGAACCTTCTTCACAATCTCATTTTCTTTCACTTCTCCACCAAGACCTGTGATGCCATTGACCGCTTCATTCACCTGGAGGATATATCCAACAATGTCTTCATCCTCTAACATGTTTAGGGTCTCAAACCTACTCTTGAAGATTTACATCTTTGCTTGTTTTAATTTCTTATCTCCTTCATAAATGGTTTCAAGTTTAACCCAAACTTCTTTAGTATAACTGCAACTCATTGCCCTTGAAAGTTCTGAATTAGCTAACCCACTCGTGATAGCAAACTTTGCCTTGACATTGTTATCATACAACTTGACCTCATATATGTCTATAGGAATAGCAACAAGAACTTTGTAACCAGACTTGATAAAGTCCCAAACACCACACCCTAGAGAATTGATATAGGCTTCCATCCTTAGCTTCCAAAAAGCATAATTTGTTCAATCAAACCTATGTATCTTGCTTGATCCATTAAGTGTCATCCCAGACCTTCCTTAAGCAGTTATGCTTCCTTTAGGGGAACTTGGCTCTAATACCAATTGTTGAACACACCAAGATACTGAGAGGGGGGGTGAATCAATATCTAATTAAAATTCAAGCCATCTAGAGCAGATTAAAACTTAAGTATTACAACATCAACAAAAACATGAAAGATTAACACAATGCATATCAACACATGACACCAGATATATGTGCAAATCCCAAGAAGGGAAAAACCATGGTGAGGATTTACTCACAATATATGAAGCTCAAAATAATAACTTTGTTTTAGGGATACAACCCAAGGAAGCTACTACTCCCTAAAAACTTTGATTTAGGGTCACTCCCAAGGAAGCTACTACTCACTGAATTGACAACACACTTACAAAAGATTACAATATGACAATCCTTCTACTGTTTGAAAACTAACATTGAAACTCACACCTTTGATGATTGCAATTCTACCTTTTAACACTTCCTTCTAATGATCAGATTAGTTAGGCACACTCTATTCTTGATCACTATCACAATAATATCTTCAAGATGAATCAAGACAATGTCTACAACTTCTTCTCTTTCTCCTTCAGTCACACATCATAATGCATTGATTTTGCTCCTTATCTTGCATGCGAGCCCTATCAATCACTTTGTAATCACACATCACCTAACTCAATTTGATTTACAATTTATACATGATATTACATTAATTACATTGCTTGTCTTCTAGAAAAAATATGAAAAAAATATTTACAAGTTCGCTAATTAGTATACAACATGAAACATGTAAAGGATAAGTCTTAAACAATAGTACATGCTACACCAGCAAAAGAACTACACCTTGCGGACATCAACACTTGATTAACTAGGTCCAAAACATCTTTCACAGCTTCAAACATCAATGAATTACATCTATACACTCCACTCATTTGAGAATCAGTCAGCCTTAAGAAAAACATATGAAACTTGAAGCATAATGCCCACAACAACTTGAAAACCTTGTGCAGTACTAGAAATAAGAAAGATCTTCATGAAACTCTCCCATATGAGTCTATAGGACTCATGAAACATCTCCAAACACCCCTTTACCTCTGTACATCAAATATTTTGTGTTACACATCTTCAACCATGAACTCTGAGAACAACCAGTCATCTAGAACACACTGCAACATACTATCATTGAAAAATTGAGCTTGCGGACCACCAAGAAATTTGAAACTACAAGAGAGCATGTACAACACATCCATAAACATATCCACAAAATTGGTAAGGCAACCATTCACTTCCATAGGAATGAAGAGCATTCCAATAGGCCTTCAACATTGTTTTACTATGCCAAAACACATATTGGTACTCTATCATGCATATCATTCGCAATGGAGGGACAAATGATCTAAAACTTTGTAATCATCACCTTCACTACACCTAGAACATAGTTCCAGAACCACATAGCCATAACTACTAATGTGGAGGAATACAGAGCAGTATATTTCCATATAGTAACTATCTTCAAACTACAAAACACTTCTGGTAATCCAATCATCATGAAACTTGGGTCAATCCATCAGTAACATTTTTGCAACATTAGAAATATATTTGATCATATTAGTGCTTCTAATTCCCATATTAATATAACTTCATACTCAAATCTACATTGATCAAGGCATGACATCCAACCATGAACACCATTACACATTTGATATAGTGCTAACATCAATGACAACCTTGTGACAATGTTGACATCAATGACAACAATAAGAACCATATGTATAACAATAAAGATTTCTTCAATTTGGAAACCAAATATTCTTCTCAACTTCAAGATCATACGTTGCAGTAAATGATAATAAAAATCTATTTGATGTCATATTAGCAACTAGAGAAAAATCTCACCATATTCAATTCCTTCGACCTAGGAATATAACCCTTTGCAACCAATCTCACCTTGTACTTCTCAGCACTACTATTTGAACCAATTTTCTTTGTTAACACTCATTTGCATCCAATGGGTTTATTTCCATCAAGAAAACGTACCAAACACCATGTATTATTTTTCTTTAAAGATACCATCTCTTCCTTCATCATGTCTATCTATGAATCTACATTATTAATACTCATGCTAGCCTCCTTTATAGTCGTAAGTGTTAGTAAACAAAGTAAAAATACTATTGCAATCATCAAGTGAATACCCATACCTTTTTGGTGGCTATCTTTGTTGAGTGGACCTCCTCATAAATGGAGGTGGAGGGTCTTCTTCTTTTGAACTTTCTAAACTACTAGAGCTCATGTCTTCTTTAGATCCATCATGGGCTTTTGGTTTAACTTTCTTAGGTGTAGGAGAAATATAAACCACATCCTCTTTCTTTTCTTCCTATAGAATGATGGAAGAAGGATTCATCTCTCTGAAGATAATAATTTTATGATACAAAACTCTTTCAATGATAACATCCCAAAACTTGTATCCTTTCACACCAATACCATAATTTATGAAGATACACTTAACTACCTTGTTCTCCAACTTTGACCCCTTCTCCCTAGGCACATGAGCATATGCTTCACAACTAGGTAAATGTTCATAATAGTGTCACACTTTTATAAAGGGAATGGCCAACGCAAACATATTTTTCCAACTTAAACGTCAAAAAAGTCATATGTATGTTTTGAGTTTTAAAATGACATAAGTAATGAAATGTAGAATTTTTAATGTATTTTATGCTGATAATTTTGTAATTTATTTTAAATAGGTGGATATTTTTTTATAAATTTAATTGACAAATTTTAAATGCTAATATTTTTCAAAAAAAGTGACATCGATGGGATGTCAAGAAAAATATAGAAATTTTTCTTTTTCTTTAATTTTTTTTTCCTAATTAGCCAACTCAAATATCTACTGCATGGAAAAAAAATTAACTTTTGATAAATATATTTTTAAAAAATTTTAAAGTTAATTTTAATTAGAATATAGTAGTTTCTATGGGACATCAATTTTTTTACAATATATAATTTAGAAAAAAAAGAACCCTTTTAGAGAGTATTCCCTCCTCTAGTGCATCGTATATTTTTCAATTTTTTTGAATATGTTTTCCTATTTATTTTTAATTTCTAATCAACTTCTTATTCAATGGAAAAAACCTAATTACAATAAATATGAAATTATATATAATAAAATTAATAAAAATATGAAAAAAAAATATTTCTACAATCTACATTCTGAGCACTACAAAAGGGTATTCAACAATTTTTTTAAAAATGTATTTTCATGTGAGAAATTTGTAGCAAAAGATGATTTTTTTTTAAAATTGTGGGGAAGGGGGGTGGACTGCCACAAAGGATGCCACATAGATAGTTCTACCTGAAATGTTATCAAATAGTACGTCTCAACCCAATAAGGTTCCGAGCGTAACTATCCAGGGTGGATTTAATGGGGGTGAAACCTTATCGACTGATAAGGTTCATCTTGGATCTATTTTATATAATTAATATTTTAAAGTAATTATTTTTTGGTACAGTGAATAGGGATCTCATACAGTGTAACACACAATAGAATTAAAAAATTGACATAGAGCTCAATATAGTAAAAGATAAAAATTAACAGGGAAATTTTATTTATTTTTTTTAAAAACAATAATATGAATTAGTGCAATTTAATTTTTGTAATGTTATTTTTGTTAATTGATATTTGTTTATTTTAGGGTTTAATTAATTTTTTAATTAGGGTTTAATTGATTTGTTTAAAATAGGGTTTGACTGATTTTTTTAGATTAGGGTTTGATTGATTTTTGTTAATTAGGGTTTATAAAAATTAGTTTACTATTAAAAAACTCCTAGATTAATAATAAATATCTTATACAAATTCATAAAAAATAAACTGAGAAGTTAAATTAACAATATTAGATCTACATCATTCATGTTTGTTTATGTGAACTTCCCAAGTCCATATTTGTGTATGCTCTTTCCTCACATCGTAAGATGATCTTGAAAATTAGAAACAGTGTGGATTTTTATTTTTTACTTTTTAGGGGTTTAAGTGACTTGGATTTCATTACCAAGTGCTTGGCCAAAGCTCATCTTCTGGTGGGCTATCTAAATTCTAATGAAGAGCTCTCATTCATTAGCTAAGCAGTTGTGTGTTTCAAGCATATTGTGAAGTGAGGTGGTTTCATCCAACCAATACCTAGGCCTTAGACAACACCCTTGTATCACAGATTTGGGCCTCACATACCATAAGGTATATCGAGGACTCCCTTAGTTGAGCCTTGTTTAAACCTAGATTAGGAAGCCATCGGTCTTTTGTAACATGTGATGCATCGATAAGCGGTTAGTGTTGGCAAGAGACACTGCTATGCATGATAGATGTTATCATTAATGGAAACTAAGTCTATCTTGCACATCCACTTTACATAATTTGTTCATACTAGAAGTCAAAGTGAAGATTTGTCCAAGTCTGGGTAGTCATAAATAGAGCATGTGATAGGGTCCAATATCTTGGTCCAGATCTCTCCAGTGGTCTGCAGATCTGAGAGAGTGATAAGGATTGTTGGGAATATCTACATCTATAAATTTAACCTCCCGTGATGAAGGATTCAAAAGTTATAAGCATCTGAGTATCAGGTTTCAGTTAGTCAGTACAGTCAGAAGAAGAACAGGCTAACCTAGTATTGGATCTTGGTCTAGATGAAGAAAAGTAGTTGGTTAGGTAATTTCTAATAATCAATGGTATTGGCTGACATGATTGATGATTTGAGAACACAATTTTTTGGTCCACGTCACAGATTGTGGATGGATTTAACTGATAGAGCAAAGTTCTTAATAAATGTTCTATGTTTTCTTTAAGTCGACTACAATTGATTGAATTTCTTGATGCGGATATATATAACCAATAGATTCAAGTGTTTTGGTGTGTGATAGTGGTGAGGTGATGGAGTAAGTGTGAAAAGGGAATAAAGAAATATGAATGTGAAGATGTAAGGTTCAGATCATGACAGAGTAGTAAACAGAGCAGAGTAAGGATGAAGTGTGTAAGATCAGTATTCTGTGCTTAACCAGAACTAAATTTTTGCATTGGTAGATGCTAAACATCAGTTCAAACATTCTGTAATCTTCTTGTAATCATTTCTATAGGCAGTGAGCTCTGGGTAGTGCGCCCTGAAGGCATGTGCCTTCCCCATTTATAATACTTTTAATAGAGTATAATTTCTTGTGGGTTAACCCCCACCGTGGTTTTTCCCTTAACCAGGTTTCCACATAAAAATCCTAGTGTTCATGTGTTATTATCTTGTTATTTCTATTCTTATGTTCATGCTTATTTCTTTTGAATGTATGTGGCAAATTAATTAAGGAACAATCTAAGAAGTTTTGCAAAACACTAATTTACCCCCCCTCACAGTGTTCCTTAATCTCAACAATTGGTATCAGAGCAAGGTTCCTTGGAAGAAGTTTAACAGCTTCAGGAAGATCTGGGAAGGTATTACAATGGATTCATACAACCTCAATGAACAAATTCAACTTGCTTTAGAAAATCTTGATTAGTCCATAGCAGAAGTCAAAGAACTGCAAGAAAACCTTAAAGATGTTGAAGACTTCATTGAGACCTTAAAAGAAAAATTGAGCAAATCTAAAGGAAAGAGGAAGGAGCTACTTCTTCAACTAGGAAAATAGAATGAAGACAATGACATGGATAAGGCCCTGAAAGAAAAGACAAAGGAATGTGAGAGTTCAGCAAAAGAAGTTGTTGTTCTAAAATATGAGATGGAATCTAGGGTGATGAGGCTAACCAAGAAAATTGAAGAAAGGAAGAAGACTAAAGAAAAGCTAAATCAATCTCTGAAAGAAAGAATTGAAGAATGTTGCAGATTGGACAGATCAATTGGTCATCTAGAATCTGATCTACAAGAAACCAAGGAAAATGAAGAAGAACTTGAGAGGCAAATTGTTATTCTCAAACATGACCTAGAAGTTGCAAATGAATACAAGGAGAAGTTCAAGATAAGCTCAGCTAAACTTGAAGTACTACTAGAAAGTCAGAAGAAGGCTAATGATAAGCATGGTCTTGGGTATGAGAAAGGTGAAAGCTTCAGATTCAGATAAGGAAATTCTCAATCAAGGAATGGGAGAAACAGAACTAGAAGACCTCTGGTAAGACAACCTAATGCTCAAAGGTATCCATCTTTCAATGGAAATTGTTTTATTTGTAATAAATATGGTCATAGAGCTACTTAGTGTAGAAGCAGAGAAAACCAAAGTGGTCCATCCTTCTCCAGTCAATGCTTCAAGTGTAAGATGTATGGTCATAGATCCAATGAATGCAGAAGTATGATAATGAATAACTCTAACAATAGAGGAAATTACAATTCCTTCAATGGCAAATGTTTTGCATGCAATAGATTTGGACATATGGCTAATTAGTGCTGATCAAGAGGAAATCAATCAAATTGGCAAATAAATGTTGTGTGCTTCAATTTTAATCGATCCGGTCATTTTGCAAGATTCTGTAGAAGCAAGAATAATGAAAGAAGAGGTCTGGTAAATAGAAATCTAGATGAGCAAATACAAGACAAAGGCAAGGGCAAAATTGATGTGAATGAGATCCAAAATTAAATGAGCAATACATGGGTCAAGAAAGGTATAATGAACAATGGTAATGGGTCGGCATTGGAATCTAATGCTGACAATTCCTTTGGGAATAGAATTAGGAGCTCTGGCTCAAGGGGAGCTACATTGAAAATCAAATTCTCCCAACCAGTAAGTGGGTGCCTAAATCTGGCACAATGAATGTAGCTAAAGAAGCCTATTACATATCTATTAAAGTAAATTCCAAAAGAAAAGAAGCTAATTTGACTCATTGCGGAGCAATTGAAAATTGTGTATATGCAAAAATAGTGTAACCGGATGTATTAGGGCAGAGCATTTATTACAATGAAGAATTAGGTTTTGCGAAGCATAAAAGGTCATCCTTTCATCATTTAGATCACTTTGCATTTGAAGAGAGCAAGCAAAAGAGCACCTGAGCTAATATTTCAAGGATTTGAAGCATGACCGACGAATTCAACAACTAACCCTAATTCCCTAAAAAAGGTATTTTTCTGCAAATCTTTGAACTTGTAATCTTTTGCAATGGCTACACCTTTGGTTGATATCACTAAAAGGCCCCGACACAAATTTAGGAAGCATCCACACAAATCAGTAGAAGTCAGCTCGTTAGGTGCATTTTCAAGTGTTTTGTATTGTGTATTGCATGTTGAAGATATTAGGGTTTATATTCATGCGAGCATAGATGAGTTTGGGGACTCAAGGTTTGTAGATTTGTTCGAGAATCATCTAAGGGATGAAATTCATAGTCTTAAACCTAAGTATAAGGCATTGCATGATAAACATTTCATTCAGATTATGGGGTTTCCAACCTTCGATGAAGATGAATGGGTCTGATATGTTTTAAGCTAAATGCATGATGAGTTTATATGGCTATTAAAACCTTTCAAGATCACCAAGAACTCCATCAAGGTCATGACAGGGTTAAACTCAACTGGTGGACTGCCAATGTTGAAGGCTGTAAAGAATCAAACTATGATTGATGCAACCAGTGCCAAATCTAACAAAAGGGCAATGACTATCAATGACATTAGTGATCTGGATGTTAAGTTTGCTTCAATGGTAATTGGTTACAAAATTTATCACTCCAGTAAGGAGAACTCTGTTTTCGGAATGACCATATATGTTGCATACCAAATGTTAAAAGAAAATGCAAATTATGACCTGTGTGACTTATTACAGAACCAACTAATTAAGAACTTGAACAAAATCAAGAAAGACAAGAAAAACACCTTTAAATATGGTACATTGGTTCTATGTCTATTTTTCTACTTCATGAATGGGGTACCTAGAATAAAGGGTGTACACTAGACTAATGACAAGCCAGTTGCTATTCAGATAAGAGATCATCTACACAACATTGGTGACTATAAAGCACAAAGAACTACAATTTGGGGATACTTCAAGAATTTTTAGAATATAATGCATTCTAGGGAAAGAATCCATAAATTGATTGTTGAGAAGTACAAGAATAAAATATGTTTCATGGTGGACACTGATCAGTGCTTAATGGAAGTAGTAGAACCCATAACTATTTGGATCATGCCTATGGGGTATGAGGTAGATGAGAAAATTTTAAATATGTATGCTCAACACCTTTTGAGCAAGCCAAAAGACACAACAATTGTAAGATTTGGGACATATGAGGAACTAAGTGTGAAACTGCATGTTGAGTTCAGAAAACCTAAAACCAATAGGAAAGTAAGGAAAGAAGTTGAGTAGTTGGCCAAGAATCTAGGCCTCACCAAGGAATCTATGAGGTAATTTAGGGAAAGAATTGAAAAGGCTGAGAGGGAGAAGCAGGATAAGAAACAAGGAAGTGCTTCGGTAGAATCCTCCTCCACACCAAGAACTACTAAGAGCTCTACTACTGCTACTGTTTGCCCAAAACCTACAAATCCTGAAAAACTAGAAGGCAAATCATCTAGAAAAGAAGGGAAAAGATTGAAAAGTAAGGCTACTGAGACATATAAAAGCATGAAAAATGATAAAGAAGAAACTGATTCTGATGTTGAGGTCAAAGAGTTGAAGGCCTCAAGTACAAAAGTAGCCAAGGTATCTAAGGAGAAGCCCTCCAGAAGCAAATTGGCAAGCAAGAGGCAAAAGACTGAAACATATGTTGAAAAGCATACTCTTTCTATGGATGACATCATCAAATCAATCACTATAGATGGGAACTTAAGGCCAATGACTAAATTTTATGATGATTACAATGATGCTGATAAGAGGGTTCTAGAGGAAGCAACAGTCAAATATCTAAATATCTACAATAAGGCTTTAATTGAAATAATTTATGAAATTCCAAAAAGTCTTACAAATATTCTGGAGTTCAGAAAAGAAAATGCAAAAGGTAAAGACATTGAGCTTAGGGAGCATGTGTTGATAAAATTGTTCCCTCAGATTACTCCAGATCAAATGGACATGATATTCAAAGAAGTGAAAGATGACTTTAGAAGTAAGAAAAGAATGAATAAACTCATGCTTGGTGAAACCGACGAGATAGTTAAAGATACTCAGGAGATTCTTCTGAGTGCATTAAAAAATCATAATCTTCCCATTGTTGAAGAAGAGATTAATGATGGGATTGATTCCTCAATTCTGGATGTTGAAGAATTAAAGATCAATTAGCAGCAAAATGAGAAAGATGACTCCTCTGTTCTAGAAGTGGAAATGTCAAACAAAGGGGTAGCAAAGGAAGATAATAATACTACTTCTCTGAATCAATCCAATAATGAAAAGGTTTCTACTGAGGATACTTAGAATCCTCTGAAAAAGACTGCAGAAGACTCTACTGGTGTCCTTGATAATGGCGCATAGAAGGCTAAAGTAGAGAAAGAGAAAGAAATTAATAAAAGAGACAATGTGTTTGACTCTAGAAAGGGAGAAGATGCAAGCCCTAAAGAGCCAAAAACTAAAATAGCTTATTGGGCAAGAAACACTGCAAAAGTAGTGAAAGAAATTTTGGAAAATGATAAACTAGTTGCAGAATAGTTGAAAGGTCTAATCAATTTGGACAGTCTTTCACCAATTTAGATGATAAAGTGGGCTTCTCCTACACAAGCTAAGGCTAGAGAAGATATTTTGAAGTCTCACATAGAAGACAGTGAGCTACTTGGTCTGGCATTAGGGATTTTGGAGAAAATCGTGCCAACTTACCAGAATGACTCATTAGCATCCCCCTTTAGTCAATTAAAGAATTTGATAAACTCAGTCAGTACTCATTTTGAATCTCTTGAAATGTCCGTAGAGGTAAATATTCAAAATGAATTCAATAATAAAATATTTGATGCTCTGAAAGGAATGATTGCATTGGATAGAATTGTGCTGGATACCGGTGTAAAAAGTATTCAAAATGCTCTTACAGAAGGAGGGAATGTATATAAATTTTGTTTATCTTGTCCTAAACCTATAGAGGACATTGAAATAAAAATAAAGGAGTCTAAAGAAAAACTATCAAGTGTATCCCAATCTTTTGATCCTCTGACAGTATCAGTGATGAGCCAAGAGGGTCAAACAATCAGCTTGATTGAAGAAATAAAGAAATTGATGAAGGAAAAGGACAACATTGAGACAAGGATGAGTGAGCTTTGGGGACTGATTTTCCCCAAGTTGGAAGTAATGTTCAATATCATGACAAAAGCCTAAGCTGCTGCTAAGTCAAGTGATCCTACTGACTTACAGAAAGCAGAATCTCAAGCATTTTTATTCAGTGGTCACATCTCAGTTTTGAATAGCATGAAGAAGTGTTGGGACAATGAGTTGGCGTTGTTGAAGAATGTCTTTGGTGATGTTTTCAAACTTATGTAAATAACTCATAGGTTTGTTTGTATATATGCTCATGGACATAGTATTTTTGGTGAATTTTGGTATGCGGACTTTATCGAGTTTGATGCTCAATTACAGATATTGGAACTACTGGACCACAAGACAATATTCACTCCTGGCTATAAAGTTGTATTGCATATACACTCCATTGTGAAGAAATGTGAGATTATGGAATTGTTACATCCAAAAAGTCCAACTTTTGCCATTGATATCAAAGGGGGAGTGAAGAACAGTGAAAAATGAGGAATCCAGCAAAGGGGGAGCACTGGAGAATAGTGAAAAGCATATGTACATAGTAAGGGGGAGTTGCTCTGACACTTAGTCATTTTTCACTAACTGTTGCCATCAATGCCAAAGGGGGAGATTGTTGGCAAGAGACACTACTATGCATGACAAATGTTGTCATTGATGGCAACTAAGTCTATCTTACACATCCGCTTTACATAATTTGTTCATATCGGAAGTCAGAATGAAGATTTGTCTAAGTCCAAGTAGTCAAAAAAAGAGCATGTGAGAGGGTCTAGTATCTTGGTCTAGATCTCTCAGATGGTAAATCTCAGTGAGTTGCGGATCTGAGGGAGTGATAAGGATTGTTAGGACTATCTAAATCCAAAAAATTAGACTCCCGTGATGAAGGATTCAAAAGTTATATGCATCTAAGTATCAGGTTTCAGTTAGTTAGTACAATCAGAAGAAGAATAGGCCGACCTAGTAGTGGATCTTGGTCTGGATGATGAAAAGTAGTTGGTTAAGCAATTTGTGATAATCAGTTGTATTGGCCAACATGATTGATGATTTGAGAACACAAGTTTTTGGTCTACGTCTTAGATTGTGCATGGATTTAGCCAACAGAGCAGAGTTCTTAATAAATGTTCTATGTTTTCTTTAAGCTGACTATAGTTGATTGAATTTCTTGATGCGGATATATATAACTAATAGATTCAAGTGTTTTGGTGTGTGATAGTGGTTAGGTGATGAAGTAAGTGTGAAAAAGGTAGAAAGAAATGTGAAGGTGAAGATCTAAGGTCCAGATCATGACAGAGCAGAGTAAGGATGAAGTGTGTAAGATCAGTATTGTGTACTTAATCGGAACTGAATCTTTGCATTGGTAGATGCTATACATTAGTTCAAACATTCTGTAATCTTCTTGTAATCATTTCTGTAGGCAGTGAGCCTCTTGGAGTAGTGAGCTCTGGGTAGTGTGCCCTGAAGGCATGTTCCTTCCCCATTTATAATACTTTTAATAGAGTATAATTTCTTGTGGGTTAACCCCCACCGTGGTTTTTCCCTTAACCGGGTTTCCATGTAAAAATCCTGGTGTTCATGTGTTATTATCTTGTTGTTTCTATTCTTATGTTCATGCTTCTTTCTTTTGAATGTATGTGGCAAATTAATTAAGGAACAATCTAAGAAGTTTTGCAAAACACTGATTCATCCCCCCCTCTCCGTGTTCCTTACT
Organism: Cunninghamia lanceolata; assembly: GCA_027924645.1. Classification (NCBI taxonomy): domain Eukaryota; kingdom Viridiplantae; phylum Streptophyta; class Pinopsida; order Cupressales; family Cupressaceae; genus Cunninghamia; species Cunninghamia lanceolata. The sequence continues at coordinate 1,307,483 of BSBN01000111.1, forward strand.
CTCAACAGTTAGCCTCAAGAAGTTACTCAACCCATGCATTCTTGAAGACAATATAGTGGGCTATGGGTATGGTCCCAATCCTTCATAGTTAATGCTCTGAAACATTGGGCCAAAACTATATACGAACAAGATTAGCATATTGGTGAGCTCATATACCAAACACTCCCACCTGAGTAGTATATGTTATTTTTCTTGTCTCTCCCTTTGTGTAAAGAGTTATATATATACAAAATTGAAAAACCAAAACCTAAATCTAATACATATTCCTCATCCAGTCCTATCATTCATTGTTATCCTAAACATCTTTCATCCATTTGTCAGCCATAATCGACATCAAAATTGGCTATCCTAATCCAATCCTATTCATCTCTCATCCATTTGTTAGATCTGTGATAGGTAAAAATCAGGTCAGTAAGATCAAGCATTACAAATGAAACCCTAATCCTACCATCATCAAAGAATCAAATCCAAATGAAATCAAAAACATGTAATTCAAGAACAATGATTCGTTGTTTGAGATGTGGATTGCTTCTTCAACAATGAACAATTATGAAGATCAAAGCTGCCATGATGGAGAGATGATAATGATAATAAGCTCAATGGATGCTAAAAATTCTCAATATGCTCAAGATGATAATGTAGATGCTATGAGAATGCTGGATATATAGTATTATGGAATGAGAGGGTGTTTATATAGAACTCAACCAAAACCAATCAACGGTGGAGATTTGGTGGCTATGTGAATGGCTAAGATGGATTGATAGTCATAGGTGAATGTGTAGATGACAAGTGGAGAGAAAATAGGGCTTATGTGTGACTGTGTACATAAAAAGTACTACATTTGAAAGATATTAAATAAAAGATGTAGTACCACACATGTTTTTAAATGAAAGAGGCACACATGTCAGCTCATTAAGATAAATGATAAGATAAATTAATTAAATAAATAAAATTTATTTAATTAATTGGACAGTGGGATTATGAATAGAATTTTAATTAAATAAATAAGATTTATTTAATTAAAATAGATAGAAATGTAAAGATAATTAAATAATTAAAGATTATTTAATTATAGCTTAGAAGATATAGACAATGAATTAATTAAATAAATATAAATTTATTTAATTAATAGAAGAAAGAGGTGTTTTTAAAGTTGCTCAAGTGTGTTAGACAAATGCAGATGATCTAGATAATGTGATATTTGATACTAATGATAATTAGGTTAATTTTGGGTGTCTACATTTTGCCCCTCTTTGTTACAATGTTCATTAGAACGTTGTGTTAAAGAAGATATGATATTCACTTGATAAATAAGGTGATGCCCCAATGTAACCTGCAGGTGATGCCCCCTTGAGAAGTAAACCAGGCTAACTAGGAAGGGTTGGGTTGGCTCACGATAAGATCAAAGGCTAGAAACAAAGTTAACACGAAGAAAACAGGGGTTGGGCGAGAGAAAATGGGGATGATATGGAAGAATTAGGGCTCGAAATCAAGCATAAGTAGGTGTTTTAAGGGAAAATAGGCTCATTTGTGTTCAGAAATCTATAGAGATCTAGAGCTCCCTAGAGTTGTTGTGCTATGGGTGTTGGAGAGCTATCAGGATGGTGATTTCACGCAAAGATCATCGTGCTGAGTAAGTGAGGACACATGGGTGACTAGCAAGAGCAAGCGTACTGGTATGTAGCTAAAATTTGACTAAAAACGTGATTTTGATAGGCTAGAAGTGTCATAAATGCACACACATCACCAAAAGTGACTAGGTTATAGGATAGCCAGTGTAGGTCACTTGCGTAGGAAAAGGGGTCGCTTAGGGTAATTTAGGTCGCATATAGGCTTAGCTTAGGCACTTATGAAAAAAGTGAGTCGCTTATGGTTGGCTAGTAGAAATAGATAGGCTAAATGTGCATATGGCTAGAGCAGGTTGCTTATGGATGAAAAGTAAATGCAGATATAGAAATAGCTCACTTTTGAAAAACAGGCGGACGCATATAGAAAGTAGGTCAGTTATGGGCAGACAGCGTGCACATATAGGGTTTGAGGTCGCTAATAGTCAACAGTTGAGTGCGTAGGGTAAAGAGATCGCTTGTAGGCTAAAAGCATGTGTGTATAGTAAATTGGTTCACTTATGGGCAAAAGGATAGTGCTTATAGAAAATGGATCACTTGTAGTAGAGATATGCAGTTATAATAGGCAAAAGTCAATTTTGTTAGTACAAAGACTGATATAGTGAGCAGAATGATGTAGGATATACTACCACCATTGTTATCATGAGAGCCACATCCTAGGGATTTATGGTTGGTGAGATTGCTAGATGTAGAGGAGTGGCTAGTGCTAGAGATCCTCAGATTGGAGCATGTGTCAAGGTTAGAGCCAGTGCAGGTGCATCGAGGACTAATGATGTTGATGGTTGAGTGATGGAAGAGTGAGCATAGTTCATTCTTGTTGTTAACAGGAGAGGAGACTATCACCTTAGAGGATGTGTTCTGAATTCTGTGAGTTCCTATTGATGGAGACCAGGTACATTATGATCCTAACATGGGTCCAACTGCATTTAGACAACTATTTAGGATGCCAGACATTGGGGCGGAGGGTTCAAAGATTCCTATGGCTAGGATAGAGGAGCTATGTGATAAGCTACAGTGGGTAGTGGTGGCTATTATCAAATTGCTAGTTGGAGATAGGTGAGCTAGAGGTTTTCCAGTTGGATGGGGGATAATGATGGAGGGGATGTTCTCCTACGGTATCAGATATGCATGGGCTGAGTGTGTGCTAGGGCAGCTACATCATTATCTTCATGACTACACCTATATGTTCAGAGCGAGTGTGTTAGCTGGAGTTATAGTGTTGTACATATGGGTATATGAGCATATTGTGGTGACGAGGCCAGACGGATGGGTGGCTAGAGCAGCAGGAGAGTTGTATGCTAGGATGTATAGGGGAGCTCTCACTTATCGGCAGTACCAAGGGGTAGTGTACTAGTGGTGGACAATAGATGAGGTGGATAGATTTGTTTGGAGGCCATGGCTATCATGTGAGAGATGGGATGAGGAGGATACAAAGCGTGTCTATTCTAGGCAGGTGAGATATATTTTTAGACGCGGTAGATATATTATAGAGTGCTATTTACCGAAGAGGGTACTGAGGTAGTTTGTCTTACCACACAGAGTACCAGTTGGTGATGCCATTTTTGGGTGGACATGGTAGGAGGTGTTTTATTGGGGGCCTGAGATTGTGGTGGACACAACTTTGGCAGAGAAGGATGGACTAGGGCTAGTTATGTGGCCATGGAGGTAGGGTCTTGTAGATCTGGGGACATTTCTAGATTATGATGCATACTAGGTTACAACTAGACCTACTCGGTTGACGAGGATTGGAGAGATAGGAGAGATTGGTATGGAGAGGCCGGTGAGGAGGAGGCGATGATGAGCTTCACCAGCACAAGCAGTTGTGCCAGCAGCTCTAGGGATACAGGTGCAGGGACAGGTTTAGGCTCAGCCACAGGTATTGGCATAGCCAACAGTACAGAGGATAGGAGATGATGATGTGGGTATGCAGTAGCTGAGATAGCAGATTAGAGAGGAGAGGAGATGGAGATAGTGGGCTCAGATGAGGATGAGGAGAGTGGAGCTAGACCGCCATCAGGTGGTGATAGGATTATGGCATGCTAGAGCACATGCATAGACATACCAGACACAATTGCAGGTGAGAGCACAGGGAGGTTATGGGCAAGATGATTGTAGCCTTGCAAGGGCGACTAGTGAGAGGGATGCAGCTGTGATGTAGCATTACAATAGATACAAGATATTAGAGCTGAAAGAGATGCAGCTGTATAGGATGTGCAGATGGTGAGAGTTGAGAGAGACATAGTTGTGTAGCAATTACATGATATGATAGTAGAATGAGATAGATTAGTAGCTGTATTGGGTACAGATGGGGCCATGATGTACTTGGCTACATAGTTGACTTAAGTACAAGGTGAGTTGAGGAGGGCATAGGTTGAGACAGAGTACTACAAAGGGTTGTACCATGGAGCAGTGCCTGCAAAGCAGAGACAGCCTAGCTACAGGAGTAGGTCAAGGGCTTTAGCATCACAAAGGACAAGAGGATCACAGTCTATGGCTTCAGTTATGGGGCCTCCTAGGGATGGCAGGCTAGGTGCAGGACCCAGTGGTGGTGGACAGGGTGAGGGAGCTGCCAGTAGTCACTAGGGCTACCATGTTGTGTTTTATATTATTGTATCATGATGAGGCCTATGAGCCAGTTGTACATACATTCTTTTATGGCTTATGGATAGCCCATGTTGTATTTATAGACACTTGTATATTGACCCATGTGATATATATATATGATGGCTTTGGTTCCATGTGATGGTATTATGATGGGTATGCATTTTTATTTTTATGGATGTGTATGGATGTTTATGCAAATGATATGAATATGCAAATGGTAGTAATGGAAATGTGCGGTGGTAATGGTAATGAGGTTATTATGATAATGCAACTATATAGATGGTAATGATAATGATATAGATATATGCATGTCTAACACACTTGTTTTGTAGGGTAGGGAACACGAAAAGGAAGATGGAGGAAAATATTGATCTTGGTTGAGGACTACATAAGCGTATGATGGAATGGATAGATGATATGACAGCTTTTAAAGTAATTGCTCAGAATTGAAAAGAAATGTAATCCTTATGTTTGATATAGCATATGGATGTTATGCACCAGAGTATAGAAGACCAAGGTGTCGAGATATCCAATGCAAAACTAGCATACTACAATCTTGTCTAAACACATGAGGTCAAGATGTTGATCCAACATACACAAGATATGAATAGTCGCTAGTGTTCCAAGATGGACTTTGATGCTACAAGCAATGGTTTGAGCTTATCTCCACTACACATAGTGACATCTTGTTGGGTATATGTATGGAGCTAGTCTTGACATAGAATAGTCTCAAATGCATAAGAGACTATTTAGCTTCTCAGATGCTAGAGATATTGATATGTAAGATGCTAATCCCAATATGTACAAGATACCAATATGCATAGGAAGAAAATAAGATCATCCCACAGACATGGCATATGAAAGTAATATGACCAAGCTCCATTCCATACTTTATTGCAACATACCAAGATATAATAGATCAAGGCAATCTTGACTAGGCATAGGAAAGAGACAAAATATAAATCAAAAGATAAAACAAAAGATACTGACACCATGTTCTCTTGCCAAATTTAAGTGCTCTTGGATGGATTGAAGCCGGCACCTTGTTGAGAGGAAAGCTACATCCTGTTAAAGGCTGAAAGGTTGATAAAATGCTATAGCAAATGTTGGCTTAAGGTATGTGGACAAATAGATTTCAACTTATCGCTGATTTGTTAAAGTCCTTGAGCTTTCAGTACACCATCTACTTCTTTCTTGAGCTGGTCAAAGAGAAGATGGAAGATGAGAAAAGATGAAGATGGGGTGTATTGTTGGTGTTGTTGGCACTCATTTATGTTTAGTGCTCTGAGCTTGAACATTTGCAGGTTTTCTCATTCAAACCCTAAATTTTTTGAGTCTTGGGATATTGCATTGTTTTGTCTGATCTGATGCTAGCTTTGTATGGTGGGTTCTTGGTTATTAAGTCTATGCCTTCATGAATTGTGGTGATGCCATACCTGTAATTAGGGTTTCAAAGTCAAAAAAAAATAGTGGATACTTTTCGTCCCAAGCCCTTAGTTTTATTTGCCCATCGATGTGACGGGTTGTATTGGCAGCAGTGTTATGTGTCCCACCGAAGGTAATGGTCAGGCCAATGAGGGTTGTTCAAAGTGGTCATCGGCGACAGTATTGCTATCGATGGGGGGTTTTAGGTCCTACCGATGTGTTGGGGTCTGGTTGATGGGAATGCCATCGGCGTAATGAAGAGTATCAGGCACATAGGCAGAGGGTTCGCCGATGCTAAGGGTCTTACTGACGGAGTGTAGTTTGTATGTGCCATCGGCATGACATGGTGTATCAGGTAGACCATGGAGTATTAGGCTGACAGGGTTGTTCTTTCTGATGGAGTTGCCATCGGAGTGATCGATGCGATCAGCGTGTCCGAGGGGAGTTACTCTGATGGTGCAGGTCTAGCCGATGAAGGTGACCATCAGAGTGACTTGGTGTATCAGTGAAGGAATTTTAGAGTACTCTGATGTGTTTCAATCTGGCCGACGGAGTTTCCATCGACGTAACATGGCGTATTGGCAGAGGTATTTTTAGTTCTGCCGATGGGAGGGGGTCACCCCGATGGAAGATGCCATCAGAATGACATCACTTATCGGTGCAGTGCTGGTATGTTGCTTTGATGTGGCTTGTCTCACCGACGGAGGGTGGTTTGAGGTTTTCAAGGTTCTGTGATCGGCGAAGGTGTTTTTTGTTGCTCTGATAGTCTATGTCTAGTCGACAAAGGTGTTCATCGGGGAAACATGTGATGTCGGTAGGAGGGTTTTCATTTGCTCCGATGGTGAGAGTTACACCAATAGACTGCTAGCAGTTGGCTCACGGGTCACGCAGGGTAAAATGCGCAACAGTTTGTTTGCATGCAGTTTGGCATATAAAGTGATCAGGGGGATCCATGCTTGAAGAATGTGGGATATTAAATCATGCAAATATGAAGGTCTCCCTGATAGTCTTGGTCACGCTGATGGCATGATACACAAAGTAGAACATGCATATGCAAGGTGCCTACATGGCACATTTTCGCAGGACGGTGACTTTTCAACGTGGATTTGGTGCCATGGATTTTCAAACGATGGGAGGAATCGACGGCCATGTTTTAAAGTTGGAGTATGGGTTTCCTTTACGTCTTCAGGCATATTTTGAGCGGGAAATTTCCATATGAGTGCTATGACAGTTTCCAAGAGAAGATGTGGGTGGTTGAGCCATTAATGGTGATATGCAGAGGCATGGGCCGATGGTTGAGCGGCCAAGTACCAGGTTCATGACGATCATCTTCTAGTTGTGGCACAAGGCTCAAGCTCATCTGCTCCTTGTCCTTCTCTTGCTTCTCCATGTTTTGTCCTCGGCTGCATTTATTATTTTGAGCACCATCTCTGGTACATTATCTGATGGGAAATTTTGACCTTGCCTTGTAATTAATTTTGCTGAGTTCACAGTTTTACTATAAATGGCAAACTATGTTGCTCATTTGTGGTTGTTGAAAACTGGACACATCTGGCATTGTAATAAGATATAACTAGTTTTGGTTGCTTTGTGTAGAAGATCTTATGAGTTTATGAGTCTCATTTTTTTATGTATTGTGCATAGATTTATTGGTTTCATGCTGTTTTAGATGAATAATGCTATACTGCATGTGTTTTGTTATCTGTCTCCTGTATTGAATATACTTTTCTTTTGAATCTAGATATCTAAGGGGTGTCTTAGGTTTTAGGATATAGGTTTAATATATTGAATGCTTGATCTCTTAACTTCTGCTCAAGGGGTAGATTAAAGTGTTTTCAGGTTAAGTGTTGAGAAGAATATATTGCAATAAGGATATCATAAGTAGAGATAACTTAATACTCTGTTTTGGGAGGTATCTGCAAGGCAGATATCACACAAATCCCCTTGAAATCCAGTCTTGGTATGTTTATGCTGAACATTTACATGTGTATGTCTACTGACTCCAAGCCCTAGATAGGCACCAATCTAGCTCTGTGTTGAGATTATACACCAGGTCTAGGTTTGCATCCAAACATAGAATCAAATTCAAACTTCCAAAACAACCATTAGGACTGTAGAAGTAGTTTTAGGATCCAAAATCCTCTATCTACAACTGAACATAGTCCCAAAGCTAGCCCCTTTGCACTTATCTCACAATTTTGGTCTACTTAATAGAGGATTTATCTGCTTTGTGTCAGCATCCCAGTCTTTGCATAGTTATATCTCATGGGTGTTGAGTAGGGAATACCCCCTAGGTTTTGCAGAGCCTGAAGAAGAAGAGGAGATATCTATAGAGTCTATCTCCTATACTGTTGGCCCCTGGCCCAGGAATCCTATTGATCACTGATGGGTACTTTGTAGGGATTACTGGGAATAAGCATCTAGTTTGGGAAGATAACCAACAGAAATTGGTGAATCTGCTGGGGACTATACAGTAAAAGAAATTGTCTTTTCATCCCTGGTAAATTATTGCCCATCTGAGTCCCAACAGAAATTGGTGACTCTGCTGGGGAAACAATGTCATATCCATGAAGGTGTGAGTCTAAAAGATTGAAAAATCAGACCTAGAAAGTGTTTGTTGCAGCAAAAGAAAGAAGTTGTATGTGTGGCTCTATTGTGGGAGAACCCAGAAAGAAAGAAATCAATTTGCAGCTTCAGCTTGTTTGAAGCTCATTCCTCTGCTAAGGAGGTGGTGACTCTGCATATAAAGAACCTGATAAGAGGACACTAGAGGTGTTGAATTTGTAGTTGCTGCAACATATCCAGGTATTTGTACAAGTTTTTGAAAGATTCCCTATTTGATGAAATAGCACTGGTTAAAAGGGAAACATTGGTGAAAGCAGAGCTTGCATGCTTTTGTTAGAACCTACTCTATATTTCAAAAGAGCATGCAATATTGTTAAAAGACTCATTTAGAGGACTCTAGGCGAGTTGAAATAGCAGTCTAAATTTTAAGGGCCTAAAGTCATTGTTTATAGAAAATTTGAGTTGAAAAGAGGGTTGCAGAAATGCATGAAGATGAATTGTCAACCCCTGCACCCTAGTGAGGTGTCAAATGCAATAATGCATAATAATCAGTGCCAACTATGCCATAGAAAAAGTTTTAGTATTGACAGATATAAGCCCATCAATTTCAATGGTATTTGTGGCTACCTAAATGCTTTTCCATCTAAAATCAGAAAGTATTTGCCCAAATTCAATGGTGCAAAGGATGAATCAACTGAGAAACACTTGCAGCAGTTTATAAATGTTGTAGATGATTTTGAGATTGACCATGAAGATGTAGTTATGAGATTATTTGTTCAATCTCTAGATAAAGATGCAAGGGACTGGTTCTCCTACCTTCCAGCTTACTTTGTCAGCTCTTGGCAAGAATTTAAATCTGCATTTCTAGAACAATATGGTGAAAAAGTTTTTGAATATGCAGTCATTAGTAATTTTATGTATATCCACATTGAAGAAGATGAGTTGATCCCAGCCTTTAACCTCAGATTTATGAGGGCTTTGAATAGAATCCCAGAATGCATGAGACCTAATGATGCACTGTGCTTAGTTGTCTATTTGGGAGCCTTTGATAAGAAAATGAGTTATAGATTGAGAGATAAGGAGCCCACCACATTGCATCAGGCTCGACAGTTTGCAATAGATATTGAAAATGTTGGCAAGAGACACTATATGGATTCATGGTTGTTGTCATTGATGGCAACAAAGGTCATCCCACATATCCGCAAGTCATGGTGTGTCTCTACCGGAAGTCAGAATGAAGATTGTTGTGGTCCGGTGAACAAGAACAGAGCATGTGGCAAGGTCCGACAGATTGGTCCGGATCTCTCAGAGGAAGTGTCTTGGTGCAGTGCGGATTTGGGGAAGTCAAGAGGACTACCTTGAGTAGTATATTCCAAGGATTTAGCCTCCGGTGATGAACAAAGAAAAAGATATGAATAGTTGAGTACTGGATTCCTGAGAGACAGCGAGAATAGAGGAAGAACTGACTGACAGAGTATCAGACTATTTTACGGATGTGTTACTGTTGATGGTAAAGGTTGTGAAGGCATGAATCATGTTTGGCCGACATGATTAATGATATCTACAAGTATATGCTTGATCCGCATTACTTGATATGCAAGGATTCAGCCGACAGAACAGAGTTTGTGAGAAGATAGATTATTCCGGGTGCCGACTAGAAAGATAATGAAATCACTAGTGCGGATATATATAAAGGATGGATTTTAGTTGTGAAAAGTGTGATGATGTGAAGGTGTATGTGAATAAATACAGAGCAGAGCAGAAGCAGTAAGAAAAATCCGGTATGTGAAAAGATAGCAGAATAAAGAACAGAGGAAAGATGAAGTGTAGCAGATCAGTATACTGAGCCTAACCGGAACTGAACTCTAGCATATGTAGATGCTTCCAATCAGTTCAAGTATTGTATAACATTCTTTTGTAGACAGTGTGTCTCCTTGTAGGCAGTGTGCCTCTTTGTGAGCAGTGTGCTCGGGCAGTGAGCCCTAATTGGCAAGTGCCATTTTGTAATTCCTTATTCTTTTAACAGAGAATAATCTTTGGGTTAATCACCCCGTGGTTTTCTCCCTTAACCGGGTTTCCACATCAAAAATACTGTGTCATGTGTTTCTTATTTCATGGTAATGTTTGTTTGTTTGATTCAATGCTACTTTGATTAATAAGAAAGTTCAAAAGAAGAAATAATTAGGATAACTGATTCACCCCCCCTCTCAGTTATCAACAGAAAACAATTGGAGGTATGGAATACAAAAGGGTTATTTTTCTAAAAAATTTTGTTGTCCTGCAGCCCCCAATGTTAATGAAAGATTTAATTCAGGGGTTGACAATGAATATCAAAGCACTCACACCCCTGTTGTCTTAGTTTTTGCATCATTCCAAGTTGATGATGTTTCTGTTATAGAGGAGGATGTCCTATTTTGCCTAGCAAATGAAGTTGAAAATAATAATTTTTTAAGTAATATTTGCATGTCAGTCCAAAATAAAGAGCATTCATGTTTAAATGATCCAGTTGTGCAAAGTTGTGATCATATGGATCAAGAGTCAATATCAATTTCATCAAGAAGCATTAGAGGGCTGGAAAATGATGCAGATAGTTCAACTTCAGAGTGCATTGAAGTAGCAAAAAATTTATATGTGGGGCAATCAGAGATTAAAGATGATAAAGATGATATCCATGATCAATTCATGGATTAGGTTTGTTCTTCTTATGACTTTAGATTTGATAATACTGAAGAAGAATTAGATTGTCATGAAGAAGAAGCAGAGGCCTTTGCAGTGAGTATTAATCCCCTTTATGATGAGCCTGCAGATGTCTTTCATTTTGTGAGTTATGACTTTCAGTGGTGCAGAAATAACCCTCTGTTTGAAGATGATGATACTAATTTGCAAATTGTGGATGATAGATGTTCATCATCAGTTGGTTCAGACATGTGCAATTATGGGTGTACAGATCAGGTTTTGTTATCATTATCCATGAGTGATATAAATGATATTGAGGGTCCCATATTTTTTAAGTGTTTTTAGTTTTTGGATCAGCTGGATATGTGTTTGGTTATATGCAACAGCCAGGTAGATAATGAATATTGCCAAATGCAATATGAGGATATACTTCTTGAGGATCATAACATACATATGCTACCTAATGTTGAAGAATATTATAATGTGTATGGTTATATCTCTGATTGTAAGATGCAGAGTGACAGAGGCTACACTGACAAGGGCAAGTTTTTAGAAATGGTGAAGCATGTAATTCATAAGATCAGCATGTGGGCAGATTATTTTAATTTTTTCAGCCATGGTTGGGATTATTCAGTTTGGAATCAGGCATTTGACAGGATAAAGTTGTGGTTCTTCCTTTTTGGCTGCCCGAGGCCGCCAAAATGATGTTTTAAAAATCTAGTTTGTGATGCAGGTTGGTACAAGTTTGACTCTATTGCCCAATGCATGAGGACTAGTCTGCATCCCAAAGATATGAGTTTCTCGCCATGCCTGCAAGAGGCATGCATCCCCAATCAGAGCCTATGTTAGCACTCATTTATGTTCAGGGTTCTGAGCTTGAACATTTGCAGGGTTTCTCATTCAACCCCTAAATTTTCTGAGTCTTGGGATATTGCATTGTTTTGTCTGATCTGATGCTGGCTTTGTATGGTGGGTTCCTGGTTATTAAGTCTATGCCCTCATGAATTGTGGTGATGCCATACCTGTAATTAGGGTTTCAAAGTAAAAAAAAAAATAGTGGATACTTTTCATCCCAAGCCCTTAGTTTTATTTGTCCACCGGTGTGATAGGTTGTATCGGCAGTAGTGTTATGTATCCCACCGATGGTAATGGTCAGGCCAATGAGGGTCATTCAAAGTGGTCATTAGCGGGAGTATTGCTATCGACGGGGAGGTTTTAGGTCCCACTGATGTGTTGGGGTCTGGCCAATGGGAATGCCATCAGTGTAATGAAGAGTATCAGGCAGACAGGCGGAGGGTTCACCGACGCTAAGGGTCTTACCGATGGAGTGTAGTTTGTATGTCCCATCGGCACGACATGGTGTATCAGGCGGACCGTGGAGTATTAGGCCGACAGGGTTGTTCTTTTTGATGGAGCTGCCATCGGAGTGATCGATGCGATTGGCGTGTCCAAGGGGAGTTACTCTGATGGTGCAGGTTTGGCTGATGAAGGTGACCATCGGAGTGACTTGGTGTATCAGTGAAGGAATTTTAGAGTACTCCAATGCGTTTCGATCTGGCCGATGGAGTTGCCATTGGCGTAACATGGCGTATCAGCAGAGGTATTTTTAGTTCCACCGATGGGAGGGGGTCACCCCGATGGAAGATGCCATCAGAATGACATCGCTTATCGGTGTAGCGCTAGTATGTTGCTTTGATGTGGCTTGTCTCACTGACGGAGCGTGGTTTGAGGTTTTCAAGGTTGTGTGATCGGCAAAGGTGTTTTTTGTCGCTCTGATAGTCTATGTCTGGTCAACAGAGGTGTTCATTGGGGAAACATGTGATGTCGACAGGAGGGTTTTCATTTGCTCTGATGGCGAGAGTTAAACTAATAGATTGCTAGCGGTTGGCTCGTGGGTCATGCAGGGTAAAATGCACGACAATTTGTTTGCATGCAGTTTGGCATATAAAGTGATCAAGGGGATCCATGCTTGAAGAATGTGGGATATTAAATCATGCAAATATGAAGGTCTCCTTGATAGTCTTGGTCACACCAATGGCGTGATACACAAAGCAAAACATGCATATGCAAGGTGCCTATGTGGCACAATTTCGCAGGACGGCGACTTTTCAACGTGGATTTGGTGCCATGGATTTTCAAACGATGGGAGGAATCGACGGTCATGTTTTAAAGTTGGAGTATGGGTTTCCTTTGCGTCTTCAGGCACGTTTTGAGCAGGAAATTTCCATATGAGTGCTACGACAGTTTCCAAGAGAAGATGTGGGTAGTTGAGCCATTAATGGCGATATGCAGAGGCATGGGCCAATGGTTGAGTGGCCAAGTACCAAGTTCATGACGATCATCTTCTAGTGGTGGCACAAGGCTCGAGCTCATCTACTCCTCGTCCTTCTCTTGCTTCTCCATGTTTTGTCCCTGGCTACATTTATTATTTTGAGCGCCATCTCTGGTGCATTATCTGACGGGAAATTTTGACCTCGCCTTGTAATTAATTTTGATGAGTTCACAGTTTTGCTATAAATGGCGAACTGTGTTGCTCATTTGTGGTTGTTGAAAATTGGACACATCTAGCATTGTAATAAGATATAACTGGTTTTGGTTGCTCTATGCAAAAGATCTTGTGAGTTTATGAGTCTCATGTTTTATGTATTGTGCATAGATTTCTTGGTTTCATGCTATTTTAGATGAATAATGCTATACTGCATGTGTTTGTTATCTGTTCCCTGTATTGAATATACTTTTCTTTTGAATCTGGATATCTAAGGGGTGTCTTGGGTTCTAGGATATAGGTTTACTATATCGAATGCTTGATCTCTTAACTTCTGCTCAAGGGGTAGATTAAAGTGTTTTTAGGTTAAGTGTTGAGGAGAATATATTGTAGTAAGGATATCATAAGTAGAGATAACTTAATACTCTATTTTGGGAGGTATCTGTAAGGTAGATATCACACAAATCCCCTTGAAATCCAGTCTTGGTATGTTTATGCTAAACATTTACATGTGTATGTCTACTGACTCCAAGCCCTGGATAGGCACCAATCTAGCTCTATGTTGAGTATTACACCAGGTCCAGGTTTGCATCCAAACATAGAATCAAATTCAAACTTCCAAAACAACCATTAGGACTGTAGAAGTAGTTTTAGGATCCAAAATCCTCTGTCTACAACTGAACATAGGCCCAAAGCTAGCCCCTTTGCACTTATCTCATAGTTTTGGTCTGCTTAATAGAGGATTTATTTGCTTTGTGTCAGCATCCCAGTCTTTGCATAGTTATATCTCATGGGTGTTGAGTAGGGGATACCCCCCTAGGTTTTGTAGAGCCTAAAGAAGAAGAGGAGACATCTATAGAGTCTATCTCCTATATTGTTGGCCCCTGGCCCAGGAATCCTATTGATCACTGATGGCTACTTTGTAGGGATTACTGGGAATAAGCATCCAGTTTGGGAAGATAACCAATAGGTGCTTGCATATTGGATACTTCCTTCGTATTCCAGAATGCCTACATACCCTATATCCATGGGATCAAAGCACATTATGATAGTGATGAGACATGATGAATATGTAGTTCTAGGTTTTATTGATGATGTAAGTGATCAAAGATAGAAGAAAGGGAGATGGAAGATAAAGGGATGATTAGAAGAAAGATGAAAGATGGATGATGAAAGAGGGGCTATCGTCTTTCCTAAATCAGAGTGCTTCCTTCACATCTCAGATTGCCTCCATACCCTGTATCCATGGGATCAAGGCTTTGAACGATAGAGCTGTGATGTAGTTCTTGCTCATTATGTTGATGGTTGACGTCAAAGATCAACTTTATTACTTGAATGTATTAGGATGTTTTGATTTTTTTGGATTTTCTGGATATTTGATTTTTTTGTATTTTTTGAATGTTTTGATTTTTTTTTTAGATTTTTGGGATATTTTTTGGTTACGTTTGGATGATTGTTGTGCTATTGATCCTAGTTGCAGATGTTTGCAATGTTTGGAGTTGGATGTTTGTCATGTTTAAAGGTCAGTGTTTATTGTGTTTAAAGTTGGGTGTTTGATGTGTTTAAAGTTGGGTATTTGCTGTGGGTATCCACTTCCAAACAAAACTCGACAAGTGCCCCCAGTGTGGGATGAAGGTTATTAGGAAGATGCTAGGGTGGATGGCTTTCATGCAGATAATAGTTAAGGTGTCAAATGGTATCTTTACCCCAACGAAGTCCAGACTGTGAAAGCTAACATGGCAGAGGCAAGGGAAGAAATGCTTTTATTATGGATGGATAAGGGATAATTAGCTAATGATGTTTGTACAAGGTGAATAGGTGGATTATGATGTAGATTATGTAGGTAAGATGGTGGATGGTGCTATGAAAAAATATGATGAAACAAACTAAGTGAATAATGGAAGCTGGTCTCTACACATAGCACTATTTACTAGGTTTTCACTATGGTACTTATCCAAGGCCCCTGTTTACTAGGTTTTCACTAGAAGATGAATTATTTATCTTGTACTATTTTTTTGTCATCCAAAGTGCCACAAGGTGGTTTTCACTATTGGATAGTTTTTTTTTCGAATAGGATAGCTGAGGTTCATGGGTAGAAGTTCTTGAGATGGATGCTATTCACTAGTTCATCCAAGGGAATACCTTCAGGTGTTGAGAGAGTGTATGCCTCTGATCCATAGACTAATGTGATGACAAAAGGACCAAGCCAATTAGGTTCAAACTTGCCCTGTTTCTCATGATGTTATTGATTTCTTTGATTGTCTTTAAGGATAAGATCTCCAACTTGAAATCTACATTCTTTGATCTTCTTTTTGTAGCTACGGCATAGAAGGAGATGGTTGAGTACTACAAGACATCGTTCATCTAATATCTCAAGATCATGGAGTCTGGATACTTGATATTCTTCCTCTAAAATGGTATGCTATAGAGATACTCACAATGAGGGGATCTCAACCTTAATAGGTAAGATAGCTTCAGTGCCATACACCAAAGCATATGGTGTAGCACCAGTAGGAGTTCTGATACTTGTTCTATAATCCCATAATGTAGGATTAAGTTGTAAATGCCAGTCACGGCCAGCTTCATTGACTGTCTTTTTGAGGATCTTGATGATTGTTTTGTTAGAAGCTTCAGATTGACCATTACTTTGGGGATAGTAAGGTGTAGAGAATCTATGTTGGATATGGAACTTGTTGTAAAGATTCCTAACCTCTTGGTTCTTGAAGGGATGACCATTATCAGTGATGATGGCTTGAGGAACTCCATAATGGCAAATGATGTAATGTAGGATAAACTTGGATATTTGCTTGCTAGTAATGTAGGTCATTGGTATGGCTTCCACCCACTTCGTGAAGTACTCAGTGGCGGTGATGATAAACTTATGACCGTTTGATGAGGTAGGATAGATTTTACCTATAAGATCAAGTCCCCACTATGAGAAGGACCAAGGAGTGGTGATAGACTGAAGTTCATGTGCTAGTGCATGTATTAGATCCCCATATTTCTGACACTATAGACATCTCTTTGCAAATTACTGTGCATCTTTCTCCATAGTTGGCCAATAGTATCCAGCTTGTAGAAGTTTCCTAACAAGGCCAGGGCCAGTGGAATGAGATCCATAGACACCTTCATGTACTTCACATAAGGCAACCTTTGCTTCATCAGAATCAAGACATCTAAGGAGGATACCATCAAGACTCTGGTGATATAGGGTGCCTCCTAGGATAGTGTAGCAAGAGGCTCGATGAATGAAAGTTTTCGTTGGGTATTGGATAGTTGAAATGGTAAGGTTTGTGCATGGAGATACTCATATATGTCCTCATACCAAGGCAAATTGGGACCATCAATTTCACATATAAGCTCAGACTATGGTACTTCAAATGCTAGGATCAGAAATTGTTCAACTAGAAACTCACACTTATGTGCATTGGAAGGCATGTCTAGAAGAGATCTAATCATAGCCATGGCATTTTCAACTTTGTTTTGTATCCTTGGGATCTATTCAAAGGTGATAGTGTCAAAGTATTTCTTGAAATCATCAACCATTACCTTGTATGGAAGGAGCTTTTCATCCTTTGTTTGATACTCATCTAAGACTTGTCTTATAACCAATTGAGAGTCACCAAAGACCTGGAGCTATTTGATAGCCCATTGTACTGCCATACATAATCCTATGATTAAAGCTTCATATTATGCTATGTTGTTGGTACATGGAAATGCAATTCTGTATGACTTCCGGATGCAATCTCCTTGAGGGGTGACAAACAATATCCTTGCTCTTAATCCATGTTGTGTATAAGATCCATCAAAGTATAGCTGCCACAACATTGGTGAAGTTAGATTGAACAAATCTTCATCAGGGAACTTTGGACGTATTGGATGAATATCCGTGATAGGTGCTGCAGCTAACTGATCAACGATGACTTGTCCTTTTATGGGTTTTTGATCCACATATTGTATATCAAATTCACTTAAGATCATAACCCATTTTTCTAGTCTTCCCATGAGGATTGCTTTGGAGAGAAGATATTTGAGTGGATTGATGTTAGATATGAGCTTTGTTGTTTGGTTCAACATATAATGTCGTAGCTTTTGGGAAGCAAACACCAATGCTAAACATGCTTTTTCCATTGATGAATAACTAAGTTCATATCCCACAAGAGTTCTGTTGATGTAGTAAATGGCTTGCTCTTTTCCTGAATCATCATGCTGAGCTAAGAGTGCACCCAATACTACTGTTGTTGAAGAGAT
This sequence comes from Cunninghamia lanceolata, assembly GCA_027924645.1. Taxonomy (NCBI): domain Eukaryota; kingdom Viridiplantae; phylum Streptophyta; class Pinopsida; order Cupressales; family Cupressaceae; genus Cunninghamia; species Cunninghamia lanceolata. The sequence goes on from BSBN01000111.1 coordinate 1,325,114, forward strand.
GTAGAGTAATAATGGGTGCTCAAGTACAAGAGGTACTAACACAGGAGGTGTTTCCAAATATTCCTTTATTTTGTCGATGGCCTGTTGATATTTTTAATCCCACTTAAAAGATTCACCCTTGTGGAGGAGATGTTGAAAAGGATGACATTTATCTGCTAGTTGTGATATAAACCTGCAAATGGACTGTAACCTTCCTTGTAGACTATGAAGCTCCTTTAGATTTGATGGTGGAGGTATTTCCATGATAGCTTTTTCTTTGTCAGGATCTACTTCAATTCCTCGTCGAGATACAATGTATCCCAACAATTTGGCAAATGTTACACCAAATACACATTTCTTTAGGTTTAGCCTAACTTGATATTTTTCTAATCGATCAAAGATTTGTGCTAGTACCTGTAGATGTCCTTCTCTTGTTTTGGATTTCCTAATTTATCATCAACATAATCTTCCATGATAGTGTGGAAAAGGTCATGGAAAATAACTGTCATGGCTCATTCATAGGTAGCTCCAGCATTCTTCAGACCAAAAGGCATTACAACCCAACAGTATGTACCCCATAAATAAATGAATGATGTCTTGTCTTGATCTTCTTCTACTATTCTAATTTGGTTATATCCTGAGAATCCATCCATCAAGGATAGCATTTCATGCTCAGCTGTGAGATCTATAATGTTGTCTATGCTTGGTAGTGGAAAGTCATCTTTGGGACATGATTTGTTAAGATGTCTGAAGTCTGTGGAACAACGAACTCGTCCATCAAGTTTTGCTATAGGTACCAAGTTTGAAACCCATTCTAGATAATCAATAGGCTTTATGAACTTTGCTTCTAACAACTTTTGAATCTCTGCTTTGACCAAAAGAGCTATTTGTGGATGCATTTTTCACAATTTTTGCTTGACAGGTTTTGCATTAGGAGATACTGCTAGATGATGTACCACAAGTGATGGATCTATACCTGGCATGTCAGCATATGTCCATGCAAAATTGATATCTCTTTTTAGGAAGAATGTTATGAAATTTCTTCTTTCCTGCTCTGATAGTGATGCTACCAAAAAAGTGATCTTCAAATTTTGTTCTATGCCCAAGTTCATGTCTTGAGATTTTTCAACTAGCACTGTTGATTTTTCATGATAGTCAGTGGTGACAAGAAGATCAAATCCCGTATCCTTGGGTGCCTTAGGGAGGTTTTCACCCTCAGATATGTCCTTTATTTTTACTTTTTCGTAGTCAAGAGGCACCTTTCAATTTTCACCTAGTGACCTATCTTTTTTATTTTATTTATTTCACTTTTGCAACTGAAGGATTTGATACTTCCACCGAAATATGCTAGTTTAGGGAGATCCATCATGAAACCTACTTTATGATCACCCAATGTAATATCTTGTCATAAGCCCATGAATTCAGCAATAGCTTCATCATTTTCAAATGTGTCCAATATCGGTGCCCCCTGTTGGTCCCAATCGATGAGGTTAGGATATACAAGTGAAAGGGTAATAGTCAAAGGGTTTTGGTTAGATGAGGTAGTGGAGATCATGAAGATAGATGTTTCTTGAAAAAATTCTATGATATGAAGGGAAGATTCATCAATGGTATCTGAATTAGAGGTCTCTCCTACCGAAGAAGGTCCAGCTTCTATATCAGAAATACATTTAATGTCTTTGGAAGATGGTACCTCCAGCTTCTAGCCAAGGCCTTGTTTATTAAGCTTCTTAGACATGACAAGTTCAATAGGTCTTTGTTCTTGTGATCCTAATCCACCATGTCCTTTATAACCCATGCTCTTAATGATACAGAACCCATTGTTATATCACTCCACTTCAAGTTGTACTTGGTTGTTCTCATCAAAGAATATCCAAGAGTTAATGTCATCAATGTCTTCATCATCAAGGAATCCACCTTTAATGAATAATGTTGGTGGGGCTTTTATGACAACTACGGATGAAGATGGCTTAAATGTAGAAGGTTTTCCATGAGATTTGGGAGATAAGGGAGGAGTTCCAACACAACAAGAGTCTTGCAATGTGTACTCACCTGGACCATGTTCAGTGTACTTGATATGGAGGTTTGAAGTGGATTAGCTAAATGATGGCTTGAGTAGGGTGGATGGGTCCACATAGGATGATGATGGATATGCTTCAATGTTGATAGGAATATGGTTAGGGCTTTGATATTTAGCTTGAAAATCATGACAAAACTCGAATGGATTAGGATTGGCATAGATAATGACTTCAACACCATTATGAGGAAATTTGATACATTGATGGTATGTGGAAGGAACAACTTTGAGGGCATGGATCCATGGATGGCCAAGGATGATGTTATATGGAAGGTCAATATCAAGGACTTGACAACGAGTGTCGGTAGTGATAGGACCAACTTGGATAGGGAAATTGATAATTCATTCAGTATCTCTCTTGGTATCATCATATGCTTTGATAGTAATGATCTTGGAAATGTCAACATCTTTCTCAAAGTATCCCAATTGTTTTATTAGTTTTAAGGAACATATATACTAAGATTCATTTGACATGGCATTGGTTTACAAACACTTCTATGTGGAGGGCTTCGTTATGCGATTGGTGAGTGGATGGTTGGAGATCTTTGTCAGAGAAAGTCAGATGGCAAGGGGCTGCAATGCTAGCTACCATAGACTAGAATTGTGTGGTATCAATATCATTAGGCACCGAAGATTCTTGCAAGGCTTTTTCAAGGATTGCTTTGTGGGAAGGGGATATTTGAAGCCATTCTAGGATGGAAATATGCATGGGTGTTTTACCAAGGTGATCAAGGATATTGTAGCTAGATGATGGTCAAGGAGGATTGACAGGTACCCCCTCAACGGTGACACAACCTCTTTGAGTAGTTATAGTACAATTAGGTGCTTTGCCTTGGATTGTAATGGTAGAAATGTGGGCTTGGTCAATGCGGCCAATTGTGGATGATTCATAGTTTTAATGAATGGTATTCCCAGTATGGGGGTTACTTGTCATGAGATAGAAGTGGATTCTTGAAAGCATCTAGGTCATAGTTCAATGTTGGCTGTTGGGCCAGTTGTGAAACTGGCGGTGTGATTTTAATTAGGCCTTGATCAATTCAATCTTGAATAACATGTTTTAAGCGCATGCAACCATTAGTTTTATGTCCTTTGACTCTGTGATATTCACAATATTCATTTTCTTTGTACCAAGGGGCTTTGAAAATTGATTTGCTGTTGGGTGGTGCTTTAGGCAATATGACATCTCCCACTTGGAGAAGCTTACAAAAGACAACTTCCATGGGACCCCTAAGGGAGTAAATGGTCATTAAGGATTTGAAGTTTGTCTTTGTCGAATTCATTGGAAAGGTTGATTTGTTGTAGATGCAGCTTAGATGTTGATAGGAGCTTTTATTGTTTGGATGTTCTTTGCATCTATAACACTGTCATTAACAACAATCTTGTTTCGTTCCAAAAGCAAGATTTATCATTGGATGATTAAGGATTATCTTTGTTGTCTCTAAAAATCTTAATAGTACCCTTAGCAATTAAAGCATGTTGATAGTGGCTCCTTTGGATATAAGCTCATCAAAGGTGCTAGCACTTTGCAATTATAGTTGAAATGACAGCTCAGGATGGAGATTTTGGACAAAAACATCAAGCTGTTGTTTCTCAGGTATTTTCCATGATAGTTTGCTAGCCATGTTATGCCATCATTGGGTAAATGAGGAAAAAGCTTCACCATTGCATTGTTTGTTGTTGACAAGGTCATTCATGTTCACTTCATGTTCAATTTTAAAAGTGAAATGAGATTGAAATTTCTTTACTAGTTCTGCAAAAGTCTTAATTCCCAGAGATAAGTGAGAGAACCATTCAAGAGCTTGCCCAACTAAGCTTCAAGGGAATAGTCTCAAAATATATGTATCATCTTGAGCAACATCAAGGCATGCAACATAGAATGCTCTAAGATGGTCATCTAGATTTCCCTTCCCTTTGAATTTGTCAAATTGTGGGATTTCAAAGTGTGGTGGAAAAGGTGTCTTATGAAGTGACTTGTCAAATGGATAAGCACATATATCTCCCAAGGAAAATGTCTTCTTGTTTTTTCCTACCACTTTGTTAATCATTTGTTCAACATCTGCTTGAGATAATTGTTGTTGTTGCAAAGGGGGTTGATGGTTTGGAGGTGAAGTTATTGTGTGTATTGTGGTTGTTGTTGCGGAATGTAAGTGGGCATGACCATTTGTTGAGGTTGTGTGCTCACATTATATGTCGAAGGATTGGTATATGATACATATGTGTTGGAAGATTGCTGTCCTTGAGACACAAGTGGTGGTTGGGTATAGTGCGATGGATTAGCTCTGAGAATTTGCATCACATGAGAGGTAGAGGATGGATTGACATTGGTCGATGGTTGTGGATTCAAAGTTGGATTTGTATTATAGTAAGCAATGGAAGGATTGGTGGATGTGGAAGACGGATGGACATTCGAGTGTGTGTTTTGAACAACATGAGGAATGGTAGATGAAGATGGATGAACATTTGGGTTTGTGTTTTGAATAACATAAGGATTGGTATACGGCATGTGTTGGGTGACAATGGGTAATCCTTGGGTTGTATAGGATAGAATGATGGATTGTGAAGGATTATATGGAGGTGGAGAGGGTGATGTAAGTTGATTAACATAGGAGACAATGGTATTAGGATGTGCTTGTGATATAGTAAGCGGGTCACTCATGTCAATGAGACTAACATTGGGATTATATGGTATGTGAGATGGATTGGTGGAAATAGCGGTACCCATGTTAGAGGTAATAAGAATGTGAGTATGGGGTGTGGTTTCCACTTGTGATGCTATAGGAGTAGAGATTGGCAATGGCTGTGAGATTTGGGATGTTGGAATGGCATGCGATCCTTGGTGTACTTGTGAAGTTGGTATAGCTTGCGAGATTTGTGGAGTTTGTACTTGTGAAACATGGACAGCTTGTGATACTTGAGGCACATATACGGTCATGGTAGATGCAGGGGTGTGTTGTGGAACATGAAATGGTGGAAAGCTCACATTTTGTGATTGGAAAGTGAGCATCTCGGTTAGTGTTAGCAAAGGTTCTATGGTGTTCTCCTTACGAGGTGGGCTTGATGGTGTAGCAATATGCAATGAGGGAGATGGGGTAGGTGGATGAGGTTGGATGGACATGTCATGAAACGGTGTGGTTATAATGGCTGGTCCCTTTGCAACAATAGTGGGAGTATTTGAATCTTGTTTACAGATTGAAGATAGGTCAAAGTCGCTTGGTAGCTTTGCTCCCATGTGGGGCTATTTGCAAGAAATGATAGTCTAGATCGGATAAGATAAGTTTCTTGGCGTGGTCTTGTATGTGTATCTCTAAATTCAAATAAGTCCTCTTGGGATTGTTCTTCATAAGTCTCAAAAAATGTTGGAGGTTGTACTTGTTGTGAAGTTGATGGTCCAGCAGTGTATCCTTCAGACACAAACATGTAAGAAGGCATATCGGTTGTGAATTAAGTCACATCTCTAAGCAACATTGATCAAGATTGTTGCATTTTGACTTCTATCTCATCTCACAATTTTGCTTCCATTTCAGCTCTATATTGGCTCCTAGTTTGAGGCATGATGATTGATGTTGAAAGTTTGAACTTGGCTTGTAAAAGTTGAGACCCAAAAGGTGATGGTTGGTTGGTTTGTTTGTTTGGTTGTTGGTTTCCTTGGTTGTTTGATAAACTTACCTAGAGGATAGCTCACACACTCAAGGGAAAAGATGGTTACTGATATTGTTTTGTTGGTTTTGCTTGGGCTAGGTAAAGCCAAAAGGTGATGTTTGATTGTTGATTTTTCAAGTTGGTTATTTGATGTTTGGTTTGCTGGTTTGAGGTCTCAAAAGGATAGAGAGTTCACAAAGTCTAATTATTTGGTATGCTCAAGGTAGGAGACAAAGTTCAGGTGTCTACAAATGATCAGAGACAAGTCTAGAAGCTGGTGCTAAAGCTAAGCAATCTAGAAATGTACCTGATTTGACTGAGTTGCTAAGATTTGTTGATATTTAGCCAGAGGCAAAAGGTAATAGCTCAAATGCGACTCAGAAAAGGCCAAAAATGACTAATAATAGCTCAGAAGCAATCTAGGTTTGGTTCAGGTGATAGGCTATAGTATTAACCAGAGGCGAGTAGTTTTGGTTCAAAAGTGATATTTTGTTGGTCAAAGGTGATGCAGTTTAAACCGAAAGTGATCAGTTGTTGTTCAAAGATAATTTGGTTTAAGCAAGAGGCAGGATAACTGCTGTTTAAAGGTGATCTAAATGTCTATAAGCGGGTAGTTAAGGCTCAAAGATGGTCTATGTCTGTCAAAGGATAGAGTTTGAATGATGTTTTTGATAAGAAAATAGTGATTTCAGTCACTCACACTCACAACAATCACAAACTTGTACAACCTAGGCTAGGAAAGGACTGTATTTGTTGAGTCCCCTGGTCATGCTTATTCAAAGCAAATAGCTTCAAGATCTTGGTAGCACCAGATCCTCTCCATGGCACACAATTCTCACACATACCAAGATCTAGGTTTCCCAAGGCTTGTCCCCCCACCAAACCTTGGGATTGTTCCTGCTATCTCTACTAAGAACCACGTGAATCAGGGCGGCTTCAAAGGTCCCAGCTTTTGCATCAACAAATAGAAGGTTTTTGTCTACTACACAAGGTTGCTAATAAGGGCATCCGTTTGGGTGGCTATACGTGTGGTAGTGCTACTATCTATTGTGGAGTCTCCTAGCCTTCAAAGGTTATGCCTTGGAGGGTTTTGGGGTAGGTTAGCTATCGGTATAACACAACAACACCTATTTTTTGTGGATTTTGACACAAACACTTTTCTTATATAGTGGTTCCGAAGGATTTGGCTTTAGCCTGCTACTTCTTGGGTCATACCCCTTCTCACACTAGGAAGGCAAGCCCTCTAAAGATAATAACAAGTTCTCATACACCCAAGATCCATTTGATAGGCAAGGGGAGAGGATACTTTTTCTATTAAATTTGGGTTACAAATATGGACATTCAAGAAATCAAAAAAGATAAAATAGTCACAGAGCAAGCAATGATTCTTTTTAAGCACCAAGCCCAAATGTTCCTAATTTAGTGATAAATCAAAAGTCTTGGACTGATCAGAGCTGCAAAAGATATGTTAGTAGTTTCACAACCTCCTTTTCTTGGACAATCGATAAGATACTACACAAATAACTGATTAGTAGCCAAGAAAACTGAACTGCAAATGATAAAACTGAAAGCGACATAGTTACTAGAGGTGAGCAACTGTTGATCAGAAGTGACATGGCTATGGTCAAAAGCAAAATGTTACTACTCAGATGAGATATAGATAAACCCAGATGTGAAATGATAAGGTTTAGAAGTGACACAAAAAATCAACAGGTGACTGATTATGGCTCATAAGCGACTTAGATTTGTAAAAAAACAAGATATAAATAGAAAACCCTAATTTGTCGAAGGCAATCTAGACAACTAAAAGTGACCACTGTTAGGTTAAAAGTGATTCCAATTACAACAAAAGCAACCACTGTTAGCTTAAAATCAGTGCAAAAAAGACAATAAGTGACTATTATTCACTCAGAAGAGATCCAGGAAATGTTGAAAGCAGCTGGTTTCGAATGAAAAGTGATGCTTATGTTTAGGAAGCAACTAGTTTTTGCTCCGAAGCGACTAAAACTTGCTGTAAGCACTCAGAAAATTTGATCTTCACAAAAAACAACTTCAAATAGCAAAGTTAATCAAGGACGTGGGTCTCACCGAGTGTGCCAAAATGTGATAGTTAAAAATTAGGTCAGTAAGATCAAGCATTACAAATGAAACCCTAATCCTACCATCATCAAATAATTGAATCCAAATGAAATAAAAAACAAGTAATTCAAGAACAATATCACCTAGATTTTATGATTCCTTGTTTGAGATGTGGATTGCTTCTTCAACAATGAACAATTATGAAGATCAAAGCTGCCATGATGGAGAGATGATAATGATAATAAGCTCAATGGATGCTAAAAATGCTCAATATGCTCAAGATGATAATGTAGACGCTATGAGAATGCTAGATATATAGTAGTATGGAATGAGAGGGTTTTTATATGGAACTCACCCAAAATCAATCAACAGTGGAGATTTAGTGGCTATGTGAATGGCTAAGATGGATTGATAGTAATAGGTGAATGTGTAGATGACAAGTGGAGGGAAAATAGGGCTTATGTGTGACCGTGTACATAAAAAGTACTACATGTGAAAGATATTAAATAAAAGATGTAGTACCACACATGCTTTTAAATGAAAGTGTTAGTGATGCAGAGGCATCCACACTATAACCTTAACATACAGCATGGATGTCCACAACCCATCATCATCATCATCATCATCATCATCATGTTTTCCTTAACACTGTCAGCATCATCATATTTACTATCGCCGACCGATATCCTCCTGCAGACAAGCCTTCGCACTTTCGCCTGCCAGCAGCATCATCATATTCGGCAGCATCATCATGTTCGGCAAGCGCAAACATCCTCCTGACGTCCACTGTTCATCTCGCCGACAACTTCGACCTTCACTATCTTCAGCATCATGATGTTCAACATCATGTTAATCAGCCGGATATGGAACATCCAGTTCCTCCCATATATCCTGATGATGACAAACCTTAACTCCACGCACCGTCCCCTCGATGCTTACGTCACCCTGATATCTTGATGACGATTATCCTGATGACGATGACGTCACATGCAGCTCCTCAATATCCTGCTGCTCCGCAATATCCTGATGACGTATATCCTGATGATGATGACGTCATATCCTGCTGTTGGCCAAACTTAACTTTTTTTTTCGGCCCGCGATCAACCTGATCTTCTACCTTATGCCGATACGCTCCTCCTCGGCAACTCCTGATGATGATCACCCCGACGCACTTTCACTTCATGCAATTGATAGCATCATGCTCATCTCCACTTATCCGGATGACGATGCCCGAAGCGACTGCAGGATATTCACCAAAATATCCTGATGATGCCGTTTTGACAAATTTCCAGCCTTAGTGGATTTTCACCATTCTGATCCGCCGAACCTCCTGGGTTGACCCGATCCACTTCCAGGGTGATCTTCCAAACTCTATCAGCTCGACCTAGCACATACCCATGCTAGGGTCCTCAACATCTCTCGATGGCGATCCTGCACACCTGCATGCAAACAAACAAACAAACTCCTAACCTACTGTACATAACCATTCCACCGATTCGACGAATCAACCAGTGGAATGGATCAGTAAATCCATGAAACCACCAAAATAGCAAATCGATTAAACAATGGAATTCAACAGAGGATGAACACAAACAGGATCACTTTATTTGATTTCAAAAGATGCAAATACAATGATCAGTCTCTCTCTCAGTCTCACTCTCTGCAAACTAGCTTGAATGCTCTAAAACTAATCGATCCTCATGCTTAAATAGATTTTCCTGCGAGTACTACTGACCCGACTCCAAGCGGCTGGGAAATCTCTCCGGGCGGCTGGGAGATCCAACCGGTCCTACAGCATGACAGCTGTCTAACAAACTATCTAAAAATAGCAAAGCCTGGTCAGCATGATCTTAGTATAGTCAGCATGACCTTATTACATGCATTGGTCTTATCAGACCTTCTTGAAAACATAAACAAGACTCAAACTAACTAACTGCCTCATGAAGGCCAGTTGTCAGGTAGGTGCTCCTGCACCATACTCCCCAACAGAAAAGAACTCATGTCCCATGAGTTTAGTATGTGGAAGTCCTCCACCTTTATACCTTGCCTTGTCAGTATTCTGACCTGTTCCAGCTTTGTCTGCTGCTGTCTCTTGGCTGCTCCAAGACTTCTGAACTGTAACTGGCTTTCTGGCAAGTAAATCCTCATGCCTGTCAATGTAGGCCTTTTTCTCACATACCCTGTGTGTGTCAGGTTGTCTGACCAAAACCTCTGTCTGAACTGCCTCTTGAACTTCTGCAATGTTCAATCCTGTCTTTCTTTCAACTGTTATAGGACAAACAATAGTCCCAACTATGACAACATCCTTGTCATGCCTCTCAACTGGTTGCTGTTTGCAAACCTATTTCTGCACCTGCTACTGACCTCTGTCAGTCAAAACTAAAACTTTCTTCAACCTGTTGTCCTTAACAACTCCTTTTCTTGCAGTGTCCTCAACGGCCTTTATGCCTGCTCCTATAGGCATCTGCACAAACTCCTTCTTTCCCATTAAAATGATTTTGGCTACCCCCTGGGCTGCAGCATCTACCTGCAATGGCATCAACATAATAGTCTTCCCATCTTTCTTGATGGTGTAGGTATTAGCATACCCATCATACAGTACCCTTCTATCAAATTGCCATGGTCTACCCAACAGTAGGTGACAACATTCCATGGGCAAAATATCGCACAAAACTCTATCATGATATGCTCCAATCTAAAAATCCACATATGCCTGTTCAGAGACAAAAAGTGATTGACTATCACTCACCCAAGATGCCTTGTAAGGGTGCTGATGTGGAATCCTTTCCAAATTTAGTTTATCCACCATTTCCTGAGATACCATGTTGTCTGTTGAACCAGTATCAATGACAACCTTACATATTTTACCTTTGCTCTTGCATATGGTCTTGAAAAGAGCTCTTCTTTGCATCATATCCTTTGATGCCTGCAAACTAATTCTCCTAAGCATCAATGCTTCTCCCTCCTTAGGATATGCATAATAGTTAGGCTCCTTATCTCTTTGATTAGTGTTTGAACTCTGCACACTTTGCTCTACTTTTTCTTCCTGCACAAGTTGTACTCTCTTGTCATTTGTTCTATCATTTTTGGATGATGAACCTTTGTTTTCTGGACATTTGAAAGATGGATGACCAAACTCACCACAGGTGTAACATTTGCCTGAAAATGTAGTAGAACCTCTACCACCTCCAAATCTACCTTTATTACCTTTCCATCCACCTCTGAAATCAGACTGTCCCTGTCCTTTACCAATGTCTTCTTGACCCTCATTGGTTTGCTTTTGTGTAGGGGCTGATCCTCTTCCCCTCATATTGCTGCCTCTTCCTCTCATGGACTTATCTTGTCCCCTATGCAGCTTTTCTTCAATCCTGATTGCCATTTGATAACAATCCTCCACATTCTTAGGGTTAGCTAAAACTAACTCATCCTGTATGTTCAACCTCAAACCAGCCAAGTACCTAGCCACCTTTTCTACCTCATTCTCATGATGACCAGATCTCATACTCAACTTATAAAACTCTTTAGTATATGCCTTCACATCCATTTCCTTCTGCCTTAAAAATTGCAGTTTCTTAAACATCTGAATTTCATAATCCCTAGGCAAGAATTTACCCTTGATCCTTGCTACCATCTTATCCCATGAAGTGATCTTTGACTTCCCTTGTTTCCTTCTCTCAGATTGTACATAATCCCACCATACCAAAGCATGACCTCCTAACTTGGTCTTTGCAATCTTTACCTTCTGATCCTCAGCAACATCTTCACATTCAAAGTGATTATCAAGTGCAGCAATCCAATCCAGCAACTCATCTTCATTCAAACTTCCATTATACTTGGAAACATCAACCTTTACCTTAGGTTTATCACTCTGCACTACCTTTAACAATTTTTCAAATCTCTGGTCTTTAGCATCTAGATCTTCAGCTACTTCTTCATACTCTTCAACAGCATCTTCATCTGCTTCAGACTCACTGTCTTCCACTTCCCTCTTTTTGTTCTTTTCCAGGGCTACAAGCCTAGCTTGAAGTGCTTCAGCAAGCTCCTTCATCTTCCTCATCTCTCTGGCATGTTTTTCCTTCATCTCCTGCAATTCCCTTGCAGTACCACTACCTTTTGGAGGCATTTTGTCAACCTCTTAATCAACACACAACACACAATCAACTCTACCTCTGCCCTTTCGGTGACAGAATCAACACACAACAGCCCAGACCTTTTGCTGAGATCTGATACCACTATGATGCAGAGGCATCCACACTATAACCTTAACATACAGCATGGATGTCCGCAACCCATCATCATCATCATCATCATCATCATGTTTTCCTTAACATTGTCAGCATCATCATATTTACTGTCGCCGACCGATATCCTCCTACAGACAAGCCTTCGCACTTTCGCCTGCCAGCAGCATCATCATATTTGGCAGCATCATCATGTTCGGCAAGCGCGAACATCCTCCTGACGTCCACTGTTCATCTCGCCGACAACTTCGACCTTCACTATCTTCAGCATCATGATGTTCAACATCATGTTAATCAGCCGGATATGGAACATCTGGTTCCTCCCATATATCCTGATGATGACAAACCTTAACTCCACGCACTGTCCCCTCGATGCTTACGTCACCCCGATATCCTGATGACGATTATCCTGATGACGATGACGTCACATGCAGCTCCTCAATATCCTGCTGCTCCGCAATATCCTGATGACGTATATCCTGATGATGATGACGTCATATCCTGCTGTTGGCCAAACTTAACTTTTTTTTTCGGCCTGTGATCAACCTGATCTTCTACCTTACGCTGATACACTCCTCCTCGGTAACTCCTGATGATGATCACCCCGACGCACTTTCAATTCATGCAATCGATAGCATCATGCTCATCTCCACTTATCCGGATGACGATGCCCGAAGCGACTGCAGGATATTCACCAAAATATCCTGATGATGCCGTTTTGACAAATTTCCAGCCTTAGTGGATTTTCACCGTTCTGATCCGCCGAACCTCCTGGGTTGACCCGATCCACTTCCAGGGTGATCTTCCAAACTCTATCAGCTCGACCTAGCACATACCCATGCTAGGGTCCTCAACATCTCTCGATGGCGATCCTGCACACCTGCATGCAAACAAACAAACTAACTCCTAACCTACTGTACATAACCATTCCACCGATTCGACGAATCAACCGGTGGAATGGATCAGTAAATCCATGAAACCACCAAAACAGCAAATCGATTAAACAATGGAATTCAACAGAGGATGAACACAAACAGGATCACTTTATTTGATTTCAAAAGATGCAAATACAATGATCAGTCTCTCTCTCAGTCTCACTCTCTGCAACCTAGCTCGAATGCTCTAAAACCAATCGATCCTCATGCTTAAATAGATTTTCCTGCGAGTACTACTGACCCGACTCCAAGCGGCTGGGAAATCTCTCCGGGCGGCTGGGAGATCCAACCGGTCCTACAGCATGACAACTGTCTAACAAACTATCTAAAAATAGCAAAGCCTGGTCAGCATGATCTTAGTATAGTCAGCATGACCTTATTACATGCATTGGTCTTATTAGACCTTCTTGAAAACATAAACAAGACTCAAACTAACTAACTACCTCATGAAGGCCAGCTGTCAGGTAGGTGCTCCTGCACCAGTTAGTAACCCGTGTTTAATCCTTTTCTTTACTTTGTTAGTATATTGTTGTTGGACGCATATACTTTGTAAGTCATCCCGTGAGTATATTGTATTATCCCAAATTCATGGGAAGTAATAGTTATTTAGATTAGAATTAGTATATAAGTACGTGTTGAGGCCAATGAAGGCATCCACAAATTTATTGTATTGAGCTTGCTCAAAGGAGGTTGCCCCCTCGAAGTGGCCTGCGATCAATAAATTCCTTCTGTGTTTCTGCTATCTCTGTTATTTCGTGCATTTTTCACTATATTGTTGCAGGAGGTTCCTCTCAGAAAGAGGCACACATGTCAGCTCATTAAGATAAATAATAAGATAAATTAATTAAATAAATTAAATTTATTTAATTAATTGGAAAGTGGGATTATGAATAGAATTTCAATTAAATAAATAATATTTATTTAATTAAAATAGATAGAAATGCAAAGATAATTAAATAATTAAAGATTATTTGATTATAGCTTAGAAGAAATAGATAATGAATTAATTAAATAAATATAAATTTATTTAATTAATAGAAGAAATAGGTGTTTTTAAAGTTTCTCAAGTGTGTTAGACAAATGCAGATGATAGGTAATGCAATATTTGATACTAATGATAATTAGGTCAATTTTAGATGTCCACAAGATCCATTTAATCCACATCATAATTGACTATTCCAATCCAATTTCATGGACATTATCCTATATATAAATCAAACTCCATCCAAATCCAATAAAAATCCCCATCCATGATATCACCTAATCCTAGATCAAACACCCACATACAAACATCAAAGTTGGTTTGATAAATTCAGTATGGAACCTACGACATCTATGTCCCCTCCTTTGTGTGAAGTTCATCTCAAACCTAAATTTATACTGAAAGGAGTTCTTCAAATGGATAATCCTAATCTCAATATTAGACACCTCTAATAAGTTTAATTTTTCATTACACATGAGTGCAACATTCAAGAAGTTTATTAAAACTTAGATAAAGACCATTCATTAAATTCTTAAATCCATATGTTAAATAAAACACATGTCAATGAAAAATGACTATTTATTCATCTAATTTAGACATTCCTTGTGAAGTAGTCAAGTACAACCATTCCTATCAACAAGAATCATTTTAGAATATTACAACTCTCCTAAGTATAATTTGTCCTTACACATGAGTGTGTAACATTCAAATAGTTTATTCAAACTCTTAGATAAAGACCATTCATTGTATTAGTTAAACCATAATATACAAGCTATAAGTTTACCACTTGAACACTAGTTGACCTTGCCCTCACATATACATATTTTTGCAGGTGAATTAAAAGGTAATTTTTTATGGTGAAAAAAAGAAATAGGTCAAGGATTTTTGATCAAATAAGGTCTAACAAAGATAAAAATCTAAGAAGAAGAAATGAGAGAAATTCAACTTTAGAAGGATTGGTTGAACATAGTCAAGAAGTACAAGTTCAAATTACTAATGAATAAGAGGAATAACATCTTGAGTTTGAACAAATTGAAGAAGAAATTGAAAAAAGTGTAGAAAAGATTGTGACCAAGGAGGAAATTGACGACATAAATTATTTTAACAATATGGAAAATCTAGTGGATTTAGATGAAGATGTTCTTTTTAGTAAGATTTCACCTAAGGACATGGTACCTAAAAGTACAATTAAATTACATTCTAAAAAAATTTGGGATGAATTTTTTGAAGACAAATCTCTAATTGGAAGAGCACAATTATGTGCTAAGATATTTAGGTTAAAAGAAATGACCCCTATTTTGGTGTTGCTAGAGGTTGATAATAGGTAGAGAAAAACAAATCTAGCAAAATAGATAATAGTTGAAAAATTTCAAGAAGCTTTGAACTCTATTCAAAGTACAAGTCGAACAAGTGTTTTAAGTGTGACATGCATGGCATTGATGACTATGATTTCAAGTAAAAAACTATCACATATGAGATAGGTGAAAGCAATTGGAAAGTTACTGCATGCATCCAGGAGAACTATTCACAGATATATTTCAAAGGGAAATAAGGTTGATGAAAACATAGTAAATAATTGGGTAAATATTGTTAGGGTTCCCAGAAAAGCTAAAATTCTAGAAGATGTGAAGAAATAAGTCATTGAATATTGGATCAACCACTCTTGTGTTGCCTCTAATAGAAGGGATACTGTACAAGTAATAGGTGAAGATGGTAAAATGTATCCAAATCAAAAACATTTTGTAGTTACAACACAAAGAAAATGTTTTGAGGCATTCAAACAAGAATTTTCACAAGTAACTTGATATCTCAAAGGGTGTTTGAAAAGTTGTGTCCATACTTTGTATGCATAAATAAAGTGGGTGAAACTTAGCGTTGTCAAAATCATGTTGAATCTTATCTACACCTTCAATCATGTAAAAAATTATGGCAATGAAACATCAAAATATTATCATCCATGCAAGTACAACAAATTTATGAAGTCGCTGATGACGGTGTGGTTCGGTGGTTAAGTCACTCAATTGTAGTGGTGGCCATTAGTTTTCAAACCCCCGCTGGGCCAACAAGCTCACAGGTTCGAAGTGCTCTTGCTAGAGGATGAGGTCCACCATGTTGTGGCTTCACCAGTTCATTACTCTAGGCAAAAGCATTCACATGGAGTTGGAGGACGTGTCTCACTAGTGTTGCTGAACACATTAAAAAGTTTACCAAGAACATTTTAAAAAATAAAATTATGAAGTCCATTTTATGTGAAAAAATAGAAGGTTCTAATGAATTCAATGTGCAATGTATCAAAAATAATTGTGTAAATTGTGGAGATTTGAAGAAGCTTGCTATGATTGAAAATATTTATCATTCAATGGAAATTATGTGGAAGATATTTAAATGTGAGAAATACACAACCAGGTTAGGAGTTGAATAAAAATAAATTGTTCTGAAAGAAAGTGAAATGCCCTGCAATGAGTTTTTCAATAAATTTTATAGTCTCATATATCTACATATCCAACATTGTCATTGTGCATGATGGTAGGCAAATTAGTTTCATGAATCAAAGAATTGTTTTCCACAAGGTTGTATTCTTTCGGATGTGGATTTTTTTGAGGACTATACATTTAGTCCTTGAACAGATATTCAGATTCAATATTATCATTAAGAGCAAGTTGCAATCTTTGTACATGTTTGTTATAGACATGTTGAGTTTCAAGTGAATTGTGTACAAAGTAGCCCGCATGAATGAAATATCATTTTTATATCAGTGATGATATTGGTCATGATAGAAGCTATATAGCTCATTGTTTTGGAATGTTTTTTGATGATTTCAAACAATGTGGCATACATACTTTAAGTCATTGGATTTGGTCAAATGAATGTGCTGGTTAGTGTTGAATTTGTTTTCTTTCAAATTTTATAAATTATTACTAAGTTTTAAACAATTTAATTTCTATATTTGTAACCTTTATTTAATCTAATGGTTTTAATGTTCATTTGTTTACTTTATAGGACAATTCAAATCTACAAAAGTATTTAATTGGTTAAGCCAACAATATGCAAGACGTACCATAAACTTTGTGTGGAATTTTTTGAAAGTGAACATGGAAAAGGTGAGTATGACAGAGCTGGTACATGTGTAAAGCATGCACTTTGCCAAAATGAGGTTGCTGGTAACACCATACATAGTGCAATAGAAATTGTTGAATGGTGTAAGACTCATTTTGGGGCTCATGAAGGAAAAAGTGGCTCAATAAGTATCAAACTCTATTTTTGGGAAGTCAAAGGTATTTAAAACATACCAAAAACTTTATTATTTGTAGAGCACATGAATCTTGCAATTCTTGCATCTATATTTATTTATGTTTAGTACATGTATATGTTTTGAATACAAATTTAAATTTCCATGATTGTATATATCGATCACTCAAATCCTTATAATTGTCAAAAAATTGTCAGTATTAGAAGACTTCATAAAGTGATGACTACTTGACATAGAAAACCACTTGCAATCCAAATGAGAGAAAAAATCATGTTTTTGTGTTGACTGCATTTAGAACAATGCAAATGCTCTACAATGTCAACATATTATTGATGGATATGTATTAGAATGAGAGATGAAACAATTAGTTTCAATTCCCCCTTATGAAGATAATGATAATATAGATCTCCATGACCCTTTATATTCAACTTATTTTGAATGTGTATCTAATCTAGTTGTTGTAGGTAAATGTTATTTACATGTATACTGATTATTTTAGTGAAATTGTCTTTGTCTAAGTAACTAAGTATTTGAATTGACTTTCAAATCTATGGATTTGTTGTAGGAGATATCTTTATTGTGATTGTTGATTCTAATAATAACGAAGGTGTAGATTACTATCTACTCAGATGCATGCAACCAAAATGCAAGTTGACAGAATCTGTGATATATGCTACTGGACAAGAATATCCCATTGGATCAGTTGTTGTTGAAGGAACTTATTATCAACAAAAGAAGATAGATAAAAGTGGTATTATATTTGTTGATTATTTTCTAGGACAAAAGGTTCTACATTACAGTAACTTAGTTATAGCAACACAATTAAATTTGGAGACTTTACAAAAAATAGGATATAGCCAACAAAAATGGAAGTTGAGTATTAAAGACCATGAAAATATTTTAGAGATAATAAAGGATAGAGACGATTTAGATTATATGTACCAAGAGCTATGTTAAATGCATGTAAATATTCTTAGTTTGAATATGGATTCATGCTATTATTGTTATTATCGACCAATTTTGGACTAACTAGTTTTATACTAAAAAAGCATGAAAATATATAAGCACAAACATGTAATTAAATATGAAGAGTCTGAATTACAATTTAAATTTTGTCAATTTTCAATTTAGATTCATGCAAAGCAATGTTCAGTTTTTAACATGTATCTTACACTTTTAATTATAGCATGTTGTTGTATCCCATATTTATAATAAATAAAAAGGTGTGTCTATATTAATTAAACTAACCACTTAAAACATTTAGTTTACATATCTCAATTGTATACTAATTGTTTGATGAAGTTATAAGTTATGTAAGGGGGATTATTTAAGTTACAAATTTTATTTTGACTTAGACTATTAATATTGTAATTTTAAATAAAATAATTTAACTCTTATAATTAGTAATGTCCAACTAAATTCATAAACAAATTTAATTTCACAATGTTTGTGATCTTATAATCTTTGAAAGTCCTACATCTATTCTTATTCCTAAGTCAACAAATTTAAATTTAAATTTAAAGTGAATTATTTTCTTACTAAAGTGACTAGAAGTCAACAAATTATTCAATTAGGACATTAATGAAGAAATATTTAATTTTCAACTATATATTAAAGATAGATTATGAAAGATATATTAAAATATATGTATATATTACAAGCAATATATATACATGTTAAAAAGATAATATTAAAATAAATTCATCAATATTCATATTTCATTTTTGGCATAAATGATAAATTTAATCTTTGATAAATTGTAAATGTCAAATTAGTTTTAAATCAATAATTTTTATATTGTGATATATCATAAATTATATTGGAACATACATATAAACAACATATATACCAAATATATATATATACTAAATTTCATAACTCTATAACTAAACATCTAAATGTGCATATGTATCATATATAAAGAAACATTTGAGATGCTACATATATTGTATAGATCACATGTGAAAAATAACAAACAAAACATAACACAACTATATAACTAAACATGTAAATGCAAGTATGTACATGATATAAAAACATGCCACATGCTACATAATATTTAAATAAGTCTAGTTCAAACATAAGCATGATCTAAATAATAAACAAATAGTCTAGAAACATCATGAGTGCTTCCTATGGGTGGAATGGCCCTCACTCAACCTAGGACTAAAATAATAAGTTGAGCCATGTCCTGAGCCCTGTCCTGAACCCTGTGTAGATCCCATTCATATATGAATATCTGACTCATGTGTAGATCCCTAAACACAAAATTTATCTCTATGATTAAATATTTATTAAAAAAATATAGAATCTCAAATACTTGTTCATATTTTAAATAATAAAATACTTTACATCACATCCCTCAACCACATCTGATGTCTACTACACAGTGTCATGTCCCACCACTCTAGTCGATCACTAATGTAAGCTTGATTTTAAGAGTCAACACAGCTGATGTAAAACTAAATTGTATAATTTAAATATATAATTTATAACAAATTTACACTAGATTAAATCAAAAAATTAATAAATACCTCATCATCAACAACCTGTGTAGCTCCATGGATGACCCTCCTAATCCCACTAAGGTCTGATGAATTGAGGGTCATTGCAACATCATCAAACAAAAGTCCATAGAGTGATCCTAGTGGAAAATGTGGACTAACATTATCATACTATGGTGGAATCTACTTTGAAGTTATTGTAGACTGACCTCCTAGATCAACCTAACCTCCCCCTACCTAGCCCTCTAGGTTGTGTGACTGTGTGTAGTTTGAAGATCAGTGTGGTGGCTGACATGTGCGACCACAACATCAAGAGGGATTATGTACTCTAAACTAATAAACTCATACATAGCTAATAGATCTTGTGTGAGACATGTACTCAATCTACAAAGCACACCCTCTCAAGTAGTCTATGCCACATCATGTGGTGAAACTATGCTAGCACGGATGAAAGGATCATAAATGGTTGAAGTGAAAACAACTGAAGGAATGCTAGTGTTTGGGCACAAGATAGCCTCAAACTCTATCTTGTGCAATATAGTGTAAAAACATCATATGAATCATATCTAATGAAACAACCCTATTAATGTTATAATGCATAGGACAACTGAGAGTGGGGGGTGAATTAGTTGTATGTTAAACTTTAAACCCTCAAAACATCAACCACTTATAATGCATTAACAAAATGTAAACATATGAAGCATCAATGAAAAATCATCCAAACACATAAAAACACCAAATTTATTTGGAAAACCTAATAAGTGAAAAACCACCATGAGGATTAGCTCACAATATATATGAATAACAACACTGAAAATCAGTAGGCTCACTGCCAAGGGCTCACTGCCTAGAAGAAAAGCTCACTGCCAGAGAAAAGTTCACTTCCCAAAAGAGAGAAGAAAGAAGAAGATTGTTATAGAGAGTCACTATCTCAAAGAAATAGGATAGATCCACCACTAATACTCTTGGCTATCCAAAACCTTTGGCTTATTGCCTCTAGTAGCTTCTAGCTCACTAAAATGTGGACACATTCTTCTCACTACATTCTGGATTCATAAGCATTTAAGTTCACACAAAACTTTACTGCCCTTGATTCACATTTTCATATTATTCTCCACTTTACTCCATTTAACTTCATCATGCATTTATACCATCTATAACCAAGACATATCTCAATTAGCTCGGTCCTAGTGAAGTGTGTACATTACACACATACAACATTACATAGGTCAGCACAAAACACTTCCACAGTGGAAAGAAGTGAAAGTCAACCACACCAAGGGATAACCAAGACTCAAATTTGTATCATCAAGCTACCTATCACATTCAAAATCCATGATGTACCTCTACAAATAGTGTTAGCATGCCAGGCAGCCAAGCCAGAGCTAACGATCACATCCATGCTTCTCCAAGTCCAAAAACATTATGCAGACCAAAGAGAGACACTCCATAGCAGTCACACACCTTCTTAGAACATTCAACATCATCAAATTTATTTTCCATTCTACCGCAACCACTTGAATCAAAGAATGTCTTCATTATTGTCAGGAACCCATGTTTAAGCCTTCTCTTTACTTTATTAGTATATTACATTTGGACGCATATGCTTTGTAAGTCGTCCCATGAGCATATTGTATTATCCCACATTCACCAGAAGTAATATTTGTTTAGATTAGAATTAGTATATAAGTACATGTTGAGGCCAATGAAGGCATCCACAAATTTATTGTATTGAGCTTGCTCAAAGGAGGTGGCCTCCTCGAAGTGGCTTGCGATCAATAAATTCCTTCTGTCTTTTTGTTATTTCGTGCATTTTTCATTATATTGTTGTAGGAGGTTCCTCTCATTTGGTATCAGAGTGCTTTCTTGGGCTCACTGGGTGGAATTTCTATCAATTTTTTTTTTCCGTAGTGGTCTCCAAGTGTGGTGATTAGTGTAGTTGTTCTTTTTTTTGCATCTGTACTATTCATTTCAATTGTAGGTTCGGATCAGGGAGAGCTATCGTTCTGGCAAAGTGGTTATCCATTTTCCTTGAACCTTTAGGAAGTTGAGCAGATTGAATTTGTCCAAAGCAGTTGGTAGATCATTTCCATAAAAAAATGACAAAAGAAATTCTATTTTTTGCCATATCCTTCTTGTTTTAGCTCTGTTTTCTCCCAAAATTGAGTGGAACACCTGAAATTTCATTCTGCACATTTCCTTCCTTGAGGACCCTATCCCAAATTCTACTTATTGAAGCCAGAAATCCCACATTCCTCTATTTTTAGGGTTTGCTATAACTTCTTCAATTCTCACCCAATCACCTTGCGATTTTCCCATAGTGTTCCTTTCCTATTTCTTCTTCTTTGTCTCTCTAGGAAAAAATTTCCCATTCTTTCACCCAACTTCTAAAATCACCATTTTCTTCTTCCATTTCCCTCAGGATGTGTCCAAAAGCTAGTCAAACCCCAATTACCCATCACAGTTTTCCCCAAATCAAAATTTTCCCTTACTAAAAACATTTTAGCACACGTTTTTCCACCCATTCCCAAAACAAAAAAAAATTGTGGCTATGGTTGTAACCCGATCATGAGAAAAAAACATGGAAGATGAAATTGTAGCCCTCAAGACCAAGCTCTAGGATTTGGATGAAAAAATTCTTGGCCTCAATCTTTAGCATTCAACCATTAACAACATATGGCAGCCAGAATCTTCTGTAGACATTGGGTTTTCTTCTTTGAGCAATTTTCGTGGGCCAAAGTTTGATTTTCCTCACTTCAATGGTGATGATCTGACTGGATGGATATATCAGGCAAAACAATATTTCATTCTGCATAATACTTTTGATGTCAACAAAGTCCCACTTGCATCCTTTAACTTGGAACATGAATCCCTTTAATGGTTCCATTGGTACATCAAGGCTAATGAAGAGCCAAAATGGATAGATTTTTGCAAACTCATTTTGCAATGATTTGGCCCTAGTGCTTTTGATGAATTCATAGGAGCACTCATTGAACTTCGCCAAACAGGGACTGTGAGAGAATATCAGATAGAATTTCAAAAATTGGCCAATCACACAGAGGGATTGTCTGATGAATTTTTTAGGAGTTGTTTTATCAGTGGTCTGAAGGATGTAATTTGATCTAAGGTTAAAATGTTCTATCCCAACACAATGATGGAAGCCCTAGGATTGGCGAAGTTGGCAGAGGACAAGATCATAGCTTAATAGTGATCTAAATCTAATTTTTTTCCATTCAAAAATATGGCCTCCCAAAGACCTCAAATACTACCATCTCCTAGAACAACTCCTATCAAGCATTTGACTGAAGCAGAGATGCTGGCACGTCAAGAAAAAGGGCTTTGTTATAATTGTGATGATAAATTCATTCGAGGACAAAAATGTGTTGAGAAAAAGCTCTATCTCTTAGATGTGGATTCTCTGCCTGAAACTAAAGTTTATGCAGATGCTCAGGATACAGTGGATGATCAGGTTGAAACTCAACAGCTACTTGTTGACCCTACTTCTCAGGATGACCACCCAGAGATCTCTCTCCATGCTTTAGTAGGAGTCACCACCCCACAAACCATGCGGGTCAAGGGTTACTTCAAGAAGCTCCCTCTTACAATACTCAATGATTCTGGTAGCACTCATAACTTCATTGACCCTTAGATCGCCAAATAGGCTAATTATTTTGTCCATCCTTGCTCTAGCTTTAAAGTCATGATTGCCAATGGAGGCACATTCCCTTGCAAAGGGAGGTGTTGCAATGTGCGTATCTCTATTGGAGATTATAACCTACATTCTAATATGTTTTCCTAGCCCTTAGGCAGATGTGATGTGGTTTTGGGTGCCCAATGGTTACACACACTTGGACCCATCTTGTGGGATTTTGCTAAACTTTGGATGTAGTTTTCAGAAAATGGGTAAAAACACAAATTGAAGGGCCTACAACTGGGGTCTCTTGGCATCATAAGTTCTCATCACATGGAAAATCTTCTTAATAAAAATTCACATGGTGTCATTGCTCAGCTCCATTCCATTCATATGCAAACATCAGCGGTCTCCTCTAATCCTTCTAATCTACAACAAATTTTGAATAGGTATGCATGTGTCTTTGTCAAACTAGTGGGATTACCACCTTCATGACTAGAGGACCACCATATTCATCTCCTTCTTAGAAGCATTCCTCCCAACATCAAGCCCTACCACTAACCATTTCACCAAAAGACAGAAATTAAGATGCTCATTCGAGACTTATTGAAGCAAGGCATTATTCTCCCTAGTACCAATTCCTTTTCTTCACTAGTTCTTCTTGTCTGGAAAAAAGATGGGTCATGGCACCTCTGCATTGACTTCTGATCACTTAATCACATCACAATCAAGGGTAAGTTTCCAATTCCTATTGTTGATGAGTTCATGGTGCTTAATTTTTCTCCAAGTTGGATCTTTGTTCTGGATATCACCAAATTTAGGTTCATGAGGATGATATCCCTAAAATGGCTTTCTGCATGCATGATGGTCACTAGGAGTTTTTGGTCATGCCCTTTAGCCACACTAATGCTCCTTCAACATTCCAAGCATTGATGAATAAAATATTTCGGCCCTAGCTGAGGAAATTCATTCTAGTCTTCTTCGATGATATCCTCATCTATAGTAAAACATGGACTGAGCATCTCCAACATCTGGATCTTGCACTACAACTACTCTCTAATCATCATCTATTTGCAAGATAGTCTAAATGTGTTTTCAGCTAGGAGGAAGTGGAGTATCTTGGGCATATTGTTTCAGCCCAAGGGGTTCGAGTGGATCCTACAAAAATAGATGCTACGAAAAATTGGCTGCATCCTCAGACACTCAAGAGCCTTGGTAGTTTCTTGGGGCTAACTAGCTACTACCGCAAGTTTGTCAAGGATTATGGGAAGATTGCAGCTCCATTAACAGCCCTGTTAAAAAAGGATGCTTTTACCTGGACACATGCTAATGAGTGTGCATTTGAAAAACTAAAACTAGCTATATGTACTACACCTGTTCTAGCTATGCCAGATTTTTCTAAGACCTTCACTATTGAGAGTGATGCTTGCAACAATGGACTTGGTGTTGTTCTCCTTCAAGAGGAACATCCCATTGCATTCATCAGCAAAGCCCTTTTTGTTAAAAATCTAGTACTCTCTACATATGAGAAGGAAATGATGGCTATTTTGCATGTAGTACAGAAGTGGTGGCCATACCTACTAGGAAATCATTTTTGCATCAGGACTGATCACTAGAGTCTAAAATATTTCCTAGAACAATGGGTCTCCTCCCCACCACAATAGAAATGGGTCAGCAAGCTCATGGGTTATGACTATGTTATCACTTACAAGAAGGGTAAGGACAATATTATGGTGGATGCTCTTTCTCACTCATATGATGACCAAGCTTCTCTTTCAGCTCTTTCTATGCCTATTCCAAATTGGTTGGAATTTGTCCAGTAGGGCTATGTCATTGACTCTTCATTATCTCAAATCATTCAATAGTTGGCTAATAACCCTTCTTCTATCCCGTATTACTCTTGGGATGGTGCTTCTCTGCGATACAAGGGTCATCTGGTGCTTCCCCAAAGCATAGATCTTTAGCAGGCTATCTTCTAGAACTCCATGCTTCTCCATCGATAGGGCACTCTGGGTTCCTCAAAGATTATGTGCAGGCACAACTTAACTTCTTTTGGAAGGCAATGAAAAAGGCAATTCAATAGATGGTGGTTGAATGTGATACTTGCCAATGCAACAAGAGTGAAATGACACTCCTTCTAGGATTCCTCGAACCCTTGCCCATCCCTACATTGATTTGGATAGATATTTCTATGGATTTCATTGAAGGGCTCCCTAAATCTAGAGGGAAGACAATGATCTTGGTTGTGGTTGATCACCTCTCCAAATATAGTCATTTTTGTGCTCTCATCCATCCCTATACTGCTTCCTCTATTGCACAAATTTTCATGGACTAGATCTTCCGTCTTCATGACATTCCTTCTTCCATTGTCTCAGATCATGATGCAACTTTCACCAGTCATTTTTGGACATAACTATTTTGACATACTGGCACCAAACTGAAGATGAGTTATGGGTATCACCAACAAACAAATGGTCAAACTAAAATTATCAATAAATGTTTGGAAACTTATCTTTGTTGCTTCACCTCTGAACAACAACATTAGTGGGCAAAGTGGCTTCCTCTAGCTGAATGGTGGTATAATACCTCCTACCACATTGCATCTAAAATGACTCCATATGAAGCAGTCTATGGTTAGGCACCACCAGTACTCCTTCCATACACCCCCAACATTTCTCTAGCTCAGGTAGTTGACATGGTTCTCCAAACCTGGGATCGGATTCTCTGCATCTTGCAAAATAATCTTCACATGGCCAAAAATCAAATGAAACAACAAGCTGATCAGCACCATTTTGAGCACACTTTTCAAGTAGGTGATATGGTTTTTATTCATCTACAACCATACAAGCAATCGCCCCTAAAAATCAAAGGGCATCATAATCTGGCTCCAAAGTTCTATGGGCCATATAAGGTTCTTCATAAGATTGGGGCGGTTGCTTATAAATTGGAGCTTTCTCCTTCTTCTTGCGTTCATCCAGTATTTCATGTCTCTTGTCTAAAGAAAGTTCTTGGTACCAACATCAAAGCACATACTATTTTACCAAAACTAGATAATGAAGGATCCATCATTTTAGAGCCGAAGGTAATCCTCGATAGGCGCACTCATTATCTTCACTCCCAATCCATCAAAGAGGTATTAATCCAGTGGCATGAAATGCAACCAGAGTATGCTACATGGGAACCATTCCTTTAGATAAAGCAACAATTTCCACATCTTAAGCTTTGAGGACAAATCTTTTCTAAGAGGAAGGGGATGTTCGGGACCCATGTTTAACCCTTCTCTTTACTTTATTAGTATATTACATTTGGATGCATATGCTTTGTAAGTCATCCTGTGAGCATATTGTATTATCCCACATTCATGGGAAGTAATACTTGTTTAGATTAGAATTAGTATATAAGTATGTGTTGAGGCCAATAAAGGAATCTACGAATTTATTATATTGAGCTTTCTCAAAGGAGGTTGCCCCCTTGAAGTGGCCTGTGATCAATAAATTCCTTTTGTGTTTCTACTATGTCTTTTATTTCGTGCATTTTTCATTATATTGTTGCAGGAGGTTCCTCTCAACTATACACATCAGGACACATTGTTACTCATCACCAATGCAAGAAATAAACTTGCGGAGCATCCCAACACTACAAACTTCAAGGAAAGATTGATATAGATGGTATAAGCACATTCCTAGATCCATAGGTCATGAAATCTCAATGCGGAGAAATGCAGAGCAATCTCATTTCTCTTAGACAGTCTTCTTCATAGTCAATACTCTGTCAAACACATCTTCTACTTTCACATGATATAGAACCTGAAACTCAAGATATAATACCTCTGAACACCTCTTATCAATACTTCCAAACCACATAAGAATATCTTCAATTAGGAAGAAATGTGGAGCATAATACTGATGGTACATCTATCACATTGCACACCTTTTTATCAAACTTTCTCAAAAGCACTTGGAAACCAAGTGAACCATCTATTGAGAGTTAACATCAATGACAACACCAACAAGTTTCTAACAATCCCCCCCTTTGTTATTGATGGCAACACCCACTCTATGAAAAACCATCAAGACCTAAAGCAGGTCTTACTCCCCCTGACAGAAACAACTCTTACTCTTCACACACTTCTCTGCACAATGGTTTTTCAATCACTTCGACTCTCTCTCCTCCTTTGACATCAATGGAAAAGGACAACAACAACAAGTATTTTCTTCATTTCTACTACTTTCACTTTTCTCCACTCTCCCCCTTAAGATCATAGGATGTACTCCATCTGACTATACCAACCAATAGTATCTCTACCTACTCCCCTTGGGAGGTATCCTTCAACATCAGTCCAAGTTCATAAAAATGTATCTTGAAATGCTTCCTAGACAGATGCACATACTTATGCATCTAGTTAAGAGAAGGATGAGCAATAACCCCTATCTTCTGTCGAAGATACTCAGAATTATCCTTAGAGTGAGCTTTTGTAAAGATGTCTGCAACTTGATCCTTGGTAGGGACATATTCCAACCTCACCTCATTCTCTGCAACCTTTTCTCTTAAGAAGTAATACCAGAATGAATTACGCTTTGTCCTTGAATGCATCACCGTATTTTTGGAAACGTTGATAGCCCTTGTATTTTCACATGGGATAGGAATAGGTTCACCATATGAAACTTTGATATCCTTCAATGTTTGGTTCATCCATAACACCTATGTGTAGCAAGATGTTGATACAATATATTTTGCCTCTATAGTAGATAATGACTCTAAGTCCTACTTCTTACTTAACCAAGAGACAAGTCTACTTCCTAGAAGGAAATCACCACCACTTGTACTTCTTTTGTCATATGTACATCCTACCCAATCTGCATCTGTATATGCACTCAAGGAGAAATTAGTATCCTTGGGATACCATAGGCCAAAATTTAGAATGCCTCTCAGGTATCTGAATATCCTCTTTACTGCTCCAACATGTGACTCTCTAGGATTAGCCTGGAATCTAGCCACAAGATAGATTTCAAGCATGATATCCGGTCTAGTAAAAGTTAGGTATAGTAATCCACCAATCATTGATCTATACATGCTCTGATCAGCCCTAGGAGATTTATCATCTTTGCTTAAATTACAACTAGTAGTCATGGGAGTACATACCATTTTGGAGTCTTTCATTCCAAATGTTTTAACATTTCTTTAGCATACTTTGACTATGAAATGAAAATGCCATTTTCTAATTGATTGATTTGTAACTGAAGGAAGAAGTTCATTTCCCCACACATTGACATTTCAAATTCCTTTTACATTTTTTATAAATATCTCTTGCACATACCTTAATTTCCCCCAAAGATTATATCATCTACATACACTTCTACAATCAGGATTTAATCTTCTTTGACTTTGAAGTACATATTGCTATCTACAATACCCTTTTTGAATCCTTGTTGTTGTAAGTACCTATACAACCTTGCATACCAAGCTCTAGGAGCCTATTTGAGTCCATACAATGCCTTCTTCAATCTACAGACCACATTTCAATTATCTAATAACTAAAAGCCTTCCAGTTGCTCAATATATACTACCTCTTCCAATTCTCTATTTTATAATGCAGACTTCACATCCATCTGAAAAAATTTGAAGTCTTTATGAGCTACAAAGGCCAAGAACAATCTATTGGCCTCCAATCTTGCAATTGGAGCAAATCTTTCTTCATAATATATTCCTTCAACTTGCAAGTAACCTTTACACACTGGCATGGCCTTATTTCTAATTACTTCCCCATTCTCATTTAATTTGTTCCCGAAGACCCATTTGGTTCCTATCACATTCTTGTCTGCTAGTCTTGGAACAACTTCCCAAGTTTGATTCTTGTCAATCTACATCAATTCCTCTTCCATAGCCTTGATCTAGTGCTCATTTTTATATGCTTCAGTCACTATTTTGGGTTCTATTTTAGACAATATGCACAAATTTACCTATTCATCTACCATAGCAATACTTCTCCTAGTTAAAACACCTTTGTTTTTGTCTCCAATGATCCGATCTTTAGAATGATTCTTCTGCACATACTTGGGAGTCTTGGGAATATTCTCAAGAACATCTTCTTCATCTACTTGCTTCTCCTTTTCCTTTTCCTCCTCTCTTTCTACATGTCTGCAATAGTTCTCATCTAATTCATATCCTTCTAATAGCACTAAACTTTGGTATGGTTCTTCATCCACTTTGACATTTGTACTTTCCACTAATCTCTTTAGTCTCTTGTTGTATCACCTATACACCTTGCTCTTTGTAGAATATCCAAGTAATATTCCTTTATCTAATTTTGTATCAAACTTTCCCAAGTTCTCTTCATCTCTCCTAATATAGCATTTACTTCCAAACAGTCTAAAGTATTTTATAGTAGGAGTTCTTCCATAGCATAGTTCTTATGGAGTCTTTGAACTGTTGACCCTAGTTTGTACTCTATTCCGTATGTAAACTACAATGTGGATGGCTTCTCTCCAATAGATATCTAGTAGATTTGCTTCTTTCATCATTACCCTTGCTGCTTCCTGAACTATCCTATTCTTCCTTTCCACAACTCCATTCTGCTGAGGAGTCCTAAGTGTTAACAAATTCCTTTTGATTCCATGTTCTTCACAAAAACAATTAAAATCATTGGAGGTGAACTCACCACCTCTGTTAGACCTCAAACACTTGACTTTCAGATCAATTTCATTTTCAACCATAGTCTTAAAAGATTTAAACTTATCTAGAGCTTCTAATTTTTCATTAAAAAAATTTACCCAAGTCATTTTAGAGAAATCATCAATCAACAACATGAAATACCTATCACCTTGAAAGCATCCTACTCTTTTAGGTCCGCATAGATCTATATACACTAACTCTAGAGGTCTGGTGGTAGAATATTCTTTGATCTTGAAATTTTTCCTTGTTTTCTTCCCAATATGACATTCCTTGCATGTTGCATTGATAAGCTTTGTAATCCTTGGCAAATCCCTCACAGCTTGAGCACAGTGGATCTTTACTAAACTATCAAAATTAAGGTGACACATTCTTCTATGCCACACACCTTTAGCACCTTTGAGTTGATATATATTTCCTTTTGTCCTTGTTCCTATAGTAATCAGAGTTCTAGAGTCTTCCTTTTTGATTTCACAACCACCATCCTCAAACACAAGATTATATTCTCTACTGCACATTTATCCTACACTTAGAAGATTGTGCTGGAGGCCCTTGACATAAAGGACATCATCTGTATTGTCCTTTCCATAAAAATTGATTGAACCTCTTCCACAGATCTTAGCAGATGCATCATCTCTAAACTTAACAAATACTCCATCAAACTTCTCAAGCTTCACAAACTTATTCTTATCACCTGTCATATGATTTGAACATCCACTATCAATTAACCAGAGATCTTCCTCCTCTCTTGCATGGAAAGTAGTAACCAATGCTCCTTCAATATGGTTCCCTGTCTCTGGAGTAATATCATTCATGCATCTTCTAGGATAAGTAGGATTAGGTCCAACATTCAAATCCATAAACAAGCATCATTACCATCATCATCCAGATAGTTAGAATCATCATAAGATATGCTATCATCATCTTTAACATAATAACTTTTCTTGAATGATTTACCTTTGTTCTCCTTGTATTTGTCATTAGAGATTTTGATTGGACATTTAGAAGCATAATGACCTATCTTTCCACAGCTGAAACATTTGAAAGATAACTTACCTCTGTATTTTCCAGAACCCTTTTTCAACCTACTCACAAAATTTGCTTCCACTTCATCAAAGTCATCTGGATCAGATTCAACATTCTTTTCTATCTTGCTAGCCTTAAAAGTAGTTTCTTTTCTTGCATCATCTTGACTAAATTCTCTTATCTCAAAAGTAGTTAGAGTACCAAACATTTTATCCCTAGCATAATTATCCATATTTTGAGTCTCTTCAATAGCATATACTTTAGCACTATAAGATTTAGGAAGAGCTCTTAGTACCTTCTTTACCACTTTTTTTTTCCTCCAGCTATCCACCAAGACCATTGGTGGAATTAACAATTTCATGCACTCTCTACACGTATCTCGCAATATTTTCATCCTCTGACATCCTTAGGGCTTCAAACTTTAACTTTAGAATCTACAAATTTTCTTGTTTGACCTTGCCATCTCCTTCATAGGTTCTTTCCAGCTTCTTCCATATCTCATGAGTCATTTTGTAACTCATCACCTTCACTAATTCAGAATCAGAGAGGCTATTTAGAATAGAACTCCTTACCTTACCATTGTTCTCATATTCTTTAATCTCATCTTCATCCTTTAGACCATCCTTAGGTATAGTATAATTGTTTTCAACTAACTTCCATATGCCATATCCTAGTGAGACAAGAAAGATTTCCATCCTAGTTTTCCAAAAAGAATAATTTGTTCCATCAAACACTGGGACCTCCATACCTTTCCTGTGCACCATCTAGATCTACCACAAGTGGTTAAGCTTCTTTAATGAACTTGGCTCTGATACCAATTGTTAGAATGCATAGGACAACTGAGAGGGGGAGTGAATTAGTTGTATATTAAACTTTAAACCCTCAAAACATTGACTTATAATGCATTAGTAGAATGTAAACATATGAAGCATCAATGCAAACACATTCAAACACATATAAGAACACCATATTTATGTCAAAAAGCCAATAAGGGAGAAACCACAGTGAGGATTAGCTCACAATATATATGAATAGAAACACCAAAAATTAATAGGCACACTACCAAGGGCTCACTACCTTGAAGAAAGACTCCCTGCTAGAGAAAGGCTCACTACCCAAAAGAGAGAAGAAAGAAGAAGACTGTTACAAAGATATTCACTATCTCAAAGAAATAGGAGAGATCCACCATTGATACTCTTGGCCATCCACAACCTTTGGCTCACTGCCTCCAGCAACTTCTAGCTCACTAAAATGTAGACACCTGCTACTTACTGCATTATGGAGTCATACACATTTAAGTTTGCACACAACTTTACTGCCCTTGATTCACATTCACATATTCTTCTCTACTTTGCTCCATTCAACTTCATCTTGTATTTATACCATCTATAACCAAGACCTATCTCAATTAGGTCAATCTTAATGAAGCGTGTGCATTACACACATGCAACATTACATAGGTCAGCACTAAACACTTCTGCAGTGGAAAGAAGTAAAGTGAACCACATCAAGGGATAACTAGGACTCAAATTTATATCATCAAGCTACTTATCACATTTGCAATCCATGAGGTACCTCCACAAGTGGTGTTAGCATGCCAGGTCAGCCAAGCCTAAGCTAACAATCACATCCACACTTCTCCAAGTCCAAAAACATTATGTGGACTAGAGAGAGAGAATCCATAGCACTCACAAACCTTCTCAACACATTCAACATCATCAAAATTCTTTTCCATACTGCCACAAACACCTGAATCAAAGAATGTCTTTATTATACACATTAGGACACACCGTTACGGATCACCAACTCAAGAACTAAACTTGTGGAGCATTCCAACATTGGAAACTTCAAGGAAAGATTGATGTATATTGTATAAGCACATTCCTAGATCTGTAAGTCACAAAATCTCAATGTGAAGAAATGTGAAGCAATCTCATTTCTCCCAGACAGTTTTCTTCATAGTCAAATACTTTGTCAAACACATCTTCTACTTCTGCATGATCCAAAACCTGAAACTCTAGATATAATACCTTTGAACACCTCTAATCAATACTTCCAAACTACATAAGCATATATTCAATTAGGAAGAAATGTGGAGCATAATACTGATGGTACCTCTCTCACACTGCACACATTTTTATCAAATTTTGTTCAAAAGCACTTGGAAATCAAGTGAACCATCTACTGGGAGATGACATCAATGACAACATCAGCAATTTTCCATTAAAATTACTAGGCATTTCATAGTCCCAATAACACTACTAGCAAGTGACATAAAAATCCTTAATAGTGACATCATCATATGGGTTATATGATTTGATAGTGTCTATAATATGGCTAAACTAATCTTGGATAGCCACCAACCTATCTCTATTAGATAGGTTTGGTGTATTATGGATCACATGATCCAAATGTGTAAAAGTGTTAAATCGAGTCTATCAAGAGTGCTCACATACAAGTCACTCCTAGCACTATGTATATCAATAGTATTAGAACTATATATATCAACACTATGATGAGAACCTTGATCATCCATGATCTATGAAATGTGTACATGTGTATGCAAATCAACATTTTAAAATATAATTGTATACATTTAATTTATAAAATGAAAATTTAATGAAATTTAAAAACATTTAACATTTAAAAATTAAATACATTCAATTTACACATTTAAATTAACAATTTACTAAAAACATTTAAAAATTAAAAATTAAGTACATTCAATCTACACATTTAAATTAACAAAACTAAAAACATTTAAAATTTAAAAATTAAATACATTCAATCTACACATTTAAATTAACAAAACTTAGTAAGTAATTTTCATAATTTATGATCAAGTTATAAATTGTGTCCATAAATTACACACGGAATGAAGACATATAAAATGTGGATACATATACATAAAATCTAAAAACATATATCAAAACATCTTGATCAATCAACACAACATTTACATCATCGACAACAAGTATTAAAAAATAAATAAACATATTCAAATTCATTTAACTATTTGACATGAAAGAATTTTAGGACATATGCCACAAGAGATTATAAAATAAAAAAACTATTACTATTTTTGTATAATACTTGATCATGTTGTTATAATTAGATGCCACGAGATTATACAACAAAAAGACTATTACCATATTTGTAAAATCCTTGATAACATAATTCATCATTCTCATAAAAGTAGTAGGGACATTACTAAATTCATAAGGAATTACTAAAAATAGGACAAAAATTCATCCAAGTCTTTAAGTATTTAGTTAGTCATGATAGAAATATAAATCTCATCTTCATTGTCATCTATAAGTAAGGGTAAACAAAATTGTTTAGTTTTTTGAACCAATTTGATTGATTGGTTAGCACTTAGCATAGCAACTATTACTTTTCTTTGGTGTCCCTCAGTTATATGTTTGACCCCATCCTTGACCTTCTTTTATCTCAAGACTTTTAACCAAATTATCTTAAATAAGATTACAATATGATCTTGGATCTACCAAAGCATTAATTCTATTCTTTTAAACTTGCAACTTCAACACAAAAGGATTGTTAAATTCTTCAAGTTCATTTTCCATAGTGGACATGCATATATGTTTGTCATCAATATCTTAACTATCCTCTACTTCCATTTCACCCTCTTGAACAATTAGGATAGATTTAGAAATGTAGTTCATTTTTCACTACCCTTATTTCTATTTTTAGGATAGATCTCACTAGTATACTTTTGTTTAGCCTTAAATAGAATTAGACTATTTCCCTTTGCTTATATATTAGAACCATTCAAAAAAATATTCTTCTTTAAAATCATCTTTAGTAATACCAATTTTTTTATCCATATCTTTAACCAACTCACCATTTGAAGTTTGTTTACTTTATTTTTTATTAGTTTAGCTGGAAAAGAGGGTCCAAATCCCTTTAACAAAATAGCCCCCAGGGCATCAGGCCCTTAGATTGCCAAAAATAGCAAATGAACAGCACAGTAACAGCAGACCAAAAAACTAACCAAAAACCACTGAAACAACAACAAATAACCAAAAAATAGTAGAAAACAAGAGACTATGGGTTGTCAGTCACCCCAAACTTAGTAAGGAAGTCCACCATCTCCTTATAGTCACCCAAGCTATCGCTCCCCACTTGTTTGACCTTATCATCCATGTCCTTGACTATGGTGAAGATGAAAACAACTCGATGCAGAGCTTTGGCCACAAATTCAGCCATAACCTTCCATTTTTTCTACATAGTATCCATTCTCTTTTGGAGGCTCTGAATATCCTCCACATTCTTGTCACACAAAACACAGCTCCCCTTCTTGCCCTAATCCATAGCATCCTTCATAGTATGTTTACCAACAGTAGCCCTCGCAGTATCCTTCTGACCGTCTGCGCTACTTTCACTCATCGAGGCAAAGTGACTGGTGCCCTCAACCTCATGCACACACTCTGTGGGGGTTTCATCCCCACCTTCCTCCACCATCTCTTCCACAAACTTAGAGTCTTCAGAAACCTCCACACCCGGAGTGTTTACCAATGGTTTCCCAGCAATCCGTTTGGACTGACAAATACTCAAGAGAGTAGTCCCACCGCCTTCATTGCTATCCTTTGGTTCCAGCCCAATCTCTAGTTCCACTATCTTCACAGAAGCATCCACAGCAATAACACCCTTGACTTTCCTATGTTTTTTCTTTAGGGTAGTCTCCATTTCCTCAAGCTCTATGTATCTCTTTTGACATTCTTCCTTTCTAATTCCTGGGTGGTGCAATTTTGTTTCTTATTCTTAACAGAAATAGGGGTTTCAATAGGGTTCCCTTCCACTGCATGGGGGCCACCTTTAATCTTGGGGGTCCCTTTGCAAATATTCACTTTTCCCTTACCCCCATGAGATGTGCTCAGTTGTGGGTCCTCAAGGATCTTAACTTGGATTTGCTTAGGTGGGCACAAAGCAAGATGGAAATGATACAACCTCAAAATAAGACTTTGGTGAATAGGAACAAGGGGGTGGTTGGCATTCTTAGCCCTGAGGTCCCTAACAGATTTAACAAAATTGTCCAACGAAGAGCAGAAAAAGAAAGGAAAGCTAATCTCAACCTTATTCCTAAAATGTTTTGCCTTGTTGCCTACTCTTGTGCTCTTAATATTTCCTTTAGAATTGATAACTTTTTTATGTGATGACTCTTAGTGGCCTTCTAGTGTTGTCAATTGTATATTTAGTTACTCCATGTCTATACCTTAACCTCTTGTTATTAGTATCACACAAAATACTCTTCCACAATCCACAAAAATTAATTTGCTTTGGTAGTGGCAATTTATCTTGCTAACATGCAGTTTGTTAACTGGAAAGAGATGCTACAATAAATGGGAAATATTCCCTTCTACTTCTATGTATTTTTCTTACAATAAATATGCATAAAAAATTTAACAATCCTTGAATTCTCCAACTAGGAAAACATATTATTCAATCCTTGCATTACATGGCTATTGATAAGATTTCAAGTGAACAACAGAATTTTCTAGAGCCTTGGGAGTAAACCAACCATCATAGAAAGTTGAAATAGTTCTTGTGCATTTTAGATTCTATGTTTAATATTTGCACTATCATTAGATGCTAGTGCACCCATGTTAAATCCTAGATGTTAATACACTTTTAGTATAGTATTATGTTGTACAATTCTACAACATTATCAAACAACTAACCATGCATCTGCATTTAGTATTTTCTTTAAGTTTTCCTTTGAACATATATCTTTGAAAATCCTTTTGGATTGAGTACACAAATGTTACCAATATTTATGAGTAGTTAATATCTTATCCAACTCAAACAATCCTTGGGGCCTATGTTGCTCAACTTGGTTCATGAACAAAACACATTATATGTTCACATACTCACATACACATGTGCACACATGACTCAAAAACTAGACCATGATTGGACATACTCATATTACATGTTCACACATACACTAGACTAGTCCCTAAGCCTCTTCTAAATCTCTCATAACTTTGAAACATTCACAACCTTAATGATGATCTTGTTCAAGTGTCATTCAATTAGACTAAGATTGTCCCTATTGCTTAATTATGTCGATCTTGTCCCCATTACTTAGTTTTGTTTATCAAATTGAACTTGTCCTAATTAGCTACAACTTTGCTTACCAAAGTAACCTTGTCCCCATTGCTTAGATTACTCAATAATTCAACGATTTCTCTTAATCTTTATGGGTACCCAAGAATATCAACTCATTTATACATTTAATTACACACACATGTTCAATTCATTATAAATTTACTCATACAGGAATCACATATTGCATACACATGTATGCACACATTGAATATACTTCATGGGCCTAGACATTATTGGTCTAGAAATTGGCATATACCGTATTAGATCCTCTTTAGCTCCCTCTATTTGAACAATTCCTTTTCTCTATTTCATAGCTTTTATTCTCATTCATTTTGTTTTAGTAGATATTCTCCCAAAGATCTCTTCTATTATTTATACATTTTTCTAAGTTGATAGTTTTATTAGCTCCCTAGAGCAACAATTGCAATACTTGTATCTAGTTGACCCTTAAGCGAAAAATTTAATACATATTTGTTTTACATGAAACCAATATGAAAATTCCTATGGTTTGGTATGGGTGCTTTCAATAACATTGTTCATTTATTTGTATGATAAATCATATTATGTATTATTTATTCATTTATACATATGATGTTATGTTCATGCTACTAACTATAATGTGATGTGTTTGTATAATATACTAAATGGTATGCTCTTAAAACTTGCCTTTTAATAGTTTTAGCTTCATTTTTAGGGTTTTTTTGTTTCATTTTTAGGGGTTTCTTTTCATTTTAGGATTTTCTTTTAGTTTTAGGCTTTTCTTTACTTTTTAGGGCCTAAATTTGACAGTCGACCTTGGTTGTCAAGAAATTATTTTTATGACAATTATCTATTCAATGGTGCCTTTAAATTACTATGGCATACCTTAATATAAGAAAATTATATATACAACAAAAATGCTTTAAAACAATTTGAAAACAAAAAAAGAAAAAAAATAATAATAACAACAAACCCTACCTAGCAAACAAGGTTCTGTGGGGTCACAGGTGCCTGGTGGAATTCTTCCAATCGACTAAAATCTAGGTGAAATGACATTTCCACTTTTAAAAAAAAAATTCAAAGTTTTTCCCGGAACTGAGTCTCTTGGTAAGATATCGGGTGTAACCTTTCCACCTAGAAAGCTCTATCCACATTTGCTCCATGTTTGCACCACATGTTTCTCGGTAGAACTATGTTGGGTGACTACCTACCACCCAGAAACCTTCAGCTCAGAACTATTTAATTGCTTGAAAGTGTGACATAGCTATGAACTTTTATCAAACCAAAAGATATATCAATGAGAGATTTTCTCCCAACCACACCTCTATAGGTGTCTTCTCAACAAGAGCTAATGTAGGAGACCTATTAATGAGGTAGAAAGAAATGTCTATAGCTTCAGTCCAAAATTTGTGTTCTTGACAAGCTCCACTAACCATACTCCTAGCCATCTCCATCAACATCATAGTCATCAAGTCACTATAATTCCATTCTACTAAGGGGTATATGGATTTCCTTTATGCCTCTCAATCCCATGTTCTTCACATAACCTATCAAAATCTACTAATCAAAACTCACCACCATTATCAATTCTCCAATAATTAATCTTTTTACTAGTCTATTTCTCAACAAAAGCTTTAAACTCTTTGAACTAACTAAAGACTTTAGATTTACTTATAAGAAAATATTCTCATGTTCTTCTACTGTAGTCATCAATGAATGATACAAAATAAATAGATTTAGAAATCAAAGGGACATTAACTGGACTAAAAACATTAGAATGTATCAAGTCTAAGACCCCAGAAGATTTATGAGAACCAGAATAAAACTAAACATGATTCTATTTTCCATAAACACAATGTGTGCAAAAATCAAACTCAAGATTACAATCATTCAACTAATCAACAAAGTTTTTATTTCTGAAGGTTCTATGACCATTCTCACCAATATGGCCAAGTCCTTGATGCCATAACATTATTATATTAGCATGAAGTTTTATTTCCAAAGAATGAGCACCCTTAGGTACCTAGAAAGCACATCTATCTAAAGTAGTTGCAACACACCTCTTTGATTCTAGTTCTAATGGTGAGGACAAAAAAGTTCTAAAGTTGTCTTCTTAGTATCAAAAGAGCTATTGCACTGAACCATACATTCATAAAGCTAAAACAAAGTGCCAATCTGAACACACATAGCAAGCACCATAGATCCTTGAGTCATCTTGTATCCTCCATTCAAGAAAACAACCTGCACACCCACATCATTCAACTTACTCACAAATAAAATGTTCCATGCCAAACTAGGGATATGAAGTACACCACTAATCCCTTTCACTTGTACATTAGCAAATCTAATCAAGACTCTTCCACAGCCAACAATATTTAGATGAGAGTCATCACACAAGTACACTTTCCTGCCATCAAATTCTTCATACTTCATGAACCAACCCTAATGTGAGATCATATGGAAATATGCACCAGATTCAATACACCACACATATTTAGATGCATGAGTAGCCAAGGTAGTGACAATGTCCTATTTTTTCATAGTTCCAATATAATTTCTTGGACTTAATAGGAGACTTAGATCTCCCTAGGGATTTGGATCTTTCCTTATCCTACTTCTTGTCCTTCTTTCCTTTCTCTTTCGATCTACCATGAACCACAAGAGCCTCCTTAGCTATTTCAATAGTTTTTCTTCACATCTCTTCAAAAGTTAATGATGCAACCACATCATCCATCTTAAACTTGGTGGTAGTACTCCCAATGGAAATCACAAGGTGGTCCCACAAATCTATTACACAACATAACAAAGACATACAATGATCCTTCTCATTTTCACTCCAATAGAGCTCAATTAGGAAACTAGCATATTGAAAGCATTCAAATGATCAGTTACAGATCCACCATCTTCCATTGTTAGAAATAACAACTTCTTTTTTAGGAATAACTTATCTCTCAATAATGTAAGAAAAATCTAGTCTTCTACTTGTCCAAGTGTATGAGCCATTTTGGGGTTTTATATCTTGAAGATTGTTTTTATGTAAAAATTCACAAAAGTATGATTGTGACTTATTAATTGAGAAAATCCCCTCAACATTGTCTAAGTTGGAGAGAATTACATTGGAATTCCCCAATGATAACAACATTCAAATCTAAAGGTTAATCTAGTTGAGGATATTTGTTCCAAGACAACCCATTTTTGGATGCATCCCAAAAGACCATAAATATTTATGAGAAAGAAAT
Source organism: Cunninghamia lanceolata (assembly GCA_027924645.1). NCBI lineage: Eukaryota > Viridiplantae > Streptophyta > Pinopsida > Cupressales > Cupressaceae > Cunninghamia > Cunninghamia lanceolata. The sequence goes on from BSBN01000111.1 coordinate 1,365,473, forward strand.
TTTGATCTAAAGAAGAGCTCAAAACCTTACATACCTACCAGTGTGTGTTGGCAGCAATAACCTCAATATAAATTGTTGCTAGGTTCTAGAGAATTCCAAGTCCACTAGAAGAGCCAATAGTATCTAATGTATTTCTTGAAAAAGGAATATAAAAAACTTTGATATATCCATGTGACACTTATTCAAGCTTCATTTCTTGGGGTACTTAATCACTCTCTTCTTAGATCCTAGCATCATTTTAGTTACCTTTATTTGACCATATACAAACCTAGCTTTGTCTCTTAGTTTCTTGTTCATCTTTTTTCCCTTCGACTTATGAAATCCAAAATTGGGCTTTACATTTTTTTACTATGTCCAACTTATTAGTCATTCTTCAAAGGAGTTAATCTCCATATTATTTTTTCAAAATTCCTCCTCTAAATTAAGGTTTAGTATCTCTATGAGATTTGTGCCCATTCCTTTGAAAATAGATGTCTCCCTATTATTATTTATGACTTCAAATATCTCTAGGACTACTTCTAAGGTTGTAATCTTTGCATTCTACTTTGCAGTATTCACAACCTTGAGTATAGGGGCCATGGTTGGGGCTTTCTTATTTGCCACCACATTTTTCTTAGAAGTGATAGAAGGGACTGGTGGTACCTACCTAGGTCTAGGGTTTTAGGTCAGTTCTACAAGTATTCATCTTTATTTCCCCTTAAACCCTAAGTCCCATGGTCATGGCTTTATTTTATGTTTTAATCTACCATTGACCATTTAGCCTAGGTCATCGGTTGCTTAAGTTACAACCTTAAGTCTTATAAGTCATGAAGTAACCAGCCCCTTCTACCTAACATTATCATCTGTACCCCATCATGTCATAAAATTCTAAATCTTAAGTCTTGTAGGACCCAAAAATGCCACATGGCCAAACAACGCAAGCCCACATAGCATCTAAGGTGATGTCATTTTTCCTCCGTGGGGCTGTGAAATAAGGATAGCTGTAAAGTATGTCATAGCCTTTTGCCATATGATCGATGACCCAGTTGAATGAAGTAGATCACGCTAGGTGTCATAAGATAAAGGAAGGAAGTGGGTCGATGAAGATTAGATGCTAGCACAGAGGCACAAAAGAATCTTGTCAGATAAGAAGATTCACTGTACGACTGTGAGATGAGAGCATGTAGCCTGTTCTTGATAGGAATGAAAAGTTACTTGAAAGGGGGGCCACATGGAAGGCTTAGTACACTTCTTCAAATCCAAAAGAGGATGGCTCACTTGCTACTTCTTAGCCTCATAATGATGCCACGTGTCGAGGATTCTTGGGCTTACAGCCATAAGACTGAAGATTTTGAATTAATAGAGGAAATGTTGCCAGCTATCAGGAAAAGAAGTGAGTTGCAGATACTGAAAGATCTAACGGTAGTGCAAGCTCATAGAGGAATCTTAGCAAAGGGAAATATCCTTTGCATTACCACTAGATCATGACATGTGGTTGGTTTTCTAAGGGAGAATAAATCTTGTGTGGTGGAGGTCCACATGGGGGCTTTAGTGCACTCGTGCAAGGCCAAAAAGAGATGACCAACACCTTATTGTGCGACTACGATTTCATGACAAGTGGCAGTCTTCAGTACCAATATGAGTTTTAACTGTTAAGACAACCCGATTGTCATGATTTCATTAGTGATGGACTTTTCAACAAAATTCAAGGCGTAAATCTTGTAACCCCTAATCAAATTGATGTCCGCATTCAAAATTGAAAATTTTTTAGTTGCGGATAGTTCTTTCAAGCATTAGGAAGGAAAATGGTGAAGGTTTCTTCAAAAAATTAGATTTTGGGTTGTTCGAGGCAAGTAAATTGAAGGAGTTGACTCATGCATGATGGATTCCCAAGCAATTATAGCAACAGATTGTTATCTTCATGAGGAATATTTATTGTAATGGGAGCCTTGGCCCCAATCTTTTAATGTAAAATGAAAATGTAACCAACTAAGATGTAATATGACATAGCTCTTCGGTTCTATAAAAGAGATAGTCTTTTTCATATGAAAGGGGAACTTTGTAAGGAGATTCTAGACTCTAGACACAAGGTGTCCACACATTTTGGGGAGTTGGTCTCTGCAAGAGCAAGTGACTTGACTTAGAATGCACAGATAGATTCAGCTTGTGGATGAATAAATTTATGAATGATGAATTTGTTTCAAGGTTGAGTTATATGAATAAAACATTTTGTGTATTATTTATGACTGTCTCCTTGGGTATTAACATTTTTTCTTTTGAAAAAAGTTGTTAAGATTTTCTAAGTTCTTCAATGTACACTTGCTATGTTGCATGTTTGATTTTTTGCATCTATTCAAGGAGTAGATTAAATTTTCTTTAGATCAGATATGGGGGAAAGTGTGTAATATCATGGGATTAGTGAAGTATATGGTCATAGATGATTCTCTCTCTTGGAAAGGCTACTATGAGGCAGTAATCTTTTTGTTTCAATCCTCTAGATATGAGTATTTGTTATCATAAGGAAACATCTACATTGTCTAGTCTTGACTCTGTTGCCCTGATAAAGCACCGATCTGGAGATGATTTTCCCAGGGGTCTAGGAAACCCATAATTTTGAAATCAAATCATTTAAAACATTTCATTTTTTTTTATGTTTTATTTTAGATTAGGTTTTTTGTGTTCTCTGATTTCAACTATGAAGATAAATCAAGAACATTGCCAATCTGGTTTTCATCTCGCACATCTTGAATTGCATATATGAGAACACTATCTACCTGGTGTGATAAAGTATATATTTGATGTTGTTGTAAGGGAATACTCCCCTAGGTTTGGCAAAGCCTGAAGTACAAGGTAGATAAGTGTAGGCAAATCCCCCACCTTGTTTGTAAATCTCCCACTCTGTTGGCCAGGTCTCCATTGAACTTGATCATAAGAAGTGGCAAGTCTTTACAGTATGATGTGTGCATATTTGGGAACCAATAGAATTGGAAACTCTACTAAGGATATTGTCAAATCTTACCATGGAGTCTCTAAAGAACCAGTGCTAACCTTTGTCATGGGTGTGTAGAGTTAGCACATGAACAATATTTTATCATTCCCTTTAGAGGGTGGTGACTCTGCTTACTTTTTTTGCAGCAAAATTGAAAGAAGATTGTATGGTGCTATATTGGTGAAGTGAATCTAGGATATAATTTCCTTCTTGATGTTTTGTCCTCTTTGGAGAGGTGGCGACTCTATTGTTGAACCTGTTTGAAACTGCAATACATTCCCAGATATTTCATCTCTTCCATTCAAAATGATTAGATTAGAAGAGAAATCTTTGTCATGTTCTCAGAGGAAGTTGTTCTCTCTAGAAAGATATAAAGATCTAAATTTTGACGGGATTAATGGATATCCAAATAGTGTGCCTAGTGAAGTTAGAAAGTGCTTGCCAAGATATAGTGGAAAAAATTCTAAGTCTACAAGAAAACATCTACAAAATTTCTATGATTTGATAGAAGACTATGAGATTGAGGGTGAAGATGTTGTAATGAAACTCTTTGTTTAGTCTGTTGGTTCCTTTCCCAATAGATATGGGAGGTTGCGTGAGCTGCCTCCCTTTCACTTCTGGTTCTGCCGCACCAAGGGGGGTATCCCTATAGCTAAAGGTTTTGCTTTGACTCACCCAATGATAGAAAGATTTAGCTTTACAACAATAGGCAGAATGCTCTCATGTTTGGACCAAGACATGCATGATAGATCACAAGGCTGGTAATATTCTTGGGCATATCTAACTGGTTGGGTATGAGAGCATGCAAGGATCCTAATCCTACTCCTACAAACTAACAGGTTGGAATTATGAAGGATTTGTATTGATGTTTGGAGTTATGGGATTTTCCTAGACCCTTTGAACAAACAAATTCCCAGACCAGTGCCTTATCTGGGCAACAGAGTCAAATCTATGAATATAAATGTTTCCCTATGACAACATGAATTCATATCCAGAGGACTTAAGTAAAATATTACTACCTAATAGCAATATGTCCAAGAAAAAGTATTACCTATGATCATACTTTACAATCCTATGATGCAATCCATTTTCCTTTGTATCTGATCAAAAGCCTATTTAACCACTCCTTGACTAAACACAAGAAATCAGACACACAGTATAGCAAGTATATACTAAAAAACTTGGAAGCCCTTGACAACCTTGTTTGAAAGGAAAACAAATAACACACAGGAGACAATCCTAAGAAATACACACATCAAGTGTTATTCATTTAGATTCAATCTATATAGAAAATCATCATACAGGAACTTATCATTTACAAAACAAGAAAGACTGATGCACCAGATCAAGGACCAAATCTGTAACAACATGTGCCTTTCAAAATGTGAACACCTTGTGTTCAAAGTCAGAGCAGAAAACCCAAAGACATCCAACCCCTATAGAATGGCCATGGATTCGTCTTTAAGGAGCAAACAAGCCTCTGGCCACCTACCCACTGACCAACTTCATAAATGTAGAAATCACTCTCTTAAGATTTTCAACGAAACCATCAAATCCTTTATCAATTCGAGTCGCTGAAGCTGTCAGATCCATACTAAAAATTGCCAACAGAAACAACCTGGACCTCGAGCAGGCAAGCAGATGTGATGTTTCTCATGGTGCCATGCAGCATGGTCTGTTGACTATAGAATGAGCATGTATAAAAGGTGCCAACAAATAGTTGCTTGAACCCTTCAAACCTAGCCATAGGATCGAGTTTCAAATATGCAAGATCAATGGTTGAAACCTACCCATCCACTTTGAAAATCCACGTTGGCACCTGAATAGTCATTCCAAAAATGAGACTGCACCACGTATGCAGTCACCTCCTCCATCGCTGACTTTTAGATTTGTGAGATGTAAAATCCCACACTCGCCCTACAGCGAACCCATTAACACTTTATATACTAGGTCGTATGTAAACATAGTGTCACACATTTTCCTTGTCACAGCCTAGAGAGCCAACCACTAGCGGTCCATCGCTCCATCTCCTTCCCTGCTAAAACCTTATCAGCATGACGCCAAGTGTCAGAGCGATATCTCCCACCCGCGCTGATACACACTATCATGCTGATAATCCACATGTCAGAAAGACCCCAACCCGTCGGCACAATCGAAAACTCCCCTGCTAATATCACCACTCTCACCAACGGTTCAACATAATGCCTTGGAATCACTTCGTCAGCCAGACATTTCCCATCAACAAACTCACTGCAATCTTCCCAACACACCTTGTCACGCTGACTGATGAGCCTCCATCTCCTACATCAGACAGACCACCACAGTTGGCAAGACACCCCAAAGCACAACCGATAACCCAAGTTACACCAAAGACCATGCGATCAAGAAGACAGCAAGCATCGCTGAGACCACACAACCCCCCGCTGATAAGAATTAGTCACACTGAAGACCCACTTCACAAATCCCATCGACAATCAGAGAAACATTTAGCTTAGCCGCCGATGGCAACTGTCTTGGTGATGAAATGAACATACCACCGTGAAAAACATAATCGCCAAGAGAAAGATGCACCCATGCCGATAGACCTAGAAAACATTAGGGTTTGAGATGAAAAATGTCCATTAACTTTTGCTTAAAACCCTAACTCCATGTGGGCACCACCACAGTCATTAAAGGATGATGCTAGGGTTTGATTTTTAGATTTGCCTATGTGTTCAATTTCTTCATGGTTAGATCTAGAGAATGCATTCCTAGAACAATTAGGTGAAATGACTAATGTGGCCTCATTGATTACACAATTCATGAACATTCAAAAGGAAAAGGATGAATTGGTTCCAGCCTTTAATTTAAGGTTTACAAAATTGCTCAAACATATTCCAGAACATATGAGACCTAATCATGCATTATGTTTGACAATTTATCTCAATGCATTTGATGATGAAATGGGCTATTTGTTGAGAGATAAGGAACCTACCACATTGCATCGAGACTATAAATTTTCCATGGATATTGAAAATAATCAGAAGTATGGAATGCCAATAGGCTACATGACTGCAAGTTTTTAGAATAATTTTCAAGATCAATGTGTTTTTACTACTCTAGTAGATCATGAAGAGTTTCAAGTTATTAGTGAACAAGTTGAAAATACTCATGATCCCATGTCTGTTGTTTAATCTTTTCTTAACTTGAAGAGACAGGATGGGGAATCACCCTATGCTTTGTACACACAATTCATGAAGATTTTAATGGAAATTCCAGAGTATTACAGACCTGAGGATTCTTTGTGTATTGACTTATTTTTTGAAGTGTATGAATCAGGTCTGAGCACTTTGCTTGAAGAATTGAAGCTTCAAAATCTTGATCAGATATTTGACTGGATTGGGATTATGGAAAGTGCCAAAGGTGGATATGCAGAAAGAACTATATTTCAAAACACTAAAAACAGTCATGGCACAATGCATGAAGATGAATAAATTGCTACAAAAAATGAAAACACATCCTACAATGATGAAGATCAAGATGGTAATCAACCCATAGAAGAGAGATATGCAGATGCAGATTGCATACATGATGAAGTAAAGGACATAGAAGAAGATGTATCTTACAACACTATTGTTGAAGAATCAAAAGGGGACACTGATACTAGGAATGATGCATTCAAAGGTGAGTATATCTCAATTGTTCATGATAGTCCACATGAAGCAGAGATGGAATTTTGTGTCTTACATGAATAGGATACTCACTTATCTGAAGGTGAACAGGTTTGTATTAATGATGAATCTGTTGACTCTTCCATTTATGTTGATCATGACCACAAGGTGGAAATGAAAGTGTTTGCCTTTGATGAAAGTATATACTCTATTGAGAATAAACAATTTTCATAGATTCATATTGATACAACAGAGGGCAGTATTTATATCCATAAGGATGAAGATTTTGATAATGAGCCTTACTCTAAACCTTTCAAGCCTTTTTCTGAAGCACCCTAGGAGGAATGCAATAATGCAGGTGTCAAGGAAGATGATGAGGATGTTACTAAGAATGAGTTCCTTTAGCTAGCTGGTTATGATAATTGTAGGTATGATTAGGTATTAATTGTTTATGATCACTTGTTTAAGCATGCTTTGTAGATCTTTTCACAATTGAAGGAATAGTATTCAACAAAGCAAGTGGAAATACTGCTTGTGCCTAAGTATCGCATGTTCAGTATCGAAGGTGTCTCATTGCTTGAAAGAAGGAAAAATCCAGATATGGATTCATTTGTTTTATATGAGCCTTTTACTTCTTCTGATCTAAATATGACATAGGATGAAGATAATCTACAACTATGAACATCATAAATAGATCAAGGTTACTATAGATTTGCTAAGGAAGTGAAAGATGAGATTAGTAGAAGCACAACTAACAGTAAGATGAAATGCTTCCATGATAGTTGCAGTCAGCATGGTGCTTCCAAGTCTAACCTAAAGCAGTCAGATGAAAATAGAGTATTTGATAGAGGGAAATACTAGTTTTTCATTTTTGGTAGCCCTAGGCCACCAAATGAAAATTTCTAAGTAGATTCTGATGCAGGATGGAGTAGTTGCAAAGGAGTCCAATGGATTTGGCACATGGTCTACATCCTAGATTCTTCTGGTCCTCACTACAACCTATTAGTTTACACATCCCCAACCAGAGCCAATGGTTGTACCTACCTAGGTCTAGGGTTTTAAGTTAGTTATGCAAGTATTCATCTTTATTTCCCCTTAAACCCTAAGTCCCATGGTCATGGCTTTACTTTATGTATTAATCTGTCATTGATCGTTTAGCCTAGGTCACTGATTGCTTAAGTTACAACCTTAAGTCTTATAAGTCTTGAAGTAACTAGCCCCTTCTACCTAACATTACCGTCAATAGCTCATCATGTCATAAAAGTCTAAGTCTTAAGTCTTGTAGGGCCCAGAAATGCCACATTGCCAAACATCACAAGCCCACACAACATCTAAGGTGATGTCATTTTCCTTCCGTGGGGCTGCAAAATAAGGATAGCTGTAAATTATGTTGTGGCCTTTGGCCATATGATTGATGACTCGGTTGAATGAAGTAGATCATGCCAGGTGTCATAAGATGAAGGAAGGAAGTGGCAAGATTTGCTACATGACTGCAAGATGAGAGCACATGGTATGTTCTTGATAGGAATGAAAAGGTACATGAAAGGGGGGCCACATGGAAGGCTTCACACACTTCCATAAAGCTAAAAGATGATGGGTCACTTACTACTGCTCGACCTTGGAATGACACTATGTGTCGAGGATGTTTGGGCTTATAGCCATAAGATCAAAGATTATGAATCAACAAAGAAAATGCTTCCAGGTGTTGGGTGAAGAAGTGAGCTGCAGATACTGAAAGATCTAATGATAGCACAAGCTCATAGAGGAATCTTGGCAAAGGGAAAGATCCTTTGTGTTACTGTGAGATCATGACACGTGATTGGTTTTCAAAGGGAGAATAAAGCTTGTGTAGCGAAGGTCCACATGGGGGCTTTAGTGCACTCATGCAAGGAAAAAAAGAGATGACCCACACCTTACTGCATGACTGCAATTTCATGACACGTGGTAGTCTTCGGTACCAATATGATTTTTGACAATTAAGACAGCCTGATTGGCACAATTTCATTGGTGATGGACTTTTCAATGGAATTCAAGGCATCGATCTTGTCACCCCTAATCAAATCTATGGCTTGCATTCAAAATTAAAAATTCTTTCAGTTGCAGACGTTTCTTTCAAGCATTAGGAAGGAAAATGGTGAGTGTTTCTTTAAAAAATTAGATCTTTAGTTGTTTGAGGCAAGTAAATTGAAGGATTTGGCTCATGCATGATGGATTCCCAAGCAGTTACAAAAACAAATTGTTATCTTCATGAGGAATTTTCATTGTATTGGGTGCCTGTGGCCACAATCTTTTAATATAAAATGAAAATGTAACTGACTAAGATGTAATACGACATAGCTCTTCGTTTCTATAAAAGAGATAGTCTTTTTCATAGGAAAGGGGGACTTTGTAAAGAGATTCTAGAGTCTAGACACAAGGTGTGTACAGATTTGGGGGAGTTGGTCTTTGCAAGAGCAAGTGATTTGACTTAGGCTACACAAACAGATTCAACTTGTGGATGAATAAACTTCTGAATGATGACTTTCTTTCCAAGTTGAGTTATATGAATAACACATTCTATGTGAATTATTTATGACTGTCTCCTTGGGTATTAACATTTTTTCTTTTGAACAAAGTTGCTAAGGGTTTCTAAGTTCTTCAATGTACACTTTCTATGTTGCATGTCTAATTTTCTGCATATATTCAAAGAGTAGATTAAATTTTCTTTAGATCACATATGGGGGAAAGTGTGTAATATCAAGGGATTAGTGAAGTAGATGGTCATAGATGATTCTCTCTTTTGGATAGGTTACTATGAGGTAGTAATCTTATTTTTCAATCCTCTAGATATGAGTATCTATTATCATAACGAAACATCTACATTGTCTAGTCTTGACTCGGTTTCCCTGATAAAGCATTGATATGGAGATGATTTGCCCAAGGGTCTAGGAAACCTAGCATTTTGAAATCAAATCATTTAAAACATTTCATTTTGTTTTATGTTTTGTTTTAGATTAGGTTTTTTGTGTTCTCCAATTTCAACTATGAAGATAAATCAGGAACATTGCCAATCTAGTTTTCATCTTACACATCTTGATTTGTATATATGAGAACATTATTTGCCTGGTGTGATGAAGAATACATTTGATGTTGTTGTAAGGGAATACCTCCCTAGGTTTGGCAGAGCCTAAAGTGTAGGGGAGATAAGTGTGGGAAAATCCCCCACCATTTTTGTAAATCTCCCACTCTGTTGGCCAGGTCTCCATTGAACTTGATCATAAGAAGTGGAAAGTCTTTAGAGTTTGATATGTGCATATTTGGGAACCAACAGGGACCTTGGTCTAGACACTTATTTCTAATCTTTTTCAACAGCAGCTATAAATTGGAGGAGTTCTATATTTTCTTACTTTTGCAACCTTTAGGGATATGCCCATAGGTTGCACATGCACCACAATAGGCCAAAGGCTCTTCCATTTCTACCTTTCATTGTTATATTCCATCCTCAGGCCTAATTTCAAGAGAAGAAGGAATAAAGCATGCCATATCTATGGTTAGAGAAGTTCTTTTAAACATACCAGTATTTTTGTTTAAAGTTGGTGTAACTTCCCCAATGAAGGTGCTCAAGCAATTTGTACTATCCAAAACGGTTTTCAAATTCCAATACTTAAATAGCAAATTATCAAGGTGGATCCATACAGAACTGTGGGAAGTCACATGTTGCAGAGGATCACAATATGGAACCCAGTCCTTCATGTAGAACCTTACATTATCCATCATCTAGGGTCCAGAATGCAAAATGTTATTTTTATATTTCTCAGATTCACATTGAACTAGAAATAATCCTTTTGGTAAATCTCTTATCATGATCTTTGGGTCCCATTGTTTATCTAATTGTTCTCACATAGAATTAGTGCTAATGCTTGCAAAGGAAAAAGGTTAGAAGAAAACATGAATGGAAAGGAGGTGATGCACCAAATTTATTGTGTTTGGCTATAACCGAATTGACACAGTCATAATCTCACAACTAGAAGGACTCACATAGACTAAATTGATTTCAATAGAGGCCAGGACAGACAACTAGAGGAATGAAAGGGACCATTTTATCCATAACACATAAGTCAAACCAATACAAAGAGTAGACACGGTGCTAAAATCAAAAGAGAGGCAAAATAATAGCTTATATTGATTGTAGAGGTCAAATAACTATTACAAAAGAGAGAATAATGCAGGAAATATAGACACATTGTGATCAATTACATTCATTGTTGAACAAGACTAGAGACATGAGAAGCTCAGCAGAAGAGCATAGTCCATTAAATCTAACTGTTCTTCCAATTACATTACAGAGGTCTGGTTACAAAGATTCTCTAATATGCAATAGCCCATAAGAACAACCAACCCCGAATACATCTTTGAGACATGTATATATAGCATTTGATTTCATTTGACCTCAGTCACCTATCACCAAAAATTCACCATTATGGGCTCTGATGGAAAGTACTTCACAAGGACATGGTCTATCTATAAGAAATTAATGTAGAAAATATTTGGAGACTTGGGAAGATGGAAGATATTTCCCCTTCTTCAATGTGAGTAGCTAATTCATTGATCTGTAACAATCAATGTAGTGAATATCTATTAAGGGACAGTTGAGAAGATTGGATCCTGTTGATGGAAGATGAGACAAAAACCCTTAGTGAAGCTTTTACAACACTTTAAATCATTGAAAGCCTTTGATTTTGCATCTGCATCCTTATTGAGTTCATTTCTTTGAATAATCAAGCTCTGAAGTGCTCTGTCGGTCAAGTTCTGCAAATTTTCCCACCTTCTAAATGCCCAAGAATCTTCTTTGAATCTAGACCATGGATGAAATTATCCATTTTTAGATCAATGACCATCACCAGGGTTCCCTTTTGATTTTACATGGGCTTTAAAGAAGGATCCAAATGGATGGCTCAGGACAAGCCATGTGGCCATTGCCCACTACCCCGTAAGGAATCAGCATCTCAGAAAGATTCCCCTTGAGCTGGTAGGGAATGGTTTGGATTTCTTTTTGACCTTCTGGAGAGCCTAATTTGGCACCACCTATCTGTCTTATTAATCATGACCCACCAAACTTATGACCGTAGGCCAAAACACTTTACATTTGTCATCTCCCTGTGGCCCCGCGAAAGGAAGTGACGTTAGGTGAGGTAAGCATGGCACCACACCATAGGATGAAGGAGGTAGTGAGCAAGTCAGGAAGTCATGGCTTTTCATAACTTTATAACCTAAGTTAGGGGTTTTGGAAGTTTCAAAACCTCCCAACTTAGCAACAACAAAGGCTTCTTCTTTAACAAGTTAGGGAGTTAGGGATTTCATAACTTTATAACCTCCTACCAAAAAGTTGTGAAGTTTAATTTTGGATGACTTAGTGACAACAAAGGAAAATAAAGGGCTCAGGGCTGATAACTTTAACGACATAAAAGGATTTGATTTATAACTTAAGTGACTGGGCACTAGGAATAGGTGGTCAATGACAAATTAGAAATAAAGGTAAGATCTAACCACGAGCCTTAGGGTTTTGAAAGGAAAAATATGAAAATATTCAAGGGGATAATTCAAAACCCTAAGAGGCTTTGGGGAGTTGAACAATTTTGGCCAAAGGGGCAAAAATAGGTCAACATTTTGGCAACTTTGCAGGGGTGTTTTCCTATCTAAACACATGGAAACTAGTGGCATTATCAATCCATTGGGCATGGGATCAAAAGAACTGAAACTTACCTCAAACAAGACCACAAAAGGGAAATAAGTCCTGCATTCTCCTAATGACAATGCCACCTATGCATGGGCACTTATTGAAAGGAAACCTAAAATAGAAAATAACTACAACAACATATACAAAACCTCATGCCAACCTTAAAAGTAAAGCTTGATATGGATCCCATTAACTGGAATTGGCAGAACCTCTCCATTCATCTTGGATAGTTGAAATGCATTATCCTGCTTGCAACTAATAATAACATAGGGGCCACTCCACATGGCATCAAACTTTGAATATCTTCCAGCTTTGGCTCTATCTGCATCCCATTTCAACACTATATCTCCTTCACTAAATGTTCTATTAGTGGATTTTCTGTCGAAGGTCCTCTTCACCTAATTTTGATGATCTTCAAGGGCCTTCATTGCAGTATCTCTCTTCTCTTCAAGTTCCAACAACTCTACAAGTTTGATTATCATGGAAACATTCTCCATTAATTCCAACTAATGTGCCAACTCAAGAGAAGGCAATTCCAATGATAATGGGTCCCTTGCCTCCCTTCCATAATCTAGCATGAAAGGGGAGTTACCTATGGCCCTTTTGGGAGTGATTCTATCATCCCTAAGAGCAGTCTTTAACTTGGAGTGCCAAGTTGTTTGATTATCTTCCACTGCTTTCTCGATAATCTTGATCAATTTTCTATTGGTGGACTCAGCCAAGCCATTTCCTTGTGGGTAGTAATTGGATGAGGTTTTCAAGTATACTCCATAATTTAATGCCCATTCACTAACTCCTATACCTACAAAGGCCTTGGCATTATCAGATATGATGGTGGATGGCACACCAAACCTTGTTGCTACACCCTCAAAGAAATCCACAATGGATGCTTTTGTGGCATCTCTTAATGCAAATGCCTCTATCCATCTAATGAAATAATCAGTGGCTATGAGGATCCACTTACGGCCTACACTAGAAGGTGGATTAATTACTCCAATGAAGTCTAAACCCCATTGAGCAAAAGGTTGATATGTTCTGATTGGATGAAGGGGAAGAGTTGCCAACCTCTATTTCCCAACAAATAATGCACATTCTTTACATTTTCTGATCCATCTATGTGCATCACTGAATAGACTAGGCTAGTAATAACCAACTATAATGATTTTCATTATAGTTGTTCTAGGAGAATAATGGCCACTAGCAGGGCCATTATGGAATTCTTCTAAGACTCTAGAAGACTGATCTTGTGCAATGCATCTAAGAATAACTCTATTGATGTCTTTTCTAAATAATATACCATCAATAATAATGTAAGGAATGGATTGAAGTCTAAAATACTTTCTTTTAGCTTGATCCAATCCATTTGGACATCTTCCTGACTGCAAAAACATGAACATGTCATGATACTAGTCAGTGGAGTATGAGACTCAATTGATTGTGCCTGCCCTTAAACGTGTACAACTTCACTTCTATCCTTGATGTTTGTTTCCATCTGTTCACATAGGCCTTTGCCACGAACCAACCTGGTAATGTTGATATAAATGTCATACTCCATCACCTTCGTGATCCACCCAGCCCTTTTCACATTAATATCCTTGCTCAAGAGAAATTTTTTGACACCAGGGTGATTCACCATTAACTGGATCTTGTTGTTTGAAATCATATGTCTAAACTTTTTTAGTGCCTTTACTATAGAAAAACACTTGTTTTTCTATAAAATCATAATTCAATTCATATTCCTTGAGAGGTTGGTTGAAGAAAGCAATTGGTTGCTCTAATTTCTCCTCATTATGTTGGGTCAAGATAGTTGATATATCCTCCTTGCTTCCAAAAGCATACAGAATGAAATCTTTCTCATAACTAGTGTTTATCAGAGTGGGGGCTTGTGTAATAGCCTACTTGATGGCTTCAAAACTTTCCCTTCCTTCCCTTGACCAAGTAAAGGCAGCATTCTTTTTTAGCATAGCTATGAGGAGTTTTGCTATTGAAGCAAAATTAGGTATGAACCTTCTCACAAAGTTGATCTTTCCTAGAAAACTCTGCAGACCTTTCTTATGGCTGGGAAGATGAAGGGCTAGGATGGCACCTGTTCTTTCTAGATCAATGGCTAAACCATCCTTGGAGACCACATGTTATAGTGGCCTGCCTTATGGGACATCAAATATACACTTTTTAGGATTCAATGATATCCCAAATTTCCTACATCTTTCAAAAGCTTTTCTCAAATGACCCATGTGGTCAGCTACATACTTGGAATACACTATCAAATCATCAAGATACACTAGAATGATATCATTGATTAGGCCTTTGAAGGCCAAATCCATTGCTCTTTGAAAAGTTGCCCTAGCATTTGTCAATCCAAAAGGCATCTTTTGATAAGCCAAAGTACCCCACTTGGTGGTAAAGGTTGTCTTGTACTGATCTGATACTTTCACAAGAATCTGATTGTAGCTTGAGTAGCCATGTAGGAGTGAAAACCTTTCAGCACCTACTTCTATTTGTAGGATTTGTTCCATGGAAGGGAGTGGATAGTGGTCTTTAAGGGAGGCCTTATTCAAGTCTCTAAAGTCCACACATAATCTAATCTCCCCATTCTTCTTCCTAACTGGAACTAAGTTGGCTACCCAAGAGGAATGTTTGATGGGATAAATGATTTTATCCTCTACAAGCTTTGATAACTCTTTTCTCATTAATGGTTCTATTTTAGGATTGATAGGCCTTTGCTTTTGACAGACTAGTTTGGCATCAGGGTCTAGGTCAATAGTATGTTGGATTAAACCAGGATCAAAGCATTTTAATCCCTATAATCCCAAGTAATTAGATCATTAAATTCATTACAAATATCAATGAAACCTTGCCTCTTAGCTTGATCACATACCTTGCCATGCTTGAGATATCTTCCTTGTGCAATCTCCACCTCTTCATAGTCCTTTCTTTTGAATGTCATGTTCATTTTTTCTTTTTTTTTCTGATCATCAGTCGTAATTATGCTTTCTAAAGTGATCAGTCCTTTGGGCAACTTGTTGATCTTTAGTTGTATGATCTAATCACCATATTGTTCTTGCAAATTTAACTGATTTTTGGCAGCAAACTCTGCCTCATCTTGCAAGAAATTCACAATTTTCTGGTCACTATCAAACACTTGCCATCTTGTCACATTGTCAAGCACACAAAAATCCTTACATGTTGATCTGAAACTTGTTTAACATTCAAAGGAATATCAAATTGGGCACCAACCATAGCTAACCTATCAGCATCTCTGTTCTTTTGTCTGCGAACTACTTGTTCAAATGTTGAGGGCATCAAAGTCTTTAATCAGGTCCCATACTCTATGTTTGTATGACTTTAGCAAGTCATTCTTGGAAGCACTTAATTTTTTGATTTGGTGGACAACAAGTTCACTATTAAAAAATACTTGTAACATGTTGACTCCTCTTTTTTGTGTCAGTTGTATGCCTTGAATCAAGGCTTCATACTCAGCCACATTTTTAGTATAGCTAAATTGCAATTTAAGTGAAGAGAAATAACTTTCCTTTTGGGGTGAAATCAGTACAACCCTAGCATCTGCTCCATTTTTGCTTCTAGAGCCATCAAAATACATCTGCCATATCCCACTTGGATCTGATTTTTGCTTTTCAAGATTTGGGATAGCAGCATCCTCCTCATGGATATAATAAGTACCCAACCCTATATCTGCTATGTGATCTTGAGTGTCAAATTAAAAATAATTAGCCCACTCATCAAGTAGGATATCTAGTATTTCATCCACATGTGTGGCAGCCTCATGCCTATTGTTGTCCTGCCCTTCAAACTCATGGATTGTACAATTTGTGTTGTTAGGGTTTGGAGAGTAGGGTTCTATATGGTCATTGGCAATTGGTTCAGCCCTAATGGTTACTTTGGTACAATATCTAGTTCTAAATAGCATGTGGGACTAGTCAAAAGACAAATAACCACCTATCTTTGTAGTGAAATCCCTAGACAAACAAATACCAAAGTATGTTGGGAGGTCAATGACAGATATATCTTGTGAAACAGAGTAGCTAGGGCATGCATGCAAGGTGAGTTCTAAACCCTGAATAACTCCTACTGTCTTGACAGTAGTACTGTCTAACTGAACTACACCCTTGTTCATAGGTTCATAATTAATACCCAACTTATCAGCAATGTTTTTAGGCATAACAGAGGTACTTGCCCCTGAATCTATCATACAATTATGCAATAGTTTGTCACCTATAATCAGGGAAACATAAAATGGAGGAGGCTTATTAGTTTTGCTTGTACTTACTTCCTCCTTGGGCTGGCATAGATTGATTGGGGCAACATTCCTTTCACTTGTTGCTTCTTCAACAAGATGAATAAATTCAATTAGGGCCTCTTGAAGAAGGTTCCTTTGGGGTGGGATCAACAATGCATCCCACATGCTAACAACTATATTTGTTTTCTTCATCTGCTCCACTATGTTGAAAGGTGTTTGGATGCCCTTTTTGAAATGTTTTAGTGACTGTGGAGTCATTTTTCTTTTGATGTTCTTCACTTAGTTTGACTATTGGGACTGAATCAACCTTACCAACAGTTGGATCTACTTGCTTTGAAGGAACATTAGGCACCTTTTCCCTTGTAGATTGGATTGGAGTTGCATTAGGAACAGGTGCATTGTTGATTGTAGGCATTGATGTGTCTACAACTGCCCTTCTCTTTGATCTTGTATTGAATGCAACTGGACAAGCACTTTGATTAACATAATAGTGGTCATCATGAGTCCAATACATTAGGGTTGTATTGTTTTGCATCTATTCTTGACTTTCAACCACTCCATGGTTGATGTTAACCTTTTGTTATGAACTTGATGGCTGCTCTTGTACTATCAGGGCATGACTGAAATGTCCACCTTGGCATAAGTTTTGGTCATGTGGCTGATTGCAAGGATAACACTAGTTACTGTCCTGGGCTAGATTGTTTTGGATTGGCACAAGAGGCCTTGAAGTGCTAGCTGCATTAGGGTTAACAATATTGAGTAGTCTAATGTAGCTTGGTTTTCCTTGTCTCTGTATATTACCTTGATATGTAGGCCTAAATTTTGTTGATAGCCCTGATTGTATGACTGATAGGGCTGATTAGGTTGCTAATATGGCCTATTGGGTTGTGTGTTTTGTCTCCTTGCCAATGTTAACTCATTACTTAACTTTCTGATCAGAGCATTACTCTCTTCCAATTATTCAAGTGTAGGTGAAGCTAGAGAAGGAATAGGGTTGATTGTAGTGGGAATTGGATCAATGGCAGCAGATTGTATGATAGGGGCTTCTAGAAACAAAGGCATTGGTGGCCTTGAGGCTATCTTACCTGCCTAAATTAGGCAATTTTCTACCCTAATGTGATGCAGAGCTCACAACATAGAGACCACAAAGGATAACAAAAACAACACAGGATGAAGAGGATACAGGGGATGGTAGGGCAAAAAACTCATCTAGGTCTTAGTGGACCAAACAGCAACAATTGACACCAAACAGGACCAGACTATCCACTTACTCTCCACTGTTACAGCACAGCACAATAACACCATTTATAGGTTCATATACATGGGAACCTTTTCAAACTTTATAGGGACCCTAGACCTTCTAGTTTTGACTGTCCCAAGCTTAAAAACCCATCAAAATGCTTAGGGGATACCTCCTTGTGCCACCTCCTTCACAGACTGACCTATCTCCTTGTAGCCCTATCAGAGAGGTTTTTGAAGCATAACCTTCACAAGAAATGACAAAACCACTAACAAATCACTGTTTTGAGTACCCATTATGGAGTTATACAACATACTGAACATGCAAGGTAGGTTGTTTTGTAACAGACACCTCGAATTTGGACTATTCCTGCTGTCCAAGAGGGCAATTAGCCCTATTTTACAAAGGAAGTACACAAAATATATAGCCCACAACCAAAATTCCAATTTGGTGAGATTAGACACATTTCAAATAAACCAATTTTAGATTTTTTATGGGTCTAAGATCATTTCAACTTGTTTTATGATTAAAACTTCACTCCTCCAACTCTAGTTTGCCTTAACATGACACAATGAGGTCTTCATGGCTCAAATCTTCACCTTCTTCTTATCCCCTACTCCTACATGCAAAACCCATTAGAAAACATACCATTCTAAACTCACTCCACCCATTTTGGGGTTCTAACACAACATCATCAAGTGGGAAAACTCAAAACCTCCCTAAACCCCCAAATCAAGGGTTTGCTGATATGACACAGGCAGTCTTATAAAAATGCAATATCTCCTTCTAAAAATTGAATCAAGACCTTAGACTAGATCCATTGGAAAGGTATCTCAACCCTATTTATATAAATATATGGCTTTCCCCTATATCTATCCGTACAGAGGCGTGAAATGGATGGGAACAAGACTGTTGCAGTAAAAAAATAGGGTTTTGGGTAGCTTTTAGAAAAAATGTGATAACTTTCACAAAAATGAACGAAATCACCTCAAACCAATGGCATTAGTTATTTATCTCACCCCTCTATCACATACAATAGGTTTAATGACATAAATATTCTTCAAAAATTCGTGGTATGGTCTGCAACAGCCTGAGAAACAGTAGAAAAAATCAAGAACAGTCATATGTGGACAGCAAACTGAATTTTTTTCATTTTCTTCATTCAAACTTTGTTTTCTCCTCCAAAATTAGACCACCACTACTCCTTAAAATGCATCCACCACATCTATATCCTTTTTACAAAGTTTCCCATTGTGGGAAAAGGCTAAGAATAGCCAAACTGACTATGTTTTTTCAAAAAGACTGATTTTCTAATAATAGACTGTCATAACTTTACTAAACTGCAGACCACTACACCAAATGACTAAAATAAAACTCCACTAACTGACTATGCCTTTTAAGGCTTTATTACAATATTTTAAACTAAAATCCACCATGTCTCTCATTAATGAGACCATTATACCAAAAAATTGACTAAGGGACAAACTATCTAGACTAGGAGAAAATAACTAAAACCATGAATTTGCTAAGTGCTTTGCACCATACTCCTAGACTTGAAATGCTTCCAAGTCTCTTGGAAAGTTTGTTGTAGCTTTTCACACCTTTGACCTTTATACTTGACCTCCACAATTCCATTTTGGCTTGATTCTTTACTGTCTTTGTCATCTTTGCTCTTGTCCTTCCTTGAAACTTGTTTCACTCTGTCAACTTCACTCTTCTTTACCTCTATCAATACTTTCTTCTTAGCTCCTTTCTCACACCACTGCCTCATACTCTTCTTTCCACTATCATCATCTTTCTCAACCTCTGTCAGGCCTGCAACTAGTTGATTCATTGTCCTTGGAACTTGTAGACTGTTGCACCAGCTTCACTTGGCTGTCTACTCATCACTACAGGGCACATGATTGTCCCTACCAAGACTCCTTCACTAACTTCTTGCCTCTTCACAGGCTCTACACTCTTACACTTCATATTTTCAGTCACCTCCTTCTTCTACATGAAGATATTTCTCCTCACAACTGGCTGCAACTCAGCTTCACACTTCCTATTTGTTGTTTCAATAACTTCATGCCTTGAAAAGGCTGCACCCTCCTTGTTTGCATTCTCCTTAAACATCACTGGCTCCTTCTTGCCAAACATGATCATATTTGCTGCTCTCATCAAAGCATAGTGAAAGTTTGTGAGTTTGGGAAAATCCTCCATGCCTTTGCATCAATTGGTATCAGAGCTAAGAGATGAGATAAGAGAACTAAGGCAAGCTATGGAAGAGATGAGCAGAAGGATGGAAGATGAGATGGAGCAGTTGCTCAAAAGAGCATTGAGTTGGCACTTGACAATCAAAAAAATGGTATCATGGCCTATTAAGAAGATAGTTCAAAGAAGAAAACAAAGAATAGTTATGGAAGAGGAAGTTGCAGTAGTAGAACAAATTGAATGCAACCCTGAAGTGCAGCAGCAAGAGATTGATCAAATCCTTTGGAAGGAGATGATAAGTTTGGACAAAGAGGAATACTACTTTGTAAATGAAAGTCCTAAGAAATTAATAACTATGATGGAGGAATTAGAAGATGTTGTTCATCAAAGGAAACCCTTGGAGGACAAGGTTGAAGTAGAGTGCATGGTGCAAGCAAGCAAGGAGGAGACCTCAAGGTCTCAATATTTTATTTCTAATATTTCATTGGATTATGTATGTGCAGGTTATAAAGAACAAGAAGAAGT
This sequence comes from Cunninghamia lanceolata, assembly GCA_027924645.1. Lineage (NCBI taxonomy): Eukaryota > Viridiplantae > Streptophyta > Pinopsida > Cupressales > Cupressaceae > Cunninghamia > Cunninghamia lanceolata. Next base: position 1,386,023 of record BSBN01000111.1, read on the forward strand.
GCCTGCAATGTATGAAGATGATGGTGAAGAAGATGTTGCCAAAACACCAAAGGAAATGATTTCCTTTTCAGATGAATATGCTGCCAGTGAAGACATAGATGATATTACTAAGGCATATACACAAGAAATGGAATTTTGGAGCCTAGAAGTTGAGAGAATGCTGAATAAGAGATGGCATAAGAAAAAGAAGAAGAAGAAGGACCTAGGGATAGTTGCAAAGATGAAAGACATTTTGCAGAAGAATTGGAGAACTAGGAAGAAAGAGTTGACTTGCATTCAAGAGGACATGAATTTTGTTTTCTCCAGGAATATAGTGCAGGAGCACCTTGCTAGCTTTAAGCCTCCATGAGGCAAATTTTAGTTTTAATCTAATTTTGGTGATTTAATGATGTAATAAAGTCATTAATTGACCATTGGAAATGTATTTAGAGGTCATTTGGTAGTGGACCTTTAAGTTTGCTCAAGTTTAGTACTTTCTAAGTTGAGTAGTGTTAGTGGTTTGGCTATTTTTAGCCACTTCTTTTTGCATGTAAAAAAGAGTGGAGTGATGGAAAAAGGAAGATGGATGTAAATATATTATTCATGCCTATAAATTTTGTGCAAGAGGCAGAGATGGAGGAGAGATGAAGTTTAGAGAAGAGAAATGAAATAAAAGTTCAGTTTTCTGTATTTTTTTGACTATTTTTTGTTGTTCCCAAGGCTGGTACGGCCATGTATGGAATCCAAATGGCATAAAATTAGATTTTTTGGAAAGATCTCTGAGTCTTCTTTCTTTTGGCATTGGTTACATCAATTTTTATTATGTTTTGTGAAATTTACGATGAATTTAGTGATTGACACTTCTAGTTCTATTTACTATAACAGTCATCTTGTTTGGAATGGTACAGATTGTATGGATCAAGTACAGGTTTGAAACTAATGGGAAAGGATGTAGATATGAGTCTAGTTTCATATTATTTTGGTTTGGGAAATTTTTATGAAGAATTGAGTGAGTTATGCCATTTTTGGTGAGGGCAGGTCTGCAATCTACTAGGGTCTCCATCTCTATAACAGTCCATTTTTGAAGCATACTTTAAAAAAAAACCTATGTTGCATGTGAGATATGTTGTGTAAGAGGATAATGGGTATCCAAATCCATTTTTAGATCATGGGTTTGAGTTGTATTCCAAAAATTATGTCAAATTTACCTTATTTGTTGCTCTCATCAAAGCATAGTGAAAGTTTGTGAGTTTGGGAAAATCCTCCATGCCTTTGCATCATAATGGTTGTATCATAGGCATCAGGCAAGAAAAATCCACCCATGGACTAAATCATGACTGCAATACCAGGATTTAAAGACTTTAGGTAGTAGGTAAATGTTGTGTTTGGAGAAGGTTTCACCAGTAGAGGTATCATGTCCCATGTCTTTTGGAATCTATAGTTGAAATCCACCATATATTCATAAGGAGCTCTTTTGGTTGAGGCCAACTGCTCCATAAGTGACAAATGGTCACTTCTATCTTCAAAGTGTTGGTACAACTTGGTGCCTAGGTCATCCCAATTGTGAATTGAATTAGGTTGGAGACCTCTATACCACTATAAGGTCTTACCCTTGAAAGAAGAAGCCAACAATCTTACAGCCACATTGTCAGTAGTGACATTGTGGACTGAGCAGACACTGGCAACATCTTGTATGTGCTCAATAGGGGTGGTAGAGTTCTCACCATTGAAAAATGGTATAGCCTTTAAGGCTGATGTAGGAATGTCATCATATTGCTCTAGGTCTAAAGGGTTGTTGCCATGAAATACAACAAATGGCAAATTTTTTGCCATGTTAGGTATATTCAGATTGATAACAAAGGGTATATGAAAAGTTCTAACTAAATGCTGATACCTAACCTAAAAATTTAATGGAGGAGGAGTGGACTATGCCCTTGTATGAATTGGATGATTATTTCTATTTTCCCTTCTAGGGGACCTAGACAATCTTGTTCTTCTTCTTCTATTAGAAAAGGAGACTTCAACAAATTAGAAATTACCTCTAGAAGAAGACCTTGTCTGCACTCCAGGCATTAAATGTTGAATGGTAATGAAGGAACTGGATCATCAAAGTCGCCAGGTGTCTGTTGGTGCTTTCATAGTAGCATGTAGACCAAGAATGACACCAAATGCTCAGTTCAGCTCTCACTCAGAGCAGAGTAGTCCCAAGGGGTGTGCCAAAAACTATTGTCACATAGAATTGCACCCAGCTTGGAGAGATTCCAAGCATTATAATGATAGTGGGAATGATCTCAATGTGTGGGACCTTACAAGTTGAGATCAGACCTCCAGAGAAGGCTAGTTCCTCACTCTAAGCCTAATCCTTAAAGAAAGCTATCTAAACCTAGTGCTAATGCTTGCAGGGGAAAAGGGTTAGAAGAAAACATAAATTGAAAGGAGGTGATGCACCAAATTTAATGTGTTTGGTTGTAACCAAATTGACACAGTAATAATCTCACAACTATAAGGACTCACACAGACTAAATTGATTTCAACAGAGGCTAGGACAGACAAGTAGAGGAATGAAAGGGACCTTTTTATCCACAATACATAACTCAAACCAATCCAAAGAGTAGTCACAGTGCTAAAATCAAAAGAGAGAGGCAAAATAATAGCTTATATTGATTATAGAGGTCAAATAACTATTATAAAAGAGAGAATAATGCAAGAAATATAGACACAGTGTGATCAATTGCATTAATTGTTGAACAAGACTAGAGACATGAGAGGCTCATTAGAACATCACAGTCCATCAAATCTAACTATTCTTGCAATTGCATTATACAGGTCTGATTACAAAGATTCTCTAATCTGTAATAGCCCAGAAGAATAACCATACCTGAATACATCTTTGAGACATGTATATATAGAATTTGATTTCATTTGACCTCAGTCATCTACCACCATAAATTCACCATTATGGGCTCTAATGGAAAGTACTTCACAAAAACATGATCTATCTACAAGAAATTAATGTAGAAAATATCTGGAAACTTGGGCAGATGGAAGATATTTCCCCTTCTTCAATGTGAGTAGCTGATTGATTGATCTGCAACAATCAATGTAGTGAATATCTATTAAGGGGTAGTTGAGAAGATCGGATCCTATTGATGGAAGATGAGACAAAAACCCTTAGTGAAGCTTTTACAACACTTTAAATCCTTGAAACCCTTTGATTTTACATTTGCATCCTTATTAGGTTGATTTCTTTGATTAATAGAGCACTAAAATGCTCGGTCAGTCGAGTTCTACAAATTTTCTCACCTTTTGAATGCCCAAGAATCTTCTTTGAATCTAACCGTGGATGAAATTACCCACTTTTAGATCAATAGCCATCGCTAGGTTTCCCTTTTGATTCTACGTAGGCTTTAAAAAAGGATCCGGATGAATGGCTCGGGAGGAGCCACATGGTCATTGCCTGCTACCTTGTAAGGAATCAGCATCTCAGAAGGATTCCCCTTGGGCTAGTGGGGAACGGTTCAGATTTCTTTTGGCCTTCTTGAGAGTCCAATTTGGGGCCACCTGTTCGTCTTGTTAATCACGACCCACCAAACTTATGACCGTAGGCCAAAACACTTTACAACTATCATCTCCCTGCTACCCCGTGAAAGGAAGTGATGTCAGCTGAGGTAAGCAATAGGCGGGCGGGAGATTGCCACATGGCACCGCACTATAGGCTGAAGGAGACAGCTAGCAAGTCGAGAAGTCAGGGCTTTTTATAACTTTATAAACTAAGTCAAGAGGTTTGGAAGTTTCGAAACCTCTCGACTAAGCGACAACAAAGGCTTCTTCTTTAACAAGTCAGGGAGTCAAGGATTTTCATAACTTTATAACCTCCAACCAAAAGGTTGTGAAGTTTGGATTTTGGGTGACTTAGCGACAACAAAGGAAAATAAAGGGCTTGGGGCTGGTAACTTTGATGATATAAAAGGCTTCGAGTTATAACTTAAGTGATCAGGCACTAGGAATAGGCAGTCAGCGGTGAATTAGAAATAAAGGTAGGATTTGACCATGCGCCTTAGGGTTTTGAAAGGAAAAATATGAAAATATTCAAGGGGATAATTCAAAACTCTACGAGGCTTTGGGGAGTTGAACAATTTTGGCCAAAGGGGAAAAAATAGGTCAACACTACCCATTTTTGGAGTCTTTCCATAATAGGCCATACATTTTCCCATTTTTAAAAAATATCATTTCTTGTATATTCCTTTTGGAATTATCTAGTTCTTCTCTTCCAATAGTCAATGTCCATTTTGGCATATTCACCATAGTCTTTCCAATCAATATTGCATTTTCTCTAGTCAGCATGGTTATCCATTTCAAATTTTGTTTTTTTTCCATTTGCATGTAGAATCCCTTTTTTGTCCTCAAGCTAGGGCATTACAAGACTTCATTTGTCTAATATTATTAGTGCAACACCTTTGTATTATACATCATTCTTTTATTGTAGTTTTTTCCATTTGTGTCATAGTTGTTCAACATCCTCCTTTTCTCTACTTTCCTTCCATGTTTTGCCCCCAATCAACACTATTGTACTTGCTTCCCGTCAACATAAATTGGTTTAGACTAGAGCTCATTTATTTTAAGAATTAATCATCAAATCTAGATTATATATACAAAATATATATATTATTCATTCAATATTATTTTAAATAATTTATATTTAAATTTTCAATTTTATTAGAAATATTGATGTTATTAGTTGTAAAATTTGAAAGTTGGCCTTTTTAACTTTGTAGCATTTATTAAATTTAAGGCACCAAAAGGCACCCTATTGTTCTAAACTACATTTACTCTAAATGTATCTAGATAAGCACTACTCTCAATTTATGTGGTTAGTCCATTCTCAAACAAGTTAGTGTGGTTCTTTATAACTGTACAAAATTTGAGCATTAAGATTAGTTCATTAACAATCACTTTTAGGTTTATAAAGTTGGAAGAAATTTGAAATTCTCAAGAATAGATATCGAATATAATTTATGCTAAAAAACTTTAGTCAAATTGGATACACGCTCTATTTAAATATCATTTTCTTCAATATCAAATCATCAATAGCATTTTACATTTTATCCTTAATCAAAAAAGTGGTTATTAGTTGTCCTACTTTTATATGAAGTTGTAAAAACCAATTATTGTATATTAATCATCCACACTATACAAAATTTTAGCACTGCAATTATTTCAATAATAAATCACCTTTTGAATTGAAGAAATTAAATTGCTCAATTAGAGATATATAATGTCATTTAGATTTAAAAACTTTGGTCAGACCTCCTACAAAGTAGTTAAAGCCTATCACTGTATATTAATCATCAACAACTATACAAAATTTGAGCACTAAGGTTATTTCATAAACAGTCAAATTTTAGGTTTAGAAAATTGAAAGAATTTTAAACCTCTCAATAAGACAGAATATCACTCAACTTTACAAACCTGGGTCAAACATAATACAAACTTGATAAAACCCGTCGCTGTTAATTAAAATGACAGCCACTTCGCTTCTTTCAGTCGTCGGCAGCTTTCAACAACTACTTCAACGTAACCATCCAAATATTCACGCCTGTCATTTATGACTTTCCTCAATCTTCTTTGCAACAAAATTTCCTCAAATAATACCTCAAAGACTTTGCGGATTACTAGGAATGGTTGGTGGAAAAATATCTCATTCAGCGGCATATCGCACTATCCAAAACAACCAACACGAGCATATTGAATGAAAATGCATTAGAAACTATCTTTCCGCACTTCTGCCAATTGAAAAGTTCAAAGGAAGCAAGACAAAAATTATTTAAGCACATGTAATAGTGCTAGATAGGGTTGGTAGAGGGTCATTTGTCTATGGGACCATTCACTAGGCACGTTCATTCGATATTGAAGGAGTGACCTTTTCATTTCATCATGGTAGTTGATCTTGTGAAGTGAGGGGGAGAAAAACACCCCAACCCTCATAGTGAATTAAACTACGTATTTTGTGGAACAAAGTAGGAGGATAATTCATAACGATAATAGGATTACAATTTATGACCAAAGTCTATTGGAAATTAGACACATTCCCATGAGAGGAGGTAGACCACCTATGTTGCACCAACAATGGTGAGAAGTGCTATGACTATGTTCATGAGTGCTAGGAAGCATAGTGTGTCTAACTGTACCATCAAATGGAACCCAACTCAATTCATGGTTACTCCCTAGTGATTGACGAATTCTTGTGAATCGTAGAATCTAGTGCCACCTACTCTTCTTGAGCTTGAATTTGGAAGTAATAAAAGACACCACATTGACATTTTCAATCAATGAATAACTACAACCAAATTCTAATGAGAAAAATAACATAGTTTTTGGACTTCGATAACTTAAAACAATAATAGCCCTAAAAATATTCCAAAGCCAAGCCATACAAATAGTCCATGGGGTCATATTACCCAAAATAGCAACCCTTGAAAAATAAAAAAATTATGGTAGAAGGGGTTAGGTCCTTGTCATGGCCCTTTATTGGTTTTCTAGAATGCTTTAGTGCCCTAATTTTGTAACCAAATTAGGAAACCTAATTCAATGGACCACTTGAATTTTTTAATCATGCTCATATAATGAATTTGTGCCAGTCCATTTGTGTCCTCAACTCTGTGTTTCATTCCCATGTGTGTTAAGTTAGGCTCTAATTGTGTATTTATGGTAGCTTCAAAGATTGCACATGCCTTGTTTTATGTTAGTCAAAATCCTTACAGTTTATATTATAATCATTCATTGATTGCCTATTGTTTCTTGCTTTAAACATAAGTGAAGCACTTTTGTCATTGCAAGGACTGGGAACTGGCCTAACAATATATTGTCTTTATAGTATGGAGTGGTTTCTTTTTGTCATCTCGATGCTCTCTACTAGTAAATATCATTCGCACTAGGATGCTCAATCTCATTGATTATTTAAGGTGGCTAATGGTTGGTAGTGAAGTCGTAGTTGGGTCATAGTCCAATGCTAATCTTGTGGTGTGATGTCGAGTTCCTATTGGTGTAGTTGTGTGTTTGGTGACAAGATGGTCAACCCATGGTTATAGTTGGCACTATTCTATGACTATTAGTAGAGGTAATCCATGGATAAATCTTATTGGATAGAAAGTAAACTTCCCTCAATGGACAATTCTTTTCCATGCAATTTATTTTTGGTTTCTTAGTGCTAATTATTTGATATTTCCCTCTATGTGTGCTACTTGTTTTATTTTTTCCAGGGTTCATGATGTTTATTTTTTGTGTTAGCACTTTGTTGGGTGCTTTAATGCATACTTTTTATTTTTTATTTTAAAAAGGTGACAAAGTCACCCATACTGTATTAAAAGGAAGTGCAAAATACATAGTCCCATTTACAAAACTTAGATAGAGAAAGCCGAAACATAGAACATTGTATGGAGGCCACACAAGTGGCCATCGAAATTATGAAATGGGGAAATAATTACATACATTGCCAGCATCTAGTTAATTTGGGTAGGAATCACATCTTTCAATGGGTAGAGGAGGTACAATAGACAGGGTTGAGAGCTCAGGGAGAGCAAGAGATGGGGGATGTGATGCCACATCTGGTGGAGATGAATGAATCTACTGCTCCAAAAACTTCCCTAGCTTTATCTTCCATCCAAAGAGGCAATTGAAATAATTGATCCACCTCTAACACCATGTTCAAAGAGTTTATGCATCCCAAACACAGGTCTTTCTTGAAAGCATTATACACATGCTATCTCAGTGAGGACAAGTGAAGAAAGTTATGGGTAAAATACCACCAATGGGTGCTTCACCATTGCAAAGATTGTGGCCATCCAACATAACCTTCCAGCAATCTAAATCAAAAGTATCCTCACAAATCATGTGGAAGCCAATCAACACCACAAAGTGGAGATCTTAGGCTAGGTCCATGATGTTTGAAAGAAATATAGAAGCAAAATGGGATAACCTCAACAACCGAGAAGAGATTGAAGAAGAGAATTCCAAATGACAATCCTCACAATAAATTCCACCTGCAAATAGTCAATGTTGAATACCTAGAATAGTTTGACAGTGTCCTAAACCCCTTATTCCATCAATTCCTAGTCCATTGGAGGAAGGACATTCCTAAAATTCATGACCTAGTTGTTCATGAGCACCGACAAGACAAAACACCTATACATCCTAATGAAAATCCAAAAAGCAGACATGGGAAGGGAATTTGGATATAGAAAATGATAAACTTTACCATTCTTCGTGTGGTATTTAATGTGTATCTCCTCATAAAAAAATATGATAGCTAATGGTGAGTAAATGAGGAAGTTAATTTTGATGCATGCATAATAATTGCTCAGTTTATTACATTCCCTTTATCACCTATCCACTCTCATATTGATGGCATGAGTCACCTTTGAGAGTACCAATGATCTAAGTGAGTTGATATGGTACAAATCTTGGGGATCTGAAGAAATAAATGTCCATCTCTTCAAACATTTTGAAATGAGTTTGCATACTTGTATTTGATTTCCATATGGGAATGGAATCTAAATGTTTGATGTTTCTAACTAAAGCCTTTCCGATCAGTGAGAGGATAGCATGATAGGTGAGACTAACGTAGTGGATTATGTACCCTCGGCCAAAAATATCTTATGTGGATATCTTATTTCATCACCCACCACAATTTTGAAATTGGTTTTTATTCATAGATATACAATTGATGGGTGTGGTGTATATTTTAATTTCCATAGAATTATATGTTGCACATATGGTTGTGTGGTTGTCATTGATGTCAACGCTCTGCTTGGATGCTTATGATGATGATATACTATGTTGATGGTGTGCTAGCAGTGGTTACTGATGTTCATGCTTGGTTGTTGATGTTCATGGTTGGATGTCAAATAAAGTTGTATTGAGCAATTTGTGGTCAGCAGAGATGGTTTCATGATGATATATTAAGATGGGAATTAGAAGCATTAACATGAATGACAATATATTAAGATGGAAATTAGAAGCTATGCTAAGGATATTTTTGATGACCTGTAGCATGTTTAATTCTTTTTCCTGATGACTTTGAGAAAGTATGAGTTGATACAAGAAGGTTCTAGTCTCTGGATGTTGGTAAAGGTTGTTGTTGCAAGAATCTATCTAGAAGATTGCTTAGTAAAATACTCTGCATTCCTCCCCATTTGAACATATGGTCATGTGGTTTAGAAGTTAAGTTTAGTATGCTGTAAAGATACTAAGTCCAAAGTTTCAGATAATGTGATGATGAAGGCTGATTAGAATGCTCTATATTCCTCCGCAATTGAGGGTTTGGTCATGCTATTCTGTGAACATGTTTAGGGATGTTCAATGCATGCTAATTTGTAGTTCCAGGTGTTTTAGAGGTCCGCAAGTTAAGTTTTCAAATGACAATGTACTACAGATGGTTCTAGATGCCTAATTGTTCTCAGAAGGCATGTTTGTGTACCTATGCTAGTTGGAGAATGTATAGATCAGTTATATGGGTTTATGTGGACATTCTACATGTCTCTATGCTTCTCTGATTTGAAGCACATGCAGATCTTTCATGTTTCCAATACCGCACAAAGTTTTCAAGTCAGTTTGTGAAGAGTTATTGTTGTTGAGGCCGACTGAGGAATATTGATGATGTGTCCCACAAATTCATTGCTTTGTGGAGTTCAAGGAGTGTTTGAAGATGTTGTGTAGGTTCTTTCGACTCATTTGAAAGAAGAACAAGTAATGTTTAATCATTCATGAGTACCGCAAAGATTGTGAAGATTGATGTGCTACAAGATTCATGTTTTCTTTCTTCAGGGTGACCTAATTCAAATTTGTGAAGTGTGTGGATGTTATTCTTTAAAGGATGATGCTATAAAGGTTGTTTGGGACCAAGTTAAGCATATGTTGGGATCTACAAGGTGTGTGTCTCTTTCTAGAGTTGTGTGTAGTTCAGGTTGTGGCTTGCTCTCTACATGTTTTCATGTTGTGTGATCTCTGACCAACTTGTAAATTGTAATATTCTTGTTGTATTAGCCAACTTGTAATCTAACCAATGTAATGTCATGTATATATTGTAAACCTAGTTGATCTAGGTGAGGTATGATTGTGAATATATGTGTGTGAAGAGCATAATATGAATATGATATTCATTATGATATGTGACTGAAGGAGAAACAACAAAAGCAATAAGGGTTGTCCCGATTCATCTTCAAGACATTTTTGTGATAGGAGGGAAGTGAAGAGTGTTCCTAATTGATCCAATCATCAAAAGAGGAGTGAAGAGACATAATTGCAATCATCAAAGGTTTGAGCTTCATTTTCAGTTTCAGGCACTAGGACTGTCATATTGTAATCATCTCTAAGTTTATTCTTAGTTCAGGGAGTAGTTGCTTCCTTGGGTTGTATCCCTAAAACAAAGTCTATAGGGAGTTGTATCTTCCTTTGGAGTGATCCTAAAACAAAGTCTTCAGGGAGTAGTAGCTTCCTTAGGTTATAGCCCTAAAATAAAGTTAGCAGGGAGTAGTAGTTTCCTTGGGTTGTAGCCCTAAAACAAAGTTGTAATTTTTATAGCAGTGAGCTGCATATATTGTGAGTTAATCCTCACCATGGGTTTTCTCCTTTTAGGGTTTTCCATGTATATCTAGTGTTATGTGTTGATGTGCATTATGTTGATCTTTCATGTTTATGTTAATGTTGTAATGTTTAAGTTTTAATCTGCTCCAAAGGATTTGAAGTTTGTTTGGATATTGGTTCACCCCCCCCTCACAGTATCTGGGTGTGTTCAACAATTAGTATCAGAGATAAGTTACTCAAAAGAATCTTAACTACTTAAGGAAGGTTCAGGATGGCTCATAATGGATCTCACAAGGAACCTATGTTTGATGGAACAAATTATTCCTTTTGGAAGCTAAGGATAGAAAACTATCTATCTTTTCTAGGGTATGGTATTTGGTTATTTGTCCAGACGGGTTACAATGCTCCTTCTCTACTAATACAAATGAGATTAAGCTATATGAGAATAGTACCAAGCCAAAGAGTGCTATCATGAGTGGAGTAGTTAATTTAGAACTTGTGAAGGTAATGGGTTGCAAATCTACTCAGGATGTTTGGAATAAACTAAGTAGCATTTATGAAGTAGATAGTAAAGTGAAGCAGTCCAAGATGCAAATCTTTAAGAGAAAATTTGAGACCCTGAGGATGTAAGAAGAAGAAGACATTACCAGTTATATGCTTTAGGTAGATGAAATAGTTAATGGCATTAAAGGACTTGGTGGAGAAGTTAAAGAATATGAGATTGTGAAGAAGGTTCTAAGATCTCTCCCTAAATCCTATAGTTGTAAGGTTTCTACTATTAAGGAAACTTAGGATTTGGATAAATATACAATAGATTAGTTGTTTGGCTCTCTCATAGCCTTTGAAATGAGAGAATTTGACAAAGGTGCTCTAAAGAAGGAAGAAACATTCAAAGCAAGTAAGAAGACAGAAGATGAAGTTACTGATCAAGATGATGACCTTAATGAGGTAGAGGCAAACTTTGTAAGAAGAATGAAGAAGGGCACAGGAAAATGTAAAGGTAAATTACCCTTCAAATGTTTCAATTGTGGGAAAATTGGTCATTTTGCTTCTTTAAAATGTCCTTTAAAGAATCAAAAGGTAGTAAGGAAAGAGAGAATCCTGAAAGAAGTCTATATTCCATGGAGAGAAGTTGTTTTTCAAACTATGTTGATCATGATGAAACACTTTTCATGGCCTTGAATGTTGGTGACAAAAAGGATGATATTGGAAAATGTGAAAAGTCCAATACCTTGCAAGATGACCAAGGTAATGAAAAATCAATGGTAGTATGGACTACCTTTCATGCAAAAGAAGAAACCAAGGCTTGGGTAATTGATAGTGGTTGCTCTTACCACATGACTGGTGACATGGAGAAGTTTATCATCCTTAACAAGTGAAATAGAGGAGATATTAACTTTGGTGGTGATGAGTCAACACACAAATCTATGGGAAGGGTGATATAACTATTGAGGGGAAGAAAAAGACTTAGGATGTCCTCTATGTCAAAGGGATAAAGCCTAATTTTCTTAGTGTTTGTCAGATGTGCAGTAAAGAATACAATCTTACCTTTCATGTCAAGGGTTGTAAAATCGGGAAGATAGGGTCTGGAAAATTAGTTGCAGAAGGTATCAAGACATATGGAGATATCTATCATCTAAAGGAGGTAAATGGAAGAACCTTATTATTGGCTCAATCCACTGAGTGTTGGTTATGATGTTACAAATATGTGCCTAATCGGTGTTGTCATTGATGTCAACATATCCTTCTTGTCATTGGTGTCAACTATACCTATTTAGAAGACCTGTATGTTGAGGATATTGAGAAAATTAGCCTCTCCGGAAGAGACAATTGAGTTGCATATCTCTTTGTAAAAGACAGTGAAGATAGTGTAGTTTAGTGAAGTAGATTGGTCTGCATTCCCAGTAAGATGAAGATCAGAGTCTGTGGATCAAAGGGCTATGTAGAGGATAGTCTAAATTTTCTCTAGTCAAGATTTGAGAGGTTTGCATGAAGGACAGATGAAGTCATGGCCGTCTGAGTAGAACCAAGTTTTGCAATTGTTCAGAGGTGATAGAGTGACAAGAATGTGGTCCAGATTGATCCGCATTGGAATATTATAGTTTACAGATCCAGAGGTATGTTTGGGATGTTAGTGTGTATCCTCAACTCAAGTGATTCGTGATTTGGAGGTCTGCAAGCAATCTTTCTAACATGACAGTCATGGCAGTCAATGTTCTTGAGGTTCTGGATGAAGGTGCAAGTGTTTCTGGTGATTTGAGGTGGTGCCATTGTTCTAGTTGATTTCATTGTACTTGTGGTGGTCTCTGGATTATGTTCCTATTGTGTTGGTGGTCCACATTAAAGATTGAGTTTATGGTTGAAGATTTCTCCTTGGGTGTTGTTGTTCTATCCAGTCTTGGCTAACTGGATGCTTGAGGCGTGTTGCAGATGATCTAAGAAGGGTTCTATGGAGTGAGGCATGTTGTCCATGAAAGATTTAAGTTCCATCTATTCTTGGCTGACAGAAGAGTGGTTCACACGCAGCATTTTGTTCTAAGTTAAGTCTTGTAATTGTAATTCCTATCTTAGAGAATGTTCCAAATAGATGATTGTTTGGCTGACTTTGATGTTTATTCCAAAGTCGATGACATGTATAAATAAGTATTGTGAAGTCATGGAAATGTGTGGTGGTGAGAAAAGATGTGGATGTAGCAAGGAAGTGAGTAAGGGGCAGAGCAGAGGTGTTATGCGCTTCAATGGAACTGAACTTTGCATAAAGAAGATGTTTCTCAGTTTAATTTTTCTGTGTTAACCTAGTGAAGGTTTCTGTAGGCAGTGAGCCTCTTTGAGTAGTGAGCTCTAGGTAGTGCGCATGAAGGCAAGTGCCTTCCCATTTTCTATTCTTTTAATAGAGAATAAATCTTGTGACTTAACCCCCACCATGATTTTTCCCTTAACGGGGTTTTCACGTAAAAAATTCTAGTGTTATGTATGTTGATTATGTTTCTACTCTTGTGTTGTTGATTCATGCTTTCATGGTTATATCATTAATCTATTTATGAGTTATAAAGAAGGTTTAATAAAGCAGAAGTAATGTTTGAGACAACTGATTCACCCCCACCTCTCAATTATCTGCCTTAATTTCAACAATTGGTATTAGATCCGGTTCCTCTAAAAGAAGCTTGACCACTTGAGGAGATCCAAGATGTCAACATACAAGAAGGATAGTCTGAGATTTGATAGAACAAATTACTCTCTTCAGAAGAATCGCATGGAGTGCCATTTACAAAGCATGGGGGATGCTTATTGGTTGATAACAAAGGATGAGTATAAGCCCCTAGAGAAAGGTCCTTCAACTCTAGATGAACTCAAAGATGCTGAAAACAACATTCAGGATAAAGAAGCATTGTCAATTGCCAAAAATGATACAAAAATGATAAATGTTCTAGAATTGAGAACTGCTCATGAGATCTGGAAGAAGTTAGACACTCTATATGAAGGTGATGCATATGTCAAATGTGCTAAGTTGCAGAGATTGAAGGGTAGATATGAAAGTTTGAGGATGAGTGAAGATGAAAATATCACTTCCTACATGTAGAAAGTGAATGAACTTGTGTGCAGCATTAGGTGTGCAAGTGGAAAACTAGAAGAATTAGAAATTGTTGGCAAGGTGCTCAGATCCTTACCTTCTTCATACAAGCATAGAGTTGTTGCTATTGAAGAGATCAGGACTGTGACAACTGTTACAAGAGATCAGTTGGTTGGCAAGCTTTTAGCTTTTGAAATGAGTGAGTTTGGTGATTCTCTTCCTAAATCAGAATATGCTTTTAAGGCCAGTGTTTCTGGGAAGAAAAGATTTGATCCAAGTGAAAGCTCTTCAAGAAGACTAACTAGATTTGAGAAGGCTAGGAAAGAACTTGAAGAAGATGAAATGGAGCTTGAAAAAATTGAAGCCTTATTTTCCAAAAGATTACCAAGAGGATTAGGTAAGTATGAAGGAAAGTTGCCTTTCAAATGTTTTGCTTGCAACAAGATTGGTCATTTTGCTTCAAGATGTCTAAAGAGGGTTTCAAATCCAAACCCTAACAGACCCAGGTTTCAAAAGAAATGCTACTATGTCTAAGAAGTTGGTGAAGAAGGAGTCACAAATGATGAATCTAATAAGGGAAGTACCTCTGGAAGTGATTGGGTGTTCTTTTCTATCAAAGAAGAAGATTCGGTGCCTACTAAATCTACTAGCTATGTGAATGTGTAAAGTGCCTTGGCTGCTCAAGTTGAAGAAAAGGATGAATGGGTGATTGACAGTGGATGTTCTCATCACATGACTAGTGATAAAAGTAAGTTTGTAAGTTTGGAAAGATATGAAGGTGGAATTGTGAAGTTTGGAGATAATTCAGCTAGTAGAATTCATGGCAGAGGATCCATCTCTTTTGATGGTAGGAATAACACTAATGATGTATTGTATGTAGAAGGGTTGAAGCATAATCTTCTCAATGTTGGACAGTTGGTTGACAAAGGGTATGATCTCTGATTCAAGGATAGAAAATGCAAAATTCTAGAAAGTTTCAAAACTGAGATTGCATTTGGTACACAAACTAAAGGTAATATCTTTCATTTAAGCGGTACTGGTAAAAGTTGTTTGATTGCTCAAATTGATCATAGTTGGTTATGGCTTAGAAGCTTGTGTCATGTGAACTTTGATAACATTGTCAAGATAAGTACTACTGAGGCTATAAGAGATCTTCCAAAACTTGTGAAACCTGCTAATAACTTGTGTAAGGAATGTCAGTTGGGCAAACAAAGGAGTACTACATTCAAAAGTAAAGAACAATTTTTAAATGGATTGTTGGATCTTGTGCACACTGATTTGTGTGGTCCTGCCAGAATTAGGAGTTTGCAAGGAGACAAATACTTTATGTTGTTGATTGATGATTACTCCCAGATGATGTGGGTCACTTTCTTGAGAGAGAAATCTGAGGCTCTTGAAAAATTCAAGGTGTTCAAGGCTAGGGTGGAGAATGAGATTGGTGTGAAGATAAAGTGTCTGAGATCTGATAGAGGTGGAGAGTTTACTTCCGATGAGTTTAATGCATTTTGTGAAGAGCATGGAATAAGAAGATAGTTATCTGCTTCTAGGACTCCTTAGCAGAATGGAGTTGTTGAAAGAAAGAACCAGACTATTCAAGAGGCTGTTGGGTAAGTGCAAAAGATAGGGGGCCACAAAGTGGCCAAATTTTTTTCAAAAAAAAAAAAAACATAACGCGAGCGCATTATAACGCACTCGCATTATGGTTTGGTAATGATGAGCCTAAGGCTAGGCAAAACCAAACCATAATGCACTCACATTATTATGCAAGCACGTTATGACTTATTATAAATTAAAAAAAAGCTTATCATCTCATTTCATTTCTTTATTCTCCTCTACACCCGCAGCCTGCAAACCCTAAGAAGCGTGCTCACATTTTGGAAGACTTGATTGAACACCAAAATCTTACCGATTCATCGCCAAAATGCCGCCACGATGTCGAGTAGGCCAAAGGAGTGAGTTTTATTTATTTATTGTTTGAATTTGTTTCTAAATAGCTAGGTTTGAGTTGATTTTTGATGTAAATTTTGTTAATTGTTAGGAAATGTTAATGCACCTCCTCCTCAAAATCCACAAAATCCTGAAGAGGAAATACCTGCTGAAGAACAACTCAAATAACAAACTCCTCCATCCATTCCTCGACATGCCCCTGGAACACAAGAAAATCTAATGGGGCAAATTGAAAACAATAAAAAAGAAATTGAAGACATAATTGCAAGGTTGAAAGATCCTTCAACTTCAACCTTGCATAGGTCCATGCTTGCTGAATCTCTTGAATCTATGTTATCAAATGTAGATTCAATTAGCAAGCAAATATCTTGTTGGTTGGATAAGAGGAGAGAGTTTAGAGACTATTATGTAGAAAAACTATCATATCAAGATGTGAAAAAGTTACAAATTACAAAATTAGACTTGTGTTCCATTTTCACAAACCCACAAACAAATCAACCTCCACCCATTACATGCAAGAGGTTCCCTATCCATTGGTGCAACAACCAAGTGATAAGGGACAATTTTGGGCAGAGGTGGTGGATGGTTTTTGACCATCCTCCGTGCAATAATAATGAGGTCCCGCAATACTTTTTGAAGAAACTCTACTACGAGTTTGTCCTCAATAAAGTGCCAAACTATTTTGATATGCGGGACTTCCAAGGTAGAGGTGGGGGGTTAGCACAAGATAGACCAGGGGCATGTGTTGACCCACAGCGGGCAGTGAGACAAGTATCAGCAGACCAGCCCATGAGCATGTTTTTATCCCTTCTATTGTGAAGGAGAGTGTTGAGGTCGATACACTTCAGTCCATTAGTGCCTTGACCCAGAGCATCATAGAGCATGCCAATCTTGCAGCACAGCGTGGGTTGGGAGATAGTGTGAGGAGTAGGGTCCCACCACCCCATGCTTGTCAGACTTGCGGGTCAGCCTGTGATTATGCCCCCATGGATAGTCAAGACATAGGTGCACAGGCTACATCTGTAGCTAAGCAGATGGTGATGACAGATACCCTCCTGAGTGAGACTTTCAACCTTGATACTCAGGTAAATATTAGCAAGTTTATTGAATTTAATTTATTAAATTTTATTTTTGAAATGCAAGATTAACTAATTTAGTTTGATGATTTTAATGAAATTTCAAGGTCATAGCATTGATGCAGTTTTCAGTGGTTCTCCACCTGCATATTACACTACATCATCTACTGTTGGGGTATGTAACTAGTAAACAATTATAAATATTACATGTGAATAGCATCATTATATGAATGGTATTCTAATATCTGATTTTGTATGTTGAATAGGTTAATATTGGAGACTTCACGACAACACCTGCCAGTGGTGGTGGACTTCAAAGCTTCATAGAGGTAAGCAAATAAATAGTTTAATGAATGAATTGTACTTACTAGATTTTTGTATGTGTCTTGTGTGCTTTATTGTGTGTACTTCCATGTTTAGATGAACATGTATGTTAGGAGCCATGATTTGCATCACTATTGTAGTTTTCGTAATTGAATAATGTTGTTTTATTTCTAGATGATGCAGGCTGTTGAGACACCTCTTGATGTTCATAGGGCAATGGAGCATGGTGTGACCTCTGCGATTCATAGCTCTATGGCATTGACAAGGGTATGAGGCAGATTAGTAAATTTTAATTTACATTCATTGTTATAGTTGTTTATTTTTGAAAAATGAAAAGATTATTGATTTGAAGTTTAATTTCTATCTGGATGGTTTCTATAGGACATGACATCACCACCGCCTATTCCTGCTACTAAGGCAAGTGAGGAGACATATTATATGGTAGCAGTAAGTGATTATTTTGTTAAATGTTTCATTTTTTATAACATGTAATTTCTATATATTATTGTCTATACTTTTTATTGTAACAACTAAAGATGTAGGAAGAACTAAATAGGAGTAGCCCTCGGGTTCGTAGTAGATCACCCACATATCCATCTCCATCCCCTAGAAGATCAAAGGCTGCCTGTGATCTATTATCTTCACCAGCCAGAGGAGAATGACTTTTTATTGTGTTCCTTTGTTGTATGCCTATATGGCATTTGTGGACATATATTTTGTATTACATATAGTTGACATTGTATGCCTATATGGCATTCTTGTAAGCCTATATGGCTATTTTGTATATATGTTATACTTATATCGACATATATTGATGTATGCCTATATGGATATTTGGTTAATACAAATCTTTTTTATTGATGGCGTCCATACTTGCATTATAAATCCATGTTTGAATGGATATTTGTAGATGGCTACTTCAAATATTTAAAGTCTAATTGTATGAGTTGGTCAACTAAAAATATTTCTTAATTTCTTGTTATTAGACCATATTGGGATGCAAAGAGTATGTTTGTTGTTTTGAATAAGATAGTCAAAATCATATGCTTATGAGCACCTGATGACCATTGTGGTTATTAAATGTAATTCCTCTTGCATATAAGGTGAGGTTATGAGATTACATTGAGTCTTACCTAATTTTAGTATGCAACATAACATTGGGGCTATAGGATTCCATAAGTCATCAACAATCAATGTTCAAGGTTGTCATTGAAGTTAAAGGGTCAAGGTTGTTTATCATTGATGTCAAGGTTGATGCCATGATGCTAATAAGGTGATACAGTGATTCAAGGTAGGTGATGTTCATGAGGTGCATGATGTTGTGAATATGGTTTTCATGATAAGGTCTCTCAATTCATGTTGATGCTGCAAAAGACAAACATGGTTCATATGATGCAAGGTTCATGTTCATGGTGGATATGGTTTTGTTCATGCAAGGTTTTGTTGTGAATACGGTTTTCATGATAAGGTCTATATTGAAAGGTTGATATGATGCAAGGT